>OV281304.1:10005000-11350000 GCA_923062465.1 Acleris sparsana | reverse complement strand
AAAGATTTTATACTGATTGAAGCGCACCCCAAAAAAAACGCAGTTATTTAAAGAAAAAAAAACTTTATCGGGTGTATCTATATTAGATTATATTTATCGTTGCCTAGTCCCCATTATACAAGTCAATGTTAGTGTTCAATTTTTTTCAATTATAAAATCCACCACGTCTCTAAAAACGTTTTCTAATTTATTTACTACCTAAAACTACCTTGCCTGGAAGTCACCTAGTAAGACAATGACCCACTTATTACTTAACCCTAAAAGTGCTATCCTCCGGCGAAAGAAAAATATTTGTAGCTCACTTATTTCAGTAAACTAACGAAAAAACATAAACCCAAACAAATCAAATCTCTCAGGAACCGACTGTCCTTTCCGACTCAGTTTAAAACAGAAAACTTGAGGTTTACTTTGTGGTTCGAATTACTTTGTATGTTCTACGTTCAGATCGTGATGCAATCTGCCAGTAAAGTTTTGATTGTTACATCAAGTTTGAATAATAATAATCTACGACGGGCTAACAATGACACCAATTCTCTGTAACTTTAGTCAATTGAACATCAAAGTTGATTGAGTTGTTGGGTAGAATCGCTGGAAATGCAAACTTTATTTCAAATGTAACCAGCAGTTCCCGCTAGCCACAACTTAACATTATTTGCAGAGTTAGCATCATAATCGGTATAATGTTTCTAACAGTCATTCATTAAAAGGTTCGACGGTTGACATGGTTAACTTATTTTATATTTAACATGGTTGTTATTGTATTAGTGACATAACGCGATGAGTTTAATTTACAATATAATAATAAATATCTATCACTACCAGTTTTAGTATTACCACCAGCCTTCTCAACGAATGTTTTAAAATTCATTTCTATTTCTATAATTACCTAACTTCTATTTCTCTATAGGTATATCATTTACTTAAGATTTTTTTAATAATATCATGAAATAATTTGACGCGTCATATAAGTGTTGCTCCCTAAGGGCAAGGCTAATACTTCTCAAAACACATGTGCACTAGTCTGCATCCAAAAATAAATAGTCGACAAACACGCGTCGTTTTACTTCCATAAACGAATTGTTTCGCAGTAAAGTTGCTCGACACTTTCCAAAGCAGTATTGCAGTAGCAATGTACAATCCTATTCAAGTTGCGGGCCCTGTAAAGTTACAGTGGAGCACACCTGAGCCGGCAGCGAACCAGATTAGATGGAAAAGTGCCAGCGCCATTTTGTCTAAGTTGGGTTGACCATTAGTATAATACCTCGTCCACGTTGGGCAAATTAAATTATTACTTGAGAACATGAATATTCTAACTTCTTAGGTAATAATAATTGTTATTTTGTCTTGTTTCATTGTCATTGTTTGACGAAGTGAGTTTTTTTATGTAAGTAGGTAAGTCTTTTATGTTAAGTTATGACGATATGAATCTACCGAACTAAGTCCATTCTTTGTTCGGTCGTTAACCTCTGATAGTTGTGTGATTTAATACTCTAAGCAAGTTATTAAGTATATTAAATGGTGCCTATAACACGTGCTATCTACACGATTTACAACATCAATACAATGCACAAAAATCAAGTACTAAAGCGAATTAATTACATTGTATCAAAAATCTATAGACAAATTTATTACACGCCAGATAGAAAATGTCGCTAAACGAAAGTCCATTTTTAAACGTAAAGTTAACGTATTCAGCAACACCAATTAAGTATAATAAAATAAACATAAAATGCATCATGAAAAAGTCCTCGACAATATTATAATAGTACGTGACTTCACCTACTATTTAACCCATGCTAATTCACCCTGTATTTAGTCGACTAACTGTTTAATATCCGCTAACATTCTAAACACGCAGGCCAACTTTGTACTTAAAAGTAACCCCGGGGCAAATGCATTACTCGCTGTGAATTAATAACGAATTTTCCTCCCTCAGGATTTGATTATGAGGAATGAAATAATTATTCTAATATGATTTAAGTAGTAAGGTTAATGAGTGGCGGTTCGGTGCAAATTTATTAATGGGCAATAAAATAATATGAACGTTAGGTAAATAGATACTATCAGCCCTATGGAGCCCTGACCCACCATAGAACAGTTACGTTATGATTGAAGTCGTAAGAAGTGTCAAAGAAATTGTTTTATAATTTCAATGTGACACCGTGCTATGGGGGTCAGAGTTCAGAGCTGCATTTGCACCTATGCAATTATTGCAATAAATTTAATGTGACTACATTCTTCTCGGTAAAACCATTAGTTTTTGGCATACACTTGTATTATATTTAACACGGCTGCCATTACAAACAATGGAAAACTTTGAGTAATAATTCCTAGTACTTTTTTTGTACCTATTCAAAAATTGTAATCATAATGCTTACATATAACTTACATCGTGTCAGTTCACGTATGATTGAGTACCGTTTAATATCAAACGGCTTTTATTATTATTACCTTTCACACCCTGTTGTCATTTGACATGAAATCAATTTCTTTCATCGCCATCAATCATGTGGGGTGACAAACCCTAGCATACGTTACTTCGATGAGAATATTATATATATTTAGGGTTCCGTACCCAAATAGCGACCTTCTACGGGACCCTATTACTAAGCCTACTTTGTTCATCCGTCCGTCCATCTGTCTGTCTGTCTTTTTCAAGTTTAAAGAGGTGAATCAAATATATATGGCGGGTTGCTTTTTTTGCACAATACGTTTATTACGGCGGATATACAAAAAAAAAAAGTGAAACAATAAAAGGGGGCCCCCATACAATTCCACTTTTTCAACGTATCTATATTTTTTGTAACCTTAGAAAAAAACAACAAATGTAAAATATACAAGCGTCAAATTATATTAGGTATCACTATGATTATAGTACAAACTTAGAATAATAACACATAGAAACCTAGTCCGCGCACCAAAACCGTCAGACTTAAAACTACAGCATTCTGGTGTACTCGGCGATCGCCGCCTGTCAGTCGCAATCACGTCACACAGCGTCAACAGCTCCCGGATTTTTATTGATTATGACGATTTGTATTGTTAATGGGTGCCACAACACTTCAGACCAAGAAAATAAACACTATAAAATAACATTCCACGTGTAAGTAATATGTTTTGACTTGTTGTTTTACGTAAAACATTCACTAAAATATTAAATTATTTTCTAACGACATTACATGAAAATGTTGCCATTATAACGAATTTTTTCCCCCTAAATTGTTATAGTAAGTACTTGTTCTATTTTGTGATATTCTGTGATACGAATTGAATTACTTGTTTTTCTAGTTCAAGATTTCCTTCTAATACAATTATTACCGCACGTTGGATTGAAAAAATTAGGCTTAATCGAAATGAAAGCTGGTGGAAGCCGTCTAGGAGGACAAAAATATATTCTGTACATTTTAATGACACAGACAGATATCTTACTAAAGGTGGCTTGTGCAGACTACGTCGGGACGTGGTTCCTACTAAGGTGATTGCGAGTATATACTGGGTGTCCCTGGATAAATTGAATTTTAGTCCGCCAAAAAACCACCAGCCAAAAAAGTACCTTAGAACTTTTTTTTAAACTACCTACTTAAAATATGATATTTTATGCGAATTAGAAAGAGACAAAACAATTTCTTATTACATAAGTGTTAATAAACGTTTGTATTATTACTAAGTAACTACAAAAAATTATCGAATTTAACAAAAATGATTATATGAAAAAATCCCCTAGTTTAGGTGGAAATGTAATCCGCTAGCAACATTATTTGTTTACTTGTGTGCGTGTTGTCGTGTGTTAGTACGCGTTGATTACGCCCACATGAATCCATTTTGTGCGACACTTTTGACGGGTTGGCTGTAGGAAACTATCATTCTATGTGTTATTATTCTAAGAGTACAAACCATTAAGAAAAACAATAAATACTAAATATTGTTCAAATAGCTAGCTCTGAATTGATACGAAATTGAATTCGAATCGGAATTTATAAATACTTAGCTACTGAACCCGCGGTGCGCGAGTCAAACTGGCACTTGACTGGTTTTTTTTATAGAAACATAAGTTTCCGTGTATCGCTATTTCCCTTGGAAATTTCCGATTTTCCGTGACTTAAAGTATCGTCTGTCCTTCTCTGAAATTAAAGCCAGCTCCACAAATTTCATTTAAATCGGTTTAGCTATAAAAGCTTCACAAACCAACAGAGTTACTTTTGTATTCTTAATATTAGTATGGCGTAGCATGGTTGGATGGATTATTTTTATAAATGTTTAAGCTATAGCCTCTTTACTTCACATTTACTCGCACATTGATCGGTTCAAATTTTTAATACGTAGTCTTACTTCTCGTTCTGACTTAAATTAATAATCCGTCAACTCTCTCTTTCTCTGTTATTTAATTTTATTTGTTAACACGTTAATTCTAATAAGAGTTTTATTTGCAGTTAAATAAAGCAAAATACTTTGACACCCTGCCGTTTAAATCAAAAAGGCACTTTTATTTTAGACGACAGAATAACAGTGTTTTATTGAATATTAATCTCGCACGTGATCAATATCGACAGCCGATATCCCGGGCGTCGAATAACGGAGCGTTGGCAGTGTTACGGAAATTTATTGGACATCTATGAGACTAGTTTACACCTATCCAACCTATCAACTTATAACGCATTTTAACGAAGAAAACCAAATGGCAAAGGTGACTTATGCTGTGGTGGTGGCAAACCATGGTTTTAGGTTCCATGGAGTCGCTGTTTCCTGATTATACAACCATACCACCTTGATTTCAAAATTCAATCTTTCATGAAATCGCTAATCGAGTTTACATTAATTTTGGTACGGAGGATATATCCGCTGTGAAAGCGTTATAAAATAACAAATATTAGTAGGTAAACTGGTAAAATTCCTTTATTGGTACTCGGATTAAATACTGTTCTTGGCAATTTTATATTCAGACTCGAGGTTAAATTCCAGTAAGGGGCGAGGCAAAGGCGTGTATCGTTTCATATCACACATTACCACGCACTCAGGTGTCAGTGACATATTACAGCTACTTCTGCCGTGAAATATAAATGAGTTGAAATATGTTTAGCCTCCTAAAACCAGCCCACGGAGCTTTGAGATAGTGGTTTAAATAACTAAATCTTCATGGGTATGTTACTTAACCAAATTTGATAATCTATACGAGCTTTTGGAACTGTAAAATCATCATTTCTTTTCAACTTTTTTTTCATATTGGTACAACAGAATAGTAAAATAATGTTACATTTAAATACTTATCAGAAATCTAAAAATACTCGTTATTATACCACGGGCATTTCCAATCAAATTGGCTTAAACACCACGTTTGTAATCTGTATAATTAGTGGTCATTTAGTAGTTGTAATTTTCTGTTGAATTACAATTGTAATGGGACACGATTGTCCATTAATTTAACGGAAAGTAAAAGTTTACTGTTCTGTAATCGAATGGAATATTGGAAATTATTCATCATAAATAGTGAGGTAACTTTACAAACGAGATATTACGTGAGGGAAATTGCGATGTAGCTTATATTTTGTTTTGTGGTTGCACGCAGATTTGGTTTTATTTGTCAATTTTATCATCGTTTTAACTATTTAGGGAAACACTTCTTAAACAAATCACCATTTAACCGGCAAAACTAAATCGCTTCGCACGCGTAAGGCAGTGTTAGGCGCAGTCAAAAAAATTAAAAGCTTTGTTGAAGAGAATAACCTTATAGACTTTTGAATAGATTTTAAGATCACTGTAGGATTATTCCTATCATCTCTACCTACAATTATGCTAAAATGGGCACGGACTAACATGGGCATGTTAGTCCGTGCTGAATAAATAAAGGTGTGACCCCACTGCTACGTAAAATACGGTATCGTTGTGTTTCAACGCATGCGGTCCACACCGCTGCTTAACGGTGCGTATATTACGGTGCGTCATTAACGGCGCCATGTTGTTACTATGACCCCGTCTTTTGTTTACGCAACGACATCGTATTTTAAGCAGCGGTGTGGAGGGCATGCGATAAACACCGTACGGATACGATGCATTACTGCGATTCCGTACCGTCTCCGTATTTTAAGCAGCGGTGGGGTCACACCTTAATCAATAAAAATCTGCGTGACGTATTTCATGCTAGTATCCACAATTTCATCACTACATGGATCCGAAATTAACTTCATGGCGCTGAACATGTAGTTTGTACTTAAGTTTATCGAAACACGTTTCGATTTATCCCTGACCCCGGTTGCGGCTTTACGGACCCGGGGCCCGGGAACTTGTTTGTAGTTGTTTTATTAGAAAACAAATGGCGGTTCCAGGAGTCAATTAGAATAAATTAGTTTCACATCCTTCGAAAATTAGGTATCCATGACGATAATAACTAATAACTAATTAAGATTTCTCGGTTACTTAATAACGACAAACTAACTTTTTTTTTATGGCAATGAGAAGGCACGCGCCACTCAGGCCACCTGATGGTAAGAGGGATCTGAGACCCGACATTTAAAATCTCAAGACTACTATCTCATAACTGCAATCCTAAGACTTCAAATGTGTTGCCAACCCTGAGAACTAAGATGGAACGCCTTTATACTACTTTAAACTTTTTGACTAACCTGATATTTGGCAACATCAAAAATTTTATTTGATTTGATTTTATTTTATTTATTCATATTTGAAAGAATGCGCCGTGTGGTTAGTCGATAGGCTTGCAACCTGTCACTAATACGCAGGTAAACATTAGCCAAGTTATGCAAAGTGTGGTTACAGAATTATCGACACGTTTTTAGAGTTGTAGGTAATTCTGTAGCTCTGGGATTACAGACTTGAAGGCGATTATGTATGTATGTAAAATTGGTACTTTGAGCCGGATATACTGATTCCATCAGTTTGACAAACTAAAAGACACTGAAAAGCAACCTTAGCTACAACATTAAAAAACAATTTAATAATGCTTTTTGAAATCTTTTTGATTATTTCCCTATTGTTTTCGAACAGGGCTTTCTATTCAACACGGCGGCTGAGTGAAAAACGATTTCGTAACAGGTCAAATACTATACAATATTGTTTAACTGCCTACAATAGAGGCGCAGGACAAAAATCAATATGAAATGCCAAATGTCAACATTCCTAGTTGGATTGCGAGAGCCAACATGCAGAGCGCGTCCCATGGGATTCGTTCTATTTCTGATAAATAAAGTTAAAAGGGTAGGGTACTTCCCTATGGAGTTTAACTCGGTTACAAACATCGACCTGGCCAACGTGTGTAAGAACGAAACTTTAAAACTTTAAACTAGTGCTGTTTATTTTAGCTAGACATGGCTGCTACAAATGTGCCAAAGTGCAATATCATTAGAAACAAAGTAAGGCACAAAAGCGACAAAGAATAAGATGTCACAGCACTGTTTGAATTGCTAATGTGGCGACAAGACATGCCGTGAAATGACTGGCATTTAATTCTAGGTCTCAGAGTTAGTAACGCATTTGCGGTCTTAGGATTGCAATGTGGCAATTTAAAACCACGAATATTTCTTTCGAAGAGTACTCTTAATAACCCCAGCGCAGAATTATAACATAAAAATAAAGTAGGTATCATGTAGAAAAAATATTCCTTGTCCTTGTTGTTTTCGTTCCAATTTCTAACTTCAGCGGTATCTCGTACTCCGTAAGTTACATATGCGTTAACCCCGTATTGTAAATGTTTCATGTTTTTGATTATATTGACCAATTTTTAGGTACAATCAAAAGCGCTAATATGCATACGGCCATCGCGCCATATGCATATTAGGGCCACCTTAACATTAGTGGCATAGAGGTGTTTTACGTATTTTTTACGCACTGGGAACGTATTTTATATTTATGATGAAAACTAAAATTAACCGCACAAGTAAAGCAAAGGTTTTATTTTATATTAAGACATCAAGTAAGTAAGGTACTATTGGATAGCTCTTAAAAAAACATTTATATGTAGATTTGAGGGACCGCTTAAGAAATATCGAGCTAGAAAAGTCTAATTTTCGCTATAGTTACGTCTCCCCTCTTTAGTAAAAAGTAATAAAAAAATGTAAAATATCTTAAATGAAAGCACATAATGACGAATTTTAAAGGAAAACTATCACAACTAAATAGACTTGATTGGTTCCTGAGATACACGCGTCTGAAGTTTTTATACCTAAAAATGCTTTTAAAATGTTTCTGTACACTTATCACTATTTTAAATTATCAGACAAGTATGACACTACCAGCATTTTGATATCCAACCATAAATCCTTCTTTACGGGTCGTGAAACAGAATTTGTATTTTCGGCCCTGGAAATGTCGGAGACTGGAGCGGAACACGCCACATTGATGGCCTGTGACCGCTTGGGAGATATAACTCACTAGTTGAAGTTTACGTCGCTTTATGTAGCATACAACCTCCATTCTAGGAATGGTAAAATAAATAATTGGGTCAATCGTCAATGCATGTAATTTTTTCAAGTTCGTACGGCTTTTGAGAACTATGCGAGGGTTTTTTTTGTATTGCGTGATTTTATGTAGTTAATAATTTTAAAAACGATACTTGTTTTAATAACCCGGTGAATGTAATAATATCTGAAGATTATTCAAATTATCTCATTTTATCAATATAACAAGGTGGATTTGATTGTCCCCCGGTGTTGTATCAATTTTCATTCGTTTTCATTCGTAGTTTAGCTCCAGAGTTACCAGTGTTTTTCCCAATACATACAATTGCAATATAATAATTCTATACTACTTATACTAAACAATCAAAAAACATCGCAAATTAAACGACACCGTCAAAAAAAAGTTAAGTCTGTCCAGTTACAGAAAGACCAGAAAAAGGCTTGACATGACAAAAGAGCTAACACAACGTAGTTGTGATTGACTTTTTGTTCAGTTCCTTCCCCTTTTCTAGACTTACATGACAAACACGCTCTTACTGAATTTAAAATATGTGTCAGTCGTAGGTTGTGATTGGATTTTTGTTCTATCATCATTTCATTAGAAAACAGAAATTGTAAAATTTTGAGAATACGGTTTTATTTATTACATTAATAACATCAACCGTTAAAAGTTACATAACCGTTGACTCATAATTAATTAAGAATGATAACAGCCAAAGCCTACAAAAAACGATAACGAAATAAAATTACAGTCAAACCCTACTAAAAACGGTAACGAAATTCAATTACTGATTTCTGTTGGTGACATCAGAAACTAATTAATACCGCCACACTAAAACATCAGCAAAACACCATTACGTAAATTGAACCGCGAAATTTAAAACAACGACTAATTTGTTGGAGAACGAACAGTCAACAGGTTTGGGACCTTGTCTAATTTAACGTGAGTTACAAACGCATTACACTAATCACCTCAGGGAACCGCGCCTATGTCGTGACCGCGTTCACGTATCACTTTGGAAATTGGGGCAATGACAGAACTATAATAACTTATTCGCAATTTTTAATTTCCGCCCCTAAATACTTTTCATTCTTAGAGGTGAAAAAACAGAATTAATTGTGAATGGTTTCCGGTTAAAAAGTTATTGTGTAGTCATTGTGTGTAATAGACAATGACAAATGCACGAGTGCATAAAATGCGATTTTATGCAACCTATATCCAGCATAAAGAAGGACTTTACGAGCATGAGAAGTGAAAATATTATTACATGACTATGCCAAATTACATCTTTGATTTCGGAACCCTAGAAAAACACTTCGTGGTCATGGCGCCGCGAGAATTAATAGAGTTAAGAATAAACCGCAGGCAAGATCACTGACGACAAAGCAAAATGAACAGAAATGTAACTTACTCCAATTATTATTGTTTGCATACACACATTCTTCTTCCGTGTTAAATTTAAAAGTACGCTTTAACATCCACAAAATTTACGAAACTTTTCTATTTTACAACTAAAAGTATCTCGAAGGTTTCAAATGAAGTTCAAGTTACCGTATTAATTACCTCGTAAAATTGAGCATTTCTGGAGCATCTCACTCATTTGCATGTTTTAGTTTGAAACTAAAATTAAGCCGTTCAAATATCAGTGGAAGTTCCTTTAATGAGAAAATTAGGAAACATGAAGTTTCTCTGCAACAGAAATGACAGCATTTCCTGTAATAACGAATATTCCGCTGTTGAATTATAATGCTTACGATACACATTTAAGTTCACTAACTGATGTTGTTTCAAAACTCACTCGATTGTTTCAAACAAACCCAATTTGGAAAATGGAGTGGAATCCAAAGCAAAATAACCAAAATTTGTATCATTATAAATAAAGTTGTGTCTAATCTGAAACACTGTTGTAGCTTAGAATTCACGTTAATGCATAGTGGTAAGAGAACTGTCAAATGACTTGACAAATTAATCCCACCCAGTAATCTACGTAAGTATAGCGTAAACTATAAATCATTGTAAGACCAACTTATTTAACTGATTTCTGTGAAGTTAGCGAAAGTTAGTGTAAGTTGGCGTGATACCGTCCGCAAGCGTCGAACCTGCGTTATAGAATCAGTTAAGAACTTTGCTCATATCCTGTTTCATAGAAAATTAGCATGATAAATTTACCGCTACTAGTGTTTGAACAGTTATGAGGAATATGGAATAGATCATAGATTTTGGAATAGTTCGACAACTGATACGGGAGTTTAACAAAGTTAAGACAGGTCGTAAATTTGAAACAGTGTTGTGCAAGATACGAGTATGCTATATATATTATAAAATAAAGTTAAACAAACATGGCCGCCTAACATTGACTGCGGTTCTCTATGCCCATTATTCTATAGAATGAATCATTTCGATGAAATTTTTATTCACCGAAATCACTTATGTCATTTTACTGAATACGGATAATTCTAAAGACAATAATTATGTTGTGGTTGGACGAGCGCAATTTGGTTTTGGAAGTAATTAGACAACTTTTTAATTTATTTTATTTCTAGAATTCTCCTTTAAGGGAATACAATTATTAAAATGTATGTACTTATTTTATTTTCCTTTATAAAATGCTCACTGCTAAGGTTTCAGTGCTAGCCGTCGTTTCGATAGCACATTTATTTTTCAAGGTGTTATTTCTAATAAAGTTCTGTCTGCTAAATGCATTCCTAATTTAAAGCTACGTCCCAACGCTGACCTATCTCACGAAAAACTGAAAAAATATTTGCCCATGTTTGACAGTAGGTAACGGAAAATCATTTTTAAAGCTGTGGACTTGTTTTGGCTAGCTTACAGACAAGGCTTCAGTATATGCGTTGAACTCCCATTCAAAAATAATATACTCGTATAATCCTGTACTTAAGTTTAAAATTGCAATTTTTACGTAAAGGAGACTTAATTTTATTTCAAAAAAAAAAAAACTGCGTTGTTATTTTTTTGACTAAACCCCCTTCCTTAACCTTTTGTCATATTCGACCAGTTCGATTCCCGGTTAAGGCAGGCGAATTTTCAAAAATCTATAATGCAGGTTTTTTTTTTCAAAATTAATAGTAAGCCTCCTTTGCGTAGAATTTGCTATTTCCAATATTTAAGGTAGTTGCATCCTGTATATAAGCAAATTAAGTAAAACCTCAAATCTTGATCAAAACACGATTTCCACACTTGAATTTATTGAAGCCTTAATTGGAACAAAGCTGTCCCGAATAGAGTGCCTAAGTAAACACCTGTAAATCCCTCCGTGGGCAGCTAACTAAATAATTATGCGAACGTTCGGTTTGGTATTATTATATTACCATATTATTACAGCAATGTTATTTGACTAAATATTGAAGGAAAAGATTTGAAACCAAAATAACCCAAGCTAGACAATTTCTAGTATCTCGCAGTCCTTTAACAAAATATAAATATTTATATCTAGTATGAAAAGACTGCATGAATGTTTTATATATGAGCTGTGCAACCTTCCAAATACAATTTTATGATGTCAATTTTTCCTTTCCAATACTCAATTTATAGATAGAAACTCGACAACCAAACAGCAAACTCGTAGAGCGTCGCGTGCACCCCGTCAATGTTCGTCTCCAGAGTTAAACAAGACAAATATATCAAAAGATGTGAGCACTTTTCTTTTGGAATAACACTTAGGTACTGCAATAAAACGATAGAAGACGTAGCGCGTCTGTCGTATGAACCTCAATGTATGCAAGAAACGTAATTCAATAAACAAGTTTAATTGTACTGACTATGAAAGAAAATACGATGAAGAACACATAAACAAATAAAAATGTCAGATGTCTATTCTAATAATAACCCATGTTTTTCCGTGCATCATCTCAACCGAAATGATACTGTTGCGAAAGACGAATCATTTTCTTTATGTTAAGCTTCTGAATCAACGTAGATAATTTAAGCAACCATTTTGAATGTAGCATGAAATCATTCGTTTTACATAACAAAACACGCAAATGGGCTAATTACATTCAGAATTTATTACTTCAACTACTCCATATTTTCAAACACTTGAAATTAAGAAAAGCGTCCGACCAGACACGTCTTGGTGTCATAAAAAGAGACCCTAATGAATTGAAAATAACTAGACAACCAGCAGCTCTTTCTAATACAGCTTGCTTGACCTAAAAGAAAACGAATTAAAAATAAGTGCTATTCGAAAAAGGACAGGTAACATGCTTAAACTTTTTTATCTGCAGTAGTAGCGTAGTTTCCAAGTAACTTTGAAAAGTGTCGAATAAGCCATTTTTGAATGTCATAAGTGGGAAGCGATGTCATAAATACACTATTTAAGTTAGACATAAACCAGTAAAAACTAAACGGCTCTTTGAATATAACAAAAAGAGACTGAATGTCTCTTTCTGATGTGCAGATAAAATAGCCTCAATTTTGGAGTACCTGATAAACAAATCTTTCATACAGGGAAAATTTCCAACAAGACTAAAACATTCAGTGGTAAAACCTCAAAAAGATGACGTACAAGATTTAGACAATTACCGACCTATAACACTTATCTCGATTTTTTCAAAAATCTTTGAAAAATCCTTACGTACTAGAATAACAGATTTTCTAAACAAACATAAAATCATCTATACAGAGCAAAATGGCTTTCAGAAGTGCAAATCTACAACATTGGCTTGTTACTCATTAATTAAAGCAATTACTGAAAGCATTGATAAAGGATACCAGTTACGTGTTTCTTTTTTGACATGAGTAAAGCTTTTGACTTTGTTAGACATTAAATATTAATCAATAAGTGCGAGAGATACGGCATAAGGGGCAATGTTCTTGCGTGGCTTGAGAGTTACCTTACTGGCATAACACAATGTGTACAAATTAATAAACTGGATGAACATATGGAAGATAAGCGATACCTTTCTTTCCACGAGATAAATAAAACTGGTGTTCCCCAGGGTAGTGTGTGAGGCCCTTTGCTGTTTATAATTTACATTAATGATTTACCAAATGTATCTTCTGATAAAACTGTATTATTTGCGGATGACATCTCAATTATTATATTTCATGACGAATTAAATAAATATTATATTAATAAAATAAATATGACTATAAATAATATTAATAATTGGCTGGAATGTAATAATTTATCTGTAAATGTAATGAAAACTAAATGTATACAGTTCAGCAATCACAAAACTCTAAGACCTATGCTGAATATTAAATATAGAGGACAAACTATTGAAGAAGTAGGAAATTAAGTTTCTAGGATTTATCCTTGATCGCCACTGTAACTGGAAAACGCATATTCAAAATGTATGCTCAAGACCAGAAAGGAAACTTTTACATTTGCATTATGGCGAATTAGACGGATAGCGGGTGAAAAAATTGCACGCACAGCCTATCATGGATACGTTTCATCGATCCTTAGATACGGTCTAGTCCTCTGGGGAAAACTGCACCGATATCCGGCAAGCATTGATCAGCCAAAAAAAGTGTATAAGAGCTCTCTGTGATGTTGGACCGCTAGAATCATGTAGACCTCTTTTTAATTTTAAATTTTAAAAAAAAATGTTCTTACACTGCCCAGCATGTATATTTTGGAAGCCTCCGTCTTTGTCACTAACCATCCAGATTTGTATATAAAACCAGTGCTAAACGCAAAGCAGAGGCCTAGGGACCCTACGAGGTTAAATGTTTCAAGGTGCAAAAGTGCACTTTATCATAAGAATTGTCACGGGATGACTGTAAAAAATTATAATCATTTGCCTAACTGCTTAAGGCAAATTACGCCAAATAGAAAATTTAGACATAATTTTAACCTAGACACTAAATTGCTTCTATAAATGTTATTTTTAATTTATAATTATTTTACACTACACATAATATAAATAGATTTATATGCTAATATTAAGAACTTTAGGACAAAACAAAATGTAGAATTTGCATGCTAGTTATAGCTAAGTGTGTGCTCTAGTATTATAAAAATAAGACCAATGTACACCATACTTATCGCAAATAAATACTGAATACTGAATACTGAATGTTCAACATTTTTTTTAAGAAATCCTGAAATTCCACTTCTTTATATTTTAGCCCTAAAGCACCACTGAGGCTAAGCATGTGAATTATTTATGCAAACGAAAAGACATCCAAGTGAACAAAACATTCGTATTTAATTTTAAGAGCTACCCCTGCAGGACAGGAAATACATAAGAGCTATTGCACCTAAAAAAATCATTTTACAATAATTAAGTTTCCATTTAAATTCCTGCTTTTCAATTTACTCATTAAAAGAGAGGAGATTAGGTATTAAGTATTTTTATTGATTTTAGATGGCATAAATTAAGATTTAGAATATTTAAATAGTATATTTTTGAATTTTGTGTCTTTGATTTATTCGAAGCAAAATATTAAAAAAAACCTGTTAAAATTAATTCATTGCAACATAATAATCACAATCCTTTCAGCAACACAAGTGTTGCATGAACTGAGGAACCGACAGTCCCGTGAAATGGGACGTTCGCCCAAGCGGAATTCAACGCGTGAACACACATACAGACAGACGTTTCGTTCGTTCGCAGCCGGGGTGATCCAAATGAATATTTCCATGCAAATACCGACCAAGCGCCAATAAATATTCAGTATCAGCTCCATTATGTGTTTGGTTTAGAGCGTGAATTAGATTTCGCAAGTTGTGATGATTTGGGTGAGGATTTTGGTGGTATAATCCATGATGTTAACTACATGACACATGACATGGTACATGATATTGTAACATTACATTGATGAATAAATAACTAAACTAAACTAAACTAGACTATGCATTATACGCTAACGACATGCATAAATAAAATTGAGCAACGTTCAACTAAAAATCTAAACAACATCGAGACTGCAAAAATATTCGTAATCATTACAAATACTTTTCCCTACCGGGTCTAGAACCCGCTAGCTTCGTAGGCAGGGTCACTATCAATTAAACTCGCTTTTTGTTTATATTCTATTCTTTGTTTACGAAAGGTGGAACATAGATTTTTTTCCAACCGATCCGTAGTCACACCAAAATTTTGACCCAATTTTATTTAGTGACTTCCCCACTGCGCAACAACGTGACGACCATGTTTGGGCACCATAGGTTAGGACAGGCAGAATACACATGTTAACGAGTTTTCGCTTGAGTGAAAGTGGAAGGTTGCCCTTTATACATTATGTTCCTTCATGGACCAGTAGCCCTTCCAGGCGTTTTCGAAACGTCGTTCGACTTCTCTGTCTCGCCTGTTACTGAAAGAGACTACCTGGTCCAAGTATAATTGTACTCGTCTCAACATAGTGCATAATCTGGTGTAAATTAAGAAATCCCAAATGATTATCCGTAGTTACACTTGTGTGGTCGTGGTAAACAACAGCATTTCGTCCATTTAGAGGAAAACTCACTACGACGGCTTTTTGATAAGTACCCGTGTTTGATCACTTAAGAAATTCGTAAGTTTAAAAAATGCCTCTCTAAACTATTCTTTGGGTAACAATTTAGCATAAAAAAATAATGTCATTCCCTTGTTTTTTTAATTTGTCGACTATTATTATAACTTGAATGACTTTCCCGCTAACATTCGCAAAAGTTTTACGCTGTTTATAAGGATCTTGCACCTTCTATTACTAGCATTAGACATTGGTAGGTATAATGAATTCAAACGTGGTGGAACTTCGGTTTTTACGAGGAGTCATCATATGCCATAATGATCATTTGATATATTTTCACTTGACATAATTGTTAGGTGCCATAATGATAATTGTTGTGTAAAACGAATAAAAATAAATTGATTATCAATCATGTTTTATTATATACATGGTGAAGCCCCGCTTATTCTTGTTTTTTTTGTTGTGTCGTAAGTATAGTACTATAAAAAAAAACCAACCCTGGTTGCGAACCCTGAGGACTAAGATGGAATGCCTCTATGCTAGTCATTATACCGGCTGTCTTATCCCAAACCGGAATACAACAATACGAACACTGCTGTTTGGCGGTAGGTTAATGGATAAGATGGTGGTAGCCATCCGGACGGAGGCTGCACAAGGTCCTACCATCCGCAAACTGTTTCATTTTCCAACCCGCTTTTTTCTGTAAATGTATATTTCGTAACTTTTATAAAACTAAACTAACCTAACCTATAGGGTTTTACACGATGGTACTAAAAGAAATCCTGAAATATTTATTGTTACGGAAGAAAAGCGGGTTAGCAAATGAAACAGTTGGGAAACCATACATTCGGTCGAACATATTTTTGCCAAAAGGCGGGATACCGGAATTTGTATTATTAGATTTTGTTCCGAAAAAGGAAAAGAACTAATGTACGTATAATACAAAAAAACTATCTCAGTGATTGTACTCTCAAAAGTTGCCCACCTCCTTTTATGCAGTTGTATACAGTGCAAGGAGATTAGGGCAGTAGTACTGTTATTCATACGAACATAATTCCAGATAACTATCATATGCTCTTCTCTTTTAAGTGATAAGACACAGGATATTATAAGAAATCTTGTTTTATCTAATTAAATCAACATTACAAGGGAGGCCAATAATTAAAAAAATGATCTTAAGGAGGCAGCGATGAATGCTGTTGTAATCGCATCTCCAACGGTAAAGGTGAAATATTGTTATTACCACTACAACTATAATTAGGGCTGAGTAACAAAAAAAATACACGGAGACTAATAAAATTGACTGCAGATTTAGCCTTACTGCCTGCAGTTGAAATTATAAATGGGTGGATTGATATTTTCTTCCAAGACTCCTAACGATTTAATTACGATGTTTTTTTTTTAAATTATACATGCAAAATTGCTGGTCCAAAAATAACGTCGGACTACAAATTTTCTAGAGTCTTGGCATCATAAAATTAACGCTGAAACTTAAAAAAGATGGCCAATATAATGGTTCTTGTAAAACCCCTGTATATGGATGCTTGTTTTATCTCCGATCAGAAGGATAAGTCAACAGATATATTCATATACAGGAATGCTTTGTGGAGTTTGTTTCAGGAGTAATAACAAATAGGAGTAGTAATAAATACATTTTGGTAAGGACCTGTTAACCTTTTGAACGCGCTGGTCGTCAGCTGAAAGCCCTGCCACTGACGCCATGACGGCTACAGCCATCACAAATTCCCCTCCGGCCGCGTGGTTTGACAACGTTATCCGAAATGTCGAGCGACGAGGAATTTTTATTACTTGCTATTGGACTATCAGGAATTTGGAGAACAAGGCTCACCGATATAGCCAAAGTAATCACTCTAAGGAAGTGGAAGTGGGCTGAACACATATGCCGCAAAGAGGATGGAAGATTAGGAAAGGCTGTGGTAGAGTGGAGACCCAGAACCAGGCGAAGAAACGTTGGCAGAGAGGGAATGAGGTGGACCGAAGATCTGGTCAAGGTGGCAGTAAGGTGCTGGATTAGGAAAGCACTGGACTGAGATGGATGGCGAGCAATGCAGGATGCCTACAGTCAGCATTGGGTGGCTATAGGCTGAGGAGAAGAAGAGAAGAAGATATTGATTGGTACAAACAGCAACAGTCTTAACTGTACATCGGTGGACCTTATTAAAAAAGGCATAAAGTCTACCGATGGACAGTTAATAGCGTGGGCGATGGTCATTTTAACGTCATAACGGAAGAAATGGAAAACGTAGCTGATTCAAGTTGCAATGATTTCTTTAATTCTGCCACGCAAAGGTGGTGTGGTCCTTTTATAAGGCCCGTACCGAAAAGTTTTTTTACAGAGTCTGCATACTAGTAAAATACGAAATGGGAAACATTTTTTTTTTCTGATTATATACTTTAATTTGGGTCATCTTAATGTATCGATTGGAATAATTAATTCAGGACAGGTATTGTTTTTATTTAAAATGCAGGACGATAAAATAATTCGTAGAGAAACCGTTTTGCGAACGTACATTGAAAATCCTAATTCAACGTTTGCAGCGGTTGGAAAGATGGTGAATATAAGTCATGCAACGGTACGAAATATTGTTAATCGGTACTTAAAAGAACATAGAATTCAAAACAAAGCTCGAAGTAGATGCCCAACGGGTCCTTCAAATAAAAAAATAGAATTGAAAATAGTGTCTACTTACGAGAATTATTGTAGTTTATCGGTGCGGGATGGGGCAAAAAATTGAAAACTAGTACATGTATGGTCCAGAGAGCGAAAGTGAGTCAAAATTTAAAGACCTACAAAAAAGAAAAAGCCCCAAATAAGTCGGTAAAGCAATACAATAGTTCTGTTATAAGGTCACGAACATTGTACAAGCTTCTCAGCGATTCGAACAGAACATGCGTTCTCATAGATGATGAGACATAGTGAAAAAACAATTTAGGTCTATGCCCGGTGACCAATTCTACACAACCGAAAATAAGGCGAATATCAGCTATCAAAATAAATATATTTTTATAGAAAGTTTGGGGAAAAATATTTAATCTACCAAGCAATATGTTCCTGTGGAAAACGCACTGGGTCATTTATCACTAAAAGTACCATAAATGCAGATACTTATATGTCCAAAAATGTATATACGGTTTGTTTTTACAATGTATAAGGTAGCATGAAGGGAAAGTGTTGTTTTGGTCCGATCTGGCTACTGCAAATTATGCCCGATCCATACAAGAGTGACTGGCTTCAAACAACGTGCTATGTGTGCCCAAAGATATGAACCCCTCAAACTGGCCCCAGTTACGACTCATGGAGGGGTGATGGGCATTAGTTAAAGCTGAGTTGCATAAAAACTGTGCTTCAGCAACATCAGAGACAGATTTTAAAAAGAAGTGGAAAAAACACGCCGACAAAGGCACCGAAACTACTGTGCAAAACTGAATGCCAAGCTCGAAGAAAAAAAATCGCTAGTTCAGCCGAAAAACCCTCAAACCATAAAATGTATACATTAATTGTAAATAGACATTATACATCATATAACTAAAACAAAACATCCTTGCTGTTCATTGTAGTTTAATTGATATCATAAATATACTCTGTAAAAAAACTTTTCGGTACGGGCCTTATAATGGATATCAATTCTACTGCAATAAAAAAATCCAGCAAGGCAAAAAGTTCACGGGCATTCTGCAACAAAAAGAAAGAAAAAGGTCGAGAAAGTACTATTCATTTAAAAGTAAGTTATTTTAATAGTTATTTTTGTCCGGAACTACGTTAATGTATATTGTGTTGAATCATTAACCCTCCGGCCATGACTTTGTGTTTTATACCTAAGCCTCAGCCTACATACCTACAGCAGAAATTTATTCATATGCATAAACAAGGAAATAGCGCACTTCATTGCAGAGAAATATCTTCATTATCACTTATCCATTATCATTATGCATTATGCCAAATTAAGAGTAGAATCAGTTATTTTAAGTAATTGTAGTTATTGATACAAATCAAAAACCGCAATATCTTTTCGGGTTGGGTCCTGAAGGCACTTAAACGTCTCAGTAGTACTCTGACCAAGTACGCAAAATAACTTGTTTGTCTAATTCAATTCAATTCATTTATTTAATTCAAGATAACATTTGATCTCATTATTGTTAGTATAGTCTTAGAAATAATGTTAGTACTTAAAAACTAAATTAGATTTCACAGATAATATTACTCGATTCAATATAGGACAACACACATGATCAGCAATCATCTTCAGGATGCTGTTCGGGCTGTCCCTCGTCCTGCCCAGCAGAGACGCTGCCTTCTTGCGCAAGATTGCTGCAAACCCGTCGGTTCGTGACTCCGCGAACATGGCGGACGCGCTGCAGAATCTGGGCAACCCCATCAGCATCCTGAAGGCGTTGTTATATTGTACCCTTAAAGCATTGTATGATTTTTGGGTATAGCAGACCCACAGGCTGCTAGTGTAAAAAGATGAGCAGTATGCTTTGAACAGCGTAATCTTGACTGCACTTGAACATCGAGCAAACCTGCGGGCCAGCATGTTCGCCCTCACACACAATGCTCTGCGCTCTCTCTCCATGTCGGCATCGTCCTTCAGATCGTCGGTAACACTCCTCCCGCGGTCCCCGGCCGGTCGGTAGCGGTCCTCTCTCCCTTGAGCCTATGCCTACACCACCAGCAAGAACCCGTTCAGAAACCAGAAAACAAATCCTTGAAATGGCAAAGGAACAGTCTAGAATAGCTGAGGATTTGGTTGATGAATTAAAGGAAAAGCTTGAGAAACTGAAAGAAGAAAGGGGGAGCAGTGATCCTAGTAGTAGTTTAGAATCTAATAGTGGATAATTAGTGGTGTTGGTTTGCGTGCCTTAGTTAAGTCTCCTTTTGTTGATTTATTATGTCATCTCATTTCCCCATTTATTTATGTCTTGTGTGTTGCCGCGGCCGGCGGGGTCGGGTCGCTAATGCCATGATTGCAAAATTATCTTAGTTTCAGTAAGAATTAGGTACTTAGGAAAACGTCTAGGTCGTGAAATGCACAATTGGGCAGAATGACTCAACTGTGTAACGTCTTGATATGTGCAGATTAACCAGGCCATTTACCTATTAAAACATTATGACATTTTACATTTTACTTTTTACAGCCAAGTCATTCCGTCTACTATGGCTTATAGCAATGAGGGCATTTTACAGACCAAGACATTTTGCTACCCGGGTAAATACAACTCAGGTGCTCTGCCGTTTATTAGTCCTTTGCCACTAAATCATAAATTCCTTGTAGCGATTCACCGAATCGCATTTTACCTCAGAATCTTATACTTGAAGCATTTTTTTGCGTAGCTTTTTACATTAATATAATTAATTTGTAGCATTTAATTTTTCGTTTAAAATTTTACCCCAGACGCATTTAGTCGCGATCGATTTTTTTTGGGACTCTATTAATGTGCCGCGTTAATTGATGTTCGCACTAAAATTCTGAATCATTTTTTTTAAAACGTGTTTTGTACCTGTAGTATTATGAATAAATATAAACAAAATATACCTTTGCCGAGATGATAAGTGATAATGAAGGTTCTGCAATGAAGTGCGCTATTTCCTTGTTTATGCATATGAATAAATTTCTGCTGTAGGTATGTAGGCTGAGGCTTAGGTATAAAATACAAAGTCATGGCCGGAGGGTTAATGATTCAACACAATATACATTAACGTAGTTCCGGACAAAAATAACTATTAAAATGACTTACTTTTAAATGAATAGTACTTTCTCGACCTTTTTCTTTCTTTTTGTTGCAGAATGCCCATGAACTTTTTGCCTTGGTGGATTTTTTTATTGCATTAGAATTGATATCCATTATATAAAAGGACCACACCACCTTTGCGTGGCAGAATTAAAGAAATCATTGCAACTTGAATCAGCTACGTTTTCCATTTCTTCCGTTATGACGTTAAAATGACCATCGCCCACGCTATTAACTGTCCATCGGTAGACCTTATGCATTTTTTAATAAGGTCCACCGATGTACAGTTAAGACTGTTGTTGTTTGTACCAATCATTTATTTTATTTATTCAATAAACCCACAGCACAGTATGTTTTGAATTTATAAGTGACGATCTTGTAGCCACTAAAAAATTGTTTGTAAAATTATTTAAAAGCGACGAATGAGTTCTTCATTTAATTCAGTGATTTCAGCTGATATTCCATAATTTGGGAAAAAAATCGATTCACATTATCATTATTACTATTGCCAAAATCTGGTTTTGGTTAATCTATTATTAAGGAAAGTTTTTCTTTAATCTCTTCCTGCATTCTTCGTTTTGTCAACTTGTGATTTATGTATTTTGGTTACGCGCGAAAATCGTATTTCTAATTAACAGCTATACCTGCCGCGTTACAATCCAAACGCAGCAACAAAAAACAACCCTATTCGACGTACTTTGTCGTATTACCAAGGGCTTTGCTACGATTGGCTGACCAACGAATTATGTAACTTTTTTATTTGTTTTGCAGGGCGCCTGCGCTGCGGGTAGGATGCGGCGGCATGCACTGCGCCGTGCTGCTAATGGCGGCGGTTCTTACCCGGGCCATAGCACCGCAGACTAGCACCACAGGTAAGACAATCAAATCCCGTGTGTCACTAGAACCCTGTTAAAAAACTTTTCATCACACTTGCTCGTAAATGGTGTTATTCCATGCCTGTATACAGAAGGACAATGGCCTAAATTGTTCCCGCGGGAATTATGGCGAGTTTGTCATCCCTAGGGAGTAATGACTTTCTTTTTAAAATTTTGCAACTCTTTCGTACATCATTTCTGACTAAGGAGGTTTAATTTTCAGCCAAAAATTAAATCGGTTTCTAATTTCATCTTTAAAAATTAGCTAAAGACTAACTTACATTACACAAAACCTATACGTTTCATTAAACTTCATTATTTTTATACCTATTTCAAGTTTAACATTTATCATTCATTTTAGTAATTATACATTTTTATCAAATTGGCTAAATCTGGCTCGAATCCAGGTCGAAACTAAACGCAGTTATTATCTGTGGTAGAGGTCACAAAAAAAATATCGTTTCCATTTACGTTCCCGTTTGTCAAAAGTTATTTCTTTATATTTTGCAGAGTTAAAGTGTTTTTCCTCGCAAATGTGATGAAAACCATTGTGTGTATCACAGGCAGTAAGGGGATTACTAACTCGAGTCATTAAAAGCCCTCCGCCTTCGGCGTCGGGCTTCTAACACTCTCGTTAGTAATTCCCTTCATACTACCCTTGATGCACAATGTACTATTATGTTGGTCACAGACCCTCGAAAAACAATCATTCTTGCAAGCCTGATTCACCGAGTTCAAAAAGTAGGAGGTTCTCTGTTCCATTGTATGTATTTTTTTGTATGTGATAGATAGAATAACATATTTAAATACATAATAAAATTTGATACTGGTATCACGAAGTGATGATACTCCTAACAGAACGCATAATTGCAAAAAAAAAAAATTTAGAAAAAAAAAAGTATTTTGAAATTTAGGCTCATATAGTCGCAAATTTAGTCTACTTTAAAAACGTTTTGAAAAGGTATTATCAAAAACTAGTCCTTTAAGGTTATCATCGCCAAAATCTGATTAAAGTCCGAACCCAAGGCGATTTTTTTAATTTTGACAAAGTTCCGTTTGGCGCTCGAGGTCAACACACCTAAAAATCATTTGGGTAAATTTGCAGATAGTCGAATACGTAATCGGTCTATGAAGCAACTCGTCATAAATCAACCGGACAAATAAGTAGTTTGTCCGAGATGTAACTGGTCTTTTTAGCTACTTGTCTTAAGATCATCTAGACGAATTCGCAAATAGGTTAAAAAGTATTTGGTCAATAAAGCAACTCGTCACAAATTTTATAAATAGGTTTGTTATCTGGAATTGACTCTCTAAGGGAGTCAATGGTGAGCATGAACATGCTCATGATTAACAACGACCTTATAAAGAAAAGGAAGATCTTCGACAAGAAATACAGAATCCATATAGGAGAGAGAGACAGTTGGGAGACAGAGATACCAGAACCCAGAATGACATGCTTCACGGATGGGTCATGGAAGTCCTCAACAAAAAGAACGGGGGCAGGCATCTATTACCTGGAGGCAAATGAGCATACAGCGATACCACTAGGAGGCCTCACTAGTGTGTTACAGGCAGAAGTATATGCCATCATGAAGTGTGCACAGAGCCTCAAGGAAAGAAGCGATATAGCGGGGCAATACGTTATAATCTACTCAGATAGCCAAGCAGCACTAAAAGCGTTAGATAATCCGATAATCAAGTCCTCCCTGGTGCAGGACTGCAAGGATGAACTGGATAATCTAGGCACAGCATCCAAAGTAACACTGGCATGGGTACCAGGACACAGCGGAGCAATAGGAAATGAGAAGGCTGATGAGCTGGCCAGAGCAGGGGCGGACCAACAATACCTAGGCCCGGAACCAGCACTCCCGATATCTGCAACGGTAACGAAAGGAGTCATCGCCAAAAGAATAGAGACAAAGACAAATGAGGCGTGGATAACAACACAAGGGTGCAGACAATCCAAACTCATGATAGGAAGGGTAAATAGAAATAGAACAAGGTATCTACTAAATCTTGGTAAGTACAACCTAAGCATACTGACAGGGATCTTGACTGGACACTGTCCACTCAACAGACATCTGACGGTTATAGGAGTCAAACCGGATCCTCGATGCCCACACTGCGGCAAAGAGGAGACTAGTCAGCACGTTCTGGCCGAGTGTGTAATGTACTCGTCACTGAGACATCGCACATTCGGGGAGGACGTGCTATCGGTAGAGACACTTAAAAGCATTAACCTTCAGGACGCACTAATGTTCTGTAGGAAAACAAGAAGATGGGATCAGTGCTGGGTGGGAGCGCCGCAGAGCCAGTAACCTGAGGCTGGATCAAGGGGAACTGGGCGGAATGAATGGAGAGCCACTCGACCGCCCGCCTGCCTCGGCGGCGTCCCCACTCATCATCATCATATCTGTAATTGACTGGCCACTTATGGAAGGATACTTGAATAATATTAGAAGTACATTTAGTTGACAAGTTTTCAATTGTCATCCCTTTGCTTTCAAGCTGTGCAAATGAAAGACATCGAACAACGAATAGTGTGGAGTCGTGGCACCGTCGGCTAAATGCCCGTGTACCCCCAAAACCAACTCTAATTTATTTTCTGCAAAGATTGTGCAGGGAATCAAAGCTGAACGACCTAAGATTGAGAAAGAATTTGTTCAATTCTAACGAAAGAAAGAGGAAAGATAAGATATTTAATGCCAGGTGTAAGGAGCAATTAAACAATTTGGAACAGGGGAGAATTTCAGCATACGAGTTTTTGTTAATGATGTCAGACATAAAGAAAAATTTAATCATCTAAACATTTTTAGGCTCCTAGACTTACTAAAATTGTGTAATGACGCGTAAGAGTAAAATATTTATTTTAGTTTTTTATGGATGTTGTTTTTTTTTCGTTGTTAAGTCATATAAAAATAAACTGTTGATTGAAATGTTACTTTTTTTTCACTTTTTATTAATTATACTTTAGGCAAAAAAACAGGGTTGTTAGTATTCCTTTATTTATCATAAGGCAATTTTAAAATTAACAAATTTTATAAAAAACACTTTTACTCTACAAAATTAACTATATTTTTTTATATTTCATATCCTGCACCACACTCCACACCGAGTTGCTTTGGTTGCGACCAGGGGCCTCATTCCCGGCGGTTATAACGATATCGTAGTTAATCCGCTATCGTATTGTCACCGTTTTGATAGCTCTTATTTACTTGACAGTAATGGCGGCTGGCGTCATAACAATACCATAACAGATTAACTACGATATGCTTTTTACCGTCGGGAATAGAGCCGCAGCTATTTAGATCACATGTATTTATGACGAGTTGCTTTGTTCGCGACCGGATTTTTAGACCACATGTATTTATGACGAGTTGCTTTGTTCGCGACCAGCTATTTAGACCACATGTATTTATGACGAGTTGCTTTGTTCGCGACCAGCTTGTTAGATCACATGTATTTATGACGAGTTGCTTTGTTCGCGACCAGCTATTTAGACCACATGTATTTATGACGAGTTGCTTTGTTCGCGACCAGCTTGTTAGATCACATGTATTTATGACGAGTTGCTTTGTTCGCGACCGGCTTTTTAGACCACATGTATTTATGACGAGTTGATAATATGACAGTAGACGAAATAATTTTATGACGAGTTGCTTCATAGACCGATTACGTATTCGACTATCTGCAAATTTACCCAAACGATTTTTAGGTGTGTTGATGCTGTTGACCACTTGCGTTTTTGACCACTTGATACTAACCCACAAACTCGAATTATTCATTGGGCCAACATCATAAACAAGTCTGCAAAAAATCAGAACTACCGGATTTGACGCATACTACCACAGAACTATATCGATATAGTTCTGTGCATACTACGCCATACTTTGAATCCCCAATTTTACTGGAGTAAATAGTCCGTATAATTAGAATTCCTAATTCGTGGAAAGTGAAATTAGTTGTTTGTCATGACCACAGAACGAGTTAGAAGCAATACCTAATTCTTCGAAAGTAAAATAATATGTTGATTTTATTTATCAAGTGTCATATCAACACGCCAAAGATAAGATCCAGACGTTTTGCTAACGGGCCATCTGACGTTCATGTCTATTTAGTAATTAAGACATGTTCATATACGAACGTTTCGCTACCGGGCCATGTAAGTAAATTACACATCCGCCATCTTTTGACGTTGCAAATGTCCCCCCCCCCCCACACAAATAATTAGATATCCCAAAAGTTTGAAGTCATAATCGACCATAAAGTAATTCGACCAAATGAAAACGGTCATACAAAAAATTGCCATTAGTTAGTTGTCAGATTGAATCATCGACGAAAGGTTGATTGGCAAGTGAAATTCAGACAAAAAAGTTCGACAAAAAGGGAAAATATTTTGAAAATAAAAAAATTAAATGAATAAAAATTATATTTTTTTTTGAAATTTTATGTGGCAGAAACGCTATGTGATTGGTTTGCAGCTGTGATTGCTTGCTGGTGACGTCACACTTGTCATATAGCCAGCGCCGTGATAGAAGCAGCGTTTTTAGAGCGGTTTTGAAAAATTAAACTAACATACGAGTACATTTTTATTGATAATACAGTAGAATCTCAAGGAAATATCAATGTAGTGTGATTGTTAGGTATGTATTAAAGAATCATACCAAAAGGTTTTTTTTTAATTTTCAAATTGCCTATTGGACTGACCTATACCTACCGTACTAAAGTGTACATTTATATTTAGGACCTCGACTGTAAGGGACGGTCGGGCTTAAGTACTAGCACACTTTACTGCTTTGTCACTTTAACGTCATGTTTGAACTACTGAACTATTCTGTCAAAGGCGTTAAGGCGACAAGGTACGAAAGTGTGCAGCTACTTATAAAGCGGACTGTACGTTCAATGCTTACTTTATGTATGTTACATTTTATCCAAATTTGGTCACATTTGATTCATGAATGTATCAGACCAGGGACTAAACTGCGTTCATGAATCATATGCGATTCAAGGGACAGGGAACGTGTAGAAATTTGATCTGCTTAAATGTCAGTTTCTAGCATTCAAACTGCGGATAGATTGGGATTACGTAAGGTTAAAATTTGTCACATTATGTAGAAAATGACATATTTTTACCTGGAGTTACTAAATCCATCCACGGTTTGAATATTAAGAACGACGATTGTAATATAATTCCATTATTTCTAACATCATATTATTGACTTGTCTTGGAAACTAAAATATGTAAGAAATTAATATTTATTTTCATTGAATTCAAAACATTGCGGTAATAGATTTTTTGTTATGATTCAATCTCGTTTTTAATAAATATACATCGGACCCAACGTTCGAATTTCATGGCACTCGGTAAGGGTAGGTAAATAAATGAATACATTTGAATATTTGTATGATAAAGTTTGTTTTTTGTTTTTTTATTCATATACTGCGCTGCGGTAAACTGTAAATATACTAAAAGAGGTTGATGTTCTAAATACGTCATAAAACATCAATACTCATTTTGCATTCGAAAAAAAATCAATATGCTAAATTTCACAACGAATATCAAATTAACTGTCATGCTAAATAGTCTGTAAAGTCAAATAATATTTTATCGAAACGTTCATAATTTATAAGTTTCATAACTGAAAATTAGCTTTAATGACAAAAGCCTAATTAAACTCCGTGTTAGACTGAGATAATGGACTCAACACAATATCCTGATTTTATATTCACGAAGGTGCATGCTGTTCTGTTTGTAAGATTAATATTAGGAAGAAAAAGTACAACATAGATCAACATATAAAATCAAAATCACATCAAGCTAAAGTATGTGATTCATCCTGCAATTTAAAGGATATGACACGAGGCAAAGCTAATTTCGAATTTCGATATAAAGACGATATATTATACTGCAAATGTGTAATACGAAACTATTTCCGTCTAAATCTAGTATCGACCGCCATTTGAAAACAGATTTACACAATAGAACCCATAATATCAATGCACAAGAGCAGTTTAATAAAGATTTAACACAATTCATGATTTATTCAAATATACTTTTGTTTAAACTAGAAACTCCTAAATTTTGAAATGTCATAGAAAACCTTTTAAATAACAAATATGGAAACGATATTACTGTGCCGAGTGAAACAAAAATACGACTGTGTGACGAAAAATAAAGTTGAAATCATAGAGGAGTTGCAAAATAAAATGATTTATCTTATAGTCTCGTCATTAATGCAACCTAGCAAAGATTTTTTCACTTCTCATGCTCGTAAAGTCCTTCTTTATGCTGGGTATAGGCTGCATAAAATCGCATTTTATGCACTAGTGCATAAAGTAATTTCTTCTTTTAAGACTAAGGCAATCAGGCCTTACAGCCTTCACACAATACACCTTCATTTAATTGATATATTTTTATGAGATTTTGGTTACATCTTAATTTAATTACATTTGTATAACTATCTAAATACAAATTTACGAATAATACCTACGGCGTGCATTTACGGTAAAAAAATACAACGCAAATATTTATAATAACTTGGCATTAAGCATCAGACCATAGTCAAACCTGTCAAACGTCACAAAGTCGAAAATTAAAAAAAAAAGTTAAGAAGGTAATCAGGCCTTACAGCCACAAACACAATACACCATATTTTAATTCATTTGTTTTTATGAGATTTAGGTTATTTCTTAATTTAATTACGACATATATATAACTATCTTAATACAAATTTACGAATAATACGGGCGTGCATTTAAGTCAAAAAATATAACGTAAATATTTATAATAACTTGGCATTAAGGCACAGACCATAGTCAAACGTCACATAGTCAAAAATAAAAAAAAAGTTTAAGAAAAATTGTGAGGCGCGAAGCAAATTTTTCGGTAAACAAAACTAGAAACCAGAAAATTGAAAATTCAATAAGTAGTTAAACAATGTCCTCGAGTAGTGATAGTGACGATCAAATAATGATTTCGCCTGAGACTTTAATGGAAAGAAGTGCGAAAGATGTAATTGAGAAGATATTGCCGCCTAAATCGAAGAAAATCTATCTCAGTATGTGCTTCTTGTTTTATTTCCTTGCAATCGAAGTGAAAAGCAGAGTGTAAAATTCGAGCATAAAACCCATTTTACCCTCGACGTGACTATCCACACTCGCCGTTCTGGCTCGTGTGGCTATATGCACATCTTGGGTAAAATGGCTCGTTTTATGCACTTGTTGTACAATCTACTATTTTTTAATTATAATTCAGATGTCTAGTATGAAAAGACCCAGGTTTCGTTTGCCCTGGAACTAATCAGTGGCAGCAGGATGATAAGCGACGCCTCGCACTTAAGCTTCTAGTATGATCGATCTTCTCCAAAAAAAACCCAGTGTTGATGAAACGTCGGATTCTATAGGAAAAAAAGTGGCAAATGTTTTGACCGGAGCTCTGGATAGAACTAGTACCCAGTCACATTTATTTCCTTCATAGGTATTAGAGGTGACCAATCATTCGACAATCACCGAACTCGTCAACGAAACTCTTGAATATCTTTGGGGCAATCAATACAATGAACACTTGGATAAACTATTATTTTTTATAACTGATGCCGGATGGTAAAAACAGCTAAAAATCTAGTTATGCAATATGGAAATATGACTTATGTAACATGCATTTCACATGGATTTAATCGAGTCGCAGGAACAAATCGAAATCTTTGCCCTGCCATAAACAGTTTGATTGACTGTATAAAAAAATTTCGTAACGCTCCTTCAAGTACAAAACTATTTAGGCAAATGTGTGGAAATATTCCTGTTCCTCCTCGACCGGTGATAACCAGGTGGGGCACGTGGTTATATGCTACCTCATATTATCACAAACATTATGATAAAGTCAAATCTGTCATAGATGCCATAAATCCGCGTGAAGCGAGTGCAATTTCTAAAACGATTTTTTTTTTCCGATACCGAAGTTTAACACCTGAGTTGCTATTCGTCGATACACACTTTAGTATAATTGCTAAGTCTATAAAGTTGTTGGAAGATCCAAAACTGAGCCTTGCAGAATCATTAAACATCGTTCATGGTTTGCAAAAAAAAACTTTCAAAGCTAAGATTACTTCAAAATGACAGAAAAGTTTATCTTAAATTAAAAAGTATATTAAAAAAATCCCTGGTTACAAGATTATACAAATTATAAACCAACTATCTAAAAACAAAGAGATTGCAATTCCAGCAAGTATATATATACATTTCGTCTAAAAAAGCAGCTGGTCTAAGTAGCAACTGGTCTAAAAAGCAAATGGTCTAAGTAGCAACTGGTCTAAAAAGCAAATGGTCTAATTAGCAACTGGTCTAAAAAGCAGCTGATCTAATAAGCTACTGGTCTAAAAGTCAGATGGTCATTAATTAGCAACTGGTCTAAAAAGCAGCTGGTCGATATAGCAACTGGTCTAAAAGTCAGATGGTCTAATTAGCAACCGGTCTAATCCACTGTATCTTGAACTCTAATCGTTAATGACAAATTTCGGAAAGTGAGGGGGTCAGCGTTGACTGGGGCGGTAGCGACGTTTTAATTTTTCCTTTCCGTAAGATGAGCTATAATAACTAAAGGATCTAAGGTATATGTATAACATGCGGAAAGATAATAAGTTTTTATCAAACATTTAATTTTGAAGGCTATTTTAATTACAGACCGATTGCCGATCGGCAGAGAGACATCAATTATTCAAACTCCTTTACGTCGGAAACATACCGGCCACTTTAGATAATACGAGTAGATACCGTGTTTGATTAATGACAACTTCATTCTATTATATAATGTTTTCCTGCCTTCGCAGAATAATTTTAATTGTTATGTGAAATGGTTACTATATTAAATATAATTTAAATATGGATCCTGGGCCAAGTAGTGCGGAACAACGTCGACAACCAAAACTGGTATTTATAGAGTCAGAGTGGAGGTTCAGCTCTATTACATGAGGGCTTTAGGTATAATTTAAATACAACTAATAAAGACAGCACTACTCTTTGCGTTGTGCAAACCGTTCCATATGTAGTGCTTCTATTAAGTTGGGCCCACAGCGAAACAATGTTGTGAAACCCGCAACCCCACATTCCTGCCGAAAAAATAAAACTAGAAATGAAGTAGACTTGATAATTGATTCATGCAAAAAAGAAGTCTGTAACAATTACGCCCCTGTAAAACAGATTTTTGAAGAACAGATATCAATAGCCAAATTACATAATAGTTCAAAACGAAAAATAACCGAAATGTATAAGTATGTATCGAAAAAGGATACACTCAGTCGAAAAAGAAGGAAATTTCTAAATTTAAAAAAAACCGACCCCCATAATTTAAACGACGTAAAGTTCCCGAAATTTTAGCCAGAGATTTTTTGATATGGAGTGATGGGGAGAATAATGATAAGATATTGGTTTTCTGTACCAAACAAAGTCAAAAAACATTAAATGAAATTAAGGGAAAACAGTTTTTCGGAGACTCCACATTTAAAAGGGTACCCAAACCCTTCATGCAATTTTTTTACTTTACAGTTGGATGTCGGAAGTACTGTAAACCATACGAATATTGTTCCAATGGTCTATACCCTCTTTCCTAACAAAAATACAAGCACGTACATCAGATTGTTTGAGGCTCTTCAAATAAAGCTATTGCTCGAAATAGACTTCTACAAATGCGACTACGAAGTAGCCCAATACAATGCATTCAAAACGGTATTCCCTCAAGCTCAGTTGACCGGATGCTACTTCCATTTTAATAAATCAGTATGGAAGAAGGGTAACGATTTAAATCTCACATCAACTAGAGAAGGACGCCACGCTGTCAGATTAACCGCGAATTTACCATTACTTGCCCACCACTTACATAGCTGACGCTTGGGTAAATATTTTACAAATTAAGTACACCTGATACGGAAGAAATGCGGAAATTCCATACGTATGTAAATAAACAGTGGCTTTCATTGCCCATGATCAGCTGTGCCATGGAACAACATCGCACGACAAACAGTGTTGAGGCATGGCATAGGAGGTTGAATAGCCGAGTGCCCCCGAAGCCCACATTCGTTCATTTTTTGCAAAACATACTGCAAGAGTCAAAAATACAGGACATTAAATTAATTAAAAACATTTTTAATGTCAATAACAGAAAAAAGGTTGATATAAAATTCAACACTGAATACAATAAGCTACTGACTGCTTTAGAGGAGGGTTTGATTCCACCATTTGACTGTTTGGAGAAAGTAACAGAAGTCAAAAAGAATTTAAAAATATACAAACGATAGATTAATATTATGTGTGAAATACGAAAGGCCGCATTCAGAGCAAGAACGTTTTTAGTTTAATAAGGAGCATTTTAGTTTAAAATTAACATTTTTAGTTTAATAATAATAAGGAGCATTTTTAGTTTGAAATTATATTTTTTTGATAATAGGGTTAGTCCAATAGTTACGAAGTTATTAAAAATAAAGTATAATTTGACTGAAGTAATTTTCTTTATTTTCCCGTTAATTATTGTTTAATTTTAATAGTTTTGGTTTTGGAGGGAAAGCAAATTTGTACTAAAACGTCGCTACCGCCCCAGTCAACGCTGACCCCTCACTTTCCGAAATTAGTCATTAACGATTAGAGTTCGAGATACAGTGGATTAGACCGGTTGCTAATTAGACCATCTGACTTTTAGACCAGTAGCTTATTAGACCAGCTGCTTTTTAGACCAGTTGCTAATTAGACCATTTGCTTTTTAGACCAGTTGCTACTTAGACCATTTGCTTTTTAGACCAGTTGCTACCTAGACCATTTGCTTTTTAGACCAGTTGCTACTTAGATCAACTGCTTTTTTAGACGAGATGATACTAACCCATTTAAAATGGATATATTCTTACAGACGTCAAAGATTGACAGCAAAATCCATGGAGCAAATTTTAATAATCTATAAACCCTTAAACATTTTTAGAGTTCTTTTTTATCTATACAAAATAAAGGTCCAAAATACTAATTATATTTGTTTGGATTTGTTTTTCTGTCGACCATACATTGCCATGAAATTTGAATGTTGATACCGATAAACATCATATTATTATGAGATAGTAATTATAAATATGAGTAGGTACCTAACTGAACTAACACATAAATAAAACCACATCAAAAATGTTATACAATGATAATTTTTGATGTGTTCAGTCATGTACTAGATCCAAATACTCATTTATTTCTTTTTTTCCTAGAAACACCAGACGTGAACCCGATAACCCAAACCAAGGCAACCATGACACCGAGTATATTCCGTAACGGTATAAGACTACAGACATCCAAGCCCAGACGACAACAGATGAGGCAAGGAAAGGCAGACTCGCCTATGCTGAACTATATCTTCGACTCTTACGCTACCAGCAACAAACATTTTCATGACAAGTAAGTACAGAATTTCCAATTCGATAAATAAAGAATTATATAATTTCAGGATTTATGAATGACATCCGCTTGAGGAGGAATATCTCTATTCGTCAGTTTCCTACAACTATCAGTTCGGATTATTGTGGTTTTCGTATGTAAAATAAAGACTCAACAAATGAACAAGTACGCAATGCAAAGTAAATAACCTGAAATTAGTGAAACAGAAAAAAAAACCAAAACGCTGACAAAAACTATTACACATTTTCTACAGATTTATAAATTAAAATAGTTAAATATAATATACACAAATGAAAAAGTACTATTATATTCAGTTGACCACAAAGAGGTGTATCCACATTTGGACCTTATTACAATGCAGTAAAGTGTAAAAGTAAATTCATCTCTTGTTAGTCCACTTTATAAACTAAATATTTATAAATAAAATTAACATTATACATTCCTGTGATAAAATGACTAAAATATTCCCCGAATTATGCATTTGGTATTAAAACGTCAAACTAAATGCAGATCATATCAATGTTAATTAAATTGTTAAAAGAACGTATGAAAATGAGCTGAGACGCTATCTATATTTTATCATTAGGTATCATTTTATTAGTCATCAACTTTACAGACAGTATAAATGGTTTTACCTTTATTGTAAATCTTTATGAGCCAGTAAACGTTTTTATAGGACAGGTCTATGAAAATACGATCAAATTTAGCGTTACTCTTAAAATATATTTTTTTGTTTAAAATTGACAAAACAACGACGGACAAAATGCAAAAAAACACCTGTTGATTGAGGATATTGAATCTCCACCTGTCACCACAACGACCTCTATGTAGCCAAAGCTATACAGTGAAAGCGGTTTGTAAAATAGGGCATACAATCCAGGTATTGATTTGTAACCACTACCGGAATTAATAACGGTACAATAAAACAAAACGATGACAGGATTACATGAACTAATTTAGAACCATAGGTAGATGAAAAAGATGTTGGATCGGCGCTTAAACTGGTACCGATTAAAAGCATCATATATTCAACACTTACCCAAGGACTAATCGACGACGCAAATACAGCGAAGCGCAGCGCTGAGATTTCTTCACTGCCAAAACATCATCATCTTTGGATGTATTGAAATAGGATCGAAATTAAGTAACACCAGAAATTCTCCGCAAGCATCTTCATGTATTTGTGGTTTTATTAATTTCGATCTTATTTCAACAAGTTCAAAAACGTTTGATTAAATGCAGTAAAAAATTCTCTACACTACGCTTTTTTGTATATATATGCCGGCTCTAAGAATTATGTATAATAAATACCTATATTAAAACGATATGTCTATGAAGGAGATCCCAACAAGGCATACCTACATTCACAAAACCTCAAAAAACACGCCACGGCTCAAGAAGACACGTCTACTTACGATCAACTTTACACAAAGATTTGTTAACATTTGTTAACGTTTAAATAATAGAGTTAGTGACGTAAAAAACCTATTTACTTATTATAAAACTTACTTTACAACAAAATTGCCTAGTTTTAATCATATATAAATGGATAATCTTAATATTCTTACAGCTATAATACACAGCAATTTTTTGCGGTGTCTCAAAATCTGTGACAATGGCGTTGTTACCGGTTACCATGGAAACGGTATATTGTTTTTTTTTTTACCGCCATTACGTTAAGGTTGCCAGCTATTTGTTTGCTGATGTGCAAAAGAGTTTGTAATGCTCTTATTTTTAAATATTTTGTGTGTTAATGATTCTGTCCAATACTTTAAAAAATGTGTAGATCTCGTTTCTTAGGGCCATATTAATAAACTCGTCTCAATCAGTGAACTGAGAGCTTCTCAGATGATACCGTCTCGATACGTAATCCTGGAGCTAAGATCGTCGCTTATTCATAAACTCATCATCAGAAGCTCTCAGATGATATGAATGATCTTATATTATAAGTACAGCCCAACCCCAACAATAACAGTTTTGGACCAAACGACGAAACGATTTGACTATGCATGGTTTTTAAAATAGATGATTTTGCGTTTAGACGTGACATGTAAAATACGTAACCCATCATAAATGCATTTTTTCAAGCTAATGTGAAAAAGCAAGTCATTATTTTAAAAGCATTTTTCAAGCCAGTTTTCCGCTCATATCATTTAAGTTGATGAGGTGCGTATCATATTACACGTTTTAAAATCTCTGTGATATTGAAAAAACGAAACGCACATAGCGCGAATTTCTTTGGTTCTTTCCTTGACATTGACAGTAGTTTACAGGTTAAGAGTTCTTTTCTTTTTACCGAATTTGTTTTCAAAGTGAACTCAGGGACCGGACCCGCTTACCCTAACCCGGGGTTTTTAAAGGGTTTTTATAGCGCTGATTTTTATAAACCCGAACATTTCGGTAAGCGCTTAATCGGTTCACACATTAAACGGATAATCCATTCGATCGAGTTAATTTGGCTTACCGCTTACCAGTATCAAAACCTCCGAATGTGTTACCGCTTAAAATACCTTCAAGCAAATTTAGTTCTTTGACAATCTACGTACGACATATTATTGGACGCGCTTCAAAGCTGTGCCAATACCAATACACGTAATAATAGCGGCGCGCGCCGCGCGCGGGAAGGGAGCGAAAGGGTTACCCTAACCCGAACGGTAAGCGCTTATTCAAATAAATATCAAACCCAACGACATTCGGTAAGCGGTTACAAAAGGGTTACGGTTAGGGTATCCCGGCTTAATAGGGCTATCTAATCGTTGGGTAAGCCGGTGAAGAGGTTACCGAAACGATTGGCTTACCGTATGAACGGGTAAGCCGTTCGAACGGCTTAAGCAAAGGAACGGGTTTTCCGGTCCCTGAGTGAACTTCAGTGTCTTTAAGTTTAATAAAGGTGAAGTGCAGCTTCTCGAATCCAACTTGATCGATGAACGATCTATTTTAAAATAAACGTGTCTATGAAGGCCGACCCCTACAGCAAGCATCGCTGGGACTGGAGCCTGGAATAGGTTCCTTCTGCATAAGATGAAAAATGAAAAGGAAATTAGGCGAAGCCAAATGCTTACTTTGTACCGTTTCCAAAAGGCGTCTTATTTTACCTAAAGGTAATATATTAACCTTTAGTTATTAGATACCTTAGGATATCACTACCAACATAGCAATCTATTATAAGTCAATGTCCTCAGACTGCCTCAGTGTATCGGCATAAAGGTATTAGGTATGATCACCAAGATGTAATGGACAAATTCTTATTTGAATGTAGTTTCGTGGTAGTTTATATGTAGTTTCATTGGCATGCAATTTATAAGCAATACCTATTATTGTCAAGCTTTTATTGAATGTAAATTAAAAGAACAAACTGTATGGAACTGTTAGTGTGTAAAACAGGTAGGTAGGTTATATTATACTTTATGTTTTTGTTATTTCCAGATGATTTTAACTATGAACTGTCAACCCCTGCCGCTGGAAAACTGGTGTTTAATTTGATTTTGATTCCTTTACTATTATGGTTTAAAATGTGTACCAAATGGGTCCAATGGGATATAATACGGCGTCGCGACAGACCAAGGCCACGTTCGCGAGATGAGCTTCATGCCTTCATTCAAGACAGATGGGAGGCTGGCCAAGATAGGGCTAAATGAAAGGAAGGCTGCTAAATAATAAATCATTCCTTTATTATTTTTTAATAAATGGTTAATATTCAGATGCAATTTACCTTAATGTTTTATTTTTTCATGTTTTATAAGAGTGGTTAGCACAAGTTGTGTTTTCTCAGTTTGCACTCATTGCTTTGGTTTGTTTATAGACCATAGAGGGGTTACAAAGCTACAAACAAGATGCAGGCTACTTGTGCTAACTGTTCAGCAAATTAAACTATATTTCTGTCATTGCACACATGGACGTGACATAAAACTTAACTAACACCCAATTGTACAAACATTTGTTAGCTCCTTTCACAATAATAATTAACCTATGTTAGCACTGGAAGGAATCCTTCCAATATATATGTCTATACATACATACACTTTATTCTATTAGGACACTCTTGTCATTTTCCAATTACAAGCAACTTATGGTGACATTTAATTTAATGAATATGTGTGCCACTGGAGTTTGTTGTTTCTTCTTAAAAGTTAGTGGAAGTATGTACGTCTCAGTTGGGCCTATTCAGATCAGAGTTATCTAATTTTAAATATCTGTTAACCTAAATTTATAATGTCCAACTAGATAAAAATTTATATTTATGTATAAATTTAAGTTAGTTGATATTTTAAATCTGAGAACACTGATCAAAGTTGGCTGCAATATTCATTAAAAATATAATATTCATAAATACAATATAAACACCAAAACACACCAACATCCAATAACATTACCTCCCACATATCCTTGTTTGTGTTTATAAAAGTAATTTATAAATGTGAGAACTACTCTTAAATAACATTGTTTTATTACATATTCAGCGCAGGCTTTCTGAATTCCATAGCCACTAGGAGGTTGCTAGAAGAGTTATAGAGTTCAGAGAGCTTGTTGTTATGTTATGTTATGCCTCTGAATCTTGGATCCAAATACTTTCATTTTGCTCATTTAAATAGTGTAGGAGTACCTACATATATTTAAGTATTAACTTTCAAGCATAAAAGGACCCTGCATGTCTTTTTCACCAATAAATGAAACTACTATTAGCATGTAGCAAGTTTATTTTATTGAAAAGTCTCTCAGTTATACATATTAACAGGTTTCAAAATAAACTGAATACCTAATATTATTTGTAAATATCTGATTCACTGACCATCCATATACTCTTTATTGAAAAAACTATTAACCATCTTGTTTCATAGCTGCAAAACATAATATTTCTTTTAATTCATTCTTATAGTATAGTACTAAATGAAAAAAATAGGTACGTAAATTTACAATGAAAATATTGCACATAGCCCCTCATAGCACGCACCTGACTCTGCTAACTTGTTACTCGATTGAACCTATTTTATTAGTTATTACCTGCGTAAGGCCCAAGTAATAAACTGTGTTTATCCTCTTTTACAATTCTGTGCCTCCTGTGACAAGTGATACAACTCGAGTTGTAGCAATTTGCGGTTTTTTTCATAAATCAACTTGAAAAAAAATTACGCATCTTTTGCTCCAACTCCCGTGTTCCTAGGCCTTCTAGTTCCCAAGATACTTTCGTGTAAAATGATACAATTAACCATTTTTTTTCCAATTTTGAGTGATTAATGCTATTTCTCTAGTTAAAACACTCCAAAAAACAAAAAATAAAAAAATTCTTCGTGCCTGGTGATAAATATAAAATTGTATTATTAATCACGATTTTAATTTACCTTTAAAAAGTCGTGTTTCTTGATATAACTTGAGTTGTATCATTTATCACCAGAGTTTTGCGTATTTCGAAAGTTACAAATTGAGTTAGACCAAAAATTAAACCTATATTTGCTTTTTTTGGGTTGTGTTAAGTGATACAACTCGATTTATATCAAATGTCACCAAATATTTCCTAATTTTTGCAATTATGTCTTATGGTACGGTCAGCTGCAGAGAAATGTAACCCCCTTTGCAAGGCAACTTGTATGCAGGGGGGGTTAGTTTTCTCTGCAGCTGACTGTACAAGTCAGTTGTATCAAAAATGTAAGAATATTACGAACATTTAGAACCTGTACCTAAAGTTTGATGCATAGTGATACAATTACTATCCAAACAAATCTATTGATACTTTCTATAGAAAGAAACGTGTCATAATAAAGTGTAATATTTATGTATTAATATTTAGTAAGGTCTAATAATATTAATACTATTATTACTTTGTTGTGACAGAGTTTTGTAAAGGTCTCTGGTCGGGTGCTGAGGTATGAAGTGCGAGGGGAAAATAGATAAGGCTTGATATTTGCTTAAACAAAATGTGCCTATTTTTAATCCAAAATATCCAAACAGCCTATCTGTCCTCGTTTTAAATATAGGGTTCGGCCTTTAGGGTATTACCCAAACTAGCAGTAGGTACCCCGTCATATGAGTAAGCTTGCTTGTGTATACCTCTCCTGTTGGTTTCTTTAATGAGCGAATCTAGTAGGAGACACCATGAGTGGTGACAGGCAACCCTCTTGCGGGAAGCCTCTACATGTCTTTATCCTTTTTGAGTCTCCAGTCCAGAACCTTAAAAGCGTCCTCCAATGCAGCGGTGAACAGCTTCGGAGAGATCACAAGATCTCCTTATCTGACTCCCCGCTGCAGAGGAATAGGCTTCGTGCTCTGGTCCTGTAGTCGGACGTTACGGACATAGTGGCGTTTTCGTACAGACACTTCAACACTTTGATATATCGTTAGTCAACTTGGCACCGCTGGAGAGCACAGCCCAGGTCTCGATCGAATCGAAGGCTTTCTCGTAGTCCAGAAATGCAAGGCAAAGGAGGAGGTTATACTCTTCGGTCTTCTGTATAACCTGCCGCAGCGCATGTATGTGGTCTACGGTACTTAAACCTTTTCGGAAACCGGCTTGTTCGGGAGGCTGGAAATCGTCAAACCTGCGTGCGAGACGATTTGTGATAAAACTCGAAAACAATTTGTTAACATGGCTCAGAAGTGAGATGGGTCTAAGTCAAAGTCAAAGTTCTTTATTCTTCAATTTAGGCATAATATAATGCACCTATGAATGTCAAAAAGCATTACCACCGGTTCGAAAAATAAAACCTTTGCCCCGAGAAGAACCGGCGTAAGAAACTCGGCAAGGTATATTTTTTTCAAGAAAAAGGTTTACATCATTACATTATAATTATAAATAGTTTACAATATCACGGTATTTTTGTACAGTAGGTGCACCTTTTTTAAGCGTAGATTACTCATGCAGGACGGACGACTCACTGCCAAACATCCCTATCCATGATATAATCGTTTACTTTATAATATGCTCGGGAAATTAGTTTTTGTTTTACGACAGATTTAAATTTAGAGTCAGTAAGTTCAGTAATACTTTTTGGAATTTTATTGTAGAATTTTACACAATCTATAATTCTATAATTCTTCAGCAAGGTTTTATCACCTTTCTTGAAGAAGAGAACCACCACACTTCTTCCCGTGATAGTCGGAGGCTCAGCGCTCGAAGTTGTTGATAACAATATTTACCTGGGACAAAGGGTCCAGCTAAAGACTGTACACGATAAAATCCGGGCAGACAAACTGGACTGGCTGGCTACAAAAAAAATATCAAACCTTTTTACTATTGTATTTTTTTTATTCTACTGAAAATTCTCTATGATTTTATGCATATTTTACTTGTCATAATCATTCATTACACAAAATGTCTGCGAATGAAGAGAGTAAGCGGAAAAAAATTGTGTACGCTCACCTAGAAAATTCGAGTTTGTCGACTAGAGCTATCTCTAAATTGCTGAAAATACCAAAATCTACTGTTGCCGATGTCATTAAAAGATATCGTGAGAGGTTGACTACTGAAAGAAAGCAGAGTTGTGGTAAAGTTCGTGGTCCAATATACCCAGGAACTGAGAAGAAAGTATTGGCCACTTTTAAGAGAAATCCGTCTATTTCTGTGCGAGCTGTTGGAAATAAAGTGGATAAGTCAGCTTCTTATGTACAGTCGGTTAAGAAACGAGCTGGTTTGAAGGTTTTCAAAGTTCAAACTGCTCCGAATCGTAATGAAAAGCAAAATTTCACGGCAAAAACCCGTGCCCGAAAACTTTATGGTGAAATTTTAACGAAACACAACTGCGTCGTCATGGATGACGAAACATATGTCCTTGCAGATTTTAAACAGTTACCTGGACAGGAGTATTATACTGGAAAGGAAAAAAAAAGTGTTCCAGAAGAATTTAAGAAGAAGAAGAAGTCTAATCTACGCACATAATCTACGCTTAAAAAAGGTGCACCTACTGTACAAAAATACCGTGATATTGTAAACTATTTATAATTATAATGTAATGATGTAAACCTTTTTCTTGAAAAAAATATACCTTGCCGAGTTTCTTACGCCGGTTCTTCTCGGGGCAAAGGTTTTATTTTTCGAACCGGTGGTAATGCTTTTTGACATTCATAGGTGCATTATATTATGCCTAAATTGAAGAATAAAGAACTTTGACTTTGACTTTGACTTTTTAAATTCCCAAAAAAGTACTTGGTTTGGCAAGCGATTTGCACATGCGGAAGAAAGACCAGCAATTTCATTTGCTCGGGTACTGTCAACACCGAAGTGTACCTTAAAGAATGTCTCCAGAGACGACTGTTGCCATTTCTAAAAAGCCATGATAACCGCCAATCTTTTGGCCAGATTTGGCATCTTGCCACTACTCCAAGCCAGTTATGGAATGGTACAGCAAAAATGGTGTGCATGTTGTTCCACGCGACAGCAATCCGCCAAACTGCCCTGAACTGCGTCCAGTGGAAAGATATTGGGCTTTGGTGAAACAAAAGCTCAGAAAAACCAAGAAAGAAGCTAACAGTGTCGAAAAATTTAGAAGACAATGGAATAATGCATCCAAATCGATTTCAGAAGAGACTGTACAGAATTTAATGCGAGGTGTTAAACGTAAGGTCCGAGAATTTTATCTAAATAGACCCCAGGATTAAAATGACTTTTCAATATGATTATTAAGTAGCAATGTAACAGTAAAAATATACTAGTAAAACATATGTTTCAAATTTAACTTTTTTTATTTAAAAAAAACTTTGCCCGGATTTTATCGTGTACAGTCTTTAGGTAGGTCTACTTAACTTTGAGAAAGAGGTCACTCGTCGAATCCGACTCGGCTGGGCAGCGTTCGGGAAGCGTCGCAGCATCTTTTCGTCCAAATTACAGCAGTGTTTGAAGTCAAAATTCTTTAACCAGTGTGTGTTGCCAGTGATGAATTACGGATCTGAGACGTGGGCGCTAACAATGGCCCTCATAAGAAAGCTCAAAGTCACTCAGAGGGCTAAGGAGAGGGCTATGCTCGGGGTTTATCTGCGTGATAGAATCAGGAATGATGATATCCGCAGGTAGAACTAAGGTTACCCATATAGCCCGAACGGGGCACATTGCTCACAGGACTGCTGGCCGATAGGGTCAGAAGGTTCTTGAGTGGCGTCTGCGGACCGGAAGACGAGCTGTAGGTACGCTTCCAATAAGATGGAGTGACGACCTTGTAAGGATCGTGGGAATGCGGTGGATGCGAAAAGCACAAGACCGGTCTGAGTGGAGAGCCTTGGGGGAGGCCTATGTCCAGCAGTGGACGTCTTTCGGCTTTCTAAATAAATAATACAATAAAAACGATTTCGTCCTTAAATCACATAGACCGTTGTTCTATTTACCCGTCAATTTCATGTTTAGTTCCTTTATTCCATAGTAGGTATATAAAAAAATAAAGTTATCATGATTGCAATCGTTTGTTTTAAATACTTGTATTATTTGACACAAGTTTTTTCGTAATCAGACCTAGGAATAACTCTATATATAACATTACTCACGGTTTATTTTACGTTTTTTTTTGTGTAAAGTGATACAACTCACTAAATATCCGTATTATTATGTCCGTTCGTCTTAAGAAAGATTACTTATTCAATTCCCTACAACTTATATATATAAGTTAAACCTCTAACTCTGGAAATAATAGAAAAAAGTAGCTTTTAAAACAAGTTGTATCAATCATGACCAGAGCTCCTTGATTACACTTTTATGTGTTAAATAATACAATTCGAGTTGTATCATCTTACACGAGTTAAATGGAGCTCAATCTGAAATGTAAAATGATACATAAAGTACGTTTCTTCGAATATCTCAAAAACTATAACTAGTATCAATATTTTTGTAAAACCAGTTAAGTAATAAAGTGATATTATATGATATAAAAATCCGTAGCAATGTTTAAAAAAATATATTCATTTAAGAGCAGTACCTATTTTTTTTAAACTTGTTTTCGCTCTGCTGTAAAATCGTGTTTTTCGAGTTGTATAACTTGTCACAGGAGGCACAAAATTATCATGTACCTAGCGCTATTCTCCAACAAAAGTAGACCAAGATGTTTGCCCACTTTAATATTATACAAAAAAAAACAATGTTTAAATTAAATATTGAACTTCTGAATCACAAAACTTATTACACCAGGGCTTTTAGAAAAACTAGGTAATAAAATTACATGGCTAATATTTTTCATATTAATGATTTGCATCATGGAAGTAATCAACACACTTAACATTACTTATAGTAGGTACTTACCTCTTTTATGTGGAACAAGACAAGACATCCTGAACAGTATCATCATAATGCAAATAACCTAACCTATCTATACCTAGGTAGGTACTAAGTTTGGGTATATAGTATGAATGCACAGTAGCATGAAGATAGTAATGAAACAACTATTATCTTTACAATGAAGTAGGTACCTAGAACAAACAAAATTGAGTAGGTAGGTATCCTTTTGCCTGACTTATATCTGAAGTTACTTTATTAATTGTTTTATAAGAAAGGATAATTTCGAATAGGTAAAGTAGGTACATTAAAAGCTAAATACCTATTTGACTGATTAACATTGTAAATAGTTTAGGTAATTATACCTGATGCTGATGGACATATTGTTTGGCAATTGGCAAGCGAATTGAACTCTTCAACTGCGTGGGGCCGGCTGTAAGATTCGTGAACACTGAATTCTAAAAATATCATTTTTTACCGTTTTTGGCGTCTTGATTTTTTCCGGCGAACCTTCAATGTTACCTAAGTTCCACATTATTGGACTGACGACAACCTGCAAAACGATATAAAGTTATAAACAATATCTAATCACTTCAATATGATTGAAACATTCCATGGATGGTTTGCGATTCGTTTTCACAATTAGGTACCTAAGTAGGTATGCTTTTTACTAAGGATGTAAGTAACAGATGTGGTTATATCGGAACCAGAAGCGGAAGCGGAACCCGAGTGATAGGTGGATTGGATGGAGGTGGATGAGATGTTAAGGGTAGGTCTAAGCTAAGTCTATCTATTCATAATAAAAATTCCAAACATGAATCATCAGCCTTTAAAGCCGTTTTGGAAGTAACAGAACCAGAACCGAAGCGGATGTTTAAAACTAAACGGAAGTTCCTGCTTTTTACACCACATTTATGTCAGGACCCGAAATTGTATACAGTGTGTGGCCCAAAACCGGGGATAATATTAAAAACAGGGGCTCTATAGATCACCGGTAATTACATTATAATGGTGTTACCTAATTAAAATCAAAACTTAACTTTCAGTTTTTTTCTAACAAACTTAATCGCAAATTCAATGTAATGCAAACACTGCTGCTTGTCTGTCATGTCAACAAAAACACTCCCCTCCTCTTACTTTGGCAACCCGTTTCACTAAGTGTTTCGTTAGGTAAGTAAGTAGGTACTACTTTAATTTCAATAATTAACAAAATAATTTAATAAGGTTTTATTGGTTTTCTAAACTGCAGTAAAGTAAAATATTAGGCACATTGTGGTTGTGATGCAAATCGGGTTTAAATTGTAGCTAAGTTAGGGTTATAAAAATTTGCAGATTTTTACTTTTCATATCTCTTACATTATTATCTAACTAGAAATGCATTGGCTTAATATTTAACTTTTATATGATCAGATGATTTTTATTTACACATTATGAACATAAAATAACTAGGTAATTAATGTAAATTGTAGGTAGGTATTTACTTAGATACCTATGAGAAATGAGTCCGTGTGGAGGTAATTCTTTCGTGTCTCAGGGTTGCCCTTATGTACCTATTGTTAAACAAACATATCGGGCTATTATTTTGTTCTCTTTCATAATCACTATAATTAACGTAATATGAGTTATCTAGCACCCACAATAATTTCACATACCTAAACACAACACAAAGCTCACAGTTTTTGAAGGCAATTGTACCTAAGTAGGAACCTATTTACCGGCAAAATCAAACCTAATATTTAGGTATTACCTATTATTATTGAAAACGTTTTAAGTATAAATATTTGCCTCTGTGAATTTAAAAATAACACTTTAAAGCATTTAAACCGATTTATCTTATAAAAAGAACTCATATGTTCGACTATGTTGCACATATGGTTTCAGTGCGTCCGCCATTTTTTCATGTTTCGATATGGTCTCAAGTCACCTATTGACCATAATCAGGATCAGGATTAGTTTTTCATGCAAATGACCGTCTCATTTGATACGAGGATTACATTTCACGTGTCGAGATAAGTTTATAAATAAGAGCTCTGTCTTGTGACGCATCTTGTGACGGGTATCTGATCTGAGGCGAGTTGATTAATACGGGCCTTAGGGTTTGTAACGTAGAACTGGCAAAAAGTATCAAATTTGAACCAAAAGTATCTAAATCTAAGGGTTTTGGTTATTTGTAAGGAACATTATTACCTAGAATTAATTTCAGTCCCAGTAAAAACGACTAATTACAGAAGTCCATCGTGATTGAAAACCCAGAAACGAGTTATGTTCTAGTACAAAAATAAATAAAACCAAAGCCTTTTTGACACAAACGTAACATAAGTACCTAAGAACTGTTTGTCGCTCCACTGCTCAAAACATTCGCGTTGTACCTAGTAAGTAGGTACCTACCTACTCGTAAATAACTCGACAAATAGTTCTGTTGTTCATTTCCAAAGTTACAAATTAAAACTTCGTAAAGTTTGCACTATTCCAATGCTTAATATTTCGTGCCAAAACTATTCTGGAACTTTGCGAAAATAGTCAGAAAGCAGTTCTGGTGTTCGGCCGGAGTTTTGTTTAGAAACAGTAGTATTTCCAAACAAAGGCTGCACTGGCGAGATTAATTACAGAATAATAGAACGTGACATTTGTCCACATAACGTCATTAATAACGTTATATGGATATTTATTCACATAGTATGTTAAACTAACCGGGATTATTGAAAAACATTACATGTTCTTGCGTCTACCAAACTTAATTAGTAAAATAATCATGTGAAAAATCTATATCTATACATATAAAATGCTTTGTCCTGACTGATTGTCTGACGGATCAACGCACAGCCTAAACCGCTGATCGTAGAGACCTGAAACTTGGAGGGTGTGTTCTTTGTATGACGATGGCATCCGATAAGAATGGATTTTCTGAAATTGTAATTGTGAAAAAGGGGGCAAAGTTTGTATGGGACAACGTGATTCCTTGGTCCAATCTACTTCAAATTTCACATAAACATTCTTTAACAGAATTGATGGAAGTTGTATTTCGTATTTTATTGAAATCATCCCCTAAGGGGATGAAAAAGTGGTAGAAAGTTAGTTTGGGGGTCATTTGCTTCGAAGTTGATATTAATACTCCTTAGTGCTTTTGATGTACATTACATTTTATTTTGGCTCATGTTTATAAACTTATTTTATTTAAAAAAGGTTGATCTCACTGAAAAGGTCAGTGCAATGCAAATAGGTACCCAAACCGCTGAGTCTAAAGATTCCAAATTTGGTACATAGGTTTCTTATGAGGTCTAGGGGTGCAGTAAGAAAGGATTTCCCGGAAACTATAATTATAATTATTGCCTGTGTGGTTGCCGGGTTAGAATAGTGCCACTCCGTGTCTTCCCGCGGATGTCGTAAGAGACGACTAAGGGAATAAAGGCTTGTAGTACTGTTAGGCGATGGGCTTGCAACCTGTCACTAATACACTGGTAAACATCTTAGCCTGATTGTGCAAAGTGTGGTTACAGAATTATCAACAAGTTTTTAGGGTTGTTGGTAATTCTGTAGCTCTGCCTACCCCACTCTGGGAATGAAGGCGTGAGTTTATGTATGTATGTATTATGTATAATTATACGCGTACGAAGTCGCTGGCGTCCTCTAGTACTTATATAAAATACTAGTAGGTATATGAATAATACTAAATATGAATACTAATATTATTAAATTAGAAAGTGACCCCGTTTGCTACGTTTTTCGGCTTAACCGATTTCTATTTAATTTGGTAAGTGGATAGCTTGAATCCTTGGGAATCACAATAGTACATTGTTCAACAAGGACCTAAAACAAGCCATAATTACACGAGATGTTTAGCCACGCGAGCGAGCTTGCGAGCGAGGGTGGCTGTAGTTCGAGTGTCATTATGGTTGTTTAGTCTCACGTTACACACTCTACTTTTTTCACTTTGAATGCGAGGAAAAAAACGACGTTCTAAACAAAATTACATTTAGGTATTATAAAAAAGTTTCTAACAATTAAAACTAACAATTAGGTCTCTTGTTATTACTATCGTTTCTAACATTAATGATATTTGTTTCCCACATTTCCAATCAATAAAAGTTTGGTAGCGATTTGATGGGACTTTAGTGCTAATCTTTGTTTGCGCAACTCGGGAATAATCGCCAATTTACTTATAGTAACCTTATTTTAATTTACTGCAAACCATTTGTGAAAATAAAAAGCTAAACGAATTCAAGTGTAAATAAATACTAAGTAGCTCCAAAAACTCCAACCGTGCAATTTCGTATCTTCCACGTAAACAAACAGAAAATAAAGTCTTTGAACCGCGTGGTAGGTAAGCAGGGAAACTAATTTCGGTTAATTAAGTAGCAGGCTGCGTTATCTCATTTTCAGGTCCAATGAACATCTTTTCAGGGCGCGTGTACTGGCTGTTGTTACACCGCACTGAAACAAAGTACGAATTGAGACATAAAGGACGATTTACACTTTTTTTCGATGAAAAATTGGTGTTTTAAGTTTTTGTCTGTACTTACGTCTATCAGGCATTGCTTTAAACCGAAACGATATTTTATGTGCTTTAGAGTTCTAAGTTGTATAAGTTGATTTTTTCAAGCCGTTGAAGGTGGTACAAAATATTTGTACTATAACATATTCGATACAGTATTAATTGTATATTGTGGAATAATATTATAATCAAATAATAGTTAAAGGGAAAAATGTTTATATTTTATTGCCTACCTACTTTATGATTTCTGTTTCACCTTAAAGTTGACTGGTAGAGAACGCTAGTAGCGCTAAGTTTGCCTTTTGTGCACTCTTTTAATTATGTGCAAATAAATTAAAATACATAAATAATCAAATTAATTTAATATACATATAGTACCTACCTTAGTATATTATTAAATTCTTGGACCATGTATCTGAACTTGGCTCTCCAAATCCTAAAAAAAAATTAAACACTTTCCATGACCAGAAAAAGTTGAAAATAAATAGGCGTCCACTAGGTTTCGTTAAGAGGCCACTTTGTGGTGCCACGACACAAGAATGAAAAGACGAGATTGGGATAGTTGCTGTTTACTTTTAAACTTAGTGCCGTGTGGTTGCCGGCTTAGAATAGTGCCACTCCATGCCTTCCTGTGGAAGTCGTAAGAGACGACTAAGGTATTAAAGGCTTGTAGTACTGTTAGGTGATGGGCTTGCAACCTGTCACTAATATACACTGGTAAACATCTTGGCATGTATGTGCAAAATGGGGTTATAGAATTAACAACAAGTTGTTAGAGTTGTTGGTAATTCTATAGCTCTGCCTACCCCACTCTGGGATGAAGGCGTGGCGGTATGTATATACTTTAAAACCACTACATTATTTCAAAAAATGGTTTACAAGGATTAAGAAGTTACATATACCTACTCAACTATTGAACCATAAAACATCGTAAAAGATTCGAAGAATCAACCAAAAACATGCAAACAAGTTGTAATGTTTGAAAAATAGATCTATAGAGGATTTTATTTAAATGTTATTTTCAAGCTTACCTTTCACAAGAATATATGATCAAGTTATATCTAAAAAAACAGACAAAATTATTTTTATTGAGACCCAGATCGCGGAACACTCACTACCGGTTTTATCATATTATGTGACCTCTTAAATCGTGGAATGTACCAGAGTTCACGCTCACTCTTTCACTAATCACATCGCCTTATTCACGCTGTAAAAGCTGCTATAAAGACATCAGTAAAGAAGGCTTTACTTTCAATAGGTCAGCGTGCACCCTCAAAACAACGCTCCGCTGCACGCGCCAATGTTCTCAATTTGCGTCTAGGTTGTGGGAAACCGATGCAAGCGGCGCGCTAGATCGGTCCCTGTGGCAAACCTTGGGTGGTCTAAGACCCTTGGAGGTCCTTCGGCTAAAATGATGATGATGAATCAATAAAATCACTTGCTCTATTGTCTTATAAAATACCTAACAGGGGCCTTATATGTATGTACGTATGTAAACTCTTTATTGCACAAAAATATAATTATTACAATATTTATATGCAATATATGATATAATATAATATTATAATAACTGTCCCGTTCACTTCCTGTAAAATGGTCGGATTCGAAACTTAAAATGTTTCGACCTTGTTGGTGTAACAAAGTCCTTCAGATTAGCAAGCCGCGCACGTCTATAAGTTACCAGTTTGAATGAAACTGTTCTCGTTCCAGTCACACTTTTTCCTTTGTGAAAAACAAGCCCTTTGTATTTCACGTGCGTGTTAGTATTCTGACTTTTGTGAAAGTGGCACATGGAATAATGGATTGAAATAAGTATTGGCACGCTGAAATAAAATACAAGCGAAAGTATTGGGTAAACAAAATAGAAAGGCTACAAGAATATGCCTTAAATAATTGAGAAAGAAATGAATGTGACTTAAGTAAGACTCGGGAGACACGAACACTAACTCCACTTGGAAATACCTATTCCTACATGTCTTCATATCTAATTTTGTATGTAATAAATATTGTATTGTAGTAAGAGATAAGAGAATTAAACTTCTCACATAAACGATTTCAAATAAAGATATATACCGTAACGGTGATTGACCAAAATCAAGGTTTAATGTCCCGTTTATTTATTTATTCATAAAACTAATAATAATTCACACAAACAACTGAATTATGTATAGTCTTGTGACTGCAAACCTGAAATAGTAGGTGGGTCGGAAATCGGAAGTCTGAAACAAGAAAATATACGAGTTATTACAAATATCATCGAATTCTAAACGGCGACAGATTACCGGAGATCAAACCCGGTAATTTAACAAATAATAATTAAGAAGAATAATCATATTTTTTGCGTACAGAGTCCTATCGTTCTCTAAGAATCGTTCCTTATTTTAGCACCACCGACGGACTCGTATGTTTTTATTAAATTCACCAATAAAAGTATATTACGACCATTGCCTAAAAGTAAAAGTAATTGAATAAAATACCTTCGATGAGAGAGTTTTCTGTAGAGATAGGAAATAAGCCACTAAAAAAATATTATCTCAACTCCACTTAATTCGTGCCATCAAAAGAGATTGAGCCTCGTTTATTTCTAGTTGCCTGAAAAAGAGTAATGTATTTTTTAGAGCAGTTGAGTCTCAAAAAATATTTAACCACAGGAAGATTACAAGATGAGGAGCCGAGTGGAAAATTAAAACATGCAAAAGAGAGATTATTTTATTTCTAAAAAGATTTCGGTTTGATCTTTAGCCTGTCTTACACAGACGTGACGTAGTGTAATGCTTAAAAGCCTGTTTTGTTTATTCCTAAGTTCGGGTTATTTTTTAATTATTCATTTCAAGACCTCGTTTTTGGGTCTCAGCTAGGTATTAATTTTTGTCTTGAGAAGCTCTGAAAGTATTTAATTCTGTCTATATTATGCATAAAAATCCTGTTTCAGAAAAAACACTTCTAAATACAGGAAAGAAATAAATCCGTGCAGGAACAAGTAAAAATACTAATAGATGTCACCTTTTATAAACGTATGAAACCTAGAATGAGAATTTATTCGTATGGGGTAGGTACCTTCTATTTTATTGAATCCACTTTTCAACGAACGTATTATTACGTAGAATGTTCATTTAATCGAAAGACGTTTCTCGCCGCATAAGTTTGGGATAGGTACCATTTGTGTCACAAAATATATCATACAAACTATTATATTTATTTATTTAACTTTTTTCACAAAACAAAGGTAAAAAATAAAAATGGCGGATTTAATGCCTAAAGGCAAAGTAAGTTTATTTCCTTGTATTTATTTATAGAAAATCATTTTAAAGTTATCAAGTTGGCATCTTGCTAAGAGTCAATCAGAAAAAAGCAATTACAGAATAAATCGAAGCAATCGCTAGTGCAACGGCGCTCGCGATCGCTTCACCTCTAAGGTCACGTTCTATAAGAAATTCTTATAAATCCAAATTTTAGTCATAAAAAATCAGGTCAGAGTTTAAAGGAAACCGTTTTCTCGGCATTGGAATTAGCATGCAAAAGTGCCTCTGACCCACTTCTACCTAATTACATTCTGCTATTTTTCAAAAGGAAAATAGTTTAGATTGGCAGTGTAAAAATTCAGACCTGATTTTATATCTACTAGAAATACCTCGTCAGCTTTTTAACATCATTTAAATTTGTTAGAATTCGTTTTTTTTTTTTTTTAAATGCACTTTTACTTGGGTTTACTACCACTCAATGTGATTGAACTTCAATATTGCCCTGAATTTAAAACATAAAACACACGGTCATTGCTAGTTGGTTTGATAGTACATCGCTTGTTTTTTTTCAAATTTTGATGACGTACTTTTTTTGCACGGAGCTAACCATTGACCGAAGGAATAGCGGTTTATACTATGTCCTAAACCCCATTCCAAAAATATGGTTGTCATTTGTGTATAAAAACTTTGGCTGTGTGTCTGTGTCCCTATCATTGTGTTTAGGGCTATACTTGCTTAAAAATCTTGTATTCTAGCGATAGTGGTTGATTTCAAAAAATGCCATGAAATACAGTTGGACCAAGTAATAATAACGACTTGCTCATGTGGTCTCAAGTTCAACACTATGTTTGAGTTTATATCACGTGAAAGATTAAATACGGTTGTCGTGCTTTGTAATATAGCATACTGTTTATTATGTTTCCCGCACCTAAGTTACTTGTTACGTTAAAGCCACATCCAATGAAATGTTATTCGTAGGTATATAAATGTTACTAAGCTTTTATCTTTGTACGCTAACGATCTACGTTTCATGACGATTGTCTGCTTACCTACATATACTACTGTTAAAAAAAATTAACTTAGATTTAAAATGTTCTCATGTAAGTGAATTGTAATTCGACTGAGAATAAAGTTTCTTTAACCATAAGTTGAAGGTCTTTCCACAACCACAGAATTAAACAGTAGTTTGTCTTCAAATAAAGGCCGCGCCGCAACCCACTAGGTACAAACAATTGTAACAAGACGGACAGGCCCGGTTTGGGCTTGATTTTCTCCTACGCTGACATCGGTTGCTGACATCGCTAGAGCGTAAGAATAATATGGCAAATTTGCCGCGGACGTCTGCGTCGCTGTGCGATGTCCCATAGAACATGGTGTATATTCGTACGCTCGATCGACGTAGGTAAGTGACCGGTGTCAGCGTAAGAGGAAATCAAGCCTTAGTCGGGGCTGCACCGTCGTCACCGCGTTTTGTTTGCGTGCATATTAGGTATCGACATGAGCGACGCGCATCGACGCAATCCTAGCCGAGCGCTAATATTTAGGTAATAGAAACTTGTAAAGGGCTGAAGATGAACTACTGCCACACCCATAGTCCAGTGTAGGTATTTGTTTACTATCGTTATCTACTCCAATCGCAACTTACATCTCACAAGTTTGTTGACGTTAAACTGCATTCCGTGCCTATGGCAAAGGCAACTGCGTCGACGCACGCACAAATAATCACTTACCGTACATTAACAAGTCAAGATACGTTTTCTCGATTCGCTTACCGACGAGTTAGTAATATTGTTGATAGCTTGTACGATTTTATATTTTTTGTTACAGATTCCGTGCTCCGGCGTTCGAAGGTGATGTAACATCAGACGACACACTGGACGCTGATACGGGAGCAACTGTCGTTTTCGACTGCAGAGTTACAGCCCTTAGGGATAAAATGGTAAAACCCTTAAAGCCAAATTAAATCAATCAAGAATAGTTTCTTGCATCTTAAAACCTTTAGAATCTATTTGTTTCATAAACCTACTTCTAATGTTAAGCTGGTCAATTGAAGCATAGAGGCTACATTAATTAGTCTTTAGAGTAGGAATCGCAATTGCTGCCTTACGTACTCGAGGACATTTTAGAGATAATATTATTATTGCCTCGTTCCTTTTTCAAAACGTGTGTATAAAAAATCGTCACTAAACTTAGAAACGTCTTAATCTTTATTAACTGACTCTGAGTATAGCCGTTTGAGGCACAGTGACCTGTGTGGTTTTCTTTTCCAGTGCTATTAATTAAAAATACAGGAAGCGGTAAGGAGCATATTAGCAGAAACTTAATCTATGTAGACTCGTCGTCTAAGCTAAAAGTTTTTTACTGTAAAATAAATGTTATCCGGCTGAATCTTAATTGTTGGCCAGTAAAACAAACATAATAAATAAAAAACAACATATAAACAAATCAGTTTAATGGTTCGCGTAAACTATTTGTCACAGGTACAACGATTAGTGTAAACGCATTCTACGGACCGGCTCCGCATTTGTCGGCGGAACACATTTGGTTAATGTTAATAGCATGAATTAAACAGTACAGAACATAAATTAACTATCGATTCGACTAAATGTGTGTTGAAGCCTCATTGTGGCAATTTTAAGGTGTTAATTGGAGTTAATGTACATGTTGATTAAACCAGTGTTCAAATAGTGTTGAATGATTTTTAAATAAGTATGTCCAAATTAAAGTGTATTGGAATGATCTGAATCATATATTTTGTATGAAACCCGGCATAAAAATCTTTCTAGAGATAGTATAGTTTCTTGATGTAAGTAAATTATTGAAAATATAAACAGACATAGTAGAACTTTGATTCAATTAATAGTATTTTTTCCTAATATAGGGTGAAACTTGAATGCAAAATGAATTCGACTTCTATGTTCAGTTGTAGAGATTCGTGGCTCACCTTTTATTAGGTTTTTTTCGTTACAGTGATAGTGACAAGATTAAAAAAAAAACAAAATGAAATTTAGAATGTATTCTTAAGTAGTCTTGGTATGTAATGTGGCACCAGGCTGAGTAACCATGTTGATTTAAATCCAACTCAATACTACGAAAAAGTAGGCTAGGTTTCTTTGCTTTAATAAAAATCATATACCTCTAAAAAAATCTTGAAGGTCAATCTTCACCAGGAACAGATGTAGTGCATAATTGTTATTTTCACGGAAACGTACGAACGTCAACCCAGAGTACTCGGTACTTTTTGAACTGTGACCGGCTGAAATAGCAAGACACGTACGTACGTTTCCGTGAAAATACGAAGGAAAACAATTATGCACTACATCTGTACCAACCTAAGGAGGCCACTTATAATTTGACCTCAAAAAACCACTAACATCAACGCGGCGTCAAGAACAACTCACAACACGTGTTCAACAAACTTCATAGAGCTCTACCAATATCTAAGGAACAGCTGTTAATTTGAAAGTTCCAACAAACAAACAAACTTGTTCATCCATTGATTGTTTCAGGTATCTTGGCTTAGAGTTTCCGAGGAGGAGAACTTGGAGCTCCTCACCCTGGACTTAGATACACATACCGCGGATGCAAGGTAAATCCTTAGAAATCTCAGCTTACTGAAAGTTTAGTTTGCCTGGAGGGGACGAGGGCCCTTGCTATAATATTACATCAATTTAAGTGAGTGGGAGACATTTTTTAATGAAATAAACGAAAATACTTAAAATGATGATGTAAGTGATGACAAGCCAAGCCTATGGTATCATAAATATACCTACTTTCCTTTCTTTTCTCCCAAATTAGAGGTTTGTTTCTCGAAAACGATTACAAACATTAAATTAGCTTCTCTCATTTTCTATCGTCATTTTCACTAAGATAAGTCACTTAAAATAAGGTAATTTATAAAATAATAATATTACAATAATCGGCGTATTTCTTATCGCAGTTATGCCATCGACGACTTTAACTTTTAAGCCACCATAGAACTTTATCATAATGACAGCATCAAGTCACGAAAATAATTTTCTTCAAATTAAATAAATGGTTTTCTGCTATAAAGTTCCTTACTGATTCAACAATTAAAGGACTTGAGCCAACTATATGGGCACTAGGCAACGGGGAACGCTTATGTTACGTAGCAACTAAATATGTTATGTTTTATACATAGCAAGTACCTATTACTCACTGGAACTTTACTTACTATTGTCTGCTGAAGCCTTGGTGCTTTTAGGCAATCCTGTAATGAATTACATAGGTTCGGTTACACATTAAAATTTAGATATAGTTATTACTATTGGTTATTTGTTGGATAGTCGACAACCAATTAATTGATGATCGATCAACTGATCTTTTTTTAATTAATTTTTAAACTAATAAAGAAAAACATGTCAGAAGTGTTTATTTTGACCCACTTTTGAAAACCCAGTTAGTTTATTTAAATTAAAAAAGAAGACACTATCCGAGCAACCGACTGTCATATCAACGCACAGCCCAAACCGCTGGACCTAGGGGCATGAAAGGAGGAAACATTCCTTGGATATCCTAGGGGTAGGGGCACTAAAAAGGGTTTATGGGGAATTCATCCCCTAAAATTGGGGGAGCAGCGGAAAACGAATTCTGTGCGTACGAAGTCGCGGGAATCCTCTAGTGGAATCTAAGACGAGATCGTGCATCATAATTCCTCTTAAGAGTTAAGTCCACTAAACTCATTTTGTGTTTCTAATTAAAGTTTTCAATTTACTCTATTAGACTAGTCAATACACTACTAGGCTAGTCAGTCACTATTGTACTATTTGCTTTACTAGTCAATACACGATTCTAATAAGTAGTGTTATCAAGATGGATCTCAGTTCTAATCGCCATTGGTAAGGATAGAGAAGTTTAAATTATAGGTATTAGGTGGGATTGCCAGCTTGGTAAATTTATCACCGTATTAATTAAACACGCTACAGATGTAGTGAATAATCCTTACACGTCGTTTTTTTTTCGGATAAGTTGGTATTTATCTTTCTTTCTCGGTTGTATTATTGATAGGTACTGAAGCTCATTGACAATGCGAGATAAATACGAACATATCCGACAAAAAACGATGGAAAGGTTTATGTAGGTAGGTAGTAATACATCATGTTATGGTATCGAAGAACAAAATAATCATGCATACAAAGTGAAGTCGTGGTTTACAATGAAACGGCGAATTTGTGTGTTCGTATCTTTTTTTGACGATAACTTATTGTTGGGCAGATTTTGGTGGATTTCGAAGTTAATGTTGTCGGGGCTAATTTTTTTTAAGTTTCAACATTAAAAGAATCAGTCAGGGGTTAAGAAGTTAAGGGCGACCTACTCATTCAAAATAATTTCAAATTAAATAAATTTACAGTAATAATTGTATAAATAACTAAATCAAAACACTAAGTAATCTGTTTTCTTGATCGTCAGCCAGTGATGCAACCTTTAATCATGCAAAAATCTTTTGAAGAAGCTTTTAAAACCGGCTGCCTAATAAAGTCTCGCTCTTTTATCCTTTTCAGTTTAATTTCTAGCGTCCTATTTTGAATGGAGAAAAGGAATAAAAGAAGATTGTATTGTTCCGACGGCGGGAATGTCAGGTGCAGTCACTCCATTCATCAGTGGGGCACAGAATTTTGTTTGCTATCAAAAGCAAAGTCTTTGATCAGCTTGGTAGATAAATTACGATGACAGACATCCAGTAAACAAGTAAAAAATATAAAGACGCAACTTTAAACTTGTACTTACTTACCTTTAAATAAAATCGTAAATGATACCTGATTGAGCAAGTTAGAACTACCGAAAACGAAATAACATTGATATTATACAATAAATACATAACAATAAAACATGAATTAATGTTGGCCATTTAAAAATCGCGTTACTCCATAGTATACAATACACTTACAGAAATGATAAAAAGCATCAAATTCTTTTGGATTCACTCAAGAACCCATTTTACGGACATAAACACCTTCACGCCTGTCTTCGAATAGTTAGGTAGAGACTATAGAACACCAGTTGCACCGGTCTAAACATACAACATTTGCTTCCTCTACATTCATCTATCTCTTCATGCACGAATAATAATACAAATAATACATTACCCGGACAAATTTTAATAGATTCATAATCTACCGGCATACATTTATCGGCATCTACCTTGTGCCTTTCATTAAAATGCAATAAAATGGTTCCCTGTCTGTAAAGTACCTACTAACATTTCTTTAGTATTGTTATTATTATTATTTATTAAAATTTATTATCAAAACAATTGGTTACAAATTACAACAAAAAATTGTCCCACAAAACTGTTTTCATCACACTTGCTCGTAAATGGTGTTATTCCATGCCTGTATACAGAAGGACAATGGCCTAAATAGTTCCCGCGGGAATTATGCCGAGTTTGTCATCCCTAGGGAGAGTAGGGAGTAATGACTTTCTTTTTAAAATTTGCAACTCTTTCGTACATCATTTCTGACTAAGGAGGTTTAATTTTTAGCCAAAAATTAAATCGGTTTCTAATTTCATCTTTAAAAACTAGCTATAGACTAACTTACATTACACAAAACCTATACGCTTCATTAAACTTCATTATTTTTATACCTATTCCAAGTTTATATCAACATTTATCATTAATTTTAGTAATTATACATTTTTATCAAATTGGCTAAATCTGGCTCGAATCCAGGTCGAAACTAAACGCAGTTATTATCTGTGGTAGAGGTCACAAAAAAAATATCGTTTCCATTTACGTTCCCGTTCGTCAAAAGTTATTTCTTTATATTTTGCAGAGTTAAAGTGTTTTCTCTTTGTTTTTTTTCCTCGCAAATGTGATGAAAACCATTGTGTGTATCACAGGCAGTAAGGGGATTACTAACTCGAGTCATTAAAAGCCCTCCGCCTTCGGCGTCGGGCTTCTAGCACTCTCGTTAGTAATTCCCTTCATACTACCCTTGATGCACAATGTACTATTACACAGTTTGACTGCGGGATCATTGAGTCTCTTAATTAATAATAATAAGCTAGTGGCGAGCTGTTGGTGAGTGGCGACACCACCGACCTGAGTGCTCCCCGAGGGTAGGTCCTGTTCCGCACCTCACGCTTGCCTTCACCGGCCGGCTGCAGTGTACAATGATGAGGAACAGACCCTCACCTCTGGCTTGCCTTTATTGGCCGGTCAGAGTGGAGTCGCAAGAGCTATATGCTCGAAGGGCGGATGTGTTGCATTAGTGGTGAGTGGGCACCTTATGGTCTTTTAAAGTCCAGAAACACCTCTCCACCCTTAGCCCCTCTGGAACTGTTGCCTCCCTGCTGCTATATATATGTGGCTATTTCGGGAGGTCCATTCCACTGAGTTGGCGAGTCACCGCCTGCCATTTCAACCGAAGTAATTAGCATTGGCCAGGCAGGCGCCGTAGTTTCATCAATAGCCTAGTTCACCAATCCATATCAGTTAATTCATAGGACTATTATTAATATTCCCATCCTTGTTAAATAGGCTTACACTAACCGGTGGCTGTCCGTGGGAGCATACTTCTATAGTTTGAACTCAGGGACAACCGCCGGTTGGTGTCCCATAACTTTACTAAACTAAACTTGTCTAAAGGGCCTCTGCGTGTTGGCTTCGGCTCCATGTACGCTTTCCAAAGGTCCGGGACTCCCATAGTCCCGTGATTGGTAAAGACATGCAAATAATAATTATAATATATAAACGGCTTAGCAAAGTATAGCTACTTTCAGGTGCGAGTGCAAGTGCGAGGGGTAGTGATAGATATAGTTTAGTTTAGTTTAGTTTATTTATTTATCAATGTAATGTTACAATATAGATTGCATTGCATGTCAAAAAATACGAAATTACATTGATATCGTCAACAAAACATTAATACAAAATGATAAAATAATATTAAAATAATACAATAATATAATAACACTCAAATAATTAAAAACAACAATGATAAACAAGTAATAAATGGTCAGTTTCCGATGTCAATACACAAAACTAATAAAGGTCAAATATCAATAATAATAATTTTACAATTTAAGTTGCATATATTCGTCGACAGAGTATAATGGATTATCCAATAAAAGGTTTCTCAGCTGATGTTTGAATGCTTCGTCGGGTGTTACGTTTTTAAGTTTAGCGGGTAGACGCTCATAGAATGTGGGACCGATGACACGCGGGTTCTTAGCCGCAAGTGCCATGCGACGGGGAACTGTTCTCAAACGCCCGGTGTGGCGGAGCTCCTTGCCAGGAATATTGACTCGTGCGAAGGATGAAATATTATTTCTGACGAACATTATTGTTTGAAATAAGTAAACCGAGTAGTGCGTCAATATGCGGTACGTTACGAAAAGGCCCCTGCAAGAGTGCCTAGGTTTCACCCCGGCTAACGTGCGTAAGGCACGCTTTTGCATAATAAGTATCCTGTTGGCATCCGTGGAGTTTCCCCATAGGAGCGTACCGTACGACATCAGGGAGTGAAAATGAGCAAAGTACACCTGTTTTAATGCATCATTTGCAATAAGCCTTCCCAGTTTACGTAACGCAAAGACTGCACCACTCAGTCTGTTACACAATTTGTCGACATGGCACTTCCAGTTAAGATTAGAGTCAAGTGTGAAGCCCAGGAACCTACACTCATTGCATATCGGCATCGGACCGTTTGCTACGCACGGAGGAAGGGATACACTTCGGCCTGAGAAAACCATGGTGTTGGATTTCGACAAGTTCAAGACCAAACCGTTTGCCGAAAACCACGCCTGCAACTGTTGGCACGCACCATTAATATTCTCTCCAAGCTGCTCGTACGTGCGCGCACTAACCACGACAGTCGTGTCCTCCGCAAAGAGCACCGAAAGGCCAGCTGTAATGGCTGTCGGAAGGTCATTTACGTAAATCAAGAACAGTGTGTTCCCTAATGCCGATCCTTGAGGGATCCCAAGACCCACACTTCCGCTCGTAGACTGCATTCTTTTGCCGTTTGCGGACAACTTAACTGCCTGTTGACGGCCGGACAGGAACGACGTGAGTAGACAGTGGCTGACATCACTGATGCCGTAGTGATGCAACTTATCCAGAAGCATTTCATGATCGATCACATCAAAGGCCTTAGACAAGTCGCATAAAATACCGGCCACCTTGTATCTCTCATCCAGACCAGTAACAATGCAGTCAAATATTTTACACGCTGCCGCGGTCGTTGAGGTCTTCTGCCGATCAGCAAATTGCCGGTCTGTCAAAAGGTCGTTATTCTCCAGGTGGCTCATGATGTGCGACGACAGGATTGACTCCACTATTTTAGAAATTGTAGGGACTATTGTTATCGGCCTGTAGTTGTTGACGTCACACTCGTCTCCCTTTCCCTTAAACACTGGACACACTCTGGTACTTTTAAGGACATCAGGGTATACGCCAGTAGCAAAAATATAATTAACTAATCTAACTAAAATATCACTAATAATCGGCCAAACAAATAATAAAATGTCAAGTGAAATGTCATAAGTATCAATTGTTTTACGCGTTTTGAACATAGACTGTAGCACCTGGTCCAGCATGGTGCATGGTGCATGGTGGTGGTGGTGGTATTCGAAGGTTATTAGTAAAATGGTGGTTCAGTGGACTACAAACAGATGTATCCACTTTTTCACCTTATTCCATTGTGATAAGGTTCAACATTTGATATTTTTTTTGTAGTTGACTGTACTGTGCAAAGTAATAACTCTTAGAACGTATAAAACTTAAACCTAACAAAGTATTATACGTATTTATTTATAAGACTCTAATTCTACTTTAAGCTTATAATCCAAAGGGTCTGGTTACCATAATTATGACGTTTAAACAAAATTATTATCATCCCTTGTAAAATAAAACGAAGTAATGATCGCAACCACTTTAATGGAGCTTATATTTTGCAAATTAAGAGAGTGGAATATAATTTAACTAAACAAAGTTTTTTTTTTAAACAGTCAAATGTGATTCACCTTTATGTACAGTGTTTTTTTTTCTTTGAAATCTTTGTTTGTTAATTGAAAATAAAAACCAAATACCTACCAGAAAATGAAAATCTCCGTGACTACGAGATTTTAAGAAAAAAGAAGGCAAGCTTAGCATCGTAACGCATTTTACATGTCTACTTTATTAAAAAAGAAAAATATTATGCTAGTCTAATCTCAGTCCTACTTACTTGCATACCAACAATACTGTTAATACTCGTAGATATTACAATTAATAAAAATAATAAAGTGGAGCGAATCACTTGAATAAGCGAAAACCAACATGTAAAGGAAACTGAAAGACATACCTTATTGTGTCCTATTCACATTGTGACAAGAGCGAAAAAGCTATGTAAGTACGTCTTTTAGTTTCCCTTAATATCCGTATCATTAATTTAAGGATATCCTAAACATTTAATACTTTAGGTAACTTTAGGTAACTTTAGGTAAGGTTAGGTTAGGCTTATAACCATATTCAAAATGTAACTCTCGCGGAAATACAATAAAATTGATACCTTTTGTCTCTTCCCCCATAAAAATGCTGTAACAAGGGTAAACCTAAGAGCGAGTTTAAATTATAATATACTATCTGAAGAAATAAGGATTTCTCGTAATTCTTAAACTTTCCACGCTCAGCACCGTAAAGATGTTTTCAGTCTGCTAAATAACTGTAGAGTTCCATCCGCAAGATTAATGCGGCCCTCCGTAAATTTTTGACCCTCGTCAATTTGCGTTGAGGTATTAGATTTGTGGGAAGGTAGATATTGGGTTGCCACGGCTTATTCGATCAATGTGTTAATAATAATACGTCATATTAAGGTTATTGGGGCGTAGTTTACCTAGGTTATATTACGACACAACCGGGTCGCAAAATATGTCCTCGAAGTTGTATTGTTTATTAATTTTACCATACCCATATTGTTTTGCAAAATTGTTACAGTAACAATACAAAACAACCAAAAAATACTTAAACGCAAGTAATGGTGAAATACTTAAGAAAATCACCTGTTGCATGTAGATGTGCACAAAACTAATATGGAATTTACGTCAAATTTCAAATATAGAATGTCATATTGTCTACAGATGTGTTACAACTGTTTCACCTGTAAGATAATAGCAGCGATACGGACAGATCCTGTAAGGGGTTCAACTATCACAAACCTAAAACCATGTTATAAATAGTTAAAACCTTTAAAGTTTTAGTAAATGAAAGAGATAATTCTTCTTGTCGTACTATATGGAACTTGTCAGGTCTTAACCGCTCATACTACAATCTTGATACATTGAACCTTATTCTCTACAGGTACAGGGTAGATTTGGCCGGCGATAATTGGAGGATGGCTCTTTCCGATGCCAAGGCTCAAGACTCCGGCATCTACTGTTGCCACGTCTCCACTCACCCGCCTATGCTGAGGCGAGTGAGGTTGACCGTTCATCGTAAGTTATTTTTATATTATAAGATCATGATGATATGTATGTATGTTCTGATTATTTTAATTATATTTCATCAAGAAATTACATACACACGGACACACCCACTTAAAACACAGGCACTCACACGTACACTTACATTAGCACAAAATTGCATACATTAACTAATCTTAGTGTTATACTATATAATTATAGGTCTACAATGATATGGTAATAACATAACATACACTACATTAATTAACCGTATTTTTACGGCATCGAGACGTTTTCTCAAAGAAGCGGCTAAACTAAACATTATATACTCGTATTTCACCAGTTGACTGCACTTCCAAGATGGCTTCCCATGACGAGGATAAAAGGCTCAACGTATTGCGAGAAATTCTCGTCATCAAAAGATTTGTCTTTCGAATGAAATCTTGTTATTAGTGGTTTCTTGGTTTTATCTTGAGTAGTTTCAATAAAGTACCTACTGACAATCTGGAGAAGAATAATTATAAGCCTTTTTTCAGTATTGGATGTCTTTCAGCTGAAATTTAATGATGTTGTTGATATGAGCCTCTCATGCATATTTTGGATGCATGTAAAAGCACAGAAGCCCATCGGTAGGTACTGTAACTGCAGTTGTCCGTGGATTCTTAAAATGATCATGCGAGAAAAAAGCTAGTCACTTGCACAAAAACAACTTTTTTAGGGTTCCGTACCCAAAGAGTGAAAACGGAATTCTGTTACTAAGACTCCGCTGTCCATCCGTCTGTTTGTCAGTCCGTCTGTCTGTCTGTTACCAGGCTTTATCTTATGAACCGCGAAAGCAATTTTTCACAGAAGATGTGAAGGTTTTTCGTGGTTGAATAAACAAAACTTTGCTTCTAATTAAAACAACAAAGAAACATAGACCAAGGGAATCAAGGGCATAGGAGAAGAGAGGGGCTTTACTGGTTGCGTTCCAAAACACTAACACCCACCCCAGAACGCAAACCCATTTTTGTTAAACAAAATATATGTTTTTCCAAGGTTACCCCTTTAGTCAAACAATAAGCGATCATCTCGTCTCCCCTGCAAAAACAAAATTTTACATTTGAATTTGTAATATGATGCTTAAGAAAATTATGCCTTATGTCGATATGTTCAGATCTAGGCAAATAACAGTCACTTAGAGAAAGTATTATAGCAGTCTGGTTATCACTGAATATAGTGAGAGGTTCATTCAGCTGGTGGCCAAGCTCGACGTTAAGCTGCCGCAACCACAATGCTTCTTGTGTGGCAGAAGACATGGCCATGTTTTCTGCCTCCGCTGTTGACAGAGCAAGTGTTTGCTGCTTGCGTGATGACCAAGAAACCAGACCAATAACTTGTCTGTAAGGATATTCAACCTTTATGTCCATATTTGCTTCTTGACTGAATTTCTGAGCAACATCTATAGGTGTTTTTACAGCTTTACATTCTGACATCCCAAATCTCTGTAGTACTTCACTTATATGTCTTCTGCTCCAAAATTATACAGTTATCACTACTTATTATGTTGAATCCTAAGCACTGACTAGCTTTACCTAAATCTTTCATTTGAAAGTGTTTCATTAATTTATTTTTCAACATATTCTTGACGCCTTGTTGAGACGTAAATATTAGTAGGGCATCGACTCAAACTGCAATGAAAGTATTCTTATCTTCATTGAAATATACACATGGATCTGTCATTGACTGCTGCATTCCGATTTCATGTAGTGCGTTGTTTAATTTTATATTCCATAGCCGACTGGCTTGTTTTAATCCATTATATGGATTTATGCAAGTGACATACTTGTGAACCTTGTGTATAAAATTCAGTCATAAAAATGTCTACATCGATTTCCCCTTGTAGAAATGCAGAGATAGCGTCCATTTGGTCTATATCGAAATTATGTTTGGCTGCTAGAGCAAATAAGTAGCGTATTGTTGTGTACCTTACTACTGGTGAGTAGATTTCTTCGAAGTCCTTCTTCTGTGCATATCCTTTAGTAAAAAACCTTGCCTTGAAACGCACTGCCTCTCCAGCCTGGTCAGTTTTAATCTTGAACACCCACTTGGAAGGTAAACCTCTTTTGTTTGATGGAAGATCGGTCAGGCTCCATGTGCTGTTCTTCATTAAGGAACAATACTCCTCATCCATAGCTCGTTTCCACTGAGTGGCGTGTGAGGATGACAAGGCTTCTTGTAATGACTGTGAATCAGACAAATTGGTGTATAAACAATACAAACTATTCTCATCTGGTTTTATACGTGGCCTCATGGTAATTTTGCTGGTATTATCTTGTAAATTATGTGTGCGTGCGGGTGGATAGTAACTATCATCTGCATCATTTGTGTCAGTTTGATATTCATTAGACTTATCACTGTTTGAAACTTTTATAGACTTTTTACCTTTGTCTGATGAACTAGTTGACTCTACTGGGTTTGACTGGTCTGTGCTGTTAACTTTTGTGCTGTCATCACTGGTCTCTAAGCTCTTTTCCTCGACAGTAGAACTGCTACTTTTGACTGATTTCAGGCTCTCACTGATGGTATCAACTGAAACAATACATGAACCATCCGTGTATAATCGTAAAAAAATGTAATAAAGTTATTAATACCTGAACATGATAAATTTTCCATCGGGCCACATACGGCTCTGGTACCCTAATTGTTAAATGGAAGTGTTGTTTGTTTACCTTCTGAACACTGTGTGCATCTGATACTGTCACTCTTACTTCCAATTGTCACACCCTCAGCACAGACTGGCAGCTTGTTGACATCTGAAATATTTAAATGAGCCATCCGTAAATGCCATAAATATGGATCAAGGTTATAATTTTCAGACGACAAGTTTGCAATTTCTTGATGATTAGCTGTATCCAGTTCATAACGCTTGTTCTTTAATGTTGCTGAGGAAATCAAATTTTCATTTATTTCATGAATGATGCATATCGTTGAATGTCACTTTATAGCCACTGTTTACTATGCTACTCACTTATAGTAGATTGGCAGCAAGACCAGGTACATTCGAAACATTTTTCACCAGAATGCTGCCGCCCTGGTCTAATTTAATGTCAGTACATCGAACACCATTTACAGACAGCGGCTCCCTGTTGGCCACTGTTATACTTTTCACTGGTGGGTTAGTGATATTGTACATCCAATCTTTGTTTCCACACATTTGCATGGATGTACAATATCACTAACCCACCAGTGAAAAGTATAACAACAAATATTAAATTTGTGCGAGCCATTATACATTTTGCGTTTTCCTTTTTTAAGTGCTTGTGTATTTCTATATCTGTTTTTATTGAATTGATATTATAAAACATTTTTCTCGTGACGCAAAAGAATTATGCAAGATTTTGCACATACTGGTTTTGATTAAGATTTCTTGTGTATTTTATTCTTAGTCGATTCATTTAAAAAATCTTATACCTACGGTTAACCAAGATTTAATTATTACGTAAAAATATTTCATGCAAACCTTAGCATTAAAAAACAACATTTTGATTTATTTTATTTTATAAGTTTCAGCATATTCATCACGCCCTACGAGAATATTTTGTAAAAGGTAACAAAAAACTCAAGAGTACGTTCATTCTATTGGGTCAAGCCGGTGCTAAAAATAAACCTTTGTGCTATTGTGACTGATGCATGGGGCAGGTCGCGCCTGGCGCTGGGGGATAGATAAATCCAGACGATTCATCAATTTAGGGATACGAAATCCTTTACTGACAAAAGGAATTTGTTTGATCGTTGTAGGTACTTCTTCAATATTTATGGCTTAATTATGTACACATTAACCAATTATGTACATAAAATCGGGTTACATAGTTGACTATTGAACATTGTTCTATTTTGAAATATAGTATGAAGGCGTCTCTTACATATCCATATGGTAAATTAATAACGATTATATCATGTTCAGAACCCGTTAAATATTGACCAACGTCAGCACCAGAGTCTACTTCATCAGTGTCAGTGCTGTCATAACCAATTATCTTGCCTGTAGTCGGTGTAGTTGTGGTGTGAAGTAATTACATAACTATAATTAATACTGTAATGACTTTCAAATTTAGAATATGTGCGAATCACTTTTCGTATCGTTTGCAATTTTGGGAAAAATAATTCTTAAGAATGTATGCCATGAGTGTACTTTCGTCTGACCAAATTTATATACTGTAGTCATCGCCAACCAAATTTTTCGAATCGCAATCAGCCGCGGTTCATAACGGTTTTAATGAGATACCATACAGAGAACCTAAAACCTTTATAAATATAATTGTATGTTTGGTTCGAACTCGCTATCACAGATGAACAAGACATTGACCGTAAAACCACAATGAGTGAATTAAGAAAGGTAAAATGAATACAAACCAATTTATTCGTAATTTAAATTTAAATTTTAAGGGTTCTTTTAATTTGTCGGTTGAAGTGGCATGCCAACCATTTTGAATGTTGGATTATTACTGAGGTTTTGAGACTCTACAATTAGGTCTAAAAATTAAATCCCCTTTACCAAAGCGAAAACACGTAACTAAAATATTATATCTGGAGGAGGAACTTATAACAACCTAGTTCCAAATTAACCTCTAAGCTTATTATATAGGTAAAGTAAGACTAAATTGACAGTTTGTACATCGATAAAATATTGTTTAAATACACTAGAAATGAGGATCTGCCGAGTCCTAGCAAAATACAGGGTGATTTAATTTTTCCTGTATTATTACCATTAGTCGTGTTCATCAAATGAATATGTACTATAACGCACAATTAAATCCAGGGCCGCTCGCTTTTAGTGCAGAACTAGGGCAACTAGGGTAACCGCATCGTCAAATGTCGCGGGTGGTCAATGTTAAATAATTGACTTTAGCCGGTTTGTTTAAAACAATATTAACCTAAACCACTAATTAAAAGGGAATAAGGAATTAAAAAGGTGTCGAAATAAAAACAACATAAAATTAGCTAAGATTGGTATTAACATTTGCTTTTAAGGTATAAATTGCTCTAAAAATGCGATTCTTTGCATGAGATGAAATATTTTTTTGCAAGCTTAACATATAACCATTCCACTGGGTTTAAGATACTGGGGTCTTTCTCACTGACTATTCAATTACAGTTGCAGAACCAACCTTTGCTGTTATGTGTTTTATCAAATAAGCGCTTAGCCGAAACTGATGGACCAGGGCTTAAAATTTTCGAGGGAGTATTCCTTAAGCGCATTAAAATAATTTTCCAAAAATCGACCCCCAACAGGTTGTTGAAAGAAGGGTTGTAGCAGGAAACTAATTCTACGCGTACGAAGTCGCGGGCATTGTCTTGTCAAAAATATTATATTCTCGTATCGTTTACGGTCTAAGTAAATCAAGGTTTGGTAACGATGCAAAAAATACCGTTTAATTACGGCTCTTAACCAGGATCTTCGTAGATTCGCTCACTCGGAGCGGAATCTATTCGCGAGGGTTATGATCGCTGGGAACCTGTTTTATTTTTTGAGTTTTTGATTATTCTGGTGATTTTAAACTATAAGGCCTGTTTGAATTTAAGCTAAGCAAGTCAATTAAGGAAGTTAACTGGCTGTGAGGTTGGAAACACACTACGAAAAAAAGATGGTAGCGGTAGTCGGTGCGAACAAATTAGCGAGCAAAATTAACAGTTATTTCGAACGGGAACTGTTTTATTTTGCTTTTTGATCAAAACTGAAATAATATCGATTCTAGTCGAGGGGAATCAAAATAAAAATGTTATTTTTGAAATCTATGGCGTTTCTGACGACCTAGTTAAAATAAATTACCATGTTTCCAAGCCCGAGTCTTTATAAGCATTGCAGTTGTTTTTTTACTAATAAAACGACATTCCAAAAACAAAATAAACTTCATAATGAAATTCAGATAAACCCAGTAACATGAAAAGACTTGGGTTAACTTAATCCGAATGGGAAGGAAATGTTTCGGATCGGCTATGCATTAGTTTCTGTCGGACCCTGATCAATAAAACAGAGTTCCGCTGTAATCTTTGCCAATTATTTGTTTTCACAAACCACGTAAGCAAAACATGAGTAGTTAACTATTAGTTGGATAGAATTTACAGCTCAATAAATACCGAGAGAACGTATTTGTTTGAAACATCAGTAGAAAATATGGCTGATAGTTAAAATAGTCTTAAGTTTTGTTGCTGTATCTGTAACCGGCTCTGTTGGAATATTATTTGCAATAATTTTGTTTTATTCGAAGTTGGAGTTGAATGCGTGTATTTATTTTGTCTTACCTCTTATAGATGAATACCTAACTGAAATATGAACTATTTAGCAACAATAGAATTTTTGGAGTTTTTAAATAGGGATCTGCTTAATTTAGGCACTTTGCTAAGGTTTTTTACTAAATATCTCCTTGAAATTTCCCATCGATAGTATAGTTTTTGTTGCAGCACCAGAAATCGTAATGAGCAAGGAAGCCTTCTTAGAGACGGGTGAGACCCTCTCCCTCAAATGTGCTGTGCTGCATCTTCATGCAGAAGTGGAGCCAGTTCTACATTGGTTCAGGGGAAACAGCTCGGTGTCTTTGGATGAAATGCGCGGAGGAGTGCTTGTTGAGACCGACCATTTGACGCTGACCAGTCATTTGCAGGTATTGTTCAGCATTATTATTATTTTTCTTTTGAGCGATGTATTTTAATAAGTCGCAAGATAATTACACCAATGGAGTAGCATTATCATCAGTTCATTTTGATATATACATTAGGGCAAAAAATTAGAACCACCGAAAAACCTATAGATCTTTTTGGTAACTAATTTAAGGCAAGTATTATGCATAAATTTAAAAGCTAGGAGGAGCTGTATGGTAGTTAAAAATTAAACAAAATGAAATTATTTTTAAAACCTGCCCAATGAGAATAATTAAGTAATAATAGGCATTTTTAAAAACAAATTACGGGGACCATGGTCAGTGTAGGGTTCTGAAGCCGTTACTACAAACAAAATAGACGTTGCGACAGACTTAGCTATGCCATTGGAAAACTGTTATCCCAATACATCGATATAGGTCGCGGTCAGTTTACCAACACCTAAAATAAGTTTTCGGTAGGTACAGTCGCCATCAGATATATGGTAGCGGTCAAGGTACTCAAATATTTCGGAGCAGCATTAAATTTCAATATTTTAATTACGCTGGATAAGGTCTATAATATCGGCCCATATAATTCGTCATAAATTTAGGAGCAGCGACATTTCAATAAATTCGTAACATACAATTAGGTAAAGATATCGGAACGGACAGAAGTCAAAAACATCGAAGCAGCCAGGATGATCATAAAGATCGGAACATTTATGGTAAATATACCTTAAGTCTCTGTCACATAGTTCATATTTGAATTCGTTACACTCATGGACCAAATTAGCGGAACATGCAAAAATATAAAAATAGGCTGAGTTTGCAGCTTACTGAATAAGCTACAAATTGAGCTTATTTTTATTTTTTCGTCGTTCTGCTAATTTTGCCCATGAGTAGGTAGGTATATATTGACTTAAGTTGTCAATTTCAAAGATAATTTTGACCACTATTGTGGGTGAGTGAGTATTTTAGATACATGAGAAGTTTTCAAGTACCATTGCGATATATTGCTGTTATAAAAACATCGATTTTAAAGACATTCCCCCTTACTAATAAACGTTGAATAACAGTGGAATAATTAAACACTGTTTTTTCCTTATCTGTCGAATTCAAATTTCACCATGACAGATAAGGACAGAACAGTGTTCCACTGTTATTCAACGTTTATTAGTAAGGGGGGTTTAGTTAAAATATCCTTTCAATTCGCGATAGAGACATAAATATATTTGTCACGATGACAAGTCCACACTCTTTTCGGAGCATGTCACAATAATCCACTCTGTTCTTAATTCAAATTGTTGACAACATATTAATCATGCGTGTCTGAAACCTTATTTTAATGGGTCCACCGTAAAGTATTTTGAACTATGTGACACAGACTTAAGGTATATTTTGCATAAATGTTCCGATCTTTATGATCATCCTGGCTGCTTCGATATTTTTGACTTCTATCCGTTCCGATATCTTTACCTAATTGTATGTAACGAATTTATTGAAAAGTCGCTGCTCCTAAATTTATGACGAATTATATGGGCCGATATTATAGACCTTATCTAGCGTAATTAATATATTGAAATTTAATTCTGCTCCGAAATATTTGAGTAGCTTGACCGCTACCATATATCTGATGGCGACTGTATAAACATTTAAACCGTTTGTAACTTAAGAACCAATGAAGTCTACTTAGTTGTAATAGTTTTCTTTTAAAATTCATTATAATTGTGCTTTCATTTAAGATATTTTTCAGATTTTTAATAGTTGTAGTTTCGGCTGTAGGGAGGGGGGGACTTGACTTAAAACAAAATTAGCGCTTTAAAGCTTAATATTTTATAAACAGATCCCTTAATCAAAAAATCGTTTTGCACAAACCCGCAATATTTTGGAAAGTCCTATCTAACGACCACCCACACTATAGCTTAGACGAGAAAAAAAACACATCCCCACGTTACGTGTAGGGCAGGTAAAGTAAAAGCAAAATATTTATCAAGATTTTATTTTACCACTTTGTTCGCCTGACTTACATGTATATTCAAGCCAAATTACAGCTTTCTAGTACTAAGGGTCACTGAGATAAGCTGCGGGCGTACGGAAGGACGGACGGACAGACGGACGGACGGACATGGCGAAACTATAAGGGTTCCTAGTTTGAGTACGGAACCCTAAAAATGATAGAAGTAATTTTACCAATTTAAACAAAAAAATAATTACACATTTGAACAGACTATGTCATTAACATTGCCCGTTATCAAATTTAGCTTCATGATTAATTTGAACTTTAAATTTGTCTATTTCTCCAAAGTGTTCATCGTTTTCTTCATAAATTTCTCAAGTTTGGCATTCAAACGAAAAAAACAATTTAGTAAACGGGTTGTTTTCCTACTATCTAGGTAACTGCTCAATTGCACTATCAAGGATTTATTGACTTTAATGATTATGTGGTTGTGTTTATGTATATCTATGTACCTATTCTCGATGCTATTGTTCAAACAGTATTGTACCGCCTACAAAAAAAACTGATTTGCACAAAGGTCAACTGGTAGAGAATGCTTTTAAGCATTAAATTCACCGTTTGTACTGAAATTTGTATTTCTGTACAATAAAGATTAGATAAAAAAAAAAATAACCTGTCCTTGTTTACTGAATCGCTTACTAGACAATTAACCTTTAAACAACCATTTGCATGTTTAAATTATCGGGAAGCGTTTTACGGGGCGTTCAAAATAGATTCCAAATTATACTTAATTATGTATCCGATAATCTACTTTCGTCCGTTGTTCACTTAATAACTTGATTAAGTAATATTTCAAAATTATCTACTTATTCTGGAATGTAAATTAACTTTTGATAATGAGCGTACAGTATTAAATATTAAAAGCCAAAAACGACTAATAAGTGAATACTTAAATACGAGTTTCTAGAATATAATGTGCAAAAGTTGAATACTAGTTATTTATGCTAGGAAAGAACTAAAATTAATTGAAAAAGAATACCAGGAATACAGAAACGTATATTTTAAGGGGCGATGTAAAGGGATTATATTTAATATTAAGTTTATTATTAATATTAGCTTTATAATAAATTGAGTTCCTCGAATCTTATTATAAACCCTTGTATTTATAATGTCAATGTATAATTTTTTTCTATTGTATAAAAATATACCCAATATTTTTCCATTAAACAGGTGCAGAATATCAGGATAGATGATTTGCTACTGCTTTATTTGTTTGTTTCGTTTTGCGATCCATTTTCTTGTTTCTATTCTTCCAGTAAGCGTTTTTAATATATTTTATTGTCAATTCTCAGCTTTATATTATGACGTACTTCAATGCAACAATGTCTGTAATTCAGTAGCCTCATGGTTATATGACTTTTTTTCATGGCAAATGACTATGGCTCTTATCTCTAACTAGGCGTATTATTATTCGTCTGTAACCGTAGCCAAGTAAGATAGGTAGTTGTCACGAGCTAAATTATCACTCGTTAAAAGCGCTGCCAGCACTAACCGCTAATGGTAGGACACCTCGGAGTAGGATTGAGTGCTTCCATAAATTTACAAGAAACGCTGGAAATATTAATAAATACTAGTCACCATAATGTTACTACTAAATTCGTGGTTTGCTGCAAGAAAAATGTCTGGTCGGAGTTAAAATAAGAATATTGTACGAGCATTATAACGTTCTTGCAGCCCTTGATCTCGAAACGCGTATAATCATTGTTTATTACCAAATCCATAATTATTCTTCTTAGTGTTTATTTTGTTTTCAAGGATATTAACAATGTATGGTACAAAATCATCATTATTTTTTACATGATTGAGCATATTTTTCCTGATGTATAAGTATGAAAACGACCAAAAATTCTTCTGTTATACCCATTTTTAGAATAAAAGCGGCAGTAAAAAGAAATCCTCATTATACCCTACAAAATTTACAAGTACGAGTACCCTGTTATCTTTAAAAGTTAACGTTAATCTACAATTAAATTAAAGCATAATTGGAATCTTGACAAGGTAGAACTTCTGGTCTTCGGTCTGCAGACATAAGAAGGAAATTGTTAAGGCACTTGAGATACCTTTTCTTAAGCCAACACAATTATGTCTGCGAGCCTTTATAGTCAGTGCGATTCGAGCACCACAAAGCGTATGATATTTACCGTACGATGGCTGTAGGCTACCTTTTAGGGTGCGGTGTCAATGTCAGTGGGGAAGCTAAATATTAAAACCCAGCTTTAATCTCCATTTATTTTCAATGATTGATGACTTTACTTACCAGTTAAGATGCGAGAAACTTTGTGAATTTTGTCATGTTTGCTGTGTTGAAAGAAAGAAAGAGTAGATGCTTAGCACTTATGCGATGGTCAAACGCCATCCGCGATACCATAGGCGTATTAAAATTGACATCCTGGCTGTTCTCCTAGCCCAAAACAAATGAATTAAGAGAGTGGTGCATGTATGTAAACTTTTAATTGTACAAAACACAGAAATTCAATACGGTATCTCTTCCAGATAACCTGTGGGTGATTGGGGAAAGTATGATCGCCAAAGAAAACAGAATTTTAGCTTTTTTGAAGCATTTTATTAATTTTAAAATATTAATAACTTATTAATACTGTATGAACTTTTTGATAGCGATATGCGGAAGCTAATCATTTCAAATGAAAAACTATTTTTACAACCATCACATCTTACGTACGTTAAGCAAATAACTAAACTTTACTAAACACCTAAATAACTGACTAATAAAATAGGCATAAAAAATATGTAAATATTGTATATTGTCTAGGGGACACGGTTTCTGTAGGAGAATGTATCGAAACTTTGTATGTGGTGGTTGTCTTGCACTGTCATAGGAAAGTAATTTTTTTTGAATATATATATTTTATAATTTTTTTTTTATTACTACTTCTTATTAAAATTCTTAGTTTTGACACATTTTCCTGCTCAAGCTACGCTTGAATGTTTTTTTTTCATTTTTATTTCATGTTAAATTCATTGTTTTATATCATGCTAGGTTAAGCTTTATAATTGTATAATAATCATAAGTAGTATTTAAAAAGAAACGACTGACTGTTGAGTTTCTTGCGGCGTTTCTTCTCAGCAGTGGTCTCTTGCGAAGCGCTGGTAGATTTTGACGAGTAAAAGTGCCCGTGCGGCCTACTTACTGAATAAACATCTTTTATCTTATCTTTTTATCTTAAATGAAATAAAACCGTATATTATAATAAAGACAAGTTTAATCCATTTGTGTCCTGGTATGTACCTACTAACTAAAAGTGACGCAAAATCGCAAAACAAATCTAAATGGATATGTGTATTTAGAACATTTTCGTAAATTTATTACACTTGACTTCTTACTTAATGAACAAGTCTGAGACTTCTAGAATAAACATTATAACTCGCAACCCGCCTAAAGTAGCTCTCCGTCCTAAAACCGTGTTGTTTTTACCTACACCCAGTAAATTACTGTAATATATTTGCCGCCGCCTTAAGTGGGCGCTTAAATATGCCCTACTCTCGAGCTACACTAAACTTTCTAAACAGTACCTCAAAAATATGGATAATATTGTGTCATACTGATTATTTGTACAAATAATAACATGACTTTCAGAATTCTTTTGTACATAGTTATTTTTTCATTGCCTCGAATAATAAAAGAGTGAATAGTGTATTTTTAAGGGTTTTTATTTATTAGTGTTTGCATTTTCAGAGTTTTTATTTTATTTTCTGGGACAGTACACATTTTTAAGTAAGGTAGGCCACCTTGACTGTATAATTATCACCTTGTTAACTTTAAATAAGATTCGTTAAGACAATGTTTGATAGGGTGCCAACAATTAGGACTGTTTACCGGCTGTACGTTGTTTTACAGACAGAAGTTGTTTATAATTTCATTTCACGTATTTTTTTTCTCATGTTATCATTTCATAGAATAATCAATATGTAGAACAATTACGTTAAAGACATACAAATCATCGTTTTTTATTTTAAAATAAAATTCAATGTTTATTTTTTTATATCAATGAATAAATTAAATATTTTTTGTTTTAATATTATACTACTGATATTTTGGTTTCCCGAGACTTTGTATACTATTTTCGTTGAAATAAAATACTATGTAAAATACACCGACCAAACAATATTTGTTAAAAAATAATTATATTATTTGATAAGTTAGATAAATGAAAAAATGAAATTATAAATTTCATTGAATTGGATTTTCTGTTTAAAAATACATATTTGAAGCAAAAATACAAGGACCAAATAGCATGTGAAACATTTTCCGTGAAACAAAATTCTGTAAGTTTCTCTGTGAAACAAGGGGACACCCTCTTTACCCTATGCAGACGATAAATTTAAATATCGGCATCCCAAAACTTAACATTCAAATTAAAATATTGTTGTAATCATCACTTGATTTTTCGAATCTGGTTTTTAAACCTGGTAAAAAGAGTAACTTGGTAGGTATTTTTAATACTGGTATTTCGACGATGAGCGATAATTAAATTGATTAATTGATGTTTGCATGTTGCCATTGTATGTTGCCTTTTTATTTCCGTTTTTTATATATTCTTTTCTTAAATTTTATTTGTGGAAACACGTGAATGTCAAATTATTGTATTGTTTTTTTTTTTAAATTATTAAATAACTCTCATCAATCCTAAACTTTACCCAAAAATTCACAATATTCGGTGACAGAAACCAATGTGCTAGATAGTAATGATTTTTATTTCGCAGGTGGCAAGACTGAAAGTTGAAGACGCTGGCAACTACACCTGCTCCCTCCAAGCCCCCCTACACATGAAGGCGGTCGCTAGAGTTCATGTCTTACAAGGTACGTTACATATTCCTTCACTAAATCAGGGAGAAAAATGTCTGAATTATGTGGATATTGTGGTTAAAGAAAGAGTCCCGGAAATATTCTAAAAGTCTGAGGTAATTTTGATGGAAAATGACGACACGTGGTCTCCCAGGTGCTGTAAGAAGAAAAAACAACTGTGCTGGTACGATAGGCCATTTTGTACGTGAGTTATAATGAGAAAATGGTGAATTTTTACCCGAATGCGTTAGAAAAAGGGATATGTTTTTCGAGTTTTTGTATGTACGTAGTATGTCTATTTCTGTGGCACGCTCTGCACCCTAAACGGCTTGATGAATTTTAACATACGACGTGTCATTTCTTTTGCCGTTGTCGTTTTGGACAAAGACTTATATTTTAATCAATGTAATGAGAGCAGGGGTTATTTTTTAACATAATATGTATTATATAGCTGACTCTATCAAGAATTGCAGTCGGGTTTTTAAAACTTGTTTTTATTTACTAGATTCTTTAGAAATATCCGCAAAGCTTCTGTAAAGAAAACCGTAAGACCTAAATAAGATTTAGCCAGAATTAAGGAAGCTGTAGTTACTAATACTTACCGTTAGACGCCAGTATCGTAGACACTTAACACAGTTTAAGGCGAGATAAAGCCTTGTAAAGCTTAAGCTTAGCAAGCGTTAAAGTTGGTTGAAGTGTCACAGTACCTACCTCGCTTTTTTGTATAACTAGTACTGGGAGACAAGAAACAAAAATTGAGAAATATTTAACTTTATAATGTAAAGTCCGTATTTATAAAAATAAACAAATAAATACTTTATTAGGTTATAAGTTCACTGCTTGTTATTCACGAAACAAGAGTTAAATAAAAGCTGTAATATTTTTGCGATTGTTTGAACTCAGACGAATATACATCAAATTTTGGATTACTGCCATAAACCGCGATTTAAACCGCTTCGTAGCGTTTTATGATAAATTCTATCAGATTTGATGACTTGATGTAATTTTGCACCACATGCAACCACAATCCGTTGAAAATTGCCCATTCGTGATAATTTTAGTGGCACACATCAAATTAGTCCCACAAACGTGCCGACTCAAACGTATCATGCCTACTGGGGATAGATTTGGATGAATTTTGAACATTGCTTTAATATTGTTTTAATATTGTTTCCTGATGCCGTTTTATCTCACAGTAACTATGATTTCGTTTAGCAAAGTCGGATAGGACATAACACAATTTAGAGGATCATTTGAAACAATTTATGTTTAGATAATTTTAAAAATAACGTCGGAGTATTGTTATATGTTTAGGTTATTAAAATTATAACAGCAAAAAGTGGTATCAAATCATCATTATTAGGTATGCTGGATATATTTGCTGCCTGTTTTTATTTAGACGGTTTAAATATACAAGGAACTGTACAAATTGAATTTACATGTTCAATTTGTACATTTGTATCATTGACACAACAGTCAAAAATATGGGTTTATTTTTATTGTTCTGGTTTCAATTTAATTATTATAACTAAAAAAATATCATCATTCGGGATCTGCGCCTTCCTATTACTTGTAGGATTAACTACGAAAGTGCCTTGAACAATTATAATATTGCTTCAGGCCGTTCTTTGATGCGAGAAATGGAAGAATTTAATTGGGATGGAGGGCCATTTTACTCCTACGCCAATTTTTCAGATCCAATGTTAATACATTTTGCAGCTTCCAAATATCGTTAAAAAAAGGCACATATTCGTGTTGGCAATAAAAAATCTATAACGTTATCTCGTTTTGTAAAAAAAACAGGATCTCTGTCTAAACGTGTATGTTCTGGCCCTCTACGTATGATAGCAACAGCCAATCGAACGCAACAAAGAATCAGGAGGAATTCTGCCTACCTATCTAAGTTTCACTCACAGAAATCAAAGGTTTCAAAGTTACCAGGTTAGCAACCTAGCTACACTTTGAACCAAGAAGTTAATAACCTGCGGAGAGTGAGAGTACACAGATAACAAACAATCGAAGCATGAAAAATTACCTAGACTTACGTTAGGTATCTCTTGCATTTCTTTTACAAGGAAGGAAGAAAGTAAACAATCACATATTGCATCTCCATTCTCCATTTTTAACAAAAGAGATGCAAACCATACGTCAAAGTTACATATTCTATCTTCTATCCAAATTTTGCTCTGCATTCTCCATAGTACTTATGTCAGCTTCTTGCTTTGAACTCCTGAATCCGTGTTTCTCAATAATCCATCTGTGCCACTTGTCGGATGCAGGTTCAAGCTTGGCCGAACTACAAAGCGGCGTGAAGACTAAATCCAGCTACACCGGGCTACTATTAACGTCGATGTTACTTGTACTAGTCATGCGCTACGAAGACAGGTGACCTAGTTAGGTTGCCTACACTCGGTAAGTCTTATATTGGTTATGTAATCGGTTTTTATAATTATAGAACGGTCGAGGTCATTCCAATAAAAGCAAAGTAAAAGATGTCCGAAATTATATTTCTGTCATATTTGGTTCGTTTTGCCCTGTCAGTAGATAATGCGCTGTATTACAGCCCTGTAGAGGCTTAATATGTTACAAGTAGAGAACGATTACAGAAAAATTTGGGGAATTAATTTAAGACAATAATATATTAAAAAAATAAAATTAATATGACAAAAACACAATGAAGGGTAAAAAAAAAACATTTTTCGGGAGAAGCTCTTGTTGCCTTGATGAAATAACGACTGTGCAAAAAACAGTTGCTTTTTCACAGTCGTCATCTGCTAACAGGTATGGGACTCTAACAATTTACAGAAACTTATCAAATGTTTGGTGGAGTAAAGCAGAGATCCTGTTGCTAACTTACGACTCCATCATCAGATCAGCTATTAGACACCTACGATAACTATAATGGTTTACATATATAAAAAAAAACCAATAACGATAACGGGAAGTGGTTCAAAATTTACTTTTGGAAGTTAGCAGGATTTGACCCAAACACACTAAGGCGGAATCACTATATCCCACACATGAAAACACCAATAAAAGCTTGTGAAAGGTAAAAACTACAAGAAATAGAACCATGTCGTAGTACATAACATAATTAATGGTGACTTCAGTATTTTTTGGACAGAACGTAAATACTTATCATACATCTACTACGAGTAGGTGAGCCATCTTTTGAATTTATTGACATATTGTCGTTTATCCTATTCACAATCTAACTCTGTTAAAACAAACGTTATCTTCGAATAAAGGTAATTGCTACCTATCTTTATGTCCTGTTGCCTTAAAAAATTAGTCAAAAACAATTTGTTACTTTTATATATTTCTGTAGCCGTTAACTGTCGAACAATTGCTTGACCTCTACAGGATAGATATACAGCGCAGCTAAATCAACTCATTAGAATTAGTTATAAAGTTATAATTATTATTTATTTTCTGTTATGTGGTAATACTAATAATATTATAGTTTGAGAATTAAAAGAAAACATTATTAATTTGTATGACATTTAAGAATGTACACTTGAAAACAATTGTTGTACCTAACTCTCACATAAGAACATATTTAAAAAAAAGATTTTAGTCCCATATTATGGCCGGAACATACACTCAAAAACGATGTTTTGTTTATCCATATATTTTTTTCTATAAATTCCAATTATCGGGTCAAGCCATGCGATGAAAACAACATTCGACGTAAAACGGATTCGAATAAAAAAGCGTTTGACGGGTAGTTAGTTTTTCAAAAAATATCTTTACTCAATTCCCTTTATTACAGATAAGGAAACGCGTCAAAATTAGCATTTCCGGAAAAGTAAAGGATTGTCTCTGTAATTTTGTTTTTCTTGACTTCGTTTGGCGAGGGACCGAGTAAATTTTTGATTATTTTTGTATTATATTTGACAAAATGCTTATTTAGCATTTCCTCTCAAAGTGAATGTATTAAGATCTTAAAATGGAGCTAAAATACCGTCCGAGGGTCTTGTAGATTAAAGATTAAGGACCATTAATGAGTGTACATAATGTACAGATTTAATACCCTATTCTGTTTTGGCGTTACGAGTTTGACTCTAAAAAGTAAAAGTTATAATTAACAAGGCACAACAGTACGTCAGGTATTTCACGTTAGTTGTTCCAAAACCATTCGCCACGTCTTAAAATGTTTTTCCGCTAAAGACACGAGGAGAGAACTGGATTCAAGTCAATTGAAATTTGTGTGGCAACATATCTATTTTCTATTCTATCTTCGGTGGAAATTGTCTGGATTGATGAAAATGAGCGAAACGAACATTTAAATGGTGTTCTAATTGAATCATATCAGAATCAGTAGCAGTAGATAAATAGTGCAGTTTAATAATTTTGCAGACGAGGCAAAATTATTGCGATCATATTTCTATTGTATCAATCACGAGCTCGTTATGGCGCGCGATGGCAATTTTGGTGACAATAGGGAAGATTTCAATTCTCGTCTCGACGAATGGGTAGCTCTTTCAGTCTACGACGCTCGCAATGTACATTGCCTGCCTTTACAGTTCTTCACGATAGTTTTAACAAGAAAGTAATAATAATTTCACCTACAAGAAAATTGCCACTCCTTACTTAGAAAAGTACGACTGTGATTTATTTTTATATATACGAGTATTCTACATTCAAGAAGATTGCCACCAACTACGTAGTAAAATACAAAAGAACAAACTTAATTATACGCGTATTCTACATACAAGAAGATTGCCACCAATTACGTTGTAAAATATAAAAACAACAAACTTTTTATACGAGTATTCTACATACAAGTAAATTGCCACCAAATACGTTGTAAAATACAAAAAAATAATATTCGCGTATTCTACCTACAAGAAGATTACCACCAACTACGTTGTAAAATACAAAAAAAACTTTATTATACAAGTATTCTACCTATAAAAGATTGCCACCAACTACGTGGTAAAGTACAAAAAAACGAACTTTATTATACGAGTAGAATTGGATTCGTAACGTCACTGTAATTTTGTATCTATATTTATTTTCGAATTTAGTGTATCTGTCTATGTTATTTCTAGAGTTTAAACATATCAATAAGAATCTATTAAAATATCTTGTCTTCATATCACTTGATGCACTTATATTTAATAACCTGTTTGTTTTATATTGGTTGATAATGTACATAATAAATGCATATCCAGATTATGGCAGAGAATTTATTTCAATCAAGACAATTTTGTACAAGAGTTTATAATTATTTTATAACCTATATTATAGCACTTAGTAACATACCGATAACCATGCCAAAATATATGTGTAAGAACTTGGATGTAGTGGAACAAATAATAACATAAAAATGTATACTGAATCTATCGTCATGCACTTCGCTTGTATATAAAACAATTAAATTTAATATATGATTTGTAACTTAGGCCACTTTTTCAGGTCGTTCTCATCTATATCTCCTAAAACATACATTTACTTTATATAAAATATGTCTAAAATATTATTAAAATAAACTAATTACACACGATTTATGAACGAAGTCAGCGATATCCATATAGCATAACATGGAACAACTTCGATAATCGATGAACGTTCATTAACCCATATCAAAGCAACAATTAGAAAACACAAAAAATGTTGCTGACTCTATACATTTCAATATTTTTTTATAGAAAAAAAATATCTTAAAATTTTCAGGAATGGTGCTGCATAGCACTTGTGATAGAACATTTCACGGCTAATTCATATTATATTAATATTCTGTTTATCATGACGTAGAAAATTGATGTGAACCTATGTAGTGATAGATGAAAACGATCCTTTACTACTTGCACGAACCAAAGTCTTATTGTCTATTTTTACTAACACATTAGTACATTTTACAGTTTATAAATCGTCATTATGTATGTATATATAAATATAGTACATAGTACTAAAGTCCATGTAGTAGCAACTGTTTAGGATGTTTTATGAAATACGAGTACCTATTTCCTAATGGAGTTTCAAATGCTATAAGTTGATATTGTAATCGTATGTGTTGTTAGTTTTTCAAGACTAAATTAATATGTTTAATATATGGTAAACAAAAATATTATACTGATCGGTGCTTTAGTTGACTGTTGTTTTAGGCTGCCCATGACTTGTTGGTACAGTATCGATACGTAGCTTACGCTCTTTACCGATTTGGTACAGTTTCTTTACCGAAAGCCTACAATGTCATCGACCCCTCCCTGAATCGCGCGGTATCCGCGGAAGCGGAGCGGTAAAGAGTCGGAACTGCAACCACCGCGTACAGATACCGCGCCGGCAAATCAGGTAGCGGCCTTAGCGTAAATAAAAAGTAAATAATTATTGAATGTACAATATCGTAATGATAATAAGATTTTTATAATAAAGGTGTAAGCACTATAATTGGTTTTTTATTTATCGCTTATGTAATTTGTGATAATTGTGAGACCTTGCCTCCGAAACTAGCCGTACCTGGTTCGGTTACCATTCAGGATACGATTACGATTGCAAGTATTTATTTATTTATATTGAAAGTATGTTTTTATCGTTGTCTAGTACCCATTGTTAATACAAGCTTTACAGCTTAGTTTGGAACAAGTTCTATTTGTGTGAGATTGTCCCCTGATTTTTTTTTACGCTACTACGTTACTGTGTAAACGAATTGAATAAGATGTTCAATGACCGTCATGGGGATATTCAAATCATACTAGAGATAATTATTTATAAGATGACTATGAATGATGGTAAAGTATAAGTTATCCGAGAGAGACTTATGACAGAGTTTAAACGTTTTTTCCGAATATTTGGAAAGTACAGACAGATATTTGGAGGTAAGATATATTTTGGAAAACTTTAAAAAACCTACAATGTGAAATATTCATCCTATAGTACTTGATTATTAATGCTTTTCAAGTAGAATTCTAAGATAAATATTAAACTGAGCAACATTTAGATAGCTTAACCGTTCTCGAATCAGAATACCAAATGATTCTTGTCTGTTATTTGATAGACGCTCTCGGTAAACTTGCAACAATGTTTTGAATAAATAAACAGTTGGTGAGGTACCTACCGATTGTGACGCCTGTTAGATGCCATCCGAATAATTAAGTGAAAGGTGAGTGTATTTGAATTCATAAGTTGCATGCTTCCCTATGTGGCATTTTATTAATTACATATTAACAATGTAACGTATCAATATCATGTTTTACCTGAAGTTTTGGGGCTAGCAGGAAGCTATGCAAATTTATTTTTACATATTTGTCGAAGCACACGCGATGCAATCACTCCCGAAGCTGTTCGCCATAAATAAATAAAACAAGTTTATTTAAAATATACGAAGTCAAACATAACATTATCGTTATCTTAAAGCTTCGCTTCCGCTTTTGTTTTCCGCCGTCTGTCTCTCTGTACGTACCTAGGCTTAGATCTTTCAAATAATGCAACGGATTTTAATTCGGTTTTCAAGAGGAAGGTTTTTATGTAAATAAAGATTATTTGATTTTATTTGATTTGATTTATGTGTGATAATTTTTAATCCCAAACGCAAAAAAGGGGGTGTCATTGGACTATGTACTGGTGATACAGACTCACATAAACCGAAGCGAAGCGAGGGTGGTTTGCAAGTAATATTATAGAACTCGTTTGTATTTTGTATACGTGTAGGTATACGTATATTTATTGACAAAGCTCACGAGGAGCGTTATCAAGAATTTATGTCAATTTCGCAGTTTCATGACATTTTTTTTCAGCAGGAAGAGTTGAAAGAAAGGTTTTACCGAAAATAAATTTAGTCTCTATATTTATTTTACTAGAAGACGCCCGCGACTTCGTATGCATATAATTATTTTCCCGCTACTCCTACTTCTTCCCGTTGGGCGTCCCCACGACCTCATAAGGAACCTTTATAACAAAAATATTTTTATATAAAATCGGACTACCCGGTACCGGTACTCTGTAAAAGGTTATGCGTGGTCATACGGGTAAAACTGAGAACCTCTTTGTTGTAAGTCGAATAAAATACTAAAACCTTTTCCTAAGTGTAACAAATAGTTTTCTACAAACCGCATCAAAATCGGTTTAGCCAAATGCGAGATAATCGCGGATAAACATATACATACATACATACAGGTCAAATTGAGAACCTTCCTTTTTGAAGTCGGTTAAAAATGGGATCTTAAGACTCAGCGGTTTGGATATTTGCAATGCACCAAGCTTTTAAACTTTAAGCACTAAGGAAGGAGTATTAATCTCAATTTCGAAGAAAATCACCGCCAAAATAACTTTCTACCCCTTTTTCACCGCCTTAAGGGATGAATTTCAATAAAATACGAAACATGTCTTCTGGCAGTTCTGTAAATGAATATATATGCGAAATTTGAAGTAGATTGGACCAAGGAATCACGTTGTCCCAAACAAACTTTGCCCCCGTTTTTCACCTCCGTACTGGTAACATTTTGAATGCTTTTTCGGATGCCTACGTCATACAAAGAATACACCTCCAAGGGCCGTATCAATAAACTCATCTTGACTGTGTGGCCCGTCACAAGATACGTCAAAGTAAACGCCAAACCATAGAACACTGTAATTTTTGACGCATGTCGAGACGAGCAATAGAGCTGAGATAAGTTTATTAATACGGGCCTAAGTTTCAGGTCTCTACGATCAGCGGTTTAGGCTATGCGTTGATCCGTCAGTCAGTCAGTCATTCAGGACAAAGCATTTTATATGTATAGAAGATAATATCTTGTGTTCCCGTATCGAAAAGAGCCACCTCGGATCGCTTGATCAGCGCAATAACTAAGTAAAGCTACGTCCGCACTAACAGGCGACTTGCTAAGCGCCTAGAAGCTAGCGTGTTTCGTGCAGCCAGTTGCTAAAGCGAGGCTTAGACTAGCAGAAGTTAACTGCTGTCTTACTCTAACTTTAAGTTAGAAAAAGACGGCAAGATTGTGCTTCTTTCTGTAGAACTAAAGGTAAAGCAATACTGCAATCAACTTCTGCAATTTATATTGCTAGTCTGTTTCGCCCTTAAGATTACATAGTATGTTTCACGTCGCTACTCGCAACGTGACACACTAGTGCCTCAAGACCCCAAGGACACTATAGTTCTAAATAGCAATTGGAAATAAATATACTTAGTCCACTTTTAAGTACGAATGAAGGGCACTTAAGTTGTGTGTTGTATCTTGCGAGCCTGTTGAACTTTGAAAGCAAAATAAAGAAAGGAAGGAAATAATTGATTGAAAGCAAACAAACTTATAATATCTACTGTTGCCAACGATCACGATAATTTGAAACTTAAAAAATAAAAACCGACTAGAAACTGGTATGCGACGCAACTTTTTTTTATAGCATGGGGAAGGCGAGCGTACAGGCCTCCTGACGGTAAGTATTCATATTAGTAATCGTAAGGCTACCTTTTGGGTTCTCCAATCCATAAACAGATCCCGGATGTAATGCTCGATGTATCAAAAATGATAGTTTTCTATGGCTTGACGTTCACTTTGACGTATCTTGTGACGAACACCTCAGCCAAGATGAGTTTATTAATACGGCCCTAAATCCCGATTTACATTGTTCAGGACAGGGGAGTGAAAAAACACTTTATCTCAAATAGAAAGCGATATATATTTGGATTTACTGGCAAGGCAACTTGACTCGCTACTGTCCGATCGGTTTACACTAACGTCGCCGTCAATAGAACTTGCAAAAGATGTGAACAAAACCAAACCAGCCAATTCACCATCATTACTCCATAATCACGTACTTTTAAGGGTCATTATCCCAACCACATTAATATGTAGTGATAAGTTAGATAAGTAATTATTTCGCAAAAAGTTTTATCGTGTCATAGTTGTTTGAAATATATTTATGGTGTCTTCTTAACTGTATTGAGTTAAGTTTGTTTTAAACTAAAACATTCGTATTTAATTTAAAAAAAATGTTCAGTTTCTAATTTCGTTGGTACAATTTTGGTGGCTTTTCTGAAAACACCAAAATTATGAAAATTGTTGGACTCCACCAAAATTATTTAAACAACAATTAATCTTTATTTATTATTTAAAAAAATATACGTTTTTGATTTTCCAAAATAACACGGAAGATTCCCTAACGATTATGTTTTAATAGGCCCGATATGATATAATTGAATGTGAGTTTTTCTTGGAAAAGCAATTTGGGTGGATGATAGCAATTTTTGTGGTACATAATTAGTAAAATCGTTATATCTACAAAGGTATAATAAACTAACAAAATAAAAATTCCAACAAAATTAGGATAATTTGACGCTTGTTGAAATTCACCCTTAAAGATCAAGTGAGGTCTTTGCAACGATTTATACACTTGATCATTATTTTCATATTAAATTTAAGATGAAATAAATATTCATTATAATTTATTTTTAATAAAAAAAACGCTTGGTGCATATTTGAGGTACTGTGTCAAACATTACTAATTTGTTTACATCGTTCACAAGTTCTATTGACGGCGACTTTACTGTACTGTCCTCTGTCACTGTCCACTGTCCACTGTCCTTGATCAATGTAAATCGGGCTTAGGATAGCGAACGCGCTGCCACCCCAGAGGAATGCCTCTTTGCTAGTCATTTCACCGAGTATCTTGTCCGCGCACTGAAATACAGCAATGCTGTATAGTCATAGGTTAAAGGGTAAAACTCGTACTTTATCCACAAGTAATGTTGACAAAAAGTAAGTACTTTAACAGCTTAAGTGGTGCACATTTTTGGCCACATAACTTCATCTGCATAACTGAATACCAAACTGGTATGGCTAGCGCTGTCAAGTAAATAAACCATCTACTGCCAGTGGGAACCGCTTACCAAGGGTTTTGTTTTTATGATAGAACCCTAGTTTTAGACTCACTTTTTGCTATTTTGTTACAGATCCCTAATAAGAAGGCAGTGTTTACCTTATGCATGCAAACAATACGCGAGGGATATTTGCAAGGGATGTGCAAATAGCACAGTGTAAATATAGTTTTAGTATCTTTCAAACTATAAATGATTAGAAGCTGTGATATCATATCATATTTTCTATGGTAGGTTTGGAGAAGAAAATTAAACACGCAGGCCAACTGATTGTAAGTCGGGTATATACGTGACCCATTGAACACGTTTTAAAAGGAATTACTATAGAATTAAATATGATAAAATAACTAAAATGTGTTTTATTGTACGTATCGTTTTACTTTAACTTAACGAAGTTATCATGCAGTTTATGACAATTAATTTTAAATTACAAAATAACAATATAAAAATCGAACACGATTACATCTTCATTGAATGTAACAAAATAATAACCGAACAAGACAACAAGCAACACCCCAATAGACTAAGGCAGTTTTTATTGCAATTGCTTTAATTAAGTAAAAGCAATTCGGCGTAGCATCTGAATTTCAAATAAGTCGTTTAATAAAACGCTTGTTTTCTGCCGGAGCGCACAAAAGGGGACCGTTGAGCGTTCTGACGATCGCCATAAATCTTTTCGGAATTGAAATGTAACAGCAGACTAAAATTTAATTGTTTCCTCTATTAAGCGTAGGGCTGAGTTGAAGAATATGAGGATTAAATTCGGAGACGAGTTTCAAATATTCAGTAGACTGTATGTTATAAGACTTAGAGGAAACGAGGAAAAATAATGGGTAGTAAAATGAGGAGGGCATGGTAGGTAACTTTCTTGGCATGTTGATTTAGAAAAACGTCAAATTGCTTTTATCTTTTTTTGGAGAGATGTCATCTTCTAAGTAAGTTTATTTCGAGAGACGTCATTTTCCGTGTGAGTCATCATCTAAGAAGGTTAGAAGTTAAAATTTCGAGAGTAGCTATTTTCTAGGTGAGTCATCTTCTAAAAAAGTCTATTTCGAGGGATGTCGTTTCCTGGGGAGTAGGTCTTCCAACAAGGTTTATTTCGAACGATGTCATTTTCTGAGTTAGTTATCTTTTAAGAGACTTCATTTTCTGGGTTCGTCTAGAAGAAGGTTTATTTTAAAGGCGGTTTTTTTATTTTACATTTCAAACAAAATACAACACATAGGTTTAGTAAAAATGAGTAAGTGATTCATTAAAAATAATATTATTATTATGAATCAAATTTTTAATGCAAACTATTACGGATTACAAAAGAGAAATGATATATACTATACGTTTTGTTATTGTTCTTGATTTTAATTCTTTTAATATAATAAATATAATACTCGTAAATATTGTACGAAAATGTGGAATCCCGTCCCTATTTTATAACGTTCACTATTACGTGTTACGTGCGGGTAAGTGTGGTGTGGTTTTATAAATTGCATGTTAAAATGTCTGTTAAATTCAAAGGCAGGTTGAAGGGAAATAATGAGGTGTCGACGAGAAATACTTTAAGAATAAAATGCAGAATAAAGTCCCAAAAGGGATTATTAGATGCAATATTGCACTTTGGGTAGGTATAACTTAACGATTTACCGTTGCAATACAATTATGTCAAGGGCCGTATTTTTTCAAATATTAAGTAACCCAAATTTTACCTTTTAGGCATAAATTTATAAGAAATAAATGTTGTAACATTTAGACACACATACAAAGTTGGCAAAACTATAAGGGTTCCTTGTTTAACTACAGAACCGTTAAAGTTGCAGCAGCAACTTCAGCAATCATTATTGCCATATCCAAGAGTCATCATCATCATGAGGTAGTTACCGATTTACAATCGGAGAGTCTAAGTGCTTGTTTGCCTCGCTAATGCCATAAGGATATTATGCATTTTTTAAGGACCAACTGCAATCAGTGCACTGAAAAAGTCAAAAATAAGAGTCAAACTCCGACATTCTTATTGAACGTTACCATCGTTACCAAACGTCCCGTACAAATCGCTTTACAACTATGACGTCAGAATCGAGTAAATACTGTACTAAATATATAAAAAACCAGTCATTTGTGATTATGCTAGTGAAAAACTGCGTTTAAGTACATAATTATCATACAAAATATATGTTTATTTAGTGCGAAGAATTCTGATGGTACCATTTAATATAAGTTTGTTAAAAGTGTAACATGAGTCATCATCCTAATTATACATTATATCAAGCGATATCTAAGCATAGTCGTCAACCAGGGATAACGCTTGCACAAATCTTAAATCCTTTTAGAGTAAGGGAGGGACCCGTAACAAAATACCGCAAAAGCCTTCTGGTGACAGACAGTTTTAAGAATGAGGAAACAAAAACTGTCATGCGCAATGCGCCAAAGGCGTAATGTTAAAAGATTTCCACTTTACCCTATTACAGTTACGCCACAAATTCCTATATTAAATGGTTCGCGTTAATCTTATCTTGACAAACAACTACGAACGATTCAATTTCGTGATTAATATCGAAAAGGTTTGAACTCAAGAATTATTCCATTCAACTTTTAAGTCTTTATGTTCAGCGGAACAATGAAGTCACGGAAGAGTTGTTTATTATAATATATTAATGAACGTTTGAAGACCTATATAATCTGTTGTTGTATAAAATTGGTTTAGAAACTAGTTTCGGCGGCAAGATCAGGCAGTTACGCGAAGCTTTGAGATGAGTAAAACTCCGAGAAATTCTTAATAGAAGACGCAAAAGTCACGAAGCGAACGAAGAAAACTATTTCGCATTTCGTGTGTTATAGTAGATATATTCCATTGCTCAAGGAGTTTTATAAAACATTCTAAAAGATCTTGGAATGTGAATATTTAGTTTCAAACTTTGTGATGTGATTCAAAAGATATATTATTAGCTACTTAACTAAAAACATTCATCTTAACGATTCTAACAAAAAGCAACTTAAAACGCAACTGTACATTTTGATATATTCGTTTTTATGTTAATTAACATGTCCTATATTTTTAGGGTTCCGTACTCAGTGGGTGCCAAATGACACCATAAACTAAGTTTATGGATGCTGTCTGTTCACTTGTTTGTCTCTCCTACCTTTGATTAGCTGTATTTTTGATTAGGTTTATTGAAAAGGTTGATAATATGATATGAGCGCGGCAGTTTTTGAACTTGCACTTAATCATTATTTTTAAGTATAGTACCAACTGGTGATGTTAAAATAAATAACGACACCTTTTTTGTCGAAATCGGTCCATTTTTTCAGCCTCTGCGAGGAAACAAAAAGTTACACATACCATATTAAAAAATAATCAAGGTCAAAGAATTTCTTTTCCCTCCGGCATTCAGATAAAAAAATCGTAATAGTAAACCTGGGTTAAAATCGGAGAATTTCAAGCTACGCGTTTGTACATTTCCATTTAAACCAATCAAATTACATCCTTTACATAGCCCGAGGCGAGCCTGGCTAAGAAAGACGAGCGCTGAATCCAGATGGTTCATAAAAACAATTATTCATTCAGAAGAAAATCCAGACTTGTGAATATCACTCCGGTCTAAATGCATATCTCCCATCTCATGGAAACTAGTTTCCATCTTGAATTATGCATAAGTCTACTTTACTTGATTCAAAAGAATTCTGCTTTTCTTCAAATGCTTTTTGTTATCTAGAAAACTAGAAGTAGACCGCAAAGTCGATGCAGGTTGATATTTTTAGAAACTTAAGTCGGAAAGTAAGTTTTGTAGTTCTGCATAGGAGTCAAAAGCATTGAACCTAACAAATGGATTTTGTTTTAAGTGGAGATTTGCTTTAGGTAATAATTTGCATTGGAGAAAAAAAAAGACTCAACTGATTTAAATTAAGTTAAGTAAATATATAGCTTACTGCGAGAAAGAACAAGGGTTAACAAAATAATCAATACATTCTAGAGATTTTTTTTTATCAAGAATGTGTGTACATGGTCTTTTGACAATTACTCCTTTAAGTGTCACAGGTTAGGCCATTATAATAGTAAACATTTAGAAGGTACATATGTATTTATATTTTGAATTTGTTGCCCCTTAGATTAAATCACGATCACAAAAAACCGAACTCTTATAATTTACGGCCGGTTCTCAGCCTAATACTGCAACTCTTTAAGTAAGCTCGGCACGCTTCAATTGGTTAAAATTGCTTCGTTGCAAAGTATGTCGACCGTTAACCATTTTTAAACCCACAGCTCATTTTGGCGAGGGTCCAATGCACTGGTTAGGAGTATTTAATTTATGTAGTGGAACAGTATGAAATTATCATCATTTGGCTACACACTCCCGTAAGAGTGTGATATACTCCAATATTAAGTAAATGTTAAAAGTGGCATTGACTTAAATTTATATCAAAAAATGCAAAAAAAACTTATTAAGTAACAATAAAAAAAACTCTACCTGGTACAAGTCTAAGTTAATTTTCCAGAATTGTAATAAATTCACGGTAGCAATATTACAGAACAATAGAGAACAATTTACCAATAAGCAGGCATGCAAAGTATTTTCTATTTTTATGTAAGATTTTTTTTTTCATTACACTACATCATTATTATTTTTACCAATTAAAGGTTTTTTTTTTTACATTCTTTTTAATCATTTTTCACAAAAGCGTTGCGTGGCTAACAAATTAAAAATGCAAAATGCTCCGATAAAGTTTCCCTTCGATAGTATAAAATAAACTAATTAATCAAAGTACCGACGTAATAACTTTTTTGCCGCAGTACGAATTTGGTTAAAGCTCCGCACAATCAATAAGGAAATGACATGAAAAACCGCAATTCATGACAGGTTAATTACGCGATAACGACGCCGAAAGGCGCTATTACTTTTTAGATTAATGAAGTTTAATAAAATATAAAAACCAGAGAGAAGGCGGGTTGGAATCCGGCCTGAGTAGACGGTTGCAACAAATCTAAATTTCTTACTTGACCTTGACTTTATTATGTCCTGTTTTAACGAAAGCGGAACAAGTCAGGCTTTCCTACCAAATGCACGATAGAACAAACCAGTGAGACAAAAACATGACTGGACGAGATTAAATTAAAAATATTGACACGATCTTTGATCACGTAGCAGTAATTTTAAATAGACGTTAGGTATATAACCTCTCTGTCTTCCCTTCTCTTAAATGTAAAAGTAAGTATATTTAATATTGAAGTAACGACAATGTTCACAGCCAATATTATTAGGCAATGAGGAATTCAGATTCTAATCAGGGTGCCAAAGGTGTTAAAAGTTCTCAGTCGGCAACTCAAGACAACAGATTTGATGTCCCGGACGCCCCAAGAGGTGTCAGTGAGTTGTTCTACGCTTTATACGTTTCGCGTGTGCATGTGACGTCCTGCCCTCTCAATCATAAAATTATGATAAATCGCAGATAGACATAATGTATGAAAAAAAGCACACCAAATATTTGAGTCAATCTGAAAACATTTAATGTGACACATCTTTTTTATTTGGAGGTGGGATGCATTTTATATTTATGAAATGGTGACAGGTCTAGGTCACATGTGATTCGCAAATGCTCCTCAAGCTCTAGAGCAAAATACATAAGGATACCGGTCTTCATGTATGGGTCTGAGTGTTTGCCTACCAAGGAGAGGGATGAAAGGTATGTGGCGGAGATGCAAATGTTACGATGTATGTGAGTTTTCATTAAAATGGATTAAATTAGGAATCGAAATGTTAGAGGAAGTTTGAAAGTAGCACCAAATATAGAAGTTGAGGAGTAATGATTTTCGTATTTGTATATGTAATGAGGAGGGACGAAGGAAACATAAAGAGAAGAGTGATAATTTATGATGATTTAGAGGAGACGTGTTGCTCAGTTAAACTTATCTTAGCCGATTCTATAATTTCCTACTTAAGTACATTTAAAAAATACAATAGGTGTTATGCACCTATGCTCCTGATTATGATCATACGTATTTGCAAATTTGCCTATGTTTAAATTAATCTTACAATTAGTTTTTTACGCAATTTTATATATGTAGTAAGTAATACTTCAAGAATTTATCAAAAATATTGCAGATCTTAATACCCTAGCATTAAAAATAGTAACCGTTTAGAGAGAAAATGGGAGTAAGTATAAAAATAATAAAAGGAAAGTGTCAAGAAGGGGAGACAAGTGGCACTAGTCGACTGCAATAACGAAAGGGCCGTTGACTGTGCGCTGTATTTAATTTAAAAGGATAACTGTTTTTCTTCCCATTATAACGCCTGGACTTTATAAAATATCATATACATTATTATGTGACCAACCTAAGACTATTTTTGCGTAATAATTATATAATCATTGCCAAAATCTTGTGATGGATGAGGCAATAACGATTTTAATATAGATTATGCCCTCTGTTGTAAAACTGGCGGTCGGAAAATAAGGGATCTTTTTTGTGAATTATGTCAAAAAGCGTGGGGAAATCTAGTCAAAGAGCAAATTATCACTGATGGTGATACTGGCCTACGAGGAGATCAAGCATGCCGTGGCTTGTAGGTTACTTAGAGGGAGGCGTTATTTGACATCCGTGTTGTAGACACCGACGCTCTTTTTACATCTCACGCCCTGTTGCTTCTGCCCTGAAAGCTGCCGAGTCAGAAAAGAAAAGAAATACGCCAATGCCTGCGAGTTGCCTCATGCCACTTTTACACTCCTCGTCACGTCCGTGGAAGGAGTCTTTGCACCACAATTGGCTAGCTTTGTTAAGCACCTCGGGAAGCACCTTGCATCTCGCTGGGACAGATCCTTGTCTTGCGTTTTGGGGTTGAGAGCTCGTATAAAAGTTCAATAATTAGAGCGATCAACATGTGCATTCGAGGCACCCGCCACAAATTGAAGCCAGCAGCGAAGCTGTTTAGTTTCGATGATGGTGCTGCCCTTCCACACTCCGACTGACAGACAGATCATAATTGAATTTGTTGTATCCGATATTTGCTTGTATAATTTCATAATATATTTTGTTTTAATTGTATTTATATTCAATTTGAACAGTATTGCAATGGCTGTATATTAAATTAAATTTTTGGTAATTGTAAGTTATCGTAGGTGAAAAAAAAAGTTTAATTAATGCAATAATCTAATGTTTAGACGAATACATCTCTAATAACAGTGTCCTATAAAGTTACTTTACAACAACAAAATATAACCCCTTGGTCCGTAATCTTTGCAAAGAATACATAGACCCTGTCCTGCGCAATCGGTCCCATATAAAACAAACTTCAAGCTAGACGTTTAACTTCAAACAGTTGCGGTTCTTGGAACCCGTCCTAAAACAACTCAAAGTAAGCTTCAGTTTGTTGGAGAATTTAAAATTCACACAATTCCGAGAAGCGAGTGTTAGGAAACCTAAACAATTTGCTCGTCACGCGCGTTTCTGGAAAACTAATAAAACGTAGAACCTTTTTAGAAGTTAGGTCATTTCACACTGTCGAGGAAACGGAAGCACACCTTATGGTAACCATCATACTGTTTTGTAGACGCTTAAAATATGCATGGCAAAAAATTGGCGCTTTGTAATTTTAAAAGTACTTCACCTTGACTTATATCAATTGTTCAAGAAAAATTGTTAACGCTAAGTAACTTAAAATAAAGTAATTTAAAGTAATATATTTTCAAAGAAACACACAAGTAATTTATTTCCAAGGACGCGAATTTGCTAGTGAAATAATTATAAGTTTAAGTGTCGAAACGGCGCAAAGATAATTGCGGGTCGTATTTAACTAACGTCGTAGTTCGCGGTACTAGAATTATTTGGCTTTATTTAGTTAACGACTTTGAAGCCAGTGTAATTGTTTCACTTTCATAACCAGCCTATTTTAGGTAACCTTTTAGTTAACTTTCGAGTGATTTTGAGACAAAGAATAGGTAGCTAAATAAGTTAAACACTAAAAAAATATATAAAAATAACCCATTTGTAAATAAATGTATTTTTACATGAAATGTATAATTTAAATAAATAATTATAGGAATTCAAAGCGATCCGTGGTGAGACTGAGGCCCGATGGGCGGACGTTTATCGGTATAAAGGCATGTAGTTAGGGAGATGGCAAGCAAAATTTATATAAATTCAAGTGGCAGAAAAAATATTACGAACTATTAATAATTATCTTAATCTAATTAAATTTCAAAATTCATTCGATTTGATTCAAAATCATAAGAAACATTAAGAACCGCGTCTGTCACCATGGTAGTGCTTCGTTGTCAATAAGTAGTGCTTCATAACAAAAACAATAAACTACCGGAACTACATTCAACAAAGTAAAAAATATACAAATATAGGTCAATCAGTTGAAGTCGGTTTTTGGTTAAAAATATTGTTGGACGACGACTTGACCCGGTCCAATATTAAGTTATTAAAGTGGTGACTGCTTGAAAAAATGTACTTTCATTTCCATCATACCAGATACCATGTTAAACTGTTTTGTCAAGTTCTAAATGTTGTAATAAACATTTTTGTATAATTTGCACTTGTATAACAAGTATGTGTTAAAAGATTTGACCAAAAAGAAGATGTAGCACATAACATTACCTACCACATTTAACAAAAATTCATTTTGAAGACTTAAATAATTCAAGAACGACCGCTAACTTTCTTGCCAAACGGCCCGTCTTGTTGTTGTGCCCTTTGAAGAACACACTTGGGCACTCAAATGCCAGCCTTTACTTTTTTAAGTGTTATTGCATCGTTTCGTTTCGGTTCATTTATACGTTGGTAAGCAAAATCAATAGTCTTCAGGCCATTTAGTGAAGATTTGGAGACTAAACCCCCTCATTCATAAACGCATAATAAACCTATTTTAGTTTCAGTATTCTTTGTCACTTTCCGTCTAATTTAAATTTCTCAATGACACACGTACAATATTTTAAGCACACTTTAGCCATTGCGGGCTTATGAATCAGAGGCATAGAAGAAGGTAATTTTTTTTAAGCACGGGGAAGGCAAACGAGCACACAGGCTACGTGATTAAGGAGCAAAAGCATATACACATAATTGTTTGACTTTGACTCTCATGGATACCTACTGATAAAAAAACACAAATGTTATTTACCAATCAAATGCTATGTTATCTTTGGAATGTCCAGTGGTTATATTTATTTCTATGCCATGGAGAAGGCCAACTAGAGACTAGCCGTCTGCTGGTGAGCAAGTTCTCGAAGCTCATTACTATTGTGAGGCCAATCCAATCCTGAGGACTATAATAGAACGCCTGTAATTACTTTACATTGCAGCTAAGCAAACTTTCTTTTTGGCAGCAGGATAAAAATAAATAAAAAATATGCACGTTTTCAAAACAATAGAATTAAAAAATATATATAAAGATAAATATAAAACGACGGAACTGATACAGCCACGATTGCTGCGAAATGGTTCCATTACACCATGGCCTATTAAGCTTACGCTCTTTTAGTGAAGAATTTGTAACAAAACGATATAAAAAAAAACATTTATTCTAATGAACCAAACAACACCAAATATAGAGAAAACTTGCTTCTTCTGCAGACATTGATACTGCCTTTAGTCTTTTCGTGACTACGAGGTAATTAATTTGACTACAAACATGTGCGATTATTGTGAAAGTTCAAGACAATCTAGTGAACAAATTATCGTTTCGCCACAAGGCACTCCTTACCACAACAGTTCTCGTCCAAGATGAAAGGCAGAAGTGAATCGTTATGGCGTTTACTGAAACCTAACGCCTGTTTGTTGCCGAAAACTGATTTTAATTAGCAACGTCAACGTCTAGCTTTCGGGAGCGGTTTTGTAGGTACAGTGTAGCCCAAGAGCTAAGCTTAGAATAATTAGACGTTTTTAAAATATGTGTGCGTGTGTGTGTGTGTGTGTGGGTGTGTGTTAGTTTGTTACTCCTTCACGCTGCAATGGCGGGGCGGATTTAGATAAAGAGATAGCTTATACCCTGGAATAACACATATGTTACTTTTCATCCCGGATAATTTAAAAGTTCCAAACCTTTATCGAAATTTAAGTGGACCAAGATGCCGGCAGAAGCTTGTTGTATACAACGAAAATACTAGTAAGGTTTGTATAATCAATCAAAACACTCCTTCACCATTTTTTGGCTCAATTTGTACGACGACACGGTTCAAAAGTGTCAAAGCATATTCTTGGTCGACTGTACCTTTGTAATACTGAAGATTATGAATCATAGAATTAGCATTTACCCGTGACTTATAGATTTAAACTTGTACAACGGTATCACTACGGAAACCATCATTATAAGCCAAGATAAAAAGTATCCCTAATCCAAGACTACTTGTGTGTCGTTTCACCTGTATTATACGGTTAATATATAATAGATGATGTGGTTAAATAAAAGATAGTATGAGCTTCCATGATGTGTTCTTTTATTGAAGTGTCTCCCTGCCTGTCCACCATAGATAACATAAATTGTCTATTAAGCATGTATCACACATCTCCCCCATGTTTATTTTAAGCCTTAACATAACTAACTTAACATAAACATAATCAACTTAAGTCATAGTCCCTTAAATAATCTGGCATTCTTACTTGTCTACCCACCCTTGTGACTGTCACATTCTCAGGCACATTATTTGAAACATCAATACTAGGACTAATATTATTACTTTCAGATATGGGTAGAGTTGTACCCACAACAGCTGGTACATCAGTCATCACATCTCTTTTGACAGAAAACTCGTTTGCACTTGGCCTAATGTGCTTTTCATTTCTCCTAATTATATTGCCTTTTTCATTTTTTACCATGAAAGATCTAGGACCCTCTGCTTTATCTATTATCTTTCCTTGAGACCAGTTCTTATTAGGTACATTTTGAATTACTACATTATCACCAATATTAAACGACTTCTTTTCTTTTGCACTTTTGTTATAGTTGGTCCTTGCTCTTTCCTGGTTTAACAACAGCTGATCCTTAACATTAACACATAACTTTGGTTTTAATATATTTTTAGTACAAGGTAAATTAGTTCTCAACAATCTGCTCATTAACAACTCTGATGGACTATATTCTAACCCTGCAACTGGACTAGTCCTGTAATGCAACATAGCTAAATCAAAACTACTCTTTTCCTCAACACACTTTTTCATAATATTTTTTACAATACCTACAGCTTTCTCCGCCAACCCATTAGATTGTGGATAGCGTGGACTTGACTTCACTAATTCTATATCATACTTTTGTGCAAACTGTAAAAACTCAGAACTTCCAAAGGGCATGTTATCACTCACTATACACCTAGGAATACCATGAGTACTAAATAATTTCATTAATGTAGTTATTATGTTCCCCGCTGTTTTATTTTTTAAAATTGTTACTTCTATCCACTTGGAAAAATAATCTACTATAACAAGATATTCATCCCCTGCAAAGTGACACACATCCATTCCTATTTTACTAAATGGTAGGTCAGTTATTTCATGTGATATAAGAGGTTGTTTACAATTTGATGGTCTATACTTTTCACAGAATTTACAGGATAACACATATTCCTCAATACTTTTTGTCATACCCGGCCAATATACAGATTTTTTTGCTCGCTTTTTACATTTTACTACTCCAGTGTGACCACTATGAACAATTGACAATATATTTTCTCTCATTATTTTAGGAATAAGTACTCTATCTTCATAATAAACTATATTATCTTTGACAGTCAAATTATTTCTTAATTTATATAACTTCTTTAATTCTTTTCCATATATATTTCTATCATTGTTTGGCCACTCAGTGTAATACCATTCAATGATTTGCTGTAAATTACCATCTTTTAATGTTTCCTTTTGCATCTCTTGTAATCTAGTTTTTGATATATCTAATTCGTTCTCTAGACCATAAACATTTTCTGAATTAAAACAATGTACTAACTCTTTTAAACTTGCGTCTACTGTTGCATTATTTTTATTAAAGTGCCTGGACAAATAATCTGCAATGTACATTTTTGACCCAGGAATATATCTTATTTCAAAATCATACTTTAAGAGTTTGAGCACCATACGCTGCAATCTTGCCGAAATTTTACTTATATCTTTATTCATGATGGCTACTAGAGGCTTATGATCAGTCTCAATAATAATCCTACGCCCATACACAAACTGATGATATTTTTCCATTGCTGAACAAATTGCAAACAGTTCCTTTTCAATTGGAGCCCATCTTTGTTGACATTCAGTATAAGATCTTGAGTAAAACGAAATTGGCTTGCCATTTTGTAACAAACATGCTCCAAGCCCACTTTTGGAACTGTCACTTTGCAATGTTACATTGCCATTTTTTACTAAAACTGATAATGTAGGAGCAGTAGTCATTTTTAACTTAATATCATTAAATGCTTGTATTTGCGAATGGCCCCATTCCCATACAACTTCTTTCTTTAATAAATTTCGGAGAGGCTCTGTTGTTTTTGAATACTGAGGTATAAATTTACTTAAATAGTTACACATTCCTAAAAATTTTTGTAGTTCCTTAACATTCTTGGGTTCTGTTAACATAATAATATCTTTGACATGTTCAGGATCAGGTTTTATTCCTGACTTTGACACTAAGAGCCCTACATACTTCACAAATTCGCTTCTAAATTGCACTTTATTGCTATTAAATTTTACATTGTATTTTCTAGCCCTATTTATAACTTGACACAATATTTTATCATGCTCTTCCATGTTGTCTCCAGCGATAATCAAATCATCATAATACACATTTACACCCTGTATATCACTAAATATAGATGTATTAATACGTTGCATTACCTCAGGTGCAGACGAAATGCCGAATGGCATTCTTTTGAACCTGTATCGACCAAATGGTGTCCCAAATGTGCATAAGTTTTCCTTGTCATCCAGAGTTACTTGAAAAAATCCATCCTTCATGTCTAATACTGTGAAGACTTGTTTACCTGCAAGTGAATGGTATATTTCTTCAGGCGATGGTATTTGATAATTTTCCCTCAGTATTGCTTTATTTAATTCTTTAGGATCTAAACACAGTCTAAGCGATTTATTTGGTTTCTCTACAATTACAAGATTATTGCACCAATCTGTTGGGCCCTCAACTTTTTCAACTATACCCCTATTTTCATAACTATCTAGTGTTTCTTTTAACCTATCCTTAATAGCTTGTGGTACTCTTCTTATTGGCTTAATAACTGGTTCTACATTTTCTTTTACTTTTATACTATATGTGCCTATATTACCCAATCCTGAGAAGACATCAAAATTGTCTTTAACAAAATTTTCCTTGTCAATGGCTACTATACTATCTATCTTTTTCATTAAGTTGAACCTTACACAGTCAGGCAATCCCAATACAGGTTGTACTGGCAAGTCCACAACACAAAACCTGACTTTATGTGAAACTCCTTTTACAATACAATTTAGCTCAGCGCTACCCTCTGTTTGTATGTGCTGACCATTGTATACTACCAGCACCGTGGATTGTCCCAGCAAAAAACCATCTTTCTTTATTTCATTAAACAATTTCAAGGGTAATGTGTTACAATCAGCTCCAGAATCTAACTTAAACTTAATATTTGTTCCCTCCACATCAATTATTTCATACCAACTTAGTTTTTTATTTATGGTACTCACTGTGTCTATTATAAAATCTTCAAAACTGGAGTTGTTGTCACTTCCTCCTTCCTGCATTGCATTAACCTTTACTCTGGATATCTTCTTAGTCCTTGTTGATTCTTCTTTTTTATTTTTATTGGAGCGACATACAACGGCATAGTGGTTGTACCTGTTACATATGGTGCATTTTCTTCCAAACGCTGAGCAATTTCTTCTCTCATGCTCCTGACCGCAACTACCACATTGAAATTTATTCTGGTTGCCTCTCCAATTTGCTTGCCCTTTTCCTTCCTTCACCATATTCACTATTTCTTTCTCTTTTTCCTCCATCTCTTTTACTTGTTTGCTACTTTCCTCGGCTACCCTGCATAGTGTAATGGCCATGTCCAGACTTAATTCACTTTCCCTCAATAAACGCTCTTTTGTGCTACTGTCCTTTATTCCAATTACCAACATGTCGCGTATCAATCTCTTTTCGTCCTTGAAATCACATAACTTTGCTATATTCTTCAATTTTGTGACAAAGTGGTCCACTGACTCGCCTTGTTGCTGTCTCATGTTAAAAAATTTGTAACTATTGGTAACTTGATTAGTTTTACTTCCAAAATGCTTGTCGAATTCTTTAATTAAATCTTCCCACGACTTTATGATTTCAAGGCCATTATATACATCTATTATGTCTTCACCTGCGCAACTAAGGAAAATGGCAATTTTCCTCTCATCAGCCTCTTCTTCAAGCCCGCCAAGACTCCGCATCGCACACCGTGTGACCAGTAGGTGGCTTGAGACCATGTGCCACATTTGCCTGCACTCCTTTTGCTTCCGCCATTATTTCTTATATTCCACTTAGGATTATCTGCACACAGCTTTTTTACATGTCTTTACACCTGACACCATGTATTATACGGTTAATATATAATAGATGATGTGGTTAAATAAAAGATAGTATGAGCTTCCATGATGTGTTCTTTTATTGAAGTGTCTCCCTGCCTGTCCACCATAGATAATATAAATTGTCTATTAAGCATGTATCACACATCACCTATATCAGTGAAACTGTTTATAGGTGATTGTAAGATCCAAATATCAGAAAAACATCTTTACAAACACACGAAAATATTTGGAAATCCATAAGGGCCTAGTTTATCGAGGCAGCCGTTAACACTGCTGCGGTTGCGGGACGACCGATCGGTCAAGCGGTCCCCGTGGTCTCGCCGTCGGTAACGGCGGGCGTTATCGGGTTAACACTTCGGCAACCCAGATTAAGGGTTACACGACCCCTTAGGGTGGCTACCGGAGACTTTAAGTTTTGAGACTAATCTTGCAATGGTTGTGATTCCATGATTGTTGCTTAAACGGTATCTAAGTTAGAGTAAACAGCCCTAAGCTAGGCCCTAGGCCCATGAACTTTATTTCATGTCAATACGGTAATATATTCACTAACTGGAGTTTTAAATGCTAATTGGATGACACACATCACACAAAAAACGCTTAACCGATTTCAAATGTACTTAAATTGGTTTTGCTAAAGCTTTATACCGAGAAATTGGATTGTTCCACGTGGCGAAATGTAAATATTTTTAAAGTTGCGTACTTTTCCATGCAAACATAGCTTTGACCCCGGGGTTTTCGTCGTGAGCTTAAACCAACGATAACGCAGACAGCGATACGTTCATGAACCTATTTATTATTCATGACCTAGAGAGCTGTTGTTACTCCACGGCCTAGGGCGCCAGTGTTGGTTAGTTGGCCATTATAAGCATTGCAAATGTATATAAGTATAGTACTTGAGGGGGGCTATTCAACATGTGTAACGCTTTCGATTTACGACTATTTTCGATAATCGACCAAATGTATAGGATTGACGTAACCTGATGAATTATTGCTCAACCTGACCTGCTTATTGATATAATATATCAACTGTATACATTTCGAGTAAATAGAAAACAGAAACGTTAGCACCAAGTTGTTCTGCTAACTAATAATACCTCCTATTCTTCTAGTCCTATTTCTTTATAAATTCTGCTCCTACTTATATTAAAAATGTGGAAGAAAGTTGGTAGCTACTATATTATGGCAAATTTTGTAATTTATTAAAGCAATCACTGCTGAATAAATTAACACATTCTACTGGGTAAACCCATATTGCCTTTGACGTGTTATCGTATTGTTTTTTACTCTGCCGTAACTTCTGTTAAGTAAATAAGAGTTACCGTAACAAAGACATTTCAAAGGTAATATGGTTTTACCCAGTTGAATAGAGGCTCTGATTGTTTAGGCGCAGGGCTGTCAGATGGGTTTCGATTGTTCGAGTACTATAGTCATTTAGTGTCACCATCATCCCTTTATAGTTTATTATCTATATACAGGGTTATTGGTAAGTCGACCTATTCCCGTTAGGAGGTGATAGGGGTGACTATTTGCGATAATTTTGACCCCCATATGCATTATGCAAAAGTGAACCATTTTTGAGTTATCGCGTTTATTAGTTTTTTTTTAAATTAGTCGGAAATTCGACTTGAAAAATTTATTACAAAAAAAGTATCAATTTAAATCTTTTTTTTTCTTCTGATTTACAAAACCGATTAAGCACTGGTTATTTCTCAATATTAAAACAATAATTATCGGTCCAAATTTATAAAAAGTAGAAAATTATTTTAAAAAAACCTGAAAAAATAATCATCACAAAGGAAGCGGGCGGAAACAAAAGTCACAAATGCAACTTCAACAATTAAAATTAAAAAACATACCAAATGTAAATCATACATTTTTTATTTGCTTTTGTACAAGATGAATTTGTTGTTCCTATGCAAAATTAAAAAAAAAAAATCTGTACACGTTTGAGAATGCGAGGCCGAAAACTAAAAAATACATGTTTTTTTATCAAACTCCAACATAATTATACGAAAACAGAAAAATTTACCAATACATTTGGCGTGCAGATAACACATAAAACATTGACGTTTTTCCAGCTTTCTAACGAGCTATTAAAACTGAAATGAGTTTTGTTAAAGATTGCTGGAAAAAATTTATCACAAAGGAAGCAACAAGGAAGTCACGTCCGAACAAAACTTAAAATTAACTAACTAAATCTATCAAAACTAACTGTTATACTCGTAAACACAAATAACAACATTAACTTATGTAAAAAGTTACCAAATTAAAACTAATAAACAATTAAAATTGAAATAATCAGGATTTTTATAGTTTATTTTCAAAATGGCTACCTCCATTTCTTATTCTCACATAAGTTGTTATTTGTGTTTACGACTACAACAGTTAGTTTTCATTGATTTAGTTAGTTAATTTTAAGTTATGTTCGGACGTGACTTCCTTGTTGCTTCCTTTGTGATCAATTTTTTCCAGCAATCTTTAACAAAATTCATATTAATTTTAATAGCTCGTTAGAAAGCTGGAAAAACGTCAATGTTTTATGTGTTATCTGCACGCCAAATGTATTGGTAAATTTTTCTATTTTCGTGTAATTTATGTTGGAGTTTGATAAAAAAACATCTATTTTTTAGTTTTCGGCCTCGCATTCTCAAACGTGTAAAGATGTTTTTCTTTTTAATTTTGCAAAGGAACAACAAATTTATCTTGTACAAAAGCAAATAAAAAATGTATTATTTAAATTTGGTATTGTTTTTTAATTTTAATTTTTGAAGTTGCATTTGTGTCTTTTGTTTCCGCCCGCTTCCTTTGTGATGATTATTTTTTCAGGTTTTTTTAAATAATTTTCTGCTTGTTATGCGTTTTTGGAGAGCTAAGAAAACAGTTAAGTTTTTAAAATAATCTGCAAGCCAAGTTTCATAACGTTTTTTTATGTTTTTAAGGCATTTTAGTGAAAAGCGATCGCAAAAAATATTGAAAAAAATTCGTTTTCCGTCTCGCTTTTTCAAATTTGGACCGATAATTATTGTTTTAATATTGAGAAATAACCAGTGCTTAATCGGTTTTGTAAATCAGAAGAAAAAAAAAGATTTAAATTGATACTTTTTTTGTAAAAAAAAATTCAAGTTGAATTTCCGACTAATTTAAAAAAAACTAATAAACGCGATAACTCAAAAATGGTTCACTTTTGCATCATGCATATGGGGGTCAAAATTATTGCAAATAGTCACCCCTATCACCTCCTAACGGGAATAGGTCGACTTACCAATAACCCTGTATATATATATATATAAAAGGCAAACCTGACTGACTTAGATATCGACGCACAGCCGAAACTACTGTACCAAAAAACTGGAAATTTGGTACAGGAGTTCCTTTCCTTGTGTAAGCGAGCACTAAGAAAGGATTTTTCAAAATTCTCCCCTTAAGGGGTTAAATTAGGGGGAGTAGTGGGAAACTTATTCTACGCGTACGAAGTCACGGGCCTCCTCTAGTAATAAATAAAATTGTAAAACGTCATGTGATATTTGTTCAAGTTGGTAGTTCTAGGTACCTTAAAGAGCATTCGTGCACAGTCCTATTCTTAGATACTCAACTGTTTTTTCGGTCTACGTACCTTTAGGTTATCATTATGAGGGAGGTACGTACTGTTAAATGATTACGTTATATACTCTGAACTTAACTGTGATAATAGGAATTTACGTACCTAAACGACAAAAAACATGTAAGGTACATGCTTACAAAATTGTTTTGAATAAAATTTTAAGTGCTACATTACGAGATGATCAAAGCTACAGTTTCTCTCCAAAATATCGCAATCAGGCTGATAAGCTCCCGATTATTCGACGTCTGGTGATCATCCCAACTAAGACCATGGACGATTTATGAGTCCGACAGAAGATCGATATTCGCTGTTGGGAACGATAACTCGCTTTGAATGCGAGATTAGCGAAAAAAAAAGAGACTAATATCATGGACTACTTCTACAATATTTAGCCATATATATTTATGTAAGTAAATGTGCATCTTTCTATTTAGCAATGTATTAAATTATTAATGTAGCCAGCTGATACTTATTTAATATTGTAATTTAAATTCGTTGTTTAATATTAACATAATTATGAACCTTCTATTCCCTTTCGTTTGGCTATTTGATTTTTTCAAATATTTCCCAATCGCTCAAAGGTTAACTAGAAGAGATTTTAGAAGGTTAACTGAAAGGATAAGTTCGCCTTTGTTACCTATAGCATTTCCTGATAGTACAGTATTTTAAATACATAAGAGTACATACACACATACATACATATACCTGACCAGGAGTTCAGATAATGTGATTTGGACTGAAATCAGGACTGAGCAAGGTGATTGCCATCGTCTAGTTTCTTTTATTATGGATAAAATAAGCAATACTGTTCCAGTTTCAGTTTACGGACTGAGTGATTTTATTGGGTACCTAAATATAGACGACACGGTTCGCCTCGTTCAATTCCTGGTAAGGGCAGATATTTGTGTGACGAGCGCGAGTTTTTGTTCCTGAGTCTTGGAGGTTTTCTTCGTATATAAGTATTTTTTTCTTTATATAAGTTTATTTATTGTTGGCTTGTACCCACAGTATAAACTAAGAGCTTACTTTGGGACTAAATGGGTTGTCCTTTGATATTAATCATTTGTCTATTTTACAAGCAATGTTTTTGCAAGATAATAAAGAGCAATATAAATAAACAAAAACTTTTAATGAAATTAATCAATATTAATGTTTACTCGGATATTTTTAATGTAACTTTAAATAATAGAAGAATAGGTCTCAATGTTTTAAGCACAAGTTTAAAATATATTTTGTATCAAAATGGTGCAATATCATTATAACTACGGTTTCAGATTTCAAGTCTGATGTTCGTGCAAATTGTGTTTTCCATCAAATCTGAAAGCCTACTTAACGAGGCAATCCCCGGGGTCATGTACCGGCACGATTGCACAATTTATTTGATTTTAAAATAAACTCGTATTTTATTTTAATGGATACAAATTAAGAGCATACACAGGGGATACGAAAGATTACAGTAGTGTTCGTAATAATAAACGATAATTTAAACAAATAAGTAAAAATACATAAACTTAATTTTGTACGAACGTAAGTTACCTATAAAAAAGAGGATTTAACTCTTGAAAGCGTAACAAAAGATAAACGCTGTCTCATTCAATTTTACAGAGTCATAATTTTCAAAAAATACATTTTAATGACCACATTTACTTTATTTATATATTTATCATTAAATTTTTGTGTGACTTATGACGGCAACCAATTTTAAAATAAAATAGGACATTCAAGAAGCCCTAAATTATGTATGTAGCTTTTTTAGAGCATCAGCGCCCTAACGGCAGGTAGTCGACTAGTGATAGTAAGGTACCGAGTTCGAACACCCGCGATCACCATGTACCAATAAGCTTTTCTAACTTAAGTACAATACCCGATGCTCTTACGGTAAAGGAAAATGGATAAAATATTTATTACAGATACAGGTAAAGGAAAATTGATGGTATATTTATTACACTCTGTACACACAAATACAAAAAATACAGATTTTTGACTACATTTTTTCACTTTATGAGTGAATTGAAATGAGGAATAGGAGGGGCAGCTCCGTAATCGGAGGCAAACAGTGAAGGAAAATCATTGTGAGGAAACCTGCACATTTGAACAGCTGAGTAAGAGGGTAATTGCACAAAAGATTCAAAACGAGTCAAAATGTATCCCAAAGGGCCCATCTGTGAGATAAAATAAATCACGATAATATCGGATGTCTTAAATGTAATTACCATAAAAAAAATATCTCGATCCATCAATTCACAAAATATCAGAAATATTACGCAGCCTACGAAAACAATTAACATTAACAACAAACACAATGGTTTAATAATTGTTATGTAAACATTTCCTTTTAGCCAATACAGACCATCAGGCCAAAAATAATAATAACAGTTCATTGTTTTTTTTAGGACAGAATTCGTAAGAATACAGTCCTTTCTCAATTCCACCGAACAATGAAAACAAGCAAGACTCAAATTGTCCCAAATGAGCAAAGTCGTTTGATAAAGCTTACGGAAACCATCCCAAAAATGTAAAGGACTTTCAAAGCTTAGAAGAAGTTTGAGCTCATTGAGCCGAGAAATCGAACCATCTACTGGCTTCAGTACTAAGTATTTCGGCTTATTTGTTACTTTTTTTATGGTAAGTATGGAAAAGGAAACCGAGCACACAGGCCACCTGATGGGAAGTGCGATCTGTGACCTAAAGACATTTGCATTCACAAGACTAGATTCTTAAGACCCAATCCTTAGGCCGCAATTGCGTTGCCAACCCTGAGATGATGGAATGCCTCTATACTAGTAATTTCACCTTCGCCTTATCACAACACCGGAACACAACAATTTGAACACTGCTGCTTGAAGGTAAGTCAAAGCCTCAAAGGATATCTTACGGTGGTAATGATTTGGAAGGACCTTGCACAAGGGCCACTAAACAAGCTGTACAAGTCATTTAAATAGATAAATTTTATTGAAATACAGATCCTTTCTGAATAAACCTACTATATTGTAAATTGTATAAGTGAATTGTTGTGGGTTCAAAGCAAAGAAAATAATTTCAGCTTTCCATTTGACATGTTTAGATTGATTGTAAAATGATTTTCAAATAAAAGGTAAATTATAAAATAAAGACAGACAGACATTGAAAAGGGCGTTGTTTTCTTGATTATAATATTAGTTATTCAATGAGAACTTCAAAGTAAACTCCGAACAAAAGAAAAAAGCTATTGAAAGGTTTCTAATTTAGTCGGTTAAAAGTGTATATTATATATTTTATTTTGAAACAAAAAGTATATTTATATACACTTTGTCCACAAGGTAGGGACGAAATTTTAGCTTGCTGGTATATTCCACTGGGTAAAACCATATTGCCTTTGACATGTCACGGTATTGTTTATGATTAAAGCTCGACTCTCATTACCGTCAAGTAAAGCTATCAAAACTTTGACAATACGAAGAATGTAGAATGTAGAATCTTGACTCTAGAATTTAAAACTATCAATTGTGAGAAATTACACAGCAATGGATTAAAAATCAAGTTTAGGAATTAATGCTGTTCTTAATTAAAACTATCTCAGTCAACGAGACTTCCTTGCTTCCTTAAAGAAAAAAGTAAGTCTATTAAAAGACTTGCTGCCCTACTTCGCTTCAACTCCTAATCAAAATGAACAATTTTATACTGTCGTCGGATTAAGAATAAATGAAATCACAAGTAAAATATCGCCGACTTTTCTACGAAAGTAAAAAGGGACTACGAAAAAGACGAGTTTTGTCTGAAACATGATAATTAATGTCCTAAAATTAAACTTTTTGCGCTGTCATGTTAAAACAAGACGTGACAGACTACACATCTTAGTTTTAGGGAGCCATCCAATAAAAAACCGCTTTTGTCAGTTAAAGTCACTCCTATCTCTGTCAGAAACGATGAGGTTGAAGGAGAACGGCTAAACTAGGGTGACAGAACCAGTAATGGACAAGGAGCAATGATGGACACTTGATTCTTATTTTACAGATGATAAGAGTTATTCATTTGTTTCGCAACAATTATTCTAGGACCGTATGAAATTTGAATTAAGAGTGAAGTGTCCATTATTGGTGCCTATCAGCTAAAAGTGTCCAACATTATGGCAGCGGGACTTTCTAATTAGTCGAGGCAGTAAGACACTCCACGTTACTTAAGGTTACATTATTTTAAATAATCGTTTGTGCGACTAGGTATTAGTCAGGTATTCTGCAGCATCAAAGACTTACATTACCGTGGCTACATCTTCACGAGCCTGCTGAAGACATTTCGATAGACCCATTATATCCACATTAGCTTGATAGTAACGCTCCACTTTCAAGCAGGCTGATCGCCATATTGAAAATAATAGCTTAGCCGCATGATATTAAGGTGCTTTAAAAGCGTTTAAAAGGCCAAAACTGTCGCTGTTATCGTTTTCAGGAGATGCGGGGATGATTATACAGCCGTCCACGGCTTGTCAAAATGTGCCATGAATTTTCATAAATGTACACCACCGAGAATAATCCGAGCTTATCTGTGATCTTGGATTTCGCGATTAGCGCTTCATCGTTATATTATAATGGTCATTCAAAATCTATTTAAAACTCATTAAGGGAGGACAGCTTAGAATACCATTAAATGGTTACAAAATAATTTCGTTAATCGCCACAGCTGTTACGTCTTCTTTTTTAGGGTACACAAAATAAAATCAGCGCTTCAAAGGAATTATTAATGTGTGGTAGCGAGAACGTTTCTTTTCTTGGGAATCGTTTCTTTTTAATTCCATAAGGTACACAGTTTAGGTAACGTAATTGTGTTTTAATGTGCCACTGCGTGCTGTCCTACCTGCGTTAATTTGATCGCAATTGTTAAAAGTCACGTCTTTAAGCCTAGATGACAAATAACAAAATACAAATACTTAATTTATCGTTAAATTCCAAACACGTGCAAATTTTTAATATTTATTGTTTAATATTTAATTTAGGTTATATTTATAACCTACTCAATATTAATTTGCATATTTACCTGAATTTTAACGTCTATTAGAAGTAATATGTTACTCATTTCTGTAATAGAAAAGTTGGACGGCAAAGGAATTGTTTGCCAGTTTCACAGCAACTTTTCCTAGATGTGGTAAATTGTTGAAACAAAGGATTTCCACCGCTAGGTTTGTATCAAATTCAGTTTAATTTAATTTTATATTTTATAAAGCATCAGATTATTTAATGAAAACAGACTAGTCAGCCCTGTAAGATTTTTTATTGAGATTAGTGTTTCATAATTCTTTCAGGCAGGTTTCAGAATAACCAACCGGTAAAATTACTAGCATAGAGACATTTCATATTATTTTTTAGGGTAGGCAACGCATTTGCGATCTTATGATTACAGTCTTGATAATGCAAATGTCACAGATCCCCCATTAGGTGGCCTGTGTGTTCGTTCGATTTCACTATGCCATAATAATCTATTTTATTTTTACTAACCAAAATTCATTTATTTATATTTTTTATTCACCATTATTTTTATAATTCAAATATTTAAAAAGGTTGCACTTAAATCAGTCTAATTTTTTTTGCGTAATTTAATTTAACTAAATACGGAAAGCAAAATGAACGTTTACAATAAAAACCCTAAAATAGCCCTAAATTCTATTTTTCTTTATTCATTAACATTATTCTATACATGGTTGGCTATATATATATATATATTTATATTTTAGACTTAAATGCAACCAAGTCAAATATTAGAAATATAATAATAAATAATTTTAAGTACACCAAACATACATTTCACAGTCTATATTATCTGTCTTTTTTTTATCTCGTGCTCATTAGAGGTAAACACCAGGGTTTGGCTGTGGCTGGGGCGCAGCACTGTCATGTTAAGCTGAGTCCTTTTTGACCTCACGCTACCGCGCAACTTCTCTAAATTCGCTACATGTAGGTATATACGTTTTAATGTTCAATTATTTTACTTTATTCGACTAAAATGTTTGATTATATTTGTTATGTTGGAGTGTGTTTATGTCAAATAAATGTGAGATTGAGTTTGAAAAAAAAATGCATAATTAAACATACGATCAAATAACATACCACTATTTATCAAAATGGTAATTTCTTATCATTTTGCATTTTAAGTCGATTTTTTTCTAGGTTGGGTTACTTACTTAAAACTGTGACCACATAATATAATCAAAGTTAAGTTAAGTTTGTGTAATATAAGTTAGAAATGGTTACTTTTTAACCTATGAACATTATAATTAGAGAAATTATTAATTTTGGTGTTATGCATAATAATAATTATAGGTTATAAGTTGAGCAACTTGACGACTTAAATATGCGCCTATTTTGCGTGAATTAATTATTATATCGATGGTCTATTATTTTTATGCAATTCATTAAACACCCATTTTTATAATTATCACTCATAATTATTTTCCTTATATTACATCTTTATAAATATTTTAAAATACTTCTTCAAAAGCTAAATTCACAGCTTAATTTCTAAATAGCCGAACCTTTTGTTTCCATCAAAATAATTCAGATCTTAACCTGAGAGTAATTAATTCTCTGAAGGCTCTTTTGTTTTTGTAATCGTCATTTTTTAATTAAGAAACAGTTCAATGCACTCGAGGGAGTTCACTTGAAAGGGGGTGAGTTAATTAGAAGGAAATTATTCGGGGTTCAATGTCCGGCTACGCCGCATCCGAAAACAAGTCTTATTAAAATTGAAAGTTGAAGAACTTGGCGTCTACGTCAGCTTTCTTTTTATTGTTGTATTTAAGGGCGTTACCCACCTACCATCGGCTTAGGCCACTTTCGACCCAAAATTCTAAGACTACAAACCGAATACTAAGCAATGATGACCACTACTAAGAAGGAAGGCACTGAAAAGCGGAGCGCCAAAGTTTACTTTATTTTTACTTTAATTCATTATCGTGGGCCTAAAAGTCCAGTAGATACTTGTAGTTACCCTGCCTACAAAGCTAGTGGTCCCGGGAACGACTCCCGGTATGATGGGCAAACGTTTGTGTGATGTGCGCGAGTATATTTATTTCTGAGTCTAAGGGTTTCTCCATGTAAGTAATTACATTTATCGATCCCCATTTAACAAGCCCATACCCATAAAGATTAGTTCGGGATAAGGTCAATTGATGTGATATCGTCCCATAAAATGCATTTTTTTATTTTGTTGGTAAATAAGGTTAGGTTAGATAAGGTTTGTCTAAAAACCTCTGAAACAAAAATGATTTCAGTAAAAAACAATTGGAATAAAAAAAAACCGGTGAGCCAGTATTAACCCAGTAAAAATATAAATACTGAATACATCTATCAATATTATTTTTTATTTTGTTCGCTAACTATTTATGTTGATAAGTAAATAAAATCGCTGTTTCGTTTTAAATTTTGAATACTAAACTTAATAAATTAAAATGAATGCCTCACAGCCCATTTGTGTAGCAGTGAATTGCACACTGCTGTTATATAACGTTATGAAACAGTTTTCAACATTTTGTAACACGTCAACCTTCTTATATTTTGTAAAATGTTGTAGTGTTATGTAATAAGTCATGATGTTGTATCACATTTTTATAACCGCTGTGTGGGAGGAGAACCACAAGTGGCCTGTGCGTCAGTTTTTTGCTTTTTTCATTTATACAAAATTTACTCGTTAATTTACTCTGCCGTTAAGTTGTTTACATATTACTAAGTGAACGTAGCGCTTTGAAAGTTCTATGTTTCATATCATGAGTCGGTATAAAAAAATAGTGCTTGGGTAAAATATTTGCTAATCAATCCTTTGAAACCCAGATAAAAATATTTTAAGCAGAGTTGTTGAGTTTTTTGATAGGTACTACGAAGCAGACGGATACAGTTACATAATACCTTTGACTGAAGCAAGAAAAATCTGAAATAAACTTGAAACCGTAAGAAGTTTTTTATCTGGAAATTTATTTTTCGTCTTGACACAGTTCGCAGCAAATTACGACGACTTGAAGTCTGAAGGTTCTATCTTCTGTTTGTGTTCAAAACTGTCACTATAACCGTAATAAAATGAGGACTATGTTACTGTATCATTGCCCCGTTATAAAAAAACCGCAATAAACGTCTTAGTTTATAATTAATTTCGTCATTTGTACATAGTTTAAAAAGTAACTTCGCTGTACCTTTCCTACGCAGCTGGCGGTACCAGGTTCAATCCTGGTAAAGGCAAATACTTGTGCAATAAACGCAAGTATGTATTTCTAAAACTTACGAATACATCATCAAACATACATACATCATGCATAACCAACTTTGTTTTACAATATTGTTCAAACGACATGGATGTTATATATGTATTTACCTAGGGAGGTATGTATTCATCTATTTGAGTATGTTTTTTTTAATGCCATCGACGGGCGAACAGGAACACGGCCCACCTGATGGAAAGTGGTCACCGCCGCGTATGGACATTTGCAATTCCGGAGGCGTCACCAATGCGTTACTGGTCCCAAAGAAACATTATGATACCCTTTTTAAAATTCCCATATTGTAGCGCATTCCCAAAGTCTTTATCTTTGGCTAGCGCTTAGTGTGGTTAACATATGAACAGGTATCCTACGCTTATAAATACTTTATTGGACAAAACACAAAATACTAAAAGAACTTTACGAAACGACTAATTAATCAATATAAAAAGAAAAACATAGTAACGTCGTCAAAGAAAAATAAATAAATAAAAAGTTTGACAACAGGAATTACCCCACTTAATATTCTAAATAGGTTTTTATTCAAACAATAAGCATGAAAGGAAAGTTTCAACGACGTTTTAATAACACTTATAAATTTTTGCAGTAAAATATTCATACCGAAAACACTCGGCTACACGTGCGGGAAGACGCACAATAACGGTAAAAATTGTATTACGTTATGAAATTTTATTACTGAACTTGCTTAAGGTTGTTACTTCGGGGACAGATTTGAGTTTCAAGGTAAGAGAGGTTACAACTTTGCGAGCCGAGTAACTTTTTGAACTTGTTTTATAGTTGCACAAAACATCCTTACTTATCTGTTGAACGTTATGGACATGACATGGGTAGTTCGGTATAAGTCGAATATATGAAAAAAGGTTTAAGCGTTGCTCAGACTTGAGTGTTTTCGGAAGTAAATTGAATATTTACAATGTGGTAACATCACTAGTCCTCTATTTAACTCGGCCAAACCATGAACATATTTTCTTTAACATGTTATCGTAATGTCAGCGTTTCGACAGCTCTTATTTAAAAACAATACCTTTACACCTCAACGACAATATAGTTTTACCGAGTTGGATAGAGGCTTGGTAAATGTGTTGCTTATAAATTACATGTTTTATTCGTAAAGGCCAATAGTTAAATAATAATTGCTTGTAAATTACCTTTTTAAAATAAATTTACTGTTCTACATTATTAACATACATTTTATGACTTACGTGTATTAACTTCAAAACAATTATTATTATTATGAAATACAGTATTAAATTGACTGTATAACAGACAAGAAATAGCTAACAAGATATTTAGGTATATAATTATAAAAAGTTAAATAACAATGCTCTTAAAACCCTGGTCATGCCATGTATGAGTGTAAATATGCATAAACATACATACATAACGTCACGCCTTCATCCCAGAGTGGGATAGGCAGAGCTGTAGCTTTTAATCTGTTCTTGAATTCTGTAGAATTACCAACAATTCTAACTACCTTTTGTTAATTCTATTTATAACCACATTTTGCACAATGACGCTAAGATGTTTGCCATGTGTGTATTAGTGACAGGTTGCAAGCCCATCGCGTAACAAAACTACAAGCCTTTAATCCCAAATAGTGCAAAAAATGACACGAATTATTTTGGCTTTTTTACATATATGTATGTGTGAATATCGCGAAAATAGAACACAATCTATGAGTTTGATTTGATTTAAATACCATTGTTATTGAGAAAACACGCAAAAGAAACCTTGGACTTCTTAGTTTTATTCCAATAATCTCCAAGGAGCGCCCAAACGTAATCATCAAGAAAAAACAACGCCTACATTCGAGTAGCGTTCTCTTTACTTAGCTTGTTAGGAAAGCAGGATGAAGTTTTCTTTTTATTACGCGTTTTTTGTGCGTAATCACGTTCGCCGCTCAAAATATATTCAGATGTCTGGTTGTTTCCAAACTCGGGATACGAGGGCACTGTAGCGGCAACCTGAGGCCTTATCATAAGCTGTCAAAACCTGACGAGTTCCAGGCAGTGATAGAAACAAAGATACTTGACTACCTAGATATATATTATTGCGTACAGAGTTAAAAAAAAAGATTTATTGCCTTGAACTGATAAATACACACACAAGAGATGAAGAGAAGATGCAATTACACAAAGACTTAAAAATATATAGATACTTATTAGAAACCCTGACATACATCATCACACATTCTTTAGTATATTCAATCGTCCAAGCATTCGAGCAATTAAATTTAGAGAAAGCACAGATAAGATAATTATAATTAATTAAAATTATTATTATTAAATTAAATTATAACAAACACAAACACAACACAAAGGCAAAGGGCTCGGGCTCAGCATTGAGATGTGCTTGCACACAGCGCTGATTTTCAGCCCGCGCCCGCTCATTAAGATAAAGCATAATTTGTAGTAGATAGGGCATTTGAATTTAAATTGAATCTTTTACAATCTAAATATACGATATATGATAGGAAGGAAATAATGTACAAAACTAAGAAACTAAAAATATCTAGAGCTGCCTGGTTCGGTGGGTTTTACTTGACTTGCCTCTAGGACAATAAATCTACCCTGCACGATGATGTAAAAGACCATGACTCCGTGACGTGTAGGGAATGAAAATAACCGGTTATTACCACTTTTGACCGGTTATTGTCATACAAAAACTGTTAATAACCGATATAATTACATTCCCTATTGACGTGCTTAGTCTCACGCCAGTCTTTGAAACTGCGGTTCAAAGTTCTTGAAGGTTGTCAATTATTTGTTTTGATTTCTTAATTGTCAAAACAGAGAACGAGCGTTACCGACAAATCTGACAAATTCAAGGAATATTGATAACTCTATCTGTTGCCCCTGTACCAATGTATGCCTTGTACCAAGTAATAACGATACTGATTATGATACTTACACATAGCTCCAATACGTTGATAGTGGTTAAAATCTACGAAATTAAATCGCAGCGTTAAATTTTGACTTAATTATACCTGAAAATACAACATATTATACTTATACAACATATTATCGTTAATTAATGTAGAAACCGTTATGCCAGTAACACACTCTATAAACGAGTACTTTGTTGCGAACAGGTATTTAATATAATTATCAACTATTTAAAAGCCATTAAAAATGTACACGGAATTCTAAAAAGACATTTCTCAAGTTCCTTTAGTAAATAAAAACCCGTTATTGAGTAAAAATACTTTGCGGTGTAATTGTAGAAAATACTTTTATATTTTTCTTCAAGAAAATAGCCACAAACAGAGATGTCCGTAAAAATCGAGCATTGTCGAATACAATAGACCACATCGAAATAACAGCTGTCGAGGCGGAATCGATTTTCTCGATTACAGCGTGTCGATTGTCTGACACTTGATTCTCGATTGTGGGCTCTCGATTTTGACAAGGGGTGACTAGGTTCACCGCGTTATTGAGGTTGGCGAGAAGGTGAAAGGTTTTGAGAGGCGCTCAGGTTTATGAATTGAATATACAAAATTAAAATGTGGCCCGCCTAGTTTACTTTTTCCAATATTCAAATTATATTTATACACTCGTCATAGTAATAATTATTTTATTTGGTAACGAGGTATCAAACAAAAAGTCATTGCATGGTGCATTACTTATAAGATCATGCTTTTATAATTTTCTATACAATATAGGGCTCGTTTCTGCTTTTCAGTTGTAATTTTTACCGCAGACGGATTTTTTATTTTATTAAGTAATTAGTCATTCCACAGTTTTTGTTTTTTAGCATTAAAAATTGATAAAATTAAATAAAAACGTATTTAAAAATTATTGAAAAAGTGTAGATGTTAAAATCCGTAACTACAGAAATAGATATACATAAATACATACCCTCAAAAACATAACACCCTCCTCCAGGAAGTCGGGTAAAAAGACCATTTAGCTGTCTAATTATTGAAATAGATACCTAGTTGTGGTTTAATTAAACTAATATATATTATGCTTTGGATTTTTTTTTAGGGTTCCGTACGCAAAGGGTGCCAACGGAACTCTATTACTAAGCCTCCGCTGTCCATCTGTCTGCCTGTCTGTCAGTCTGTCCGTCAGCGGACTGTATCTCATGAACAGTAATAGGTGAGCAGTTAAAATTTTCACTGAGTGTGTATTGCCGCTATAACAACATAATATTTAAAAAAATGAAAGTTTAAGCTATAGGCCACATATAAAGTAATATGGTTTTTTTTGGCGTTTTTTGCTCGACCTTTACAATCGCTGTATCTCTTGAATGTTGTTCAAGAGATACAGGAATGGTACGTAATCCTTAGCGTTCGAGTCTGACTCACACTTGACCGGTTTTTTCATTACTACTACAAAGTTTTACTAACACACAGAACCAGAATGTACCCATGTGTCTCAAGCGCAGTTCATAAATAACTCATTTTTTTATCTAGTGATTTCAATAGCAATTTAGTCAAGTCGCAAGCAAACCTTTTCAATCTTTTAAAAATCTCGTCGGTTTCTCCGCTACATAAAATTAGGGGTCTCATTTCACGCATCGCTTACGCACCCATGCGCCCTGGGCCCCCATTTTGGACTCAAAGATAATGGGTATATTTTTCTTAATTTTGTAAAACCAAACAACATTTTCTCAAGTTGAAAAAAGAAGCCTGTCATAATTGGTGAAATAATTAAAAGTTCAAGAACCTTATTAACCAGTAACTGAAATGAAAATACTTTTGTTTAATTACCTTCTTCTCGACTTTTTTATGACTTTTAAGGCTTCATTATAGAAAGTTAAATATTGCAAACTAGCGTTTGTCCGTAATTCCATCCGCATGGATGTCGTTTATCGCAAATCCGTCGGGAAAATGTCACAGGGTTAGAAAATATATCTCTGTGAAATTTGACGTCGATCGCTTAAGACGTTAAACCGTACAGGACAAACAAACTATCACATTTAGACGTTTATCATTTTAGTAACAAGGATATACAATGTCACACAGCGTGCAATGATAATAGGGTGCCCTAAATACGTTGCTTGATTTATAACGCCGCCGCCATTTAATAATTCTTCGACAATTTGAGATTTAAAAAAGCAGATTTAAGAGAAAATACTCTTGAATTTTATTTAATCAAACTATTCTAACATTTATGGATAAGAACAGTTTTGAAAACCTTATTTTATCTATACTTAAAAGATTACTATTACTACGTAAACCTGTCGCAGCTTCGTAGCTTGGTTGCGGCTAAAAACGTCAGTCACAGTAACGATGTTCGTATATAAGTTACCTATATAAAAGTTAAATATTATTCATCTTAGTTGGTAGATACAGTATTTTGGAGATGTCGTAAGTATTAAAGACGTTTACATATGTCAAAGCTTATTTCAATAATGGGAAAAGGTTTAAAATTGATTTGCGAGATTTAAACTCAATATGTTGACCAGAAAAGTTGTATAATATAAAAAAAAAGTGTCTTTGAGAATAATTAAAGGACACATCGAACCGAACCCCCAGGGTACATCAAGAGAAATCGATCATGCCCGAGAGAACTTTCGTAAACAACAATAAGGGAGCCAAACGTGACTATCTACAACGATATTCAGCAATATCATCTTCCTAAGTGTAAGCACATCATTCGTATTCATCTCTAGCCTTCCTAACATTCGAATACGATATTAGGAACGAATTTTTTCACCATTCCGCGCAGTTTCATTTTAGTGGAGCCCTCGGTTGCGTTTAACTTGGTAATGTTATTGGATCTCTGCTTGCGTTAGTGCGAGTGAGTAAATACGGTGGGAAAAATAAACAGCTTTTCACCTAAGGTAGATTTAAAAAATCAGCCATGTTCGAGTTGAACTCGCGCACGAACGGTCCCGTACCATTGTCAATAAAAAAACATGTTTGTTGTGTGGGAGCCCCCTTAAGTATTACGTATATTTTTAATTTTAATTTTAAGTTTCAATTAAATATACAACTAAAATGTTCTGTGAATATTTCAAGCATCTACCTGTTGCCGTTATTAATATCAATCAACAAATGGCAAAAAAACACGTTTGTATTTGTATTGTATTGTTGTATGAGACCTCACTTAAATATTTAGTTTATTATGTTTTTAGTATTTGTTATTATAGCGGCAACAGAAATACATCATCTGTGAAAATTTCAACTGCCTAGCTATCACGGTTCATGAGATACAGCCTAGTGACAGACAGACGGACAGTGGAGTCTTAGTTATAGGGTCCCGTTTTTACCATTTGCTTACGGAACCCTAAAAAACCGGACATATGCGAGTTAAACTCGCGTGGAGGTGATTCTGTACGTTTTGAGAATGTTCCTATGTTACCTACTTTAAATACGTTTGTTTATAGGTTTTTTGGTAATGAACTATTTTCAGTTTATATTTTCTAAATTTTAAGATCACTGTTTCGGAAATATTTTCTTTACTAATGTAATCATACAATCAGAAAATAATAATTGAGAATCTCAGAACAAGCTCTATAACTTGATAAGTCACACGATATAGTTTGCAAAACGTAAAAAAAATATACCCATAAGTGTGACCTTCTTTAAAGTTCATGTATTCACGTTACACGTCCGTGTTTGGGTCAGCGACAGGAATACATACTCGTATTACCAAACTCGTATTATCACCAAAATGTTCAATCGATCCATGATTCTCGGAGCAAATTGGCTGTGACAGACGGACACGCGAGTAATCCTAGTATAAGGGTTCCGTTTTTCCCTTTTGAAGTACAGAATCTTAGAAAGTAATTAATTTCTAGCCTGGTTTTTGTCGTATCAGATCTCAAAGCCAGGTCTAAAAACAAAAGTTCTCTACTGCAAATCTACTTTTGTCTAGTTCACTAAATCATTATCCAAACACAGACACACGTAAATGATTTGATTTGTTGGACTTGTCGAATGAGTTTTTTCTGGCACCGTTAAGTCATGTCACATAATTTATTTTAATAAATATACGTAACAATCTTGAGCAGATGTTATAAAGTGGATATAACTTACGTATGAGGTGCAGCCAAGTTCCAAAACTTGATTAATTACGTTGTTTTAAAGTTAATTTTATATTATAACTTTATTAATGCCCTTGTTCATTAACAAGTCTTAACTTTAGAGTGACGGTTAATTAAAAGTAACGTAAATAATAAATTATTTTCATGTATTAATAAAATGTAAAATTATTTCAAATAAAACCACTGGTTCAAACACACTTATAGACACACATACATACGATAAATTAAATTACGTCTATTTCCCGGAGGAGTAGGCAGAGACCACTTCTTTCCACCTGCTACGATCTTGACAAATAACAAGGTAAGTACTAACACATCTTCGAAAAAATGGATTCGTGCAAATATGATTAACTTCGTAAGAAAATCCAATGAAACTTTTGACTTACATTTGGTTAGCAAACAAAGTTAGGAAAAGAAAAAAAATCGATAAATCCAAAACCATCAAACACATTCCTTAAACTGCAACCCTCTCAATTCCTTAAATGCACGCAGGCACTAAAACGAAAGTAGCTTCGCCAATTAATTAGGCGGTTGGTGTACAGCCCCGAGAATAAGTTGCAGCCTCCCGCGGTAAAACTTTGTTTGCTCCACGTAATGGATGCGACCGCGGCACTTGTACAACTTGTTTCGCCCGTCGTACAATATGGTTGCTTTAAAATGTAGATAAGTTCCGCCCCGCAACAGTACGGTACCTGAACGCAATTTGGCTTAAACTAGAGAACTTGGCTCGTTTATTGTGAACGTGATACCGAGGAGAGTTTCGAGATAATTACTGTCTATTTTATGTTCGGTAATTATTTATGTGGCTAGAAATCGAGAGTGAGTTTACTCATTTTGTTTAATGGAAAACGTAAGTCAAGAACAATAAGGGTGGCAATATACATTGATATTAAAAATAAAATGAAACTTGATCTATTGTAACTATAATGCTTATCATTTATGAAATGCAAGCTAACAAAAATATTTTATAGGACAATGTTTTGGCGTTAAAATGAAATATGCTCAAAACTCTTTAAAATGATTAATACTAAAAAATAGCACAATCTTAACCCATTAAAATCAAACAGGTCAGCAAATATAATATTTACCAGGTTACAAAAGGAGACATCTGCTATTATTGCTATTGTAAATACAACTCTCTTTACTTATTCATAAGGACGCACATGTAATAAGAAATCTGCAGTAGAAAGGCTCTTTTGCTGAAAAGGGTAGAACAGTTCATTGTGTTAATTCTTCCATTTACTATCATCAACAAGAGAACAATAAACTGATCTAATTCTCGCCCTCGTATCTATCTTCGTAACGTCGAAACAATGGAATTCAAGACTAAAAGATTTATTACAAACTAGATTGTCTGGACTGTACAATTCCGCTTATCTGCTTGTTCAATACAATTTATGGTATTTTGTATCTTGTTAGTTCAGAAGGAAAAAGCATGGATGTTTGTGGATTTGTAAATATGAAAAAGAGGAAAATGAAGTTTTACGGAAAAAATTGCAGAGCAACGTTTGCGAAACAAAAAAAGGAAATGAGCAAAGGAAATTTAGGTAATGTAATGTAATCCAACTATGTTGTTATGTTGTTTGACAATAAATGTTCTTTGAATTCTAAATTTGATATTTGAATTTAAAACAGTTTGTAGGACATCATTAACGCTGCCGATAATATCAGAAACCATTAAAAGCACGGAAACTATGTGTGAAACGTAACTTTCTGGATCATTTTCGTACCGGCTACTATTTTACCGAACCGCATTCTTTAAGTTTTATACTTGCATTGCAATGTTCATAATAAAATTACTCTATATCATAGTCAAATACTCCAAAACCTTATTTTTCCCACCTTCGTCTAGCCAACATAATAAAGACGCCCGGGTCCGCGTGCCATTCCGAGCGCGTCGAACGCAGCGATCGCATTCCTCCCGTGCCCCAAGTTTCACGATTCTATTAAGTTCTGTCTGCTTCTTCGTAATTGAAATGTAGTATGGCTTTTCAGGATTTAAAGATGTCTTGTACATTTAGTTAAATTAACATAATGAAATTAAAATCTTTGTAGTTGATTATCCCGAAGATTATACACCTTTCTTAAAATGTTAATTGAAGAAAAGCTTCGCCTCAATGAGTCAGGTCAGGTATAACAAGATTATTGAACCAAGCATTGCTAGTTTGTCCAGTTACACGGATGGTCACAGGACCCATATATTGTAAATTCCCTAAACATCAATTTGTTTCCAATATTAGTCGTTATTAATGTTTTGTTATAATATTTTTATTTCTAAGCACAATAAGAGTAAGAAAAAGCGCAGCGATATTATTACACTATCAGCCCAATGGAACCCTGACCCACACACAGTGAAATTATAAGACAATTTGTTTGACGCTTCTTACAATTTAAAACTTAAAGTCTCTGTGACACAGTTCTATGGTGTATTGGGCCGATAATACCTACATAATTATGAAAGATACATTTTACACTAGCTGATTTGTGAATGCATATTTGGAAGACCCCGGTATATCAGTTTGTTTTACTCTTTCAATCATAAGGTTAGTAACGTTTCACTTGGTTTAAATTGGTCACATCGTTCATGATACCCCAAATACCCAAATACTGATTTTAGTCACTCACTCGAAATAAATGTACTTAATAGTTCGATGAATGTGAAAGCAGAAATCCTATACGAATAAAACTATTCGAGTGAACTGAACTACAGAACTAAACAAATGAGGGATATACTTCACAGTAAATGCTTGTAGCATTAAGTTCGCCTTTTGTACACTATGTTATTTTTGTGCAATAAAGTATTTAAATAAATAAATAAATAAATGTTAAGTATATCCCTCAATCTACAGGGTTATTGGTAAGTCGACCTATTCCCGTTAGGAGGTGATAGGGGTGACTATTTGCGATAATTTTGACCCCCATATGCATTATGCAAAAGTGAACCATTTTTGAGTTATCGCGATTTTTAGTTTTTTTTTCAATTAGTCGGAAATTCAACTTGAGAAAGTTATTACAAAAAAGTATCAATTTTAATCTTTTTTTTTCTTCTGATTTACAAAAACGATTAAACACTGGTTATTTCTCAATATTAAAACAATAATTATCGGTCCAAATTTAAAAAGGCGAGACGGAAAACGAATTTTTTTCAATATTTTTTGCGATAGCTTTCATCTAAAATGCCTTAAAAACAAAAAAAAATCGTTATGAAACTTGGCTTGCCGATTATTTTAAAAACTTAACTGTTTTCTTAGCTCTCCAAAAATGCATAACAAGTAGGAAATTATTTGAAAAAAAACCTGAAAAAAAATCATCACAAAGGAAGCAGGTGGAAACTAAAGTCACAAATGCCACTTTAAAAATAAAAATTAATAAACATACCGAATTTAAATCAACTTTTTTTATTTGCTTTTTTACAAGATGAACTTTTTGTTCTTATGAAATATTTAAAAAAAAAAATATCTGTACACGTTTGAGAATGCGAGGCCGAAAACTAAAAAATACATGTTTTTTTATCAAACTCCAACATAAAATACACGAAAACAGAAAAAAATACCAATACATTTGGCGTGCAGATTACACATAAAACATTGACGTTTTTCCAGCTTTCTAACGAGCTATTAAAACTAACTGTTATACTCGTAAACACAAATAACAACATTAACTTATGGAAAAAGTAAGCGATTTTTAGTTTCATTTTAAGTTAGTCAGACTAATTTCAGTCAGCCAATTGTATTGGTAAATTTTTCTGTTTTCGTGTAATTTATGTTGGAGTTTGATAAAAAAACATGTATTTTTTAGTTTTCGGCCTCGCATTCTCAAACGTGTACAGATAAAAAAAAATTAATATTGCATAAGAACAACAAGTTCATCTTGTACATTTTTATTTTTGAAGTGGCATTTGTGACTTTAGTTTCCGCCCGCTTCCTTTGTGATGATTTTTTTTTCAGCTTTTTTTTCAAATAATTTCCTACTAGTTATGCATTTTTGGAGAGCTAAGAAAACAGTTAAGTTTTTAAAATAATCTGCAAGCCAAGTTTCATAACGTTTTTTTTTTGTTTTTAAGGCATTTTAGTGGAAAGCGATCGCAAAAAATCTTGAAAAAATTTCGTATTCCGTCTCGTTTTTTTAAATTTGGGCCGATAATTATTGTTTTAATATTGAAAAATAACCAGTGTTTAATCGTTTTTGTAAATCAGAAGAAAAAAAAAGATTTAAATTGATACTTTTTTTGTAATAAATTTTTCAAGTTGAATTTCCGACTAATAAACTAAACTCAAAAATGGTTTACTTTTGCATAATGCATATGGGGGTTAAAATTATCGCAAATAGTCACCCCTATCACCTCCTAACGGGAATAGGTCGACTTACCAATAACCCTGTATACATATACAATGCTTTGTCGTGAATGAATGACTGACTGACTGACTGACGGATCAACGCACAGCCTAAACTGCTGATCGTAGAGACCTGAAACTTGAAGGGTGTGTTCTTTGATGTATGGATGGATGTATGGAGGTTGATGCGTTCGACTGTAATTAAAAGGTTAGTTTTAATAATTTTCTTAATTTTAAGAACTTACGGTATCCCACCATTCATAATTAGAAGTACGACCTTTACATAACTTGTTGCACTGTATCCTACTTAATCATAAACTTAGATTGTGTTACTGTTTTTAACCCAAATAAATAAATAAATGACGTAGGCATCCGATAAGACAGGATTTTCCGAAATTGTAACCCTAAGGGGGTGAAAAAGGGGGCAAAGTTTGTATGGGATAACGTGATTCGTTGGTCCAATCTACTTCATATTGGCATAAACATTCCTTAACAGAATTGAGGTTAGAGAGAAGATGTGTTTCGTTTTTTATTTTTATTTATTTATTGCAAAGGGAAACATACAGCAGATATATTACAAAAAAGTAACAAATATACGTAATTCATAAGCCAACGCAGTTTCCACCTAAAGTTAACACATTCATTATGCTCAGAGAGTTAACATTAAGTTAATCATATACAACGAGTAATTTATTAAATAGAAAACACAAGACTAAAACTACAAATTAATAGGTACTAAATTTTAAATTTTGAAAAATTAATCAGGAATGCAATAGTGAGTGAAACAGTATAAATATGCCAGAATATTTAAAAAATATTCAATTTTCTTCTTAATTGCAGAAACCAATTTTCGATGCTTAACTTGGAAGTCGATATGAGAATATTTCTTATTATAAACATTGCATGCTCTCACAAGGTCTCCATTGTTTACATATTTTTTATGACTGGACGATGCAGAGAACAACTCTGTGGACCGAGTACGGAAGCCATGTACGGAGGGCATGTAAATGACACTTTTTCTATGAGATTTTGAGAGTCAATCATATTGTTCAATAACTTAAATAAAAATGTAGCATCCCTCTTCTCTCTTCGCATCTGGAGACTTTCAACGTTTTCAGGTATGAATTATCTGAACTTGTATTTCATACGACTAATGAATTTGTTTTGTATTCTCTCAATTGAGTTTATATGAACGGAACGCTTAAAAAACACGGAATGAATGCCATCAGGGCCACTGCCTTTCGAGTCCTTTAATGACTTCAGATGTTTTTCCATCAAGAGTAAAGAAATTCGGATGGTATTGATTACGCAAGCCGCAGAGTTTTGGTTGGGCTGGATTGTATTGACTGCATCGGCTCAAAAACTGAGTGGAAGATGTCATCAAATAAGTTGGCTATACATAGTCTTTCAGTTGCTGTTTATTCTCAAAAAATAGAGGGTCAGCTATACCACTATTGTTACTTTTTGACTTTATGAAAGACCAAAAAGATTTTGAGTTAACTTTAATATTATTTTCAGCCCTAGATATTCCATGATCCATGATGATGAGACAGCATCGTAGTCGGCCGACCTGGCATAGATTTTCAATTTTTAATTTAAAAAAAATCTTATTTGAATCTATCAGTGAATGCGCGTACCATGCAGGGTATTTGCTATTGTTAGTTTTGATAATTTTAGAGGCAACAAACTCATCTATTATTTTATTCACTATAGAATAAAAAGAATCAACAGCAACTTAATTGTCGTTAGTGTCTAAATGAGACTCCCAATGGATTTGCCTTAACTTCGAATTAATAACGTCATAGTCGGCTGCAAAGAAACGGCGTACCATACGTTGGGCGGGTTTTAGGTCCCGGGAACCCATAACAGTCGTTACGCAAAAGACTGGGTGATGAGTGTCGATCGGTACTAAATGGTACGCGGTAGTTACCTCACAACTGCGGTTAGAGAGAACCAGATCCAACTGCCTACCATTTTTATTGGGAACATGATTGAATTATTGCCAATTGGTAAAGTTTAAGAATCCTCACAACTGCATAGTTAGGGAATTAACATTAGGATTAACGAGTTTCAAGCTTTTCAAAGATTGATCAACGCGGATCCAGCTGGTATCTCCTATATTAAAATCACCTAAGACAATAAATTCACCATCGCGAAAATCAGCATTTAAATTAGATAAATATTCAAAGAAACTGGGATTCATTTTATTCTCTTCCATGAAAATTAATATCCACACAAGTGATATCGGCGTCAGGCAGCGCGGGCGCAGGCTGCGCGGCGCGCGCATTGACCCTAAACTCGATATGAGCGTGCCTCCTCCCCTAGTTACCCCTAATCTCTGACAATCACGCTCAGTTCTATACACATTATACCGCGCATCGAATAACTTGGAGTCGAAAATGTCAGGGATTAACCAAGTTTCAGTTATGCATATAATATCATAATTGGATTTTAGAACGTTTCGCTGGAACTCGATAGTCTTACGGAGTCCACGAGCATTCTGATAGTAAATGTTAAGCATAATAATAAGAGAATAATGTTACGTTATAATTTATATAAATGGAGCGTGTAATGTTTAAAAAAAAAACGAGTACAGATACAAAAGAAGTGTTTATTATAGAGTATATCTAAACAAGGAGTAGATGGTTTGTTTCTGCAATGTTGAAGTGGATTAACCGGTAGATAATAAGTAATTTTACCCAACAATGTAAAAAACAAGAGGACACGGCTGAGCTCATTCTTATGTAATTTTGTTTAACGACTCTTCAGATGTAATGTAAAGAATAGGAGAATTATCTGACTTGCGAACCTTACGAGTAACAGTACAATTCCGGATCCAGCAATACTTGTACTGCTTTTGGGGTTTTCGGAGTTGAGCCTCTTTCAACAAGAATTCGTTATAGCTGGAAAGATGATTCATTTGATCATTGACGTAAACGACGTAAACGTCGTTTTTTTAAAATTGAAATTCATCCCCTTAGGGGTGAAAAAGGGATAGAACTTATTTTGTGGATGATTTGCTTTGAAGTTGATATGAATACTCTTTAGTGAATCTGATTTACATTACATTTTATTTTGACACATGTTTAAAAACTCAATCCGATTTCATTTAAAAAAACGTTGCACTTACATAAAAGCTTGGTGCAATATGAATACCCAAACGGGTGAGTCTAAAGATTCAAAATTTGTTACATAAGTTCCTTGTGAGGTCTAGGGGTCCAGTTAGAAAGGATTCCCCGAAAATCGACCCCCAACGAGAAGAAGTAGGAGGAGTAGCGGGAAACTAGTTTTACGCGTACAATATCGCGGGCGTCCTCTAGTTTATATTATATAAAAGGCAAACCGGACTCACTGAATTAGATATCAACGGACCGCTGAAACTACTGTACCTAGAAACATTAAATTTGGCACCTTTTATGGTGTAAGTGAGCACTAAGAAAGGTTTTTTCAACATTCAACCCTAAAGGGTTAAAATCACGGGCGTCCTCTATTATTTATATGTTTATATTATTATGTTCTTTTCTTAGAGTTTAAGTTTGTAAACTAAATATCCATCTTCTTACATAAAAAAACAAATACATCAGGGGCCTTTATAAACTCTAGGCTTTTACCTACTAAGTACCGTTTGTAACTTTGTACCTACTTATAAGTATGTTCCCCATACTTATATGTAGGTACAAAACCATACTTAAATATAAAATTGATTACAGAAACCATGCATGATTCAGGAACCCATGCTCATCACAAAAACATTTGCCGCTACAATTTTTTTATTCTTGGAACAGATAAGGCACATGAGCGTCTCGCTAATAAGACATTGAAGTGAACTGAAACCTAAATAATTCTCGTTAGGGCCTGGCCACATCACCACGGCATGGTGTCGTTGTGAAACGGCGCGGCGCCGTAGAAAGGCACGCTGCCGCGTCGTGCAGATACACGGTGCCGTGTAACAACGGCTACAAATAATTTTAGTCTCTACGCGCAGGACAATCGACTTAATATTGTAAATATGCATATCGCGGCAACGTCCTTTTTTACGGCGCCGTACCGAGCTGATGAAGGCCTTTAACCACTCGCTCTTGAACTGAACGCACCAATTATAAACCGGTGAGTTAAAGATGTCCTGTCAGAACGTAAAAACAACATTTAAGGACGTGCATTCTCAGTTTACCCACTTTACCGGTCGAGTGTTTTTTATACCTCTGAAGGTTTAGAATAAATTATAGTGATGTCTTCAAAAGTAAATATCTATATTTTTTTATAAGTGACACATAATTAAACCGATTGGAAAAAAAAATGGTTTAAACACTTAATGTATATTGATTTGTAAAGCCTATTAAATGTTTTATAACTTTCATCCTTCCGTACCCGCGTTTCGCTCTCAATTTAACCTGATTGATTTATTTCCGTCGCTAGCACCTTTGCCAACTCATGCGCAAGCAGCCGTTGTTAATTCTGGATTTATTGCTCAATGCTATAAATTTAAATGAAATTGATTTCCTATTTTTAAAATAACGTGAAAGATATTTTTTCTAATTGAACTCCTCTTCTATTTTTGGAAGGAACCATCTGTCATAAACGAGAAGAATTTCATACCAGTTCATTTAGAAGGGGGTGACGATAAATAGATTCTAAAGAAAAACGATAATTTATGAGATTTTTAATTTTTAACATAATTACAGAAAAATGTATTATGTTATCCGCATTTGTATGTTCTTTTACTTAGGCTCCTATTATAATGTAAGTATTACAATAAAAAATCGATGAGCTGAACCACCAATCCAGCAGAGGGTTTTGTTATCTTGGCGTTTATATCTATTCTTACCGAATAGAACAATCTTAATCTTAAGAGTTAACCAAATCAAACCAAGAGCTTTATTAAGATGCAGGTACGAATATGTACTTATAAGGAGATTAAAGTGTATTATATATTATATACTAACCCGTTTGAATTTCACTAGCTCGAATCCCCAGCCCTTTGAAAGTTTTATGTCCAGCGGGGCTATTTTCTACCAGAAATGTTGAAAATGAATCAACGAGCTCTAAAACGTTAGTAAATGTAGACGGTTCACACCATCCATTTAACTACTTCATAAAAAAGGTTTATATGGCAAACTAATTTCGCAGAAAAACTCTTGCCAAGTATGCATGAAATTCAATAATAATCACTACTTTCATAGAGTAGGCATGTTACATGTAATATAAGGTTAAAATTACAATGGCCCTGAAGCATTGAGAAAACGTTATCGTTATCGAAAATGTAAGAAAAGGATTGACGTAAACTTCCGGACAGTCTCGTCGAGCGCTTGTGGCAATTCCATACTTTACTTTAAATTGATTCATTATTTTGTGCTAGTGGTTTGTAACCTAATTATTATATATTTTTTAATAAAGATACAAAAAAAGAATTGTTCAAAAATCGTTAGCGTTAGCATTATGCATCTTGTTTTGGGCCCCTGGTCGTGTTCGTCAGATAATGGTTTATGATTTAGTAAATTATTTCAAGGCGCCAATAAATCTTAACTTATAGCGATAAGTTGCGTTACAAGTAAATGCTTTTGCGAAGTCAGAGAGTTTTATTTGACCATATCTTAAAATTTTGATATTTAACTAATAATAAGAGTAAAATTTTGCTGATTCAGTACCAGTATTTTCACTCTCTTGTTTTAGATGCCCAAGTTATACCTTTCATATCTCTGGAAGTACAAGTAAATAATAATACCCCAGTTAGTTGGTAGGTACGTATTTAAACGCCGGCTAAGCCCCGGCTATCAGTAACGCGCAGGCTCTTAATGCCCCGCTATTTGCTTTAAAGTTACTTTAAATTTTTATTGCGGGTTAAACTTAAGCAAACTGAAACTCAGCTAGTGTTTCAAATGATTTGTTAGATCATTTTCACAAAAGCATTTTTTTCATAGTAGCGAATTTTCACATCGCGTTTTTTCATAGTAGCGAATTTTCACATCGCGTTTTTTCATAGTAGCGAATTTTCACATAGCGATCATTCATGGTCGCAAATTTAATTATTCGTCCTTCTTCATGTAGCGATTTTTCATAAAGCGTTTTATAATGTTCGCGTTCATTTTTTTCCCATATTTTAACAGTAGATTATTTTATCAGTCGCTAATTTATCTAATCCTTCTTTTTTCGAAACTCGATTTTTTACACGATGATGTTTTATTATTAGCGTTGTTTTATGCAGGTCACTTTTCATCACATTAAAATAATAATGTAATCCAATAACAATGGTGATTCTTCATTCAGGTGACTTGACGGGCTTCATTTACAGCCAAACGGCATGATGACACATTTTTAGGGTTCCGTATCAAACTACGAACCCTTATAGTTTCGCCATGCCCGTCCGTCCGCAGCTTAGCTCATAGACTCTAAGGCCCGCTTGCACGTAAATTTAACCCTAGGTTAACCTAGGAAAAAATATTAAAGAATTTCAGATTCATATGAGAACTGACAATTTTAACGAATAAACCTGCTTACCTAGGGTTAACCTGCGGTTAATATTTTCGTGCAAGCGGGCCTTTCTGATAGGTAACAGTTTATTAGATACTTATCTATAAGAGACCACCTCTTTAAAATCAATTGTCATAATACCTATCCACATACATTTTATGTCGTGTCGGAGTGACATTAAAGTGAAGTGACGTTACTAAAATCTTATCTTAGTTCTGTTTTAAAGTGCTGTAAAAACAATATTTATCTAAAATTGGATTGGATACCGTTCTCAAAAATGATGGATCCAGGTCCCTCTAGTAGAAGTACTAAAGATTTTTACTTCATCAAAAGCAGCCACGGCGGTGAATTATTAATAAGAGCTGGACGCAGAAATTCTTTAATCAGAGAAAATCAATGTGGAACCTTAGTCTGGCGGTGTACAAGGAAACCCTGCAAAGGACAGATTATAACAAATGCTGAAAGATCTGAAATTATACGAATCAATGATCATGTTTGTATACCTGATTATGAAAGCATTGATGTAGAGGAAAAACTAATTTTCTTAAAAGAGAAGGTAAAAGAAGACTATAGACCAATACCGGAGATATACGAGCAAGAAATGCGACAGTTCATGTCGGAGGAGTACGCAGATAAACTTCCACCTTTTCATAAAAAAAGGGATGCGCTTTACCGAGCACGGAACCAAACTAACGGAAAATGTGTTTTCGAGAATTGCAAGGACGTGGAAATTCCAGAAAACTTAGCAAAAAACTTTCTTTGTGGACAAAAAAATTAAGTGCTTATTTTTACTGGCCCAAATTGTAAGGACTACATAAAAAATGTTAAATTTTTTTTTTGTGATGGCACGTTTAAAGCTTCTCCCTGGCCTTATTCACAACTCTACACGATACACGGTGATATAGGGAGCACCGATGATTATACTAAAGTTGTCCCACTCATTTACGGGTTATTTGAAAATAAGAAACAAGAAACATACGAATGTTTTTTCATTATGTTAAAAGAAGTATTACCGGAGTTTGATCCAAAAAACATTAAAACCGATTTTGAGACTGCGGCAATAAATGCCGTCAAAAAGACTTATCCAACAGCAAAAATAACCGGTTGTTTTTTTCACTTAAGTCAAGCCATTTGGAAACATGCCGAAAGTTATGAAATAACCCATAGTCGCGAAGGGAGCCACTATGTTGGTAAATGCGTGGCCGTGGCTCATTTTCCAGACACGAAAATCCACGAAGGATGGATGAGTGTTATGAGCCAGGCACCGATAGTTAAAAATATTGAAATGTTTAATGACTACCTATCTGCATGCATCAGCAATGGTTTACAATGAATAATATAAAATTGATATCATGCTATGGACAACGCCATCGCACTAATAATGTTGTCGAGGGGTGGCACAGCCGATTAAATAAAAAAATAAATAAAAATCCAAAATTGTTTCAAGTGATTTCTACCTTAAAAGACGAAGCGAATGCAATTGAGTTCAATATTCTTCAAACGAACATGAATAATGAAATATATCGTAAAAGATGCCGAAAATATATATCAATGGACCTTAAAATCCAATTCATAATGAACGAATATTTACAAGGCCAAATAAATATCGAACAATGTATTCGAAAGTTAAGTTATATTAAATTTAATTAAGTCGAAAGATGAAGTACAAGGAGTTTTTTTTAAATTGTTTTGAATGTAACGGAATGAGAATGTATTTAAGTTATGTAAGTAAATATTGGTAAATTGTATGCTTTAATAAAATGCTTATTGATTATTATTGGTTTTGATTAGTTTAGAAGTTATTTAGGATAAGCTGCACCCCCTGTTCCATCCGCGTTTAATTTTACAAAAAGCCCGGGTCAAGCTGCGGGATAAAACATGGCCGGTCACTCCGAAAGGTCAACTTTATTAACCGAGGAAAATAATTAAATTAGTGGTAAATTAATTATAAGACCTGTTTTATTTTTATTTGTTACCTTCCTACGTTGCTTCTTACCAATGACCATTCTGTTCGATTCAAAATCATAACGTCAAAATCATGGCTAGCGGAGATTTCACTTTTTTAATTTTGTTACTCGACAAAACAGTGCCACTTTGTGAGCAAATTCACAGCTTTTAACGATTAATTTGATTTCGATCAGCGGCAGTTTTTTTTAACCAAAAATGACTCATCTCATTGGTATCAAACACGTTTACAAAGAAGCCTAAATAATAAAACATGAATGAAGAATCGCCATTGTTATTGGATTACATTATTATTTTAATGTGATGAAAAGTGACCTGCATAAAACAACGCTAATAATAAAACATCATCGTGTAAAAAATCGAGTTTCGAAAAAAGAAGGATTAGATAAATTAGCGACTGATAAAATAATCTACTGTTAAAATATGGGAAAAAAATGAACGCGAACATTATAAAACGCTTTATGAAAAATCGCTACATGAAGAAGGACGAATAATTAAATTTGCGACCATGAATGATCGCTATGTGAAAATTCGCTACTATGAAAAAACGCGATGTGAAAATTCGCTACTATGAAAAAACGCGATGTGAAAATTCGCTACTATGAAAAAAATGCTTTTGTGAAAATGATCTAACAAATCTTTCAAATTGAAACAAATATCGGTTGATTTATTTCTAGTTATTTCATTTTTCTTTTTCTTTTTAGGTTTGTGATGAAATTAGTAGGCCTATTTTGTCTGTCTAATTACCACACGGTCATTATTTAAGACTTTTGAACTGGTGACCATCGACAAAAAAAAATCTTCGAATAGCACGAGTAATTGTAAAGCTGTTTTAAGAAGGATTTTTGAGGAATTATTTTTTAACCCCCGTACTTTTTGTTTTAAGAACATTTATAAGGTAACTCACAAATAAAAGTGTATCCAAAAAGAATAACATACTCGTAAGCAAAAACACGTCAAAGGAATTGAAGAAAAAGGAAATTATCCTAACTCGCGAAACGGATCGGAGTCTGTTTTACTTAGAACGAACACGTAACCACAAAAGAGCTGAAAAAAGAATTACCTACCTATCCTTGGAATCCTTAGAATTTCAATATGACTTCTCTATTTACATACGAATAACGGTGGCTGTTGTTACACCAACACGTAATTTAAAAACATTATTCGTCTTGAATTTTATTTGCGCTTATAAATAATATAAATGTACGCTTTCAGGTCGTTAGAAATACAAAAACCGGTCAAGTTCGAGTCAGACTCGCACATGAAGGGTTCCGTAACTACATAGCCTGTTTAATATTATTTTCCATTATTTGTTGTTATTATCGGCAATGGAAATGAACACAATGTAAAAATTGTAACTGGCTACCTATTACGGAACATGAGATACAACCCGCTGATGGACAGACAGACGGATAGAGTTCTATTGGTACCCCTTGGTTACTTAATCCTTAACGCAAGCAACGTTTTTGAGTGCAGTATGTCGTAATTTTTGAGTAGTCTTATCCCAAATATCTAGCTTAATCTAATGATTCTAATCTTAGCCTGTCAGCTCGAAGTATGGAACATTTGGCGGGTTTACAGACCCACAAGTATGTATTCCAACTTTCAGCTTATTTTAATGACGGATAATGACTGGTTCAAAATGTGTTTGCAAGATAGACTATAGGTATAGCGCTGGCTTTAATGTCAGCATAACGTTCAGTTAAAACCATTTCGTGACGTGAGGCCTTCTGTCTATGTCGGTATTTTGTTCCATTTTCTCGGTATGTTGGTCACGAAAAAATATATATATATATATTTTCTTAAACTAAACTTTACGAATGAAACAACCCAACTATTATCTTAAGTTAAAAAGATACTGGGAAAGATATTAGAAATAAACCGCGATACCATACAAGTTATTGTCGAATACCAAACTAAATCCGAATTTTTGTACATGAAGACGTGCGGACTTAGTCATTATGTGTGATTTTCTCTTCAGATATATATTTTTTTATATTCACTATCAACAGTGACGTTGTAACGGACGCCCTCCGGAAACCGTACAACGCAATCCCCAGACACTAGCGGGTTATGTGCAATCCGTCCGTTTTTTATTCTCGGCTAAATGTCGGGTTATTGTATGCAGCAGATTGAATTAGACCCATTGTTGGCTCAAGCACGAGTGAGTTTCTATGTGGTTTGTTTATGCATCGAGAGCGTTATTTAATAAATCAAGGGTAGCCAGTTCTGCGAGCTGTTTATTGTCCCGTGAGGAAAATGGCAAAAACGGAATGTAAATTCCATGCGTCATGTCCGCTATATCCGTTTGTAATACACAACATGATTCTATTATTGAGTTTATTGATGATAAAGCGGGATAGTTCAAGATAAACTGTCATACAGACGTACAGAACCACTGTTATACAGGGTAAAACCGTAATGCCTTTTACATTGTTATCGTATATTGTTCTTAACTCGGCCACCATTAGTGTCTGTAAATAAGAGCTATCATAACGTTGACAATATGAGAACGTGTCAAAAGTTATATGGCTTTACCGAGAAGAATAGAGGCCCAGTAATAACACTGCCGAATATAAAATATTCACAAGTTGTATAAACTCATATAATTTCATAGTTATTTTTACGCTCATCATCGTTGATTGGTAGATCGAATATAAGTATTGTTACGTTGATAGTAAAGTGTTAACTTATTTTTATTTTATTTCAGTAGGTAATATAAACATACTCCGTAATAAAATGAAAAAAATGTTTGTGTCGTCGTATTTTGTGTGTCTGTGTGGGGTGTGTGTCGGTACAGCATGTGGCATTTTTAATGGACAGGACCTAGTTTTAGCTAGCTTCGTGTGTAGATATGGATTCGGAAGAAATAGGAATGTGAAAGAATGACGAAACTTAAAACTGACGTAATTTCTCAATTTGTCTACCAGCACGGCTAGCAAGAGTTGCCCGCGACTTCTTTCTATTCTGTTCTATCTAGTCAGTAACAATAGAGACGCACTGAGCGACAAGCGAGAAAATACAACTTGTGCTACCCGTCCTAAACTGCCGTGCTAGTGTAAAAGGCGACTTTTCGACAAAAGACACTTTCGAGATAATCGCAAAAAACTGTCCGAAATCTTCATTTTCATATTTCTAGGAAATTTAAACAGATATTGAAATGAAACTTTTTGTGTCGGATAGATATTGTATTTTACTATTTTTCTACATAAGCAATATATTTTTATTACATGCAGGTTTTTTTTTAAACGCATTTTTTCCTTTTTGCTTAGTTGCCGATTAATAATTGCCACTGACAAACAAGCAAAAAGGCGGTATATGAGCACTATACCGCCTTATAGGCTAGTTTTTTCTTCATATGTCTACATAACAAACTAGGGCTTGAACGTATTATAAAAATGCTTGATTAAAAAGACGTATTTGACACATACCGCCTTATTGCATAGTATAAAATGTTTTTTGAATGCTTCTGATCTAAACAATAAAACCGAATATAAGAAATACGTTTATCTTGTCTAGTACGTCACTCAAAAATACTACACCACTATTTGTATACTAGTCTAAAAAAACGTATATCTTCAAAAGTCAGACGAAATACGGTTTTTTAATCTAGTACTACGATGAAAGGTTGGACTAAATGCTAATTAAAACCATCATAAATTCGGTACAAATATATTTGAAATAAACAAAAAATATAAATTAAATCACAGGGAGAGGAGGAGGAGGATCTTTTCTAAGATTGGTGTAGTGTTATTAGTAAATCAATAAGTTCTGCATTTTGGATCTGTGAAAACACTATTATAGTTAAAAGGTTGTTACCTATATATTTTTATTAGGTACTTCAATATAAGTTGTGTGCTTAGGAATTATCCTATGTCCTTCCCCGGGACTCAAGCTATCTCTATACCAAATTTCATCTAAATGGGTTTAGTTGTTTAAGCGTGTAGAGGTAACAGACAGACACACAGACCCACTTTCACTTTTATAATAATATTAGTATGGATGGATTGAGAAGTTTATATGGCCACGTTTCGCCTCTACTATCATCTTCATCATCATCGATTATTATTATATTGTCATCGCAATTGCTTAACTAAATAGGTAGGTATGCTAAAATCGTCGATCCGACGATGAGTCGACTTCCTTGTTTTACATAGATAGTTAGTTATATTCAAGTAAGTACCTGCTAGAGGGGGTATTCTTTTTATAGAGGTGATTATTATTTAAATCTTTAATTTTTCAGTAGCTTAGTTTTATTTTAATTAAAATAATATTTTATTGTAATAATATTGTATTGTAATAATAAAGTCAGTACTAGTAAAGCATTACAAGTGTGTTAACCCTATATTTGGCATTGGGCAATTTTATGCACGTTACTCATAAAAAAAATCTAGAAGGGCTTAGCATTTATTTTTAAAGCGCATTATTTCAACTGATATTCTAATTATTCGGAGAAATATTATTAGGTACACAAAATAACGAACCGAAAACCTGCGTTTACGTTTCGTTTCATAAAAAATATTAATTTTATTAAATTTTTGCTTCAATAATGCTAATGTATCCTTATTAAAGTGCAAGTAAATATGTTTCCTATACGCAATAGCAATCTTGGAATGTCATAACTACATAACAATGTCCTCTGACGTAACATTTAGGCATAATTATGTATCTATAAATGCAGTCTCCAGTTACACCATTAAGTAGTAGTAAGTAGTAGTTCATCCTGACATGTATCTTTAAAGATACACAGCCAATTTAAGTATTTAAAAAAAACGATTTTATATCCTATTTTTGTTGGTATAAACTGTTAGATATGCTTTATATTTCAAAATTTGGTGGCTTAATACCGAGGTGGTACCATTTTTATGTTAAGAGTTTATCAGTTTTTAAATTGGCAGGTGTCTGAAAACATCCATATCGATGCTTTCATGTTTTTCGAATCATAAATTGTTATAAAAGTGCCTATATTTGACGCCATTTAATTTAATGTTAAAAAGTCTAGTCTAACCCTAGTCTAGTCTAATCCTAGTCTTGACCTAGTTTATTTTAAGGATATACACACGGAAAGCCTATTTAGCATCCATTGATATTTATAAATGTTGATCCTTGGCAAAATGTTCCTATAAGGTGGTAAACCACCAACGAAATAACTGCCCCGATTTTTAATGACTTTGAATGCGGTTCGTTGATCTTCTCGCGCTAGCATTTCAGTCATCCATACATTTTCTGCGTTGACTGCAGTTCTGTCTGTCATCTTCAAGGCTAGCTTTGAACCTTTTGAATTCATAACATCATCTGAAAATATTTTCCAACGAAGGCTAGAGTTTCCTTTATCAAATCTTCAACAGTGGAAGCTTAACACCTTAGACCACATACGCAAATGTTTTTGCTTACGCTACGCTAAGCAGACCAAAAACGGGAAAAGGCGGACAGAATGTAGGTACCGAAAAGTTATATTCCCTCATAATTTCTGCAAATTGTTGATCTATCCATTACGAATAATTAGTGTTTTTTCTTTCGCGTGTCAGATCTTTTATAGTGACCCACGTGGTTTATTTTGTCGTAGGTGTACGACTCGGAAATAAGAAATAGCATAATCTAATGAAGTATCTAGTACTACTTAAAAGTAAGATCTAGTACTACTTAAAAAGTAGCAATTATGTATTTTTTCCATTTCTTAGTTTAAAAAATTTCTTAAAAAACTTGAATTACTGATAACAACCTCTAATGTTTTATTTATGGCTATAATAAAGCTAAGAAAATAAAGCAAAAGCTCAAAATTTCAAATTTAATACAGATTTTTGTTACGTCCACTGTTGAGTTAGTCAAATACCATTTTCTTTTTGTTTTAAATTTGACTTTTTTATTTATTTGTTTTTGATAAGTAATTACAGAAAACTATTAAAAAGTAACAGTTATATAATGAGGAAAGTAAAATCCTTGGCGATAACTAGTTATACTGGAGGAAAAAAATCTTTCACAGATACCCAATTATCTGGCCATGGTTACCTACAAGGAACAAGGGGTCTTTTCACGTAATAAAGAGCGCCAGCGTACACTGAGGTTGGGGATTATACGGTTTTATTAACTAGTATGGGCCGTTTGTGGATATTCGAATAGTAATAAAGCGTTAAAAACTGCCTCTGTCCCAAGTAAAAACACCGTATCACAAAATAAACGTTTATTTAAACAAGTTCATCATTATTAAATATTCGGCATTAGCTAGACTAAAATACCGCAAAATACTGACATACGGTCTTTTTATCTAGTAAACTTTGTTACGTTCATTTAGATTATGAGCAAATAGAAAAATTCATTTGAAATACTAAGTTAAAAGGGGGTAAAATATATTATTCGTTATTTTTACTTAGTAATCTGTAATTACGGCCTTATAGAGTAGTTCAAGTTATTAATAAATCAAACCTACACTAGACAATAATGCGGTATGTCTTGTTTTACGTCTTTCTAATGTAGTATTGTGTAGTTGCCGTTTTATTGATTAGTATTTGCTGGGAAATTGTGCGTTATACGGCCTTTTTCCTTACCGTATCTTCGCAACCAAGCCTCCTATCGAGAAATGGATCAGATGGGTCGACGCGGCTTGTTCTCCACATCACGATGGTCATAATAACTCAATTTGGTCAAAATGTCGAAAGATCGCCTTTTACACTATCACGGCAGTAAAGGCGTATTACATACATACATACATACATAAACTCACGCCTTCATTCCCAGAGTGGGGTAGGCAGAGCTACAGAATTTCCAACAACTCTAAAAACTTGTTGATAATTCTGTAACCACATTTTGCACAATCAGGCTAAGATGTTTACCAGTGTATTAGTGACAGGTTGCAAGCCCATCGCCTAACAGTACTGCAAGCCTTTATTCCCTTAGTCGTCTCTTACGACATCCGCGGGAAGACACGGAGTGGCACTATTCTAACCCGGCAACCACACAGGGGCGTATTAATTAAAGGCGTATTAATGTATTAATAGTGTTTTTTGTAGGCAATGAAAGGGACAAATATATGTTACTGATAAAGCACTATTCGTTTCACATTTGACAAGTTTTCAAGCTTTATAATATGGCCTCTGATCTGATAAGTGAGTTTGAATTAGGTCTTTTTATATTAGAATACCTAATCGTCATTTATCCTAATACTTCGTTTGTCCAAATTTTCGTTTATCCTAAAGCCATTTCCACCACCAACCTACAATACAACCCTAACCTAACTCTCGCAGGTATTTTTGGAAAACATAAAATAGTCTGAATCAGCTGAAAACCAGTTTATGACAAACAACAATTCGGACAAACGTTATTAGGGAACCCTAGGGACACCCAAGCAAGAGTTTCATGTTGTGACAGGAGAAAATAAAATGTTCTAAAGTACGACTACTAAGGCCATAATAACCTGTAGTTTTGGAGTAAAAATTAAATCACGATCCCAATAGGGAATATGGGTTTTTTTTTAAATTCCCATTTCTCTACTCAAAGTGATTTTAAAATTAAAATCGGCCAAGAAATACGGATGCTACAAGCATTTTAAACTGCTAATTAGACGGCAGCGATTAGACAGAGAAACAGGTCGGCCATAAAATATAAACTTAATTTCAAAATATATTTCGGTTGATTATTTTTATCAGACTCAGAGAGTTAGCATGCTGAAGTGGCAATGGGCAGGCCACATAGCTCGGAGAACTGATAACCGTTGGGGAAGAAAAGTTCTCGAGTGGCGGCCCCGCACCGGTGGACGGAGTGTTGGACGGCCTCCCGCCCGGTGGTCTGACGACCTGGTTAGGATCGCGGGGAGCCGCTGGATGCAAGCGGCTCAAGACCGTTGTTACAGATTAATGTCTAATGCTGTTATTTTAGAACCAGTGGCGACATCTCTGGACAACAAGGGATAATATTTCGACTCGCCGATCGCTAAGTGTTGCCGCTTGGTATAATATAGGACTAGTTTCTTTTGCATTTAAATAAATCTTTGTTTATTTTAGGAAAACGCTTCGGGAAGGTTCTATTTATAATTAAATATTGTTAGGATCTGTTTTCTCTAATTTATTTTAATCTCGATACCTGGTCAAAGTCTCGATCGATACGATTCTCCTCTAGGTTTAGTCATAGACGCTTGTCAATGGTCGCATAGGTGAAGAATCTGTTTGTGACTCTCGTTACCGCTACAGATATGTGAGCACGTACGTCACCGACATACTGTGAGAGTCTCACTACGGCCGTATGGCCATTTTGTAAATTTAGCGTCATGTAAGCGCAATTCATCCTTGTTAAATACTAAGTGTTTCTACGTAAGTATCTCGTGTGTGCTAGAATTTTGTCGACCTCGTCGTCAGGTGCTTTTATTTTTGGTTTTTTGTGGTCGTTTCTTGTTTTAGAATAAACATGTAAGGAGGAACACGATTTCTAAACCTAAGGCGAACATGGTTAAACGCATGGTAAAGTCGCCGCTGCTTTTAATACTTCTTTAACCGGGTAAGTGTATTTGCCTATCTACAAAATCTATTTTGTTTCACGAAACGTGTCATCCACACTGTTGCTTTCTTGTGCTTGAGGTTTTTATTTGCAGGTATAAAACGTATGTTCATACAAAATACTAATGCCAACAATCTTTGCAGCTAAAAACAGCCGGTCCTTCTGTGGGGCCCTTCTCCTTCTTGGATTCTTCTTCCATGGGTTTCCTCTTGTCTGTTTATGTCGACGTGCGGTGTATGGCTATGCCCGTCTGACCGCCTGTCTCTCTGACTGTGTGCACGCCTGCCTGTCTGTGCAACTGCCGGATCTGCTTCTGCTGGGTGTTTGCCACGCTATCTGCTTCTGCTGGGTGTTTGCCACGCTGTCTTCTTCTACGTGGTGTTGCTGCGGTCCATGCTTCTCTGTGGATTTGCTGCGCCCGCTGAACTTCTTCATCCTCAACTTGTGGATCTGTCTACTCATCAGGTGAACACGTTTCATACTACTTAACGTGTTAACGCTTGAACGTAGAGATGTATGATTTCATTTGCCCTGTCACAGTCACAGAGGAATAGTTTATAAGTTAACGCTTGATAAGTAGGGAAGTATGTTATAAAATAACCCTGCTATTGTGCAGTGGGTCTGTATGTATAAGACGCTCTGAAAGAGAGTAGTAGCATGGTAACTGGTTAATTTTTACTGTACGATATAAATAACAGGTTAATAAACTCTGTTGACAAGGTTCATGTTTGTTTACTTTCAATCTCTCTAATTTAATATTACTATCTACTTACATCTTTCTGTTGGTTTAGATTAAAACAGATGGCGCCCTTTTCTTTCTTATCTATCTAGTAAACTGCACCAATTTTGTGCGACACTGGTAAGTTGTTTTCGTACCGAACTAAGCTCAAGTATCCACGACCCTCTATTTTAGTCAATTTTAGTCCCGGCCCAACACCAAGTGTGGACAGAACCTCTGTCAAGTCACCTCACACATAAGTAACTCTAATATATAATAATATAACGTTACACCGTGACTTGTGGCGCTCTTGGGGGGAGGCCTTTGTCCAGCAGTGGACGCCCCCGGGCTGATGATGATGATGATGATGATTATTTTTATAGCTATTAAAAATATTACGTCGCAACTGTTTGTTTCCTGAATCATCTTTTATTAAAGCTGTGAAAAAAAGTCATGATTATCCCCTATTTTAGTCCGAACAGCACTGTCATATTCCGAAGTATTGTTAAAGCTAATAAAGTAGCACTTTTTTAGATAACTAATAAATACGAGTAAAACCCGAAAATACGAAATAGCCGTAAGTTAGAAGTATATACTACTTGATGTCATACGATATTCCATAAGTACAGCTACCGTATTTGTTATCCTTGTGCTTATTACATTTTGTAACATGATAGACAGAAACACGCCTACACCTAACAGCTGAATAAGGCAAAATGGATGACCAATGTCTGTATTTTCTTTATTTCTTCCTTATATAATAAAGCAAACCAATATAAGCATGAAACGTGGAGGACGTGACTTCGTTAGCCGAATTAAGACTGCAGGGATGTTGACAGTTGTACAAATTAATTATTATTCATTACCCACTTAATTAAACTCCCCTAAGTTCGTGTTCCCCAAAACCTTGTGTCAAATGAAAAGAGACGTGGGATAAAATATATTAATAACATTAACGACTTTATCAATAAAGAAGGTAAGCCCACCAGCTTGGCTTATTTGAATATGTCCATTTAAAGCTACCATAATATCTCCGTATATGCTTACCCCCTTGACTAAACTTTTTTTAGGTTTTCACTTTCGTAAGGGATAAGGATAAAATAACATAGAGCCACACACAGATTAATCAACAGCATCCCGTCCGGGCCGCTAACACCATCTTATTCTTAACCTACCACAAAGCAGCAGTGTTCACAGTGTTGTGTTCCCGAGTGGGGGATAAGACAACCGGCAAAATGACTAGCATAGAAGCATTATATTTTAGTCCTTAAGGTTGGCACCGCATTTGTTGTCTTAGGATTGCAGTCTTAAAAATGCAAATGTCTATGGTTCACAGTTCCCACATGTATACGGAGAAAGTGCAGATGACAAAAATAGTGCGATAATGTTTATGTAGTTACAGTCGACTACATGTACCCGCTTCTCACTTTATTGCATCGTAATAAGGTCCAAAAATTGATATATAATGTGGTCAACTGTACATAAAATAACAAGCCAGTAAACAACTATTCAAACGTAAGTACAGTAAGTAAACGCACTGCCAACCGCTTTTTCGGGTTTGTGTCTTTGCAACCACTTCAGACGGCTGGAAAACGCTTGCGTATATGACGGATCACGCTTGGTCGCGATTCATACTCGCATAGGGCTGCCAAAACCTTTCTGCAACTTCGCTCAACATATGAAACCACTCGTTTAATAATGCTGCTACCCTTCACATCAGGAAGAAAATTACAGCATATGAAATAGGCGATATTAAGTTAAATATATGATGTGCTAATAAGCAAGACTCGAAACATAAAAGGCTAAGGCTCTTTAGTCTCAATAAAATGGTTAAAACTATGTGTTCGTGATCGGGGTAGGTACATTGTTCGAAAGACGGGTGACCGACCGGAGGGGCCAAAAAGTATTTGAGTTGTGACTCTGCTGTCCATTTGTCCAGCATTGCGGTTGAAGATATGCTAAGTATAGCGACAACGTTTAAAAGGCCACTAAAACCTATATTCTGCAATTTTTTCAAGGTTTTTAGATCATCCAGAGGTTTAAATAATTTGATTAGATTAGATTTAAGTTTAAACTGCCATAAAAGTTTTTGCTGCATTAAGAACTGACTGATGGTAAAATATCATTTTTAAGAAGTGAAATTCTGATGTTGCAAAACCGTCTACGGGCCCTATTTTTTTATTATTATAGAAGAGGCCTACATTACAGCGGCTCATCTGATAGAAATTAATCATCATAATAAATCATCGCCACCCATGAATGGTAAGTTGACAGACTGAAAAAAGGTGCAGCTCTTTTGAAGGTCTTTAAGTCGTAGTGGTCCGGAAAAAGCGCCGAAAAATACCAAATATCATGTATTTTGTACAACCCTAGCACGGTGAAATGCCTCAACATTTAAGAAGCCTTAATTTTACTCCGGAAATAAAACAGCATTTAAAGATCCATTAAAATAAATGCGAAAGTCGCGTCGACCTGTCGGTATCTATTTCGGTACACGTGGTTTATTCAGAATCAGAAATACGATGAAAATTAAGTGTTTACGACACGAGCACTGGGATTCTTCTTTGTAGGAAACTAAACGTGTATTTTCTTTAAGAAATCAAAGCGGTCGCCTGCTAGAGGGGGTGTTATTTTTACCCGACTGCGGCAAAGCCCAAAAGGAGGGTTATGTGTTTGACTTGTATACATTATGTCCGACTCAATGTCCTCTCGTTACTATTAAACGGCTTGACGGATTTTAATAAATTATACGTGGTTAGTTTCGTCTTAACCACTAGAGTGTCATAGGCCATATTAAAATTATTTAAACGTGAAATTGGCGAAATAAAAAATAAATACATCATAAGTAACATTTCTTTGACGCCATAAATCGAACAGCAGTTGTTTTTTTTTAAAGCTTGCTTTTCGTTAGACTGGTTATAGTGGTTGTTATTTACTTCCTTAATATTTGAGTAGCTTAGTTTTAATTGAATTGAAATAAATTTAGTTTTAACTTTTAATTGTATTGTACCTATATTATGTAATTGATTAATGTAATTGTACGAACGTTCACTAAATTGATCGTTACCTTAGAGAGGTGTCACACGGGCATTTCCGGTGCGCTGCGTCGTCGCCGCTGCGTTGTTCTATATATAAGTAAGAACGACATGCCACACGTTGCGTTGAAATACACGCACCGGCAACGCTCGTGTGGCATCAATGTTAAGTCACGTGCTCAGCTGTCATATGATACATACTTCGACAAATTACATAAATACTGTTTCTTTTCTGTAAAAATAAAAAGTGCAGGGGGTATTATTAGACTTCTTCTGATAAAATATCCGTATCAACCTTGCATATTAAATGCAATTTCAATGACGAAGAAAATTATGGTATGGTGGCCATTGAGCTCGCATGATGAAGGAAACGAGAGGTAGCTACAGCAATGTGTAATAGTTATTTCTTCAAGATATTTGTACTTAATTAACTTGTTTTGACAATAAGTTAACTATCAGTAATGCAAGTAGGCACAAAAGACTATCATTCACGTGATAAGTTTTTTTTCACTTATTATATTTTCAAGCCGCCGAAATAGTAGTAATTACGAACATATTTATAAAAAATGCTTCTGTGGTCCTCAAACGGCATAAAGCCAAGCAAAGATATAAAAAGAATATAAAAACGAGTTCAAAAAGCCGTTTGATATTTTTGTATTACGCATAATATTTACCTTGTTGATAGGGCATCAAACGTTCAAACGATTTTGTCGAAACTCTCCTAAAAAAATAATGTTTTTCTTAACGATTTACGGCAAAAATATTTTTATTGCTATGCCTAAATTAATTTGGGTTCCGTAAATGGTTTTACAAATAGTTTAATCTCTTAATAATCTACCTGTTTTTAAACAGCCTTATATAAAGGAGGAGGTTGTATATTTTAAGATATTTTTTTAACTTTGTCGTGTTTTACAAAAAGAAAAATAAACATTCTACAAAGTCAATAATAATGTTAAGTATTGAAATAACAAGAACGAATACACCGTACAAACATACTCGTATACATTCATCGTCAATTTATTTTAGCCTTCTCTAGTCTCTACACGACTTTAAAAAACGACTTTTGCATTCGTTTAAAATAAAGTGATCTGGTTTTTAATGTTTTAAAAGACAGTTTGCCTGAATGTGAAATGCTACAACACTACTATAAAAGGTTATACGACAAAAGCCTATTAGGTCGATGAGAAATATGTCACATCATCCATACAGAACAAACGATTATGGAAATGGAATTTAGGATTACAATTGTCACGGCAGAAAGTAATTGCTGTTGTATTTCACATTCACGTAAATTGTCTTTTAAAACATTTAAAACCAGACAACTTAATTTTAAACGGAAGCAAAACTAGTTTTGTAAATTCGATAGTTTGACACATTCGTTCCTGGTTAAGCTTAATAATAACTTCGCTGCTATAATCAATAATTTCAATTCTGACATTTTAGAATCCCCATTAAACAGGCAAAATTTCAAAAAAACAGCGGTACAGGTTTTGATACATTTTTTTTCAGTGTGCCATTTGAAACTTGCCGGCAGAAAGACTCAGATTTAAACGGCTGATATTTAATAATTTTGTTGGTAGGATCTTAAAGCAAATTTATTCAGCTTTCCTTAATAGCAAATGTATTTGAATAATTCGAAAAACTGTGGTCGTGGCATCGAAAATGGTGAACCATTGCTGGGTGTTGCATTTCTAAAACTTTTAAAAGTTGTGATATTTCTTTTCCATTAGACTTTTAGTAAACATGAATCATCATATGTTCATCACTCCTGAGCTGAGCTAGCCTGCCCTGTAAGGTAGTCCACTATATACCGGAAACCCTGTATTTAACTTAGGTAATGAATACATTCAGTGCAGTAGGTACATTACAGAACCTTATACATATATTAACTAGACGGGACACATTGTAATTTTTCTCATTTGTGCGCAGCACATCTGCCCCGGACCTCAGCTAGAACCTCCATGACGCGGCTCCTCAGGAGCTGTCTGCGACGTTGGCCATAAATATTTCATTCCACGGGGGTCGTTCCAACAGGGCGTTTGCATTAATACTTTCCGGACACCAACTCTTGGCCCCGGAAAATAAAATGCGCGCTTAACGAGGTTTTTATTAAGGCTGGGCCCTAAAAACACAATGTGCGTGGATTTCAATTTTATTAAGCAAATCTTTTGTTTGCTTAGGATGTTCGATGTTTTAATAGGAGTCGAGCGTATCGAACATGTTGTTTTGATGTTTGAGTGAAAAAATCAGAGCTTATAACGGAACATTACAGAATGGTTTTCTGCTTTTAAATATTTGGTTAATCTGTTGAATTTTGTTCGTTGAAATATCGAATAAAGGGGTAATAGAAGGGTTATTAGAGTTCTAATTGGTTTACCGACATAAATATGACAGATTTTGAATTTTAAATTATTACACTTTTTACCTTAGGTATAGACAACAGATAACTCCAGTTATTCGCCTGTTATACCACCCGACCCGTTAAAACGCGACGCGTGTTGAATCGAAACAAATTATATTATTTTCTGAAAAACTCACTTTGAACATCCGGCATGTTGGTAAACTTCATGGTGCACATCAGGTGTCGACACTCAGCGCCGCGTTGCGTTTCAATTGTGTTCAGGCCATTAAACAAAGAAACAGAAACAGCATTAGCTCCCGTACGTTATACTTATCAAATTCAGGTGCTACGTGACATATTCAGGTCACAGGTAAATCCAACACAACGATGGTTCCGGACTAATTTGACGAGCAAGTGTCACGGTCTTTGTGGGAAATTGAAAACCAGTCGCGATTGTCATCTATTTGTTGTTACTCCCGCAGACAATACGCAATATTGAGGAGATTTCGCTGTGTTCACGTAAAATCAATGGTATAGAGAAATGGTACCCAAGATATAGAGTGCGCCTAGTGTAGGTTTTTATTTAGCCAAAAAAAAGTAATGAACAGACGGGTCATCTGGGCCGAGATTCTAGGTGGTAAAAAACATATTGTCTTTGACCGGTTCCCGTATTGTAAAATTAAAAAAAAACCGTCGATACACTTCAGTAATTCCACGGGTACATTGATGCGTTTAAATGAGGACAAATTGTCATACTGCTGAGGAAACAATGTCCATCGTGAAAGATGACATAGTTATGATGTTTCGGGACATCATTTTGATGAATATACTTTTTACTATACAAATAAAGGACGCCTTATATATGATCGATGCTGCGCCTTAATACGCGCAGTACCACTCGCAAAGAAGCTACGCACGAGTGCTACGATTAACTACGTCTCTTGTGTAAAGCGTAGCCAAGGTCTACGTGCGTAGCATACCCGTATAGAGCAATACCGATGACGAATCAGGGCCTCTATTCTACGCGGTACAATCGTATTGCCTTTGGCATGTTATCGTATTGTCAACGGTTTGAAAGCTTTTATTTATTTTCATTAATGGTAGCCGAGATAAAATTAACCCATAATTATAGTGTCCGTAATCTGAACTATGTAAATTAAACTATACGATAACACGTCAAAGGCAATTTGGTTGGAAACATTACCTCTGAAATACTCTATCTGTTCCTTGTACTGCGGAAGTTACTTTGGGTTAAAATTTGAGTTGTAAAATTCATTTAATTTCAAGTCAATGATCGGTTTTTTGCCCCTGATCGACTTCTAGTCCGGTAATTCCAAAGAGAAAACAAACTTAGCTTTAAGATAATACTTATGTTTTTGGATATATACATGGTATGACGCCTATAAATGGTAAACTAATGCAGATACATTAACTATTATGTAATTAAAAACACCCGACATAATTGCGACTTCTACCTTCAGAGCTGATTTCTCCTAAACGGCCCAATTAATTTGTAAAAACCTGGGTAAGAACCACTCTGGTTAAACTAGCTCTGTATTAAAAAAATTACTTCATTTATTCATTTAGATTAGATACGGTTTATTAATTTCATAATACGGTAACAGTAATATTAAAGACATGTTAATTTTTAAGAATTCATATTATGACCATCAAATCAAACATAAAAATACTATGTGGGATACAAATACGTTTAGGAGCAATGGTGCCACAAATATATAGATAGATAGATAGATACAGGCCGGTGGATGCAGACCGATGTAGATCTATCTCGCTGGAAATCAAAGAGGGACGTGTATGTTCAGTAGTGAACGACAACGGGCTGACATGGTGATGACACCATGTTTACGTCGGCAGTTAACAATTTAGTTTTTGAATATTAAAAAACGTTTAAAAAGTGAAGAAAGTACTCAATCACTCAATTTTGTATTTCCACTTCTACCGCGTTAAACTCAAGAACTCAAAATACATTTAAAAAATCATATATACTTATTTATTTCCATAGCCTAACCAAAGTCGCGGTCAAAAGCCTATATACCCGAATCAAAAACAAATAGTGCAACAAACAATACGACCAATTGAGTAGCCGTCGCGTGTTGTTCGCGAGGCGCCTCGCGGTTTATTTTCCTCGGCCGCATTCACACCGAAGTTAGATCATGAAGAAAAATTTACAAGCGAAGAATACTTTTTATATTTGTAAAGGTGAATGCGGGTCGTCTTTTATTCTGATAATAAATACTAATTACAAAATTAAGTTTGTATGAAGCATAGCTAATAACTATGATTGTATAGTTGAAAAACTGCCACATTGAGTGCAAGTTAGTGCCACTGTATTGAGGGTCCAGTGTGCCTTTTTAAATAGAATAAAAGATAAAAGAATTTATTCAGTAAGGAGACCGCTCCGGTACTTTTACACGTCAAGAATCTACCAGCGCTTCCCAAGAGGAGACCACTGCTGAAAAGAAACGCCGCAAGAAACTCAGACTCATAGTCATAGAAACCTGTAGCGAAGTCAATTAGGTCAATGATAATGATAATTTTGTTTTTAATTATAATCATTCTATGTAATGTATCAAGCTCTACCTCAGTGCGCTCCGAAAGTCAGGGCGCACTACGAACTTAAGATTTTAGTTTTTAATATACAAGTATATTTTACAGTAGGAGCCCTGGCGAAGATGGCATCACGGCGGAAGTGCTAAAAATAGGCGAACCCTCACTTTTACCTCACATCACAAATTTTTTCAACCTCCTTTTAAAATCGGGTACATTTCCGAAAAACTTCTGTCATTCTAATATAATCTTACTCCACAAGAAAGGCGACAAATCTGATTTAAATAATTATCGACCCATCAGCCTTGTCTCACATCTCTACAAGGCCTTCATTAAAGTAATCGAGAATCGCATTGCCGGTCAACTAGACATCAACCAGCCCCCTGAACAAGCGGGATTCCGCCCTGGACTTTCCACGACCGACCATTTGCAAACCCTAAACCAAATATTAGAGAAGTATCATGAATTCAACAAACCGCTATACCTGGCCTTCGTCGACTACTCCAAAGCTTTTGACAGTATTACGCATCCATCAATATTTGCCGCATTAGAGAACCAGGGCATAGAATCCACGTATATACACCTGATTCGCAATATTTATAATTTTAGTACCGCTGGCATCAAATTGCAATCTTCTGGGCCATCGTTTTCAATAGAAAAAGGCGTCAAGCAAGGTGATCCGCTGTCTCCAAAGCTGTTCACCAGTACCCTTGAACACGTCTTTCGTAAACTGGCGGCTGAATGGAAGGAAAAGGGTATTCTCGTTGGCGAGAGAAAGCTATCAAACTTGCGCTTTGCTGACGACATTGTTCTATTTTCTTCCTCAGCTACAGAGCTCAGGCTCATGCTACAAGACCTTAGCAATGCAAGCCGAGAGGTCGGACTGTCGATGAATATGTCAAAGACCAAGCTTATGACCAACAGCACCAATAATAGGATAGAAGTAGATGGGGAAGGAATTCAATATGTCCATGAGTATATCTACCTAGGCCAAATAGTCTCCTTCCAGGCTAGACAGGATAAAGAGGTCACCAGACGAACTGAAAATGCCTGGAGGAGCTACTGGGCTATGAAGGATTACATGAAGGGCAACCTTCCAATGGCGCTAAAGAAAAAGCTCATGGACATGTGCATTCTTCCGATCCTCACTTACGGTGCACAGACTTGGTCTTTGACGAACATTCAGATGTCCACCCTTAAGGTTTGCCAGAGAGCCATGGAGCGTAGTATTCTGAGCGTTAAGCTTACAGATCGCGTCCGAAACACAATACTACGCTCCAAAACCCGAATTTCTGACGTAGCTCAAACAGCCGCCAGACTCAAGTGGGACTGGGCCGGTCATATTTGTCGCATGCCAGATACCCATTGGGCAAAAACCACCACGAACTGGATCCCACACGACAGAATTCGGCGTCGCGGCAGACCTAGGCGCAGATGGCGAGATCAGCTCGACGCTTTTAGAAGGGACTGGCAGGAGGTTGCACAAGACAGGGATGCGTGGAAGGACGAGAGGGAGGCCTTTGCCCAGCAGTGGGACACCGTAGGCTAACAAATAAATAATAATAAATAAGTATATTTTTACCAGCATATTAAAGTTGCATCTTATACAAGGAGAAGGTAACTTTTACATTGCAGCCTATCACTTAATTAAATTAAGTTGTCTGTAGGGCTTCCAAGTGCTGGTTTTGGCTCTATGTACGCCTTCCAAAAGTCCGTGACTCCTATAGTCCCGTGATTGGTAAAGACATACATCGTTCTTTACTGTGGTAATATATTGTTTTAGTTTAATAAAATCTTTTAAGTGTGTTATGGTGTAACAGACGGTCAATGCCAAAGTCCGAAATGGATGAAGATAAAATAGACATCACGGTGACAATGTCTCAATACCAGATAATGGTTTTCATGGCAGTTTCGTTAACAAGTTCCTGGAGGGTATTCTTTTATTCGCCGCAGGATGTTATTGTTTGATGCTGCCTCGTAATGTATCCTTTTACCCTGGAGCAGGAGGGAATTGGATCTTATTCATTAAGTGATATCGCGTTGGCATGTTTTTGAGGTTCACGTTTGTTTTTATTTGGCATTAAGAGACTGAATCAGTTCCGGTGTAAGGAGCTCGTTCACATTTAAACAGGTTAAGTAATTAATATACACCATTTTAAAGAGATACGATCTAGTCGAGACTACTGATGGCTTCATTTTATTAATTTCGTATCATTTTTAATGTCCTTCTGTTAACAGTTAATAATTGTGATTGATGCTTTAGGTATACTTTTGCAAGTGTAATAATGTATTAAGTATACTCAAACTTGTGTATGGCTAGAGAAAAAAAAAACAGGTTTTATTTAACAGAGACATCTCACAATCTATTATCAAGACCAACTCATTGGCAGTATCTCTATTAAACTAGTCATTTTAAGAAATTTTTATTATCTATCAGGAGTACACAAAATTGTAGAAATACAATGTCGTTTTTATCAAAGCCGTGCGGATAAAATCTGTAATTATGGTCCAATTAAATCCTGAACAATATGTTATTACCAAGATAATATTAAGGCTTTGTAATGGATAAAGGAGCATTATTATCATGAAGAAAAAGATCCTTTTTTCCGCTACCTGTTTAAGGGCATGTGGTATTTTAGGGAGTGTAAAATAGTATACAATTAAGTAAATAGCTATACATAGAGGGTGAAAATGGATGACGGCCTTACGAATTTGGGCGATTATGTATCTTTAGTACTTTATTTTTCTCTAATGTTAAATATATTTAATTGTTTTCGAGTAAAAGCTTGTTAAAGGTTAATGCAAAAAGTTATCGGTAACATGAAAGGTTCAATGGCTAAACCGACTACCGACAACTTTACTAACATTTTAGTTTTTTAATTACATATCTCTTTTCATACCTACGTCAATTTCGTCTTCGCATTATATGTAATATAAATCAAATCTGGGTTTGCTTCCATTAAAATCAAAAGGTTGCTGGCAGGTATATTGAAAACCACAATGTTGATTCGCCCGGGCAATGAGTAGTAGTAGTTCTGTTTTGTATAGTAGTGTACGTTTAAAATTAATAAATTTAAATATTTGTTTCTTAAATTACAATACAAAAAACAAATTGTCTTTATTGAAACGCACAATAATAGCGCAGAGAGTAAATGAAAAAATTGTGATACAAATGGAGTCAACAGGCGGCGATATCGCTAAATTCGATTTCGTTTATTATTATTTTTGACCCGTTAACTACCCCATAGTCAATTACCTTAATCTTAACCTATATCTTAATTAGAGAGTCTATTAATGGTTGTAGCATTATAATAAAGCTGCTGCGAGTGTGTTCTTAGGGCTCTAGAACCCTAATATAGGGACTTTGAGAGGCTTTTTGTGAACCGCGTTCCAACCCAAACCGCAGAAACTCTTTGATTTCGTATCTATGCTTTGTTTTGAATTCGATTGAACTAAGAGAGTTCTATTGTGTAGCCGGTTTTATGAACAAAAATATAACGTTTTATAAAAAGAACAACACACAAAGTCGAACATAAACGTATTCTCGTAAGATCCAGTTAAGTTTATTTCTTACCTATAGTTTTTATTTATTAGATATGCTTCTTACCGTGACTTTTATTGCCGTTTATTTTAAAGACAAAAAATCTCGGAGTTTAAATTAAAGAACTGTTTCACTTAGCATATGTTCTTTAATTTAAATTTCCATTAAATCGACTAAATCAAATTCCGCGATTGTAATGGTAGGTGAAATAGGTAAAATTTTAAGTAATAACTGAAATGCAACGTCTGAAGCACTCTGGCACTACACACGGAGTCAATAGAATTAGAGATTCCTGAGATGTGGACCAATTTGCATTGCGTCGGATGACAATGCAGTTCTAAGTTGAAATTATAGGCCAACTCCGCAATTGGTAAGGATTGCACGGATGCAAAATTGTAACTGCCGCAGCAATCAGGTTTACTTGATTTGCTAACGCTCGGGTGCTCTATACCCTGCGTTAAAGTTTTCCAACTTTTATACAAAAAATAAACAGACTTACATAATGCCTACTTTGTAACTTGACTTTATCAAAAATAGCGGTTTTTGATTATTCAATGCTTGTTTTGTAAACTCGTCTCACTTTGCGTATTATTATAGAGACTCCGTGTAGGCAATATTTTTAGTTAAGAAGCCGCTTCTACCATGTCCATGACGGGTTTGTGAGCAATTGCCACTGTTATAGAATGCATCGCAATAAAACCCGGCGCTTATATTTGCGGGTCACATTACAATATCCAATGCTCTAATGGGAAAGGTTACGATATCGAACGCTGTATTTTGGTATGGTTTGGTGGTTTGGTATGTGCGTTATGAAATCCAATTTAAATCATTTCATAATGATGATGAAGATGTGTTAGTAGAACAACTTAACGGCATTTTATAATAGATACCTACTGTAAGCAGTCAACGCCTTAACTTCACACTTTTATGTTATTAAACATTAAAATGTTTGTTATATTTAAAAACTGCCTCTGCTCTCTTACAGAATTCAAATATTTGACTAGCTAAAAAAAGATTTTCTAAACTTAATTCAAGTTTGTACTGATCCATTAATAACGAAGTTACTTCACTTTTCGTCTTGACTACGAAACCAAATCGGTACCTAATTGATTGCACGAAATTGTAAAAAATAAAAGGTTTTTTTTTTAAAATCATTATCTGTTATCAAAAAATGAGCATGTTGATTTACAATAGTGACTTAATTAATGGGTTATATAATAATTAAAGAAGAAAGAATAAGATAAAATAGAATTACTTAGTAGCGGGATGTCAAAAAAGAGGCTCCAGTGCGTACACGCCGCAATGCTGGTTTTCAACCAGCCTTTCTATGGATGGCTATAAAATAGCCAGAAAACTGGTCAGCACAGAATAATAGGCGTGTTATTATTTATTACATTAATGGAACATAAACTTATTATATTTAACCATCAACAATTATGACTAACTGCCACTGATTTAGAGCTTACGAGTGGTTCTCTTATTTATCGCAGAAAATTGTATGGCCGATTATCACTTCCCAAATCACGTTTCGCGTAAATTTATTTCGCCGAACGTTCATTTCCCAACTTATCAAATGTATTTGTTTTATTTGCCAACTTACCAGTTACCAACTCAACATGTGGTCTGTTTTTTATAATGTTATTTTTCAAAATGCCTACTTTCATGTTGTATAATGTTTTAGTTGGCATAATATTCATTTGGTTGTTTATTGTTTACCAATTTTTTTATTGAGTACCGTTTCGTTTAGCAACTACGTGATATAATTTTAGTAGCATCGTGGGTAAGCGCAACCGCTAACTTATTTTCATGACAAAGTATGTAACTTGGGGCAAATTTTATACAGGTACCTTTTTTGAAATACCTACTTTTTTTAACACTTAAGTTTTATTTGTTTTTTATTACAATAAAAAGTCGGCTTCGGTTAGCTCACGGTCAACCTAACACGCTCCTCCTCGCTTCGCTCGTCGTCGCACCTAACTGGACTCTGTTACATATGAGACTTCTGTTACTATACTTAATAATTTCCAACCAAAGTATTTGTTTTTTTTTTCTTACGCATTTCTATCTTGCCAAATGTATGAAAAGGGAAATGTTGCATCAACTAAACGTTATTCGTCCAAGAGTTGTTAAGCCAAGTGAAAGATTTGACAAATGATGAGTCTGCCAAAAGTGTAAAGGCGTTATAATAATACGCTTTATAATAATTCTGCGAATTAAAAAGTTGTCATGTAAAATTTTGGTAATCGTTAGTTGTCAAAGTGAATTGTCGGCGAAACGTTGGTTGGCAAATGAAATTCGGCCAAAAAAAGTTCTGCAAAAAGGCAGTACACCCTTACGAGTAGATTAATTTGATTTATGATATGTATAAAAAAGATAAGACTTGTGTATGATATAAAAGCAAATATTAAAATATGTATAAATACATAATTATGATGTTATTTTAATGAGTATAAAAATTGGTAAGTAGGAAGGAAAAAAGCATCAAATAGCCAATCTTACCCATATTGCAAACTGATCCATTCTCAGTGGAATAAGTCTAGTAACAGAGTCAACAGCCACTGTTTATTATCCGAATGGTTTCTATGATAATGCACTGTTTTGTTATGCATGGACAGGGCCTCCGGCGACATTATTTGGAAAACTTCGTCTAAATATCACATTGTACTCGTAGTGCGTTTTAGTTATCTCTGATTTTACAATTTAGGTTTGCAAAACAGGGTTAATCATCGAAGAAACTTTTAATTCCCGCATATGTTTGCAATCTGGTTATTTCAAACAACGGATAGACAAAGAAAAACACAACCTGCTTGCATGATCTTTTATGATTTATATTTCTAAAGGTTACTCATGTTTTACGTATAAATTATCTCTTATCTCTCTCTTATTTTTTATCTCCATATAAGATCATTTCGTTACTATTTTTATTGTTACATAATTTAAAGTATTGCTCAAATATTTTTTTCTCCTCGCGTCTGATGTTGCCTAATTATTGACTGAGATGATTTAGCGCCTTTAAGACTAGACTGTTAGAATATTCTTAAAAAGAGGATGGACTTATTTCATACGAAACTTCCCCACCGCCAGTTACGACCCTAATTTGGTCAACGGAAAGTTTGACCCAAACAGTTATAAAAAACCTCAGAAATTAAGCTGTTTAGTGATTGGATATACTTGGTATTAGAATATATTCCTTTAACTAGAAATGACATTGTTCCATCATAGAGCTGTATAACTTTATTTTTATTAAAAGGCAAAATTACAAAATGGAGGCATGATACGAAACTTGATTGAATTCAGCCCAAAGGCTCACGCCCGTGATGCACATTAAATGAAGGATTCTGGTCGTAATTCCTACAATATGCATTTTTTATTCAGGGGTTTAGAAAGTTAGGTAATCTAATTAGCACTGTCGTAGTTTGTCGCTAATTCAATACTAACAAACAAGATGCAAATAAAGTATCGACGTTCCCGGACAAGTTTTAACAAGTTTGGAACATCTAAGGCCTAAGCTAAATACAGAAGTTACGTAAGATTTATTCTGAGCGAACTTTAAATCTGTTTTCTGTTTGCAGTGCCAACGTTCAACAGCTTAACTTGGTTAATATTTAATTCGGAATTCAAACCGATGGAAAAAAGGGTGATACTTTCACAACAATGAGACTTAAAAGTTGTCCCTGTAATGATAAAAGTACTACACTTTGCTCACAGGCATCTTTATCCCCATAGATTTTATGAATCTCAGAATCGGTGGCCTGTACCTTCTCAATTCCATAAAATAGTTTTCCTTTTCAGTAGTTCTCCTCGACCTAATTGTTAGAATGACCAATGTTTCCTTAGCCTTTTATAAAAAAGAAATTCGGGTTGGTGAGATTTAAAATTCATAACGGCTGTCATTCTGACATTCGGATGGCTGAAGAGGTGTCGAGGAACTTAAAGATTACTCTATGAAATGAATTAAGATTGGTTACAAGTTATTAGATAATTTAATATAACAGTTGGAACACTACGAGGTCTATAGTTTTCTTTAATATATCAGAAGTGCGACATCGCCCGCAAAAGGTTTGTGTAGTGTAAAGATAAACAGGTATGTGAACACTTTCTCTTTATTTCTGCTTAGTGGGTGCAAAGTTCTAGTGCATATTTGTTGCATTACAGACATATTTGGTCGTTTATATGCGTCATAAAGATGTAAGAATAGGTTTAACGATAAATTACGAATTTGAATATTAATGGTGTTAATAAAAGGTTACACCTAATTATTACCACTGCCCAATCTTTGCTATAATACTATGATGTCAAATTTGTCTGTAATATAATAAACATTAATTGACCATTATAGAGGAATAGGATGTTATTCTTTTGTTGGTTGCTTACATTGATAACCTGTAAACATTGTAAATGCAAAGTATGCTTTGATACTTACATAATATTGACTTTAAATAACCGAGTGTGCTAGCAGACATTATAAATACAGATTTAGACTTTTAGTTCGCTATTCGTTAACAATATCTACTAGTTACTACTTTAACGTTAACGACCGTGTGAGTTTTAGTAGTCCGGACCCAGCCGCCATATCATGTCTTTGTTCACGTTAGTTGGTATTATTGACGTCCCCATATAGACTGGCCCGGTGAAGTTTTAACATTGATTTACTAACATCTTGTAAAATCTGAACCGTTATAAACGTACCATTATTATAAATGGATGCTATAAAGTGCTGTCATTAACATTACAGTAATAATTATTTTGTGTGTTTACAATGCTATCCTTTGAACGTTATGGTCTTTTCAGAAAGGGAACAGAACATTTTTCCTTTTGGTTGCTATCCTTTTCTGTTCTATAAATACCCCCCAATCCTTTACCTAAATGTCAGGTCGTTATACCCCACCATTGCCAAAATCAGCACAATTACCACAAAGCATAGGTGCATCTATATCACCGGACGTGGCCAACGGTAGTATGGATAAACATAGAAAGCGTAAACGAAACGTTTCGAAGTCGCCTTCGAGTGACAACTCATCGTCTTCGTCTGGCCCAAGACGTTCCCGCTTACGAACAAAACGCTCGCGTAAACAAAGGGCCTCTGCGAGTCCTCGTCGTAACCGGAACTCAATGAAACGTAAACAGAAAAGAAATAATACTCGTTCAAAACGCGACAGTTCTTCGGATAGCGAAGGCTCGTCTACCTCCTACGAACCTAGGCGCTCACGTTCACGGAAAAGACGTTCCCATAAGCATAGTCACCGACGTCGTAGTTCCTCAGGCGATTTTTCAGAGAGACGGTCATCAAGACGCAGTGCAGTACCGGAACTTAGTACTATGAAATTACTAGAGACTTTAGTTACTGCTATCCAAAAGGACACTTCTCGTGGATCTGCTGCGGGGCAGTCACACACCCCTGGTTCTCAAAACGTAATATCCGATTTTGATCCTAAATCGAAATTACAAACCATGAAAGACTGGATTTTAAAAATAAACGAGTCAGCGGAAATATATGGATGGACAGAACGTCAAACAATCTTTTACGCGTTACCAAAACTTACAGGACTAGCTAAGAAGTGGTACGATGGTCTGACTAGTGTCAAATATAGCTGGATAGAGTGGCAAGCTAAATTACTTAAAGCGTTCCCTTGCGAGCAAAATTACGGCGACCTATTGTTTGAGATGTTAAGTAGGAAGAGTAAGAAAAACGAAACATTAATGGAATATTATTATGATAAGATAATGTTAATCAATCGTTGTGAGTTAAAAGGGAGGCAGGCGGTTGACTGCCTTACGCATGGTATATTTGATCAAAATATTCGCATGAACGTTCAAGGTGCACATTATGATGAACCGGAACAGGTATTAAATTACTTCCGCAACATCTCTAGTAGAAATCCAGATCCTTACCCTATAAATAAACCGCTTACGGAAACCCGCTATTCGAACGATATAAGGAGAAATAACATGACGGTGTCTAACAAGAGGTACTCAAATAATATAACCTGCTATAACTGTGGGGAGTTAGGGCACGTCGTAAGCAAATGCACGAAAGAAATCATAAAATGCAGTAAATGCAACCGACATGGCCACAAAGACAATAACTGTACTTTTAATAACAGATCTGGCGAAGTCAATAAGGATACTTACACTTCTAAAAAGGTTTTATGTATAGACAGCAATGCTGATTCCAATCGTAAATATTTTAAGCGCGTCACCGTTAATGGTATTGAATGCAAAGCTTATATTGACTTTGGGAGTGAATGTACTCTCATAAGCGAAGGACAGTGTCGTATATTAGAATTAGAGCTTGTTAAAGAAAACTTACCGACATTGAAAGGGTTTGGAAATAGTTCAATCACTCCAAGCGGTAAAGTAGAAATTCACGTTATTCTGGATTCTGTGGATATCACATTAATGGCTTATGTAGTACCTTCCTCATTGTTGCCAGCTGATATTCTAGTTGGTCAAACCCTAACCGAATTGCCATCAGTACGGGTGTATAAATCGGACAGTGAACTTTTGTTGTACCAGGTTTCGCCTATTACGCAAAACGCGATTACTGTAAAGCTAGTAGACGATAGCACTATAAAGGGAACTACAGTATTAAAGGTAACTTCGACGCCTGCTTTTAATGGATTCCTTAGTGTTACCACCGACGTGAGTCATGAGAAGGAAAAGCAATATTTAGTATTACCTGGGTTGTATTCTTTTCACGACGGCATTGCTTTCGTAATTGTAATGGGATTAACTGAAACAGAATTTGAGTTACCAAAAGGAAAATCTATCGCTAGAGGCACACCGGTACCCAAACCCATGATACCACTTTCAAAGATAGATGATGATTATGTGGTGAATGTGCGTACAATAAACACGGAAGTAGAATCTATTAAATTATCTGATCTTAACATTGATTCGGATCTTAGTGATGGTGTCAAAGGCCAGTTAGTTGAATTGCTTAACGAACAAAGAGATTGTTTCTCTTTCTCAGTAAGTGAATTGGGCGAAACATCTGTCGCTGAGATGCGAATCAAGCTAAATGACATGACTCCTGTTACATACAGACCCTACAGGCTATCAATTTCCGAAAGAGAAAAGCTTAACCATATCGTTGATGAACTTCTTGCAAATGGTATTGTTCGCGAGTCACATTCCGATTATGCGAGCCCTATAATATTGATCGCTAAGAAGAATGGCGATTCAAGGCTTTGTGTCGATTACAGGGCTCTGAATCGTAAAACTGTAAAGGATAAGTATCCCATGCCGTTGATCGACGATCAAATTGATAGCCTACAGGGTTATGAGTTCTTTACTACGTTAGATTTATCACAAGGCTATCATCAAATCCCAATGGCAGAGGAATCAAAACATCTGACAGCGTTCGTCACTCCGGACGGACATTTTGAATATAATCGAATGCCGTTCGGACTAACCAATGCGCCAGCTGTTTTTCAGCGAATGGTGCATAATCTACTTAACAAGCGTAAAATTCCAGGCATTGTTGCGTATATGGACGATATAGTTATTGGGTCCAAGACAGTAAGCGAAGGTATAGAAAAACTATCTCAATTTTTGAACATGCTCCAAGAAGCCAATCTTACGCTAAATATAAGTAAATGTCACTTCTTCAAGCGGACAATTGAATATCTAGGATTTGAGATATCTGGAAAAGGAGTTCGTCCTGGCAATAGGAAGATCGAGGCCGTGGTAGCTTTTCCCACGCCACAGAGCGTTCACGAAGTGAGACAATTCATTGGTCTTGCAAGTTTTTTTCGGCGTTTTGTTCAAAATTTTGCTACTATTGCAAGGCCATTGACGTCACTGACTAAAGCCGATGTTAAGTGGGTTTGGGGAAAGGAACAAATCGAAGCGTTTACCACGATTAAGGAAACACTCACTTCTAGACCGGTACTAACTATTTATAATCCTAACCACCTAACAGAACTCCACACAGATGCAAGCCGGTTGGGAATCGGTGGTATTTTACTGCAACGTGAAGACGAAAAGAGCCCATTAAGAGCTGTGGCGTACTTTAGCAGACAAACGACCGCTGAAGAACAACATCTGCATTCGTTTGAGCTTGAAACACTTGCGGTCGTAATGTCGCTCAATCGGTTCCGTGTTTACTTACTAGGGATCAACTTCAAAGTAGTTACGGACTGTAACGCACTGAGAACCACCCTTACAAAGCGAGACCTAGTTCCCAGGATAGCTCGTTGGTGGCTCTTAGTACAAGATTTCGATTTTACTATAGAATACCGACCTGGTGCTCAGTTAAAGCACGCAGATAGCTTAAGTCGTAATCCGATACCTGATGATGAACAAGTGGACCTAACTATACTGAGTATAGCAGAATCGTCATCGCTGATGGCTGTTCAATTAAGTGACCCGCGTCTAACGCATATCAAATGCATATTAGATAAAAACTGTCAGGAAGCTAAAGAAATTAAAAATAATTATGTACTGAGGGACGGAAAGATATTCAGAAAAGTAGACTCAGAACTGAAATGGGCAGTACCCCGTGACGCTAGGTGGAAAGTGTGTCAGTTGTGTCACGATGAAAGCGGCCATTGTTCTTACGAGAAGACACTTGAAAAGATGCGAAGGGACTACTGGTTTCCGCGTATGACTCATTTTGTCAAAAAATATGTGCGTGCGTGTATACCTTGTGGATATGCAAAACAACCAGCCGGCAAAAAGGAGGGTTTCCTACACCCGATCACAAAACCTGATGTGCCCTTTGAGTGCGTTCATATAGACCATCTGGGTCCGTTTGTTCGTAGTAAAAGCGGAAACAGCTATATATTAGGAATGATCGACGCATATACAAAATTCATAGTACTACGAGCAGTTAGAAATACTAAGAGTAGGACTTCAGTGCAAGCTTTGAATGAATTGATTGGTATTTTCGGATCGCCAAAAGTCATAGTCTCCGACAGAGGAACGAGTTTTACCTCTCATGAATTCAAGATGTTTGTGGATTCAAATCAAATTAGGCACGTGAAGAACGCAGTAGCTACGCCGCGTGCTAACGGGCAAATAGAGCGATACAATCGTTCCATTTTGAGCGCACTGACAGCCTTAAACATCGACAAGGACGATCGCAATTGGGATTCCGATCTAAACAAGGTCCAGTGGGGTTTAAACAATACGCTGAACAAAAGCATAGGTAGAACTCCGGCACAGGTAGTTTTTGGCAAAGAAACTGTTAACTTGAACGAAGCTCATCTGCATGAAATATCAGGCAACATGACTGCTAGCAGCGATCTATCAGAAATCCGTAGAAAGGCGTCAGATTGCATTCATAAGCAACGCGAAGTGATGAAGGCTCGATTTGATAAAAACAGGTGCACCGCGAAGGTTTACAGAGTAGGGGACCTTGTGATGGCACTGAAGACCGTCCGCAATGTAGGAGATAGTAATAAACTTGTTCCTCCATACTGTGGCCCCTATAAGGTTACGGCGGTGTTGGGGAACGATCGCTATGAGATCAGTAGTATCGAAGGGTTTTCAAAGAAAAAGTACACAAACGTATATTCTGCTGATAAGCTAAAGCCATGGATAAGCATTAGTGCGTCTGCAGATTCAGGAACTGACAATGACTCTGATTATCCGCAAAGTGGTTAAACCGTCAAGTATGTGTTACCACCTAAGTGTTTTATTTTCTTCTTTCCTTTGAACTGTCTGCATACCTTCCTTATTCCCTCCTTCCCTTATTCTCTCCTCCATAGTAATGTGCAACCATGTAGGCAAGTTGACGTCGGCTCCAATTGGGTCCTGTGTACCCAACTAACGAAGTGATGCTGCATGCTGATACGCCCTGTGTGCGTTTACAAAGATCTGTCGTTACACCCTGTGTGTGTACGTTTGTGCCCTGTGCGTGCAAACGAGACTATTGATAGAATGGAAAGCTGGGTGCACCCTGTGTGTGCATCCCAGACTAGTTGATGATCTGCACCCTGTGCGTGCACGTAGCGTCTTCCACGCCCTGTGTGCGTGTGCAAGTCCTACTTAATATTTGTGTACCCTGTGTGTACACGGTGATTTCAGCTGCGTCCACTATGCCCTGTGTGCGTATGTGGGACCAGTGTGTGATATGCGCATCCCGTGTGTGCGCCCGTCAGATCCTGCTGCGTCCACTACGCCCTGTGCGCGTGTGTGTAACCAGGGTGCTAGTTGCGCGCCCCGTGTGTGCGCCCAACAGTTCTAGCCGTATCCACTACGCCCCTGGGCGCGTGTGTGAGATCAGTGTGCTATATGCGCACCCTGTCTGTGCACCCATCAGTTGCTGCTACGTCCACTACGCCCTGTGTGATTGTGTGGGGCCAGTGTGTTATACTTGTAGTGTTGTGTAATGTGTGTGTGTCAGTGTTACTTGATATAACCCACGATTGCGTGTAATGTGTGTGTGTTTTTCGATTTGTAATTTTGCAGTAGGTATAGATTGTTAAGCGTGTTACACGATACACTGACAATCTAATCAAATAATTGTGAATTGGAATGAGGTCATTCATCATGGTAGGATGGCCGAAACGCTGTTATTGCAAATTTTATTTATTTGCTTATCTCTTAGCCTATGCTCTTACCTGTTATGTAAGTTTTATAAATTTTGTAGTACATCAGTGTACTAATGTAATATTAAAGACTAATTTGTGCATAATGATTATTATATTATAAGGTGCTGTTACTTAACTTATTTGTCTGATACTTTATATATTGAGAAAGGCATAGCGTAAAAACTAGAGTTATTATGATTCAGATTACGTTTCGGTTGATTACAATTTTGTAGTGGTTGTTAATTTATCTAAGTTTATTTTAATTGTCAATATTGTCATGTATACACATTGTCTGAGGACAGACATCTGTCAGAATGGCCGATTGTTAGAATGACCAATGTTTCCTTAGCCTTTTATAAAAAAGAAATTCGGGTTGGTGAGATTTAAAATTCATAACGGCTGTCATTCTGACATTCGGATGGCTGAAGAGGTGTCGAGGAACTTAAAGATTACTCTATGAAATGAATTAAGATTGGTTACAAGTTATTAGATAATTTAATATAACAGTTGGAACACTACGAGGTCTATAGTTTTCTTTAATATAATTAACTACACCATTTGTTATAGTTTAAATGTCTCTTACGTTTATATTATGTAAGTATGTTATTAAATTTACTTTACCTTTAAAAATTATGATGAATTGTGTGATCCAAAAAAATAATTGCAATCATTAGTGTTATAGTTAATAATTACATAGCCAACTCAAGTCTTAAGCTACCTCTTCGTTAAACCGCATGCAACTAAACCGGCGGTACTGCTGTGGTACAAACTTGGCTCGCAAAAACAAATTGATTCGAATAATACAAGGCACGTAACGTAACCAAATGGTGGTGCGAAAATCACAAAAAAACGTCATAAATTTTGAACGGACGAGACCGAATAATAGTTGAATTAAAATATAAAAAAAATATGTTTTTTTTTATGTGACAATAATAGGCACTTGCAGAGTTGATAGCTGCTCGGGCGATCGAGTATTTGTACTCGTAGTGTAACCGATGTAACTAAATAATTTTATCAATTAAAGTCCCTTATATTAGGAATCAAGGCCTTCATTTACAATTTACTTCAGTGTCATACACAACAATTAAAGTCTAAATCTATCATCACCACACTAATCACCACCAATTACTTGAACTGTTTGCAGTGCCAACTCGCGAGCGATCACGATACCGACGAAAAAACATTACATTGTACCAACTTAACCTGAATAAACTAGTCTGTTTTTTTATAAACATTCTAGTTTAAGTTTCTCCTGTTCCTATTTCCTATTTTACCTTTATCATACTCAAATCACTCACAGGCTCTATCACGGTTTACCACATCAGGCGCTAATATCCGGTTTTCAATATTGCAACTACATCCAGGATATTAAAATTCTAGTCTTGCCTCTGTGTCACTTAAATTTAAGTTTAATTATTTATTTTTGTAATTTTTATTAGTTCTTGTGCACAAGACGCTTTAGAAATGAGAACACATTGTGATGTTTCTCACCGCACAGGTATTTTTTATTTATTATTATTGATATATTTTGTCCGGCAGCATGAGCATGTCATGCTCACTCAAAGGTCTTTGCTTACGGCGGCGTCGTTGATCAGGTCGCCACCTTCCCGAACACATGGTTGAGGGAGGCAATGGGTGAGATACGCGTCATGCTCGTGAACGGGTGCTGTCTGTGGGGTCCGGTCTGTTCACGCTTGCAAGGACCTGTTTTTCAGTTAAATACTTCGATTACGGTGTCTGTCGTAATGTTGTTCTCCTAGTCACTATTTCTAATTTAATGATATTGAGCTTACTTTTGTAATGATTTTATTGATGTCAGTTTTAAAATAATTATTTATTACTATTACTATTATTACCTTGTAATGTTACTTTTAAGTATTATTGTATTTTATTATGGGAAAAAATTACCTTCTGCTGTAGTTTCTTGCGGCGCATCTTCTCCACAATGATGGTCTTGTCCGAAACACTAGTAGATTCACTCTATAGTACTGACGTGTAAAAGAGCCTTCATGTGGCCAATTTACTGAATAAATATTTTGAAATTTTGAATTTTTGAAACTATTAAATTTAATTACCTACAATTTAAAACGAAATCGTAATTCGTTATTTTTCAGGCACGATTTAAGGCGCAACCTCTTCAAATTAAATGATGTTAGATAACTCAATTTCGTATAAATAATTGTCTACACTTAAAATTAAACACAGCATAATTAGTTTTAAATGAAGCACTGGCTTACCTTAGCATCGTGCTAAGTAATTTTGTTATTGGTGTTAACAGCACGCATGGGAATTATGTGTTTAAGTAACGTTTTTTCCTTTCTCGTTTTGAATAGTTTTTGACAATGCTATTTTTAACAAGGTAAGTTCATACGACCATACCCTATCTTATCTTCAACGGAGAAGTACGACGTGTCCCTTGTTGGGCGCCAGTTATGAAATCCACTTAATAAAACTCTTAGTTCCCGTGTAAAAGTAACTGATTGGCAAAGCCACAAAATTCGAACCGTAATAGTTCTAAAAATTTAACACACCATTTAACTATTAAGAATCTATTAAAGAAGAGAAAAAGTATTTTTTAAATATTTCACTGAAAATGCATTCTGTTAGTCATAAACCATTTTAAAAATACAAAACAGCTTAGGAAATTGTAATACCGCGTAATCTATCATACGGTGACATTTATTACTTTTAATGTTAAAGTGAAAATGTATTACCGTACTTTCTACTCTCGTACATGCTTCTCTATCTAATGTATCTTATAATAAACATGTAGTTCATAACTCAGATTTATCTAGATACAGATTGTTTATGAAATTTTTGAGCAAATTTTATTTGTCTTATACCTGCGTAACATTGTCTATAATTAGTTTATGATTACTATCCTTATTTTCCTTTTGCTGTCGTTTATTGAAAATCCTGAAAACGTTTGGAGATATTAATGTGAACATCCATTTATCCGAAACGCAGAACCGTTAGTTTTCTTTTCCATACACATAGATACATTTTATCTGAACAAATTTAATCGAAAGAACACGATATCTTGAAATTGCGCAAGAGCCTAAGAAATCAGTTCTAATAAAGAGAAATCTTTAAGCCCGGTTTCTCCGTTCGAGTCACGGCTGCGTCTCAAACAGTAAATTAGCTGTCGATGAGAGAGTCCAATACTTCCTAGTTAAAGCTTAATTGAAAATTAAAATTGACGACAGTCCACAGCCTTAGTTTCGTTCATTTATGCCTCGAAAAGTACGACATGAATTGAAAGCAATTTCATAGAAATACGTCTTTGACTCGTTGTTGAACCAATTGATGTTTGTGACGGGTACATTTAATTTCCGGAGAATTATTTTTTTGTTTATACTTCGTGAACTCTTTTAAGTATTCTTAAAACAGAATATGGATTATAAAATTTTCAACCTCTTTAAAAAAAAAAACACCACAATTGTACAAAATAAACATTGCCAGAAAAAGTACTAGCTACTGGGCGTCTGCTCTTATTTATTAAAAGGCCGTTAGCACGCTCTGATAGAAAATAAATGATATCATTTTTATTTTCCAATTAAGCAAATTGGCATTGCTGTCATACGAATGCGGAAAGGAAAACAGACTCAGATCAATGTTTTCTAGTAATATTATTACGCTTATTCCATAACTTTGCATGATGAATGCAAAAAATAAGTGTTTTACATTTCATCAGCAAGAGACGGCTCAGACTTTCAGTGACGCGTAATGCTCAAAGTCATTTAGGTTTCAATTTTAACCTTTTAGTTTTTATTAATTTCTTTTAGGAAATTTTGAATTTTGAATTTCAATTAATAAAATAAGAAGAAGCAATATTTCGGGCCGTCTTTAGTTATGCTATAGAACTCAATAAATCGTTCTTCTTAGTTTACTTAGTCAGGTTCAATCTCTTATAAAGACGCATGTTTGTCTATGTATCTATGTGTTTTTTCTACCAGTATATAGTATAGTTGTCGAGTACCCATAGTAAGTACTCGAAACTCACAGCTTGGCTTGGAACTAGGTTAATATGACACGTGTGAGATTGTCCCAGCGATATTCATACGTTTTATTTACTCAGTTATGTACCCACATTATGTTATGAGGTAACGATAATAATTTCACACTCCACTACGATTATGCGTGACCACAAACTCTGTCACTTCCACAACGTATATCGCACCGCAACGGGAGTGGTCGCCCAAAGCACAATATACATTCACATAGCTCGTCCCAATGCTGCAAAAACCGCAACTGACCCAAAGAACTTCACTGTAATTAATGGCTTGCTCTTAATTACGTAAGGTCCAAATTTCATTACACAACGTACCTTCCCGGTATCTGCAGAGTCAGAAGGATATTTCAGGCGGCTTTACAAACTCATAACTTACACCAATTCAGAATTGTAAAAGCAACTTTAACGTTTGATGCATAAAGTAGAAATTCAAGCCACGGCTTTATTCAAAAGCGAGTTTCTGAAAGTTACAAAATATGTGCTCGCGTGCATGTGTGTATCCGGCACTAATTAAGCCACAGCGGAACCACGATTTTGTAGTCCTTGTTTGCGTTGCACACTGCAGCATAAACACATCCATGTGTTTATTAACAAACCTTAGTGTTCACATATGTGTTGTTAAGTTTTATGCCGCAACAACACCTGTGTCTTTAGTTGTATATAGTTATCGCAATCATTAATACTAGATTTGTGACACATAGTTGGATTTAAAGTGTCGCTGTTTAATTCAAATGCGAAGAATGTAACGTTATATTATTATATATTAGAGTTACTTATGTGTGAGGTGACTTGACAGAGGTTCTGTCCACACTTGGTGTTGGGCCGGGACTAAAATTGACTAAAATAGAGGGTCGTGGATACTTGAGCTTAGTTCGGTACGAAAACAACTTACCAGTGTCGCACAAAATTGGTGCAGTTTACTAGATAGATAAGAAAGAAAAGGGCGCCATCTGTTTTAATCTAAACCAACAGAAAGATGTAAGTAAATAGTAATATTAAATTAGAGAGATTGAAAGTAAACAAACATGAACCTTGTCAACAGAGTTTATTAACCTGTTATTTATATCGTACAGTAAAAATTAACCAGTTACCATGCTACTACTCTCTTTCAGAGCGTCTTATACATACAGACCCACTGCACAATAGCAGGGTTATTTTATAATATACTTCCCTACTTATCAAGCGTTAACTTATAAACTATTCCTCTGTAACTGTGACAGGGCAAATGAAATCATACATCTCTACGTTCGAGCGTTTGTGTACATGTAAGCAGTATGAAACGTGTTCACCTGATGAGTAGACAGATCCACAAGTAAAGGATGAAGAAGTTCAGCGGGCGCACAGAGAAGCATGGACCGCAGCAACACCACGTAGAAGAAGACAGCGTAGCAAACACCCAGCAGAAGCAGATCCGGCAGTTGCACAGACAGGCAGGCGTGCACACAGTCAGAGAGACAGGCGGTCAGACGGGCATAGCCATACACCGCACGTCGACATAAACAGACAAGAGGAAACCCATGGAAGAAGAATCCAAGAAGGAGAAGGGCCCCACAGAAGGACCGGCTGTTTTTAGCTGCAAAGATTGTTGGCATTAGTATTTTGTATGAACATACGTTTTATACCTGCAAATAAAAACCTCAAGCACAAGAAAGCAACAGTGTGGATGACACGTTTCGTGAAACAAAATAGATTTTGTAGATAGGCAAATACACTTACCCGGTTAAAGAAGTATTAAAAGCAGCGGCGACTTTACCATGCGTTTAACCATGTTCGCCTTAGGTTTAGAAATCGTGTTCCTCCTTACATGTTTATTCTAAAACAAGAAACGACCATAAAACACCAAAAATAAAAGCACCTGACGACGAGGTCGACAAAATTCTAGCACACACGAGATACTTACGTAGAAACACTTAGTATTTAACAAGGATGCATTGCGCTTAGGTACATGACGCTAAATTTACAAAATGGCCATACGGCCATAGTGAGACTCTCACAGTATGTCGGTGACGTACGTGCTCACATATCTGTAGCGGTAACGAGAGTCACAAACAGATTCTTCACCTATGCGACCATTGACAAGCGTCTATGACTAAACCTAGAGGAGAATCGTATCGATTGAGACTTCGACCAGACATCGAGATTAAAATAAATCAGAGAAAACAGATCCCAACAATATTTAATAGAACCTTCCCGAAGCGTTTTCCTAAAATAAACAAAGATTTACTTAAATGCAAAAGAAACTAGTCCTATATTATACCAAGCGGCAACACTGAGCGATCGACGAGTCGAAATATTATCCCTTGTTGTCCAGAGATGTCGCCACCGGTTCCAAAATAACAGCATTAGACATTAATCTGTAACATTACCTCTCTACTTAGTAAAAAAAAAAAATTTTTTTTTTTTTTTTGAAAATTGTACTTCTATCCTACCCCACACCATAAACATTATTTGTCACCTAAGCAACGCAGAACTTCCACTACAACAACTATATTCTAATAAATCTAGAACTAGACACATCTCACAACGAAATAAGTGACCTATCTAATCTTATATGCAACTCTATGCAACCTTATATCTACCTATTACGATCTGACTCTACCATTATAACTAGTAATTGCCATGCTAGCAATTTTAAAACTATTTGCAAACCTAAGAAACTAACTTGCTATCCAAACTAAATGCTACACAAAGAAATATGAAGCATCACCTGTTCTCTTATCAAGAGAATCAGAATATGAAGAAACAAGGTTAGCAATACCCGACATATCCTAAAACAATACAAAGTAATAATAGAAAAAAAGCAGTCACCATAATAGTGTAATAAACATCAGTAGGCATGTCTACACATGTTTAAAGTAAAGAAGTAAAACAAACAGTTTTTAAGTTTAAAGTTAAACTATATAAGTTTAAAATATATTTAGCCACCTTATGACCAAAAGAGTAAATATAAAAGAAAGGAAAAGAAGGAACTTTACACCCTTGGTGCGTCCTATAGTAAGCAGTAACCCTATAAATCCGTAGATTGTAGTTTTAGAATGTCTTTGACATGCCAAATACCTAACGACTTCTTAGATTCGATATCTTGTAACTCATACGTCACAGGAGAATATTTTTTTCCTATAACACATTTCTTAAATTTAGGAGCTAACTTCTTTGTAAAGAATTTGTCAGCATCTGACAATGGATATTCCTTTTTCCAGACAACCTGACCTTCGTTATATTCTACAAATCTCCTATTACGATTATAGTAAATTCTACTACGTTGGTAAGATTTCTGAAGGCGGTCATTAACCTTTTGAAAGATAGGTTTTAGATGAGTCAGCATGGAAGTATATAAATTCCTATCAGTGAATTGCAATTCATCACTTTGCAGAGGTGCTGATGGATACCATTCGCCAGAAAGAATAGCCTCCCGTCCATTATTCATAAAATAAGGACTATATCCAGTCACTTCATGCACAGCAGTATTAATTGCGAATTCAATTGCACTTAATTCGTCAGACCAAGTACGATGATTCTTGCCGACATAAGATGCCACGGCAGTCACCACCACACGATTAACTCGTTCAGCAGGATTATTCTGAGGAGTGAATCTACAGTTATAGAAAAGTTTGGGTATCTTATATTTCTCTCTCAGTGCTTGCATATTTTTAGAAATATACTGTGGACCATTATCCATTATTATACACTGAGGGATACCGTGTTTTAACAAGACATTATTTTCTATTATTTCCACTACAGTTTTAGCCAAAGAATTTCTCATAGGAAATAGACAAGTGTACTTAGTAAAACAATCACACACAACTAAGATAAATTTATATCCTTTTGGACTACGTGGAAGGGGTCCTAATATATCAGTACATATAACTTGCCAGGGTCGTTGAACCTTTTTCGGGTTTTCCATTAAACCTGGAGGAGCCTCATTCGTGCTCTTATAAGCTAAACAGACTTGACAGTTTTTTATGTATCGTTTTATGTCTCCTAGCATTTTAGGCCAAAAGTAGCTTTGAGCAACACGTTTTAGTGTTTTGAAAACGCCTAAATGAGCAGCATCTGATCTATCATGACATAGTTTCAGCACTTCCAGTCGTAGTTCTTGTGGAACAACTCTCTTCCACTCACAATCTTTAGCTAAAGGATTTTTAGATCTAACACGCTTAAACAAATTGTCATTTAATATTTTAAAATCAGGAAATTTATGAGGAGAATTTTTGACTCTAGTAAATAAATTAGTGTACCATGTATCAGTAACAGAATCTAAAGAAGAAATAAGATCCACCGTTTCAATTGGGATGGGTGCCCTAGAAAGTGCGTCAGCGAGTTTATTTTCAGAACCTTTCTTATATTGTATATCAAAATTAAATTGTGACAGACGAAGTGCCCACCTAGCTAAGCGTCCCGTTGGTGACTTCAGACTAACCAACCATTTTAAACTACTGTGATCAGTGAACACTTTTGTTCTAAAAGGAGAACCATCAATATAGCCTCTAAATTTTTCCAAAGCAAAGATTAAAGCATTTAGTTCTTTCTCAGTCGTAGAGTGATTTTTTTCAGATCCAGTAAGAGTTCTGCTGGCATAAGCAACAGCATGCTCATGACCTTGATCGTCCAGCTGTGATATGGCACAACCAAGTCCAACATCAGAAGCGTCCGTCGAAATAATAAATGGCCTATCAAACTTAGGTACACACAAGATAGGTGCAGAAACCAAGAGTTCTTTGACAGCCCTAAAAGCTGCATCAGCTTCAGAAGTAAACTGAAAACATGATCCCTTAGGTAATTTTTTAGTTAATTTGTTAAGAGGAGCACAAACAGTAGAGTAGTTATTGATAAAGCGACGGTACCAAGACACCATGCCAAGAAATCTTCTAAGTTCCTTTTGAGAAGAAGGAGTAGGAAAGTCAGTTATAGCTTTGACTTTATCCTTGTCTGTCCTCAGACCTCTACGATCAACAACAAAACCCAAGAATTTTAAAGATGAGCGACAAAAAACAGACTTGTCAAGATTAATTGTTAAACCAGCTTGCCGTAGTTTTTCACAAGCTCTTTTTAACAATGTTATATGTTCATCAAAAGTTTCAGAGATAAGTATAATGTCATCGACATAGTAAAAGATATTATTAGCAAATTCCGGACCAAATACTTTGTCCATTAGTCTCATCATTCGAGCAGTTGAGTTTACCAAGCCAAATGGTAACCTTCTAAATTGAAAGGCTCCCACGCCTGGCACAGAAAAACAAGTCTTTTCTCGCGAGTCAACAGACAACATAATTTGAAAGAAAGCAGACTTTAAGTCTAAAGAGGTCATAAACTTAGCATTATTTAGAGAGTCTAGTATTTCTTGTACCCTAGGCATTGGATAAGTATCCACTTTAGTTAAGCTATTTAATTTTCTGCTATCTAAGCACATTCTAAGTTCGCCATTAGCCTTTGGAACTAGCAAAATAGGACTATTCCACGGAGAAGTACTTCTTTCAATAATACCTAATTTCAACATATCATCAATCTCCCTACGAACATACTCTCGATGATGAAAAGGTATCGGATAATATTTTTGTTTAACAGGAGCATTGTCTCCGGTATCAATGACATGTTCTTCCAGAGTGGTACAACCTAAAGTATCCTTAGTAGCTGCAATACATTCAAAATCTAGAACCACGCTATTTAATCGTGACCTTTGTTCAGGACTGAGATCTTCCAAGTCATGTAAATGAATATTAGAATCTTTTATTAAGTTAAGAACAGAGTACGGTTCAATCGACCGTTTAGTATTCAGAATATCCGAGCAAAGATGAAATTTAGTTAAGAAATCTACCCCTAATATAATTGGAGTATTAACATCACTACAAACAAACATAGAAATTAATATAATGTAGAACATGTTTATATGAAACAGGTATTTCAATTTTCCCTAAGACTTTCAGAGATGCCCCATTTCCAACAGCAAGTTCAGTATCACATGTCTGCAAGGGAAAGTCTAAACCTTCACTTAGCAATAAGGAGTAAGCACACTCGCTTATTAACGACACGGCAGCTCCACTGTCAGCTAATGCATTGCACTCAAGCCCTAAAATACCTACAGAAAGAAATGGCCTAGGATCGCCCCCATTTTCTTTAAATAAAAGTGAACAATTATTATTGTCATCAAAATTAGTCATAGTTAAATCAGTTTGAGTATACCGGTCAGAGGTATTAGAAGAGTTAGATTTATTTTTATCTATAGTAGCAATAGGATCCTCCGACCTATTATTTAGTTTTTTGAACAAGGACAATATTTAGTAATTACACCAGGTCGCTTGCATTTAAAGCATATTGGTGTTTTGTGTACATCACACCGAGAATGGTGATGTGCACCTCCACATTTTAAGCATAAAACAGTATTATTTTTCTGTTCAAGATTAGTGACACGAAGCCTAGCATTAGAAGTTGATGAATTTAAATTTTCCCCCAAATGGCAGAAATTTGGCAAAATAGATTCCTTGCCAGTGTTTAAGAATCCTCTATTTTCACACTTAAATTTAGAAACTTCCAAACGTGAACAAATATCCTTCAAACCCCTAATTGAGTTAACCTCCGTTAAAGCTAAACGAGAAATAAAGAAAGGACTCATATTAGTCATAATAATTTCCAGCTGTTCTGCTTCACTCAATGGTTTAGACAGACGTAAGAACAAACTTTCCATAATGTTAATGTAAGATTTTATATTTTCACTTTTGTCTTGCAAGCGCGTCCTAATCTGATTCAACAAACAACGTTCATATTCAATGGGTTGAAATTCAGCTTTAAGTAATTCAATTAAATTCTCAAAAGATTCAAGGTGAGATTTATTATTCCTAAACCATATTAGCGCTTCACCAGAAAAAAGATGAACAGAGTTCCTTAAAAGCTCAACATCAGTGACCTCCGAGGAGTATTTCAATTCACGTAACCGAAAGATAAAATCATGAACAGGTGTTCGACCATCATAAATAAGATTCCACTTAAGAACTTGAGAAGCACGTTTGTAACAAGAGCTTGAAGGAGCCATTTCAACAGATTCTCTCACAACAGCTTGAGAAGATTGACCAGGAGTTTGATTACACTTAAGAGTTTCAACTGCATGATACGCATGTGAGACAAGAGCTATCTTTGCAAGATGCTGTTCAGATGTCAAAGAATGAAGTTTCTCCAACCTTAATATGACGTGTGACAACCTCGACAGACACCTGCGACGACACGACGATGAAGAGTGATCAGCCTGAAGCACCGCCTCAACTTTCTCTTTGCAGATCTGAAATTCGTTGTCAACAGACAAGCTTGAGATATATGTGTTGATTTTGTTTGTGTCAGGTGTTATGCCCCTAGTAGATCTTAAACTACGTTTTAATTCATCTACAGTATCATCCTCAGCAGGTTCTAAGCCCCGGGATTTCAATTCAAACAATAGCTCATCCTTATTCAAACAGTCAACATCTATATGTAATGCCATGGCTAAGTATGCCAGTTAAAATTATAGTTACAGAAAAAGTCAAGTAGTATAAAACTTTAGGTACAAATCTTTTTATAAATTTGAGTTAAGTATGTATATTTTAGATACAGAGTAACACTTATATTACAAGTGTGTAAGAGTAAGTTCAGTTTTAAAAGTTCAAAATAAAAACTAATAGTAAAAGTAGAATTTACTTATTTAAATCCACTTAGTAATTTTAAAGATAGAAACACAGATTATAACACAAAGTATAAATTTTAAATACAGCCAAGAGAACTCCTGTTGTAAAGGTTCATAAAATAGTTATTAAAAAAAGGAATAATAATAAGTTGCTTTCACCGACACTATCAGAAAAAAACTAAGCTTTGCCCCTAGCGTTGGGCCGCCAAAAATGTAACGTTATATTATTATATATTAGAGTTACTTATGTGTGAGGTGACTTGACAGAGGTTCTGTCCACACTTGGTGTTGGGCCGGGACTAAAATTGACTAAAATAGAGGGTCGTGGATACTTGAGCTTAGTTCGGTACGAAAACAACTTACCAGTGTCGCACAAAATTGGTGCAGTTTACTAGATAGATAAGAAAGAAAAGGGCGCCATCTGTTTTAATCTAAACCAACAGAAAGATGTAAGTAAATAGTAATATTAAATTAGAGAGATTGAAAGTAAACAAACATGAACCTTGTCAACAGAGTTTATTAACCTGTTATTTATATCGTACAGTAAAAATTAACCAGTTACCATGCTACTACTCTCTTTCAGAGCGTCTTATACATACAGACCCACTGCACAATAGCAGGGTTATTTTATAATATACTTCCCTACTTATCAAGCGTTAACTTATAAACTATTCCTCTGTAACTGTGACAGGGCAAATGAAATCATACATCTCTACGTTCGAGCGTTTGTGTACATGTAAGCAGTATGAAACGTGTTCACCTGATGAGTAGACAGATCCACAAGTAAAGGATGAAGAAGTTCAGCGGGCGCAGCAAATCCACAGAGAAGCATGGACCGCAGCAACACCACGTAGAAGAAGACAGCGTAGCAAACACCCAGCAGAAGCAGATCCGGCAGTTGCACAGACAGGCAGGCGTGCACACAGTCAGAGAGACAGGCGGTCAGACGGGCATAGCCATACACCGCACGTCGACATAAACAGACAAGAGGAAACCCATGGAAGAAGAATCCAAGAAGGAGAAGGGCCCCACAGAAGGACCGGCTGTTTTTAGCTGCAAAGATTGTTGGCATTAGTATTTTGTATGAACATACGTTTTATACCTGCAAATAAAAACCTCAAGCACAAGAAAGCAACAGTGTGGATGACACGTTTCGTGAAACAAAATAGATTTTGTAGATAGGCAAATACACTTACCCGGTTAAAGAAGTATTAAAAGCAGCGGCGACTTTACCATGCGTTTAACCATGTTCGCCTTAGGTTTAGAAATCGTGTTCCTCCTTACATGTTTATTCTAAAACAAGAAACGACCATAAAACACCAAAAATAAAAGCACCTGACGACGAGGTCGACAAAATTCTAGCACACACGAGATACTTACGTAGAAACACTTAGTATTTAACAAGGATGCATTGCGCTTAGGTACATGACGCTAAATTTACAAAATGGCCATACGGCCATAGTGAGACTCTCACAGTATGTCGGTGACGTACGTGCTCACATATCTGTAGCGGTAACGAGAGTCACAAACAGATTCTTCACCTATGCGACCATTGACAAGCGTCTATGACTAAACCTAGAGGAGAATCGTATCGATTGAGACTTCGACCAGACATCGAGATTAAAATAAATCAGAGAAAACAGATCCCAACAATATTTAATTATAAATAGAACCTTCCCGAAGCGTTTTCCTAAAATAAACAAAGATTTACTTAAATGCAAAAGAAACTAGTCCTATATTATACCAAGCGGCAACACTGAGCGATCGACGAGTCGAAATATTATCCCTTGTTGTCCAGAGATGTCGCCACCGGTTCCAAAATAACAGCATTAGACATTAATCTGTAACAAGAAGACGCTACGTAAAAATTAAACTAATTTAAGTATATGAAGCAAATTTTATTGTTTGTACGCAGGAGTTATTTGTGATTTACTCTCAATATTCATTTTAAGAGCGTTTATATTTTAGTTATAAAACAAACGTACTTTTATGATAGCTAACACTATTTTATTTTTATTTTAACAAACATTTAACGTGTTTTTTGCGGTAAAATAAAAATACATAATAAAGTATACCTATTTGTGCAACTTCGAAAAACTTTCATATCATTGGTCACTAACACAATAAACATATAACCACGCGATGCAAGAATCAAATTTGGTAAGTTTGGACGAGCTAACTCGCCATGTGCTGCGTAACAGAATAATAATACTGGTTATCTGATTCATAATTTTTAATAGGTCTTTTTCCTCTCTGTGCTCTCTGCTGTTTCATTCCAATTTATCTACTCGTACCTTACGGTTTTTTTTGTACATCCCCGCCAATTTTTTACAGTCAGAAGAAAATTACGGAGTGCTTTTAAAATGTACCCTCTGAAATTGTTATAATTGTACATTAAATGGATTTAAATAGGCAGTACCACGATGGACACTATTTACATACGCTCATCATCATTTTTAAACGACTTCAAAAAAGGAGGAGTTTCTATTCGACCGTTTTTTTTTTCAATGATTGTTCGCGGATAACTTCGTCATTTATGAACCGGTTTTAATCATTTTTGGTGGTTGGAGGTGGGGGTGTTGAAATGGTACCATGATAAGGAAACGATCTGATGAGGGGATCAGTGAGGAATTGAGGGAATTCAAATATTGTAGGCAAACATATACCGATTTAGTGACAACTGTAGCATTTGCATTCAGAAAGTATATTTTGCTGAAGCGGAACTGATGATGAAGACCACAGCTGATGGCCACCGGAACTCCTCAACGGTACCGATTTTAAGGGTGGCGATAAAATATCTCGATTAAGATAGTTGAGCGACAACGAAGAACATTTTATTGTTTAAAAATGACTGATTTTCCCGCGGCGTTGCTTGCGAGGAGCTTGAAATGTCTTAAAGTATGATATCAACTAAGAAGTGGGACTAGATAACAGCTTATTATAATCACTAAAAATAATAAAATAAAATAAATATTTTAAAAACAAAAAACCGCCTACAAAAACGCAAAAAATTACTTATTTTAAAATGGTACTACATGCCTTTTGCTCTGGTTTATTCATAATTCTGGACATTTGAGAAATCTGGCAATAATGTAAAAAGCTACGGTTACGATATCATCTTACGTAGAAAAAAACCCATGTTTCTAACAATTTCTAAGTAGCGGAAAACTGATAATATTTTTTTCCTCAAAATATTACCACACGGAACAACATATTCGACAAAAAAGATTTGCCAAGTTATTTACCTTATGCTTGTGTACGACACATATTGAGAATTTGAGAGCAACAGTAAGAATACCTAAGAAGGTACTAGAATGTTCAACTATTGGAATTTCACCGACGTATTTGATAGGTGTATAAGAAGTTCGTGACGTGAATTGACAATCTTATTATAATAGTGAGCTGAAACGCGATACACGAGGTGGCGCCTGACAAATATCTTGCGCGTAGATTGAACCCGAGATCTGTCAGAATGAATGATACCTTTAGGGGATTCGGTAACGCAATGCCGCGAAATGAGGGACTTACTATTTGAGGTGAATAAATATTGCGATCGTTTTGGTTCCGTCCACTTTAAAAATTGTGGCGGTTAAAACATAAAAGGTTTTATATACGATACTTCCAATAATACATGAAAATTATATACCTTTGTACTAAGTATATACCAGTTTCTTAATAGGTAGTAATCGCCATTTTTTTAAAACAAGTGACAAAATATATTTTCAGTTGAAGGTGCAAAAAAAAAGATAATGTCGAAAGCAATATGGTTTTACTGACTAGAATAGAGCCTCTGTAAATCCATGCGTCTGTAAAAGGAGAGAGGAGGCCCATCCTACCAGACGTCCATTTCTGAGAGTCGAGCCCTCAAAACTTTCATTTGAATATGAAAATGAATAGTTAAATCGCAAACGCAATAGTTCTTTTTCTTATTATTTTTTTTAAACTGCTTTACGTTCCTTTGCATGCGATTTATTTTCTACTTTCGAGTGCTTGATTTATCAAAAATTCTTTGTTACTCGTAGGTACTTGTATAAAGTAGGTACCTATTATAAATGAGGTAAAGGACCATCGCTGGTTAGATGTAACTTTAAAAAACACTGTTGATCAACATACATGTTTATTCCCTCGTCAAGAATGTGCTCTAGTACGGGAATCAAGGCAGTTGTCTTTTCTTTTTACCATTTACACCCCCCCGTAAACTTTATTTTTAAATGTCGTTCATTGATGTCGGTTGTTTTCGTCCAATTTTTGTAAACCTCGACCAACGTATATTCTGTATTTTACTATAATATAGATATCTTCCGCCGAAATCTTAAAATTCTTTGTTAAACAGCCAAAAAATCAAGCAATAACAAATCGTTGTGCCCAAGTGACATCAGCAAATTGGTCGGCCGTAGAAATAAAAGATAGGCCAACCGACGGTTTGACAGGTCTCGTTGTTTTGACTTTTCGACCCGTTTGAGAGCACTTGCGCCGATCGAAAGCTTTCAGACTTTTACTGTAAAAGCTTTCACAAAGATTTTAAAATGAAAATAGCAGCACTAGGCAAAGAAGGGGTTTATTGCTTTGCTTCCCGCTACGGTTATCGCTTTTTAGGTTGGTCTTTATTTGCTATGTTGAATATTTTATTTTAAAAACCATCAAATTAATTATGTTGCACTGTCATAACTTTAACACAACTAAAAAGATGAGCGTCTCATTAACAACATAATTTTTTAAAATAAATTCAGCTACTTAAGCGATCAAAATAAATTGACCCTGATCTGGAGTTTAAATATCAGGATCAATTGTTTTGATCGCGTACGAAGATGAATTATACCAACAATCGTTATAGTTTTTTTAAAAGATAGAATAGTGCGACTTATGGCTAAGTTGGGAAAAGTGTACGGCCTCTATATAATACTAGGATGTTAAACAATATTGCTTTTTGCCTGTTAAAATTTTCCAATATACCTATTATAGGTTGAAAGAAATATGTCAATTTGTGTTTATGTACACTCAGAAATATGAGCAATTGTAAAAACGTCCTACCTGAAATATATACAATCAAAAAAACGACACTTTGAAGCTGCATACGTTTGTATCTTAATCTAAATTAATGAATAATTTAATGAATTCATAATAGTCTTAAATCAATTAGGGTTTATTTAAATTTGCATTTACTCGTAATTTATAATGAAAATTCCATTCCAGCTTAATTACTAGATATATACTTGACAAAAAAAAAATTGGCCTCAACTATTTTTATGGACATTATCATTTTGACTAAATTCACTTTGGATTATTAGGTACTATTTACTTTTCATCCACTTCAGAGATTAAATGAACAAACAGAGAGGCAAAGGTACATATACAGCAAGAATTTCGAATTTCTCCATAAAACCTAAACAAAAACATTTTTGTAAATGGCTTAAGCTTGTGAACATGTCGCTGTGGCTTTAATGGGCAGGGCTCAAGCTGTGTGATTAGATTGTCGCATAAAACTTTTATAGACAAACATAATCTAAATAAATAAGTTTGCCTTATTATTTCTAGTGGCTGTATGAGGAAGTTCCCATTAACGGGTAAACGGGTAGTCGAGGTCCGGTAATATAAAACGGGCTATCGTTTGTTTCTGATTCAAAATAAGGTTCTTTTTAAAACCCTTTATCTTCACTGGTCAACTCGGGTCAGGACAGGAACACGGAGGAAAAAGGAGGGCGGAATCTCTTAGCCGTAATAATAAAAATAAAATAAAGAACTAGTGACAACAAGGTAACGTCAATCAATAATGATTAACGATCCACGCTTGCCTTGAGTTAAAATTTCCTTAAATAATTAAGTAGTTTTTTATAAAAAGTGGGATCTAAAACCCATAGACATTTGCATTGTTAAGATTACAAACACAAGATTATAATTCTAAGACTGCAAATGCATGGCCAACCCTGAGGAGTAAGATGGAATGCCTCTATGCTAGTAATTTCACATTAAGAACGTCAAAGTGCGTTAATAAGATCTAATGCAACATTAAAAGTAGCACATACTTTGTTCCGAGCTGCTCCGTAGTTACCTATGTTCCCAGACAGTAGGTGCTCAAGAAACTACCGGTTAGTTTGTACTTATTTTATCTAAAACATAAATAAAAGAAAATTTATACCGCAGCATGTTCATTAGCTGAACTTGCTCCGGGATGTAAGCAGCTTGGATGCGGGCCATAGCGCTTTTTCTTTCAAAGGAAATTAGTTAATAAAAGGTAAAGAAGCTCTGGGAAAAATGGTTCGTTACATGCATCTGACGTTTATAAGAAAGTTGTGGGAAAGAAAAATACCTGTACAATGTAATTTTTGTTCATTTTTATTCATAAAGATAAAAATGCTTCATTCACTATTATGACTATTTCTGTCTTACTCATTTTTTTCATTGGCTATCTTTTACGAGTACTTTTTTCTACTCGTATAATGTGTAACTTGTGCTATTTACTAAGTACCCGAAACCGGCGTGCGTGCATGACTAGATGAAGAATGAATGTGGAAGAAGCGAACGAGATTTGTCAGGATCGTAGCAGGTGGAAAAAAGTGGTCTCTGCCTACCCCTCTGGGAAACAGGCGTGATATAATGTATGTTTGTATGTATGTATATTAAAATATAATGTTACAGTATTTTTTTACATGTAATTCTACAAGCAATAAATAATTGCATCTGAAAGTAAGTGATGATGAGTTCTTACTCATCATCCGTTAGAAATTATGTACAGTAATTATTGTGACCCACCTAAGGTCCGAAATCAATCCAACATTCCACAGCAATAAGGTTGAGTTTCTTATTAGTTACAAAAAACATGACATCTCTAATGACATTGATGACTTCAGGCATTTGTTTTAAATCGTTCCTTATACTGGTACCTACATACTGTAATACTTGATCTAATGAATTAACGTTTTTTTCCTAAAGATGTCAAAAGTAAATCATGCCCTTAATAGTACACTTCAGTTTTTAAAAGAATAAAATGTTAAAAGGTGGAAAATTATACGTAGAAAGAAAAGTACCCTTTCATAATTGCAATACCGTTGAAAGAAAATACTATACTATACCAATTATTGTTTGTAATAAAAAAAAATTAAACTTTTGTTTTTCATTTATTTTATAAATAAGATAGTAATTATTAAATATAAGTTGCTAATAACTAATAAAATGAAGTTATAAATTGAATGAAGAAGACAATTCTTATCTTCTCTTATATCTATTAAACGAAAGTTTATTTTGAAAATCTAATGATACTTTTAGCAAGCTTATTTCTTGGAATGGGTTTTGAAATTCAATTTGTAGTGAAAGTCATTACGCAAAAACATGATTTTGAGGTTTAATTATCACTGTCCAGAATTAACTAACACTGTGTCACGTGTTAATGCTAAATGTATGTCACATTAATGTTTAATGAACCTGACATTGTAACCACCACTAAAGCGGATTAATCTGGGCTAAAACTACCGCTTTTGCCGTGTGCTGAGTGAATAAACCGATAACCTTGTGCTACGATTATTGATTGAATTGTCATTGAGGGCTTTAGCACTATACATTGTAAATTACCTTTAATGTTTTGGTCCACGTGATTATTATAAATTCAATTTAATAATCATACAACTTTGGCGTTTTGAAGCAAGAGTGCAAAGGCATTTTTACAAGAACGCCAAATAAGTCACCAATATTTTCGACATTTGCATCCGGACCTTGTAATTAGCCGATGTAGAACGCCAAAGAGGTTATAATTAAGGTATTGTTTTAAAAAGCGTTTTCCTAATAAATAAACTAGACCAAAGGACACGCAGAGAGATACTTTAGCGCTGCTCGTAAGCATTGGGGCGTGTGATTGGATCGCATGTTCGTTACTCTAACGACATAGTTTCCATAGCTCAACGATGCGCGTTGTCAAATTATAACATGCATCCATAGCTAAAACAAGAAGTACTTATATATTTGAGATCTACTACTACGTAAAGTCAAAAAAAGAGTAATGTTTTTATTGGTAACCAACCGCTTTACCGAATTTTTCTTCATCAATTGTGTCATTTCATCGAATTTAATTTCATCGAACGCTATTTTCTATTGAAACTATTGTATTTTCAGGATATTTTAAACATTAATTACGTAGGTTAGGTTAAGTACAAGTTGTAACTACAAAACAACTCATGCGACCTGAAATTGCTTTCGATGAAACGTATTTCGACAAAGTAATAGGTTCGTATTTTTTGCATCATGGTAAGACACATGTTATAGTGAGCGTGCGGTTTATAAATAAAAATTATAAATTCGTTAATTATAAAACTTTAAGTAGTCAGTAGTTGCGTTAGTCATTATATCTCTATTAACTACGAATCCCGCTTGTTTGCCGGGTACTCGTACCTACCTATTGTCCCAGACCAGTCTAATCCTCGGATTCGGTTCCGTCAAAACGTCGCCGCTTATCGGGCTGTCCATTAATTTCCCTAATGCTACATCGATGTTTTAATTCCCGTCCATTAAGCCTGCAGTATTTCAATCACCCCACTTTGAGGTGTCAAAGTCAATTAAGTCATGCAATTTGATGGGATTGAGATGATCTAGATAACTAAAATTGACAGATTAATAACGGTGTAACTGGTATTTTAACAATTTTTATTTTTAGGAAACACTAATACTTAATCAATAAATAAATAAATAAATAAATATCAGGGGACAATGTCACACCAATTGACCTAGTCCCAAACTAAGCTCTAGGCTTGTGCTATGGGTACTAGACAACGATATAAATACTTATATAGAGAAATATATACTTAAATACATAGAAAACATCCATGACTCAGAAACAAATATTCTTGCTCATCACACAAATATCTGCCCTTACCGGGATTTGAACCCAGGACCGCTAGCTTCGTAGGCAGGGTCACTACCAACTAGGCCAGCGCGTCGTAAATCAACAATGTTATTTAGACTTTTATTTTTATCAAAAAAGTCAAATTCTCAAATATGTTTTTTATTTAAAAGTCGTCAACAGATTATTTAAGTAAGGTAAGTTCGAAACACTAACTTCCCGTTTTAGTCTTTGCCTTAATTAAAGATCAGGTGTTTACCCTTAATTATTGTGCAACAATTATCAAGCTAATTAAATTAAATACTTGAAATAATGTATGTCTTCTCACAATCGGCCTGGTTGCTTTAACGCCTTTGGCACTTAATTCAAAATGACTTTAAAGTGACAAAGCAGTAAAGTGTGCAACTGCTTAGGCGACCGAACCATTATTTGTTTCTCTGTTTTTTTTTTATAAATATAAATGTATAATCATTTAATTGTATATTTATATTTTGATTTGAGGTAATAAGTACAGGTTTTTTAAAAAAAAACGCTGTTTTAACTTAGCAATTTCGTAGTATTACTGAATTAATAAAACCTAATGTCACCAAGTTGTTCGTTCGTAGTTATTCTAGTTGGCTATCTAGTAACATGAAGACACACAAACAGTAATGGTAACAGTCACGTGTTATTAACACACGACCTTTCTAAAAACCTACTAAAAGTGCCCAAAGCAAGATGTAACGAGAACTTAGGTGAAGAGGGTCCTATTGAATAATGTAAGAAGACAAAACTCGACATTTTTATTCATTTCTTTTATTCCGACACCATTTTAGGGTGAGGACGATCTTCGTAGATAAGTTCCGAGTTTTGACTTGAAAAGATTTTTACTTAAATCTGGTACGTAACTGTGTTTAATTTATCGTTCAAAAGATTTGCTGAAAAAGCTTTGTATGAAAGATGAAATCCAGAAAAGATTAAGGGCTTAGGTAACAAGAACAATAAAACCTAAAAGCAGTATTAATGTCAGTGCCTGCTTTGATTTCTATAGCATACTTCGTATTTATTCGCTTACGGGTAAAAAAATACAAATATACAAAAGTCATCCGCAGACATGGCCGCCTATATTCTTGTAGATTTGCATGTAAAGTACGGACTTACTATTAGTTGATTAAAGTACCTTGTCGCAGAAAGTTCGTGGGCATATGCTGATATAATTAACTCCTTGAGAAGTCGCATTACTTCATTAGTAAGGGTCTTAACAGGCTAAAAAGTAAAAAATGGTACTGCTGTACAAGTTTTTTTTTTATATGCATGGATCATGAATTTTCTAGAAAATAAACATTTAAAGGCAATTTTATAAATGGTTTTTACCTAACGGTGAACAAAATACTCTAAACTAAAATAATTGAAGATTTTAATGGACTTATAAAATATATTAAAACCTATTTTTTTTGAGAACATCACGTTTGGTTTATTAAAAATTATGTTTCTTAAATATACAATCAAATTACCTCGAACTAAGTCAAGCAGACATCAAACGTTGAATCACCTTTACATGCCATAAAATATTGGGCTATTTCGAATACGTATTACTTATATTGGCAAAGAAAAATATTTATACTCTTTGCTATTAAACGTTTGCCGACGAAAAAGTCAAATAACTTAATGTTACACCGAAAACTATATTTGATGTATCAAAAGAAAGAGGATTTTAAAAATAGGTCTGCTAGAGTTTTTGCAAATCTTCTTTTAGGTAGATCTATGCTAAGCACTAGGAGATTCGCTTCACATTACCAAAAGTGTTAAAGAACCACGATGTGGCGTCATTGCTAGGTTCGATTCCCCGTAAACGTTTGTGTTTTTAGGGTTCCGTACCAAAATGGTAAAAAAGGAACCCTTATGCCGAGACTTGCATGTTTTCTCAGCAACTGCAAATGCTATCAACTTAAATTCGGCATAGAAAAATATATGAAAATGTTTTATAAATAATTAAAAGGGATCTATAACAAGGGTTTAAATATTAAACCGGTTTGCTTATAGCAAATGGGGTGTCATATAAAAGTGCTCAATATGCACATTTCAAAACTATTTATTTTTATTTTCTGTTATGTACTTTTTGATTTACTTATAGCCAAAAATGACCAATTTTTATTTTGTGGTTACCAAGCATGTTATGTCTGACTCGCACATGACCGATTTTTTTATTCGTTAAATTACGTTTTTCCATTTTCCGTAATCGAAATCTTGGTTTCTAAAAACAGATTACCCTAACTATTATATTTTCATTTAGATTGTTCAGGGCCGATGCCGCAGGGATTAGAGATTCTCGGCGGTAAACACCATGTTGTCTTTAGTTTGACCTGATATAGTATTTTCAACGTTTTGATCATTCTTCTGTCAAGTAAATAATAGCGCAGTAAATATAATCGCATAATTTTTAGGGTTCCGTACGTCAAGAAAATCACTAGCGAGTCTGTCTGTCCGTCCGCCTGTCAAAGTCAATTTGTTCCGAAACAATTGAGCCGATTTATTTCAAACTATATATTGTGTGACTTATTGTGAAAGTCTTAATATATATATTTTTTAATTGAAAGTTATTTAAAAAAGGTGAATCTTGTACACCGGTTATATCCGAAACTACTGTGCCTAAATACAATTTCAATCGATTGCACGATATTTTATCGCAATAGTAGTGAACTAAGAGTTAAGAAGGCTTCCAAACTCAATTCAATGTTGATAGATGTAGTTAGAAGATTATCGGGCTTAGGACAAAACGTCGAGACAGACCACTCTTGTTGAAAACTAAATTTTAGAACTAAGAATGGACCTAAATAATATAAAATATTGCGCAACTTCAAGGTGCTCTTTTTTATTTCAATACTTAAGGTAGCACTTAACGTTTTTCAAGTTAAAATTACTTAGATCTGGAAAATATTTCGTGTGTTATTAATTTAAATTTCTTGAACGATAGCATTTTTATATCATTAATGAGGTAAGTAAGTAGCTTAATGAAAACATTAAGTCGTTACTCGCTATCTTATCAAGCACGTCGATTCTTCAGTTTTATTTGCCGAAACGAAATGAAACCAAATTTCATATTTATGTCGCCAGTTGGGCGTTCGTTATTAACTTAATTTTGCTTTGCCCTTCGTACTGTTTGGTAAACCGTAAAAACATAAAACACTTTATATATATTAACCAAAACTACACATACCTACATAATTAAAAATGGTTCAAAGATCCAAGGCAAACACTCCCTGAGCTTATTTACCTATTATTTATTTGTTTATTTATTCATGAAAATACAATTTGTAGACGTTTAGTTAATTTAATATGAGGTGGGCAATATAGTGAAATTGAGCTTTTAACAGATAAAGGTATTGATTCAGATGTGGCTTCTGGGGGCATAGACAAGATGCATAACAATTAACGTTGGCCTTTAAGATTTATGTAAGCTGATGACCGTATAAATAGTGATATTATTACAAGTAGGTAAAATATAGTAGTGGATACTGAGGTGACGGCAAATGTAAATACATACACACATAAACTCACTCCTTCGTTCCCAGAGTCAGGTAGGCAGAGCTACAGAATTACCTGCAATTCTAATAAGTTGTTAACAATTCCGCAACCATATTTTGCACAACCAGGCGACGGCAGATGTTTGGAAGTAAAACGCGTGCTTGCGCTAACCGCAAGTAACTGAGATCAAGAAAAACAGATGCTGAAAATGATGATGACAATAATTATGACGGATCATAACCGTCCATCAAAGATAATTAAGATAATTAATGTGTTTAAGAGCGTCGGTGGCCTAGTGGCTTTATGAAGTCGCCTCGTGATCGTAAGATACCGAGTTAGAACCCACGTGGTCCCATGTACCAATGAGTTTTTCTAACTTAACTGTACCCAATGCTCTTACGGTGAAGGAAAAACATCGTGAGGAAACCTGCACATTCGAACAGCTGAGTGTGTAAGAGGGTAATTAGACAAAAGATCCTAAAGGGTCGAAGTGTATCCGAACAAAAGGGCCCATCTGTAAGATAAGATAAGGTAAGATGTTCAAAATAAATATACTTACCTAATAAAATACCCATGAGATTTTTAGGATCTTGTCGGGAAAAATGTTTAAACGTAACTTAAAAAAATGGCAATTGGAGAAATGTTTTTACAGTATCAAGGAATACTTACGGGTTTTAATATGTAAAAATAAAGTATTTGACAAATAATAATCACTACATAGTAATTAGGTGTTTACCAATATTTATTGCTTGCTTGCTTGCTGAATACAAGTACAATAATTATAATGAGTAATATTATGTATTTAATTAACTGTATTCTGTCAAATAAATTACCTAATAATAGTAGATTGTTCAACAAGGGATTAAATAAGCCATAATGACACGAGATGTTTAGCCACGCGAGCGAGCTTGCGAGCGAGGGTGGCTGTAGTTCGAGTGTCATTATGGTTAGTCTCGCGTTAAACACTCTACTTATCACTTTGAATGCGAGGAAAAAAACGACGTTCTAAACAAAATTACAACATTTATTATAAAAAAGTTTCTAACAATTAAAACTAACAATTTTATTGGACCACGCATAATAAAAGAGTTCGGCCTTAATATGATTAAATAGATTCATATTCGTAATAATTAATCGTGTTTTGCACTGTTGTCATTTTGAGGTTATTTCGACACCCAAAAATATGGTCCATACACAATCACTGAAAATGGCGATAATCCTCCATTCACAAACACCGTGATTGGTTGTTTAGGGGTTTCCAAAGTAAATTACAAAAATATACTTTAATCCCTAGAGATAAATAAGGAGCTTTAGTCCCGATTCGCAGAGATTTAAGTAGCATTTTAAGAGCATGAGAAGTGAAAAATAAATAAAATAATAATTAGTCACCTAAAAAAAACAGTTTTAATCTGCGTCTGGTTGTCAATAGTTTGTAAGAGAGACTTCTACGTATTATATTGTAAGGAGTATCTCAAAGAAGGTATAAAACAAGTTCAATGTGAAAGGAAGGTGACCGCAGTTTGACCTCATATTTAACTGACCTTCGTAATATTAGGTGTGAAACAATCAAGTTAAAAGCAAAAACGAAGCCCTAATGAAAACAATGATGAATGAGTTTGGTAAAGTTTTTGACAATGTTTAATTAATTATATTTATTGAGAAAAGCTTAAGATACACCTTTAATATTAATTATCATTTTTTCCTATTATAGGCACTTTAAAATATTTTGTTATCATATTTAAGCCACTCCATTTAAGAAATTAAACTAGTTACTTAACGTTTAAATTAGTTAGATATATTAATAGTACCTTTTACTCGTCATTTCTTATTGAAGTGAAAATTAATTTTGGTCCTTCGAACCAGATGAACTTCTTATGTGTTACCCTCTGCACGTCAAGGACAACAACTCACGACTTAACAAAGTTAGATTAATCTATTAACAACAATCATTATACCAAAGCTTCGCTTATTAAATTACCCCATAGTCGTTATTGCAACGGTTTAGGTCTGAAGTTGCCGCATCCCCGCAACATAGTTGAGTTGATTATGTTTCGGCGTGCTCTTACGCTGGCCTGACTCGTCTAATAACTGATATTATAAATGGCCGGGTGAGTTGCTTTTGCTTTAAGGTTTGGCTCACTTTAAGGCATTTGCATTTGCACATTAAAATAAGATTTATATATTTTTCATACTATTATTATTGATGTCATAATAATTCTGTTTGTTTGCCTGTCTGTTTGATATGATTTCACGGCTGAACCACTAAACCGATTTCAATTAATTTTGGTATGGAGAACTTGAGTCTCAGAAGGATATAGGTTACTTATTTTTTTGAAAAATTAGACATTTTTCGGTGGAATAGCGATTGATTTCCCATCTTTATCTTCATTACATAGTAAGTTAAGATTTATTTATTTATATTTAGCTTTTTTTTTTAAGTTTTAACTTATAAACCTCTACTTATCTGTCTATCTATCAACTAACTTCTTATAAACTACGCATTGTGTGTTGCTTTATCGGGTTAGTAACTGAATCAATTTCCATAAAAAATCACACGAATACAGTCTGTTATATGGAAGCCTGTTTTAGAAATCACAAAAATACTGGATGTGTGAGAAATGCTACTCTACATTAATGGCGAGTGCTCTAACATTATTACTCGCATACATCTTATAATACTCGTGGCACTGATTAAACCGAAAACGTGCTAGAGTTTATCTTCCGTAGATTGTAAAAAGTCACAGTTTAGTCCCAAATGTCGTCTTTTATTAATGCTTTCACCGCGCGAGAAAAGCAGCGAGTAATAAATATGTGACGTCTACCTTTGCTATGACAAGTGATATTCCTCATTTACTTGAGGTAGATATCAGCTTGTAAATAAAACAATTGCAAGAAAAGTATGTTTGAAACTAACCGTTACTTCCTAAATAAACCTGGACAAATACTTGTCCGTCTCTTCAGGGTTTAAGCATCTTCTTAGATTACATCAAAATGTGTTGCTATAACTGGCAGAAAAGACGAAAGCTTTATTAATATAAGTAAGGTATTAAAAATCTTTTCTTAAAAAAATGTAAGTTATTAATAGCTAAAATTAAGAAACGGGAACTTTGCCATTGCGTTGCGAAACTCCTGTAGCAAGTGCAAACATGCTATCAACGGGTAAGGATTGAATCTGTTTCCTTTGATGAATTTGAGATGCCGCTTAATAATGGCGTATTAGGGTAGCTATGTAACGTATGACTATTTCTTGTGACGCAGTGGTAAAGTAAGGTTTACCTTATTTTAGTTCTTAACGGTGTTCGCTTTTTGAAAACCGCCCGGCATTGAATTGTAGGAACTGTCATTCTTCACAAAATGACTCGGGTATTTGACTTGCTAATGTATAAGAAAATACTCTATGCTGTAGGCGAGCTAGATGTCCTATGTCATCCCAAGATTACAAACGTAAGCCGCGCGACGACCCTATTCACGTATCTTTTATACTGTCAATGGGGATTTATAAGAACCAATGTATGAATCCTACCGTGTTTTCAGAGATAAAGGGTTGCCTGTCGTAGAAATAATCTCAGCTCATCTTATTATTTTCAGATAAATCATGTCAGATACGTCTTGAAAGGGTGGATTAAGTAAATAATTTCGAAGAGTCATAATGGCGAATTTATCTGAATCCCGAAATTTCATTAGTACATAACGTATTATGTCTTTTGAAGACTTTCTTTTTCATTATAATTCTTCTCATCTATGTTCAGTAAATCAACAGCTTCAGGCCGACGACGCTTCTTGCAGTATTTAAAATTCAAACCACATAAGGACTCATTTATACGTCGTTAATGATGGACTGAATCTATTAGCGCTTAGGGCAAATTAAACCATCATTGCGAAGCGCCGCAAGAAACCTAAAATATACAATAAATTACGACTTAAGAAAAACGGACATCAATATCTCTCTGTCAAACTTTATCTACATCAGTTCAACGAAAAAACTGTAATGCAATTTGAGCATTATTAGGCATGCCGGATGATAAGCATTTCCCTCGCCCATTTTTAAACGCTAACGCATACTTTATCAAAAAACACACAAAACAATTCCAAAAACAGAATCATACGTCAACTTGATTGCCGTCACATATATTTATGTAGAAGATAAACCCCAATCTTCATACGGACAATTGGTCCAATAATTTATTATGTTACCCACGTTGTACCAACGAATACAGCGGTGGGAAGGGGAACAACCCGAAGGTATAAGTTATAGGCTTTTTGGCAGAGGTTAAAAGACAAGATAATATCACGGATTTAGCCATACCCCTTCGGCCCTTCTTTGCATATAAATAATCCGGAACGGAAAGAGGGGATAGAGTTAGTTTTGACGGTTAAACGAATTTCAGGGTTAAATGGCTATTCCGTTAGTAAATGGTGATTTAGTAGCTTTTACATTTGGGTTTCACACAGGCAACAGCATGAAGTCTTGCGTAACAATGTGATGTGCGATAATTATCTTCGTGACACATCTGCGTCGAAATGAGTTATGAGTGAACAAGGCTCAAACTTTTGACGCGCACTATGATGTAATTTATATAGTCTGACAGGTTAAATAAGATAAATATGATCCGTTTTAGATATCTTTGAACCAAATAATTGAAAATACTTACAATAAATAATAATCATCATCATAATCATTTCAGCTCACATTAACCCACTGCACGGTAAATTCTCTTCGTTGTTACGCCAATTCTGCTCTGTCCTGCGCTAAGGTCAATGCGTTATAATGATTTATAATAATTAATATAATTATTTATAAACTTCCCGAGTCTAATTATTTACGTTAAATTAATAATTTCCTAACATCTCAGGTGTTTGGTAAATTTACTTGCATACGAAAGTTATTAAAAATAATGTTAAGGCTTGAACTCCATTGAATGCTTGAAATTGAAATATCATTTTCATAAAATCTTTTACGAGTGCAAGCTCCATGAAAATATATATCAACGGAAATGCGCTTAGAATATTATTCGACGTACATATTTGTTGAGCACGGACTTGGTAACATGCATGACTCATATTACACGAGACAATTCTAACAAGGATCAAAGCAATGAAGAAGCAAATATAATAAGGTTTGGCATACTACAACTGTCTGCGATTTTAGATATGCCTCTTATTTATTTATTAGATGGCTAAGATAAGTGAGGGCATTAATTTCACGAATGATTTAAATGAAAACTGTGGTCTTGTGAAAAGGATGCCGTCTGAGGTTAAAGCGATAAAAGATTACTATACATATTACGTGCTAACACTTCATGTCACGGCGACAGATCGCAGACAGTATCTTATTTTACAAATCGCCCTTATCGGATACTTTTTTTACTTCACCGTAAAAGCACCAAATAGTAATGTACATAACTTAGATTACCACAAGGCAACCGCGAGGATTCGTACTTGGTACTTTAAGACCACTAATCGACACCCTAAGCCACTTATCACGACCACCCACGCTATCAATAGCGTAGTCGTATCGTGTGATCAATTATAAAAAAGACGTAGCGAGATAACCGACATGAAATTAGGACATAACATTCTACAAATGGCACAGTTAACACATGAAAGTAGGGCGGTTTATCTATTAACCAGAGGAAACAGACAGGTATATGAGGCTAAGTTCAGGTTGGCTAATTAGCAAAGTTCAACGTACCAATTTCTGAGCGCGTATAACCTGTTAAATTTACAATTATTATGTCATTGTGTACACTGTTATAGGTTTTAGTGTTGTTTTGTTTGGACTTTGATGATGCGATACTGGTCGGAGGCGCATGAGCCGGTGTGTGATTAGTTGTTTATTTTTTTTGTTGTTATCTTATCTTATCTTATCTTATCTTTTTGGTGGAGTCCTTACGGATACACTTCGACCCTGTGGGATCTTTTGTGTCCCCTCTTTTAGCACTTAATCCAATGCAGCCTCCACCACTTCCAAAAAGCGGATAATGGAGTGCAATGGCAGTGCCTTGAAATCGTTCGGTTCTGGATATCTACAACCGAGGATTTTCATTCTTACTGCAGCGAGTTGTTGTTCCTACTAACACTAGTTTTTTTTTAAAGATTATTATAACCAACTAAATATGGACCCAGAGTCAATCAGAAATAATAGATTTTATTATTATTATTTGTATGTCTTTACCAATCACGGGACTATGGGAGTCCCGGACCTTTGGAAGGCGTACATGGAGCCGAAGCCAACACGCAGAGGCCCTTTAGACAAGTTTAATTTAGTAAAGTTATGGGACACCAACCGGCGATTGTCCCTGAGTGAGTTCAAACTAAAGAAGTATGCTCCCACGGACAACCACCGGTCAGTGTAAAGACTATTTAAGAAGGATGGGAATACTAATAATAGGTTCTATGAATGAACTGATATGGATTGGTGAACTAGGCTATTGATGAAACTACGGCGCCTGCCTGGCCAATGCTAATTACTTTGGTTTAAATGGCAGGCGGTGACTCGCCAACTCAATGGAATGGACCTCCCGAAATAGCCACATATATATAGCAGCAGGGAGGCAACAGTTCCAGAGGGGCTAAGGGTGGAGAGGTGCTTCTGGACTTTAAACGACCATAAGGTGCCAACTCACCACTTATGCAACACATCCACCCTTCGAGCATATAGCTCTTGCGACTCCACTCTGACCGGCCAATAAAGGCAAGCCAGAGGTGAGGGTCTGTTCCTCGTCATTGCACACCGCAGCCGGCCGGTGAAGGCAAGCGTGAGGTGAGGAACAGGACCTACCCTCGGGAGCACTCAGGTCCGTGGTGTCGCCACTCACCACAGCTCGCCACTAGCTGCCTTGCGGCCTTATTATTATTATTATTATTATAGAAATATAAAAGAAACGCGTGGTAGGAAAGAATAATAACATTATGCGCTTTAACACGTGGAACATAAATTCTTATTTTAAATACGAATACTCGAATAAGTCTGGCATTAATAAATGATTCTAAATTTAAACCACGTTCAGTTGACAACTACAATTGTTTTAAGGCTGAAACTCGTGACGGCTCATTATTTAAAAGATAAAACTAATCCTTCCCCGTAATCTAACAAAATAGCCGTGAAGTGAGCCGGAAGCCTTCGTAACCCCACTATTCTTTTAGCTGCTGTAAAAAGTTTATGCCGACTTAGTCAGGGATTTGTGGACGTTTATAAATAGTAAAGGAAGGCTTGGATGGGACTAGCATGGCAGAGATATTTTAAACGCTGAAACAAAGGGCATTGTGTAAGTTTGTATGAATATTATTGTTATTATTTATTTATTTATTTATTTTGCCAGCGGCCACGTATGATATTCTTATATTGGTTTAGAGGACTTCCAAATAAACATTAACATATAAAAGTTAACGCGTTAAATAATATCGGGGCTCACATATTTAAAGTTTGAAGCATTAAGTGTTTACGCCCAGTAAGAGGTAGGTATTACAGTAAGTATTACATTACATAACAAAAAATGATTGTTTTCAAAAAATCTGTCATAATTTATCACATTTACGAATGGCCGCTCACCTTAAAAAAATATGACTGTTACAAATGACAACACTTTAACGTCAAATTCTTTAAAAATAAAATGTTCAAAAAAAGAAATGATTGATTGATAGGTATCACGTTATAAAGTTTCGATTGGTTTAAATGACGGATACAGCCTTATCAAAATCATAATCACATTTCACGAATACGTATTAAATACCGCCCGGAGGATTTTCAATTCTGTGGATATCACAAGAATTTACCGTGATCAATGTTCAGAGTATATTGTGAGATTTTAGCAGAGCATAGCTTAAGCATCACACCTCCCTCCTTCACGCCTTCATAGCTCATAATTACCAACAACTCTAAAAACTTGTTGTTAATTCTGTAACAATATTTTGCACAATCAGGCTAATAATGTTTACTTAATTCATAATATTGGTCAGATATAGTGACAATGACGTGTAATATAATGTTTATTTTAACAATAAAAATCTCATGCCCATTCTCATCAAAATTCAAGCTTAAAAATTAAGTTTAAGTTGAAATTAAAAATTATGGAATGATTCATAATAATATAAAGCTATAAAAAATATATCAAAAACACATCAGAGCCGTTATTTGTGAGAAAATAATTGCGTTGTGTTAATAGTTTGGCCAAAAAAAACGTATTATTTGTACTCAGTATGTCATAGTTTGTTTAAATGGCTCATTTATAATTTTAAGACTAACCTAAACGCACTATACTACACATATTAATCGTTAGGTCTGATGCCGATTATGATTTATCACAATCTACCGAGTCCCAGGCACTACAAAGTACAAAATATGTGGCTTCTATAGGTAGCCTAGATGTTCCTTTTAATGAAGTACCTCTGTTTCTAGCTACGAGTGTGTTGAAAACAGTGAATAAAAGATTTAACATTCAGAAATTCAGCGGTCAAATTAATGGACATCTACGTTAAATAAAATGACAAAAGTTAACTTTCCAGTACTTGCCCATTGCAATATAAAAATAATTCACCATGCTACGGACGAGAAAGTAGTAAAAATAAGCTGCCAGCTTAGCAGTTAAATGAAAAATATGCTTGCGTCGCCGCGTCCCTGGAGAAAATTAAGGGTTTCAGAGCGCCGGACTTCTTCATATCTTCATAAGGATTATCTTATATTGCACAGAAGTTCATAACGTGTTCTCAGGGGGTTAATAAAACTCGTTCAGAACCTTCTTACTTTTGCTCAGTTAATTAACAGTTCACAAAAAGTTACTTTGCTATAGGTACGATTACACAAATATTTAAAACTACGGTTCCATAGCATGTGAAAATTGCGCTAAAATATTTCATACTTCAATTAAGACTAATGAAATATTAAATTAATGATTATAAACAAAAATAACCTACTACGTTCAGATATCCGTTTTGTCAGAAATAGTTTGGATATCGTTCACTGAGTGTGTAGAAGAGTGCCACTTCACATAATTAGGATTATTCCGGTACCTTTCTGATTTTATGTGCATTTGATTTTTTTCTCCTATAAGGAGTACGTATTATTTAATTTTCCCCCAACGCACAAAGAATAAAATGAATGAATTCTATCAGAAAAACACTGTCATATCGTCAGTTGCTATAAACTTCTCGTCGTTATTGGCCAAATCTTGGTAATCTTTATGTAAAAAAATATTAAACAACAAAATCCTTATCCATATAATTTTATTATGCAAGGAGATGGTATTGAGCGATAGGATACCTTTTAGAGACATCAGTCTTGAGTGTACATAAAATAAAGAAAGATAGATAGATAAGGGAAGAATTGTAGGTATTATTTAACATTATTTTACGTTCAGTAAACATCTGTATTATTTATTTAATGTTATATCAAACTACTATTCCTCGCGTCAGTGTTGCCAAATATTAGCTTATAGTTTAGTTCTAATTAAACCAATGCTGATGACCGAAGTTGCTGAATGGTAACACTGCGCAAAGGTGAGATTTGAAAGAGGGACGATGTCGGTGCTCAATTTATGATTCATGAACAGAGAAAAAATAGTTTGTAATGGTTTTCATGGCTTGCAATTGAAATTAACACCAGCTGCCAGTTGTGTGTGTTAAGTATAAGTATTTTTGCCCGTCACATCCTTAAAACAATACTTTAACAGTTACAATCCAATCCGTTCCTTCGAATGCTCTAACATTGTTTCAGTTTGCATAAAGTCTCACTAGGTGGTAGGCAGCCTAACTGGATGCTACAACTTCATTACACGAAATACGCAGTCGAGTGGTTTTGTTAATGAATCCAGTTGAATCTGCAATAGGTCTACGTTGCATGAAGGACTTTCGAAAGAGTAATTCGGTTGGTGACCCTGTTAGCCTAGATGGTGGCGACCCTATGTACAAAGCTACCGGTCCCGGGTTCGGTTCTGGGTATGGGCAAGTGTTTGTGTTATGAGCGTGAGAAATTGTTGCTGAGTCTTAAATGTTTTAAAGGTATTGTATTCTTTACGTAGAGACCTGACCTCGTCGTATTGTTCTCATAGTCATTATTTTTATTTTTAGTTTAAGGTTTATTGACCGTTACATTTGTAATAATTTTACTATTGCCAGATTTAAGAATTTATTATTTATTACTTTATTACGTTATTATTACCTCATGTAACTTACTTTTAAGTATTATTTTTATGATTGAAACAATGACCTTCAGCTCGAGTTTCTTGCGGCGCTTCTTCTCCGCAATGATGGTCTTGTCCGAAGCGCTGGCAGATTCACCCTATATATAGAAGTATTTTTATATTTGTTTAATACGTATATTGCACAAGTCTAGAACTAAGTTTGAGACACTGTCAATTTGTAGAATTTTGATTAATAAACTGTAACAAAACCCGAGTGTCACAGGATGTGGTGACAAATGTACGTATTTTGTTTGTTAAGACGTAATCTTATTTAATTTTGATATAGTTTCATGTTAGCTTAAGAAGATATAAAAAACGTGCAATAAAGAGTTCAGAAATGTGACGAGGCACTTTAAATCGTATTTCAGTATTATTCTTCGGAACAAAAAAATGTACAGAAATAATGAAAAAACTTCACCAAACTGCTTCATGGAAGGTGCTTGTGAAATTTCTTGGTTCGTTCAGTGCCATAACTAGCTAACATTTTATTTTAATAGAGGTAGCGGAAAGTAAATAAGTATGGTCACCAAGTAGGATTATCCATCGAATGTTTATCTTAACCCTACCTTTAATGATGTACCTAAATGTTATGGCAACACGCTGTAATTTTAAAACGGGTTTTTAATACGATTTAACAGTTTGTTATTGTTAGAACTGGGCTGGGCTGGTATTGAGTAAGATTATTATTTTCTAGTACTTCTAGTCACACAATTATATTATTATAACTAAAAGAAAACACGTCGTCGCACGGCGTCACCAAATAGTTTTATTTGGTGACGCCGTGATGGCGTCTGGCGTATACAGAAGTTCTTTATTTTCTTTATATAATTGTTAGTAATAAATTTTGATTCATATTATTGTGATCTGTGACTAGAAGCACTGAAAAAATAATATAGCTAGGTATATTGTGTATAGCTAGATATCTAGGCAGAAAGAACAATGATGAGCGCAAAAAGTTGTAACTAAACGTTCAAATTTATACACAATATTACCCATTTTCAATCATCTTTAAGAATTAAGGTTAAAACCAAGACAACCAAGATTCTTGCCTGTTTCCTCTATCGCTTATAATTTACCCCAGAACCATAATCAGAGTACTATTCAAGAAATTAGTATGCACCGCAGACCAGTTACGGAGCAGATGCTCACAATCTAGAACGTACTTAGCATAACTATATTTTAAAGTTAATTGCTAGGACATTAGCTATATTGTTGAAAAGGGCGTTATCTATTATAGTTCATATTATTATAACCATGACGTTTCCAGAGGAAAACTTACACTTGAGTGAAATTCTAAAATACAAAATATAAGTTGATGTTAACTTTTCATTTATTATATTAGTTGAAGCAAGAAACCTCAGAAACAATTATTAGGTTATATTTCTTAATAATTTCTAGTAGGTAATACAAACTTTGAAAATATTTCTTTTCTAACTACCAAAACTAACGTTGCACGAAGTACGAGCTGAAGTCAATTATAAAACTAAAACTTGTTTATGACATATCTTGCCGGCTATACTAAATAATTACTTAATGTTACACTGATAAATTTACACTATGACGAGTCCAAATTAGACACAATTACTGTTAGCCATTGAGAATACGGATAAGAACCACCTCTCTGGCCACATTCCACATTCATCATCATACAAACGTGATGATGAGCTTGTCATTTTCTATTCTATCACAGCGAGGGGGAGCTCGGTGTAGATGGGAAATGAGGTAAAATAAAGGTCAGTCACTTGAAGTATACCATCTTTGGTTGCACGGGTAGGTAAGTCAGCAAACACTTATTTTTTTACTTTAATGTACCTAAAGATTTTGACGACACAGTTAGCCTAGTTGATCTTGCCTACAAAGCTAGCGGTCCCGGGTTTGATTCTAGGTCAGGGTAAATATTTGTATGATGAGTACTAATATTTGCTTCAGAGTGTTGGATGTGTTGGATGTTTCCTATGTCAATATATGTGAATATTTTTCTATATAAGTATGTTTATCGTTATCTAGTACCCAAGTAGTAAAAGCCTAAAGGTTAGTTCCAAATATCATATTTTTAATCAGATTTACATATTATAATTTACAAATGCGTGGCCAAAGTGATACAATGATCATTATAATTTTCTGGATAATAGCTATACCAGTGTTTTTCAGCTACTATGAGTTCTGTGGCAGCCGTATCTCGTAATTTCAATCACTTACTATTTATAATCACATGCGAGGTATTCAAAAATAGGTGATTTATTATTTTAGTTTCTGAACGGCGCCGCTAGGTGTGTACCTATTAGTGTAGTTTTTATGTCAAGTTAAAGAAACAAGTGTAATAAGTGTTCATTTGAGCTGTCACAGAACTCATCGTAGCTGAAAAATACTATAGGTACAAACATTTGCCTCTCTCAAAAATCAGTACCAAAAGTTCATTGACAGATATTCCACGCGATGACAAATGAAAACTCTACTAACATAGGATAAAGAAATAAAAAGTAGGAACATAACGAAGTTCTGAAATTGAAGGAAACACCCGAAGCCGGGATGTGAAAGGTCGGACAGTAAACAGATGTTTTTGCTAGATAATAAAAACAAATCAAATTGTCTGCGCTCGAGTTATTATCCTCAACATCAAAAGCCTTATAGGATAACGAAGCTTTACTGAAAAAAAACCCGTCATGCATTTGAAATAAGGCTACATGTTTTTAATACATACATACGTTAAGACAAAGATACAAAATAAAGAATTAAGATAAAGCGGTCAAATTAGGTCCGAAGGGCCAAAAAGAAATTAGTAAAAGATAATTATACACAAGTATTTAAGTATAATTAAATAAGTGGGTAAACAGTCAAAGCGTCTCTGTTTAGGTATTCTTTATAGCTGGAAGAATACATGAAAATATATTTAATTTGAAAAACATAGCTATAGTGGTGTTTATGTTTAATTTTTAATATTTGAGTAGCTTAGTTTTATTTTATTTTATTTTATTTTAAATAAGTTTAGTTTTAACCTTAAGAAGTGTCTTACGATTTGAATAAATGAAGCTATTAAAGCTGGAATAATTATCTAAGCAGCAAACTGGCAGCATAATAGAAAAAAAACCTATAATTATGAAAAGTATTAATGTGCTTTGATTATATATATGGGATTTCCCATGTTTCAAACATTGGTTAGCCATTGTGATCCCAAAAGAAAAGAAAAAGTTATAGTTCATTAAAAATATTTTGAAACAGCTCTAAAAGTCAACAGCTCAGGTTGCCACTGTAAAATTCGTTTTCAACTGTGACTTTTATTCCCCGGTTTAGCCCGGATTATTCCGGTATGCCATCCGGAAATATGCCGGATTTTCGCGGATTTCATACCCGCTGAGTAACTAACTTAACATTTTTAAAATATTAAGTTGACGTTGCTGTTTTCCTGATACTTTTTGGAAAATGAAGAATATTCCTAAGAGACCTTGTGGTATTATGTCTGTGGTAAGATATTTATTTAACGATGGTCCATCTTGGCTTGGTCATAGTGGCGTTAAAATCGACTTAGTTCTAATGAATATAAAATGCACGAAAGGGGGGGGTTATGTTATTTGAGTGTATGTTATGTATGTATATGTACCTATATGTATATTACGAGTAGGTGTATATAAATAGTTGTAATCTTAACATTTTTAATTTAGGTTGGATAGTAGACTGGGCACAGAATAGCAAATGTGGAAATCAGGTTGTGCAAAATTACTAACAGGACCAAACAAAATTGGCATGTACTATCAGCCCATCGGAACCCTGACCCACCATAGAACTGTGTCACAGTCACGTTATGATTCAAGTCGTAAGAAGTGCCAAACAAATTGTTTTATAATGTCACTGTGACAACGTTCTATGGTGGGTCATTGTTCTGCTATCCTGTATGACCTGTATCATATTACATACACGTACATTTCTAAACAAGAAATCCGCAAAAAACCGTTTCAATCAAGAAATTATAACGAAAAATTATTTCCTTAAGGAAAATCTTCAATACAAATACGTCAAGGATTTTTATTGAACATTTGCTCTGGATAATCATGTGTAACGGGATAATACTGTGAAATAATTTAATTATTTTTTTATGTCACGAAACTGAAAGTACTCTATGTCATTCATTCCCTTTACAATTGAATATGACATTGTAATAGGTACTAAAACGAACACTAGTACCCAATAAAACCAAAAAGAAACCTATCTTTACTGTTACCCTTTAGTTCGTTTTAAGACCATGTCCCTGTACGTATTGACCAAATCAACCAACGTTGTAATAAGGTAACATGGAGGAATATTAAGGGTCGTATTATTAGCATTTAACAGTTGTCTATGGCTCAACGTTTACTATGACGGAAGATACGCATAGTGACGGACATCTCAGCCAAGATGAGTTTATTAATACGGCCCTAAGAGTTCATAAATCAAGGACAAGTGAGCGACGAAGCTTTTTCAAGGAAAACCCAAACTGTTAAAAAATAGGGACAAAAGAGAAATCGTAATATCGATGATACACATTTTTTATTCTGAAGTATTAAGAAAGAGATAAACGCGATACGTGGGTCTGAATTGTGTGAGTAAAGTAGATAAAAACTGCCTTAAACAGCAGAAAGGGGCGAACGTCGTTCGAATTGTAAACAGTGCTCATATAACAAACTATTAGTTATGAGCGTTCTTGGGAGTTTCGGCTGAGTCTGGGATAAGACAACCATTTCGTCTCCGACCATGGAGGGTTACAATTGAAAACACGTGTTACACGGAGTTATTCTTTCGGTACGTTTGTAGAACACTCAGCTCGATTGTTGATTTGATATCGACTTTGGTCGTTTGACTCATATTTCGACGCAGCTCTATCATAATCATAAATAGTACAGTCAAGAAGGTTTTCTGGGTCATAATTGTCGTCGATACAATGTTTTTTCTTTTTAATGTCAATTCTCTTTTTATTCACCTTTCCTTAAGTTACTCCCACAACTAATAAGAATCTAACAACACGCGCTCTTCTAAATTGGTCAAGCTATTTGGGTTACATTGGTACATGCTACGCGCGAAAAACGTTACCCTTCTGGGTCAGTCAGACATAGTACTTTAACGCATAAAAGCTCGCTTTTACAAAACAATTGACAAAGAAAAAGTCCGAAACTAATTTGTCCGTCCAACAACGATGAAAGCACAGTATCTGTAAATATTGAAATCCACATGTTACTAAATAGGTATCTTCACAGACAACATTACAAAAACAACTTATTCCCTAGCAGTTAAAGTCCAAATTTTATATACACAAAACAAGCGAGATTGCTAAAGTAACCACCTAAAACCGAGACCATACTCTTCCTCAATAACTTTATGCGTTCTTAACTTGCCTTGTGATTTAAATTTTGTTTATAGGGTATAAGGTTGTTTTAGCAGCAACAGATATTGTTAAGATACGAGATTATGAAGTGGCCTACTAGAATGTACGTTTACAATCAGAGTAGTAGTTCACAAGAGATCGTGGGGAGATTTAGTAGGGCCGGGGATCCCGCAGTTTGTCTCTCGGACAAGGGTCCGCGCGGTTGGAATTAACTTGTCACAACTCGAGACCAATGTTATTCGGAAGTAATCGAAGCATTAGTAATAAATTTGATTAATAGCTTCAACTTAACGGTAAAAGTTTGTAATTGGGTGTAATATCATAAGCATTTATTAGAGTACTATTAAAAGTTAAATGTGAAATCGTAACTTTTATTGGCAGTTTCAACGGCACTGCAGACACATGGCAATTAGCAACTAATACAGAATAGGTACAAATTAAAATGAATCCATGGTATGTTTACTTCGCATATTTGATCAAACAACATATCGAAATGATACTTGATATTATATCGAAACTTTTATTTGGTCGTCTTGCACCGTCTTATATACACAACAACAAGTAGGTTTTTTTTGTTTTTTTCTCCCTCTATCGCTCTCCCAAATTTTTTGGCATGTGCTGAATTACGCATTTTATTTGATATTATATTTCATTTAATATTTATAGCTTTATATGATGCTTAGACTAAGTAGTACCATTGTAATATTAAATATGTTTAAAAAATGACTGACTGCTGAGTTTCTTGCGGCGTTTCTTCTCAACAGTGGTCTCCTCTTGGGAAGCGCTGGTAAATTCTTGACGTGTAAGTGCCCGTGCGGCCTACTTACTGAATAAATTACTTTTATCTTTTATCTTTTATCTTTAACCGTTTTAAAAGTTTTTTTTTAATTTTCAGTCAAAACATTTGTACGTTAATCGAATTTGGTATTAAGGAACCTGTAGGCCTTTTTAAGAAATAAGTGTCATCATCATTATTATCATATTATCATATAGCATTATAGCGGTTCCAACGGAAGACCAGTGCTGGCTTTACGGCTAGCGAATGCTGAGTTGGGACCGTTTCGCAATAATTTCTCTGTGTCTTGATATTTTTGTATCTATTGAATGTGGTTTTGTTTTGTTTGACATTTGTCTCTTTATCTTTATCTTTATATCATCATATCAGCTGAACACACGCCTTTCTAAGATATCTCTGCCGTAATGGGGCCTGTGCTACTCGCATCCAGCTGCTGATTCCTGCAACCCTCATTAGCTCGTTGATTTACCTTGCGGGAGGCCTGCCAAGACCAGTTTCATAAACAGTTCATTTTACAAGTTCAGTAGATCTGATATTGTCAACCATTAATCACCATTCGCAATGTTTTATACTAACGTTTTACGTTGATTCAGTTCTGGCAGTGTCGTTTTTGTATTATTATTATTTTGTAATTTTGTTAGTGTTGTGTTGTTGTTATATTGTGTGTTAAAATTAATTACTCTGCTCACTGATTTATATTGTTCATTGTTATTGCGTCAATCGTTTGATAACAGTTAATTAAGCACTCTCAAGTATTTAAGACCTGTCAGAGTGTAGTGAAGTTATAATAATAAAGGCATCTTTAACCGTGTGTGATTCATGTATAGTTATCAATTATCAAACTATTTCTTGTTCAATTGCTAATATCAAATATCTCCTCTAAACAATCATGCTACTTATTCATTAAGATAATGGTTTACCAATATGGTCTAGCATTATTTTGAATGAGTAGGTATCATGCGGTATGTAAATTGTGTATTGTGAAACTTAAACAGCCGTGTTAATAACATTGTAAAGTATTTTTAAATTATTTCTGCTCAACGTTTTATATTACAAGTCCTTTAATTTTTGATCATACAAAAATAGGACAAGATGTTAAACCTTAAAGTTGAGCTAAATTCTCTTCTGAATGTAAACAAAAAATCTTATTAAAGCATGTTACAACATTACAAACATGTGCCTACAGTATTTAACCGCTCAGGAATCTCCGAAAAGTGCTCCAATTCCCACTGAACTCCCATCTGTATGCAGCAACCTTTGCCGGTTTAGAAAATGCTGCAGCGGCTTACATTGGCTCCCTTCCAAGAGGATAGCCCACACGGCAATTTTGTACAGATTAATTGTTACTACTTTTGCCAAATGCACTCTGGAGTCAAGATTTATGAAACGAAATTTGGATCTAGCATTCGGTGTCATATTTGTCTTGCGGACGTGTCGTATGTTTTGGTGGCTTAGCGTTTCATCTAGAACATTTGTTGCAGCGGATGTTGGTGGAAACAACTACTAACGAAATATCGCACAACACGCCGCACAGGCCGTTTACTATTAATTGTAGAGTAAAAATGGGGAAAAGGAGTATCTGCTCAGAAACAAATGGTAACACTAGAGCAATTGCAGGTACGTTTTCGGCATGTGAGACGAAGACGAAAAAACCTCTTACGTATGTGGTAAAGTTCTCTCAAGGGGATTAGTAAGTAGTATATCGACTCTTTGTTTCAGTTACAAATGAGCTCTAGGGAGAATTTCAGAATAATTTTCCCGATTTGTAATAAACACATGAAAACTGAAAAGTCGAAAATTTACCACATTAAATAAATGATCAATTTCAGTAGCTAATTCGTCGAGAACGTCGAGTAAAAAATCGTATACAGTTTACACCTTTTACTCCTTATACCTTTAAAAAGAAGTTTATGCATATCATATCTTAGTCCTTGAATGTATACCATTTTATTATAATTAGACAAAGAAACTTACGTATTGCATAAGAACATTAAACTTAAGATGATTCGTTTGGCCATACAAAAAATAAAATTATATTATTTAAAAAAGTCCTTGAAAAAAATGAACTTACAGCTAAATACTTAACGAAGCCATTCTAAAGGTCCAACTTCTTTTTATACTACTTAAATGTGTTTAGCCAAATCAATTTCTATAATTATAAAGTGGTGAAGACAAACCAATTAGGGTCACTTGCAGCAAACAGATAATAATAGATTTAACATAATAATAAGTAGTAAATGTATGGAATTGTCCAGAGAGGACGCCTTTGCCTAGCTGTAGTATTGCTATTACATAGTATGGGGCTGTTAGTTTTTAATCGAGTAAAACTAGATTTACCTTATTCAAACCTAAAACCTAGTAGCCCTTAAAGTATTACTAGTTAATTCATGCAGGAGTGGAAAAAAAACGCAGCGCTTTTTCTAGCAGTTTATTACACAAAGAGTAATTTGTTAAAGGTCTTAACGTGTGCCAAAGTCACAAATCCGCACTGTTGGTTAGGAAATCGTTGATTTTTTCCAACGGTTATCGACATCGCCGGATCTCAAGTAATCCCATAGGATAAAAGCGCCGTGTCTAGACATTTACTAAGATTAATTATCTTGACCTTATACTCTCAGGGATTGTAATGATGTTCAAGGTTCATATTTGATTAGTTTTTACTAGAGGGAATTTCTAGCTTAATAGGATCATCGAGGGCATTAAATTTTAAAACTATGTCTTATGTTTAAGTGTTTTATTTGCGAAAGATTTTTGGAAATTGATTTTATTTTTTATGGCAATCAGAAGGCACGCGAGCACTCAGGCCACCTCATGGTGAGTGGGATTTGAGACCCATAGACAATGTCTATTAGACATTTGAAATCTCTTGAGTACATTCTGAAAACTGCAAAACTAGGACTTCAAATGCGTTGCCAACCCTGAGGACTAAGATGGAATGCCTCTATACTAGTATTTTCACCGGTTGTCTTTTCCCCACACCGAAACACAGCATTGCGAACACTAACGGTCGAGAACATTTAATTGCATTTTTATAAGGTCCATAAGTGTATGTTTTAAGTATCTCGTTGTAGTTAACATTTTAAACCTTTTTAATTACATAGTATGTAATAGTTTCTTTCGACAAATACACCAAAATTAACTGAGCTGTTCAGCCACTAAATTTTAAAGGTATTGGTATCCCATTTAGTTCCAGCGTCAAGGATCTCGGTATTTACATGGACAACTCAACTCAGTTGGAAAACACATGTCACCGAAGTAAGTCATAAGGTCATGAGCTCTCATCATTCTCTTAATAAATTAAAACACTTTTTGCCTATTAAGGCCAAGGTATCCCTTGTGCAGTTCCTAATATTTCCCATCATTGACTACGGTGATGTGTGTTATCCGGACCTGAGCGACGGACAACTCGATAAGTTGGATCGCCTTCTTAATAATATATATATAGTATTCGTTTTGTTTTCTGTCTTTGTGGTGAAATGGCTTCCTTTTCGTCAACGACGCAAAATTAGGTTACTTTGTTTCCTGTGTAACATTTTGTACGACCCTCAATATTCTGAATATGTAAATATATTTTTAAATTTCTGAGTTCCACCACATCCGTCAGCTACGATCCACTGGCAATCTCACACTCTCTATCCCTCTTCACCGCACAGGCTTCATATCCAACTCCTTCACACTTCAAGCAGCACGACTTTGGAACGACCTTCCCCTTAAGTTCAAGAAATATCTAGCCGAATTGTTATTATATTGATTTTCTAATTGCGTTATCTGTAATGTTTTGTGCTTTTATCCTCATGTATTATATTATGGTTGTATTTATTTTATAGTGCAATTTATGTAAGAATTTATATTAATGTAATATATTGATATGTAGGTATATATTATTATGTATAAGTTGTATATATTTGCTTAAAATAGTATCATTACGGTAACCGACAGTTACCTTCTGTTTAAAAATTTCGTTTATCTGGCCCTGCTTGTAAACAGGTCAAGTAGTAATAAGTCGCGAAATCAAAGATATCTTCATATGATCCTGTCACTAACCACTTTAATCTAAACCTTATGTTAAACCATAGGGTCTCTTCTTAATTTTATTTTCTCTTTGAACTTTAAGTTCAATATAAATATTACTGTTTGTTTGAACATTAAAATAAATGCTTGCTTATTGCGTAAATTGTAATAGTTTTATATAACGAAATTTGTAATTTCTTTAGACAATAAAGTTTCTTTAAACCGATATATATGTTAGACCCTATGTTGCACTGCTACCACAATCTCTGCTTAGTCCAAAGGTTAACTCGTAGAGAATGCTTTACGGCATTAAGTGCGCTTTTTGTATATTAAGTGTATTCTTTTGAGCAATTAAGATGAAATGAATAAATAAATTTAGATTCAAAAAGTCCTTCGACACTAACACACCTAATAATACCTTTTAATTGTTTAAGCTGCTGTTAACTTTTGATTGGCCCAATCAATTTCCATGAAACCATAATTATTGTAATAACTCGCGCCACTATAAATTGCACGTGGAATAAACTTTTCGACGGCGAGATTAGCTTAGTTGGTAGTAATCCTGCCCTCGAAGCTAAGGGCAAATATTTGTTTGTGTTGAGCGAGAGAGAATTTGAATTATAAGTTGTTGACGTTTTCTAGTCAAATATTGTAGGTATAAGTACTTTATTTCTCTATTATGAGTATGTTTATCGTCGTCTAGTTACATAAAGTAAATGCCTAGAGCTTTAGGCTTTATGGCGTTTAGATGTATCAGGTACATACATAATGTCTAAAAAATTAATTTTAGAAGTTAATTATTATTTATATTTTTTATATCAACAACTTAACGGAAGCAAGGTTTAATGCAAACTTCAAACCTTAATAAGAATTCGCGATAAATTTCAAGTCTCGGTGCACACCTTCTGAAATGTGAATGTAAATTTGACTCCTCGTTTAACCAGCTACAACCTAGCGTAAATAAAGGTCAGGGACCAGAGGGTGATCCGCAGAACGATAAATCAGTCTGAGGGACTCTGCCCTTTTGAATGACGCGGCCATTAGAGGTATGGAAGAGGCGTTTGATACAGGAGCTAAAAAAACTATTGATTGACTAAAAAAAACATGGAGATAAGATAAAAAAATAAATGCTGAAGTAAGTATAAAACAATAAGTATAACGTGGAGGTAACCTGAGAGTTTCTTGTAAATATTAACTAATGGTTATATCAAAAAATATTGTTAAGAATGTAAACCATTCTCAGCAACATAATATTAAAGCTTTTCTTTCTGTCTTTAAAAATATAGGTAAGCGTTCAGGTGTTTACGGCCCTGCTTGCTTGACTTGGCGGGAAACTCCTGTGACTATTTTAATACACGAGAAAAGAATGTCGCAAGACCACTAAGTCATCATACCTGTTCCTCATCATCCTCACCTTAAAAGACACATAATTAATCAGGTGGCTTGTGTGCTCGTTTGCCTTCTATATGCCATAAAAAAAAACACCTTTGAAAACAAAATCTACTTTGAACCAATTTCTTTTATTCAATTCCGAATATCCAAAATATAATATGTAAGTTGCAGAAGAAGCGTAAATATACGGTACGGCCAAATACAAAATGCGTAACACGACTCCTTTTCGCAGGTGATTTGTACCACAATAACTAGGGACCGACCCTTTTTGCAATTTAATGCTCTCCAAGACCACTCGACCAGTTTCCTAGGCCAATTGGACTGTTTACGCCAGCTGATAGAAGACTTATTTACGGGGAAGGGTTAAATTATTAAACATTAACCTACTGCGCACCACTGTGTGGTAAGAATCTTAAGCGTAAGAATCGAGTTTTTACGGTTGCGATTTGCAACTTACTCTGTTAACGATGAGTAGTAGTTGTGTTAAGATCTTTGCGCTGGATAAGATATCGAATGTAATTATTTTTTTGTTCAAATATAGGTTTTCCTCAAATGTTTGAACTATTTTTGTTTTTGTTTCCGGGTTCCCGAACCGCTTATAACACATAGCGTAGGTTAATGACTTGTGACTTAGAATAAACAGCTGCGTCGGGAAAACGCTTTTTGAGAAATTATATATTCGAGCAAAATATTTTGCGCAAACGGCGAAGACGTCAATACAATATCCCCGTAACGTCTATTGAAAACATTTAAATCCCGTTTGCTCGAGGGTGTACAATAGTACAAACAGAAATAAACACAAAGGGGAAGAAGAGCGTGGGTGTATTAGGGAAAATAAGTTGAAAAAAGTAAGACTGCAAGATGCATTCTGCGAGAGCGAATAATATTCCTGAAGATTATACGGTGCCACTATTTATGTAAAAGTATTTCAGTTGTATTAAATGTAAATAGTTCCATTTTGAACTATCGCGTGTATTTCATTTGATGAATGGCTTTGACATCGTCATCACTCAATATCAGGTAAGACATATCAAAAGCAAAAGCAAAACCAAACCAAATGTATTTACCAAATTCGTCATAATATCATGACTCTTTTACATGTAGGTAATAGTTATGGTGTGAATATTCCAGTGCTTTGATCAACACCCTCATTGAAGATTGCAGCGTAAAATATAATTAATTACACTTTCAAGTAAGTAACATCTAAAAGTACAGGCTGAAATTAGCCAATAAAAAAACAAATATGTCAGTGATTTAAAATTTAAATAATAATTAATTTAATATAATGGCTACGTCTCTATGTCAAGGACGACCACAGAAATAGCTGAATGGAAAACAAGTCCTTGCAAGCGTCAACAAGCAAGAGCAGTGATTTACGTTTTAATTCGTCGACCAATAATAAATATGGTTCCGTGAGAACATTTTTAAGTTCGTGTATTTTTAGATTCAGTCGCGCGTAAGGCAGAGCTTAGTGCCTGTTCGCAGGAAAACTTTACATTGCCGGTTGAATAAGGAATTAAAATGGTTGTTTAAGATTAATATCTTGTAGTTCAATGTCAAGCGGAACCATCGTTTACTGATAATTGCAACATTTGTTGCAAAATCCATTGAAAACTTTTACTGCTCAGTATAGGCCTATAATTTGGAATGGCAACTTTAGTGCCCATTAGGAGATTTAACCTCACATAGGGAAGGCAGTTTCACACGGAGAGCAATCGGTTTTTATTTTCACAGCAGTATTTACGAGTGGGTTTTACAGCAACGTAAAGATATGGAAGATCTTTTTATTGGTTGTTATGTTTTTACAGTTTCGTGGGTAGCGGGTGATTGCGGCCATTATTTTTCTGTGATAGCTGAAATGCTATTTTCATTAGACTTACCCATTTTATAAGGATCGATGGTATTTTTTAACCAATAATAGAAACAGTTGAACCCATATTTTGTCTAATGTCCTACGACACTCATAAAATTCTTAGTGTGTCAACTGGTAAATGAGTTTTAGAACTTGAAAGTAGATAAACTCGGCCTTATAAGTAGCTGCCCATATTGGTACTACTTCACTTTAACGTAATTTTTGTACTGCTGCATTAATCCATCTACATCTGTCAAAGGCATTACCGGTGCGTTGTAGATACGGATACAGTCAACCTCATAAATATGTACACTACTGTATGATTTATCCTATGTTAACAGGTCACCAGAACACTTATTTTAAAAACATTAGCTGTATTAAAATACTAAAGATCAAACAAAGTCCTAGAGTCACATTTCAACCCCTCGCGTTTCATCCCTTCACGTCAGGTGATTGCGGTGCTCTAATCCTACCCCTTTGACGACTTCACGCTCGAAGCGCCGAGCGTTTAAAATAGGCTTAGATTGGCGTCTCGGGCAGTCCTTAGCTATCGGATTACTTGGATATTCGGTGGCGTACAGGTAAATTATGTTGCAGTATGTTACGGATACATGGGATAATAACCGTGAATGGTTTATCATTGTTTTTTTAATTCCTAAATAGGATACATTGTTGGTGGTGTTCGTCTGGCCTTCCACGTCGCAGTTTACAAAACCAGATAAAAATCTTCATTGTTATTTTTTTTTCATTGATGATAATTGAAGGTGAAATTAAAAAGGAAAATACTGAGACCAAAATTAACCTACCCAAATGAAAAAGAAGTTGGTTTCGTACGGTATCAGTGTGTAAAGATATCGGAATAGGGAACATTAATTTTAAGAATACTTCCTTCCTCCGACAAGAGCATAGAAATATTTCTTAGAATAAAATTATGACTATTTATTGTAATCTGGTTAATTTCTATTTCCAGGTTTAAATATACCGGCCCAAAAAGTGACGTTAAATCTAGAGGCATCATAACCAGAATGTTTTAAAAACAACAAATCCCTTTTAAAATCGGAAGTGGTTTTTCAGTTCTTTAGAACACTTATTTTAATTTTAATTTTTAGTGGTTATAATAAGCTTGTATGTAGTCCCACTTCTCAATTAATATAAAACTTTAGGATATTGTATTAAATGCTCTTTATTATATTTGTTCAACTATCTTAATGACCACACTTGAAATGGCCATAGGTGACCTTCGTCATCAGTTCCACTTCACCAAATTCTACTTTCTGAATACAAATGATTGGCACTTAAAATACTTAGGTCACTATATAATGTATGCCTAATATTTGAGGAGTTTCCCCTATTGCTCACGGATTCCCTTATCAGATTCATATTGGTGACAACGAGACGACCTAGGAAGTATACCCTATCGAACCAAAAAATAATTTCGGTCCACAATTGACATTCAAATCGATAAATAAACATGAAAATAAATACATCTGTATACGTATGGATGTATGGAACACAAAACATCTGCCTTTCTTAACGCACGGCGGACGCTTTCATTTATTTTCACTTACTCAGAAATAAAAACAGCTTGAATTCATTTAAGGAACAAGAAAGTAATGACAACTGGAGACGCCATTTAGGTTCCTCAGATTCCGTTACAAACGCCCACACTTACCTGAACCCAACGCGTCAAACGAGACACCTTAGCAATTTAGAATAAATAATTACAGTTCAAATGAAAGGCTCTAATTTTACCTATTTGCATTATTCAGGGGAATCAACCCGTCAACTTCCAGAATAAACACATCCAGTGCCGACCTCGCCGGTTAGCAACACAAAATGCTCCTATTATCAAGTTCTTGGTATTGAATGTGCAAACTTGTTCTACCTACTTTGAAATTTTGATGTAAATTCAGCACCAAGAATAAATAACGTTACGTATAAAAGGCTCTTCTTCAGAATTTCGAAATTCCCAATCCCTTACTTAATTAATTTTCAATTGTCTCGTCTGGTCTTCCTGTTTATTGAGGATTGGACAAGGTAAGAAAGTGTTTACCCGTTTTTAATTTTATTAAATATTTCACAGTCCCATTTTCATGGTTATTTTTACCCCACTGCGTCAAAAGGAGGTTTATATTTTAGTGTACGAGTATCTATGAAAGTATATATATTTTTGTGGTACACTCTGCAGCCTAACGGCTTGATGAAGTTTAGGTTTAAGTTTGAGGTGTCATTAAATTGTTCTTGATTGTTTTTTTAATAACATTTTAATTAAAGTCATGAGACGGGGGTATTTTTTTTACTTATATTAAATATATTATAAAGATGATAATGTCAAAAAATGCAGTCGAGTTTTTAAATCTTGCTTTTTTAAAGTATCTTTAAAGTTTAACTCTTTATTATTATAATTTTTGTACAACATGAACCTTATGTGTAAACTGGAATTGTAAAAAAATTTGATGTAATATTTTTGTCCTTAATGAACAAAGTTTTCAATATTCACAAGTAACCAATTCAACCACAATTCAATGAATACCTGAAATGTGTATTTCATAGATTTTTATATTTTTAGTACCTACACCTACAGAAAACATTGGTGCCAAAATCAAGTAAAACTAAACAAAACACTGTTTCAACAGTGACAACATTGAATAGTGAAGTGGATCGGACGCGGTCAAGCGCTTGAATTATTTAAAGCGTTATTGTCGCGGTATGAATTATGCAGCTGCCAACTTCGACGGCGATCAAGCCGTGCTAACTTAGCTCTGTAACGAGTAACATGAATAAGTAAACAAATTGTGTTGTCTGTGGTTGATGTAACCTTTGATTTTTAACACCCAAACATTCATGTGATTCAAAGTAGCCCAGGTAACCTGCGGTCAGGATAGATAGCCGATTAAAAAGATGTCCGGCTTTTAATTTTGATTTATTTTCTGTACTTATTTACTCTCACTCACTTAATATTGGCGGAATCACTGCAGAATACCGCAGTGGGCCGCCATTAATAAAAAAAGACTTCCAAATAATTTTAGTTACTGACGATGGCACTGTTTGAATGAAACTAATATATGTTCTTTTAAGATTTTTGTTTTGTTATGTGTACAATTTGTTAGGGGACATCAAAGATATCCTATTTTGCATATTAACTGAAATTTGAATACGACTATTTGGACTACGTCTCGCAAAAACCAATTTATTCTTCAATCGCTCCCACGTTGAACAATACTTTATTTCTCACCTGTTAAACAAAGTGCTGATTCCCTTTTATTACCATTCCGTCAGCAATCTTCTTTTGCTTCAGTAAAATTGAAGAGTTTCTTTGAAGTCTAGCAGTTGAGTATTGTATTAGTTCGTCGCGATGCCAGACTATTTGTAGCTTACCTTGTTACGATGCGATCGTTGACGCCGGCTTTAGTGAAACTGGGTTTTCAAGAACTACATCGGATTTAAAGGGTTTTGTAGCAAAATGTTTGTAAAGAACCCATTATGGTGAGACTTTGGTGTGTGCCTGTTTGTATGTGAAAGCACTTTTTACATATTCTATCTTAATAGAAAATAATATAGAAATGGGGTTTTTAAAATTTAAATACCCCATTTGTGTATTAATTTAAACCACAACACCATTTAATGGTGTTGTGGTTTAAATTATAGTAAGGTGTCATGTTAAAGGGCTCAGTTTGAATATTCTTACACATATTTTTTTAATAATAGCAAAAGCATTATCTGTTAAAATAAAAATAAAAGTATTAACTAATTACCATAAGAAAGACATTATTTTATTTATTTATTTGTTTATTTGTTAAACGTCATAATAATATTTACAGATTTTTTTAAATGAATGGGTTCACGTGATTCTAGCGTTAAGAATAAGGTTAAAATGTAGTGGATAAAATAAAAATAATTATGCAAGCGTAAAAGACACATTTTAGATTAAATCGTCAAATAAATTGCCTCATTTTCGTTAAGCTTATCCACATTAATTATCACTTAACAAAATCAAAAAGCGCTGCTAATGCCAGGGTCATGAGTTTTAGGGAAAATAGGCAGAAAAAGACATAATATAAACTACCGGTACCACTACTTACATTACCCTTTCTGAAAGTAAAGGAAACAAAGAAATCAAAGGCTGCTTTGCCTCAGAAAAACAACTTTTGCTACAGTATAAATTCCCGTCAGAGCTCTAGAAAATGTTAGCACTACTCCACTTTATGCATCGTAAATTAAAATTACCCTCAGACGTTACCATTAAGAAACTAACTTTACTTTTAGAGGTACTATCGAGAAGTAATAAATTTTAGAAACTTTTTTAATTTCAACCTTACAAAGTCTGAACAAAGGTGCAATCTCTTAGATTGCTTAAGAACCTGTCCGATACACGGTTGGAAGCGAGTTGAAAGTTGACCTGATATAATACAGCTTCTTCCTGTAAGCGGGGAGTACATATGCGGGGTAATTGTAAGGGTTGTTATTCTAAAAATTATGTATCTAAAGCCGTAGACAATTTCCAAAAACTAACTTTAAAACTCTGTGACAAAATACACCGGAAACAACATTTACACGCAGGAAAAAGACTAAAATAATCCGGACATTTGTAAGGCGACAACAAGGAGCACAATCTGTCAACCTGTATAATCGTATAAATAAGCATATAAGAAGATATTTATTCCGTCACCACAGATCAGTGTCAAAACTAATTTACTAAATGGTTAAAAAATTGCTATTTTGCTATCTACACCTGTAAGTATGTTAAATCATACACACTCATATTCGATGTCATAATGTGCTCTACATGTATGGTAAAGAACATAATAACATGTATAACTATGCCACATTACAGCTTTGTAGTAGGTGCCTACGAAGAGTCTCTGAGTTAAACCGCACACAACCGGACAGACAAACCCTAAAAAGACACGACTGGTACAAATGTAATCTGTTGCAAAACGGTCTCAAGCATGTGCTGGCTGTGAAACCAACGCTGGTCTATCCTTTAGACCGCTCGGCGAAAACACGAAAGGTGAATAAACTATCTTATTTACCCTCACCAAGGATCGAATCCAAGGCTGTTAGATTAGCAGGGTTACTTGTAAGCCTCAATTACACACAAGCAGCGTAAAGCGCGGACGGTGCCACTTGAAAACTTACTAATACAAAATGTCCCGCCTTTGCCTCACACCACTTAAATGTGTACCTAATTAAGGCCCTAGATTGGCTGACCGTATCGTTTAAAAAAAATAGTTATATAGCAAGATATCGCTAGCTTGGGACACATACTTAGCTTTGTAACACTTCACGGAATGGGTTGTTGCTACACAGTAACGGGTACTTACTTTATATTGACCACAAATCAGAATGAAATTCTATGAGGTTCCCTCGCCCAGTTTAAGCAGAAGCTACTGTTTTATTTTACCGTTGCAAAAGATTAAAATTTAATATTGATGTTGCGATTGATACTCTTTTTTTATTTATAAATTCTATACAATACGAAATTAAAATAAAACACCATGGTAAAATATTTGCAAATTGGACTCAACGCAAGGGTTCCGTACGTAATACCTTAACTAAATAATTTTGGTCTGATAATGTTTCACGGCAAGCGTTTATTATAGATTTACTTATAGAGATACCTAATTTTTGGTAATTTTAATATAACAAGACTTTTTGCTTCTTTTCATCGCTCTGTAAACTTCTGTTCAACGCCTTATTTCGCCTTAACAATCTTTACAGCAAACACCTAGGTACTCGTAAAAGATTGCAGTGAAGTGCGGTAAATGTTCACCTTCCCACTATTTATGTTTATTAGCCATAGAACATGTTTTACTGAACACTTTGTTTTTAACGATACCGCGGTGACGATAAAATCCAAAAAGAAATGCGGAAAATTAACCTTAAAAATTAATATTACACTTGTAAAAGTACCAACCTATATTTATTTATCTATTTGAACTATTTTACTTAATTCAGACCATTATATTTAATACAATATCTCAGCCTGCTCCTTTTCCACTTGTCCATATCTAAAAAGAAAATAAAAAATAAAAAAGAGAATAGGGTAACAACAAATTACGAAATAACGCAGGACAGAAAAACCATTACGTTAAGCTGTAAGTACTATATTTGACAATTCGTTAAGCATCCATCTCTTAAATATTTTATAAAACATCAACTCGAAAAGGATTTTATCGAAATTTATTTGTAATATTTTGCAGGCAGACTAAAACGGTCGGAAAATGATGAACGAGTTTACTACAGCTAGGTAATCAACTCAATTCGTCGACGAATACTCACCCGGTGAGCGCTAAGGTGTCCCGCCCGTCACAACACTTGGTATTTTTAATTTTCTCGTAGTTAGTAGGACTTTTCGTGATACATTGCGTCGCTGCAATAGCTCAAGAGTCAATAATGCTAAAAAAACTCGTCAATAGATTGCTACAAGTATGCGGGCTATCGACCAATGAAACTGAGCCTTTAGGCAGGCTCCAGTCGGATTGCTACCACTATCGTATTCTACCCCCAAGAAGCATTTAGCCTACCGCCCAGCAGCATGTGTTCCGGTGTGACGATCGGTGAAATAACTAGCAAAAGAGGCGTTCCATCCTAGTCTTTAGAGTTGTCAACGCATTCGCGGTTAGGGTTGTAATCGTTATGTGGCCCATGCTCTTGTTTGCCTTGTTCATAATATAAATGACAATGACAATAGCGTTGACAAAGTGCCTACGAGCGCGTGGGCATTTTAGTCTGCCGGTAAAACTTAATCAATTAATTTCGAGAAGCGATTTGTTTTAGAAACCACCCCTCCAACTAGATCGAGTAGCGTGACAAAAAAAAATACACTGTATTGGATAAATGTGAGAGAGGCAAAGTATTTACTACTCCCAATCTAGAAACTGGGATCTGTCCTCCTTTTTAGGTAAATTGGTGAAAAATACATGCAGGATAAGTAAAAACAATGCAGTGGTTAAACAGGTTGTAGTAAAGTGTCATAAACTTGAAAAAAAATGCAAGTTCTTCACACACAACGTTGTGGTTAAAAAATACCGCTCTCATTCTCCGCAGCGCTTAGCTCTGCTAGAGTTGAAAGGCGTCCTTACGTACAAACTTTTTGACCTTACCGCAACCGCTCTACCTCCCTATTTTCCCACGCATTAATTTAAAACAAGAACAATGTAAAACTAATGTAAATATGCCAAGTTTCCCACTAAGAGTGCCGAGTACGGGGCCGATAACAGGAAAAGTTGAACCTCTATCGACTGAAGAACACGGCTGAAGAATCTTAAGATCGGCTCTTAACTTCTCCGAGTGGGATTACAAGCAGCAAATATTGGTACTGGAAGTACGAATGTTGGAAACTATTTAGACTGCTTGATGTTCGGAGTATGCTTTTTAACTGTGGTGGATTAATTCATTACTTAAAAGTGTATACAGTTGGAATCAATTTAAAACCTCTACTGTTGTGTAAAATGAAGCAACACCACGATTCCTGAAATCATTTTTGAAAAGTTTTTTACCTATCCTTTGCTTGAAGTGGTTTTGTATAGGAATTATTTATCATTTTAAAGTTATTTGCCACTATATACAATACAGAGTACAATTCACTAGCCGTGGCATTAGTTAAAATTTCAAGGATAGTTACATCCCCATTTTTTATAGCGCACATGACCATCTGACCCTTTTGCATAAGCTTAGGTACTAAGCTTACTAAGCTTGCATAAGCTTCGTGGTTCTTCCACCCTGAATATTTTGTAATTAAAAGTAACGTGCTTAATCCTCAGAAAATCCAGAACGATATAATTTATGGTAAACATACGAGGTATTAGCGCTTATCAGACAAAAACAACTATTTCTAATTTTTTAAAGGCAATAGACTTAACTGCTTTTTTATTTCTGTTTAATGTGGAAATATTTTATATACAAGGTAGATTAAAATGTTTAAATCGGGAAAAAAACGTTATTTCACACCTTCTATAGTCACAAGGAGATCGCATCAGTGCGCAAACACGGGTTGGCGGAACCAGAAGGTCATTGGCTATTTACAAATAATCCCACCAAAATTCACCCATAATAACCAAAACATGACGTCTTAAACATTTTCTCACAATTTCTGTTTATTCGTCTAATTAATTGTTTATTAGTTTCCCTGTTTGTTCATTGCCTTCATTCTAAGAGAGGTGTAGCTAGAGCTACACAATTTTACTAACAACTTTAAAAACTATTCGATAATTCTGTAATTTATTTCCTAAAAGTAACGATTTTTTTGGAGATGAGCAATCTTTTTAACTTTGTTACTCCTCAGCTAAGGCAAGAAGCATTTGGCGAAGGTTATCGCTATTGAGAGGATTGACGCAAGTGTCGAATGCTTTGTCACGATTTTGGAAAACGTGTGGTCAACAACAATCTTGTTGTTCGTTTGGATTTTCGTCCTTCTTCCCATCAAAATAACGAGACAAAAGGTCGCAGAGACAGTTGAATAACTGGGGCCCAAGACGGGATGCATAACGCTAAAGTAAACGATTTTGGAAAACGGTCAAAGTGTTCCGTACACTTTGACCACACGTTTTCCAAAATCGTGACATAAGCATTCGACACTTGCGTCAATCCTCTCAATAGCGATAACCTTCGCCAAATACTTTTTGCCTTAGCTGATGAGTAACAAAGTTAAAAAGATTGCTCATCTCCAAAAAAATCGTTACTTTTAGGAAATAAATTACAGAATTATCGAATAGTTTTTAAAGTTGTTAGTAATTCTGTAGCTCTAGCTACACCTCTCTTAGAATGAAGGCGTTAGTTTGTGTATGTATATAACCCATACATTTATAATATGATATATTTTTAATCCTCAACTTCTTTGCAATTTCTATCGCTTTTTCGCTCTTATCTCTTGTTTTACTTTATATAAACAAACAGTATTCGGCGTCTATCGCTGTCACACTCTCTTTGGCATGTGTTGGTACATTTGTTATAACAAAAAGAGCAAAGAAGCAATAGACGTCAAGTAATATTAAAACTCTGGTCCTTATGTTCATGTCTGTTCCAGCAACATTGTTCTTTAGAAGCCTTTGAACTTTAACAACCAATGTGACACAACGGAAAATGGGCTTTTAAGACGAGTAATGTATGCAGTTTGTCTTCGTTTTCTTTTATTCTTTTTAACAAACTGAAACAAAATTGATCGTAAGACGGAGTCGTACTTTAACTTATTTTTAGAGTTCCTTAACCAAATTGTAAAAACGATTATTTTGTGTTAAGATTCCTGACGATTCCGTAATATCTGTGATTTTGATGTTTTTTGTAACCAGGGTATAATCATGTGGGAACATATTATAAGGACAGGTCTTTAACATTGTGGTTTGATTACAGGTTATATAACTATTCAATTGAATACGTGTTGAGATACAGTCTCCAAAAGTCGTTGAAGTGGTGCCCCTCCACCAAGTTTCTGTCCTCTCTTCCTTTCTACGATGGTGTAATAAACCATAATATTTTTTTTTTCATTAATTTATATTTTTGTGTCATCAACAAGATACATAAAATTATGACACAACGTCAATACTGATGGAATCGCAGGGTATTTAATAATAATGGTGGAAATAGGGACTGACCTAGGTTCTACAGTATAATAATTCTCACTGACTTAAACTCACTGGGTTCAAATTCATTCTTATGCTCTAACGTCCGTGGTCTCTTTCCCCACTGAAAATCAGCGCCGTGGCGTACCTTTGGGTCTCTTTTTGATACAAACTTTATGAAAAATATGGGAACGCCTTAAAAAAAAAAATTCCGATTATTCATTTTATTTTTCTGAAAGTTATGTTATGCTTGAGCTATTTTAGAATAAAGTATGATTTGATATATAAGCGATGTCAAAAAATAAAGGCTTCTATCAAATCATTGCATTCACAATTATGAATCTCCGGGATTTGGATCATTCGGAATCGAATAGCGTACCCGAAAAATATGTTATTTGTCTTAATTTATTCATACAATTTTTAAACCGTGTCGTTTGTGTTTGAATAAAATAGGTTACATTTTCTTTCTTTCTTTTTATTCCAAATTAAATCCTATAACCATAAAGGCGATAACAGCAGGATAATTAACAATTCAGTTGCATTTAACACATTCAGTGCTCTAACTCCTGGATTCTAATATAAACTTGACTCAAAACTTAACCGCAATTGAAATGTGGGCCTGTATGTGGTAGAAGCGGGCTCGGCGCACAGCCGCTGGGAAACACTAGAGGTTAATAACCGCGCAGGGAATCAAATGTTTTAATTAACGGTTTAATGCGCCTGTTTAGCTTTAGATTAAAAACAAACGATCCTATTGTGCTTTTTTTAAAGTTATTTTAATACGTTTCTACGTAGACTTTGTTCATATTTATTTTATTTAACGGTTTTTTAAAACGGAGCAAGGGTAAAAAAATAAAAATGAATATTATACTAATATCGTCTATTTAAAGAGGAAAAATTATTAAGTATTTTAAAGTCGTATCTTACTAGTATAGAAAGTGAGTTAGCCCGTTTATATCGTATATGTATACACGATATTAATATAAGCAATATTTATGAAGGTATATGAAAACGAAACGTAGGCTTACGTACAGTTTAAAGATTGTCACAGACATAACCGCTCGGCACCGGATCGGGTCAAAGTGATAAATCGAAAAATGAGCTTTGTTTTGTTCGTACTTAAAGTGCTTCTGTGCTTAAAGTGAAAACAACAGCCACCGCGGGTCTTGCGTCGATCGCTGAAAAAATATCGTACTAACAGAAATCAAAGTTTTCTTTTCATTAATTGTCTCATGGTTGACATGATTTAGCTTTTAAATATGCTTCAAAAATTAACCAAATTTTTACTTAGATTTGTTTACTTAAATTTTGGAAACAACGCATTTTAAAAATATGATCCTGAAAATGAGATCCTATAGATGAGATTCCAAATATGAGCTCTGCAGTTCAAGGTAGACTTGGAAGACCAGGTTGGTTCCAGTAAAACTGTGACAGCAATGTTTCTAGTAGCATTGTGATCCATCAAGCACATCTTGTATTTTATTTCATCATCATTGAGTGCTTTATCTCTATCTAATTAGAAAGGGATATCTGAACGAAAAACATATCAACGCTAATTACAACCCTATTTTAAGGGTTCCGTATACGAATGAAGTCAGACGGAACCCTGTTACCTACGCCTACGCTGTCCGTCTGTCCGTCCGACCGCCCTTCCGTCACTCATAACGTTAAAGAAAAGAGAATGATTATTGTACCAATCATGAAGGAAAACAACAAATACTAAAAACTGGTCAAGTATGCGTTGAGCTCGCGGTATTTTGTTATTTGATAAAAACCACATACAAATTGAAATATAATATTGTTTAATTATTATTGTTTAATGAACCCTTGGTGCGTGATCCCGACTCGCACTTGACTGGTTCTTTATACTTTATATTTGCTCAGTTTAAAGAAAACATAGTAAAAGTACTGTAGCCACAACATTTAAACAACGGAAGACTAACTATCTTTAAACTTATAAAAGTTCATGCACGCTTCTCGTCTTTACTGTAGTTCCAAGAAATGAGGCGGGCATTGATACCTTTGAAATAAGATATTAAACTTTATCAAACATTTGAGACAACCGCCGCCGTTCTTTGTAGAACCGAGTTACTTACATTTTATGATGAGGTGCCTCGTCGGTTTTATTCATTTTATTACATTTCCGTAACATCTTGCGCTTCGGCATCCCTAAAATTTTGAGCCTGTGAGAACTTGTAGTCCCATCCTTGGTCAAAAAATCTAGGATGTATTTCTATTTAGTCTAATACATCCCTATGTATTAGACTAAATAGAAATACATTCTCTAGGAGTTGGTGAACCCGTTAGACATCCTAGATTTTTTTGGAAACTTCGAGCACTTTGTTTAATTTGTTTACTGTTACTATACATAAAGCAACCATCCATTAACCATCAATCTTCCGCCGAACAGCAGTGTTTGCATTGTTGTGTTCCGGTTTGGGGATAAGACAGCGGGTGTGCTCGTTTGCCTTCCCTATGCCATAAAAAAAGTGTTATTGTAACCGCCTTATTCATAAACGCACAATAAAATCATTTTTGTTTAAGCATTTTTTGTCTCTTTCTGTCAAATTTAAGTGTCATAATAAAAAATAAGGACGAGGCTATTTTATTCATTTTTCAACCTCATTATCTGGTTATGTCTTCACACCCACGAAATAACTTACTTATAGCACAGGGGTGTGTAATGATCGGTATAAAAATAATTAATATAATTTCATTTAATATAATAACATTTGATATAATTTTAAAGGATATAATCACTCATTTTATATAATAAACGATTGGTATATTATCAAAATATCTATTTTTATTTACTATAATTATCATTTGGTATATCGTTTATTTATTATAAACATCATTTGGTATAATCATCATTTTGTATAAAAATCATATTGTATAACTATCAAGTGGTATATTATTTTTTATTGACCTAAACTACTTTTCTGGTAGTTGTTAAGTATATTTCTTTGGAATAACTTTTTTTGTCGCATGTTTTTTTGATACAACGCTGACAGTGAGGCAAAGTCGACGGAGCTCCGTTTTGCGGAGCTCCTATTCCGCGTAGTTATGGCGCTTCGCGCCTTGACACAATTCTAACCTATACAGGGTGTTTTTTTGGTCAACAACTTCGACAATAGGGGTTACTATATTTTTTTATACCAACTGTACTTTATATGAAATTAGCTTTATATCATAAGTTGATTATAGTAAATATGCATTATACTTAATGCATGTTATATAAAATATTTTTAGAACAAATGATCGTTATATAAAATGATAATTATATCATATTTAAATATATTAAATGTTGTTATATGATTTAATTATTATATCAAATGAGCGTTATATCGACTGATATTATAGAAAATATTTTTATATCGATCGTTACGCACCCATAGCACAGGCCATAGTTTATTTCACCATGAGTTGGTTATTTCTAATGAGATTTTTTTCCTTCTTAACTTTGGCTATTTTCCTTTTTACTCGACTGCCTAAAACAGGAGCGTAATGTTTTCAACATTCATGTATGTAATGATTATTTATACTTCTAAACACCTGAGCCGATTTAAACGTGTGTGTTATCGTCCTAAACTGTTAAAATTGAAATAACATTAATATAAAATATATATATTTATATTAAATTATATGTAAATTATTTATGTCACTAAAATAAGTTTTCTAATTATTACAATTTAACTATCATTTGGAATGTCTTAATGTGACCATCTTAAATATATAAGAATATAATATCATTAAGGAGTGGCGTCCGTGGACCGGAAGACGAGCTGTAGGTAGGCCTCCAACATGATGGAGTGACGACCTCGTCAGGATCGCGGGACCGCGGTGGATGCGAAAAGCATAAGACCGGTCTGAGTGGAGAGCCTTGGGGGAGGCCTATGTCCAGCAGTGGACGTCTTTCGGCTGACATGATAATGATGAGTAGCATTAATAAACGGGTTTAATAACAATATCAAAAATGCAGTCAAGTTTTTAAGCTTGCTTTTCATTTAGCTACGACTTGTCTTTAGCGCGGTGCGCATACTATACAATCATGTAAGATACCATTCCGTCCATTCCGTCTTCAATAGGTTTCTTAAATTATGTTTATTCAAGACTGTTGGTCGAGATTTTTGTTTATAATTTCAATCGTCAGATGTATTACGATTATACAGGTATCTACCTCGTTCGGGGTGTTTTACAGCCCATTAACTTTGGTTATTTTACAGCCCAACCTTACCTTACTTTAAATAATTAACTAAAACGACACGCCTAACAATAATCATCAACAATGCAGACAATCCGGCATCAAAGTTCATTTGCTTCTGACGTCGCGCACGACGCGACATCGCCTCGGGAATATTTAAAGCTAATAGCGCCGAGGGAATGCAATAACGGTACCGTTTCATTAACATTAAAAAAACATAATTTCATTTAAATGCATTTAAAATCATAATAGATTTAAACACAAAAACAATGAATCATTTCATCAGGCATAAGTTAAAATACCATACCAGTCATTAACACCTTTACGGCAGCAAAATATTAAACTGTAATTAACCATAAGTATTTATATTGATCTGATTCGATGGGATACCGTAACAAACGTGCTAATAACATTACATACATTTTCTTGTTTTGTTGTTAAAAAACTATTTATAGCGTTGGCTGAATAGTTGACACTTGTGCCTACCTGTTGTAACGCCCTCGCAATCACAATCGGTTTCAAAGTGGAACAATTGTTTTCATTTATGCAGACAAACCTTTGATTTTCAAAATAAGAACGATTGCGAGTGCGTTAGGCAGCCCTCCGTTTCGAGGAGGCTCAAAAAATAGAAAAAGTGACAGAATAGTGTTATATTCTTTTGACAGAACAGAACTGTCGACGGTTGAAAAAGGAGGAAGCTTTGCGACTATTAAAAGAGAAAGCGAAGCAACACCATGACGGTGTTCTTTTGGTGAAGGCCGGTTATGTTGATTGTATCGACTTCACTCTAAAATTGAAAATTGCACATGTTTTATTTAACATAAATTGATCTTTACTAATATGAGTGTTACTAACAATTTTAATTATTTATATATTTAATTAATTAACTAGTGTGTTATGCATTTAAATGAATTTATTAATACTAGGCTAGGAAAGATTAGACCTGTGGAAAAATAAGGAGTAATTAATCACGTAAAAAATTACTACTTTTTCCTATAGAACAATTCATTTCAAGAAATCACGATTTTGGAGTTCTGCATTATATTTTGTTAGTTTAGTTTAGTTTAGTTTATTTATTTATCAATGTAATGTTACAATATAGATTGCATTGCATGTCAAAAAATACGAAATTACATTGATATCGTCAACAAAACATTAATACAAATTGATAAAATAATATTAAAATAATACAATAATATAATAACACTCAAATAATCAAAAACAACAATGATAAACAAGTAATAAATGGTCAGTTTCCGATGTCAACCTACCTATGAACATTGGTTTTTTATTATAATTATATACAGATAGTGTTATGCAAATTGAAAATTAGTAAGTAACTTGTTAGACTCACTTGCAATTACTGTAATACAATAACCTAGGTATTCTTTTCGATGACTTTTCTATCGCTCATTTTTCCCGCTAAACTAACTTGACCTATCAATACCTATAACTGGCGTGCTCGCAAGTGTCTCGACCATGTTTATATTTCGGCGCAGCGCAGGACAAAGTGAGCTACCGCACACATAATCAGCCCGGCTCGTCCTCGCCTCATCGACTCACCGTCAACTAGGCGTCAATCAGGTGTCAGACGGGGGACGAGTAGGCGTTACCTGGGGGACGATTCTTCACTCGGCGAGGTGATCCTGTTACGATGCTGATTACTGTATTTTGCAGTACAGAGTTGATTATTATATGCAGTAACTTTAAGTCCGCATTATGACTAACAGAGCGTGGGTCAAGTTATTACAGTTGGGTGAAATTAGAGATGAATTACAATATTTAACAAAAATAGTTCCTTCTGAAAATTAATAAGTGAATTAGCGTTTTACAATAGCCTACAATAGCCTATCAAAACGTTTATTACTTGAAGTAAGATGTGACGGATAATTTACTTTATTTAAATACTTTATTATAAAAACATAAAATAGTGTCAAAGGGCGATTTTGGTTTTATTAATCCTGTAAACCAATGTCGGACATACGTGTAGTCAAATAAGATCAGTTCGGTAAATGGAGGGCTATTGCTGCTGTAAGGCTTTTTTTTACCGTAATTCCCTATATAACTTAAAATACAAAATTACCTAATCCCAAAACCGCAAACATTTGATCAGGTTTTAAGCCTATACTTTCATGGCTACGTTACTATTCTGATATTTTTGATTTTATTTGACTATTAAGACCTTTGCTTTTTAGTCCAATATAACTACTGAAAATCTGTCGTAATGAAACCTCCACTGAAACTTTTTTAGGCTTAAATACTGAGTGATTCTAAGCGGCAAAAGTTTGTTCAGCTGAGAAAAAAACAAACATACGACACTAGTTTAAAAGTTCAGCGTTTATGTGTATTCGCAAGCCATGCAGTAAATATTTTTTACTACTAGTTAACAACCAACGGAAAAGGCCAACCTTGTTTACTTACTTTCAGAATTCGGTCGCGCTAAAAAATGCCGCTGACAAAGAAGAAACAACCCAGTTTCTGATTTTTTCCGCACTACGAAATAAAATGGACGTCCAAAAACAGCCAGCGTCGAAAGGTTTTCAAAATAGATTTGCACGAAAACCACTGGCGAAAAAAGTATTCGTCGAATTCAATACTTATTTTTTGTAATTTCTCTACTTAATAAAATATGTTTTCTGTAGTAAAAACTGTAGAAATAACGTCGCTTGGTTTTCATTTCTTTACTCCGATTTACTTAAAAAATAATTCAACGCACTCTACTGCGTAATTTTGACGTGTTTTTGCTCCAGGCGTTGTTGTTATTGACAAATCTATCGATTGAATGATAATTTATAAAATTAGTTAATTGGTAAAATTATACTTGTGAAGTACAAGTCTCTCTTAAAAAAGTGTTTCCAATTATTTACTTCAATACTTATTTTATTTTGTAAGCTACCTGGACACTTCATTAAATTTTTAAAATGATTATTTATTTATGTAAAGTGATTGTGTTTTTTATTTAACGTTTCACGCCATCGACTTCTTTCAGGTCTACTCATCAGGAATTAGGAAACCTGACTCTGAGGCACTTTGTTGTGTCGTTTTCGCTCATTATTCTTTAAAAGTTCGGCAGTTAGGTAATTCCCCTAAATAATTCGCTCTTGAAGTTAACGAACCAATTATTTACTGGTGATAGAAAATGTAACGTAAGGGCGTAAAAACAACACTTAAGGGCATGCTTTCTCAGCTTACACACTTTTCGTCGAGGGAGCTTGTAGATTAACTTCGCTCACTCAGATGCCGTTTTTAAGAGAAAAACACATCAGTACAATCGTAGTTTTGTTTTGATTTGACATGACACATACAATATAGCAAACCTTTGCAGTTGCACTGGAATGGCAGTTTGTTTTTGTCAGAATTTATATACAAACTAGACGCTAAAAATAATTAACTGTATTTTTCTGAATCAAAACTTAATTGCCTTAGTTTCGCTTTCTTTATAAATTAATTAACGAACTTTTACCTTTAGTCGAAGAGGTATTGGAAAATTTAATCTGTAGTAAGTTTATACGGATATGCGAGCTTACTGACGAATCATATGGATGATGGTTCAGTATTGATTTGTTGAGAAACGATTTTAAGAATTCTATGTTTACCCTCAAGGTCCTACTACACTTGTTCATGTTTTAATGTATAAAGTCCCAACAATTCAAGCCGTCATTAAAGTAAAAATACGTTGGATATTTAACAGTTTCAAATAAAAATACGCCACAACGGAAGTTCTGTGAAACTTAGTGCTTTTGTTAAATGATGTTGCACGTCGACCTAAATTTTGGATGTTATATTTAATATTGTGTCAAGCGATTACATTTCACGTCAGACTTCGATATAATAACACGTAACTACGTTTAGATGTAGTAAAGTCTATGTAGGTGCTTGAATGGAAGGCAACACTGTACGTCTGAACTTGCTTGCTTTTACTTTGCTCTTCGTTAGACTTTCAAAACTAAGTACTCTGATCCCCATACTTTTTTTTTTCAAAGGCAGTAGTTTTTTCGATTCTCTTTAAATTTCTTTAAATTTCTTCTCTTTTTTTCTCATCGGGACTCACTTTAAAAAAACAGACTAACACTTTATAGTACACTTATTATTGGTTTTTTCACAGTAAATTAACCTAATTTAATTTAAGTATGCCGTGTCACTATCATTCAAATTCAATATTAAAATGCAAGATAAGGCTGTTTTAAGTAGATAAACTATAGCTATATTATATGTCTATGAATAAGAAGGTAAGCCTATTGTTAGTAGTTACTGAGTAATTACCCTGGTATTATAAAGATAAAATGGTATCGTCGCGGCCAATAAACCAGTATTCCCTGTACATTGATAACTTGATATCGCCTTTTATATATTCATTTATGAAATGAATATATTTTTATCAGTATTTTAATCTACCGATGGCTTGATAACAGGAATCTTAAAACTGTGTTTAATCTTATCTGCACATTATAATATGCTCTACATCATATTCAGATGTCGGCTAAACGTGTCTAAATAGAAAATTAACATAAATATGCATATTATTATTTTTACTGTCTTTTTATCAGTGGTCAGTTCTCAAGGAACGTACGAGCTCAATATATTGCATTATAATGACTTTCACGCAAGGTAAGAAATTGTTTTAATAGGCAATTATGTATTATTAGAGTTTGCTATGAGGTTTTTTGTACTTGTTGATGTTGATGTTCCCAGATGTTTATATTATTTAAAGATATGAGTTAATCGTGTAAAAAAAACCATATTTATTTCGTTGATGTAATGGCAAGTCGTTTGGGTAAAGACATTATCAAGTAATATACTATTTAACTGGTAAAAATTAAATGGTTATTTGTAAATACACATATGATGTTACTCTCTTGCCACAAATGATTGTTAAACAAAATTGTGTTTTGATGCCAGTTAAGATTTGTATAGGATCGTCACCGAAATGTATTTCCTTTCTAACATGAACGTCGATATACCCGCTTGCATCGCCAGGCCATTTTATGGTGTCATAATATCAACACTAATATCCATAATATCACGACGGTAGTAATAAGTAGGTCGTATGTTTTACCTTAAACCTCAACTTGCCGGTACAGTTTTTTGGGTATATTCAGCTTAGAGGAACAAACGAGAATATTATATTAAAAATTAAAATTAAAGGCTTGGTAACAAAACCAAATGGTTCAAAATTACTGGTATTGGGTGAATAAAAAATACCATGGTCAGTTTTAGTGTAGGAAATTCTTAATTAAAGGAACATTTTAAAAATTCTGTTTATTTTACGATCGTACACAATGTTTACGCCAAAATTTAGGCTGTTACATTTAAAAAACCATCGGACAAACGATTACTTTTTCTGTAAGGACCAATTTCCAAACATACTTACTGCCTTTGCCTCAACAATAATTTCAACTCTGGTAGGTTCTGACAATTGTACTCCAACTTGTAGGTTTGTAGAAACCAGTCCATTAGGAACAGTATGTAATCCAGAACAATTTCCTTGCATCGGTGGGTTTGCGCGCCTGACTACAGCAGTTCGTGAAGGTCTGGAGAGAGAACCTAACTCCTTGGTCCTCAATGCTGGTGACAGCTTCCAAGGTACGATATGGTACAACATACTGAGATGGAACGTCACGCAGGATTTCATGAACATGTTTCATCATGATGCTCATGTAAGTACAGATGAGGTTTTATTAATCTGTTATATTAGGCTGAAATAACTACATCGGTAAAAGATGACGATGATGGATGTTTGGCAATCTTAGACACTACATTTATTTGTTAGTTGCGTTATAAATGGAAATGAGGAAATCTGGTTGTATATTTAAATTTAAAAAATGAAATATTATACGGTAATTAGTGGTTTTGGGACCTTGTGCAGGGTCCGTCCGGATCGCTACCTTTCTTTAAACAGAACAACACCACTGAAATTACTAGCTCTCAATTCCATATTAGTGCGTAGAATTGGCAACGCATTAGCGAGGGACATAGTCTTTTGATTGTAGTCTTGAGAATGCAAATGTGAATTGGTCACAGATCCAACTTGGGAAAATAGAATCCAAGAAATTTAGTACGAGAAAAGGTTGGACGCTTCTTACAATATTGTAATTGTGGCGAATGAGCGAAGTACATACAAGCCTTACAAGACGTTAGTAATAAGACTGACTCTCATAGAACCCCAATAATATCTCGAACCCCAATAGGACACGATGGAAAAACAGCAGTTAAAAAATGAACTTTTTCTGCCACATGCTCGGAAATGTTAACGTTACTGTTGTAACATCGGCCCGCGAAGTTTTGAGTTCAAGTCTCAGGCAAAATAAAAACTGCAGCGGCCGCGAAAATGTATGAAATTTCATTACATGCGTGGTGTTTTACTTTTTTTTTAAATGTTTGGTCTAGGATACTTAACTCCAAACAGCCAAACACTCGTGCAATCAAAATTCTTCCTTGTACATTTTACTTTTTAAATGTCATAGACTAAAAAATTAAAGCGTATTTAAAACAGCTTTCCTTTTTTTATATAGACATTACGTTCTTAAACAATATTAATTGCCGAAATAACATACATTTTGGAACTGTGTTTAATATTATTAAAATAAATGTTACATTTTCTCGCATTGTTGGAGAAAAGCACTATAAAAGCCTCAGCCGGGAAGGGCGGTTGCTGGACTAGTTTATAGCGCAGCCTTGACTGCGTGTCCCAATAGTATCGGCCACGCCTTCGCAACAGTCATTTTCCCGGTCTCTGCATTAATGAACTATAATTTTAGGTACTAGGCAATCATGAGTTTGACAATGGTATTGAAGGCGTGGTGCCTTACCTGGAGCATTTGGAGGCTCCAATGGTGACTGCCAACATCATAGACGACGAAGAACCGACCATCCAGGGCCTTTACCAGCCTAGCATAGTGGTCGAGAAGAACGGACGGCAGATCGGGATCATTGGTGTTATAATTGCTTCCACTAATGTAAGTCATTATCGTTTTAGTATTACAATACAATATTTATTTAATAATGATACGCTTCAATTTAAGTTAAGACTGTGGAATCTTGTTTTGGAAGCCAAGGAGCAGTAAAAATAAATGGCTTATTTATGTCACCTTTGACCAACACTTTTCAAAATAAAATGTTTGAAAGGAAAAGTGACGACTCAGAAAGCATTTATGATCCATTCATAAAAATATCTCGCGATGGACATGGTTTTAGGAGTGGGTCAAATATTTAGAAATAATCAAGCACACTTCTCAAGCATGAAAATACCCAGTTAATAGTATATGCACATAAACTAAAGTACAGCAGCTAGAGTTAATTGTTAACAATATTACGCCCCGAGCCACTACGTCCGGCCATAGCAGACCGCGGCGACGCGGTGTCCCATATAGTGGTGCACTGACGCAAGCTTCCGATTCATTTATATTATTTAGTTGGGTAGATTCGTTACATTTTAACTATTCATCATCATTTGAAGAAGAGTAGAAGTCGAATGGTTTTAGTTGCGTCTCGTGCGGGTTGTGGATCGGATTGAATCTTTCTACTCGGAAATTATTTTTATATAGGTATTTACCATTTTTGTATATATTTTTATATAATAGCACTTGAAATAGGGTCAAAGGGGTACACGTTTCAACGAAGGTATCATGACATGAAATTTTCATTTAATTGAAAGACATTTCTCGCCACATGAGTTAATTGTTTTGGTAGTCACAAGTCCAACCTAACCTTACCTACGTAATGAATATATATAATATCCTGGAAACATCATGCTTTCAGCAGCAAATAGCAATCAATGAAATGAATATTGATAAATATGATACAATCGATGAAATTAAATTTGATAAAATGATTCCAAGTTATTACTAATTTTATTATTATGAGTTTATATGGTTTACTTTAAAAGGTTTTTTACAACAGCTCGGTTTATCAAAGGCCGTGCATCCGTATTAATTCATACCTCTATATTAAGTAATACGAAAGTTATTTATAATTTTTGGGCTTTAGGTCAATTAAATGTTTACGGATTTTTACACAGTAAGATATTTAAGTTCAACAATGTAAGTAGGTACGCTGAGTTGCAACTATATTTACCAACTTTTAACATATCTTGTGCGTTAACGTATAAAAAAAAAAGATATAATAGTTTACGTATACATCATCTTATTTAATGTCTTCGACATTTATTAGAAATACACAGTTCTGTGTCTATCCGTTTAGTTATTTTAATACAGTGTTGCTCCGTCAATGCTCGTTCAAAAGCCCCCGTATACAATGCAGACATTGCTTCTTGACAACTACTGTCCATCCCTGTAGCACTCATAAAAGCCTTGGTATCAAATTCATTTTGAATTTAGTTCTATTTAACTTATATATGGCAAACTTTAGTTTTTTTTTTAAATGTGGTATTGAATTGCCATTTAATAAATTAATACTGATCGGAGAGCGTATAACAGTTTGTGTTCAACAGAAGCTAAAATCACATTGGTCGTTACTTTATATCGACGAAAAAGTAAAATAATCAGACATAGTGTCACATTCAAAACAATAGGAGAACCCTCAAACTGATCTAAAATAGTATGGATTCACGTACATTAATATAACATATCCTCGATGATTATTTGATGTCGTTTGCAATGATGCTGCTAATTATATACTAACTATTGCCCGCAATTTCGTTTTTTTTCTCGGGAATTTGCAAACATTGTTATGTATCTTTTTCCGAGGCTCAACACTACCCATCACATTTCAAATATTCACCAAAATCAGATTCACACGGTGGGGCCACTGTGAGTGTCTCGTACTGACTGATAGACACACTATTGCATTTATAATATTAGTAGGTATAATAACTTTGCAACACGTTCTCATTTGTATAATAACTAAAGTTATACCTGTACTTTAATAACCGTCCGACGGGGTTGACACCCCTGTTAAACATTTTAAGTCACGCTTCTCGTCAAGTTATACAAACATACTGTTGCCTGCTGTGGATGATAGTTTAAAATTTAACTACATTTACACTTCGTGACAAAATCTTCATAAAGGTAATTTTGAGTTTAACTTGATGATAATAAGGAACATGAAGGTTTTTTCTAAAAATCGCATTTACAAAATCCGACATCCTTTGTTGTAAAAAAATATATATATATCTAATTTTCAACAACTTAAAGTCTTAAGTTACTGTCTGCAAGTAACCTACCGGCCTACTCGTAAATTCCCTTTCTTTACGCTCTCTATGATACGTGGCAAACACTTGCAATTTCAAGTTTTCTTTTTTCAGACGCTGGCTTCCACCGGTCGTCTCCAATTTACAGATGAAATTGAAACCGTCCGAGCCGAAGCTGAAAAACTTCACGACGAAGGCGTCGACATCATTGTGGTGCTGTCGCATTGCGGGCTGGATATTGACAGGTAACATCACCACATCTCTATGTGGTAATGGCATTAGACAAGATTAAGGAGCGGTAACGTGATAGCCCAGTGGCTCTAATTAAGACTGAGTCAAGACACGGTATCCGAGCCATAATTGTATAATTCATGGCTAGTAAAGTCTGATCAAGTTTGAACTATATCATAACTATTACACACTAAAGTAACCTAAATGTATGTTTATGCCATTTCGAATAAAAACTAACGATCAAGTTACATAGGTAAAATAAAATAGTAGGATAGCTTTGAGTTAAGGTAAAATAAACCGTACACATGGTACCTCACCTCATTATTAAATGAGTTACTGTTTTAAACTCATTTCACGGGCTGACCAACATCTAAAAACTCGGATGTTGTGGCTTAACTTACCTGCTGGCTCACACAACGGCGAGTAGATGCCATTACGCAACCAGGGACCGGACCCGCTTACCCTAACCCGGGGTTTTTAAAGGGTTTTTATAGCGCTGATTTTTATAAACCCGAACATTTCGGTAAGCGCTTAATCGGTTCACACATTAAACGGATAATCCATTCGATCGAGTTAATTTGGCTTACCGCTTACCAGTATCAAAACCTCCGAATGTGTTACCGCTTAAAATACCTTCAAGCAAATTTAGTTCTTTGACAAACTACGTACGACATATTATTGGACCGTTTAAAGAAACCTAAACTCGGGCGGCGCGCGCGCTTCAAAGCCGTGCCAATACCAATACACGTAATAATAGCGGCGCGCGCGGCGCGCGGGAAGGGAGCGAAGGGGTTACCCTAACCCGAACGGTAAGCGCTTATTCAAATAAATATCAAACCCAACGACATTCGGTAAGCGGTTACAAAAGGGTTACGGTTAGGGTATCCCGGCTTAATAGGGCTATCTAATCGTTGGGTAAGCCGGTGAAGAGGTTACCGAAACGATTGGCTTACCGTATGAACGGGTAAGCCGTTCGAACGGCTTAAGCAAAGGAACGGGTTTTCCGGTCCCCGTACGCAAGTCGCTAATTCTCGTGTTGTTATAGTTGACATAGTTGACTGTTACATGCAAAATAAGGTGTCAAAAATATTGTTATTATGCGATTGATATGTCACCTCGAATAAAGCTAGAGGTACCGCGTTTCACTAAAATAGGGGAAAGCGAGTAGCAGCTGACGGGGAACCTCTTTAGCAATGTGCACTGACGACAAGAACTAAGTTCGTGAACAAAACAATGAACGACGGGTCCGACGGCTCGAATAAACTACGAGACTAATACGTTTACACCGAATACCTAGACGATACAGGTTGTAAGGACATACTGCGTTTTAAAAAGTCTCTTGCAAAAGCCAAGCAGACAACATCGAGTTTTCTTGCTATTTTTGATTATTGAAGTGAAATTCGGTGATTCAATATTTTTTCATGTAACTCGTGTATCTGGCGTATTTAATTGTGTAACAACATTTGGTCATGATAAGGCTAAGAATTACTTGCGCATTGGAATAAAAATACGTTAAAGGTAAAAAATATTCGAAAATAACTCGTATGGCGACAAAATATTCTACTACACGCTCTTAAAAAATAATTTATTATTTTAACCCCTTTCACTTCAATAATAATAAAAATAAAACAATTACAAGCGACATTGTGAGCACAGCTTTTGTAAGACTTCCCCTCAGACTCAACTGTTTACCTTAACTACGAACGGCGTAAACAACTTGGTTTCATGTTTCCATCTTTATCTAGAAATTGATGCGAGTATTGCACGACATGGTTGAGTTAATTTACTAGTAATTAAGTTTGTTTAATTGATCCTTTAAAAACACACCCTGGGTGTTATTTTATATTTTAAATTGACAAGCTCACTCGTGCATGGTTCAACGCCCAAAAAAGTGGTCATGTGTTACGGAGATTTGTTGATTTGTTTATTTAGGACCAGCCCAGGGTGACTTAGTTTAAGCTACAAGTTGTTTATTTTTGTAATCCCCTCTTACTCTTGTAGGTAAACCTTTGACTTTCCCTGGTAGGTAAACGTTTAACATTTTGGTTTCTATTTTGTTCGGTATATAAAAAATAGGTAGACATAGCTAGGCAGCTAGGTAGACGTTCTCTAAGGACATCTGTAGTGTAATAACCCCTATAAATTTGATAAATGCACTTGTTTCCTCCTCCTCGTGTTCCAAAACCTCCATACTTATAAAACAAATCCATCACAAAAAAAACACATCTTTAACTTTGATGATAAAGTCTAAAATAATTATTCCTGAAACTTTACAATGGTAAAAAGTATTATAAACCTATTTTAGTATTTTATTCACATTTCATCGTACCTTGTACATAAATGTTGCGTTCAGCGGAATTCTTTACTTACGTAAAGTTTGCGTCTGGAGAGCGTAATTAAGTGCTTTAACAACCGTAATTCATTGTTTCTAGGGACATAGCTCTCCTTGGAGGTCCACACATCGACATAATCGTTGGAGGCCACAGTCACACTCTCCTATATAATGAGGAACCTCCTGACTCCAGCGCTTTTCAGCCCCAAGGGCCTTACCCCGTTGTGGTAGAGCAAGAAAATAGAAAGGTTAGTAGTCAGTAAGTTACGCCAATGTTGAGTTCATTGCGACGGTTTTTTCTCAGCGGTGGTATTCTCTTTGGAAACGTTGCTAGATTAAGATACCGACGTGTATAAGTGCCCGTGTGGCCCAGTGACAGCATAAACATCTCTTAACTTTTCTTTATGGTGGTTGGTAGGCTGGTTGCATTGTCTGGTTGTCGGCATACTATATAGGTAAATAATACTAGTAAAAAAAACAATAATACCTAAAGGCATTTTTTTTTGAGTGATCACTTTGCCATTCTTCTTTTTCTAAACAAAGGCAAGCTTTTATAGAATGTAACTTAAGTCTTCTTGTTTCCTTAGTTTGTTTTTTGTTTTAGGTACTAATAGTCCAAGCTGCCGCCCACACGGCGTATTTGGGAGAGATAAAACTTTACTTCGACGACGACGGTAATCTACTTGAATGGGAAGGCCATCCACATTACCTAGGGAATGAAATTGTACAAGGTAGGTATTTTTTTGTCTGACATTGAATTGCGAGGTTGGATTTTGCGGGTGGTAGGACCTTGTGGCGGGTGGTAGGATCTTGTGCAGGGTCCGTCCGGACCGCTACCACCATCTTATCCATTAACCTACTGCCAAATAGCAGTGTTCGCATTGTTGTGTTCTGGTTTCGAGATAAGACAGCCGGTGTAATGGCTAGCATAGAGGTATTCCATCTTAGTCCTCAGGGTTAGCAACGCATTTGCAGTCTTAGGCTTGCAGTCTTGTGAATGCGAATGTTTATGGGTCACAGTTACCACTTACCATCAGATGGCCTGCGTGCTCGATTGCCTTCTCTTTGCCTTATAAAAAAAACAGTATTTATTTTCTATAAACATTCATTTGACTAATTCTTCTCAAGTCTTACGTTTACGCAAGCTATCGTACGGTTAATTAGCTGCGTCGAACATCATTCGTTAAAACTCACGCATGCCGTGGTTGCAGTCACCTTCGGCCTATCATCAAAATCTAATCAAACCTTTCATTTCAGCTCCGGATGTTTTGGAGAAGATCGCGGTATACTTGCCTATGGTAGACGAGCTGGCCAAGCAGGAAGTTGGGTCATCTCTAGTCCATCTTGGATCCAGTTGTGCATGCGGAGAGTGCAATCTGGGGAGCTTCATTTGCGATGCGTTTATGCACGCTGTTAGTATATTATGACTGATCGTTTATTAACTAAATAAAAAATAACATTGTTATTATTAACCGAAAGACATTGGCTAGACATGGACTTGGGGACTGGTAAAGAATGTAAAAAAAAAGGGAAGAAAGGTACAAACATGTTAAAAATAGAGAATATATTTTGTTGTGATGAGTAAATATCAATTTATGGAATATGGTTCCTAAATAATAGAAATAATAAGAATGATTGAAAGCTTTAAATTTCTGATTACAAGTAAATATTTATTGATTTTAGTAATATCAAAGAAGGAAAGAATTGGTAATCTTCGATGTCAGTTTCAATGTTTTGGAAAAATATAATGTCACACAGACACACGTCATTTTCACTAAATATTGATTATTAGGATATTTTTAATTTAAATCACAATGTTAACCTAACATTAATAATTTTCTGAACCGACTAATTGAGAATCTCCTCTTTGTTGAAGGAGCTACTCGTCGGTTGTCAATGTTATATAATATGTATGGTATTTTTTTCCTTGTAGAGGTAGCATAGTGGATAGTCCGATTTCGAGAAAATGTACGTTTAAAAGAAATGTACGTATTATTGGGCAAAAAAAAAATAGTGCGATGTTACAAATGTTTTGATATTTTTCACACAAATATCTATAGACTTGTTATTATGTTATATCGATTGTTATCTGGTTTCAGGTAATGCCGATGGCGGAGGAAGACAACTGGCACTACGCGCACTTCTGCGTCATCAATCAGGGCGGCATTCGGGTGGACATTGAACCAGGAGGTTGTTATACATCTTTCACTTCCATACAGTTACTTGAGCTGTATTTATAAACTAATCATGGGCCCTAGATAAGTTGTATAACGCTAAGGTAAAGTAAATTAGACAATGGTCTAAGTATATGGAATTAACATAAGCATTCAACGCGACTTAGGTACGTTAATCCAATACATTTTCTATCATGATAATATTCGCAGAATTCACTATGTTGAGGGTCACTATAATAAATAAATAAATATCTAGGGACAATCTCACATATTTACATTGACAAGTTCCCAAACTAAGCTCTTGGCTTGTAGGTACTATGGGTACTAGAGAACAATAAACATACCTACTTAAGCATATTTTAGCTTTTGTGCATTTATGAATACGAAGATACTATACGAAGGTACTAGACGACGACAAAATTATTTACCTATACATAGAGAACTCAAGAACAAAAACTCGCGCTTATCCCACAAGTCTGCTTTTACTGGGATTCGAATCTGGAAACTCTAGCATCGTAGGATGAATAGTCATATAAGATATTTTCTGAAGCGTCATGAAATGGGTGTTTTACACATGATCCGATTTTTGATTCTGTTCATGTAGTAAAAGGCAGATAAGAAGTAAATCCTGACGCACAACCATGAAGTTTCGGAATACTGATAATATTAACAGCAATAAAACAACGAATAGTAGTCATAACAGCATTTTTAAATGCTGACTATGTTATCAATATTCAGAAATTGTATGGTTGTGCAATGTCTGTAAGAATTACTCAGGATTGACTTCTTATCTGCCTAGTACTGTAGTGTCCGTCCTGATAATACTGACTTGATTTCATAATAAATATTTAATTATTACTAACTTTGTATTTAATTACATTGTATTATTTTATGACTGGAAAATGGGATTTCCTCCGTTGAATGCCAATGGCATATTAACGATCATGCCAAAAACTACAACCAACTATCAAATTTAATAAAACTTTAAACGAAATATAAAGTTATATTAAAGACATGAAACGCTTTTTAATTTTCAGTTATAACATTCGAATCGATGCTCCTGTCGACACCATTTGAAAACAATGTGGAAGTATTCCAGCTGAGAGGCGACCATATTATGGAGATGCTGGAATTTTCCGTAGCCAATGATCCCTATCCTGGGGCAAGAATGCTTCAGGTTTCAGGTAAAATGCACATTCTTATAATTATTTCTTAACTCTAACCACACAAGTAAATAAGCAGTATAATTTTATTCCGGAAATCCCCAACCTAAGTACTTACATTACATGGTTGCCGCAAAAAAAAAAGTAATTGAGAATGAGTATTTCCTTTTAAAAATAAAATATTTACATCCAGTTTGCGACTAAAAGACAATAAATAATAAAACATTTGGGAAAAATGCAAAACCAAATTAAAAATACAACCTGGTCAGAAAAATAAAAACCTCGCACCTGCGGAAATTATTATTAAGAACTGTCATTTCTATTGTAATGCCCGAAACACAGATAAAAAAAGTATTTAATTTTCTTTCGCTTTAATTTGAAAACAAAGATAAAGTCAAATCGAATTAATTTCAAGATCATGGTTCGCAGGTACCTACTATTTTCATTAAAAGAAAATGTACAAAGTAATAAATAGTTCTTTAAATTTCCTAACATTAATAATATTTTGATAACGAACAAGGCTACTTCCTTTACTTGGATTAGTCTTGACTAGCATTTGCAATTTAAAATTCCTAGGCAAAATGATCATTGATAACATTTTGATAACTGGCATAATAAATAAAAAAAGCGCTCATTTTTACATAACCCACTTTATTTTTTTGTTACGTATAATTTTCAGTTATTACATATTTTTTAAGGATTGACATATTTTTTTAAAAGGTTGTTTATACAAGCATTATAACAAAGAAAACTGTTGTCAACCACTATAGGGCTGCAAGCAGTCTTCGATGGTGCCCGCCCAGTCAACAGCAGGGTTGTCACCGCAAGCACCCGGTGCATAGACTGCAGCGTGCCTCGCTACGAGCCTCTGATACTCGATAGGAATTACACAGTAGTCTCCCAGAGCTTCATGGGGGAGGGGGGCGACGGGTTCTCCGTGAGTGGCAACCCTATTGTTGTCTCTGTAGTGGTGTACGCTTTGTGTTTAACTGATTTGTGCTTGTTTGTGTTTGACCAGGTTTCGGGTTAGGACGTTTCTGTATCCAAAAATATTTCCCAAGTAGTACATATGTACACAAACACTTTACTGTACAAAAGACAGAAATGTAAATACAATATTTATCGAGTAAGTACACGTAATATCATAAAGATGTATCCGGATAAGTAGGTATGTTTTAGGGTTACGATAGAATATGGAAATTGAAATAATACATTTTTTCGCGTATTTTCAGTTAAGAAGTTATTGTATAATTTCCAATATTATGTCTAATACGTTATATTTTTAATATATTTCCAATCTCCGACCGTTCAGTCACTTTGCATGAAATTGTTTTCGTAACAAGACTTAATATAAACACATTGAAATTCGCAATTTCATTCTATAGTAATATAATTTTGTTATAATAAATACTAGCAAGGTAAATTTAATACGAAATATTTATTATCAATTTCTTTGTATTTTGAATTATTTCGACATATTAAATTATTAAACTGACTATCACCGTCTCTTATAGGGTGACGTTCTTTAGGCGAATTAAAATTACTAAAGCAAATATCTAGTTGTTATTTTTAGAATCATATTATGTTAAGATGTCTAATGCAAATAAACGTATTCGTTTTCACTTCATTTATAACCATTTTCGGGTAATAGACGTTCGATTTCCATTTTGCAGATAAAAGTTATTACCATTTTTAGGGTTCCGTACAAAAAAATAAAAACAGAACCCTTATAAGATCACTCGTGGGTCTGTCGGTCCGTCCGTCTATCACAGCCAATTTGCTCCGAAACTACTGGACCGATTGAGTTGAAATAAATTTGAATATGTAAATTGATGACCCAAAAACAGATGTGCAAAGTATTTTTTTTCTTTAAATAAGGATTATTTTCGTCGGGAGAAATAAGAAAATTAAAAAATAAAGCTTTGCAAGCCTTAAGTGTGTCATATATCAAATGAAAGGGCTCGTTATGAGGATCTCATATATTTTTTTGCTATCATTATAAAACAAATAGTTTTGATTTTATTCATGAAAGAAGACGAAATTTCACAATTCCCTTCCCCTCTGATCTCCAAAACTACTGAGCCTAAAACAGGAAAATCTAAAATAATTGTGTCAATTCGAAAAAAGTGGTAAAGTCAATACCACTACATAGCGCTATTAGTAGTTAACTCGCGCCTTACTGTGAGGATTTCAAATGTGATATTTTGTACTGTGTCATAAATGTATGGAACCCTCTCCACGCGAGTTCAAATCGCACTTGGCCGGTTTTTTCAGACTTAGTGAGCTTTATTTTCTATTTTTTGCATTTTGGTCTCAGACTTCGTTTTTTTGATTCCGTAAAAACACACACAGGTTATAAAAGCAAACAATATTAAAGCAGTATATATTTTGCAATAAAAAAAGATTGCATTGCAATAAGAATAAATTCAATTGCAATAAGGATAAAATGAAAATTTGATAATAAATAAGAAGGGTATTTTTTGATACATCCTTAGAATGTTAATGTCACAGCGTATATTTTACAGGCATTCAGACGGTGTTTGACGGCTCACGGCCGGTAGGAAACCGAGTAGTCAGTGCATTTGTCCGTTGCATAGACTGCTCCGTCCCTAGATACGAACCACTAGAGTCCGAAAAGTTCTATAGGGTTGTCACGACTGATTTTATAGGCGCTGGTGGTGGGGAATACACAGTAAGTTTTCGTAATTAAAATATACAGCTTTGTATGTATGTTCTGGTGGCTTATTCATGTTTAAAGGTTACTTGGTCGTTTTGCGATCTCAAGATAATATATTGCCAGGAGGTCTAGAATACTTCAGTCCTAGTAATTTTACCAGAGCTATCTTACCCTTATACAGAATTACAACAATATGTGTGTCTTTGCAGCAGGTTAGTAATTAGAAAAGCGGTAGCGATCCAGATGAACCATGAGGTCCTACGGCCGCTTTAAAATAATAAGCAAACAGGGATACTGCTGATTTTATGTTAAATATAAATAAATAATTATCCGGTTACCTACTCCAGATTGGTCAAGATTCAGCTACAAAACTCTACCATGCACTAGGCAACGATTAACATTATAAAGAAATCAAAGTCAACTAACATACATAGAGAACATCCAAAAATGTGGAACAAATACTTAGTCTTGATCTCGTTACACTGATATTCATCCTTTATATATTTTATTAATATTTTCCTTCCAGATGATTTCGGATAACCGTTTCGACATCAAAGTGGTCGGAGTGGACTACGACCTTCTGATGGAGTACATTAATCACCAATCGCCTATAGTTCAGGACGAAGATGGTCGTGTGCAGATATCAAACCCGTGCTCAGATTAATTAAAAATATACTCGATACGATTTGAATTACATGCTTTTCAATGCTCGGGTCTTCTGGACTACATAATACAATACCTACCCCAAGTTGTACGTAGGAGCGAACTTAAGCGTGCAAAGCGAACTAAACTCTGAGAATGTTGTACCTATATAGTATGAATTGATGGCTATAGGAGAATAGATTGACGTAGTTCGCAAAGTTCTCATCCAGTATTGAAGAAGTGCGTTTAAACTGGTTGACACTTTATTTTTGTTTGTAATACTTGGAAACGATGACTCGAACGTTATTTTATAGCTATGGGGGTCTGCATGCAGGTGGCATTGCCTTTTAGGTTCCTGATCCTCAGTGGGAACAAACATTACTATAAAACCAGTATCATGCTTTACTGGGATGATTTCTCATCGGCCATTTTGTGTTTTTTGTCAGTTTGTTTTGTCTTTTTGTAACATGTATGCGACTAAAGGATTTTATTTATTTCTCATTTCTCCTTAAATTGTGCCAAACTGGTATAACCCTGAAAGATTCTTAACAACATATTGTATGTTGTAAGTTTCTTTTCAGCTTCCCGTATGTAAAAAGAAAAGCGACCGAACATTTTAAGCCCATAATCCTGTTTCAAGTTTAGCTCGTCCTCACTATCGCAGCTCGGAGCGATACGGAACTCGTGCGAGTAACGAACTTGCGTACATTTATCACCAGCTTATCGGAGGAAGGGGAAAAATCAGCACGTTTCGGCGGATGAAGGGTAGATTATTTGCGTTTGAATATTGAAGAGTTTTCCTGAGTTGTGGGACTGAAAGAAGATATGTGACAAACATTTTTCTCAAAGGCTGGAAAGTGTCTGCAGTTTCTCCCCTAGTGTGGCAGGTCTCCATGGGTGGTAGTAATCACTTCGCATCAAGTTAGCTGCTAGCCCGTTTGCTACCTATAGTTTAGAAAAGAAGAGCAAAAGCTATGATTAAAATTATTAATGTTTTTGAAATGATAGTTGTGTACCAAATTACAGGAAGCTTGAACATATTTATTCACTTGCGTTTAATATTGTTGAGTAAAACCACTCGCTGGTATCAAGGTTTGAAGTAACGTTGAAGGTTAAATAAAGTACGGTCGGCCAAGAAAGTGGTCTACCAGTTTTGACAAAAAAATCTGTGAGATCTTTTTATCATTTAGGTTGACACTAGTCACTGTCAAAATATTATTGCAAGGGAAAATCGAACTTCTTGTATTCATGACGTGCGAATGAACTTCAACCGTAGGGTGGCAGAACACATTTTTGGCCGACTGTACAAACACTTTAGCAGTCAGGTAAGATAGTGATTAAGGTGAAATGACCATGACCCATAGACATTCTCACTCACAAAACTGCAAATGCGTTGCCAACCCTGAGGACTAAGATGGAACGCCTCTATGCTAGTCATTACACCAGCTGTCTTATCCCCAAACCGGAACACAACAATGCGAACACTACTATTTGGCGGTAGGTTAATGGATAAGATGGTGGTAGCGCTCCGGACGGACCCTGCACAAGGTCCTACCACCCGCAAAACCCGCACCCGCACGCACGTCCCCCGCACTTGATTGCTATGTATAGTTTCCGCACAAAAATCTCGGTACGTAATTGCAGCGCTGGCCCTGGCCCCTGATTAGGGTAGAGCCAGAATACGGGATGTATCCCCCCCTTTTGTTGACGCTTTACATGGCTCACATTTTATTTCAATAAAATGTTGTGTCCAAAATAACCGGTCCCGTCGACCTTGGGCCAGCGCTCCTACGTTATAAAATTTAAGTTGTAAATCATAACAAAGTATTGAGGTCCATAGTATATGTATAGGTGAATAATTATGTTAGGTATAACTTAAAATGTATGCTGTAGAAAATTTTATTGCAAAAAACGAGGACAAATATTTTGTGCAAATCACGGTTCAACAATTATTCTTTTTATTCTCTTCGTACGTTTTTCAAACGAAGCGAGGCTAGTTTGATATGATGCGTTTACGTCTAGAACTGTTTGATGCTGGATTCAAACACTATAAACCTGGGCACATTTTTAAACCCATGTTGGCCACAGATGAATTAATTATTCCCACTTATAAATATGATAAGAACTTGCTACTTGCAGTGTTTGTGTTGATAAAGTACAATTCCGATGTTAGCGACCTCAACCGGCGACAGCGACGCGTCACGCGACCTATTATTTACTATGCATTTCTTACGGTGGTGACTGACTTGAAACATTTCGGTGTAATGTGACACTCGCAGCCCTTATCTAATGGGTGCCATAAGATGAAGATCGCAGGTGATAAATTACACTGAAATGTTGCAAGTCAGTCGCCATCTTAAGGAGCGGTGGCTAATGCATGTTGCTCACAGCCAACATCGGTATCGTATCTTAATTTTTTGCCAACGGATTGGCAATCCTGGGATTGAAAATATCCATAGATCACGCAGCCCACTTACCATCACGTGGCCTGTATGTTAATTTGCCTTATACGTACCATAAAAATGTTTATACTTTAGAATCGCTATAGTCTGCAGATGTAGTGGATAAACATTTGAAAGCGTATGATTTGATAAATATCAAACTCCAATATGTCCTTGAATTTTTGGATATATTGTTTTAAAATATATTTTTTTCAATACCATAGCGTGATACGGCTACCTTTTATCATCAAGTGAATAAGAGCTTTTATGGCATAACGATATGACAACATTATGGTTTTGGATAATGTAGAGTATATTTAAGGCCTTGTATCAAATACCCATTGTGAAATTTACTCCTTGGAACATTATCGAAACCAGGTCAAGAGGGTAACAATAAATATATCCCTCGAGAAAAAACACGCGAAGAGCATCAAGGAAGCCGTATTTGTAAGATCTCATAAAACTGATCTAATTTGTTCCAGAAGGTGACGGAAATTATGTTTATTCAGGAATTTGCTCAAGGATGTTTACTTGATATTGGGAATTTACTCGCGTTACTAAAGTTAGGATACCTGTTTGTTTAATGTTTGCTCTTAATATTCGAACCGGAGATTGATTTGATTGCTTAAAGTTAAAAAAATACTCATCTTGCAAGAGGCAATTACCCAAAGAAACGAAATCTATCCGCGGTTTAAACTTTTGAAATTAGCATAGCACAACAAAGCAAAAAAAACACTTGTAATCTTAAGGTATCTTTGTCCTATTTATGTGTAATAGAATGAGATGTGCGTGCTGTGGGCGGCCAATCATTGCTTATAAAAAATCCCATGTAAGTGCAACTTTAGATCTCCACAATGAAAATGCAACACAGTAGGTATCGTCGGCCAAGGAAGTGGTCTACCAGTTTTGACAACAGTTTATGTGAAATGTTATTATCGTTAAGGTTGACACTTGTCACTGTCATAGTATTATTGCAAGGGAAAATCAAATTTCTTGTATCATTACGTGCAAACGAACTTCAACCGTAGGGTGGTAGAACACATTTTTGGCCGACTGTATAGTGAAATTCTGTTTGGCAGCTAGATTCAAATTTACCAAATGTATTTTACTGATGACAATCAATGAGATAAATAAATCCGGTCACGTAATTTAACAGCTAACAAATCTTTATTTCATTTGAAAAGGGGAAACTTTTTTTTTTTCTTTGCCTCGCGGGGTCTTAAGCAACTACTACTGCGGGGATATGGCGTTTCCACAATGAAGTGATGTCGCCAGTGTCAAGTATATATAAGTATAAATCAATATAGCAATAAAACACAAGCCAATCTTCACTAGGAAGATTGGGGGCAACATTGTACGGTGATATGTAGGACAGAGGTCAAGATAGTTTTAACCTCTGAAATACTGCGAGTCCACTTGAAACGAGAAGTAAGATGCCAGATACACGAAATAAGACCAAGTCTTCTATCACTGTGCAACACAAAGGCATAAAAACTACAAATCACTAACAGAAAAGAACTTTAAACACCTGAATACACAAAAATACAAAACTAAAACAAATTACACATCCGCCATCTTTTGACGTTGCAAATGGCCCCGCAAACGGAAACTAATCTGAAAATCTTGGGACCTTGTGCAACAAAGTTGTGTCCTTAAATTAATGACAGTTTGGAATCTTTCCGTGACATCGGTCATTATCGGGTCTCTTGACAACTGAAAGTCAAGCAGAAGGAAGAAATGAAATGAGGGTTGATTGAGGAAAACGGTCGCGGGGCAAGGATCGTGAAATCACAGTAAATTGTACACCTTGTGGTTAAAGGCTCGAATCAATTTAATTTCGTTGCCTGCAATTATTTTCCACGTGAAATTCAGCATCATTTTGATAAGCGATTATGAATTTAATTAATTGATTTTATTTCATTTACTAATTGTATATCGTCTCATTTGTTTCTGATGGTGGACGACGTGGGAATGTTTCAATAATATTTTTTCGGTATAAGTTTGACTTGACTTTACCCTTAAGGTCTCATTATTCGTAAAACCCTCGAACTGAACAAGGATGCATCAGAGTTCTTAACGCTCTGAAGCAAAATGGTCAACTTTTATTTCTGTGACCAATTATGGACGAATTAAGTGACTAAGATTTATTATTAAAACTGAATTAAGTGCAAGCATTAAATAACATAAAATAGATGATATGTTATTAGTGACCCACTCTCGCTTCGTTTCTGTTTAAAAGTGAGTTTTAACTACAATATGGTAATAAAAATGCTTACGTGAAAAAATATAGTAACTGACAGTGAATACTGCATCAAAATTAGTTTCGGAGGAGTTAACGGATGTACAGACAGACAGACGCGGAAAGCGACATTGTTTAATTGTATTTAAACATAAGTAAAGGTAATGATTAGAATTTGGTTTTAAGTCAATCCTAATAATACAACCAACGATTTTACAACAGGAATCCGGAACCCGGAGAATACGTAAATCAGTAAGATGTCGCACGTCAGTTACGTCTTAGGCTTTTAAGTTTTGAATCCTTTAAGGTCAAAATTATTTCTAAGTTTTGTTCATAAATCAGTAAACATTCAATTTAAAAATCACATCAATCACAAGTAATTGCATTAACTAATTAGATCAGTTTGCATGACTAAATTGCTTGGTTGAGTGCCTATCAAAACAACCATAATTTTAACCAAATATGTTGGACGGCCACAAATTAGTATTGAACAATCATTTTAGTGCTAACGTCATAATTTATATATTTATTTTATTGCACTTACCTATTATTTTATTACTCGATTATAAATACGTAAATTCAGCTTTAAAGCATATTTTTTCTAGAACTATGATGTTTTTACTGTACTGCCGTGTTTGCTAACTTTACTCGTATTAACTGATGTACCGTATAATATCAAAAGTAAGCTTGGCTCTCCTATTAATATTATTTATACGATTGTTGGAACTTGATGGAACTCCAACAGCATCTCGAATAAAACTTACTTGTACTGGTACTGGTTCCACAATATTTTTTTATATTTTTTGTTTTATTATCTACACGAGTGTTTTTCTCAAGTAGGCTCTGTTGGGCTTTTGTATACAAACTTCAACTACTTTAAAAAAAAAGATTTTACCAGACATTTTAAGCGAGACTTTTTTTCATTATTAAAGACAGACCTGCGATTGGCCTATATTTCACCCGGTGTGAATCGATGAGGAGACCGAGGATGGAGCTCCCTGGCTCAGTAATAACTTATTCACACTTACCTTAAAAGCTTACAAATTATACGTATTCGGAATCACAGACGGAGGCAGTTCCCTTCCTTAGCAATGCGTAATAGTGCGTATCATATAATATTGAAATAAAACAACAACTATTAGATAATTTATTTATTATTCTGTTAATTTAACTAGAAACAATGTCTAAAAAGGATCCCGGAGCAGTCAACGTGTTCCCCCGTGTCTTGCCCACCCCAAATACCAAATCACTGTCATGACATGACAGAAGCAGCCAACACTTCCCTACTAAACAGCTGCAGTAATATGCGAGTAATTTAAATATATATAAATATCCCTGAGGGATTATTTGTGAATTCAATTTCATATAATACATACACATAATAAACGCTTTGGCTGATATGCCTCGATCAAATGCGGCCTCTTAAAAGTTGAGGTCTCGATCCGGCTGAATGACTGACTCTATCATTCAGCCGGAGGCTGAGTGACTCTATCAAGGCCCGGGAACACTTCGATTTCATAAGCACTCACTTCCTCTTATAATTATGTTCTCCGTAGTATGACCGGGCTTATAAAACTTGGTAAGATTCTAATGCTAACGGTATTCAATTATTATATTTAAGGATGGGAAAATTATCGAACAGACAGGTTTCCATCCACAATAGAAAATTTTGCTCTTTACCGATTCAGATTATTTTCCCTAAATGATTTAGACTGCTCCATATACCGTGCCACTCTTTGAATTATTTCACATAAGTTTGGACCATTCTCTATTAGAACTTGGTATTCATTAATTAGAGCTGTAGCTATTTTAAAATCCTCCGTCATGGGGTGAAGCTATATTATAAAATCGTTAGCAAAATAATTTAAAAAACGTCCATCAACCACTTCTACCACCCACCTGCATAACGTTTACCGCACCTTTACAAAATGTCTTCTTCTTTATAAAACATACGTGATAGTAATTTAAATATTGCAATGTAAAATACTAAATCAAAAATCACGAACTAGGCACTAGATTTTCATTCCACATTATCTTTTATAATAAAAATATAATGAGTCTGCGTGTGCGTTAAAAATAATGCCGTAAGATTTATATCCCTAATATCAGTCAGTATCGTAGTCTTGTGAAGCATATAACAGCGAATCCACTTTTTCATGACTACACTTAGGAGCAAAAATACGGGGTCAGAGTGTTTTTTTCATACAAACGAGACTATTTCGAAGCCTTGGTTCCTCACCAGGGGTTGTTTTGAGTGAGGTTTAATGGTGGATACTGCGAGGTTCAATAGAGGAGGTCAAAAGTTCTTAAGATACCTAACTGATCGCACAACCAGTTAACACCACAGCGGGAGAGTTTGGGTCAGCACTGGGATTTCCTTACATTTTATTGCCATTTTAGATGTTTTTTTGAACATGCACAATTCCGGCGTTAACTGCAGATTCATTCAGTTGGGTATCCTAAGCACTCTGGAAGTCCTGTATCGATGCTCGGGGTATTCATCATCAGATTTCACTAAAAGCATTCCCTGGCGAGGAACCAAGTCTTCGAAATAGCCTCTTTAGTATGACAAACGCACTCTGTCCCGCTATTTTTGCTCCTGAGTGTATATATTATATAATTATTAAAAAAAAATCCGTGACATATTACCAATATTTACCTTGAACTTGAAATTTTCAACTTTACATATAACGGGTGCCCTTTCATTTATAGACAAACATTTCATAGATACTATCACTTCACAGAATTTTCATTTGATAAAAAACCATTTTCTGCTGAACCTGTGTTGATTTCCAATTATCTTAAATATGATTCACGGCGGTTAGGTTACATTTGTAACCATCACAAGATAAACGGACATCAACACGGGTTCAGCAGAAAATTTGTTTTCTGTGAAATGAAAATTCTGTGAAGTGATAGTGTCTATGACATTTGTGTCTATAAAATAAGGGTAAACGTGTAGTTGTAACACACTAATGAATACACATAAACTAAAAGGCGAGATCCTCAATTAGCATCTTTTATATTTTTGAATGGTGATGTTCGGAAATCCGTTGTAAACTAAAAACGGGGCCAATTGTTGGAGTGTACTATCTTAAATGTTATTGCGCTAGCAAAAGCCGTAAGCACATCATTCGTATTCATCTCGTGCCTTCTTCAACATCCGGCCCATATTTATGGGCTGCCATGTCTGATGAAAAAACGTTTGCTAAATTAAACCGGTTTTTAGGATGTTGATTTATTTTATTGCATAAAGATCAAATATTGTTTGAATACGAGACAAAAATGCGATCGGTAATTTTTCAGATTGAGGCGAAACCAAGGCTCAAATTATGTATTAACGTGAACCCACGTAATTGGGATGTGTTAGTTTTGTCCAGAAAAGAAGAACAATTGGAAACAAAAGCTTGTCGCGCAATGGGAGTTTGCTGCTGTTTGTCTAAAATATCCCTTCCCAAACAAAAAAAAAACAAATCTTACCAACTCAATCATTGGCATATATTTATTTGTCATATTTTAATTTGGTCAATTGATCACCTTGAAGAATATTCCCTGAGCAACTTTCATCAAGACATTTAATCGGTTGCCAAATGTTTTACTTAATGAAACATTTATTAGTCGGGAAAATTTGTGCCAATAAACGATTAGGATACTTTTAAAATACATAAATATTTTGGGTCAAAAATGTGTTATTCGAAGACTATTTGTATACGCAGAATGGGTAGGTGCAGTCAACCAATTTGATTTCTAGGCCACTATGGACTTTGTCAAATTGACATTGTACACCAAATCATAGGAAGTCTCTTTATATTTTGGTTGACAACGCGTCACTAACGCTCACGGCTACGTTTGTGCGTAGCGAGGAGGAGTGTTAGGTTGAATTGCGTCCAGAACAGTTTTTTACGGAAAAGTGCCATAACATGCTTGCCGAAATAAAAAAGTGTAACTATCATTATATTTCTAACCTGTTGACGATTGGACCGAATTGGAAAAAAATATCCTTGAAATCAAAGATGTCAGTCATTTGCTGTATCTTGATTTGGACTGAGTACATTTGCTAACAGAATAAATTGACTACATGAAAATTAATGATTTGATAAATGACCACTTACTATCCAATCATTTACCTGTAGATTAGACATCGATTTTGAAGTATAAAATAATAACTTCACAGTAAAGGCACTTTTTCGTTAGACTTTATTAGAGTCTCTAAAAGATTCGTCAAAAAAAATATCCACTTATGCAGACACATTTTATATCCACATTACCATACACATTACCAATAAAGAAGAATACTATTTCTATTTTCTTGATTAAGTACTTCCTTACCTAAGTTACAACTTTGCAGCACAATCTCCGAGGACAGACGCCACGCTTGACAAACTCCGGACCAAGTATTCGAAAACCAAGTATTTCCGTATCAGGAATTCCGACTGAATTAGCAGCGAGTAAATTGCCAAGCGCGTGGGATGAGCCTCCGGGAACGCTCGATAGTGGTAGTCTGGATTTAGATTCACTGCCACAGAAGATAATTTGTATGTAATTTAAACACCACAGACGTGTCAATAGCACTAAAATAGCAATAGCTTGGAACTCCATATCAGGTTCATTTTTTTTTCAATAAAGGGATCTTGGTGTTAACTCTGTTAGGCACTTGTTGCCTAGGACTAGATATTAGGTGTTGTTTTGACAGAGGTTATAAAATATGGCACTGGATGTGTTAAATATTAATAACTGCATGAGCCCTAATTGAACGGCGTAAGGTGAAAAATCCAATCTATGTTCATGTATGTTTGTTTGCCTATTCTTTAAGTTTGTAATTGTAATCGGTCATCGCCATTAGTGTTAGCGTAAAGGCTTAGATATTGTGTTTTTTAAAAGTAAGTAGTTAATAACATAATTATCAATTGAGGTAACACTCGAACCATAACATAATGGAAATCAGATATTATAATTTTAATGGTCTAGATAATTATGTTGGTTTTTTTGACTAAGATTAGGGCGGTATAAATTGTCCAAGTAAGTTTTATGATTTCTTTTTAACGGCAGTTCTATTGTCAGTCTTAAACTGTAGGTACATACATAATAATTTATGTAAGGCATCTGTTACACACGGTAAAACAATATTGTAACTGACATTGTTATCGTATTTTTTTAACTCGGTCGGCATTATTGTTAAGTAAATAAGAGTCATCATAAAGTCGACGTACGATAACATGACATGTCATAAGCAATAATGTTTTACCGCGTACGATAGAAGCCCTGCAATGAGTGACGCGCAGTACTTACTTATATTTATAGACAATGCTGTACACTTACACTAAATGTACTTGTTGTCTCGCAAAAAATACTTGATTTACAAAAAAATAACTAAAATATGTTAGGCCTTTGGTCTTTAAATATAAGTTAAGAAGTGATCTGAATTTCTTTCAAATCATACTTTATCATTTCCATCTCCAAAATATTTGTATCGATTTACAAACAACGAACATTGTACTATAAATATTGAAACTTCAAATACAGGCCGGCGAAGTCATAACAGTAAACTTCGTTTCACACAGTCCATGGTTGAGCAAAAAGCGTACCGTTTTTGCACATTCACGGGTGACGCTAAAATATTTATCCCTCACCCTCGTCAAGATACGGGATTCCGCGCTTTGGTTACGCCTGACTACGGTCGGCTTAAAGGACCGCTTTTATAGACGCTGATAGGTTTTAATAGCCGATAGTTTTTGAGGTTAAGTTGAAGTATCCATCAAAATGGCATCCGAGATTTTGATAAATACGCTTCTTCTTAAAGTGATACTAGTCTGGACATTCGACACTTGGTATCGACACTGAGTGTCTTCGTTTGTATGAGTAGGTACATTGCTAGCAGTTTCGCATAAATGTGTGTCGCAGTCGCCGCCGTGGGGACAGGATGTGTGTCATGTACGAGTAGTTTGCTGTGTTAAAGTCAATACACTTGGACTGCTACACTGCTCTAGACGCCAGTGTCATTAATGTCAAGATTTGTGTCTGATGTTCGTGTCGTCCGGTTTGCTCATTTTGATATTAGATTGAATAGGTTACAAGTGTATGTATAAACGTATCAATTGACTGATCACTAAGACATTCTAAAAACGGTTTTAATTCAAATCTGGTTAATTTTGATGAATTGGCAAAGTAAAACGATTTTTAGTATAATAGTGGTAACCTAATCAACGAAAAAACGCGTTCTATCGAAACGTACTTAATTTTAAAGACATTAAAAATAAATATGAAGCGGTGATGAGTTCTAAAAAATAAACTTTCAAATCTCAAGTAAAACCAATCCAAAAACGCTAATGGGCACGTTTTTTTTAAATAACTCTAGTCTGTAATAAATAATACAGGGTGTCTGACGACCTGGTTAGGATCGCGGGGAGCCGCTGGATGCAAGCGGCTCAAGACCGTGATTTATGGCGCTCTTTGGGGGAGGCCTTTGTCCAGCAGTGGACGCCCCCGGGCTGATGATGATGATGATGATGTTAGGTAGAAGGTTGGACAAACTTCAGGAACTAACTCTGCAGGTCTTACCCATCAACTTTCACTATGGGACCAACACACAAATCGCTAAAAAATACAGCTGTTCCATACAAATTTTGAGAGCTAAACTGCCGAAATGTATGGAACAGCTGTTTTTTTTCTCGCGTATTGGGTGTTGGTCCCATAATAAAAGTTGATGAGTATGACCTACAGAGTTAGTCTCTGAAGTTTGTCTAACCTTACGCTTAACACGCTGTATACTAATTCTCCTTTTATATCAATTATATAAATACATAAAGGTTTTTCTTTCCTTTTCTGTATGGAGTATTTAACCGATTTTAAATTACGGTTAAGACAATAAAAAATATTTAACATCTCCTATCGCGTGCAGTATACTGTCACTAAAAAAACACAAAGACAAATCATGATTGTCAGTCTCAAAAAAAAGCGCAACGACTTTTTTAGGTAGGCCATTTGATAATGACTTCAAACAATAATTTTCTTTAAGTAATAGAAAAGCCACCGCCGCATTTTGACTTCCGTTGTCCGGAACACAATTCATTTGCAAAAAGTTTTTCTCGTTAACTTTGAATCAAGGATAAAAATGACTGAATGTTTGAGGAAACGGGTGATTGTTTCTTTATCTCCGTGATTGAGTTATAAAATTCCATTCGAACGGAGGATAACAATTTCTGACATTTCTTTATTTTGCATCGAGCTGAGGCTTTTTCCTATAAATCGTTGTTTCGAACTAAAGACAGCTGTTGTAGAGTTTCACCGAAGTAATAGAATAAAAATTCGAGATTTTTTCAAAAGATATGCGTTTTAATTTTATTTATTTCTTACAATTTCTTCGACATATTAGATATCATAATGATGCTGTATTGCTATGTCCTATTTTATAGTGACCTACTTCAGATGAAGAACCTAAGAGTGGATTACTTTTTCAATGTTATTAGGAGGACTGATGAAGAATTTCGTGGTTCCAACAGGGTTCCGTGCCCAAATGATTATCTCGGTAGTCGTGTATTATCTAGGTAGATACTGGAAATGTTCACAGAGTGTGTATGACTATGGCTGCTATGATATTAAAAAAGAATTATATTAAAATCTAAAATTAAATAAACTTGAACAATAAAGGTGGTGGGGCAAGCATGTAACGTGTTTTTTTCGGCGTGATACGGAACTATTCGTGTGCGAACCGACTCAAACTTGCCGGGTTATAATTATTATTATTAATAGAGTTTTCACTGTGTTGGTGTTTATTAAATGTAGAAAAAAAAATATGATAAGAAATTTATGATACGTACAGATGTTCACAAACTCGCGATTTTTTTATATTAGGTGTACATAATGATTTTTTTTAATTTAATATTTGGTATTATATGGACACAAGACCTAAAAATTCTAAAGAAAAATACAGTTTTTATATCCAACAAAAATTCTACAAACATAATAAAAAATAAAGCAAAGCCTTTGCTGTGGCCACGGCCAATTCTTTTGTTTCATGTCATTAGCTGGAATGCTCCCGAGACTTGGTGCAATAACTATTACGAGTAATACTTGAGCAACTTTTCTAAAACCAAAACATACTACTTTATTAAAAAAAAAAAAGTTGCATTGCAATACGTGAATTTAGAGTATATTTTGTGAGGAAAAAGTTAAGTTTACATTTTTAAAATATTCACGGATTCAATTTGTAGCCAGATTAAAAAAACAAACTTACAATAGCAGCGCGCGCTTATAATTACTTTTCACTTATCTTATTACGAGAGTCGAACTTTATTTGTTAAATTTCAGGTAAATCTATAAATATTTTGATAATAATTTGAAATAACTACCTACTTATTACACGGCGAAACGTTAGCCTAGTTGGTAGTGACCCTGCCTACGAACCTAGCGGTCCCGGGTTCAAATTGCGATCGGGGCAGATTTTTGTGTGATTAACGCTAGTAATTGGTCCTGAGTCTTGCATGTTTTCCATGTATGAACATTGATATGATTGTATTAAAGCTTTGAAAAAAAAGTCTTGATTATTCCCTAATTTATTGGCATCATAACAAAGTTGTAACTTGGCATAGTCATACATATGATTAATAGTTAAAACTAACAAAATGATCAATATTATTACATAATTTACAAAACAAAAATGACTTATTTACAATTTAATGCTATTTTAAAACTAAAAAGCTAAAGGGTGATGGGCAATTTTGTATGGACCCCGTCCCCCCCCTCCAACAGTAACGGGCTGCAGGTCTATATGTTCATTAGGACCCAATAAAAGACAAAATACTTATCTTCGTAGCAAAATCAATGGGAATTTTTTAATGAAAACAAAGGGCCAGGCAAGGCAAATCATCTACATACGTGTTCATTTTCAAACAAATTCCATAGTTCCATACGATAAGATTATGATTTTTCAAGAAAACCCCATACATATGGTGATCGTCGCCATAGAAAAAATATTGCCAAGATCTATAAACTGTCACAATCATGTTTCATCACTGTTGGTTGGTGGGTGGGAGGAAACTTCCAGCTCTTCGGTCTCCCGTGAAGTGTATTTAGTATGTATTACTTATATTAGTAAGTTTATCATTTCCTTTTACCACCCTAAAGCTTAATTTAAGACTGGGTTAATTTGTGTCACTCCCGTGATATCTTTTTCATTTATTTAATTTGGTGTCCTGTTGGACATCGCCCTTCTCCAAATAGGTTTAGTATTCAGTAGTAGTACATTCCCGAGGCTGGAATCAGAGAGCTGATTCCATAATATGCAAAGTAACCAGACCTCGGTCGTCGGTTTGAGGAAAAGGGCATTTTGATGCTAATCCTTTAACATTGTATTCATTTAATTTATTTAAATGGCCAATAATTATTCAAATTGGTCAGCATTTGGCCAGTGAGTCTTAAAATACTCTCCAAAAACATGAAAAAAAACAGCTTGAAAAGCGAAATTCCAGATTTTTTAATGAATGTGTATTTTTTAACAGGACGTACTCTTAAGGACCTAAGTTTGATTGTTAAGAATAGTATCATGTCTTATTTTAATTTCAAATCTTTCTTTTGAACGGAGAGAAAATTAATATTCTAAGACAGCGGAAAGTAACATCAAAGGAAAATAATTATTTCAGGTTGTGAAGTCGTCTTCAACAATATATATTTTGTAGTAGATATTAAATGCTAGTTACTCCAGTCACTCCAGCCCTGTTATTCTGTTAGCCTTCTGTAGATTTCAATATCTGTAAAAATCAAATAATATGTTATGTACGGAATTGGCGTAAGATGTCAAACGTTGGTGTTGTTGACAATTTTGTGCAGTTGTTACTGTTTAAGAATGGAACTTATCTCGTCTTCTGCATATTTCTTGCAGATAGATATACGATGAAAAAAAATCCCGGCGAAATTTTTATGATCGAGAAAATTGGAGACAAGTTTTTGTTACGCCTATTTTTTTTTTGCATAATCGCAATCTCAATTCGGTGGGTCTACTAAAAATCTTCTAGGTGATCATGTTGCCATTTCCGACTCCTTCATGGTCTTGCCCTTACTTTACTTATGTGGTCCGAATTTCAGAATTGAATTGCAATATTTGTACCTTAATAACAGACATACGACTTACGAACGATGTCACCACCATCATCATGTCAGCCGCAAGACGTCCACTGCTGGACACATAGGCCTCCCCCAAGGCTCTCCAATCAGACCGGTCTTGTGCTTTTCGCATCCACCGCGCTCCCGCGATCCTTACAAGGTCGTCGAACGATGTAAGTTGCCCTAAATAATTATAAAAACTTGTAAAATTATACCTCATAGCGACCCGCTTCGCTTTGGTTTATGCGAGTTTTTAGTAACACCCGTACATAAACCAGAATGTATTATTATACATAAAACAATACGAATACCAGTATTATTATACCTTGCGTAAAAAATAATCTTACTGATGGTAAAATCCGCATCAAAATCAAGAGTGAATAGGGTTCTACTGAACCAGTGGGCTTCTCGAACTTCGTCATTATTTACCATCAGATGAGGTAGAGGTCAACCGCTGGACAATAATACAAAATCAGACAAGAGCGAGTCATATTCGCCCACCGAGGGCTCCGCACGTGACACGGTTAAATCAATAAATTCAAAACTTGGACCGCCATTCCTTGCATTTAATTAAAAATATTTTTAAGATTTTTCCATTATTACTTGACAAATTTGAAAGTCCCCTATAAATTTTGATTCCCTTGAGTGTCTAAATATACGCTTTTTGCGGCAAAAAACGGCCATATCTTTTTTTGGTTAACTTAGAAGTTATGTTTTTTTGACAGCCTTAAGGAACTGTAGACCTAAGGTTTTAACTTCAACTCGATACTTCTACGCGTTCCCGAGATAAAGAGTCTTGACAGACAGCCGGATGGACAGAAAACAAAATGATCCTATAAGGGTTCCGTTTTTTTCCTTTTGAGGTACGGAACCCTAGAAAAACATGGATAAAAGTAAATATACAAACAAACAGACAGAAAGACAAACTGAAACGGAAAGTAACTTTGTTTTATACTAAGTTAAATAAAGAAGAAGCATATTTTTATGAGCATTGGAGACACTTAAACAATTGAAGGGCGGTCTAGAGATTCCTCAATCCAACTAAGCCCAAAGATCTTATTTTGTGTTTGTTATAATATTTTTTCACTGCCGCCCCCTTTTAATGCCCGCAGTAACTGCTCGGTTTACTGTTTAATTTTTTTTATACTCTTGGTTTCATTTTCCTCTAATACGATCTCGGGCCAGTGTCAGGGGAACGCTGCTTCGTTTTTCTTTTTTAGATGTTTATAATTTAAGACTGAAAACATTTTTGCTTTTTTGATATTCTAATGGACAGTTGAAAATTAAGTATAACATTTTTGGTTACCTATCGAGGTTAATATAACGATGGTAACCCTTGAGCAGGAAACTTCGTTATCAGTTAATTATTTATGGTGATAGTGGTGAATTATTAGTTTACAAAATGAGTCATTTAGCGCGGGCCAAGAAAGCCTACTCTTACAAGTTTGTAGTTTTTTTCTTTTTTTGCCCTTTTATGGGTATGAAATTCTATCTGTTTTATTTCATTATTTTAATTTACTTCAGAATGTCATCAATTATTTTTTGGATATGTCTTCTACTTGGTTGAGTATTTTTTGGATATGTCTTCTACTTGGTTGAGTATGGTTATCTATAAAGCTCAGCCTGCCGGCTGACTCACTTAGTCTTATCTTAACTTTTGAATTATCAGAAAGAAATTTACTTAGTTCCATTCTCTTCAAATAAGGTTTATTAGCTTCAGCATTTCAATGGGCGAAAATTATATTACCAAAACAACATTATTACAACAGTTGCTGAAACATTAAGTATTTGTACCTACTTTATTAATATGGAATATTATTAACAATTCACATTAACAAGTGACAAGGAACATTTTTCGAACGATAGCCGAAGTCAAAGGAAATGTATAGAATTGACGTTAACCTCCGTACGGTCACGCCGTCATTATGTTATTTCCGTATAATTTGCATTGTTTCAAACGTCATTAGCTTTTATAGAATGCAACTTGTCTAAGCCCGTATCTAAATGCGTAGCCTTTTAAATATACGAACACATCAAAAATATCCCTACATCATTGATACTTTTTAATAATTATATCGCGATACAGTACATTACATAATATCAAAATAGTATTCGGACAGTTTGATCCTTTGACATTTTTGATGAGTGTTATTCAGTTAGCACCTTTAAACCAAGACTTGCAATCCCACGTCAGGAAACACTGTAATTGAGCGCCGTTGTGAGAACTTCCGCTTAAAAAGGATTCCAACCTGACCTACATTGTTATCGGCTATCCCCTGGACGCGAGATTTCAAATACGAAGCCTGAACCGAGTTTGCTGAGAAACCTTTTAAAGTAAACTTACGTGGAATATTGTCTGGGAAAAGGTTAGATGGAAAGTTTAAGTAAAATAACTGAGAAGAGCGATACAGTCGATCTTCATGAGGAAAATCCTGAGTAGGAAGATTTGAGATAGAATTATAGGATATTGAAATCCAACTACTAACTAGCTATGGCCTGTGATTCCATCCGCTTAGAAGTCTCTTGAGAACCATTAACTATTAAAGACGCGTATGTCCATCTTTGGGCTAATGTACTATGTCGTCGGCTTAGTGCAAGAAGTCATTAACTAACAAAAAGTCAAGTCGGAGAAAAACGGGCTCAAAGTTTTGACACAGTCAAATGACCATAATTGTAATAGGTTCGGTTCTAGATTTAAAAATTAAACATCAATGGTTAGCTAAATGTATTTACTATTAAATCCAATTAAAAACTTTGTACAATAAAGTCAAATAACTTTTTTAAAAGCCTAAATATGTAGTTAGTGACTTTTGGTCTTTCTCGCTCTTAAGGGAACTTACAATTAGTTATTTTTTATTTTCATTACAAATAAATCGGGAAACATAGTTTTCTATAACAAAATTGGTTTAATCAGTCGTAATTATTAACTTAGAAGCATTATAAATATTACTTATTAATCAACAACGAATAAACAGATTTATTTAATTCTACTTCACAGATTATAAAGTCTGCAAGACCACAAAAATAACACAAAATTCTCGTAATGACGTTATTTTTAACTTCAAACTAAAATAATAATGAAATATTCATTGTTGATAGACGAACTTAATATTATAATAATTCCAGACAACAGCAAGCACTATTAGTATAGGTAAAACGTGATAACTTCTAAAAATTTAAATAAAGACATCAGCTTTTGATTGAACTAATACAGTAGGTACGAAAAAGAGTAAAAAAAAATCCTTGACGTCCATCTTTTTTACTCTACGTCTTCTGAGTTAGAAGACATTTCTTCAGGGACATAATCACGACACTCTTTGGCTGGCAAGTTCCGGTACCAGTGGTGAAGTTCCGCGGGTATTATTTTTTCATTGCACATTTTTAGCAAACCGTAAACTGTTCTACTTCCTTAATATTCGTAAGAAGGACTGGCGGCGTATCTTTCTGTGCTTGAATGTGTCTAGGTCAGTGGGTCTAAGCCATTTTTAATATCCGACAAAGACTGTAGTTTCAAATCAGCATTCTGATTGTCACCCATTAAGATCAAAAGTAAAATACATTTTATACAGGGTGGCCGGTGGCAGATTTTTTATATTTTCAAAAAGTCATTTTTATAATTAAAAAAATGGGTTTTGACATTTGGCGGGATTACACGGTTCAATATTGCGAATTTTATTTTCATCTTGTTTCAATGGTCAGAACGCCGTCATTCTTATGCAGTTGAAGCGTTTGCACGCTATATAATTTCGTTAAGAGACGGGCCGAGTGTAAAATTTATTCGGTCATGGGTGCAAAGGTTCCGAGAAACTTCTTCGGCACATAATATACCGAGATCAGGCCCCAGCACACACGGACGCCGGAACACATGTTGAGTGTGCAACGGAGTTTACAGGAAAATCCACGACTTTCAGTGCGGAAGAGAGCAGCTCTCTTTAAGACTCCTAAAGTTCTCAGTGCATGAAATATTGAAAAAATAATTGAAGTTTCATCTCTATAGGATTCAACTGGTTCAAGAAATTAATGAAAGTGATTTAACCAAACACAAAGTTTTTTGTGACACAATGTTGCACAGATTTCGTACCATAAATTGCATTTTTTGTAGTGACAAGGCCCATTTTCACTTGAGTACTCATGTCAACAAGCATGTAGTAAAGTAAAATTGTCGCTACTGGGGCCCGCGATCGTCTAATCCACGGTTAAAACACCAAAGACCTTTGCATTGTCTAACAGTTACTGTTTGGTCTACCTCATCCTTGAATAGAATTATTGGGGGTTATTTTTTTGAAAATGCCTAGCAGTAAAATGTAAATAGGTAGTGAAAACTATAGGAAAATGATAGCTGATTAATTTTTGCCTAAATTGCTTGTACATCCGTCCTATTCATCACACGCCTGGCTTCAGCAGGATGGTGCTACACCACACATGGCCACAGTGTCGATGAACGTGCTTCGCGAACATTTCCCTCGAAAATTGATAAACCGCTTTGGAGAAATCCGTGGCCGCTGAGATTGCCCGATTTGACCCCTATGGATTTGTTTCGATGGGGGTATCTCAAAACCAGAGCTTTTAATAGCAACCCACGGTCTAAATATAGGTGATTTCCAAAAAAATATTGCTATCGAAATCAACAACATTACGCAGAATATGCTGCGAGTGGTACAAAACGCGAGGCTCCGTTTTGATGAATGTGCACGTGTAGGGGGACGACATTTTTTTTAAGTAATTAAATCCGCATTTGTGATCTTTATTATGAGATATAAATAAACACTATTCGCCTCAGGTGATGGTCAAAACAAAACCTAGGTACCTATACAAAATCTTGCCCATCGTGTAAAATCAGTCTTTTGCAAATGAAATACTTAACTAAGTACTTACTTACCTACACTACGAGTATAACTTAACAGCATAAGCAATTTGAACGTATCTTATTATAATTTAATGACAATAGGTACAAACGCTCTTCATTCGCTTTATTTAGAATCTTTTCTAGCATCAAAGATCCTCGTCCTGCCTAATATTATTTCGCTTAATTTTGTAAGAAGTCACTACCATCTCGCATAACGTCCATCCCTGGTCGCAGCTGCAACGGTATGACTTCGATCGCGATGACCGAACGAGTGGCGGGTTACCGCGAGAGCAAGACGTACTCGTAGGTAGGCATAAAAGAGTTGAAATATGAACTTATCAGAGCAAGAATAATTTCACTAAAGGTGTTCAAATTGAAACAACTTATTTGTCAAAAGTCATTAACCATAATTTAATCACTTGAATTACGTATCTTTGGACACAACTAAAATCGATAACTATCATTGATTACTTTAAAAAATCATTCTGGCTGCCATTAATGCTGTTTCCTATTTTTTTTAAACTGTATAATGTACTTTAGTTATTTTATACTTAAGTTAAAGTAGTAAATATGCATCCAATGCTTATTTTGTTAAAAATCATTAAAGCGTTATAATAACATTTTTTTTCGTTTTACTGTTTTCTAAAAGTAACTATATGCATATAATGAATTCTAGCTCAAATACTTTCAGAGCGATATTCATATTATTTTATTTTTTAAAGTTAATAAGTAACATTAGTGAATATTCAAACGTAATAAAATGGGTAAAAATAAAAAAAGATGTTTTGATTAAAGTAACTAATGGTCATAAACCATTTCCGTCAAATCAATAAAGCAAAAATTGAAATTAATGACTTAATGTCATTGCTGTAACATCGAAATTACTAAACGTAAAAAGAAATGGGTCAGTGCGTTAGAAAGAGTAAGTCGTGGCGAATCCGCCTGTGTTTGTACCTGTACTTAGTAACTTTATGCCTTTAATGACTTCTTGCACTAAGCCGACGATGTACTAAATTTTAAGTCATTGAGAGGACCATTAAAACGAAATACTTAAACCTAAAGATTTTTGGAGTAATAATACATGCGAGGATACGATGTAATAGACTGCCTTTTAGGGTACATGATTTCCCATCGCCTCAGTGGCAAAGTTGGCTAATAGGGTATTTACCTTGTTTCTAAAAAGACTCGGTACTACGTAGCCCTGAGCTATAGAGAAATCCACATTGGTCGCGTATTATTGCCGAAATGTATTTTATTATTTGTCATTGTGAGAGAAATAGTATTTGTAAAATGGCTTTATCATCTTACACCGTGCCAATTCCGTTTTCATCCCGACACTGAGATGGTATTTTTTGCTTTTAACGAGATTTGTCACCAGCAATGGCATACTGTCCAACATTAGGCTAAAAATATTGAGACGTCACTATGAAGACATATGAGATATTTTTGAGTGCAAAATTGTATAATATATCTTTAATTATTATTATTGATGAGACAAGCAAATATGCATAACATGACTGTATACAGGGCTCGGAAACATTATTTAAAATAGCGTTCTTAAAACATTTGCCACGGTTCCACGAAACCTTTTCAAAACCCGGTTTAATCGACGAGACCCGCGTGCGGCGACAAGGATGAAACTATTCGTAATAGTCGTTTGTGGCTTCGTACCGAACATACAAAAAACGGTTAAAAACGTTTTATAAATCAAAAACGATTAAAATTTTGATCCTGTTCAAAAATATTTTTCTATAACGTTCCGTTCAAACTAAATCGAAAAAAAACGATTCTTAGGTATTTGAAGACCAAACCGTTTTGAAAAATATACCGCTATCCGAGCCCTGACTGCATATGTTCCTTCGTACATTCATATTTTGGTAAAATGTTATGTTTTTATCCAAACACACATTTCTTTCGCATTTTGTTACACTGTGTTGTATTGTGTGTTTTGTAAAAATTATCACCGCTCAAAATCCCAATTATTATTAAAACTGCGAATGGTTTTATTGGTTTACCTTTTTTCGTGCAGTAACGGAGCAATTGATGCGCATTCACTGGAAAAAAGTACTAAACTACTTTACTACGTTTCAGTAATCAAATATCCTATTTCTACCAAAATATTGCGCAAAGCTGTTGAAATCCTTTGTTACGTGATCCCGATAGTTACCGTTGGTCTGTTATGTAAATCGAGTCGCGATGGCTTTTGGGGTTCGGTAAATGAAGTCATGTTACCAAGTTGTGGAAGCGTAATTTTTTGGTTCAATTTATTTGCTCAACTAGATCCCTTCATCCCTTTTTTTTTGATAGCGGCATATTTTATCATAGTTCATGTCGATACTATTATGGCGGTACTTCACTTGGTAGTATTTGCCAAATCTGGTCTTATATATCTTATAAATGGACAAATAACAGCCCAGTGTGGTACCGCCATTTAATATTAATAATAATGTATTTTTAAATGTACTTTAACATACATACATACATACCGTCACGCCTTCATCCAGGGTGCAGGCAGAGCTACAGAATTACCAACAACTCTAACAACTTGTTGAGAATTCTGTAACCACATTTTGCACAAACATGCTAAGATGTTTACCAGTGTAGTAGTGGCAGGTTGCAAGCCCATCGCCTAACAACAACAACAAGCCTTTAATCCTTTAGTCGCCTCTTACGACTTCCACAGGAAGACATGGAGTAGTACTATTCTAAGCCGGCAACCACACGGCACATACTACAATACTACAACTTAATACAACAACATATAAAATAGAATTGAAAATATAAATACTGTAACCTAAATAGGCTTCTTGCACGCAAAAGACGTTTACCAGAGTTTTTATATTCCACGAACAAATCTTGATCTATATTTCATGTGAACTTGGGCGTCACTACATAAGGAGTGTAATTCCTAAAAGTAGCGTATAATGCAGACGAAATCTATGAAATGGTCGAAAAAATACAAATAAACCGAATAAATAAATGAGTCGAATATACATAGGGTAAAATTAGGGTGTTAAAATGAAAGAGTGAAATAAAGCTAAACTTCAAGTCAAACATACTTAAATTAAAACAAAAAAAATGGGATTTGGTTTTTTAAATATGCTTTAATTATTTTTGCGGTGTTTACCAAGTTAATTAAGAAGATAATGGTTTTCAATACAGTTTGTTTTGATCATTAAGAATTGGTGCCTTTCAACTTCCTTCAACACGTAAATACACTCGTCAGTAAATTGAATACCGAAATAAGTGGTTGAAACGCCTCAAAAATTATCCATTTACAGGTGGCTCAAAAGTCACGACGTTTATCTTAGACATTTGTTTACGCAAACAATAAGAACCAGAACCATAAATAAGGATCAAATGATTCTGAATGTCTAATTCAAATAGATAAATAAACGTAAGGATACACCACATGACGTCTCGATATTTAAGCCGTAGATACAGCCTTATCCTTCTTACAGGAAGGAAGGTATCATGAATTATGACTCTTAGAGGGAGCTAGATAGAGCACGTGTTCCAACAACCACGTTGCGTCTAAAAGCTTAGCACTGTGCAGGATTTTATTTAGTAAGATGAGAGTTAAATACACGGTGCGACACGGTTTTAATATTATTTGTGAGATGGAAACAGTGTTACCTTCAACCCGACTCGGAGTTGCGTAATCAATAGGGTGGATAGATATTTTGAGAATACTGAACTGGGTTTTTTACGAATTCGTTTGTTAAAATAAAGTAAGGACAAAAAACAGCCGATATATACCTTCCTTTTTTTATTGGCGGTGGAATTGCTTTATTCTGCAATAATGACATTATAGCAAACATGATATCATGCATTAAAACGGTATCTCTGTAAAACGTAAGTTTGAAAACTTATCAATCTTCTTTTGCGAAGTGTATGTATGTAGCCTTGATAACTTTACGGAGGAAAATTCTACGAAACTTTCTACTCGTATTGGTTAAAGATATTTTATTTTACTCCAACTTCTGTATGTTTTTGAAAGCGGGATGTAATGTGCATTTATCTATATTGACATAACCAGCTAGTTTAATACTTCAAAATCTTAAATACTGCTGTTAATATAGGGTTACTAATGTCTTGCACAATTTTTTTTGGCATAATTCATCATTTCGCACAATCATCATTTGGCATAAAGTCTTTTTTTCTGAAACCGTGTACTTCTCAGGATTGACATAAAATAAACCTTACCTAACCTATTGGGTTCTATGCAATGGTATTTTAAATAATCCTGAAAAGTACACGGTTTCAGAAAAAAAGACTTTATGCCAAATGATGATTGTGCGAAATGATGAATTATGCCAAAAAAAGTTATGCCAGATGAAGGGAACCCGTAAATATATTACAAACTTTACTTTTTGACTTTACATCAGTCTTCTGCTGAAATTAATGTATATAAAAAAATATGTAAATGCGTAATAAATAATGGTGTTTAATTTTATTATTTGTGGTTATAAAAACAGCACTGGTATAATTGTCTACAAAGCATGCATTAAAATAGTTTTGTTGAATCGTTGAAAAAATATTTTCTTGTTCGTTATACCTGTTTTTGTATAAAAGTATACAGTTAAACTCAAGCGACATTAATTAGCAAATAAACCCTAAGCACATAATGGAGTCGTTGCTAAGAACAACAATAAAAAGGATTGGGTTGTAAAATATTGCTTTACTGTTGAATTTTAATGACTAGGGAAACGAAGTGAAATACATTTTCCTTCACACAATTTTGGAAGTCCGTACATAAAAGCAATGCTCGCTTATTGGTAATGGATATAATAAAAGAAAAAGGTGTTCAAGTATTTGATACTGTTTCCTTGTAGATAGGTGTTATAAAAATGTTTTAATTTTTGAACGTACCGCGTCCTTATTCACTTTAAAAGTGATTGAATTCTAAACGACACGACTAAGTTTATCAATCTTAGGAAAAAAAATTAGTTAAATAGGGGAATATCCTCTATCAAGTCAGAATCTTAGTCGCACGACTCACATTCGTATCATTGTATTTTTAAAAGCGACTACCACGCGTGAAATGTGTGGGGTATTAAAATACGAGTATGTAATATTTGCCTTTGTTTTGAAAGAGCGGTATGATATGAGCCAGTGTCTTTACAAAACGTAAGTGACTGAATTACATGCAAAAAATGTATATTTCTAAAAAAAATACATATTTATAAATAAAAATACATTAGTGGTTATTTATACTTCCATTAATTTAAGGGTTTAGACTAGTCTCACCTGAAATCACATTATCCAAAAAGCTTCACTCTGGTAATGTTACTTCCCAGTTACTTACTTCTAAACCTAAAGCCTGACAGGCTGCTCGCTGATATTGACATATTTAATCGGAATGGGTTCAATTGAAGGGCGCTGGCTTAATTGAAATGTCGCTTTAGTATAATTTGTAAAACAAATTTGATCATGTTCTAATTATTACTTTTTTAAACGTAATGTCATCTCAATAGTGTTTCAAATTGGGCTTCAAGTTATTTTCGTTGAAGTATAACGTAATGCATCATAAGTAGGTAAGTTCTACACTCCTAGTACTAAAAAGTTCTAGTACAAATATTAAAAATAACATTAATAACAATCGCAACTGGCCAGAGGTAGCCCTCCCTAAAAATCCATGTCATGTTTCTCCTCAGCTACTTGCATCCAAAACTGAGCCTTTTAGGGTGTGGTCGCAACTGCAGTACCTTTTCGCTACCTAGTCTACTGTAACTTGGTTTGCGGTTCGTAGAGCAGCAATGTATTCAAAATGTTTTTATTCCTTATTCTTTCGTTTACTAGTTTACCAGAGTTAATAATTTACACATTCAATATCATTCGTGCAATACGTGGCTGTGTTTCGTACGATCTCTTATCTCCCATTCCATCTTTACCAAAAAATGTATTTTTTTTTTGGACAGTCACTGATGCATTCTTGGCACAGGACACACCAGATATTGGATCTCTGCAGTTTTAAATGTATTTCTCTTACTAAAATAATCTTAGAGAAAATACAAGCCACAAACAAGCTGAAGTCATACAAAAGTAAAAGTAAAGTTTTTTATACTTTAATGTCTTGCCAATGTAAGGGTTAAATTGGCAGCAATGCTTATCAATAATTTTTCCGCTGAATTTATACGAGTAGGTTTATGTTCTAGAATTCAGCTGAACCTTTCTTCCTTGTTGAGGTACTTTTTTTTCTTCAATTTTGGTGGGGCGCCAGTTATTATAGTTTATATTTTACTTTAATTATTATTTTTATCAACTTATATACACCAGGGTGTTTTTATCAATGATAGTATTTATATTATGATGCCAGCTTTCGGTCGAGTTTTGCATTCGTGGCATATTCATTTTATTTGTCTTATGACAGCTCCAAAACCTGGGTGGGTATTTGGGTTGTTAGGTTAAGGTTCCGTGTACATAATTCTCCTCAAACCAATCTGCTAATATTTGCCAATCTGGATCTTCAAAATTTTCCTTGATCGTGTTGAAATAGACGTCTTTTATATATCAGACTCCTCAAGAAAACTGAGTGCTAGCAAGCACTTTACCTCTTTGTTAAACCGTATGTTACTTACTTATTAGCGAGCTCCTGAAAGAAATAAAAGATTTGTAATGTGTACAATAAATGAAATCTCACATGTAACAGGGCCCAGTTAGGTGGGACGAAGAGCAAAGCAAGGAGTAGCGTGGTAGGTTAATAGTGACCAGACAGAATCGTCTTTTTTGTTATTTATAAAAGACATTCCACAACACAAGTCATAACATAATTAATGTAATGCTTGTTACACCTCGTCCAGACACCCCGAGACAGGCCAAGAACGAGCGTATACATACTGCTTTTATCTCGTCTCGTTTCAACGTATTGGTCGGATCGGTAGAGAGACTTTCGGCGGCATAACATAATTATAAGTAACACTAAATGAAACCGAAAAGAAAGTGATAGGTGGCATTATCAAAAGTTTTTTTTTTGCCTGATTGTTGTTGTGTTTTTTTACTGGGCAAAGGCCTCCCCCCTTTTTCACCACTCTTCCCAATCTCTCCTAATCCCTCGCAAACGACTCTAAGTCATCTCGCCATCTCATTCTAGGTCTACCTCTACTACGACGCCTGTCGCGTGGAAGCCAATCGTTGGTATTTTTGGCCCATCTCCCATCGTGTATGATATGGCCAGTCCAGTCCCTTTGACTTTAACTTTGCGATCTTAACCCCAACATTAGCAATATCAGTTTTGGAGTGCAGGCGCAGCTCTGTGTTCCTCACCCTATCGGATCTTTGGACTCCATTGCTCTTTGGCAAACCTCGAGTTTAGACTTTTGAGCCTCAGTATTGACTCACGTGGTCATTGGACCACGTTTGGGTACCGTATGTTAAGATGGGCAGGATGCACATGTCGAAGAGTTTTCTGTTTGAAGTAATAGGGAGGGTGCCCTTCATCGGTCCCTTCATAGACTGTAGCTCCTCCAGGCATTTTCGATCCGTCTATCGATCTCTTTGTCTTGCCGGTTTGTGAAGGAGACAATCTGGTCCAAGTAGGTTATAAAAAGTAACTTTATTAAAAAAATACGATGTGTATATTACCCAAGTACACCATTCTACTACTCGAAAGGTGGTATTTTAAAGCAGCTGCATAAAAAAACATGCTGTTAAACGTGAGTTTGATAAATAAAACGAAATCTTTTAATAAGTAAGACACATAATCATTTGGCGAAATAAAATTCTGCGAATAATTGGTTGTGAGGTGATAATCGGCATTTATATGCGATAATTTAGAAAACCGTCTAAAATATACCCATCCTATACTACGTACCTTGTCCTGAAATATGTGGCAATGAACCATTTTATTAGGAGGCTGGTAAGGGAAACTGAAAGATGTACTTTTGACGCTCTTGTCACAATATGAATAAGACATGAAAGGTAAGGAGGTTATTAAATAAGCAAACAATTTGGATGTTATAAATAAAAAACATGTGACTGAGGCTATACCCATGATGTTTGTAGAAAATAACAATGGGTAAAAAAAAGAAATCCAACACCAGCACACGATACGTAAATTTGTATTTTCGCCGCCTATCAAAGCGTTGTAAATCACTGTCAGCGAGTGTTTTACTGGCCTGCATTTTTCTACGGCTGGCGAAGTTTTTACGATGCGCTGCCATTGCATATATCGGTGCAGATATAGTACTTCACTTATGCTTTTTTTGATGTATAAAAATACGGGCTGTTCTGTTTCTTGTATTGTCAGCAGTAATAATTATATTACATTGTTTAGACGAATGTTAACAACGTAGATTTTTTTTAGTATAATTGGTTAATATCCGAATGATTGTTTGGTCGATTTTTAAATAGCATACTATTGATGAGACCGAATTTTATTACAAATAACTTCGTTTAGTATTAAAATCGTATCGTATAATGTTATGTAGCATTATGGGAGGTGAGTGAAATGAATAAGCAACATATTATGGGTCGAGGCAGAAGCGACTCGGATAGGTTAGGTTAGGTTTGGTTGACTTGTCGCACTTTAAGCACCGAACTATAATTTTATAACTCTGCCAATATCAAATAGACTTCCCAGGTAGGTATGCATTTTCATCTAGTAGGAAAGGTGTGCTTCTTAATAGGTAAATTTCGGGGTATATCCTTTTTGAACTTGATTAAAATAAACAAATTTATATTTGTAAAAGTTTCCACGACACGAAAATTGAGTTTTTACGAACCTATTATTGTTATTTTCGTATCGTAAGTTGTATATGCGAAACTTGTTTTGCCTCGAACGTTTAACAAATAAGGCCAAGATGGTCAAGTTTAAGTTTCACTTGCAAGTGGGTTATTGAACAATCTTCTTTTGCTTATACTTTTAGTCTTGATGTCAATTAGTTGCCAATAACAGTAACTACTAAGAACATTAAAATATGTGGTTGCCTGGCACCCTCATAGGTAAGTATAATTTTTATTATTACCTACTTTTTATGAGTTCTTGTAAAAATTCCGAGATTTGACACATTTTCCTGCTCAACTACTTATGATATATATATATTGTTTTATTGCTTTAAAAGGTGTTATTTTTACCTCGGTTGAACACTTAGCAAACCTACAAGCCAACATAATTAGCTTTAATTGACAATGCCCTGCGTTCTCTCTCAATATCAGCCTCATCTCTCAGGTCTTCGGTATAACAATGTCCCAAGTACTTCAAACTGCTGCTTCACTATCATTAGGCAATCCCGTTTAAGGTCCGGCAGAACTTCATACGAACACTTGCCGGCGTATCACGGCAAAACGCGTTCAAAGTACATCTCTTACAAAAAATAATTTATTTTACTTAGCAACTCTTTTTTTATACAATGTTGTGCACTACTCTCTAAGCTCTAGCAAACTACTGATTGGAAAGCACCACCAGAAAACAATTCATACGTTTTGGCAGATGTCTGTAGTCACTTTCCCAGGAAGTAACCTACACTTATTTAATTGTATGTCCTATTTTGTATAATTATTCTGTTACTAATCTCCATGATTGTGTTTTCCCCCATATAGAAACTAAAAAAATAATGAATGCCTAGGCTTCAGGTGGCTTGATGTGTCTAGGCTCAAATCCACAGGTAGAGTAAATGCTAATCTGAGGCTGTGACGTCTTAGTACCCTGAAGTGGAATGATTCACGGGAGGGGAATCTCTGCGGAAAGCATTTTTCACTCGGCAGGCCACTTTACAACGGCACCTACGTATGAGAATGGAGTGGGGTTGCGTATGACACCGTGACATGCTTTTTTGTCATGTCTAACGTATATTTGCGTGGCTGTATTAAATTCATAAATGAATTAATTGAGATAGTTTAGTTTTAAATTTGGTAAATGCATGTAACTTTTATCGAAGTGATGTAAATTTGAACAAACATCGGTCTTCTTAACTTTTCACAGGAATATTATTATATTATGACACCGCCATAACAGCGGCCGCAATATGGCACAACCAAATCTTTTCCTCTCAATTGAAACTATTATTATTGACGTAACGGTAAGTATTATTCATCAATATGATAACAATATGAGATGAAATAAATTAGGATTTGTGGCCTGATTAACGTTTAAACTTATGACAACTCAGTAGGTAAGTACCTAATTTCGGATGCCATACAGTGGTTGAAACTGGGTTCACAGAAAATTATTCAAATTGAGTCTCTACACGTAGATGCATCATTGAATTTGCTTTACGCGACCGTTCAGCAGCCCATCGACCGCCCTAAGCCGTTGTTTCCTTGATGAAATAATCTAAATGCTAATAATACCTGAACGCATATATGCATAGCGTTTCGCATATCAAATTGGGTTTAACCGACAGGCATTATGTTAGGTTGCGGGTGTTTTTAATTTGTATAAATTTAGTACTTGGTATTATTCTACGAGTATAAGGGATAATTTCGCAACTCATCAGATCCAAATCCGAAACCTAAATCTTGTATACGACTCTTATCTTTCAGGTTTGCGGCGTCCAAGTGCTGGAATGATCTCCCTCCTCCTATCCAAGGAGTGTCTAGCAGGTACACCTTTAAGCGCAAGCTTAAGGGCTATTTGTTGACACTCCAGAAATCTTAGTCCTCATCCAGCACTTACCTACACACATCATTATTTCAACCAGTTGCTTTTAAGTTAACCCTTTATTTTTTTTTATTTTTTTTATTTTATCTAGGCTGTATGTCGGTATTTATGTATGCGTTTTATTTTTATTATTATTTTCACGTTTATTCTTCCGCTATAAGTATTATGTAAGTAGTTTACACGTATAGTATTGTACTATGTTTGTACAGTGCTCCGTGAGTCACCGCCGGTACTGGCTGAAAATCAGCGCTGTAGGTGTCTGACACCTCGGCATTTTGCTGAGCCAGTGTCCGATTCACTGCCGCGAGGACACACAATTGCGTGCTATGCCTGTTACCTTTGTTATATATATTAGTGTGTCTTATGGTCAGTGAATAAATGTATTTCTTCTTCTTCTTCTTCTTATCTAAACCAGTGAAGATTGGCCATCAAATCTTAACACCTGTTTCTCATAGTTTTGTTCCGGTGTCTGTCAATTCTGTCATTTAAAAAGGGATTCTAGTAGCAGTAAGTTCCCGTCGCCTTCAGACTTTGCCTACTCAAGGTTATACCCCCTTTGACTCGGTCACCAAAGCCTCGTTCGTTGTCTAGCTCGTTTGTAGCTCATTTTTGGTGAAGACGACGTACGGCAGTGCAAATTATCTCATAGGTTTTCGGCTGTCATCACTACACATTCGCTCTCACAACTGACAATGTATTTTTTGTTCGTGAATTCTCGATTCGTTCGTGAGAAACGCACCAGATTAAAAAATAAGGACTTTTATCGCCATAAAAACACATCTGAATCGAACGCCATGCCATATTATTCAAAATACTTTTTTCCAAAAAATATCTTCAACTACTACAGTGTGTATCACCCGTTTACAGCTAACTTGGTAGTTTGTAGTATTTGAGTATTTGATCATTGTTAGCGATGACAAAGTGCAAGTTTTTTTTTTGTGCGTATTATAACTTAACATATTTTTGTGACAAGCATTATATTTCAATAAGATTTTTTCTTAATCCTTACAAAACAAACCTACTCAAAAATAACCTAAAAATAGAAAAGGTAGGCGTATAGAATATGTTATTAAAAGATAAAAAAGATAAAACATGTTTATTCAGTAACTAGGCCGCATACGCACTTCTGCACGTCAAAAATCTACCAGCGCTTCGCAAGAGACCACTGCTGAGAAGAAACGCCGCAAGGGACTCAACAGTCAGACGTTTTTTTAAATACTTCTTATGGTGTTATACAATTATAAAGGTTAACCTAGCATTATATAAAACAATGAATCTGACATAAAATAAAATATGAATATATTCAAGCGTAGACATCACGGTGTGTCGGTGATGCTGGTGAGCAACTTGTCAGTTGCATAACTAACCTTATTAACATGATGTACTCGGGCAACATTCATCCAACTAGTACCCACTCTGTACGGTGCGAACCTCATTGCCTCACTAAAAAAGATGGTGGCGTGAGACCTATTGCTGTTGGAGCAACACTTCGCCGCCTTGCTTCTAGAATCGCAGTTTGACATATTTTCCCGTTCAATTAAGCTTTGGCGTTAAGGCAGGCTGCGAGGCTGCCGTTCATGCTCTTTGCACCTACCTTAGCAATGACTCATGCGAAGTGTTACTCAAAATTGATGTTATAAACGCCTTTAATTCTATAAATAGGGATACCCTACTGTCTGAAATAAAATCCAACATTCAACAACAACTATCTTCTTCACTGTTATTCAGATCCAACGGAGTTGATGTACCGATCAAACGAGTTGTCATCCGAAGTTGGTTGTCAGCAGGGGGATCCCCTGGGGCCAGCAATTTTCAGTTTGTCTATTAACTAATCCTTTAATTCATAATTTAGCTTCAAAATTTAATATTTGATATGTAGATGATAGGACCCTAGGAGGTGACGTAAATACAGTACTTTCCGATCTTACGATCTTTAAAAAATAACTTTAAATCTATCGGTTTAGAGCTAAATTTCAATAAGTGTGAACTCTTCATCTCAAATCCTTCCAACGCTGACAATGACATAATACCAAAATTCAACGAACTTGCCCCAAATATAAAATTAGTAAATAAAATAACACTTTGCCTCCTGGAATCTCCTATTTTTGAAGAATGTTTTTCAGACTATATTCTAAATTATATTTCTAAATTTCAGAACCACTCTCACCGGCTTCTTGACATTAGTTCACATTTCGCACTACTGGTTATTGAATTCTGTCTTTTTGTCCCTAAATTTACTTATGTGCTTCACTCCTGTCCGTTTTGGAAACATCAAGACCTTCTGTCAAAAATTGATACGTTGATCAAAAGTAACTTGCAATCTATTCTTAACATTCAGCTAAGCGAGCAGTCCTGGAGCCAAGGATCCCTCCCAATTCTGTATGGTGGTTTAGGTATCCGCAAAATTTCTAGTATTGCTTTACCAGCTTCCCTTTCGTCGATCCATAGCTCTTCTAGTCTCAAAGGTAAAATCCTTAGGGAATTCCTTTTAAACTATGAGACTTCAGGCTTAGAGGACGCAAACTTGGTGGTTGCAGCTTGCCCCGGTCAAAATTTTCCTGCGAATAACGCCATATCACATAGGTTATCTATCGTCGGTGGTAAATCATTAATATAAACCAAAAATAAGAAAGGACCTAATATAGAGCCCTGAGGCGCACCTAGTTTAACAACTGCTCCCATGGACTGTGTTTTGTTTACCACAACCGTTTGTTTTCTATCACTAAGATATAAATATATAATATTTAGATAATTATTTGAGAGACCATAATGTTCTAATTTTAATATAAGAGTCGCATGATCTAAGCAATCGAAAGCTTTGGAAAGCTCACAAAAAATCCTATTGCATCACAAGATTTCTCTCAAATATTGTATATAACCCGAAGCCGAACTGATAACCGTTAAGCAGTTTATTTCTATGAAGTGACCTTACATATCTTTTAACATTTACTTCATAAAAACTTTACTTTAAACAGGTATTTAGAATAGAAATGGGACGGAAATTCGTTAAATCGCTCATCTCGCCCGATTTAAAAAGTGATATGACCTTACTATATTTTATAATATTTGGAAAAACCCCTTCTGAAATGCAATTAATGTAAATTAAAGCTAAGTGAGGTGCAATTATATCTATGATATGATGGATGACTTACGTTCCCCATAAATCCCTCAACTGAGCGATTTAAATAACCTTTACAACAGAAACTGAATCTCCGTGGCTAAAATCAAAGCATAAATAACATTTAGTAACATTGGCACAAAGTAATTTTTTAACTCTAATCGCAGATGATTGAAGACATTTCGTGGTCTTAGTGGCTATGGTGGAGAAATAATCTTGGAACGCTAAGGCCACGTCTTTGTTTGATGTAATTTGTTCGTCACCCTTGTTTATAGTGATTTGATTATCACGAGTTTTAGATTTACCCGTTTTTCTATTATTAATTTTTTCATATAGTTTTTACCTTATTGTCAGACAATTTGAGCTTAAGACCTAAAAAGTTTGACTAAGCAGTCAAGCAAACCTGCTACAAGGTCCTCGAATAATTTTTAACTTCAACTAAGAAGTCAGCGTTCTTGTTCCCCTCCCTCTCTTTATATAGTTCATATCCTCTATTTATATATGCACATTCACTAAACTTAGTTTTTGACCCAGTAATAGTTTTCATCCCTACTATTTTTTGATTTACATATAAAGAATTGATTTGCAAAAAAATAAGGAAGGAGGATACGTAATTGAATCAAAATTCAAAGGTTTGCAAAAAGAACCTGAACATACGGTGTGACTACAAACCGACGGCATACGCCATACATATCAAAGGTTTAATCATAATAAAATTCTTGAGAGGTGGCCTGACGTGACTCAAACCGAATAATTTTACATTATTGTGTATCACTTGAGCCTTTGGAAATCGAGACACGTAATAAGCAGATTACCTTCCCTTTCTGCCCTGATTTTGTTGGGATTTGATTAGGACCCGTAATTTTGTTGCTGTTCGTAGTGCCTCTGGTAGGGAATTAGATTATTTAATCGCAAGTTTGGTTTTACTCTATCAAAGTTTAATAAAATGGCGGAATCTATTTCTCTATTTGAAGTAAAATATTTTTTAAAAGTTATTTCTTATCAATTGTTCTGCGAACAAGGCTAAAAAGAAGCCAAAGCTAAGGTTAAGACTAATAAGGAATTAATAGACTAAATTCAACTCTTACTTCAGAATATTATTATGGAAATATTTTAATAAAAGTAAAGAGACACTTTTAGATTTGTTACCGAATAAAGAACAATACGAGTATGCAATCTCAGAATAAAATTACAGACCTGAGTTTGTAGTCTCGAAAATGCAAATCTGTCTTAGATCATTTCTTTACTTTACCACCAGGTGGCGTGTAAGCTCGTCTGCCATTTACTTGTCACTAACAGCAACCAAGTCAACTTTAGTAACCAAATAAAAAGTGATATTACTGATGATATTGCAAGCCATGAGCAGTAATTTACAACTGTAAAGCAAATAAAGGGATTAAAAAACTTCATTTTTATCTCGTTAACAATACAGTTGATTGCACGGTCGCAGCTATAACTCACACGTGAATGACGGTAAAAAACCATTTTCAATATTCACCTAAACCGATTAACTCAGTTATTCGATTAAAATCGAGCTCGATCCAGGAACAATTATGGATCGACGCCTGCGGTTTTCAGATAAGTTATGGGTATAATTGGCAAGGAAATGGCCAACAGTCTGTGCTAATTGGCCCATTAACACTTTGGGCCAAATTACGATCTCCTTCGAGTGTTGTAATGCGGCCTAGGTGGAGGATTTGGTCTCACTGTGTAAAGCGAAGCGAGTGATATGTTATTTTTTTATACCGTCGAAACTAGCTATGTTAGGTTTTGAACATACGCACGTTTAGATCTCGGGGTTACAAAAAAACACCACTGACCGCTTTTTTCCGTGAACAGGCACTTTATAAATTTAGGAGGATTTCCTGGAAGGATCTAAGGATGTTCAGGAAAGTCAGACTAGGTTTAAGGATAGAGAAACATTATCGCTTTTTGGATGGTAATTTTTAAGTTTACAACCCTTCTAAGTTTAAAAACTGTTATTTGCTGATGTCATTCCTAATTATAACCCTTATTTTTGGGCTATTGGGTAAAAAGATGTAACCCCTCCAAGATTAGTGACTGGTACTGACTTCTTAGATACTGGCCTTTTAGGATATTTTAGCACAAACCAAAAATAACCTAAAATGTCAGAAGCCAATTTCGTTCAAATCAGAGTAAGTACAGGTATTCTTTTCACATTTGACTTTTGCAAGATGAACAAGGGTTGTTATTTAAATTAAATTGCTTCAGATGCTAGGTGATTGCGACGATCTAATGTTTGTACAAATTTACATATATTCGCTTTCTGCAATCAACACATTTTGAATTTGAATTTCTTACCTAAAACTTTTGCTGAAATTAGCTACTGACCTTGCAAAGTCAATTTATGGTACAAATGTTATAACTGTATATCTGTAGTAGTTCATGCACCCTTACTATAAAAGATAATATTACGCAGTTTTTGGGTATATCAGCAAAGACATAACATAGATTTGGAACCAAATTGTTTTAAACACGCTTTAGATTTCAGTTCAGTTATTATCTATTTGTAAACACTCACGCACACACGCCCATGCGAGTATTAAGTTACCTACTAAGTAATCTAAGGTGTTATATTATAGCAAAGGGGTTTAACCAAAGCCTTATATTGGGCAAATTTCGTGGAGCTAGCGGTTAGTGTTGGTGGGTTTGGAATGCTCGCTTCGAGTTATAGTCTGAGCTTTATGCGAGACGGCAATGGCTTCATTTAATGAGTTTTGTCCAATAGCTTGTGTATCATGTTGCGGTGATTTTAAATATTTTGTGAACTTTTTGGAAATATAAATAGCAAAATCAACTGGGGTTGTTTCTATTTTTGTTTTATGTGTTTTTTGAATTAATCAAGTTTTAAAACTTTTAAAATAAATACATATATTGAAGTGATATATGACACTAAAACACCTTCCTTTGTTGAACAGTTATTAGTTAGTAAAGAAGCGACAGCAGCTTCGTGAATCTTCAGTTAGTAATGTTAGATAATAGTATTTAGTTAAGCAGTAATTAAAAATGTTTTGATAGAAATGGTAGGAGATTATAATAAACAAATAAATCATAGACATATGTGTGGATCAATCAATTTGACAAAAACATCTACGTAAAAAAATAACTGTCTCAATAGTTACCTGACGAATAATCATTAATCCAGTTAGTACCAAGTAAATACAAACTAAAATAATACAAAACGAGTACGAGTAGATCATAATAAAAATGACTACAGTCCTAATATGTTAGTAAATGCACCCTAACTGGAATTTGAAAACTCAGTTTCATAAGTACTTAATTATTATTATTTTAAAAACAAATATTTAAACATTGTTACAGTCAAATTGTTATTTATAGGGCTGTGTTAAAAGGAATTCATAATCAAAATAAATGACAAACAAATCGTACTTACAATTAGTAGTAGTTAATGTGCAACCTTTTTTCATAATGGAAGCATGATTGAAAAGTTCTGATGATTCAAACAAAATGATGTTTAACTTAGTTTTCCCGCTAATTAAAAAGCCCTTTACTTTATTGATTTTAATAACAGAGAAAAAAAGGTAAAATTTTGTAACCTGGTAAAGTACCAGTTCGTTTACAAAGGTCTATCAAACGCAAACTGGTAACCCAATAAACGAACCGCTAAAAACGCAACTGGAAAGTTTCATTCCGCTATTTCAGGATTCGTTGGCAATAAAAAGTCTAAAACTTGGAAAAAAATATGTGGATGGTTCGGGTACACCACAATCTATCTATTAATCTATCTAATAGGTAGGTACCTTGGAAACGGCTGCAACGATTGGTACTACATACCTAATTCCGAATTGATTGAAATTTCAAAAGCAATGTTTTGGTAAGGGACATTATCTTTTGATATCGCTTATAAATCAATCCTTAGGTAACCAACGTACAGCAATAAAATTATGCATTAAATCTTAAATAGCCCCAGCATAACATAGCATTCGGGAAAAATAAAATTCGGTCAAATGAATATTCGAAAAAATTTATCGATCTAGCTTAGGCTCGAGACCGATTGTCCCGTGGTGACAGATGCGCAGATGATGGCATCTAGGCGTTCGGCAACTTTATACTGAGGTTTTAGATAAAACACAGCATTAAAAATAATACCAATGAACGCCTAGTGCGCAAAGATGCATACCGAAACACCTGATTTGGATTCTCGAAATACCGGATTCCTAATACGACTAAAATTTGTAACACCTTTTGTCTTAACGTACCTATCATAAATCCAGTAGATATTTAAACTTTCGCGCTTACAACACATTTTATTATAAACTGCCCGCAACTTGGCCCGCGTAGATTTCTATTATCGCTATTCCTTCGGGATTGTCAAATTTTTCGGGATAAAAAGGTGTCATCACGTCTATGTGCTTTTCTAGACTATAAAAATATTATATCTTTGTGCCAAATTTTATCCAGTTTTGTTCTGCCGTTCTGGCATGATTGAGTAGAAAAAATATGAACTGTTGCATTTATAAATATACATTATGCCTGGTGCAACAACACTAAAACGTCGGATTAATAACGAGGTATGTTAATACTTACTGGTGTTCCTTTCGTTTCTATCGCGTAAAAACCTAATTTGATCTATCTTAATAATTTTATAAATGCAACAGTTCATATTTTTTCTACCTGCCGTTAGTTATTATCGGGTCAAAATTATTTTATTTCTATATTACTTATGTTTTAAATTCCAAATTCCAAATTCCCTAAACCCTCACAGAATCTCAGAAATCGCGACAAACAATCACCCACCGACTGTCAAACACATCACACTCCGGTGATGACAGGAAAAGCGCGAGCATTCGTAGTGCTAGTACATTTAGAAAATTCCTGTGGGAAACTGTTATTGCTATTGGCCGGGGAAAATGCGCGGGACTAGTGATGTACCTTGTTCAGGGTCCAATCGGATCCCTACCACATTTTTTTTGTCATTTGCATTTTCTTTTAGCGTGTCGATGAGACAACCGGTGAAAATCACTACTACCTTTTATTTTCAAAGTTCGTAACACATTTTTTTTGTTTTATACCTATAATTTGTTATTGTTTGCTTTCATTGGTTTGTTTATTTTTTATGCTACTTTCTAAAAATAAAGTTGTACACTTGCCTACTCGATGCACAACCTTTCACTTTTCTCAATCTCTCAAGGGTTAGCTGGAGAGATTCTTTAAAGAGATATGTTCGCCTTTGTAAATAATTTATTTTTAAATCTTCATTCTATTGTTTCTGTTTTTATTTTGTATAAGAAAGTGTTTACATACATTTGCATTCTTAATATTGCATGCGCAAGAGACTCACTATCCACCTGTGAGAACTTTTGCCAAATACCTACCGACTATTGCATCGCTTTTCTACCTCTATCACAGCTCGGGATAATCGCACTCGAATTATTTGGACTCAAGTAATTTTAGCACGCACCTCATCTATCAGTTAGTCTTTGACTTTGAACCCAGTTTGCATATCTGGGTTCCTAATATGGCTGCGTTTATAGCGTGACCAGATGTGAATTAAAGATCCGTCACTTTTTGACACGTATATACTCGTAAGTACGAGATTGACGGATGCTTTAGCCACATTTTATCACGCGATTAACGCAACCATATACTAGGCCTGCTGGGACCTACACATATTAACGAAACAATCAATGGCGTGTCTACAATCAAGTCTGCCCTGCGATTGGTCGTATCATACACTCAGGAGCAAAAATAACGGGTCAGAGTGCGTTTTTCATACTAAAGAGGCTATTTCAAAGCCTTGGTTCCTCGCCAGGGAATGCTTTTAGTGAAATCTGATGATGAATACCTCGAGCATCGATACAAGACTTCCAGAGTGCCTAGGATACCCAACTGAATGAATCCGCGGTTAACGCCGGAATTGTGCATGTTTAGAAAAACATCTAAAATGGCAATAAAATGTAAGGAAATCCAAGTGCTGACCCAAACTCTCTCGCTGTGGTGTTAACTGGTTGTGCGATCAGTTAGGTATCTTAAGAACTTTTGACCTCCTCTATTGAACCTCACAGTATCCACCCTTAAAACTCATTCAAAACAACCCGTGGCGAAGGAACCAAGGCTTCGAAATAGTCTCGTTTGTATGAAAAACGCACGCTGACCCAGTATTTTTGCTCCTGAGTGTAGATCGGTCATTATAATGTCCGAAGGTCCAAGGAATGTGCTTATAATATTATGCAATCCAAAAATTCATCTATAAAGTGATCAGATGCTAATTTACGTTATACCAACTGAACGTGAAAGGAAAATCAATATTATTACAATCCCCAAACTTATTCAGATGTAGGTTAAAATAACAGAAGGATTTCCCGCCGGTTGCGATTGTTGATTCAGAGATAATTTTGATTCAGTTGTTGTGTACAATATTGCAAAAGTTTCACTAGTATTACGAGTGATCTTAATAAAAACACTTGTTTTTAAATATAACGTGTGTTTTATTACAGAGCAGTCGTACTTGTAGATTATCTTCGTCAATCCTTTAAATTTCTTGAGAAAATTGTTGGCCCATCTCCAGACTTTCTCATTATTTTCAAGAATTCGCTGACGAGCTCTAGGCTTCTTTAGTCCAAAAAAAACAATGTATTAATTACTGTGTAAGTATATGGTTAGATAAGTTGCCTTCAATTTGTATTTTCGAAGTGTTAAATTATGCGATATTCATAAAGTTAAGTAATTAAACCGTATCATTTAAAATAAAATTGACCTTCAGAAAGTACAAAGAGAAGTTAAATTAGAACTGACATATTCTAATAACGGTCCTTTTCGTGTGTAAACATATTTAAATCATGTACTTAATGTATTAATATATATAAAGGCTGCTGTATTTAAAGGTCCAATATGAACCTGTATACAGACGAGTCTTTGCTTTGCCCCATCTAAACAACCTAACTGGATTTAGTGAAAGTAGGTTTTCGAGATAATGGCAATTTACTGTAATTTTTATATTTCTTACCTAGTTCCGTAACTAATTCATTCTAAATTGAATTATGAATAACTATTTTTGCTGATTAGTTGCACCATAAGATGTAACACAAGTACTGCTCGTGAATGAATGATAAAGTTGCAATGTTGAACTCGACAAAAAATATTATCGGACATGGAAATACCTACTGCGGTGTTTTTATGTGCCCACTAATTAACAAATTTCTACATTTAATTAATAAAATTGTAATAAAATTCATTGAAAAAGAAAAAAGTTGTGGCTAACTATTTCAACGGGTAAGGGGTTGTTTGTAGAAGTCACTAAGTGCTTCAACGTAACGATCAGATGTATTTAGAATATTTTAACGAGTTAATTTAAAACTACAAAATAGTATCCATCGAGTGTTCTATGGAAATAATATTTTATTCTGATTCTATAACATTTTGAGATGAGAAACATTTTTTTATGTTGAAACAGCTTGTTTAGCAGTCAGGAGTGCAAATATTAAATAAACAAGTCAACATAGGACGTTATGAAAATTTAATGTTGTTTGCCCATTTTTCATCCCAGTCATGGCCTGTGCCAAACTTGAAGAGTTCTCTGAATGCAAAGTAGACGTTTATTGCATTTCGTTGAAGAAAGGAATGTAAACTGACTTTATTAATGTTACGTGTGTTGTGAGGCTTTATATTGTTCTAGCATAATTTTTTGCTAAGCTAAAAGCATTATTTGTAGTAAGAACGAAACAAAATGAGATAAATATTAAAATCTAATATATTAAAGTGCACACTCACGCTCTAACTCTACGCCAAACTGAATTTAAAAAAACATATTACGTTTAGAGTATGATTTGACCGTTTCGTAATATAATATTAAGGGTGAAAGGGTGTTATTAAAATTATTATGTATTGTTTCTTAAAAAACTAATTTAAAAAGATCACACATAACCATTTACGTTTACGGACAATGTTCCGAACGCTTTTGCAAGCAGATGACGTATCCATACTTATAAAATGCTTTGTCCTGAATGACTGACTGACGGATGCCCGGTTCCGTTCCAGGCCGTAGCATTATGACATTAGCTACGTACAAATTGTGTCAAATTTTAACGATGCGTAAGGAAAACGATACGTTTCTTGAACAGGCATCTGATAAGAAATGATTTTCCGAAATTGTACCCCTAAGGGGGTGGAAAAGGGGGGCAAAGTTTGTATGGGACTACGTGATTCCTTGGTCCAATCTACTTCAAATTTCACATGAAAATTCTTTTACAGAATTGATGGAAGACGTGTTTAGTATTTTATTGAAATTCATCCCCTAACGGTGTTTAAAAGGGGTAGAAAGGTATTTTGGGGGTGATTTGCTTCGAAGTTGATATCAATATTCCGTAGTGCTTTTGATTTACATTACATTTTATTTTAACACATGTTTAAAAACTCGATCATATTTTATTCAAAAAAGGTTGAACTCACAGTTAATAGCTCGGTGCAATGCAAATAACTATACCGCTGAGTCTAAAGATTCCAAATTTGGGACATAGGTTCCTTATAAGGTCTAGGGATGCAGTTAGAAAGGATTTCCCGAAAATCGACCCCCAACAAAGGAAGAACTAGGGGGTGTAGCGGGAACCTAATTCTACGCGTACGAAGTCGCGGGCGTCCTCTAGTCTTAATATAAAAAATATAATTTCCTTGCCTTATGAGTATAAGCGCTTAATGATTATTATACAACAACATTTAAAAAAAAATTTAAATCCCAACTGAAATGCATCGCTGTTTTAATGCATTTGTTCCTTTCAGTTTACTGCCGTGTATCACTTATGAAATCGTGCTTGATATATCGCGGCGTTTTGTCAACGCGCCGACATCCGTATTGCAGCCGAGTGCGGTTGCACAAGATATTAACCGGGCTGTATTTTAAAATTGCATTTATTTTGCTCCCGTTATTTTATGTTACTGTCAGCATCAACACGGCCTCTACTCTACTATGTTTCGCTTTTATTGCAATCGTACTGTAAATGAATCGTTGTCAAAACTGCTGTTATTAACAAATTAATAGAAGCTAGGGTAACGGCACCAATGTTGGACAGTATTAGCTTTAGGCACGAATAATGGGCACCTAACTCTTAATTCAAATTGAGGTTATAAATTGACTGTCTTAAAATAAATGAATAACTCTTATCTTCTGTACCATACGAATCAAGTGTTATCCATTATTGGTACTTGTTCATGTCTTACTGGTTCCATCAACCTATAACTATAAGAATTCTATAATAATAGGGGTAAAGAAGTTGTGGAATTGGGACCCAGTGTTATGCCAGTTTAAAATGACAACAAGAACAAGTTTGAGGAAAAGGTACAAAAATATAAAACCTTATTCATTGGTCAGTAAATAAATAGGTAATTGAAATTCTTCTTTTTAATTGCATGAATGTAGGTACTCAATTAAGGCTATTTTTTCTTAAAAAAAGTAAATTATTTCTTTTTGAGGCAAAAAAGGACGTTTTATGTAGAACTTAATTTATTTTATAAGTAATAAACGGTTTCTCGTTTAATAAAGAATCATTTTTTGAATCGCCTCACAAATTAAATTTCTGCTTATTTTTTAAATTATAATGTCCTTCAGCTCATTTAATTTGACGTATTTTATTAAGAAAGAGAGTGATGAGAGTGGAATAAGATTGAATGGGTCAGTTTTTAAAACATTCGTGTATGCTGATGATCAAGTTCTGCTTGCATCATCGGCGGACCACTTACAACAAATGGTAACTTTGATGAATAAGGCGTTTAAAAGGAAAGACATGAAAGTGAATGTTAAAAAGACGAAAGTGATGGTTGTGGAACGGGATGAAACTGTTACTGAATGTCAAATAATAATGGGAGATGAAAAAGTAGAGCGAGTAGATGAGTTTGTGTATTTAGGGTCTATGTTTACGAGAGATGGGAAATGTGACGGGGATATTGAAAGAACAGTATAAGCGGGAAATGTGATTAATGGGGCGTTACATTCAATCTTGGCAAACAAGGTCATATCGAGCAAAGCTCGCATTGCTATTGTTCAGGGAGTATTGACCCCAACATTGATGCATGGTACTGAATCTTGGGTATGGCAGAAGAAGAACGAAAGCAGGATTAATGCAGTTGAAATGAGAGCTCTAAGAATTATGTGTGGAGTTAGTTAGGATGATAGATAGAGTAAGAAATAGCGAGATCCGAGAACGATGTGGATTGAAAGAAGATGTAGTAACTAAGATCGAAAAGGGTATGCTAAGATGGTTTGGTCATTTAGAAAGGATGGATGAAAGAAGTGTTACGAAAGAGAAATGGCGAGCGAGAGTGAGCGGAGATGTCGGTAGAAGACCTCCTAGACGGGCGTACGGTGATCAGATTCGCGAGAGGGTCAAATCAAAACCACCCGAAACCGACGTACGTACATGAAGAGATTGATGAATGTAGAGGAAGCGAAGGTTATATGTTTGGACCGGTGCACCTGGCGTTCCATAGTTTCTGCTTGTGTAACTTTTTTATAACCTTTCTAGGTTGACCCCTATGTCTTAATAATATATTTTGTTGACTTAATTTATAACAACAACCCAGCCACCCTTAATTAACTCTGAAAAAGTTATCGTGTTATCTTCCGAATACGGACGGCGAAATTGTGAGTAAAATATCAAGATCGCTACCGAGTTTTAAGGAAATACTCTTGGGATCGGCTAAAGAAGTTAAAATTGAGTTGAAATTCCTAAATTGATTCTGCGAAACAACCAGTCTTGTGTAATTTGCATCAAAGGCAGACTAAAACGAATAATTCAAATAAACCATGAAAATGTTAAATTGTTCTGACTTTTTTTGGAATAACAAATTCATTGCAAAAACATCGATTCATAAAGCCGTTAAAAGAATGAAGAAATTTCCCTTTCTGAATAAAGTAAATTCTGAACAAATTAGAGCGTAACGAGTTTTTGTTTCAAAGTTGGAACTACGTAACGTACGTAACAAATGGAATACAATGATTCAAGATGCCACCCGCGCTTGTGTGCGTTTCCGCTGTACAGTATTTAAATTTGTACACATATATTAGTCAATTATTTATCGTATAATTATTTACAGACGGGAATGTTTAAATAATATATTATGTTGAATACTTGACAAGTTGACTCTAAGCTATGAATAATTGTTGTAAATTTAAACATCTTAGATAAGAATGCCTAAAACTTATCGTTGCCTTGTAGGTTTTACAGATTTTTCTGTTACTTTAATGATGTTAAATTGTGGCTTATTGTGAATCTTTTTGTGTATTACTGCGATATTTATTAGTTAAAAACAACGTTATTGTAATAATTCTTGTTCAATTTCATTTTTAAGTTCAAAAATAAATCCTTACAATATTTTGTTCCTTAAGTAATACAACACCTTATTAGCATAAGTAGTTATATCAAACGGCTCTCATGTTTTTACTTGTACAGTACTAGCCGCTAACCTTAGAGAGGCAACAAACGTCATGATTGCTATCATAAAAAAATACAAAACATCGAATGCTTTTCATTAACATGAGTCCTATTCACTTCCAATCAGCGTCTGTCAGTGACGATTCCGCTGCTTTGTTTGTTCCGACCAGGGGTGATTTTCTAAAACGCAGTGAATGGTTAGTTTCAAACAACCTATCTAACGTGATCCCTGTTACAACCAGAATTGTGTCACGTCGACTTGTGGTTGTAAAGGGACCGAGTTCAAACCCCCGCGGTCACCACGTACCAATAAGTCTTTCTAATATTACCTGATGCTCTCTTACGGTGATGAAAAAACATCCTGACGAAACCTGCACTTCGGAGATGATGGCCCGATCAGGATATGGAGATAAGATCTCGGCTCCAGGTTCCTTTGCTATCCGTAGCCCACTCATGGTGCAAAGCACCAAATTTGTGACATTGAGTTGGACTTACCTCAGCAGTTAGTAATCCTCTTAACTTTCTGCATGCGAATTATTTTAATAAAGTACAAAGAACGTTTTGTTGCCATTAATAAACATACCCATTAAAATAAGTATCGTTGTACAATGAAACCTGGCTCAGTCGTCGAAAGGTCCGGGATCGGTCATTAATTACAAGCCCCAGTTTGTCCCGGATGACGAGTGAAACGGTTTAATTATCCTAGTCCGTGGGTCTATTCTATTCCACAGTAAATAAGATTTATTTCTATCGAACTAACCTAATTTTAACCTTGGACGCACTACTTCTTATATACGAATTTTAGGATCGAGTGGTACCCATTAATAGGTCACTCGTCAATTTAACTTACTTGATTTATATGACAATCACAGCTTGACCCCTGAACGCGTAGGTTTTGTACCTCGTAAGATACCTGTCATAAGTAAGCTGGACCTATGTTTAACCACCAAGGTCGGTGATATCGAGACACACACGCACGACGAGCAGCAAGGCCTGCAAAAAACCGGTAACCATCATTTTGTCGAATTTCAATTCATCGATTGTATCATTACATCGAATTTCATTTCATTGAACCTTATTTTCGGCTGAAACCTTGGTGTTTCTGATTATAACGTAGTTTTGATTAGGTTTATCTTATTTTATCTTACAATTGGATCCTTTCGGATACACTTAGGCCACTTTAGGATCTTTTGTGCGATTATCTTTTTACACATACAGCTGTTCGGAAGTGCAGGTTTCCTCAGGATGTTTTTTCATCACCGTAAGAGAGCATCAGGTAATTTTAGAAAGACTTATCGGTATGTGGTGACCGCGGGGGTTTGAACTCGGTCCCTTACGATCAGGAGTCGACGTGAAACGATTCTGGTGCTTACAGGGATCATGTTAGACAGGTTGTTTGAAACTAACCATTCACTACGTTTTAGAATAACACCACTGGACGGAACAAACAAAGCAGTGGAATCGTCATTGACCGACGCTGATTGGAAGTGAATAGGACTCATGTTAATGAAAAGCGTTCCACGTTTTGTATTTTTTTATGATAGCAATCATGACGTTTGTTACAGCTCTAAGGTTAGCAGCTAGTACTGTACAAGTAAAAACATGAGAGCCGGTTGATATAACTGCTTATGTTAATAAGGTGTTGTACTACTTAAGGAACAAAACGTTGTCAGGATTTATTTTTTGACTTGAAAATGAAATTGAACAAAAATTATTACAATAACGTTGTTTTTTCATAAATTATAATAAAATTAATCAAAAAAATTCTTATTGCATCATATTACTTTTCATGAAACATAAAATGTCTGGTTTCGTGGCTGAACGTATTATTTGTTCATTGTAGTATTTTTTAGCGCCGCTGCCATGTAAGAACATAATGAGCTCTTTATTTATTAATACGCTAACTAATACCTACGCTTTTAAACATCTTATACTAATTGTGCAAAATGTTATTACAGAATTATCAATAAGTTTTTAGCGTTGTAGGTAATTCTGTAGCTCTGCCTGGAAACGAAGGCGTGAGTTTATGTATCGATGTCTTCCTTAATATTTTAGGTCCAATGTAAAAATGTTAAAGATATTATTACATTTTCCAATCGAATATCAGGGGACTGAACAGTGTTATTGTTACAGGTTTTATAACTTTGATTGACAGAATTCAGGTCTAGGTCACATTTCTGAACATTTTGTAAGTAAACTAGTGGATAGTTATGTATTTGCTTCACTATGCTGCGAAAAAAACACTTCCTTTCTTTTTGCTCAACTGCAACAAAATGTTTGTATCCGGGTGTTTTTTCACGAATTATTAACCTAGGATCAACCATTATCTTGATGAATAAAAGTCCCAATCTGAAGTATAAGAAGCTCACAGCCCTAATAAAAACACTCTATTTTATTTCCAAAATATCCCATTAGTTCTAGTATTATTTTTCAAGCTTGAGATGCCATAATTTGAATTAAGCATGTAATTTATTTTTGAATTCGTGAGGGTGTTTTTGATAGGCTGTAATTAAACTGTAATCGTTTTTCGACCCTCTTCGAGCTTCATAACACGGTGTTGAAAAAAAAAACATTAAAATGGGCTTACGAAGTGGTCAAACGCCGTGCAAGTAAAGGTCGTCCCCGAAATTCAGAAGTAGATTTGTGACCACTAAATTATGAATGGCCGCTGGACTCCCTTCAATTTCCCCCAAGGGGGTTTTAAAAACTTCCACGATACGTGATGTGCGTTCGTGAAGATATTAAGACACATTTATTCCTGTTATAAAGATTCTAGCGTTTAAGTTCATTTTAAGAGTAAAATTATAAAGGAAAGGATTTGAGGGCATGGAAATTTTAACTAGACATCGCTTTCATTTTAAAACGCAATAATATGGAGATATTATGGAGATCGAGCAAACAGAGAACCAGATAGTATGGTGGAACCTGTCAGTACAGCTAAATGATTTCCTTAAATAAATCACTGATGGTTTGTCCATCTATGAAAATGATAATGAAAAATGTTTATTTGTGTTAAAATCCTGAAATATTTACTGTATTAAAAAAAAACCTTTGCCCAAATGAAACAACTGGGAAATGAACCAGTTTGGGAAGCGTTGTTTGGCGAAACGGCAGAGAACCGTCAGTTGAAATGGACTGTACTGTTTGTCACGTTAAAAAACGTTTAATTAGCAGAATTTTATGTTAAATTTGATATGAAAGTATTGTTCAAGTGTATAAATATTAATTAGAATTCCACATGATTTTGAAAAGTACGTGAATATGAGGTAAATTGGTTCTTACATATATATACCGTCACGCCTTCATCTCAGATTGGGGTAGGCAGAGCTAAAGAATTACCAACAACTCCAACAACTTGTTCCACAACAACAATTAACAATTGGTTCTTAATATTATCTTATCTTATCTTACAGACTGGCCCTTTTGGGTACACTTTAGGATATTTTGTGCAATTACCCTCTTACACACTCAGCTGTTTGAATCTGCAGGTTTCCTCAAGATGTTTTTCCTCCACCGTAAGAGCGTCGGGTAATGTACTGAAGATAAAAGAACTCATTGGTACATGGTGACCGCGGGGGTTCGAACTAGGTACCTTTAGGAGAGTCAACCCCCTAAGCATGGTAAATTGGTTACTTTCATCTTGTTTACAGCTTTGCCCATATTATTCGACACCGACTATACTTACGAACGCAAAATACCACTTCAGTTTGCCGGTTAATTACTCGTCTTGGGATCACAAAGCGAATTGTTTGCGAGAATAACACCCCAGCTCACAAAGGAGCGCAGGAGTGTTATTAGAAATTCTTTAACTTGGAACCTTATGAATACGGTCTTTAACACTCCGTTCGGTTTCAGATATTACTTTGAATACTTTTTTATCTCTAGGGGCCTAGATAATCGCTCAAAGTTTAATTGGAAGAGATCGTTTAAAGGTATAAATTTGCCTTTCCACATACCTTTTGTTATTCTGTTTCTTTTTCAGTTTGTTATTTTCTGTTTGTGCAATAAAGAGTTTACATTACACATAAATAAGCTGCACAACTATATTGTGACGTTAAAACAGACAATTATGTACAAGGATTGACGTAAGCTGACGATCTATCGCGGCGGCTGCTTATGTCTATTGTATACTTATTATCACTTTTCAATAATTGCTAACGTTAGCGTTACATCTGGCTGCCTGGATTGTCAAGTGACTAAGTGGGATCTAAGGACCAATTTCATGACTTTTAATGCGCTGCAAGCCATTAGTAGGTACCAAGATGAAATTTCCATGCAATTTGACCAGTAGTCTTATCCCAACACCGAAACAACAATACGAACACTGTTGCTTGACAGGAGATCTTAAAGGGTAAGTGACGGTGTTAGACATCGAGCCGGACCCCGAATACAATCACTATCCTTTAATAACTAAATACTACAAAAGTCGACCGCTTACATCAAGCCTCTAGGTATATTATTTTTTATTTTTTCACTCGTAAACGTTAGTTAACTCCGCTTGACCAGGTGTAAAGAAAGTTTCGTCATAAGATCGCCTCATCAATCCTCTGGTTATCGATGCAAGGGTTGATTGTCAACCGCCTAATTCAGGACACCAGCACAATTTAGGATAAGTAAAAACACCTCGGTCAATTAGGTATAAAATGATGAGGCAAAATGTATTTAAAAATGTTAAAGTTATGATTTAAGTCGATTAAGTAATGCCGGATCGTTCCCGTCGTATTATCTTTAGTTGAGGTCGTTAGTTATGACTTTGTATCTTGTTTCACGAATATATTAATTTTATTATGTGCCTACTTACTAAATACGCACGCCCTCTGTTGGGTCCAAGCCTCGCTTTGTAAGGTCTGGGCATATTTACGAGTAGTTTCCTACACATTTAAATTATTCCCAGATGTATCTAGGACTCCAGGTATCTAAAATGTATTCCTAAGAACATGCAGTAAATCAGAAATTCATTTCTGAGCAAAGGATCTGAAAACTCCAGAGACCTGCGAGGCTCGAGCTTAAACCGCAGCTCAGAAAAAAGTAATAAGAATATAAATAATAAAACTTTTAATATTTTTAATATTACTATTAATAAATATTTAATTAAACCTTACTCGTAAAAAGTAAAAGTATACTAGGTAGGTATATCACTATCTCTTAAATTTAAGCATAAGTAATAAATAGTATTTATTCAAAATCAATTAAATTTATTTCGTATATCTTAGATTCATATTTGTTAGTAACATTACATTCTTATAAATGTAGTTGTTAGAACACGCATTATTATTTTTCGTTATTATGTGGTTTTGTTTTGTTGCGAATAAATGTGTCAAAGGTAAGGGGCATGCCAAACCAAAACATCCGATCATGTAGGGACAGGCAAACCTGTCCGCGATCATTGCGATGATACTGGTTAATTATAATGTTGATAAATAAATAGCTCAATTGTTGTGACAAAGTCCCCTGAAATTTAAATATTTATTTATTTAATTAATGTATGCCATCGTTATTATTTTGCCCTTATCCCAATCATTTGGGATCGGCGCAGCACGTCTTTTCTTCCAAACATCCCTGTCAGCCGTCATCTCAGTATCAGTAAATGTGTACGTACTTAAAAAAAAATTTGATTGCGATGGTGACCAGCAATTATATAATAAAGGGCCCTGTCTGGTCACATCGTGTCGGTAGCGCCATTCGTTAAGACGCCTTATTTCCCATTCAGTCCAAGCCGGGTCTTGTAAAAGTTAGAGCCACGGCTGAATTTCAAGTAGCCCGTTATTGCCGAGGTCAAAAATTATGATAATATCAACGCTGGCTTGTTGGAAAAGTTATTTTTTGTTGAGTTCTTTAGGTATTTTTTGGGGTAAATTAAATGCTATTGTGCCACGAGTAAGACGTGCTTGCGATGGGAAATAGCTACAAGTTTTTACGGTGACGGCTTTTTCCTCTTACATTATTTAGTAACCTTGTGGAAACTTCAATGGCACCTTATTATAGGAGCTGGAAAAACTTCATAAATTTTAAAATTAGATTCCCCATTCTTTGAAACAAAGTTTGAACTTTATATCTGGGCCCCTATTCTACACAGTAAACTATACTGCCTTTGGCACGTATTATATTATTAAGGCTACGACAGTAATTGCGGCCAAGCAATACTAAAATATGTCAAAAGCAATATTGTTTTACCGAGTAAAATAGAGGCCCTGAATTGGGATAAAATATATATTTTTTAATTGGTTATTAGTTTAAATAAATCACTGCTTTTTTTTCAGAATTTAATTAAAAAGTACCTATCACTAATCTGCTTATATTAAAGTGAAATAAATGTAAATTAAAGTCGTAACACAATACTATCGCAGTATTGCAAAATTGCAAAAATACAGCCGTTTCGAAAACACATTTATTTGGCAGTCCCGCCCCTGCCGCGCCGGTATGTTTGCCAACTAGGTTAATAGGCATAACACTGAACTTCCCAATTCTTAAACGATGCATTTTATCAGTGTGCGGCAGTTTTGAAGCGTTATTGCTTAGTTATGAAAAATAATAAATAATGGGATTATTAAAATCTCTAGTAGTCCTCGTGTAACCAACGTTCGCCCAGAGCCCGTAGATAAGTATACGTTCAAAACAGTATTTTAACAACTTTTATTTAACATACACTGTTTGTTTGTATGTAAGTTGCGTGACAGAATTTGCTTACCAATTTTAAACCAATTCTCGTTAATGGAACGGGCTGAAAGGATACCACATGTAAAATATTATGGTATCTAAGAGCTGATTCTGGGGGTTATAATGATATCGGCCATGCAGTTCAGTTTACGCTTAGAGAAAATGGCTGAGCTAATATAACTGCTCTATATTTTACGCTCGCCGTAAAATAAACTACATACACTGCATAGACATATCATAATAACCCGCCTGATGATGGAGTCCGACGTCGGTGGCAACAGGAGCTCTGCTATACCTACTTGCGTATTGTCTCATTCGTTTGGTCTTGATAAGCAGATAACGACATGACTTAGCAAAAAAAGTACAGCGAAAATTATTTACGTTTCTCCCAATTTCATGAAGAAGAAAATTTAAAATGTTGAAATCATTTTGTTCACTTAATTATGGTGCCCGTAATCACTTACCGTCTTTTCTCCGTCCCTTGTTCCAGCTCTTTCCTCAATTGCCGCATTATTTCTCACAATACCTAATATAAGAAGCTCGCACAATTTACGTATTTAAGGTACTTGAAGAAATTAAGGAAAATACTGGCAATTCTAACTGCGATAAGAATATAAAATGCAATAGTTCGATATACATTGACAAAGAGTTTTAAGAGAAAAAATCAAAGGGAAGATTTCATTATTTTTGACAATCATGATGAAAATACTTTTAAGTTTGAAACTTATTAAGTAATTTTTTCAAGAAATTAATAAACTACACTATTAGTTTACTGATTTTGGCTTTACCTGCACGCACGTGTAATGTAAACGCGTAATCCAAATACTATTGATTTTAGTCATCATTAATTCATTTAAACTCATTTATTAGACCACCATACCCATGTTTGGATATTTACAAAGGCATCAAAGACCATTGCCTAAAAGGAATCCCCTTTGTAAACAACGTCTAAAACATACAACCTAATAACATATTCCAAACAGATTCAATAGAGTATAATGATGAATGACATTGCCAAAATGACCGTGCTGAATGGACAAAATGTAACAAAGAACTAGTATAATAGGTCAAAAGGCTTCGTTAAAAGGCTTTCGGCCTTTCTATTGCGTTCCCGTTTTTTAGAGGTTCGGTAAAATCAATGAAAAACCGAATATAAAACGTGAGTCAGCGCTTTTAGTGAATGGTACCTGTAGCCCGTTTTTAAACATAATGTAAAATTATAAAGAAAAAAAGCCATTAGTTTCCTTTATTAATTGCGATACTAAACATATAGGTGCATCTACAACTAAAAAGTAACATATCTAATAACAAGAAAAATATGGATGACTGTTCAGCTTTTAGCTGCAAAGCAGCGGCTGCTTGCCAAAACGTATTATGTGGTGACAGATGGAACTACAGTATTCTTACATAGTAACCAACATAAAGAGTCGGATATTGGCACATTGGGTCATGTAGCCAATTTTACTCCAAACAGCAAGTCACATTTTTCCGAACTTTTTTTTACCAACCTATAAAAGCTGCGAAAAAAAAAACACCTTTGCAACTTGCTCAAAAAAAAATTTACTCGTGCAAGCCCATTGTTCCAATTTGTGCAATTCCATCACACGCTTTTCAAACCTATAGAAAACCGGGCGGTAACGCGGGCATGGATATTTCAATCATACGTCACGTTTTAGAATCGCCTTTACTATTCAAAAACATATTTTTAACCTATCTGTATTAAACCGTATAATAAACGAAAGTTTTCATGCGTAACTTTACGTATACTTTCACTTTTACTACTCGATAGCGATACAAAAGTTAACTTTAATAACATACGTGACATAGGAAAGTCAACCTAACCATGTATGTTGAGTTAAATTACTCAAATAACAAAAGTATCATTTCTTAAATATTTGGTAACCTCAGGTCTTTAGAATGCTGTTGATTTTTGAACCCAATCCATTCCCTCATTTGATTGATTTTCTCAAACAAATGAAACCCGTTCAAACTAATCATTTTTCTCGTCTCTCTTTAAGCCTGGCGACGCCAAATGAATTTGAAATTTCAATTTGCCCGCGTACGCTTTGAAATGTATAAATTGCGTTCAGTGCTCAGATTGAACTGTAGGTTTGTTATTTTGGACGTTTTCATTTAAAGAATAACAATGTCAAATTATAAATTGACACTGAAAGGATAACAAACTGATAGATTTTATTGTTGGTATTTGCGTGTTTTATATAAAAAATATATAAGGTCTATGATATTTTCGAAAGCAAATTTAGTAAGTTCTTAAAAATATTTTCGATTAAATGTGCCCACATACAAAGATTAGATATATTAGACATAATCTTGAAAGATTTTTTTAAAAAGATTATAGAGCACAGTAAAAAAATAACGTATAAACGTCAAATTCTTCTTGAACTAATTCTTTAAGTACATCAAGTTCGAAAAATAGGCTTAGGGCTATGGAATATGTAACACTATGTCTGAAAACTACGTCATAATATTATCTTATACCTCCTACGTCACACTTTTTGTCGTAACTATAGAAGCACAAAAATAAAAAAGCACAGTGAGAATAGAACGTAGGGACGCCAAACAGCATGCTTGCTTAAAATCATAGCAAGGCTAGACAGGTTGCTAGCGTTTGGTGATCACCTGTCACTTACAAAAATGTATGGAATTGACGTAAGTCACGTGATATATCACTCGTTACTCCTGACACGCTGTAATGTGATCACTATCACTCGCGCCAATCGAATACTGATAGTTTTGACGTTTTGTCCGTCGTTACGCGGTACTATTTTGCCAGGTTGAATTCTGAATTCAACACGAGCACTATCATGATATAAACGACGGTATCTAAGCGCAATTTGGCTAACTTTTTCATTTTTTACAACACAAAGTGATAGGTGATCACCAAACGCTAGCGTTTGTATCCGATGCCCCTTGTCTAGCCCCACAGTATTACAGTTTCTTGGAACATGTAATGATTGAACAGGCCCTACAGACTCACGCCGAGAAGCCCCTAAAAGACCCGAGACCGGTGAATGTGATATGTTTCTCGCCTTTTTGTTCTCGGGTTCGTGTGTTTTCCGTGAGTCTGGAGGGCCTATTAGGGTAAAGAAAAAATATAACGAGACAAAGGTAGCGTGGATTAGTTTTAGAAAGCTACGCAGGCTGTGAAATCCAATCGTGATGTCATTAGGGGAGTTAAGCAAATAACTGTAGCTACTGGAAACACCATTACCAGACAATGAAATAACGCACTAAATAAAATGTCCCGTCTTTTCCAAGAATCGACTACAAATTGTCTTCCTCACAGTTAATTCGGTCATCGTGAAGTTTTTTCAAAGCGAACAAAAAAGCTATGTAAATTTAATGAAACCTGTTAGCTCTCTTTAACGACTTCACTCAGAATAATATTCTCTCTTATTTTTTGAGTAATTTTAATTAATATTGATGTACGCCCCGAATAACATTTTTGTGAAAAATCTTTTGTGTTTCGTACTTTTGCAAACAAGGTTTTTATCGGGAACGGAGGATTCTTTTGTGTTCAATTATACTGTAACACGCTTGTATCAACCGATAATACAATAAGTAATACCTATCTTTTTTTTTGTAGTCACGCCAAAACAATTCTAAGCGAGAGAACTTTCGTAGTGAAATAACTTGATCACCACTTATTATGTCAACATAAATTTTGTAACTTTTGACCCGTTTTTGTAGCAAAAATCTACTAATTCGTTGAAACACAATCTAAGTGCAGCACTTGAGACAAGGTCCAAGGTAATGTTGTTTTTGCCTTTTAGTTACGAAGAAATGACACATTTTTTTAGTAATTATCACCCACTTGGCGTTTGCATATTTTTTGTGCTCAAATTTGCGTGTAAAAAGAATGTATGGCTGGACTTAACTCTGTATGGTTAATTAGCTTGGCGTCAGTTGTGAGAAGAAGGGATGATTTGGGATTTAGAAAAGATGGGTGTTTTAGACTGAATGATGATGATATATATATATCATTAAACTAAAAGGACAGAGCAGATACGAGTAGAAGACAAAAGAGAGCAAAGGTTAAATTGCGTTGTACTTTGAGGTCAAATGGCCTCTGTTTATATGCATGGTAATTTCAAAACCGTATATTATTCCCTTCATTTATATTAACACAAAATTAATACGACGTAGTTTGATGACTAAATGATCGCATAAATTTAGACAGTAACGCCATGACCAGACATCGGAATTAATGGGGCAAAATCAAATGACAACGATGATCATTATGATGATTTTGTAAATTTTATACTTACCCGTTTGTAAAAATACATAATTTATTATTGTTAGTATTAAACATACATAATGAATAATGTCTTCATGTAATTCCAAAACCATTGTGAGAGTATAGAAAAGCATAAACAGAAATACGAATAATACTTCTCACTTGCTTCTCACCATTTGAATGCTTACTATGTTTCAACTAGATAGTTGTAGGTAAATAATTCAAACTATGGAATACAAAACGTTCATAAAAATACAAACGTTCCCAAGATTTTGAAAGAATTTACACTCGTCTATGCCATTGACAATAAGGTTTGTGTATACATATATTTGACGCGATAGGGGTATTACATACACCTCCTTGCAAAGAGAACGGGCACTTTAGATTTTTTTCAAGTACTTTAAATGTACTATAACTAAATAAGACTTTAAGTTACAAAATAAAGAAAGTTTTGAAACTATATACGAAGAAAAATAATGATTTTATATAAATTATATTCTTATAATACTGTAGCATAAAATATCATTTAGCAACAGTATGTTTAAACTACTTGAAAAAAATCGAAAGTGCCCGTTTTCTTTGCAAGAGGGTTTGTATATACATTATTTTGACTGTACATAATTACTCGCCGTTGTCGCTCATAAGAAACAGTAAAGTTCTGCGCCTTTTACTGCCACATGCTTGGGTAGCTTTTAAGAGGTTCTGGGCAGTGGCCTGCCCGTAAACTTGACCCGATTTGTTCCTGGATTTTAGTACTACGGCTATAAATAACAGTCTCGTGCGATTTGTGTTTCTTTTCAAATCTAAAGAACAAGATTCTGGACTTTCAGCAAATGTATACAATTGAAAATCATCTAACGTCAGTCAAGGCCGAGATTCTGGGCGGTAAAAACCATTTCAGCTTTGACATGCTATCGTATTTTCAACGTTATGATAGCTCTTATTTACTTGAACAGTAATGGCGGCCGAGTTAGAAACAATACCATAACAATTCAAAGATGATAATTAGGGTTTTTATTGCCTAGAATAGTGATCCAGTACATCAAAGTAAAGGATTTTTGTGTATTCTTTGTTATAAATATAGCAAGAATTAAACTAAATAGAGCTAAGAACAATTATGATGAAACTTAAATAAAGTGTGTTTTTAATATATGAGTCTGCTGTCATAATCCGTTCCATTTTGTTTTAACGTAATGGTTTTCCACTAAATTCCTAACGGTATCAGCTAGTTTTATCTGATACTGCGAGCCCGAGGTCCGTTCATTTGACCAAAAGTACGTTTGACAAACGTATCATTTTATAAACTTTCATTTCGCAAAAACGTGTTTGTGCTTAAACCATTACATATTGCATAGGTTAAATCAGCTTATTAAATAAGTTAGGTTAGGTTACAATATCGACCACAAAAAACTTAAAAATAATACGGCGGGAAGTATTTCTTTGTGAAATGAAAGTTTGTAAAATGATATGTCAAGTGATGATTTGGTCAAACATTAGTGAACCTGCGAGACCACTGCCAGATCATTCCGCATCGTTTCTCGCCTGCACTCGCTTGTGCGGCCATCTGTGAACACACATATGATTTAATGCCATTTAACCACTTGGATGGCGTGAACCTCCTAAATCCATATGGAGTATAATAACGGGCCGTGGCGATGACGTTATGGATGGTACATACAGGTTGTTAATGTCATGTCTTGCGAGTACCGTTAGTGCCTGACAGTAACGGTGTAGTAACAAAAAAGTAACTCTTCAACGCTTCAATAATAAATCTTCGAACTTTCGTTTTTTTTTCAATTAATTTAAACATTAACTAAATGAGATTGAATGCTACGAAATGAAACTAATGCTACTTGGATTCAATTATTCTTTCTCGTCTGAAAAGTGATTTTCTTTATTTCGTAGCCTTAAATCTCATTTAGTTACATTATATGTAAACAACTTGAAGAAATCCTAAGCGCTCGTTTTTTTTTGCAACAGGGCTTATTTTATAAATCTTACGTACACACATAACAATAATGTACACTTCCTGCGTAAAAACATACAATAGCGGTATTCATATCATTTGTTTTAAAACGTTTTCCCCGGAGGAACGACACACGAACGAACGACAAACGTAATTTTTCAAATTAAAAAACTCATGTACGTTGAATACTTCTTAAATTTTGTTCGTAGATAGGTGCAGATGGTTGTCAATAAATATAATTTTAGTCACTATCGAAGTAAAATTATATTATAAGTACCGAGTTCCTATTATTAAATTGACCTTCATTTGTTTAACAGACTGCGTCTAACAACAATTGGCGCAATGAATGCATTATTAAATTGCTTTTCTATTAATACGAATTACTCTTGAGTTTTTCCCTGACTGAAATCGGTGTTGTTATGTTTTTATGAAAAATAATTAGGGACGTTGGTCAGATTTATTTATCTAAGTAGTAAATATTTATAATTACGCCTGTGATGCTATTAAATTTTAAACACGAGGCTACAAAAATAGTAAACTAAACAAAAAAAATGAATTTGTTAATAATAAAATAAATAGATATCCGTATAGACAGATATTTCGCGTCATAAGGAGACGTTAGCACGTTGTTACTATAAAGTTCGCTATCGTTTATATTTGTTCGTCTTTCCCTAAACAAACTTAGCTGGCAATCGCGTAAAAGATAAGAAGTTTACAAATGTCTTTGGACTGACAAATAAATAAGTCTATACCACAAAGGACGGTAAATTAACTTTTGTTCTATTTATTAACCAGCTATTGTTTATAATTCCGTCCGATCAAAAGTCATTTATTGCTACCCTCGGTAACTATTAAATTTTCCGGGATAAAAAGTAGGTACCAAATTTTACGTTAGTCGGTTGATTCTTCGAGTCATGAACAAGTAGAAAAAACAAAAATATTACATTTTCATATTTCGCATTAGTAAAGCATAAGTGGGGATTAGGATCAGCATCCCGCGATATCTTTTTTATTTGAAATCTTAGGATTGTAGTCTTGAGATTTCAAATGTCTTTGGGTCTCAGATCCCACTTACCATCAGGCGACCTGAGTTCTCATTGCCACAAAAATAATTTTTTTTTAAGAAGGAATTATCTGCTTGTCAAATAAATTATGTATTTGAATGTCGTTGATTGCAAACATTAAATTAATGTATAAGAGCAAATAGCATTTTAACATGGTGTTCCTTAGATTAGCTGTGTTTCTTAGATAATTTGAGTTCATGACAATTACCTATGCAGACAAAAGTTGCATATTATTGTTTCTTTTGTTTTTTTTTCGTGTCATCCTTTAAACCTTTTTATAAGGGTTCCGTACCTAAAGGGCGGCAAACGGGATATGCTGTCCGTCCGTCCGTAGGTTTCAACTTTAAAGATTTCTTGTTTTAAAAACATAGTAGCCGGTAGTTCTTAATAGAAAATAAAATACATAAATTAAAAAAAATAAGATAACAGTTAGACATTTTATAAAAGTTTTTTTTGTTTCAGTTCCATGGTGAAACCGTCAAATATGAAATTATTATAGTGCAAACTTTGAAGAAAAACAACGAATAATAAAAACTGGCCAAGTGTGAGTCGTCAGGCAGTACGGAAGCTGTTTTTTTTCTAACGCCTATTCTATTCTATTAAATACTAGCATATTTTTTCTTTTTGACAATTTTCGGCCACGTCGTTACGAAACATGCAGAAAGAGAAAATAATGTAAATAATCTGATTTTGCCATTTCGCTACGAAACCTTTAACATTCTTTTTTATAGACAAAATCAGCAATTGCTAATGAATATTCAGTCTCCAGCAACATTATTTGAGATATACTTTCAAGTTCGATTTCATTCTATGGCATTATATGCACCTTTTGAGATCTGTACCCATGTCTCCGTTTGGACCAATATCCCTGACATCTTTCTGTACATACAAACTATTTCGTGACTGACTGACTAACAGAGAACACTCAACCTATACCTAGGGATTTTTAATTTGAGGGGTAATCATTGGGTAGTCTAGGGAATAGAATAAAATAAAATATAATCATTTATACGGCTATCAAAAAAAAAACAGAAACACATAAATTTGGGAAAACAAGAAACAAAAGCAGCCTATTTTTTAACTAATTAGGACAAAATAGCCGAAACGGTGTACCAGCTCAGAATAGGGTTGCATTAAGAAAGGATTTATCAAAAAATGAACCCCCATGTGATGAAAAAGGGGGAGGTGAAGATCGAATAGAGGGGGAGGTGAAGATCGAATAGAAGTTGCGGGCGTACTCTAGTAAAACATTTATATATGCAGTAATTGTTCTATGTTTTTAAATTGATACACCACTACTTCTACAACTTTCAGAACATCGGAAGCATTCCAGAGAGTGTACCTAAACCAATTTCGGCACGTTGCTTTTATTAAATTTGAATAATACAATTTTGCAGGCGGAATGCGGACTAGCATGATAATGCTCAGCATAACTCTGCATTTACATTTCAGAATTAGGATTGTTGGTAACGGAAGTACGTAAGGTTGCCTCGGATTGTTTTAACCACTCAGGTATATTTGGACCGTGGAAGTTAGGCGGTTACGGTGAAACTGTATGCTTATAAGAAAATGTGAATGTATATTTACTATCTGCAATTTTGAATAGGTATTTTTTAAAGTTCATTAAACGTTGTACATATTTGCTATCATCCAAGTGTAGTTAACCAAATGATGAACCTAAATTATCTACCTAATTGAATATTTACATAGCGTATACAGCCCTCCTGAGTTCGTCTAAAGTTTATCTTTTAGATTTACTTTAAAAGTTATAATTATATTAGTTATCAATTGAGAAGGTATTTTAAAGGATGATGTTTTAAAGTATAGTTTCGTTGAATAGCGGAGGTTATTATTAGGTGCTAGGTAATTAATGTATAATGGAAGAATCAGCTCATATAGGTAAGTTACAGGAACTTACCTATATGAGCTTAAAACAGCGTTCCTATTACTTAATCTACGCTTATACTAGAAATGTAAAATTGTGTCTGTTTGTCTGTACATAACCGAATTTGATCAAATCTGATATAATTATGTAGTAATACGGGTTCTTTTACAAAACTATTTTCTGCTGAACCTGTGTTGATTTCAGGAAATCTTAAAAATGATTCACGGAGGTTAGGTAAGGCTTGTAACCATCACAAGATAAACTGATATCAACATGGTTTCAGCAGACAATAGTTTCCTATAAAATGAAAATTCTGTGTATTTATAGTGTCTATGAAATGACCGTCTATATAACAAGGGTACCAAAGTAATACTCGTACTTTGGAGACTGTTTTTGTTTATACCGCTAAAATGATAAACGTATGTAGAACTATTACATGTATAATATAACTGATTGTTTGTGTACTGATTGTTTGAATCTGGCCGGCTAAATGAATGTTGTGTTCGCATAACAATTTTCTGTATATTTGCGCAGGTAATTTAAGTTTTGTGTTAAATCACTTGTCATAATAAATTGTACACTTCACCGTGAATAATCGTTTAGTACACTCACTCTCATATCTCTTTTCATAATCACTTGAATTATTTAATTTCGGTTGGTCTAATTTTAACTGTGCATAATATCAGTTTAAATAATACTCATACTGTCTAATCATTAATTTGTCTAAGCATGTATAATAGCTATGTAAGTTTTCTATTTTATGTGAAAAAGGAGGCTGACGAGCAAGCAATCCACCGGTTGGTAAGTGATCATCGCGACCCATAAACACCCGCTACACCAGAGGAATCGTAGGTGCGCTGCCGGCCTTTGAGAAAAGAGTAGGCTTGTTTTTTGTAGGTCCCCAAGTCGTATTGGTTCGGAAATACAGACGCCGAAAGCTGATTCCACATAGACAAGGCGCGTGGCAAGAAAGCCGTCGAAAAACGGTAGTGGATTTCCTACTATCAAGATGGTGTTGATGAAATGATAGTTTGGTACGAGTTGTACAATGGTGGAATCCAGCGGCTGGTATCAATCCGAATAATTCCTCGGATCACTCTACGTGATAAATGCGGTAAAAACACAGAGGGAAGCAACATCCCTCCGCAGGGCCTAAGTTATTTATAAAAGTGCAAGTGCAATGAATTCGGTTCTGGCATTCGTCACCACTAACTTTTATTTCCCATTTATTCCAATTCACGTAGAAACGAAATTTTGAGAAAATTATGTTTCTACCCAATCTTACATTAAATAAACATTATACTAAACTAAAGTAAAGTAACATGATCATTCGGTCGGTATATAATAAGATAAAAAATAAACGAATATTATACAAAATGTTTATAAGATTAAACGTATTTCAGTCTAGTGATTATTATACTACATAAAAATATTAAAATTGATATTTAAATCAGTTAAATACTTATGCCTAACGTTGTTAGTCAAAGACCAATAAGGCAAAAATGTGTTATATTAACCAAGCAAATACCTCAATGTAATCCTGCTGCCTTGACTTTCAATGGACCTTTGTGCCCTTTTGTCATATGTTGTTCAGATGCGGCAACTGTCGTGCGTATCAGATGTCAAGCGCGTTTTAATAACACAACGCTCAATTAATTGTTCCACGCGAGCTCAATTCAACACACTTGCTGGTGACTTCGTATTTGTGTATTCGTACACCATTCGGAAACTAGCTCATTCGAGAGGATAAAGTCTGTTGTCTCCTCCTTGTAAACTACCTATAAATGCAATCGACGAAACTCCATAAAACTGTCATAGTGAAGTCAATCTAAAAGTAAATAGGTATATATCTAAAAAAACGCATTGTCATTTTGCGACATGGTTCTCAAATAGCTAAAATTAATGCTCTTTTTAAATCACATAAATCAGTTTTAAGTTGAACCTTTTGTTTGCCGAATAATACTTTGTCAACAAATTTAAAGTAAGTTTTTTTCCGCACACGATAGTGTATGGAATCAGCTTACTGCGGCGGTATTTCCGGATCGCTACTACTTGGGGGTTTATAAAAGACGAGTATACTCTTTCCTCAAAGGTCGGTAATGCAGTTGCAATAATTCTCCTAGTGTTGCAGGTATCCATAGGCAGTGGTGATCAGTTCACATCAGAGGGCCCTGGCACGATGCACTACGCTAATGAGCGTTTCTATTCGTTTCGTTTTAAAACCAATCGCGCCACTGGTAGATGACGTGATACGAAAAGTCACGTGACTTACCAGTGACGCAATTGGTTAAAAACGAAACGAATATAAACGCTAGTTAGCGTAGGGCATCTTGGCAGAGCCCTCAGGTATACGACAGCTCGTTTACCACCCCTAGTTTAAAAAAAAGGTTTTTAAGAGAATAACCCGGAGGAAGGCTAACAAATAAGCAATCAAACACATGCGTGTTTGTTATGTTATTATAGACGCTAGATTGAGTTCGCGTGTTATTGTTCAATCGCGCAAATACTACTCATTTCAGTAACTAGCCTAGCATCAATGAAGACACACATGAATCGTCCTCATTTCCAAAAAAAAAACGATATTCCTACTTTGAATGCAGTTTTTTTTTATTTCGCTGTCAATTAATTAGTCTGTGTCATCTGTGTACCTACTCGTAAAGTGTGTTCGTAATTTTGTAGTGTTTGTATTTACAAGTGGAATCGTTGAAATTTCAAGGTTTTATATTTTTCAGGTAACTAGTTAATGTTTAAGTTAGGAACGATATGTTTTAATAAAAAGAAAAAGTGTAACTCAATAATTTGCAGCTGTGCAAAGTAAGATTGTCGTTATCAAATTTATACTACCATAACTATAACGCATTGCAGGAACTAGAATAGAGACTTGCCACTTTGTTCTGGTTTCGTTACAATGAATATTTTTATCACAGAGTCTTTTGTTTTGTTTTAGGGAAACGTAATCTTAATTTGTCTCGTTTTGGCGTGCTTAGAAAAATATAAACATTGTATGTAATAGATTGTAATTGATTGATTAAACAACAACCAATATATTTCGTTCCTGCTTTATAACCTACATGATGTTTTTAATAACGGCGAGTATGTTCAAACGATCGTCGTGACGCTCGTCATCGCTAATTATTGTTCTCACCTATCACCTTACAATCAATTTTATGATTGTCAAAAATTGCTAAAAACTTCTTATCATATTTAAAAAAAAGTTAGTCGAATAATACTGTCTAACGATGTTTATGCACTAAAATTTAGTGCCTAAATGAGCTCGATGCCTATTTGCCTGCAGTAAAAATTGTATTTGGTGCTTTGTATCATAACTTTATCGACGAAGAACTCATTCATCGTACGTACTTACATATTTCTGTAAGTAACGAACAAAACAATATGTTATCAAACGTGGTTTAATTCATATAAAAATAAAATATCAAAATAAATATCAGGGGACAATGTCACACCAATTGACCTAGTTCCAAACTAAGCAGAGCTCTAGGCTTGTGCTATGGGTACTAGACAACGATATAAATACTTATATAGAGAAATATATACTTAAATACATAGAAAACATCCATGACTCAGAAACAAATATTCTTGCTCATCACACAAATATCTGCCCTTACCGGGATTTGAACCTAGGACCGCTAGCTTCGTAGGCAGGGTCACTACCAACTAGGCCAGCGCGTCGTCGACCAAACCATAACCAAACCATACAGCAATGTTGGCATTGTGGTGTTCCGGTTTGGGGATAAGACAGCTGGTGTAACGACTAGCATAAAGGCATTCTATCTTAGTCCTCAGGGTTGGCAACGCATTAGCAGTCTTAGGATTGCAGTCTTGTGAATGCGAATGTCTATGGGTCACAGTTTCCACTTACCATAATGTGGCCTGTGTGCAGGTTTGCCGTCTATATGCCATAAAAAAAAGATTTAGCCATAATGCGTGATGTACGGATAGAGAAACCCACTTTATTTTAAAAATATTGGTGTGGTTAGCTGCTTGCTTGCTTGCTTGTCTAAGAGGTATATTTTTTATGAGAATATTGTTAACTAAATGAAAAGATGAGGATAAAACAAAGTGTACTAATAAATGAGAACAATAGCTGGTTCTTATAGTATAGACTGTAGTTGATGCAAAATAGACAAAGTGATTTTGAGCTCCTGTGTCCTTATCTGTAGCTTAATCAGTATTCATCAGTGTTTGCTATTAGATTTCATAGATTAAAATATTCACAATGACTTGCATTGTTACCTGTTTTCTGAATGATATAATGAGTTAGGTACTTACGGCTTATCCGGATTAATGTTATTGTTGCACTGATTTTAAACAATTACACAAAAATAAACGCTTAGACCTAAAAATATGAACTTATTCGAAATAATAGTTTAAAAGAGTATTTAAAAAACTAGAATATTGCGTGCGAATACGAGTATATGTCCTGGCCAATGTCTCGATTATTATTCGATAGTATTGAAACCTTATTGAAATTAATTTGGGAACATTCATACTTTTTCAATGGAGTAACTGTTTCACCGGAGCTGGCTGAAAATCAGCGCTGAAGGTGTTTAATACCTCAGCATTATGCTGAGCCAGTGTCCGAATTTCTGCCGCGAAGACACACTCACTACTGTGTTTATTGCTGTTTACTGATTTTACTTTTTTCTGTGTCTTGTGTGTGTAGTGAATAAATCTATTAATCTTTTTTCTCCCCACTTTATTTTTAAAAAAATTGAGCGATAAACAAAAACGTAGCATAAACGTAATCTCGGCAGAACATTAACCTCCTGTAGTTAAATTAAGTCCACAATTATCTAAAAGTACAAATGACCTGATCCTAATTCACATAAATCAACTTGTGTAAAGGTAAGCTATTCTGAAGCACACACTAACTCCTCAGACAACTTTACGTAGTCGATTTAGATTTCAATTCGAAAAAAATATAATTTAGGTTTGAAGTTCAGTAAGCAATCATAGTACTCGTATTTATTGGTATCTTATGTTCGTTAAAAAATTCCAATCATTCCAATTCTATTTAATAAAACCCCGCTTTGACATGTTATACTACAACACTATGATAGATCTTATTTCTTGATAAGTGATAGTAATGGCGCGAGCTAATAACAATACGATATCATGTCAAAAACAATAAGTTTCCACCAAGTAGAATAGAGTTCCTAAGATACCTGATCTAAACTATCGGAGCTCTGAGGAGCGATCGTTAATTAATCAATGATCAGATTTCACCACATTCATGACGTATTTCGTTATTTATCATTCTCTTAATATTTACTTGATGCCAGTGATATTTACATACGGTTTACATTCAACTGTATGAATTGAGATAAAATACGGTGTAAGAAATCCGCCCGACTAGTGCACAAGAGTTCCTCCAGAGAGTATTCGTTTTGTGAAAAATTGAATTACGTGGACCGATGCAACTTAATAAGGCGACTCTGTTTGTTTTCTAAGTGTAATTGGTGCTTTTGTGACTATTGTTGTTTCAAGTTAACGTTAAAAATGAAAGAAGACAGTGTCATTTGTAAAGGTAAGTTGTACATGACTTTGCATTTCAAAATCGTCTGATTTTTCCTTGTTATATATTCATTCCCACTATCTTATTTTTGAAACCGCCATTTCTTATCTATACTCATTTCAAGATATTTTTTTACGTTACTCTCTCTCCATTAAACTAGTTGGACGTTTTTCTCTATTTCATTTTTATTCAATTCAACTTTTAACATAATTATTAACCATTGTAAGTATCAATCTGGCGGGAGTTTACATTTGTAAAGCCTTAGATGAGTCTATTATCGTTACTCACAAAATATCTGTCAATTATAATTTCGTTTATTTCATAATAAAGGATATTCGTTCCTTTAATTCCTGAACTATAGTCAAAAAATATTTTGATTTGATTTGACAGTGAAAAAAAACATCCTGTAGAAATTTAATATATTTTCTTGTCATTGTTATTGCTCGTACGTATGAAATTGGCACCTTTTTAACTCTTATAACTATTACTAACCTTACATTGTTAATGCAAGACCCGGATTTTTATCATTTTCTTCCGCTAACTTGTAATAAACGGTTAATATCATAAAAAACTTCTTGTCACACTTTTAAAATGTAAGTTGTTGTATTGTTATGAGTATTATTTTCATTTTGCGATAAATTATGTCCAGGTTTTTATTTGTTGAAACACCACACCTTATTGATCCTAAAATTTTATCCATTTCATTTCCAGAAAAAGAAGTGGCAGTAACCCCAATGCAAATACTCGAAGATGCTCTTGTAAGGTGTAAATTCGGTTGGTTCAACGTCAAGCTAATGTTTGGTACTCTAATGGCAGTTTTAGCCTTCACGAGTGTTACCACGACGTCTTCTTACATACTCTCTAGCGCAGAATGCGATCTTAATATGAGCATTATGCAGAAAGGATTACTAAACGCTATGCCGTTTTTTGGTACGTATTTGAATAAAGTTTTATTCCTTCTAGTATAATATTCCACATCGCACCAGATCTCAATTACACACCTCATACAATAATAGTCTTGGCCCATTTTTGAAGAATTAGAATGCAAGCGGAAAATCATGTAACAGTTGGAGCGACAACGTTATCAGAGGGTTTTGAACGTGAATGGTAGTTCCGGTACCCTAAATAAGGTATGATTGTTATGATATTTTAATATATTATACAGGACAATATAGCCATTATAACCCAATTTTTCCGTCCGAACGAAAAAAGTGAGTTTTAGCAAGATGGCGGAGAAAAAAATAGAGCTGGAGGGGCTCCTTTATAACATATTAAAAAAACATAACAATCGGAACATATTTAGGATACCGGAACAACGACTTACAAAATGTACGACGATTTTTTTTTATGGACTGCGTCTTTTCCACTATAGCATACTTCCGGTTCAAATTTCCGAATGGCGACCGACAGATCCGTATTTTGCAGGGTCAAAACCCTCTGATAACGTTGTCACCCCAACTGTTACATGATTTGCCGCTTGCAATGGTTTAGAGACGCATTTTTCAGTTTTGGGCTTAGACTATAATTAGAGTAAATACATTGCCAACACTGAGGACATAGACGGATATGCCTCATGCTTGTCATTTCATCGTTGGTCTTACCCCTGCACCCAACACAACATTGCGAACACTGCTGTTTGACGGCAGGTTAAAGGGTAAAATGCTGAGAGCGATATGGACGGACGCATAAGGTCATTCCGCCACTTTTTAAATATAATATTTAATATAACCTTTTCAGGGCAAGTCGGCTCGGCCCTGTTTTCAGGGTTCGCTACGGATGCGTTTGGGCGGAAGATATTCCTGGTGTGGGGCCACGTCGGTCTTTTTGTTTGTGCCCTTATTGAAGGGACTAGTCAAACATACTGGATGTTATTGTTTGGCAAACTATTGGACGGTATATTGTGAGTATTTTGTTAGTATATCATTGTTTTGTTGAGTACAAAGTAGGTAAATCAAACATCATGTGTTTTATGTGACAGTTTTTTGTTGGTGAAATGTTAGCTTAAATGTTTCATGCTCAGTATAAAGTTTAAATTTATGAATATTTAAAAGTGGTAATAAGTCTTTTTTATGCTGGTAAAATCAGGCATTAGTACTTTAATTTAAACGTAACTGGAGAACGATATCAGTTAATTATAGCTGTATTGCCTTTTAAGACTTTATAAGTCTTCTAAAAGTTTGGTATGTGTTAAAATGGTGGTTGTTAGTCTTTTTGCACATAGACATATTTACAACTACGTATGAACTTACCTGAAAGACAGTAAATCTGGCCAACTCAATCAAATAAGATACTTTAACTGTGACTCCATGATGACGTCAAAGTCTTGTGCAGGCTCCCAAACTAGAGAGGGTGTCAATTATTTAAAATGCAAAATGTACATTGTGTAGTTTTGAAACCTGTGAGACAGTGCAATTTAGACCGACGTTATTTCAAATGAATAACAATATACAGATGGTTGTTGGGAGTAATAAAATAATGTTTTTTTTTAGGATTTTTTTTCATAAACTAGTAACTTTTATGTTTGAGTCATGCTGTAGCACTAAAACTATAATAAAGAAATAGTCTTATCTAATTACCCATTCAAAAGTATAATTACCATAACGTTCTGAAGGAAACGATTGTATTTCTTATCTCTGTATTATAAAGCTAAATGGAAGTAAATCATATCTCTGTGCACAGATTTCATACTTGTCAACAACATGACACCCCACATTGTGCTTGCCATCGTAATACGATAAGCAGACTTCTACTTGGTGGGAAACAATTGTTTAGGAAGTCTAATGGAGAAGTAATTCGATATCAAAAGCTGTGATTATTCTATGTGTTTTGTCGGTAAAGTTATTGTTTCAACGTGACCTTCTTTCTACCTGTCTGTCTGTATGTCTGTACGTTTTTTTTCTGTCTGCTTGTCTGAGAGCAAGTCACTTTTTTAAATATTAAACGTATATAAATATTGAGCATTTAAAAGAACCAAAACGGAATTAAAATCCAAAAAAGGGGTAAAGTCTTTGCTGAATCCATCTATTTAATAGAGATGTAAATTTTCTGTATAAAACAGTAAATGTCTTTTAACCGACAAAAATACAATAATGAGGGAAGTAAACATAAATATCTTATGTTGTTACGTTAAGCTAAGGTTCCACGGTTTGTTGGTATGTTAATCAAAATGAGTTTGCACCATAGATTTATTTCTTCTTTCTAGTATTTTTCCGACTTTTGTTAAATAATGCGTCAACAAAATTTTACGATGCTTTTATTAACTGTTACGTATGATAAGACATTGCAATTAAAATATACATTCGCACAATACTATTATGTCACTTTTTATTTTAGTCACTGAGGTATTATGTGAACCTTATTCAGTTTTTGGTTGTAAGGTTTTATCTGTTTTTGCTTATTGGATCCATTAAAACGTTTGAGGTGAAATCATGGCCAAGTATATCAAAATTCTTAAACAGTTGAACAGCATTGTTTAAAAATGTTATAATAACTATTATCAGGAATCTTTTGTTCAATGATTTCTAAACAATTATATATATTAGAAAAAAAATGAATTATTTGAAATTAAATTCGAAGGAAATATCCAAGTTTAAGCAAAAAATAACTTGCGCTTATCACTTAAAATTGGTGGATAGTTTTTTTTTATTTTTACTATAATTATGTCATGACTACTTTTAATTTTTTCAGTTTAAGTTTCGTCTTCAGCGGCACAGCGGTCATGGTCTCCGAGTTCACCCACAAAGGCGTGAGAGACAGAGTGTTGCTATTGTACTCGTCTTTCATGTCCTTTTCACTCATGGTGTGCGCTCTAGTGGCTTGGGGATTTCTACCGCGTCCATGGGACTTCATAATAGTCGAGGGATATTTTGGTTAGTGACATTTGCATATACATTGTCCATTTCTGCCTTTCTTTGTGGCAAAATGTTTCTTTAAAATCAAATATCACTGCGACGAGTAAGTGCAAATTTTCAAATTTGTAATTATAATATTTTATATGCCAGTAGGTACGTTAAATCTACATCATCTACTCTTAGGGCATTTTTGTTATGATTAAAATTGATAACGTAGATGACCTTCTAAAGACGTGCTGAGCCTTCTTTTAAAATGTCTCTTACAAAATCTTTTATAAATTATAACGTTCGCTTAGATGAGGTATCTCAAGGAAATAATTTCTTATAAAAAATCGGCGTTTGTTTCTAGATATCCATTCATGGAATATTTATTTGTACGTGTCTTCCGTTTGGAGTTTGGCAGCGGCTTTGATGTACAACCATTTGCCAGAAAGCCCTAAATTCCTCTTATCGCTCGGCCGGGAATCTGAAGCCTTGGAGGTCATCACAAGAATATACCACGAGAATACTGGCCAGCCGAAAGATTCTTTTCAAGTGAGTTTTTTTATGTGTAATTTTAATGTGAAAAATCCTAAAACTACATTGAATTGGCATAGGGACAGTGACCCAGAGCCTTACTTTGGAATTGTCCATCTATATGCTTACTCGTATTATAAAATCGTTTATTTATTTATTTTGTTTATTTGTAGACTAAAGAAACTTACGTCACTTTCACTGACTTTTAATTTTTCTAGAATGTTTAATTCCAGTTAAGTTAGCCTATGTTTTTTGATTATGTTTGAGGTACCTATTTATCTGGATTTAGATTATTATCGGTAATTTTAGGAAAAACTCTATAATTTTACTGAAACATTTGAATACAAATGAATACCTTGTTAATTGTACCACCGATCTGAGCGACCAATATTTTATTTCGGCATGGAAGAAGCAAACAAACTTATTTGTTTATGATAAAGTAAGCTCAGAGGTTCAAAGAGCTGCAAAAAAAAAACCATCCTTAAGGGATACGAAGGTCCTCTCTGCTGTCATCATTCTCATCATTTCACTATCTGCAACCATACCATAAAGCGCCACCAAAGAGTACAAGCAACGCATATTGTGCAAAAATATACCCAGTATAAAAATTAAATACTAGTTTACACAGATCGTTATTCTGCACTCGTAATCAGTTTTTTTGACGCGTCCAAAATGTCTTTCGAACTTTCCAATCTGTTTTCCAAAACATAGTTGTAGGGCAAATTGAAACCCGCCCAGCTAGTTCCGAACACGGCCTGAAATTGGGAAAACACATAACGAGTGACGGTTAATGACTTAACCCTAATAACGGAACCCTTTCAAGCCGTCTATTGCCGTCTCGTTAGTTTTATGTGTACTCCTAGTTCTTCGTTGGATATTTTTTGTATCTTTTTGATACTTGTTATTGTACATACGGGTCATTAGGGAGGATGTGATATGATATCATTCAGTCGCCCACTATTTTTATAACTTTTCGTTAGTATTATGTTACATAATTCAGAAAAATCCTGAAAAAATAGGAAGTTACTATTCGTAAAAATGTACGTTCCTTTTCTCTCGGAAGTTTTATCAGTGGAGAACTTATTCTGCTTTGGCTATTTACGGTACATACATATTTGCCATTTATAACCGACTTCTTACTTATGAATAACATCATAATTATATTTTTTATTGCTTCTTTCTAGATAAAATCTTTAAACTCCATGGGAACATTTGTGACACCGGACAAAATTAGTATGAAGAAACAATTAACAAACGGACTCTTTTTATCAAAAGAGTTATTTAGAAGACCTTTAATTTATCAAATTGTTTTATTTTCAAGTTCCACGTTTGCTTGTTTACTAGCGTAAGTGGTTGTTTAGTTTTATTTTGATATTCTATTCCATTTCTTTTAACTTATTACTTTTAAACAAAATTGCTCATCAACACCTAATTTCTTAGGCAATGCATCGTTATTTCATGTCGTTCATTTCAAAAATGTAACACTTAGCAAAGTCCTTCCCTGTTTTTTTTTTCAGGTACACTTCATTAAGGCTTTGGTTTCCACAAATTTCTACAATTATAGAGAACTTTCAACTAAAAAATGGTGGAGACACTGCACGCTTCTGCATCATGATTGACGGATACACTTCAGAATTAGCCAGAAATGCATCACTTGCTACCGTTAGCAATATTACTGATATCTGTGTCCCAGTAAGTGTATGCCTTCACTGTTCAACTAGAAAGTTTTTTCATGACAAATTATTCATGACATGACAAGTGAATTAATATTGGTCTTACTAGAAACAGTTTGTACAGTCACCTAATGAAAAAATATGAAACATGCTCAAAACCCTGTCATTATAAATAACATTGGCTAAATTCTTGTCATTCAATTTTTACGAACAAATTCATTGGGGACATAGTTTTAAATGACCAAAAGTGTTTTTCATAAGATAACAAGAACTTTGTTGTAACTAAAAGTTTTTTGGATTAGTAAAAAGCTTATGGTTTTAAAAAGACTTCAAAATAGGATGAGTTTCGTAGTAGTAGTTTATAATTTATATTGAAATAGTATAAGAATTATTGGTTGTTTCCCTAGTAATCATAAAACGAAACTAGAGCTTAGTTTGGAACTAGGTTAATTTTTGTAGGATTGTCCCCCTGATATTGTTTTTTTTTCCTGAAATTTACTTAAGTTCCAAAATCTGCATTAACAATGTCTTATTACAGCAACCCGCTGGTCCTGATACCTATATCAACGGTCTTATTCTCGGCTTCATGTCTCTCTGCCTGATCGGAATTAGCGGCACTTTGGTCGATTTCTTTGGACAGAAACCACTTATGTTTGTCCTCTACATACTATGTGCGATATGCTCCAGCGCTGTATATTGGACGAGTTCTTCTCTTCCCATTGCTTTGTTAATGGCAGGAACTTGTGCTCTCATGCAGTGTGCATTGAGTTTGCAGAATAATATGCTTGTAAGAGTAGTCCCTACATCAGTAAGGTAAGCATATTGATGAGTATTGACAAACAGTTTGTTAGCTGGTACGTGTAAGTCAAATTTTGTAAAATAAAGTTTTATTTAAAGCCAATTTTTGGTCGTCGGCCTTGACATAAATTTATTTTAATTTTATTACTTGGTTGCTAACCCGTCGAGTATGACATAATTTTGTATTTAAGAGCCGATCTAATTATGAAGTTATAGGGTTGTCACATGATTTAAGCCCTGCAGTGCTGTAATAAACTTGACTTAAGTCATACAGCTAAATGGAAAATATTTTTTTACGCATAAATAATATTACATCAACTTTATTGTAAAAAGCTAATCAGTTTTTTGAACAACTTGATAAGTATGTTTTGTTTAAATCTCGAGTTAATTATCCGTTACAAAACCAAAGCAAAAAATTTAACCTCATTAAAATCAAAACGTAGTATTTTTTTATTTGGTTTCAGAATATTTTGCCTTTGTTTTATTTTCAGATCATTAGCGTTATCATTAATAATAATGATAGGACGAATCGGATCTCTGGTTGGCAGCGTTTTGTTCCCAGTTATGTTAAAAGGAGGGTGTATGGTGCCATTCATGACGTTATCTATAATTACACTAAGTAAGTTCACTTGATATACAATTTTAGGCTTCCGATATTATTTGACTTACTAAAAGACAACGCTAGCGGATTGAAATTTAGAAGAAAAATTTTTTTGATACCGCTAGAAGTGTCCCAAGAATTTATCTTTCTTGGTACTAAACGTTTTTTTTAAATATTTAATTGTGATTTTTAGTATCACTGAGAATTAAAGAAAGAGATTCTTCCGTAACGCCTACTTTAAATATTTTGGAACGAGCTCCGTATACGTTATTCCGACTAATTTCATCGGTGTGCCGAACTAAACCCTTCAATATCTACAAAACTACATGGTTTCTTAGTCATAATTATTTCGACGAAGTTAGATACCTATGGCCTTATAGGTACCTAACTATCTATAGTGTCTAATAGCGCGAATCATGTTATTACTGTCGAACTATGTTAGAGACGATATTTGACGACATATAAAAATTACAACAATTCTGTGTTTTCTGCTTTTGCAGGTGTTGCTGCCCTAGCCTACTTTTTCCCCAATCCCAGTAAAGAAAACGTGGCCGGAGACAAATGAAATAAACTTAATACAATATTGTAATAAAGACCTTCTTTTTTGTTTTATACGCCTGAAGTAGGAAGTAAAAAAAATGAACTGATATACACCGTAAACAAGAGAGATTCGGTGTTTGACCCATGTTAATGATTGTATATAACACCCTTTAAAAATTTCTGAGGTCCTATTTAACATCGTAAATGACTACGAAATCTAATAACTGTTGGATAACGAACGTTTTTATAGGTCAGTAAGTGCCAGAGAATTGGATCAATATACCGAAATGATGTTGTTCACTGAGCAATACCCTAATTCCCTGAGCAACTCGCTAATAGGCAGCCGATCTAATTATGGATGACTATTGACTTACACTGTTTACCTTCAGGGCCGGTCAGAGGACCTGTAATCACGCTCGCGTTATGTCAAGAAAAGGAAAACTACTAGTACATGTTCTTATGTTTATTACGTAGGGTAACAAAGGGTAACAAACATTATTTCATTTCATAAAAAAAAAAAATTTGGTAAATACCAGTGAATACGTTTTTACCTGACTGCAGCGAGCTCAAAAGCAGGGTTATGTTTTGACCTGTGTGCACAGTGTAAATGTATGTATGTCCGTTTCTATGTCTCCTCGTAACTACTCAACGGGTCAACTGATTTTGATAAATGATACGTCATTTAATTCGTCTGGATGGCGCGAGTGTCACTGGGTACATAAAATACGTCAAAAAAACATTTTTCAAAGGATTTTTTGTTGTAATGTTTTTAACATCCATCGACGATAGTGTCAAAAATGCAGTTGGGTTTTTATAAACCAGAAAAGTCCGAAAAGCTTTATAGCTTGGTTTTTATTTAGTTATTCATTTCTTTGTTTGCTGTTGTCACAAATTACTGGCAAAGAAAAACATGTAAAAATATCTTACCAAAATACTTGATTAAGATTTTACTGAATACAGAAAAAAAAACTGAAAATAAACCTTTGCAAAATAAAGGATCAGTTTGTTCTGACTATAATTAACTATGAAAAATTAATCTCGCTCGTATAAACTGCCATTAATAAAGATTGCATTGGTAATGGGTATAAATTTTAATCTGATCGGGATAGTGTTGGCGGATGTATAGTTCCGCGATCTTCGCAAATAGCCTTTCTGAGAGTAATTGGATTTCCACCGAGTATTTGGCCGAACTTGTTCATTATAAAATTGGACTGATCCTGAATTATTTTAAAAAGCTATGCAATTAGTTCATCAGTTATTAAATTTTATAATTATATTGATTTTAAGTAATCAGCAAGCCGTTGTGACTATCGTTAGGTATGGACCATAGTGAATGTATTTAATTGTAAATGATCTTTTTGCCAGTGGGTGTGGCTAACTAGGGTTGCAGATCGTGTAACTTGCTTGTAAAAATGGTAAAGAATGATGAGGGTAGTGATAATATGCAACTTAACTATTCTTTTCTTTTTTATAACCATCTCTAACAATAAAGCCTGTGCTGTGTCTATGCTTACTTTGTGTTTTCCTTATATCCCAGAATTCGATTTTTATCCGCACGCCACCCATCCGAAATACCTATACCAAATACACCCTCAGAGATGCAACCTGAAATGAGAAACCTTGATTGGCACTAGGCAGGACATTGCTCCTTCAGGCAGAAAGTATCTAGATTGGTAGGTCCTGTAAGACGTAGATCTAAGATCTGATAAGTCGCAGGACCTGGTGATGGGAGTGATATCAGTGGTACCTACACCCTGAAACGGACTCGATGTTTTTTTGTTAAAATACGATAGTCAACCTCTTTTAACAGCACAATACTATAATTCAAACTATTTTCACTAATCACGCCATTTGTAAAAAAAAATACAGTTGAGCTGGCGACTCATACAAATCCCTGATCGGTATTCTCGTCGCGTTTTCCGTAACTCGAGTCAGCATGAAAGCAATTAGCTGAGGAAATAGTTTTTCCTGGGGTCGAACTAAAACCGATTCAACTCACGCGCCCACCTTGGGAAATAACGAAGTTTAGCCGTGCTTGTTATGGGAACTTGTATTAAACACTTATACCATGGACATTATTTATGTATATTCGCTATTAAGGGCTTGTTCATTAACTACATGCTAGTTTTTGGTAGAAATAAATGGAAAAGTTATAAATTGACCTAAATGGCTATATATATAATGGCGGCAAAGCTAAGTATCACACTTTATATGGCATGTTCTTTAAAAGTGTGATCTGTAGTTTTGCGGTCCACTGTATAATACACCATTTATGTAGTCATTTAAATAAGATATCCTGGTATTTTCTTTTAAAAACTGTATCTAAAATGATAAATACTGACTGAGTGAATAACTTATTTGGTTTAGTAAAAGGTTACCTACTATCATTTAATTTATTTCATACCTTTATTTCACTAAATCATTTTCCTACCTGGGCAGTTGACATATTGAAAAGTAAAGAGTACTCGAAAATGCGTCGAACCATTGGAATATTGAACTCCAGCTAATGAACTGAAAAATGTAACATCTAGTGGTTTTTTTATGAATAAGGTCGCACTTCACTACTCATTTTGATGTAGCACGCCTGAGTAAATGTACGCAAATTTTAGTAACATTAATCGCATTTATCATATCACGTATCACGCGTTAATACTTTAAACCACCCAGTCAGCAAGTAGATTTGATATCAACGATGAGTAAAAATATTACGGCAAAGTCTTGCAATATATTACTCGGTTAACCGTGAATTAAAAACCGTGAAATAAAAATTACTACTAAAGCTTATAAACTGCTAATTAGTTTAGTGAATAAACTAAACCAGAGCTCTTCTGTGACTAAATAATGTTAGAGCAACAAGATACTTAAACAAATAACATCTTCAGCGCAGCCATTAATCAGACCACTCGTAATAGGGCAAAAAGTATTCTGACGTTTTAGTAAATTCTTTGTTTCTGCTAACTACAGCCCGTTCTACGAGCATAGTTTAAATGAATTCAATCGACTTTAACTTCCTGCGGTTGTGGCGGTTTGGTTATCGGTTTTGTTTTAACAAAAGATGTACGGTTTTATTAAATGAATGATAGTTCATTTGTGACGTAAGAGCTTGGTTAATAATGATAGTACCTGCCTTTTATTCTACATCGTAAATCAGATTAGAGTTGCGTCCGACCCAAGGGCCAAAAGCACTCAGAGGAGAAGCTCCGCAACGCAAATTACACAAAAGTTTTTACCAAAACTAGGGGCTAGATACATTCTTCCAACGTAATAGTATATTATACGTAAATAGGTCTGAACCTAAAAGGACATTCAAATGTCCCTATCTTGTTTTTATTCGGCTGTTTTATTTCACATAGACTAACAATTTCCCAAGATTGAATTGGAGTATATTCACCCTGTTTCAATCTTAGGATTTATACACAAATATCTTAATCCAATATTTTCTTGTAAACCAATCTTCAGCTCTAAGTTTGTCTTATTGTGATTGTTTATTCGTATATTGGCGAGATCGTTTGGATTTACATGTTTCGAAATAGCAAAAAGGGATCTCTTTAGGGCATCATTTTGCTTAAATCGCCTTTTTATGGTTCCCGAAATTGCGATGGATAAAATATCTACACGAAACTACAACAAAAGCAATTTTTCGGTAAAGCAAAAAATTATGTGTCTATTATTAATGTCGTTCGACCCTGCTAGGGTCCGCCTTATAGCTAGGTAGGTCGGGAAATTATAGTTTCGATTTAAGAATTTTAAACTTATTTTGTTACTTTATAAAAGGAAATGTCGCCAATATAAGCGCTTGGAAATAAGTAGTGAATGTTTTGCTTAATTAGAATCATGAGGTTGGACCTAACCCCATGGTTTTATTAACCAAAAAAAAACCTCGGATGTAATTTAGTAAAGCGAGCGCACGATACTCTCCTAGCTGCAAGTCTCGTTAGAAACAAATTAGTCGTTTTTCCGTCTTTCTAGCGAAGCGGAAAAACAAGTTAATATTTTATTAAGACTACACAAAAAAAAATGTTAGCAGAGAAAAAAGACTTGTCGACGCAACGCTGTGAAAATAAACGTAATTATTGTTTGAAGAGTAACCAATCGTTTTTTGTAATAAAGGTACCCAAAGAAAAATCTTGTTATGTTTATTAAGTTGTAGAACTGTTGTAAAACTCCAACGTCTCCCAAACAATACCTAGGTATACTAATTCTTGCGAACATCAAGACTCCTAAATGTTGTGGATGTACTGTTCATACAATACAATATCCTGATTCTTGCACAAATCTACGTACAATTTCTCACTATAAGGTTTAACTAATGCTACTTCTTTGTAAATTAAGATATAGCAACTTGAACTTTTTTCTTTCTTCTTTTCATATAGGTATTGTACGGTCGATTTCATTGAAATAAGGTGCAAAAATGTAAATATAACGCGAGGATAACTTGCTCATACAAAAGTCGCCCCTACGCCGTATCCTTGATCTTTGTCTTACGTCACTTCTGTGTAATTCGCGCCTTTAACGTGGACTGTACCTACGATTTCTGTAATTGGGCAATGGTAAGAATTTCATAATACTATGTTTAATGAATAATAATATATTAAAATGCAATAATATATTATTAAACAAATATGAAACTAAACTTTATCAAGATCCAAACCCTGACTGAAAAAATAGTAGATACTCAGTTTAGCACTCTATGTGTTTAGTAAAACGTGTTTTTTTTAGACTTGACACCGTCGAAGCAACGTCGACTTCAAAACTACAAAAGAGAAACAATTCTACCACAATTGTCAGTCATTCAACACGGCAAAAGAATATCAAAAATGTGCAAACATAAAGGCAAATCTGTTTTCAATGTGCGCTGAAAATTGGAGAATTCCATTGAAAAATAAAACTTCTAGTATCCGGCGCATAGTTTCCAATATTTCGATATTGCTTCACGGTAGGTAGCGGGCGACTGCTGAGTTTGCATAAGTATGGAATAGCGAATCATTTGGTGTTTGATTTCCATTTTAAAAACATTTCCGGTAAATAATTTAAAATCTGTAAAATTATACAAAAAAACGGTTAACTCTATGCTTGTAGGAGCTATGTTTCTCTAGATATATCATCTGCGCTCTTTCATAAGTATAAAAAGAGGGGCATCTCGATTCATCTGTATGTACTCGTACCTTGATTATTTTGCCAATTGTCAACCGATTCTTATTATTATTATTTCATGATCATAACTCAGAGTTGGTCCCATTTAATTTAGTCAAACATAATGGTCTTTTGTTTGTCTTTTCTTTATTTATTTATTGTTAAAACTGTATTACAAAAACCGGGCAACAGCATCTCGGACCATGCTCAGTGTAGCGTTCCGAAGCCGTTACTACAAACAAATTAGACCTCGCGACAAACTTAGCTTAATATGTCATAAACGGATCCCGGAACGGTTTGAAAAATTGTTTTGAGTAACCCACAATATTTATGAAAGACCTTTCCAACGACTCCACACATTATGCGGAAGACGAGAAAAAAATTTACATCCTCATGTTACATAGGGGAGTAAAAAAAATATTATTTGTTGGCCGGAATTATATGTATGTTCATGCCAAATTATAGCTTTTTAGTACTAAGGGTCTCTGAGCTAGGCTGCGGACGGACGGACATGGTGAAACTATAAGGGTTCTAGTTGACTACGGAACCCTAAAAAGAAAAAAGAAATGTTCTCTTTTTGTTTAAGTTATAAAAACTACCAAAGGTTAAAATGAAAGCGTTGTCGATCAAAAAGTTAAAATAATACGGTGCTTTTCTTTAAAGTTTGTTATCACAAAATATTACAGTCTGCGTTAGGAGTTAAAGTTTACTTCGATGTTTATTTAATGGTTACTTATCTTAACCAAGTTGTTACTTCTCATAACAATAACATTGCAGTAGACATTATAAAATTTATAAATCTAACTAAAATCGATGCACAAAACCAAATACTTTGACAACAATGTCTAAACTAATATGTTTGGCGCTGCCAATTTTAATGCTACTTCATAATTTACTTCGACCATAAAATAATTATATCTGCAATCTGCATTCACTACACAATGTAAATTAAACCGCATGCACATAAAGATATTATTCGCAGTAGGGAGTTTCCTTTCGAGCATGCCCAATCTACTTCGTGAAACTTCGATTATGCAAAGCTGGGCTTTATAAAGCCGTCGGCAATGCTCAACTATCCATTTTTCATTTAAATTCTGTATAAATCGATTCTTGAGTGACCGATCCGTTTGAAATTGGATATGAGTTACAACAGTTCTGTAAAAAAATATTATACGTCACATACTAGACGTAATCTTATTATGATAAGCCATTTCTAGAAGGCTCTTTATTTTTTAATGAATTTGCGGTTAACAGTTAGGCTTAAAAGCTATTTTACTTGTTAATCAATCACTACCTTTGTATTGTTAATTACTATGCTGCCCACATTCTGACTGTATGCGGTCCCGCAATTTATACATTGATTTAATTAAAAAAGCGCAAATTATGGAATAAGGGCTGATTTGTCAATTGCCAAACATGGTGTCTTACACATTTTTTAGTTGACTATTTTTAAATACGTGAAAGAAAAGAGGAGTAAATATTGTCTGCATAATTATTTTTTGTCAAGTCAAGTGTATTTATAATGTCAAGTCCAACCTAACCTAACCTAGCCTTATTATGAAATTCTAAAAAGTGCTTTAAGTGCTCATTAGTAATTAATAAAACATATCCAGTGGGCGCAAATATATTTGACGGGACCTATTCAAGTAAGGAAAAATAAAATTGCTACAAACTGTCGGAGTAGTAAACAATGAAACTGGTTGAGTTATCAAACCTTGATTAACCTAATCAAAACTATGTACTTTAAGTCCCTCATAAGACGTAATCGTTCAAGATTTATATTCTTAGATACGACTTACGTTTAGCTATAAAGTGCGGGCTTACCTTCCATTGCACAGTTACGGCGAATCGTATGATAGTCACGTATGGAGCTAACTTTTTGCTCCACTGTAAGAGAATCACTAAACGTAAATACTGAATCTAAACCAGCTGTAAAACTGGAAAAGCAATCAGTGTAATGAAATTTACCGTCTCTATAATATATTTTTTTTGTGTAGAGGCAGGGATAAATAACTTCGAAGTGAAGTTTGGAGGTCAGTTTTGTAATCGCTATTGTTAACACTTGTCTCCTTTTTATAATACAAATTTATGTGGAAGTATGGAGTTTCTTGTTTAATTACGCCTAAACGACTGAAGGAATTCTGAATGGATCAATCCAGGGTAAGATGTATCTGTGTGCTCAAATAAGTCATATACCTTAGTCCTAACCTTGCATTGAGACATGATTTTCCTCCGATAGAAAAGCGATAACCAACGAGTGGAGTGGGGGCTATATTAAACTGTCTTAAAACATATTATATGATCTATTTATTGTCTGTCTTTCTTTAATAGCACAAGGTGGCTGCGGGTGGTAGGACCTTGTGCAGGGTCCGTGCGGATCGCTACCACCATCTTATCCATTAACCTACCCCCAAACTGCAGTGTTCGCATTGTTGCGTTCCGGTTTGGGGATAAGACAGCCGGTGTAATGACTAGCATATGATAGAGGCCTTCCATCTTAGTCCTCAGGGTTGGTAACGCATTTGCAGTCTTGTGAATACGAATGTCTATGGGTCACAGTTTTCACTTACCATCAGGAGGCCTGTGTGCTCGTTTGCCTTCTCTATGCCATAAAAAAAAAAGTAAGAAAGATGTGAATGGCATGTTTACAGTTTGGTTGTGCAATCACAATAAAAGGTTCGGGATCGGCGTGACTAGTCGAGGTTATCAATATCATCGTCCTTGGTGCAAATTAAAGGCTTGGGATACACGAAATTAAATCGATTACTTACTTGACAGTCTTGTGGCCCTAATAAAGAACCCTTTTATATCTCGCATTCATAAGTAAAATCACTGAATGATTTCCATGCCGTTAAAAACTACATTATTTCTGATACATTACCGCTAATTAGATATTTTATTAATTATTTTATTTGACAGTTCTTAAACAATGGTATAATAATTACATTTTTTTAGAGTTAAAATAATAATAAGAAAATATTAAATTCAAAACATTATTAACAAAATGGCAAGAATGTTATAATAATAAAATGTTTAAGATTAACGTAAGCCGCTGGAAAGTCGCACCAATCGCTTATGTCAACTCCATAGAATTTGTCATTTTTAGAAAATAGTTAACGGTAAGGCCACATGGATACCAGATTTCGAATCCTAACGGTGGTAACAGAGAAGTTTTTTCTAAAACCGAAGAAATAACGAGCATTAGAAATATATTATGATGAAGTCTGGTACCTATTCAAAATTCGTGACACGGAACACGATATTTCTACAGTTGTACTGTACGTATAATTGAAAGTCGTTCAACGATTCAAGTGAAAATCTAATTTCAAATATACAAAATACTATTACAAGGCAAGTCTTAAGCCTGAATATATACAACTCTACCTTTGGATACGGATCCCTAAAAATAAAACAATGTCATAGCAAAGGAAGAGTGTGGCTTAAGCCTTAGCTACGCAATTTGTCACCCGTTCTGAGACGGGTATGACAAGCCCGAGATATTAGATAGCAAAACATTTTGTAACGTGACGTAAGAGACAACTGATTTTTTTTATTAAATGTTACTTAGTGCAAGAGTTTCATGACAGGATCGGTATTAAATTTTAAATGGGCCCAAGCTAAGTCCAAACCTAAAATTACCCATTTTATTTTAATACTTACATTTTACGTTTTCATGATATTACTACCTCGATGGGACAATTATTATTGCCATCGGTTTAATTTACTTAGGGTTAATAAAGACAATGTCATGAGATTTACGTTGTACATCAAAAACTAAAGTATGTTCCAGTAAAACAACTCGCTCCCAAATATCTTAGCTTAGCTCAATCTTAGCGCAATACTGTGGGCCCGGCGAAAACTTTATTTCGTCGGCTTAGTGCAAGAAGTCATTAAAGGCATAAAGTTACTAAGTACAGGTACAAACACAGGCGGATTCGCCACGACTTACTCTTTCTAACGCACTGACCCATTTCTTTTTACGTTAAGTAATTTCGATGTTACAGCAATGACATTAAGTCATTAATTTCAATTTTTGCTTTATTGATTTGACGGAAATGGTTTATGACCATTAGTTACTTTAATCAAAACATCTTTTTTTATTTTTACACATTTTATTACGTTTGAATATTCACTAATGTTACTTATTAACTTTAAAAAATAAAATAATATGAATATCGCTCTTAAAGTATTTGAGCTAGAATTCATTATATGCATATAGTTACTTTTAGCAAACAGTAAAACGAAAAAAAATGTTATTATAACGCTTTAATGATTTTTAACAAAATAAGCATTTGGATGCATATTACTATTTTTACTTAAGTATAAAATAACTAAAGTACATTATACAGTTTAAAAAAAATAGGAAACAGCATTAATGGCAGCCAGAATGATTTTTTAAAGTAATCAATGATAGTTATCGATTTTAGTTGTGTCCAAAGATACGTAATTCAAGTGATTAAATTATGGTTAATGACTTTTGACAAATAAGTTGTTTCAATTTGAACACCTTTAGTGAAATTATTCTTGCTCTGATAAGTTCATATTTCAACTCTTTTATGCCTACCTACGAGTACGTCTTGCTCTCGCGGTAACCCGCCACTCGTTCGGTCATCGCGATCGAAGTCATACCATTCAGCTGCGACCAGGGATGGACGTTATGCGAGATGGTAGTGACTTCTTACAAAATGAAGCGAAATAATATTAACATTAAGGCAGGACGAGGATCTTTGATGCTAGAAAAGATTCTAAATAAAGCGAATGAAGAGCGTTTGTACCTATTGTCATTAAATTATAATAAGATACGTTCAAATTGCTTATGCTGTTAAGTTATAGTGTAGGTAAGTAAGTACTTAGTTAAGTATTTCATTTGCAAAAGACTGATTTTACACGATGGGCGAGATTTTGTATAGGTACCTAGGTTTTGTTTTGACCATCACCTGAGGCGATTAGTGTTTATTTATATCTCATAATAAAGATCACAAATGCGGATTTAATTACTTAAAAAATATGTCCTCTAAATGTCGTCCCCCTACACGTGCAAATTCATCAAAACGGAGCCTCGCGTTTTGTACCACTCGCAGCATATTCTGCGTAATGTTGTTGATTTCGCTAGCAATCTTTTTTTGGAAATCACCTATATTTAGACCGTGGGTTGTTATTAAATGCTCTGGTTTTGAGATACTCCCTTCGAAACAAATCCATAGGGGTCAAATCGGGCAATCTCAGCGGCCACGGATTTCTCCAAAGCGGTTTATCAATTTTCGAGGGAAATGTTCGCGAAGCACGTTCATTGAAACTGTGGCCATGTGTGGTGTAGCACCATCCTGCTGAAGCCAGGCGTGTGATGAATAGGACGGATGTTCAAGCAATTTAGGCAAAAATTAATCAGCTATCATTTTCCTATAGTTTTCACTACCTATTTACATTTTACTGCTAGGCATTTTCAAAAAAATAACCCCCAATAATTCTATTCAAGGATGAGGTAGACCAAACAGTAACTGTTAGACAATGCAAAGGTCTTTGGTGTTTTAACCGTGGATTAGACGATCGCAGGCCCCAGTAGCGACAATTTTGCTTTACTACATGCTTGTTGACATGAGTACTCATGTGAAAATGGGCCTTGTCACTACGAAAAATGCAATTTATGGTACGAAATCTGTGCAACATTGTGTCACAAAAAACTTTGTGTTTGGTTAAATCACTTTCATTAATTTCTTGAACCAGTTGAATCCTATAGAGATGAAACTTCAATTATTTTTTCAATATTTCATGCACTGAGAACTTTAGGAGTCTTAAAGAGAGCTGCTCTCTTCCGCACTGAAAGTCGTGGATTTTCCTGTAAACTCCGTTGCACACAATATGTGTTCCGGCGTCCGTGTGTGCTGGGGCCTGATCTCGGTATATTATATGCCGAAGAAGTTTCTCGGAACCTTTGCACCCATGACCGAATAAATTTTACACTCGGCCCGCCTCTTTACGAAATTATATAGCGTGCAAACGCTTCAACTGCATAAGAATGACGTTCTGACCATTGAAACAAGATGAAAATAAAATTCGCAATATTGAACCGTGTAATCCCGCCAAATGTCAAAACCTATTTTTTTTAATTATAAAAATGACTTTTTGAAAATTTAAAAAATCTGGCACCGGCCACCCTGTGTAAAATGTATTTTACTTTTGATCTTAATGGGTGACAATCAGAATGCTGATTTGAAACTACAGTCTTTGTCGGATATTAAAAATGGCTTAGAGTCACCTATTAGACACATTCAAGCACAGAAAGATACGCCGCCAGTCCTTCTAACGAATATTAAGGAAGTAGAACAGTTTACGGTTTGCTAAAAATGTGCAATGAAAAAATAATACTCGCGGAACTTCACCACTGGTACCGGAACTTGCCAGCCAAAGAGTGTCGTGATTATTTTATTTATTTATTTATTTATTTATTTATTTATTATGTCCCTGAAGAAATGTCTTCTAACTCAGAAGACGTAAAGTAAAAACGATGGACGTCAAGGGTTTTTTTTTACTCTTTTTCGTACCTACTGTATTAGTTCAATCAAAAGCTGATGTCTTTATTTAAATTTTTAGAAGTTTTCACGTTTTACCTATACTAATGGTGCTTGCTGTTGTCTGGAATTATTATAATATTAAGTTCGTCTATCAACAATGAATATTTCATTATTATTTTAGTTTGAAGTTAAAAATAACGTCATTACGAGAATTTTGTGTTATTTTTGTGGTCTTGCAGACTTTATAATCTGTGAAGTAGAATTAAATAAATCTGTTTATTCGTTGTTGATTACTAAGTAATATTTATAATGCTTCTAAGTTAATAATTATGACTGATTAAACCAATTTTGTTATAGAAAACTATGTTACCCGATTTATTTGTAATGAAAATAAAAAATAACTAATTGTAAGTTCCCTTAAGAGCGAGAAAGACCAAAAGTCACTAACTACATATTTAGGCTTTTAAAAAAGTTATTTGACTTTATTGTACAAGGTTTTTAATTGGATTTAATAGTAAATACATTTAGCTAACCATTGATGTTTAATTTTTAAATCTAGAACCGAACCTATTACAATTATGGTCATTTGACTGTGTCAAAACTTTGAGCCCGTTTTTCTCCGACTTGACTTTTTGTTAGTTAATGACTTCTTGCACTAAGCCGACGATTTAATGTTTTTGCTGTGTTGTTGTGTGCCAATGATTTGTTTTTTTTTTTCGTTTGCTCTTTTTTTTTAATAGGTTTTAATTTTATTTCAACCTATTATTTATGGTTGGTTGTTTATTTCATTATATAATATTTTTGCATAATAATACAAATTTGAGTACAAAAGGTGAACTTAATACCTAATGACATTCTCTACCAGTTGATCTCTATGGCCTCTGTGCTGTGTTGTTGAGTGAGTTGAACAGTGTATATTTTGTCAGGTTCAAATCTTGCTAGTCAATTTTGTACATCTTACATTATCATTATGGGCATATAAGTACAAAAGTAAACACGAGTTTAACAAGATGGTCTAAATTGCGGCATTAAAGACTGTTCCGTGACAGAAGCAAAGCGATGTATCTATAAAAAGCTATCATTAGTTATGTACAATATAGTTAGTTATAACGAGTCGTATGTCAATTTAAGAAGTATGGAATTGAAAAAATAAAGATGGCGTCAGTACCTATCTATAATACAGTTTAAAACTGGATATTGAGGATACTTGTAACTTTTTCTTTTTGCTTACTAAAGCATTTTTGTCTATCAGTATTTTATTATTTACTTGTCAGAAGACAACAGCACAGCGTAGAACTTTTTAGAGCGACGTGACATGTGACGTAAATGAATGATGAAGTGAAATATTAAACAATGTGTCATACTTACACAAATCAAAACTCACTTTTCAATGTTTCATTTTGAGCTACACCAGTGTTGATCTGGTGATCTGGCGATGGCGGGCGTTGTAGTATGCGATAACATTTAAACTGTTAGTTTGTGGGGTAATACAGTTTTAAAGCCGGCCGTACAAATATTGTTCGCATGCAAGAATGGTTCAATGAGGGGCTTCATAGATTTTCGTCTGTAGCACCCTGCCATGAAACCGAAACAAAACTGGATACAAACGGAACACTGAATTGCGATAAAGTTTAATTTTGATAAATATCTAGTTTCGGTCCGGTTCCATTTCGGTTTTGCGACCAGATTGCATGAGGCATTTAGGTAGGCCGCCTGATTAGACTTGAGACAGCAGGCAAAACTGTTAGTCTGGGGGAGCTGCGCTCCGCCATGTTTATACTTCCCTTAACACACAGGCGTTCCTTAAGCCGTTAAGCGTGTAACCGTTAGCGTAAACACGCTAAGCACCGCATTGTTTCCCAAAAACCAGCGAATGAGGCTTGAACTTTCATTTGCATGCCCATTGCATTAACGGCGACCGCGTTAAGTCGGAGCTGATTTAATGCCCCGAATTCCCAATGGCGATGTATCGGAAACTGCAATGCGGTAACGCACTGCTCACCTGTGCGATGGGGTTTGATCTAGTTAAGTTCGTGGTTCGGTTGGTGTTAGGTTAGGTTACTAACGATTTTGAGTGGAAGGGCGTGTTTGACTTGCGTACCATTCAATTTCGAGAAACTAAAACCAAAAACTTTTTATGATTGATAACTGTCCAAATTATAGGATCTCGTTTGTATGGGTAACCTTTGTTTCGTCAAATTATTTTTGGTAAAATTATCATTTTTCAAATTTTCATTTGCCAGACCGCTTTGTTTTCTGTAACCATAAATATTTCAAAATTTTATAAAAAACTAACCTAACCTAACCTATAGGATTGTAGACGATGGCACTAAAATAAATTCTGAAAAAAATATATAACACACATTTGACCAAAAATATTTTGACGAAACGGTAGGCTCCGTACATGGTTCCATAAATTATTTTCGCCTTGCACTTGCAACTGAAGACAAAAGTTTGGTATCAGCCATATATAAAATAAATGATGTCATGAGGATAAAGAATTCCGGTATTGATTTGTATGCAAAATAAAACCAAACCAATTTATACCATTAAATGTTAATTCATTAACCATGCGTTATTGAATAAGTATTCAATAACTTTTTTATGAAACTGAAACAAAGAACCTTAGAAAGGAATAGAAAGAACTTCCAAAGCAGCCGAGAGCAAATAACTGGATTCTCAATTTCAGAATCTGTCACACTGAACTACAAGAAGCTTTTTCATTTGAAAGTCAAATGCGACAGCGAAACTCTTTCATATTTACAAAACAGACTTAAAACTCCCGAGGCTTCGTAAATTTAGTTTTCTACGTTTCCGAAATGGGCTACAACATTTTATTATAATTTTAATCTGCCCTCGTATGAGCAACGAGCCGAAGTGTGCCTGCGGGATCCATTTACGAAATTCGTATCGACCCTGGAGCGTGAGTGTGTAGCTTCAGCTTGAGAAAAAAGTGTGGAAACAACAGAAAATATCTCACGTTTGTTCGTGTCCACTCATTTTCCGATTAAACTTCCAGGAAAAGAAGTATTTTTACCATTTTTTAAAATAACTGTATACTTACAAGCGGTTAAAAAATATATGACCTTGTAAGAACGTTTGTCAACAAATTATCTCGTGTGTTGTTAACAAGCTGTTGAAAATATCAAATGGTTATTATCTCAATATAAAGATAAGTTATCAATGTTATCATGCATGTAGTTGGACAATCATCTTGGAATTACGTGGTATTAATATTTTTATAAATGTATTTATAATTAAAGCATTTATTAGCAAGCAGTTTTCAATAATATCCTGATGCGTTATTAAATATATATAACATTCAATTTTCAGGCATTTCTCTATAAATTTATTTAAGTTTCTTATCATTACTAACCTCGTAATTTTTAAATAAACTGACTTTAATTAAATATCTAATTATTAGAACTAAAACTAATACAATAAGTGCAACGTCTAGAAACATCTTCTGGTACCAGGGCATCAGCGATGCCGGGGAGCGTAGATGCGGCGCGCCGCGCGTGCGCACCACATGCTCCACCCAGTGCACCAGCTCCTTGCCGGGAGCTAGCGGTCGGTCGTGGAATATTTGAGACAGCTCCACTGCCCGTTGTTTATAACTAAAAGAGAAGATCGTACATTTTATTAGACTATTATTACTAACGTATATATTGATGTCAATGTGTGATGTAAATCTTCTAAGACTCGTGTATTTCTAAAATTGTCTGGTGTCTTAGCAGGCGTTTGTAACCGACTTCAAAAAAGGAGGAGATTCTCAATTTGACTGTAATGTTTTTTTCTTTCTAGCACCTTTTGGTAATTAATCAACGATTAATTCACTTTTCTAATGTTAACAGTGGTTGTTTGTTTAAAGCATTCTAAAAGAAATATTCTCGTAGTGCTAACATTTGGATTTTAACACTTACGTGGCATTTGAAACCATTTGCTGAATTGCAGCTTTTAAATCTTTGACTATGTTTAATGTCAAACTGACTTTAATAGCTCGTCCAAAGAGCACAGCTCTATTCACGTTGATAAACTGGTCGAAATATATTGGTATCCCAATTGTAGGTACACCAAAGTATGTGGATTCAATCGTTGATAGCAAGCCTCCATGCGAAATGAAAAACAATAAATTTGGGTGTCCTGAAAAATAATTATGCATAAAAAATATGTTTTGTTACAAGTGATAATGATCTGTTGACAATTTACCCAGTATACTTTGCTGTGGAGCCCACTGCAAAATGTGCACATTTTTCGGCGTTTTAAGGTTATTATCTTCGTATTTCCATATCACGGTTTGTTTCAGGCTTCCAAATAACTCCAATAAAGCATTCGTGATATGTTCAGGAATATCACTACTTTTCCAATGTGAACCCATGCTAAAGTAAATAAAGCCATGTTCAGCATTATCCAATATTGATTTGATATCCTGGTAAATAATAACAAATTACTAGGATCATCTACAAAATACTGAGAATGCACAAGCTTAAAAAAGAAATCTTACATGTAAAAGAGGTTTTGTTGGAGTTTCCATGTGGTATCCTCCGATAAATTTAAAATTTTGAGGTACGCTGGTGATAAGCCCATTTCCCAAAAAATCATTGGACAACACAAATGAAACATTGTACAAGAGACTGCCATAATCCGGTAAAGGCATATTCTTTTTTGAGAATAGTGAAGTGAACGTTTTTTCATACGATTCTTTTTCAATGGGATATGTTTTAATCCTATAATAATAAAAAAAAACATGAGCGATTGTCGGTGAACCAGGAAGTTAAAGAATGTCTGAGAATAAGATGTATACCATTTGTAGAGATTCCATTGAATCTGCGTCCATAATTTCTTCACACGAGCACCTATAGAATGGAGTGGAGGGATGTCTGCTGTGAGGAAGTCCATCGCGTATGCAGGGTTAGTGGTCTCATCGATTAGTCGCAATATTTGCCAATGAGCACCAAGTGAGAATGCCCAAATCATCGGGCACTCGTAATATGCGGCAAAACTAAACAGAAAGGCCAAACTTATTTTACTGATAATGAATCGATGCAATTCATCATAAGAACGCTTATTTTTATTTGTAACCTTAAGTCTAGGTAACAGGTAAAGTAAATTTGATTTTATAAATTTCAAGCCTCCACATTTGTAATATCTGGTGAAACAGCGCATCAACGGCGTTTTGTTGCAAACGCGTTTTTATTTAAGAAGTAATATAATCTTATAAAGGTTATTGTAGGTACCTTTATCATTGTTTTGTCTCTCGAAAGCGGGTGGGTCATAATTGTGTGTGTAAATGCACGTGCACGTTGTGTCTTCATGCTAAGCATCACCGTAATATGCGTGTCTGTACAACTTCAATTATGGCCCACTCGATGTTTGAGATATAATTACTGTAACAGAAAACGGGATTATAACTAGAGTAACCACTTACGCTGCATACAATTCCGTCTCAATGAATTCAGCAATCACAACATCGAATGTCACTGTGGGATCATTTAGCATTGCCAGCACGCCTTTGTGTTCAAAGGTGGCTTTACCCACTTCTACACTGTTCATTTGCAAATAATGTATGTCATTGTACATGTCTTCATTTAATGGTTGTGACATAAGCCAACCAGTATGACCTGAATTATCTCCTGAAATAAAAATGAGTACATTTTTATTGCATAAATAAATAAATAAATATTGGTACAATGGCACACCAATTGACCCAAACTAAGTTCTAGGTTTGTACTAGGGTATAAATATAACGATATAAATACTTAAATAGATAAATAAATACTTGAATACATAGCCCCTTACTAATAAACGTTGACTAATGGTGGTGTAGTGACACTATGCGTTGTCCTTATCTAACAAATTCAAATGTCACAATGACAGATAAGCACAAACCATGGTTTAACTACAACACGGGAGGCCATTTACAACGTCAAAAGATGGCGGATGTGTAATTTGTTTTAGTTTTTATTTTTGTGTATTTAGGTGTTCAAAGTTCTTTTCTGTTAGTGATTTGTACTTTTGATGCCTTTGTGTTGCACAGTGATAGAAGACTTGGACTTATTTCGTGTATCCTGGCATCTTACTTCTCATTTTAAGTGGACTCGCAGTGGTACAGAGGTTAAAACTATCTTGGCCTCTGTCCTAGATATCACCGTACAACGTTGCCACCAATCCCTAAGAAAGATTGGATTGTTTTATTGCTATATTGATTTATACTTATATATACTTGACACTGGCGAAATCACTTCATTGTGGAAAAGCCATATTCCCGCGGTAGTAGCTGTTCAAGTCGCCGCGGGGCAAAGAAAAAAATAAATAACTACAACACGGTTACTCAACGTCTATTAGTAAGGGGTTTAGAAAACATCTATGACTCAGGAACAAATTACCGGGATTTGAACCCAGGACCGCTAGCGACGTATATACTTTGTAATTATTAGCATTCAAAACACCAAATGCGTTAAAAGAAATATCAGATTAAAACAACTGGTTTTAAATACCTTCAAAAAGATTTAAATGCGTGTCACTCAAGTCAACCTGGCGAAAATGTTTTTCAGGTTTATTTTTCTTGATGGGAAACGGTGACACATAGGTAACCTAAACAAATAAGTCAATCATACATATTTATAATCATCGTTGGACAAAGTAGTAAAGGAAGATTCTTCGATGAAATTGTTGGTTCCAAAATTGCGTTTGGTCATTGTAGCAAAAGTACAAATACAATAGGGTAATGTAAACTACACTATATTATACGGAAGAGTTCTAATTCCAAATCAATTAAAATCCCGAATTTTTATATTTCCGAATGTAATGCTTTCATTAAAAAAAATGATATCGCTCTTACATCACACTTAACCTAACCTATTTAAATTATGCATTTAACCTGAAATAGCTCCAGCATAATCCTTTCGGAAAATTAAAATTCAATTTACTGTGCAAGAAAATACTTTTTTCTGTACAAATATTTTTAGGTGTATTTTCTTTAGTCCATATTGGCTCATATAATATTTTTTACTCATAACGTGTTGTAAGTCATAATCAACGCAACTCAGAACGTATTTTTTTCAGCAACGGTTACTTTTTGAGGATTTTTATAAATGTTACCTAACGTAATTTCAGAACTTCTGAAAAGTTTACGGTTCCAGCAGTGTATTTTTTTAATTTTCGGAGTTACAATAATCGGAGTTGCAATTTTATATGAACTTTGGCGCACCGTTTGTTAAGATGTATAATTATGAAAAGGAAATAAAGAACCAAGATTATATATTCAATACCTTGTTTTTTTAATTAATTATTCCTGTTTATTATGATTTAACTTTTAATTTTAATAATGTAGTATATGAATAAACAAGGAAATTCCATGAAGAACTCAAGGATAAAGTATTACTTACCTCATGCCCCGCATTAGTTAAATGCCTTACATAACCTATACCGAGTAGATTTAGACTTCTTATCGGCATAGGAGATACTACCAAGATTTTATACGCAGAAACACAGCACGCAAAACCTAATACAAGTATAATTATTTTGACGTCCATTTTCTTATCATGGACTTTGTACAAACTGTTTTGTTTATTTGAGCATTGAGACGTCGATAGGATTTGACGTTTGAGGTAATACTGAATATACTTTATTTTACTCATACCTAATAATGGCTCTACGTTTATTATACTCAGTTTTATGATTACTACTCAACCGGCCTATGAATCAACTTAACTTTTTTAAATAATAATGCAGTGTAAAGCCCGCAAGCACGTGAATTTTATTTAACCCTGACACTTGACTCTAATAACAAAAATTAGCAGTTTAAAGCTTAATATTCCATAAACGGCTCCCTTAATCGAAAAATCTTTTGCACAAACCAGCAATATTTTTGAAAGACCTATCTAACGACATCCCAAACACTGGGGTAGATGAGAAAAAAAAATACATCCCTACGTTACGTGTTGCGGAGGTACACTAAAGAAAAAAGTTTTTTGATTTTATTTTACTACTTTACTGGCATGACAAATATGTATATTCATGCCAAATTACAGCTTTCTAGTACTAAGAGTCAACTCAAGGGCTTTTTATTAGGACTTCAAGTTTAAGTATTTATTTTTATCTAAAATTTACGCAAAATCTATTAGTATGACAATTTAAAATCTGTGTTAGTAATTTGTGATCTCTTCCCATACATAATTACGTAAATGGAAAAGTTGATAAATATTTCTCTTTTAAAAAAGTTACAAAAATAACTAGGAGTTCCTCCCATTTCTATTTCTTAAATTCTTCTCTTATCTTCCCTTCTCCTTCATTAAAGGTTGCTAATGCATTTAATTATAAAATTCCTCTATGGTTTTTATGGGCAACAGTTTCTTACCATCACAAAACCCGCTTGCCGATGCTTTTTCTTCCATAAAATACTTACAAGACAACTGCTAACACAATCCAAAAGTTCCTTTAAAATGGAAACTAACACAACAGACTGCTCACGTGTTTTATCTTTTACCTGAGGCACTATATATACACTAAGTAAAACTAGATAAGTTTGTCCGAGTTTGCACATTTGGTGTCACGTATTGTACTTCGGACAAGACCTTAATGGAACTAACGTGGTAGAAACTATGTGAGAAATTTAGGTTATCTTGTTAAAGGACTGAGTTTTTACGAGTAGCACTGAGAACACAGGCTAAGTGGCTCGGAAGGTCTTTAATGGACGAGTAATGAGTTGGTACTAACACGCTGTTTACAAGGGAAGCCAAGAAAAATGTTAAACTGAGCTGTTAAGTTAGAACGCCAACATAACATTGATGACTACAGCCGTAATATTTACAACGACTGAAAGATTGACGGAATGAGTGATTATGTGTGATAGGGTAAGGATTTTGGTGGCACTTCGTAGTTCTAGAATCCATGGAGTCGATATTTCCTAATTATTATAAATGTGATTATTTATAAATCGCTTCTAAATTTTCATCGCTACCACCACCTTTAACCTACCGCCAAGCAGCAGTGTTCGCATAATATTGTTGTTCCGGAGTAAGGATAGAACAACCCGTGAAATAACTAGCATACAGGCATTCCATCTTAGCCCTCAGGGTTGGCAACGCATTAGTGGTCTTAGGATTGCAGTCTTAAGATTGTAGTCTTAAATTCTGAAGAATATATAGTTCACAGTTCCCATTAACCATCAAGTGGCCTGTGTGCTCGTTTCCCTTCTCTATGGCATAATACTTCTGGTTTAATCTCGTAAGGCCCAACTTCTTAAATTTGACAAAGTGACTTTTGACTTTAGTTGACCGACGTAAGATACTTTTTCGAACTAACGAAATTTGACGTGGGCCTTACGAGATGGCTAGGACAAGGAAACGGTTAAAACAAAGATAAGCAGATACGCTTACCAATGTGATCCTCGATTTGCGGTGATGAATTCATATTTTAGTAATGAAATCATAAAAATACTCGAACGTAAAAATTACCTCGTTGCTTTTTCAAACTCGTCACTAAGGAACGACTTCATTCCTAACTGACTCTGAGTGTTGCCCTTAGTAAGTATTACAAGTTAGGCAACATTTCACCTTAAGGACGGCTATCGACCAATGTCCTGAGCCGCAATAGGGTCATCAAAGCAGGAGACACACGTAGAGTATCAGATGTTGAACGTGCGCGGGGGGGGGGCACGTAGTGTCCGGCAGACGCAGCCATAACGAGCCAGACGTGGCAGCCCTGCGCTGTGTCCGCGGCACATTAGCAAGGGCTGTGCAATGATAGATATGAGAGTATCTGGGCGTATATCAGAGAACAGGAAAAAAATGACCTAGTCCTAAACTAAGCTCTAGGGTTGTATTAGTGATACAAGACGAGAATAATACTCACTAGCAAACACCGGAATTTTCGGGGCACATTTCAATAACGTTACCGAAATATCATTTATTAAAATGAAAACAAAAAGTATTTAATCAATCTTATACACAGAATCATCGCCAATTTAAACCTATAATTTAAGTATTATTTAATCTTCACATTTAGGGTGCGCAATCTTAAGTGAAATCAATATGGGTTTTCGTGGGTAAAAAATTGAAAATTTAAACATATTTGGAAAAGTATACACATATCTCATTTTAAACCAGTTCCCAAATACGGCTAACAATACCTCATCCATTTAGTTCAGTAATTCTATGTTTTTTGACAAACAAATTAATAAAGTTTTAAACCTTGTGAGACATGATACATTTGGATTTAGTGTTAAAAGTTCCCTCTCACCCTTCCCCTCCCCCTGACGCACCGTGAAATGTGTCCCTGTTAACGGTTTTTTAACTTTCTCGGGACAACTATAATAGATTCGATAAAAAGGTAAAGGACAAAAATGTCCCCAATGAAAAGGGTATATGTACTTTTTAAAGGCTTGAATACCGTTCAAGCTATAGCAACAGTACCATCCACTAATATATCACCTTTACCTTACATTTTCTACGATTACCTACAAATATTACTTATCAAAATTGACAACCAATCAAGAACTGTTTGACTAATTGCATTGTTATTACACAATTCTTTACCTGGTTAAATCAGGTTCAAAATGTTATATATTAAATGTTTGTACATATCGTAGTTTTCACGGAGGAAGCATTTAAAAAACCATTGCATACTTTGTTTAACTTTTGTCTATGGCGCGTGTAACTTTTGTCTATGGCATAAAGACGGCAAATAATTGTACAGGCCACCTGATGGTAACTGGAATTAGTGACACAGAGGAATTTCTTGAGAATACAAGACTACAATCTTAAGACTGCAATCCTAAGACATCAAGTGCGTTGCCAACCCTGAGAACACTAACATGGCATGCCTCTATGCTAGTTATTTTAGTTGTCTTATCCCCACACTAAAACACAATAATGTGAACACTGCTGTTTGGCAGTAGGTTAAAGCACACAAGGTCCTATCACCTCTAAATCGTCTGTGTGGTTATATAAAATAATGGCTCTGAAAAGACCCTTAGGCTTTATTTCACCATGTTAATACAAAGTCTATCTTGCCTCTCTACCAATGTCACTCGTTATTGTCAATTTAATAAGAGCAGTCGTTATGTCAATTATCCTCATGATTGATAACGAGTTTAATATTATGATAAAGAAGCAAGATGAGCTAAATAGACGCCGTAAACAGGCCTCTGGCTTACAACAATCTAACATACTAAACTATGAATTTGTACACATAAGCTATGCTTAAATGTACGTACGTATTCTAGCAAATAAATTATTTCGTTTAATTTCATTAGAAACCGGCAAAAAATAAATTCAGGTGAAATTATCGAATTGAGAATAACTACTTAAACTTAGTTTCAAACGAAGCGTATTTATTTTATTTTGTAACCCTTCATTGTAAATATGACGAATTTTAAACCAAATATTCCGGGCCAACCCTGCGACTGCTCTCTTTATAGCCTCACCCGATCCAATTGTACGCGGACCCCGTAGCCGTATGCGGCGTTTTTATACCAACGAGGTGCTACGAGCACTTTTAGGGGTCCGTACGGCACCTCTACTCTACACGGCAATGCCCTTAATAGACACGTCTCAATGCGAGGGAGTCTTAGTTTTAATATAACAGATATCAAGTCTGTCAAAAAACAAGCCTTATTAAAGTGCCTGGTTTTCGATGGATTTATTTTTATTTGCAAAAATATAGTCCACTTGCTGTTGCCTGCAAGTCTGTACGCGAAGTTTTCGTTAATATAAAATGTCCAAACGGTTACAAAATACAGACATAAATATACCTAAATAACTATGAAGTAATTACATCTTTCTTAACTCGACGAGAGTGCAGTGAAAATATTTTTAAATGGGATATTTTGCATTTCCATGGCCCTTTCACAGTGATTCGACTTCATCATACCACAAAAAAGATACCAAAACTTATAAAAAGTTTTCATTTGACTCGTCTTGTCGTTTTTAAAACAATATTTACCGACAGCCTGCTCGAATTCTAAAGTATGTCATGAACACGTTATCCCCTTTAATAGAAGACATTTAACTTGTCAAATCCAATCCATTCAAAGTGCATTTAGCACAACCATCAAACCCTCGTTTAATGCATTTATCTAACCTGGCCCTCATCTACGGGGTGCTCAAATAAATAACAGGGAGCCAAATTGCCGAGCACACGTGACGCTAATTTGCTAGCCTTTGACTTATTCGTACACAGCGTCAGAGAGTTCAGCAAACTTATTACATGTTAGTAATGTGATCAGGGTCATTACAGTTTTTGTTTTTCAATGCAATTAATTTAACTGAAATTGCTTGTAGAACTGAAAACTGGTGGGGAAAAGGTTAAAGAGTGGCGACCTCGAATCCAAACGCGATTTTTTTTGGGCAGTTATTCCACAAGATGGACAGGTAATCTCGTAAGGATCGTGGGAATTCAAGTGTTGGGCATCTTCACGAGCACAGCCCTAACTCGATGGAATCCTTTTGCACTAAACTGACATATTAAACGCCACGGCAGTCATGTTTGAGTGACGATTTTTGTCTATGGAACAGAGTTCTAAGGTGGTACACGAATCATTTTTGCTTATTGGGCTTCTGCCTAGTGACGAAAGTCAAGATAATTTGCAATTGTATATATTTTCACTGTCAAGCTCAGCAAACAACAGTAAATAGTGCTCTGAGCGCAGCGCAAACAAAGCGTTACGAGACACAAATTAAAAGATGCTTTGTGACGGGTGGACTTGACAAATTTTCAAGTGCTTTATTGTTGCCATTTTGTTTATGGAATTCTTTAAGCGCAGCCTTTTTACTAATTTCGCCAACAGTATGTCACCTTCTAATCGAGTTGGTAGTATCGATTTACCGCTCGATTGAATCTAGTTTTCGAACTGGAATAACTATTTTCAGTCCAAGAACGTGTGAAACGGTAGTCTTATGCTCCGAATATATAAGAAGTGTAGAGAAAGGGTTCGGGCTTGCTGAGCGTGAAAATTGATTAAGATAGGAAAAATGAGGGCTTTAGGGACGCTGACGCTTAGGCAATCTTTGATATTGAAACGCTAGCACTTTGTGAAAAATATATAATGTGAAATCCAAGCCCTGATGACTACGAGTAGAAAAATATAAATTCATAACAACGACCATAGGAAACGACCTAGGTGTGATACCAAATCTATTTTTTACTTTTGCCTTGTAAAACTGGCTATCACCTGTTAAGAGTTGAATATCTGTTTCCCGGAAACTGGCCATCTCACTTAAAAAGCGTCCTTAAACGGAGGTGACAATAAAAAAAATATTATACGTGTGATATCAGCCTATTGATAAACTGAGATCGTATGAATAAACTGTTCTTAAGTGAGCAGCGCATCTCAAGACACATCAAGTCATAGAATAAATCATTTTCTGACACCTCTGGAGACGTGTATCTTCTCACTAATTATCATTTCCGTAAAATGTTCCTACTTTGCTCCTACTACTACTACACTATTTTGTTTATCAAGGTAAATGACAAAGGTAAAAAGAATAGATGTATACATTCAGTCCCAAAGTGAATGAAAACAATAGAATGATTTACAATACAGATTACTTACCTCAATATGTCCTTGGAGCATTCATAACTACCCGTGGGGGAGCAAAGTAGAACCATTTTACGGTTTATTAGATTAATTCATCCTAAGACTTAGATTAGGTTATGGTTTTATTATTAGTTAGGTTAGGTTAGGAAACCACTAAACCATATTGTAGACCTATGATTCATTTTCATAGCTAGAGAGTTTTATAACGAGCTCTAGGGTACCGCTAAACCCACAGACAACCCATAGCGGCTCAACACATATCAAGTTAACTGGTGCACTCGCGCGCGGGGCGATTAATCTTAGCAGATGAGTGGCTATGCGTTGTCTACCATTCCAAGACTTAAGTTACGGTGCTACCTCTTATAGCTCGGTGAACTAGTTTTCGTTTCGTTAGGACATGTTTCGTTTTTTTTTTCATGGCTAAATGTAGGCAATAGACTAGACGGCCACTTGATGGCAAGTGGGAACTGAAACCCATGGATATTGTATTCACAGGACTTGGGGAGTCCTTCATTTTCATCGTTTATATTTAATTATATGTCGTTCGTTATTTTTCATTCAATCATAAGGATTAGTAATAAATGTGTACGGAAATTGTTTGAAATAAACAATTATTATCATTATTACTATAATCGTGAGCTTTTGCTTAATGGCATATTTTTTAATTCAAGTGAATGTCGTCTGAATTCGCGATTTATCACTTTAGCAAAAATAAGATGTGTATCGGGAAATTCTTGCAAATCATCATTTGTGCAATAAGTGCAAGCTGTTAATTTGTGTTCGTCATCTCTTAAAAATCTTTATTCTCCAATAGCCGTCGTCAAAGTAGCCAAAAAAAACATGTATATTTTTGACAAAAAATTGTCCATCTTCAACACAATGTGTAACTTTCAATCGTAGATCTTTCCAATGAAGTTTGCACTTATACATAAAAAAACTTAATGTAAATTTACAGTTGGTAAACATGGCTTGAAAAGTGACTGTCTAAAAAAAAACTTATTAAATTATAAAGACTAATATAAAATAAACAACATCATTTTTGGTACTTCTTGGTTTAACTAGTAATATGACTACGGGAAGGTAGGTAACTAAGGAATAAACCGCGGCCTCTCTCAGGTTATCCTAATTCTTGACACATCGCTCACAACCTAGGCCGTTCACTATAAATATTAGGTCCATTACTCATGTCACATGCTCGTATGACGTGCTATGAATTTATATAAGAGCCAACAGATGGCCCTGTTCCTCTGATTTATTTGAGCGTTTTGTTTTTGTAAATAGAAAGAAAACAGTTTTTATGGAGTGAAAGTTTATTTGAGGGTTGACATAAGTTAGTAGATTTGGTCGATGATAAATGGTAGTTTGTGTTAAAATTGTTTCTTGTTCTATTCATTCACAACATGTTTTTTTTTTACATTATAAAGAATGGGAACGAGTACCCGGCCATCTGTTGATTGTAGTGGGTTTGCAAGTTTTTTTTTTGCTGATATTCTACAGCTGAATTCCAACACCTTGCGTTAGTAAAATTCCAGTTATCTGTAATTTTGAAAGGGGGTTTTGCCAAATTTTCCCAAAATCGTAATACTCCAAGTTCACAATTTTCCCAGACTGTGCCAATTTAATGTTTTAAAAAACAAACAGCAACAACAGTTCCTGCAGAAAATCCAAACAGGTACAAACACAAAAAGGGAGAATAAAATAATAAAATTAAAAGTATCAGATGCAGCGGTGCGATCCTCAAAAGTTCGGTTGTTATTCGGTTTTCGCGTCGAAATTGTCATTTGGCCGCGTTATCGTCAATTTTGGCAGTCCTCGCATTTTCGGTACGATTTTAAATGAACTTTTAGATAACTGGCGTGTTGTTGAAAGCAATAAATGTTAACTCGTAGCCTTTGTGCGGCACTGACAACAATGATAAAATGATAAAATTTAATAATTGTGACTATAACGTGAATTAATTATCAAAGAAATATTTGTGAGTAAGTTTACCTTTTATAATGTACATACTGCAATACTGTTACGTTTTATTACGATTTTAAATCGCTGATTCTTGTTTTATTTATTACAAAATCGCCTTGTTTATTGGTAAACACCTGTAGCAAATTTCGATTTCGTATTTTGTCGCATCAGTTAGCATATCGATAAAAGATACTGAAACTAACCAAAAATGTAAAATAAATACCTTTTCCGACAAATACGAGGTTATTAGATTTTACATCACATTTTTGTAATGCAAAAAATAAAATCTTGACACATTATAAAACAACCTCGCTTTCTACTTCTGTATGTTTTTCTGCCTTTCTGTCACAAAATGGATTTTGATGCAGTGCTCACCATCAGTATAATAATTTTTGGTTTGTATACGAGTGGTACAAAAAACTAACAGAAACAGAAACGAAGCGAGGGCGGGTCACTAGTTTACCAGAATGTTTTAAAATGTTTAAAATGTTTTGTATAAAACCCCAATAACTTGTATTAAAGGCTCCATTTTTCATGTAATCTAGTTTCGCATCGAATGTGTAAACAACACAATATTAGTCAGCACTGAGTGTTCGACGTCCTGTTTCTGCTCCGAGCTAATTAACGGCCCAGCAAACAGAATTAACACGACGCGACTAATATTCCAGTTCCGAGTCTAAATTAGCCGACATTTACCAAACACTGGTACTTATATATACCTATCTAGGGATTGGAACAGATGTGGCTTTTTTTTTTTATTGCGAAATACAACGGAACCAGCAAACACCCCTGATCGAACGTGAGAGACCGTGAACATGTTCTGCGAACGATATCGTTAAATAAAATGTGTTGGAAGAACGTAAGCCATCGGCCGGTCGCGTCGGGAACTTATGTCAATTCCATATCTTTGACAGAATTCGAAAATCGGTTACGCTAGCGTTATGCGTTCTTATCCAGAGCCCCAGAAGCGTTTATGCCTGCCGGTCAAACAGATTTTTTAACCTGATTATTAGTAGCACAGTGGGAATATCATCAGCAAGTTCGTTTTAGGGCTCCGTACCAAGAGGTAAAAACGAGACCCTATTACTAAGACTCGGCTGTCCGTCTGTCTGTCCGTCTGACCATCTGTCTTTTACCACGCTGCATCTCAAAAACCTAGGCAGTTGATATTTCATGTATTTATATTGCCGCAACAGGTACTAAAAACAGAATAAATTTAATATTTAAGGGGGCTCGCATAAGAAACGTGATTATTATGCTGTTTTTTTGCTAATTTTGTATACATGGTACGGAACCCTTCATGCGCGAGTCCGACTCGCACTTGGCCGGATTTTCTTCTATAATCTATAGGTACTGTGATGGAATTGAAGTAATTTTAATCACGCACTAAATCTTTCTCTAAGATAACGCAAATTTTATGGTAGCTCACTTTAATAAGATCAAAATAACCAATTAATAAAGAAAAAAAAAAACACGGGACAATGTTACACAAATTGATTTAGTCCTAGATCCAGACCTAGGGTACTACGACAACGATAAACTTACCTATTTAGGGAAATACATACTTAAATAAATAGACAACCTCCAAACCGCTGGAACAAATATTCTGCCCTTACCGAGATTTGAGCCCAGGACCACTAGCTTCGTAGGCAAGGTCACTACCAACTAGGTAAACGCGTCGTCACATTGGAGTAAATAAAATTAAGATTTTTGTCGTTTCTCCCAAAATATGTTTGTGGTGAATATCCGACGTTTCCATTCTGATGCAAGTTGGACAGTGATAGGTAGTCAACATCCTGCAGTATAAAGGAAATAACTATCAACTCTGTGCCGTGCGTCCTAGGTTCATAATATGTTGCTAGATCTTTGTGGTTAGGGCATTAATGCTCATCAGTTCAGTTAAAACATTCAGGGCCAAGAACTGGATATCGCACCGTATTTGCTCGGACTTAAGAGAGGCTGGCACCAAAAGTAGTAACTGCCGGACAAAACAAACAACATTAACACGCGACGAGACGCTCCGGGTAAGGAGCATTACGCACGCTTAATTGAAACGGCAAAAATGTTTTAGAAGTACAGTCAGCCATGAGCCTGATTAAATATGGCCGGCCATTGTATTATAATCTGAACGTAGTATTAATAATAAAATTGAGCTACAGGGGCTTGGTAGATCTAAAATTACTCATAGATTTTTGCACACAGGTTCATTTTTTATCATCATCATCATATCAGCCCTTAATTCTTCCATTCCAGGACATAGGCCTCCTCCATTCTCTTCCTGACGGTTTTGCGCCCTCTGCATCCAGTCACGGCCTGCGTGCCGTCTGATGTCATCCGTCCAGCGGTGGGGTGGCCTGACGCGTGCTCGTGTGTTTTCGCGTGGTCTCCTCTCCAATACGCGCCTGGTCCAACGACTTGCGTCCATCCTGGCAATATGTCCCGCCCAAGCCCACTTTCGCTTTATAATGGTGGTTACAACATCACTCATTTTTGTTCTGTTTCTGATCCATATTTTATACATTTATTATAAAATATACGTTATATATAGTTTGAGGTGTAAAAGACCTCTGGCCAGCAGTGGGATATAATAACGGCCTGATATTATAAAATAGTATCTAATGGAAATATTTGTACGTAGCGTTTATTGATACGATCAGCACTGAACCAAACTGTAGTCGGGCGCTAGTCAGTATCGGATCTGGACAGAGGGTTGCGTTTTAACACCCGGTTTGTATTTCCCGGTGCATTACTCGTATTAAGCTGTTGTTTCATGCAACCTTGTTAAATTTACTTTTGATTTGGGATTAGTTGAAATTAAACTTCACGACGTTTTAATACAAAAGGACCAATCTTTTTTTAGCTAATAATATTATCAGATTCGTATTCATTGTCTCTCGTCACAATAACATCACAATAAATACTAAGGAATGCAAATGTTTTTGAAGTTAATTAAATGTCAACAAATAATATTCCTAGTTATTTTCAAGCTTTGTTACGTAGTGTGCTCAGTGCAAGCCTCTTGTGTGAATACGAACCCGAATTATATTCCTGGGTTTTACGAGTTATTTTTTATTTTAAAAATACATCTACTATTTAACGAAAATTTTATTTGACTGTACTACAACGGAGTAGTTTCCATATTGCATAGTACGTGAACAAAAAGAGTTCGCGTGAAGTAGCGAAATAATTAAAATGCGGGACGTAGCTAGTTACGAAATGTTTGCCTGTGGGTAAAAGTATACATACATAACCAAGATAAAAATATACACGTACAATTCAAAAGTTCTATCTACATTCAACTCAGAAAATGGTGAGAACTGGGTATTGTAATAGGTATGTTAATAATAAAACAATAATTCTTGTATGTTTATCATTTAAGAGTGGCAAGAGAAGGGGTTTATTCTTAAATAGATAAAGTATAAATATAAAGCCGTTGCATATACTTACGTGATCTTTCTAAAGTATCTACAATGCACGCTGAACCACCTAGCTGACTCTTCGCAACGTGTCTACAAAACGTACGTTACGTAAACGTATTTTAACCCTTTAGGGAGTGAATTTCCAAAAATCCTTTCTTAGTGGTCACTAACATCATGTATAGAACCCCTGTACCAAATTTCAAGTTTCTAGATATAGTAGTTTTGTGCCTTGATATATAAGTCAGTCAGGTTTGCCTTTTATATATATAGATTAATTAATATGTCTGGCCGATTGTAGTATAAGGGTTTCCTCTCGACATTATTCAAGAATACTATAGTTAGAGAAGAACAATTTTGAGAAACAGGTTGGCCTGTTTCTCAAAATTGATCTAAGAAAGATATGGTTGGGCTGGGCAGCGTACGGGAAATTAAGTCGAGTCTTTACGTCTACTTCGCCTGTTCTGCAAAGTCTTAAGACAAAACTATTTAATCTGTGCATCTAATTTGTCATGACATACGAAGCCAAAACGTGGACATGTACGATAGGGCTAATCTATAAATCTAAATATGCTAGAGTTCCGAATTCGCGAAGAGGTGATCCAACAAAAAACTAAAGTCATCGACATAGCTCATCGAATTAGCCAGCTGAAGAGGCAATAGGCCGCTGAACCGATAACGGTTAGAGTTATCGTATTCTTGAATGGAGAGTTAGAGACTGCGGTGGCAAACCCAGTCAGACTAGATGGATTGACGATATTCGCAAAGTGGCTGGCAAAGGCTGGATGAGAATAGCCGTGAATCGTGTTTGGTGGCGAATTAAGGGAGAGGACTTGGTCCAGCAGTTGACTAGTATAGGGTGATGATGAAAGTCTCGATTGGTTTTGTTAGAAAATAAGAATAGTGTAGAACGCATGACAGGTACTTTTTAAATTGATCCAAACAAACTTTCAGTCGCGTCAATGAACTTTTTGGGTTTTCCTAGTTGATAAGTGGTTTTATTATAACATAACTGTAAAGTGAATCAATTGATTTTTTTTATAGAATCTCCAGTATAAAGCGTTGTAAATGGATTTTGCTCAAAATAACAGAAAAATAATGTCAATGGCAACCGCAGAATTATTAATTTATTTAAATTATATATTAATTTCTTATCAAAGTAAACACTATGAGTAAAAACAAATCAAAAGTATGTTTTACTACCTAATTAAAATACTTGTTTATAAAAACATAAAAAAGAGCGTAGTTTTAATTCGGATCGTGTTTATTTTTCTCCACAAATGGGATATTTTTCAGGTTTCCTGTTTTATTGGAATAATTACACGGTTAGATTAAAGCGGAAACAAAGAGAAACAATCCCATCCCGGCATAATTACAACCCTTTTTCAAACCTATTCGAAACAAGACGCCGGCGCCGCGCCAGGGGGCTTAGAAATATATTGTAATGGAAATCATTAAGGATACAAACTGATACTTTTTGCTTCTTTACCCCATTTTTGGTATATATTTGAGCCCAAATTATTAGGTTTGTGTGCTGAGAAATTCAAGATTAAAAAAAAAACATCTTTTAATAATAAAAACAGAAAACATACGTCTAATTTATCCTTTTCTTTAGTCTATCATACACATTATATTCGCTGCAAAAGAAATATCTGACGTTTCAATGATGCGTGTTTGCAAGAAATAACATCAACCTCCACTTTTTTGTATTGTGTTCTAGGTATATTTATGACAGAGTTTTTAAATAGATTTTTCAAATTTGAAATATAAATTGACGAAAGAGATACCTATACAGAGCGAAAGTGAGTAGAAGGGTCGGAAGAGGCCACCCTAGGCGTACTTTTTCGAATGAAATCGGAGAAATACTGGAACAGGGCCGAATCTTAAGTACCCAAAAACGACATACATGCATGACTCGATGTATGAATGTGGAAGAAGTGAAAGAGATTTGTCAAAATCGTAGCAGGTGGAAAGAAGTGGTCTCTGCCTACCCCTCTGGGAAACAGGCGTGATTTAATGTATGTTTGTATGTATATTAATTATAATTTTTTTAATATAGCACTCAGGGTATTTGAGCAAAAATTATAATCTCCGGTTAAGGAAGTTTTTAATGGCGATCTTTATACATTTTTTTTCGAGATAATGATTACGGAAATAGAATCATCAGTATAAAACGTAACAAGATATTTTCTTGACCTTACCATTAGCAAAGGCCAACAACAATAACACGAATTTCATTCTACTAAAACTAAACTTAAAAATTTAATTGAAAGATTAGCATCGGGACTTAAATTTAATTTTGTGCACGCGATACATTAGTCTATTAAATGCATCTTCACTAAAAAAATTTTAAAATATAACCAAACATAGTTTCGCCTTACTACAAATGCAAAAAAACTAAAACTAATGATGTTACGTTTTTTTGTAAAAGATAAACGTAGAGTACATTTTATCAATAACATAAAATAAGCGTAAATATATATTTACGTATAAATGATATACGTATAAAAATAATGAGTATTTTATTGATAATATTAATAAGACTCACAAATAAATCTATGTAAATACATTATATTGAGACGAAATAAATACACGCCAACTAGTCATATGTTTCAGTAACAAATAAATTAGAAGAGGATAGGTACAAGTATTAGCTAAATCTAAAGACGAACAGAAATTCGGCTCTACGCAAGATTGCACAATTTGTTACGGCATTATAAGTAATCTTTTCAGAAAACATTTCCGCGAAGCCTTTAGGTTGGAACAGTTTTACGTTAAACCTCGGAATAAAGATAAAATACGCTTTTCCGTGCCGGGTTGGAAATAAACACTTTACTTAGAAGTCCAATATACAGCACAAAAGGGTGGAGTGCGATTGTTACTTATACTGTAGGGCGCCGCGATAGTAATTTGATTTAAACATGTCGCAAGTAGCTTGTTAGGTTTACTTCTTCCCGCGACCTCGTCAGAGCGTAAGTTTTTATCAGTAAAATTATTCCCTTGAAAACTGATCGATATTTAACATCAATCGATTGGGAATTTAAACTCGTTGACGGAGCAAATAAATATTTTATAGTGTAGTTGTAAGTATCTACAACTACACGTTATTATATCGGTTTACGGAAATATATCTTACAGATTTTATGGAAATCATAACATAAATCACCCATACAAATTGCCTTCGACTAATACCAAAAATACTTGAAAGAAGCCTTTTCAAATTTAAGCCACATAATTACCTACTTCTAATTAAATCCTGTGTAAATTTTAATTAACGTCAGTGGATAACATAATAAAATCCCATTATCTGTGCCACCCTCAAGCAACCAAGATAAAGCCGCGGATAAAAATGGGATGATAAACACGGACCCTAAAGTGAATTATCGCTTTAGTTAATTAACGAGAGCTTATCATTATAATTAAAAGCCGTTTAGTAAGGCAATTTAGCCTAATGCCACATGCGCTAAGAGTGTCCGTGGTGGAGTAGAAGTTCGCTGGATAAGGCAGTAAAAATAACAACAAATCTCTTAAGACGCGCATTTCGACATCGCATTCGAGAAAACCGGACCAAGAGTTTGTTACGTTGGATCAACGAATTTCCTTGTTTACTATCGATTTAAACATATTGAATCGTAAAATACCACTGACGAGGATAAAGAGGGTTTAGCGTAATAAAATACTAGATAGAAACGAACTGTTGCCTTTGAAAGACGCCTTTGACGAAAAGAGGTAAAAAAAACTCGCAATCTGAAAACTATTAATTCCTATTCAAATGATTTACTAGTCAGTTAACCGCTATCTGGACTTAAGCCTCTTTTCGAGTGAGTGCTAACCAGCCAGGGCATTTTTTAAGTCGTGTCAGTCCATTTCATGCAGCAAAGCTACTCGTCCTACTACTGCTTTTATTAAACGTGGTCTCCCCTCTTATACATAAATAACTTTGCTGGTAAGTGTTTCCTAGCGCCAGAGACAATTCTGAGGAAAAAATCAGGCCTTCATGCTACAAGTTTCACCAGCTTCCTAACCTCTTCACTAGAATCTAACAGTGCAAATGCTATTGCTTAGCTGCAGTCATGGACCCTGCGCATGATCCTACTAAACAGAAAACCCGAATTCCCTGCAAAATTTACTAACGGATATTTCATACCAACCGCTTCACATAGCGTCCCTTCCCACAGAACCTATCTCCTCGTTTAGCTGTTTTTCACGCCCATTACCAGCTCGGAAACACTTTATGCGAGTATTAAACTTAATGAACCATAAAGATAATCATGACATATTAACTAAATACCCTAGGGTCCACTAGCTATTGGCTTGATAACTAATAAACATAGATTAACTACTTTTACACGTCCTTGATGTTGTCTTTAGTCAGTAATGAGGAATAAGGATCCTCTAGGGCGAGATGCGTGATTAAGACCGTGGAAGAAAGTTATTATTTTAGCTCTAACTTTATGTAGTAAAAGAATAACGACACGCGGAGTTTGGAAAAGAAAATGTTAGCTTTTTATCACGTTTCGCGGAGGCCTTAATCGAATCCCAGGTATTTCTGCCGGTGTATTTTTTGTGATTCGACCGACGATTGATGGAGTGTTTTTACCTATTGGTTTTACGACTCCTGAGGGTTAAAATGGAAAAAGATAACTGTTGTTAGTAACGGGGCGTGTACTATAAAGGTGAGTGCAGCTTTATATAAATAAAATGATTATTTATATTTTGGTAGAGCTTATTTATTTAACTTTGAAAAATAACTGATAAAGGACACGTGTGTCTTGTCCAACGTTCAGGGGGCGAGTCTCCAGAAAACAAACGAGATAAACAGTCGCTGTTCAATCGAATTACTAAAATCGAATTCAAAATATTAGAAGTAACCGCGACGTTTATACAAAAAGTACAGTGCAATAAGGTTACAAAAACCTTCTTGCACTACATCCCTCGTCCCTCTGGGAACTAGGATGGAACCTACCAGTCCCTATTGCCCTACCTAAGCGGGGCCCTAGCATCCGTTCTGTTGTACAGAATAGCTAACTGTGCGAACAAAACATGTCGGTGAAAAGTTTAGTTAATAAAAAGCAAACCGACGTATAATAGAACACAGTGAGCTTTCACCCGCACAAACCTCGCAAAACATCGGGTGGCGGATGCAAGACAAAATAACTACCTGCCTAACCTTAACAAACAAACTTGATAGCTCAGCATAGAAGATGCAGACCTATCAAGAACCTATCATTCCAGCATTGAAGATGCAGGAATACAAACCTCTGACAGTTCAGCATGGAAGATGCTGAATTGTCTTACAAAGATTTCCTACCTATCCCTACAAATAACCCTATTAGATCAACATGGAGGATGCTGACCTTGCAACAACTCTGACAGTCTAGCATGGAAGATGCTAGCTTATCTCCCAAAGAAGGTAAGATGGACCTATGTCCACTTTCATCCGTCAGTGACATGACCTTCGCCCTGTCACTTCTGGACCAAGTTATCCTACCTGTAGGAGTAATATTCATGATATCGCTCCCCAAATAAATAGTCAAAATTATTATATTTTTATTCAAGTAAAAATAGAGCCGCGCCTGTATCACACATCTCGGCCTGAGATACGGATACAGCGTCTTCGCAGCATGATGATGCACGATGCAGACAGCCATGGCACCAGGGCGTCTTGTGGTCATCTTTTTCACAGTCAGCTTTCCGCCTTCTGTGATGCAGACAGCCATGGCACCAAGGCGTCTTGTGATCATCTTTTTCAACTTGTTTTGCGATGTATTTCCACATGAAAAAGAAACTTTATTAAGACACCTGGTAAACCCAAGTTAAAAAGTTAAAGCTGATGCATCATCATCATCATCAAACTGCATGGCACCAACTCATAATGCGCAGCATGTGGCTGTTCAGCAGCTAAGTCATGCAACCAACTATATTTTAATTAACAACAAGATAATCACAAATAGAGAGAGTGAGAGCAATGCTAACTCTCAGATGGGAACTTCTTAAAGGGACTAAGAATTACTAAAAATCAAAAATCAGTTCCAGTCGCTAGGTTTTGCGCCTATCCTTTGCTCCACTGAAAATAAATTCATTCATAAAACATTAAGAAATACCGTACAGTAATCACTGAATCGATTTGTCATGCCTTCACTGCTGCACGACCGGAGCGCCTGCCTACTTCTTAACCGCTACTATAAGACATCGGTCATCAGTCATCTGACAGCCATCATCTGACATCAGGCTTCTCAGCCCAGCATCATTGAACATGAAATAAACAACACACATAATAACAAAATACAATTAATCAGTAACACCTGCGAATAAATAACAATTAAACAATAAGCAATAAACAATAAACAATTAAGCACTACATCCCTCGTTCCCAGAGGGACGAGGGATGTAGTGCAAGAAGGTTTTTGTAACCTTATTGCACTGTACTTTTTGTATAAACGTCGCGGTTACTTCTAATATTTTGAATTCGATTTTAGTAATTCGATTGAACAGCGACTGTTTATCTCGTTTGTTTTCTGGAGACTCGCCCCCTGAACGTTGGACAAGACACACGTGTCCTTTATCAGTTATTTTTCATAATAACATCATGTACAAACTCTTTGGTTTGAATCGAGAAGTTCATATTTTGCTTTTTATTTGACTTAAATGCCACTTTGATGTCATTTCTAAGGCAAATTTCCCCTTTTGCGAAATCCATGACGACGCAATTTTCTCTTAGGAAATCCTGACCTAGGATTAAAAGTTCTAGGGGATCTTCTATCAGTACAAAATTGTGGCGAAAATATACGTGACCTATGACGAGGCCTACGTCGGCTTTGCCTATCACTTTAACCGAATGTCCACCTACGGCTCGCAGTGGTATAAGAGGAGAATCAGTATAGTCTGCCAGCTTCAAACTCGACCAAAGTGCTCGCGACACACAAGAGACTGATGCCCCTGTGTCAACTAGCGCCTCACAATTAACTTGATTTATCTGCAACGGAATAATGGGTACAAAAACATTCTTAACCCTATCCGCGTTGGATTGTTGTTCCTGAATAACCGGATTTAAAGACCTACACCTCGCCGTGTCCCGGTTTACTGACGACGGGTGCTGTAGTTTGGGGGTTGCCTTGATGAAGACGGTGTATCTTGCTGCCTCCTGGGTCCCTGTTGCTGCTGACTCCACGGACGCGGGCGTAAATTATGCGACGGCGGTGTACCCGGTTCGAACTGTACCCGGCGCGGTGTCGCTACTGCCGCCGGTGCTTTATATGGCGTCACATACTGCGACTGTGGCGTGTGCATCCCCAGATCTCCACGACCACGGACGTCTTCAAAACTGACTTCTGGATTGAAGACTGGCAATTCCACCCGTTGTGTATAAGTGTGTTCGAAGTTATAAACATCTTCCACCTGTATTATTGTTTTTCTTAATTCATCTTTGGAACTGAACAATCTTGAGGCAAACAACCATTGATAACGTTCGCCAACGGATGTAATGTAGTGCTTGATAAACTTCGTATCCTCTTTAATTTCTGCCTTCGCGGCTAAACCTTCCAAGGCGTAGAAGTACTCAATAAGCGATTCATGATTCTGCTGTTTTCTATAATAGAATTTTTGAGCAAAATCAATTTGTGACGCGAATTGGTCTTTTAAACCTTTGACGAGTAGCTCGTACGTAGTAAACGCAGCATAATTTGTTTTATACCACATCAATGCTGGTCCGTCCAAATAAGCTGCTATCGCATACTTCTTCTGATCATTCGTCCATGATTTTATAATGCCGATGGCTTCAAATTGTATTATAAAATCCTCAACATCCGATAATCCGTTGAATTTTTTCGCCGGCATATTTTCTGCGCTAAACATGGTTTCTGTGGGCAGAGAAAAAGTACACAAGTAAACGACACAGAATACTCCCTGTTTTATACTCTTCTTTGACTTCCTTCCTTCCTTCCTTTGTTATTGCAAACAATCACATCTGTGTCGGGGATCGTACGTTTATTCCTCCAACAACGCACCGCACGAAAACGGGAAACGCACCTCCACCATATAAAGGTGAGTGCAGCTTTATATAAATAAAATGATTATTTATATTTTGGTAGAGCTTATTTATTTAACTTTGAAAAATAACTGATAAAGGACACGTGTGTCTTGTCCAACGTTCAGGGGGCGAGTCTCCAGAAAACAAACGAGATAAACAGTCGCTGTTCAATCGAATTACTAAAATCGAATTCAAAATATTAGAAGTAACCGCGACGTTTATACAAAAAGTACAGTGCAATAAGGTTACAAAAACCTTCTTGCACTACAGTACTAAAAGAAAAAGCGAAATGTTGATTTTTCAGTAAAATAAAAATGGTGGAACTATGGGCTTGCGCGGACATGCAGTTGGTTCTGCGTTTAATTTTTAGTTTATGTTTTTGTTCCATTTTATGTGGTTGTTTTGTGCAGAGAAGCCAGGCTCGCTCGTTCAAACTTGCAAAACTTGGCTTCTGCCATGCAATTGTGCGGCGATTCTTGTGACGTTTTAACGGCGCTGGTTTAGACAAGTTTCGAGTTTGCTGCGTTAAGAACTGATACCCTAGGATAGCTGATCAGTAAATCACTCGTGTTATGGAACGAATGATTAACTGATCACCTATCCTTAATAAATGCAAAAGTGTTTATTTGTTTGTTGAATAGCGATATTTTATATGTCTTCAACACGTTGTGTAGCCGTAGGTAAAAGGTAGGTAGTATCAAATTAAATTCTTAAGAACTCATTGGAGATTGAAACTCCATGAAAACCTTCCCCATCATTTAATTTTACCTAGCATGATTGCTTCAATGTAGTATCCACCACTTGGTTGATCGAAAACACTCTATTTTCTGTTAAAGTTTTTTTTAAGTAATCTTTAGAGGCTCTTAACTTAATCCAGTTTAACATTTTCAAACTCCATATTTCTTAAACATCTAGTGCACACTATTGAATATGTTAAAAATATTATTTGAACGAACTTTTTTCTTCTTTGTTTTCATTAAACGAATTGTTTTTTTCTAGTTAAGTAAAAAATGAAAAAGATAAATAAATTAAATAAGTTAAGATTGGTTGAAATCAACCTTCATTACCTTCCCAAAGAAATCAAAACCCGAAAAATGCAATGATTGTGGTGATAAACACGTGTAACGTGTTAAAAAAAAAACTTTACATTGTCCACAGTAGTATCCCTGTTAAGTGTTAACGAATAATTGAGAGAGAGTTAATTGTTCGCAGTTAACATCCTCGTCCAAAAATGCCAAGGCTTGCAGAAAAACGGATATTTATATTTCGTTGATTACGAGAGAGCTTTTGACAGTGTTCGTCACGAGATATTTATGCGTTCTTTTAAATATATTAGGATTAAGCATAGTGAAAATTGTGAGTTAATGGGAAGGTACTCTGAAGCTGTCATTTCCGAAGCGCTGGAGCAAACGCTGGAGGCTGGATTTCGAGCATTCAAAATCAAGTCAAGTCTCCGTGTCTTTAATAGTCTTCTACGGCGCCGAGGTATGGACTAAATAGAACACTCGTCATCGCCCGAAAGCTTTAGAGATTTGGCTTTACCACAGAAGGCTGAAAATGAGTTGGATTCAACGAGTGAAAAATGTAGAGGTGCTACGCAGAGAAAATATCCCATGAACTACAGTCTGCAAACAATTAAAAAGAGGAACATGGCTTATTTGGGTAACATTATCAGAAACAAGCAATACCAACTACTTCAAAGACGAAAATTCAAGGCAAAGGAGCTACTGGCAGACTTAAGATGTCATGGCTCGGGAATATTAAAAACCGGACACACGTTGCCACGGTTGAAGAGCAATGCCGATTGGCAAGAGATCAATTAAAATTAGAGAAAGGAAAAATAGAATAGGTATATATTTTTTTAAACTTTTAACATGTCTCTTAAGACATGCTTAAAGTAACAAGCCGAGACTTGCTCACCTAGTTCTGTAAAATATTAAAATAATCCCGTCTACTTTATTCAGTTGATTATTGTAACTTGATACTTTAAAAAGCTTTTAGCGGACGAAAGTTTCTTGGTATAAAAATTTGATTTCAGGAAATGGAAAATAATTTTATATCTATAGGTAGTTCAGTAGGAAAGTTCTGAGTAACAGACACAGTTTTCTTCAGAGTCTTCTTTATACTGTTACATTCAGAAGGTAGTTTTATACGGTGAGTATCAAATCGTCCAAGCTCCGTTTATCTCTGTTTTCATTTCTTTATTTGGCCTAGAGTAGAAACGTTATCTAGCATTTGTAACTATTTTTGGATGAAACATGTTAGTTAAAACTACTAATGACTTTGACGATAGCCGCTTTATCGACAAATATGAGTTACAGTAAATCAGATATTTACGAGCTCTATTATTTATCTTCACAGGTCATAACAATAATACTTGGTCAATTCTACTCTTTACTTAACTACGCAATGATTGGTAATGAACGACTGATAACCCTGACCAAAACATTGCCATAACGTTATTATGCAAACGGAAAGTTTCCAGTTAAATCTGAAGACACTCTGTTTCAAAAGGATAGACTCGAGCAAATCTGGTAATTAATTCGAAATAGAGACGTTCAAAATATTCGACGCCGAATGAATTCGCTCTTTGACTCGATAATGGAAGTTCGGGAAATTATTTGAACCGCTCGTCGTGTAAGTTGACGTTTGTCACGCACTGTGTTTTTTTCTTTATTTATATATTAATTAAATAAGTTGTGATTGTTTGAATTGTAAACTAAAAGAGGCGATATTTTTTTACCCTTCCACTTACAAAATAGCAAAAGCGATTGGTTTTTAATACATATTTTATTTTAACCTAAAGTGATGTATATTTTATGTTGAAGTTATTTGATTAAAACTATATTCGTTTTGACATTTATCGTATTGTTGTTGTGAAGTAAATAAGAGCTGAGCTATCATAACATAACGTTAATGATACGATAACATTTCAAAATAAATATGGTTTGACACAGTAGAGAATATTACTTTACTTAGTTTCATTTATTTCTACTGAAAATATTTAAAACTAAAAGGATTCTGTAGAGAGAGCGAACTTACCAAATATTCCTATGATTCTTTAACCCGAACCTCACAGAACAAGTCGGAATTAATTATGTCTGTTTGCTTCAGAATGTCCAATTTTAACTCATGTACCGGTTTACCTTTGAACCCTCACGTAAGATTTAAACAGGTCTAATGTTGCCCAAAATTAATTGAAGACGAGTTGTTTAATGGGTGACCAACTATTTATGTATTTACCTCGTTCGCATTTAAGCCGAATAGATAATAGGGCAGTGGAAACAATAATATTCTGACGAGTCGTTCCTAAACGGGACACTTTTAGCCTAGTTTTAGTTTTATCCAGATGATTTTGAAACGCGTTGATACACGATATTAGGCCACTATCAACATAAAAGTCACAGTTTTGTGGGATATCAGTCCCATTTTGAACTACTATGTTGGTTTTATTTTCGAGTGCAAGGAATTGGTATATTTTAAATAATTAATTAATTTTCCCGATTTTCATCCAAAAAAAGTACTTTATAGTGTTCTCGGCATTTGTAGAGAACCTCTTGTAAGACGTTTTAAAAGCGCGGCATTTCGGCCTCAGTGCGTTCCCCAAACGAAATTTGTGGATAGGTATTTTCAATTAACACTTTCGTTTGTGTTGGAGTACTCAATTTCTCGGTCGGCTGGTCGAACACAGCCTTCCCACAGCCTCCCACAGCCTTCGGCGTTAAATATCTCATCATTATTATTAAAACAGTCGCTTTACTCCATTTTACTTGCTCTTTCTTATGAACCAGCAAGCAATCAATCGTTAAGTGGTAGACTGACATGGTTGGTTTGGTTTGGTTCCATTGTGCAAACGTTAGTTAGTGTGTAAGTAGAATACAGTGCTTGAAAGGTATTTAAAAATGATCCTACCTGAAAAAAATCCTGAGTTTTGTCTCTACCTGGAAGTTAAGCATCCCAATGGAAACGCAGACCATTCAAAGTGTTGATACAAAAATTGACCACTCCGAGAATATCTTATTAACATTTTCGTTCTGTCATTCATACATAATTAAAATAAAAACATCCAACATCTAAATATCCAATGATCCTCAAAACTCACATTCATAATACCTACTGGAATAATTAGTACAATATATTATACTCGTATATCAGGAGTAACATTTGAAGGTTCTGTATTAATTATTAATACATAAATTCTCCATTATACTCATTACATAATCGACAGCTTCTTTGGCTTTTGTCTCTCAAACCAAAGACTAGTCAATAGACATAGACAAGACACGTCACCTAATAACGGAGTTTCATTATCTTTTACGAGACGGCGGCACAGGGACCGGCTTACTCCCTCATTAACACTTTTATTGTAGCCATGTTGCTACCGACCGAAACGACTAGCATGAACAACGTTTACTACGGGAAGCTGAAAGACGTACCTTTTTACGTCTTATTCACTTTCCTTTCCATTCAATGTCCATGGCTGTACGTTTTGGAAAATATATAAATAAATAGCACGGGACAATGTCACACCAATTGACTTAATCCCAAACTAAGCTCTAGGTTTTTACTATGGGTACGTAGACAACGATATATTCAAATTCAGATTCAGATTTTATTACTCAATATTATTATTATTAGAGCCTCTTTATTTCCTTAATAAAAATATTACATTTCATTCAACAATATTTTCTTTTAAAATATATTATATATAAAAAAGAGTATGTATGATAATTTTACATTTAAAATTGTAATGATTAGGTAAACGATAATACATTTTCATGCATAAATGTTTTCAATTATTAATATTAATTTCATTAAGGACCTCTCTGCGAGTAAAGGCCTCCTCCATTTTACTCCATGCGTTTCTATCTTTTGCCTTTATAGTCCATTCTTTGCCTGCCACTTTTCGTACCTCATCTTCCCATCTTTCTTTAGGTCTTCCTCTGTTCCTTTTATTATGAGGTCCTGCCCACGTAGTAACTTTTTTTGTCCATTTATTTTTATTCATACGCATTACATGGCCAGCCCACTTCCATTTCAGTTTTTTGCAATGTTCCAAAGCATCGATTACATTTGTTGTTTTTCTGATATCTGTATTTCTCTTCCTGTCAATTCTTCTTAAGTTCAAAATACTTCTCTCCATCGCTCTTTGGCATGTTTGTATTTTATGTTTGGTTTTTGCGTTGTATATCCAAGTCTGGCAGCCATAAGAAAGACATGGCAGTATACAGGAATCGAGAATTATTTTCTTGAGATTTACAGGCAGTGTCGATTTCAGTACGTCTTTGTAGCTCCAAAACTTGTTCCATGCTAAGTTTATCCGTCTGTTTATTTCATCTTGATGTCTGGACTTGGTAAATGATACTTGTTTGCCCAGGTATGTATACTTTTGTACATATTCAAGCTGGGTGTTATTGACATTTATTGGTATTTTTTCAGCATTAGTCATAATCTTTGTTTTCATGGAGTTTAATTCCAAGCCGATCTCGCGGCTCACAGAGTCGATTTCACGGACCATTTTTTCTAATTTAGTTGCTGAGTCTGCGAATAGAATAATGTCGTCTGCGAACCGTAGATTGCTTAGATATTCGTCTCTGATACTTATACCTTTATCTTTCCAGTTAAGTTTATTCATTATGCTTTCCAAAACTGTTATAAATATTCTAGGAGAGAGAGGGTCACCTTGTCTTACTCCTCGGCAGATTTTTATTTCAGAACCTCTAGTTTCCATTTTAACACGGCTCACACTTTTGCTATATATATCTTGTAAGAGTTCGATGGTTTCTGAAGGTACGCCGCACTCGTCTAGGGCTTTCCACATACTTTCATGAGAAATAGAGTCGAACGCTTTGGCGTAATCAATGAAAGCAAGGTAGAGCGGTCTCCCTCGTTCTGTGTATTTTTCTATGACTAATTCCAATGTGTGGATGTGATCTGTAGTGGAGAAGTTCTTCCTGAAACCTGCTTGTTCAGGTGGTTGATGTTTTTCAGTATACTTCACAAGGCGTTCTTCAAGGCACGATGCAAATAATTTATAGATATTTGGCTGTAAGCTAATGGGTCGATAGTTGCTTATATCAGCCGGGTCTCCTTTTTTGTATAATAAAATTATATCGGATTACTCAATATAACACAGTATAAATTAAATGAAATTCAAATTATTTACAATAAAATATATTATATAAATAATATTAATTGTACTATACATTATATGAAATAAATACTTATTTAGAGAAATAAACATTCTTAAATACATAGAAAAACCCCCTTCACCATGTTTCTGAAAAACTAATATTCGCGCTCATCACATCTGCCTTTAGATGACGTCGCACTCAGAGTCAGTGACGAATAAGTCGTTCCTTAGTAACCATTTTTCATACCCTAGTTCTAAATGCATTGCTTAGTCTTTTAGTAAAACAACTGTTTAAATACATACACAGTGGTAGAGACAAAGCGGGCATAAAATTCGTTTCAGTTTCGTTTTTACGTTTCGGTAGTCACATGACATAATGTTTCTCTGGCCGTCCGTCGAAATGTCACACTCGTTTTACTAACTCATTTTATTACGTCGTTTGCTGACTCTTCACCTTTTTGCTATAAATTTTAAATTTATTATTTACTTAGATATAAACGTACCAGTTAGCATTTTTTTCTCAATCGCATTTTAACATTAAACGTTACCGTAATACGAGTAAATTTAATATAACCCACCTATTTATTACTGTTAGTAGTTTTAGCCTTTGCACAAAAAGTAAAGGTATGAAGGAGCTAGTTCTTTTATTTCGTACACTCAGGAGCGAAAATACCGGGTCAGAGTGCGTTTTTCATACAAACGAGACTATTTCGAAGCCTTCGTTCCTCGCCTGGGGTTGTTTTGAGTGAGGTTTAATGGTGGATACTGCGAGGTTCAATAGAGGTCAAAAGTTCTTAAGATACCTGACTGATCGCACAATCAGTTAACACCACAGCGGGAGAGTTTGGGTCAACACTTGAATTTCCTTACATTTTATTGCCATTTTAGATCTTTTTCTGAACATGCTCAATTCCGGCGTTAACCGCAGATTTATTCAGTTGGGTATCCTAGGCACTCTGGAAGTCCTGTATCGATGCTCGAGGTATTCATCATCAGATTACACTAAAAGCATTCCCTGGCTTTGAAATAGCCTCTTTAGTATGAAAAACGCACTCTAACCCGTTATTTTTGCTCCTGAGTGTATGTTGCGGACCATGCTAAGCGGCTGGATATTATTTTTTCCCTGTCCCGGCCGGCTGTTATTGGCTATGAAAGAATCATGTGGTTATGTTATTCGTCGTTTGATACGTGCTGATGCTTTATTAAAGTCGTGTGTAACATGTGCTACAAGCTGTAGGTATATGTGGAAATGTGATTTGGTAACTGAGTTTGTGTTACAATATTTTTCAAGTAGGCCATTTAATGTAACTCAAGTAAACACTAGTAAGTACGTATGAAAGTGCATGAGGGTATCATTTTGAGATCAAGATAAAAAATATATCCTATCCTCCTAAATGTCCTATAATTCAGCTGTGTCCTTGATAAGACTTAAACTATGTTTTTTTTGAGTTACCATTGCCTAAGAAGTTTCCTTTTAATAGTTCAATTGACAAAATCAAATATTTTGTCGAACATTCGATTTTGTTCCTTATTTTTATTTTGATCAGTGTATCAGCCTCTACAAGACGAACATGCACGTGAATAAAACAAAACAAATATAAATAACTCCCTACTAGCAGAACAGATAAAATTTTCATTTTAATTCAATATTAAAGATTTTTGTTGTGAAATGATGTTATCTGACAGTCATTTTATTTTATTTTTTATTTATTTAACCTATGAAAAAAACAGATAATAGACATTACAAAATATTAAAAAAACAAAGAATCTCTTAAAGTTAGGTTTAGTCTACATCTTAAAACACCACTAAGAGTTACAGGTTTAAAGACCTTATTGCACACAGTAAAATACAACAAAGGCGAAATTAATGCTACAAGCATTCTATACCAGTCAATATTTAGGTGAAACAGATATCAAAATATAACTACCCATATTTTGATTTCATGACATAAATCGACATTCTAACTACCACTCACCAACCCATTTACAATGCTATTGACTTTACTCCGTCATAACGAAAGAAAACGGCAGATCCTAATTTTATCTAACAGATAGTTTTATCTGGAGATTGAGAAATCGGCCCTTAATTAAGGATGTTTCTGTTTCTATACAATTAGGTATGAATCAATGCAATAAATAAATCAAATAAATACGTATACGTTAATCGAAACACCGAACATTCATTACGCAGATTTTTTTTTTCTTCAAAAGCATTTTTCACCACTATTTTTTTTCATATATTATTAAGGCTTATCTTATTTAACCTAACCTATCTAATTCATATAAAGATGTTATAACAGTTTTGCAGGGCGTTTGTTATTATTGTACCATGTTTTTTGTTTATAATAAATTAATAATAATAATAAATCCTAACAACATCGCGGTTTCCGGAGAAAATGGCGTTCGATGACGAAGTGACACAATTGATGAAGTGAAATTCTATAAAATCATTTAACACACATAAATAAACCAGAACGAAACCTTTTGTGATGCAGATCTCAAACTGTGGGGTTGTTTACGACCATAAAATCTGTCATGTAACGGCAGTCCCTTGTCCGCTAGTCTTACAGATAACTACTTCGAGAACCCTCATAAATCACTCGAAGGATTTTACAGCCATGTTTGATGCGTCAAATGAAAATGACCTGAGTTGAAAATTAAATGAAGCTTTAACGGTTCTCTGCCTTCTGGCAGAAATGGGTATCATATCCGGCCGCATGTATCGTTTCCCAACCGTTTCATTTGCCAACCCGCTTTTATTTCTGTAAATGTAAATATTTTAGGCTTTTTATAGAAACTAACCTAACGTTACCTACGATGGAAGTGAAATAAACCCTGAAATATTTACAGTTACAGAAAAAAGAGCGAGTTGGCAAATGAAACGGGAACGATTTATTCGGCGAAACATATTTCGTCAAAAAGGCAAGATACCAGCTTTAACCTTTGGCTTTTAACCTTTTTAAAGTTAGGATTGACGGATGGAAGCACAGTGATAAGGCTCTGTTTGACACCCTTTTGGTACAAATCCCTAAAAATCAACCTTCCGTTTTTTTTGAACGTAGGTTTTCTTCTGAGTAATGTTAATACTCAATCTTAGTGGTACACTCATCACCTAATCTATAAAAAAGCAGTATTTACAGCTAAAGACGCATGATCTTATAGCAAAAACACTTACCAATGATTCATCAAACCTAATGGAACGCAAGTTTGGAAGAGAGGACTAATCTAACCTAATTTCTTTCAAGATTGATAATTTGGGTATTGTATGAAGCATCGATAAATATCGGTGACAACGCAGCAAACATAAGACGTGTCATCTATTCCCTCATGTAATTACGTGCCACATCCCTAAGGAGACAAAGTTATTATGAATGTTAGCCAGTTTTGATGAACAGTTAATTCGGCTGATAGTATACTTTGGACTGACTTGACTCACCACAAACAGGTTCTGTATCTGGTATGTCACGAGCACCGGGATATTTTTTTTAGTAAATTGTTTGGTTCACTATGGCTTACATAGAAAATTGTGAAATTAAAAGTCCAAATCCAAAGTAAGCCTAGTCAAAATGTGTTTAATAATACTTTTTAATCTTTTTTTTTCGGTTGCCCATAATTATATAGAATTTCACTTCATCGATTGTATTTTTTCTTTGAAAGTTATTTTCTGCTGGAATCATGATGTTTTCACGATATCTTAAACATTAATTTTGTAGGTTAGACATTTGACAACACACAAAAAAAAAACCATTTTGATTAAAATCTAATTTGGATATTATTCAAAATTAAATACGCACGAGTTAAGATCCATTATGTACTTACTTTTAAATATCTTTATCTTCTAGTTAGTATTTTTACATGGTGTAGTAATTTAATTTTTTAAGTTTTATATATAAGGGTGTTACATAAAAGTCACATTAACCGAAGCGAAGCAACGACGGGTTGCTAGTAATGTAATAATTGTTCACCGAACGCATTAATGATATCCGTGATGATTGTTACTTTGTAATACTCGTAACAATGCAACAACGCATAGATCAGAACTGTAACGGGATAAACTGGCCTTTTAGCTTCTCTTTTTTTTGATTAATTCGTTATTTGTTGATTTCCTTTTGGTATAAAAAGTAGTTTATATATGTACATACATAAATACTATCATTACTCGTACTTAGGCAACGCTCATAATTACCAAAGTGTTATAACGAACGCTGCGGGTCATTCTGATACCGTTATCAATGGCAATATTTAGCGGTTGATAATAGACGGCTAGAAGAGTTTTTTTTAACGTCTGAATCCGATATTCTGATTAGGATTTGCTCTTTTTTTAATTATTGTTCCAGCTAATCAACTAACAAAGTGATAATTTATCTATCAACCTACAAAAACCCAATTTTTTACATTTAAATAATTACAAGAAATGTTTGTTAGTACGTTTTGAAAGCATGATTCGTGTCCGTATTGTCAAATTAAAGTAGTATCAAAGATTCGATGAAAAAAGAAACCCACAGCAAATTTCACAGTAGTTACGACGATTATATAATTACTAGAGGACACTCGCGACTTTGTACTATTATATAGACTGGGTTTCCTGGATCTCCTCCCATTTAAACCCGTTAGGGAATCAATATTCAAAAACACCTTTCAGTGCACCCCTTGGGTATCCAAGGAATAGTCCCTAGGTCCTGCGGTTGCGGCTCTGCGTTGATCGATCAATCAGTTTCTTCTTTCATATTTACAAGAGTAGATTGTGCCCAAGGTTCAAGCGCCGGCTACGATATCAATACCATAAAAACACTTGCGATACGATAACAGTTGTTATCATAACACTTTACGCTTCATGGCGGCTTATGTAACTCTTGGTGTGATAGTTATATTCATTTGTGCTTCGACCCAAGAGGACGTACAGTCACAGTAAGTTTTGATCTTTTACATTATTAATTCTAAAGAGAGCTAAGTTAACTCATTACTTTTCAATACATCAATGAATTACAAAACCGTGAGCCAAAGTTGTCCCTTGCAAGACAGACTGCAAGACAGATGCCGCTCTCTCGGCCTGATTTTATAATAATTAATATTAAAATTGATCGCCACTGTCCATGAAAACTGGTAAATTATACAGCACCTAAAATGAATATGCGAACATGTCGGTGTCGGTGTCAATCTTGGGAAATATTTGCCAATTTACCGTATTCAAAAGACTTTTAACGATCCGGCTCTAGATAATGAAATTACTTTGTAATTACTCTTTCGTGACTCCATATTTGCCCTGAATTTATCGCTAACGCTTTTTTTTCGATCTTGTTATGTAAGTTATCTTACAAATATAAAGTTTTGTAATATGTTTGTCAGATGTTTTTTTTTTGTCGAATTTTCATAAGGTTTTTGGAATGTAAATTGTGTTCAAGGTGTTTTAGCTTTAAATATTAATACCGCTACCCTAAGTAGACTATTTAATTGCTGGCACGTGCCTGTTATTGATGCATAAACTATAAATTGTACTGTCTATATAATATATATCTCAACTTGTGGTGTTTATAAAGAAATAAATATCAAGAGACAATTTCGCAAAAATCGACCTAGTCTCAAAACTAAGCTCAAGGCTTGTACTATAGGCAAAAGACAACGATAAACATACTTATGTAGAGAAAAGCATACTTAATATTAAAAAAAAAAAGAATCAGAAACAAAACCTCGCGCTCGTCCCACGCATATCTGCCCTTATCGGAATTTGAACCCGGGACCGCTATCTTCGTAGGCAGGGTCACTACCAACCACGCTATCAATGCGCTATCAGGAATCAGCAAGGCATATTTTATTTAAAAAAAAAAACCTATTTAACCATCGGGTTAGCCAAAGAACGGTTGCGCGTGACACTAGTACAATATAGTAGGAGATATAGGATAGGATAGGAGGAGCAGGAGGCGGGTTTTATATAATTATACTTATATTTTATGTTATCTCTTCGGTCAACATAACTTCTCTGTATTTCCTATTTGCACTGGGTGTCCGCTTCCCTATTTCGCCTCTTTCCTATCCGGATATATATTATTATAATGTGCCTGTGCTTTGTACATCTATTTTGTAAGCCCTTCTCCGACCCAGTTATTGTTTTTTGTGTTTTGTATTCATTTTCTTGCGGTCCGTTTGCCACTTTGTAGGCTGTTTGATTGTAATTTCACACAGTGGTGTAGTTTTTCTAAATGTAGAACCAACAAAATATTTACCTTATTTCTACTAAGTCTACCATTTTTGTTCATAATTGTTAGTATTGTTATGTAACCTATTGCTTTGTTTACATTGACGTCATTGACTTAGCCTCCCATAGACTAGAGACTATAGATTTTTTTGTTTTTTGATTCCTTGGTGTTGCCAGCAATAACTGGATACAAATTTTTGGTTGTTCGTGACTATTTCGAACGAATGATTGTTTCATAATTCATGTTGTTTTTCTTTTGATGGTGTTTTTTGTTATGTGTGTCACTTTCCGTCTCTTCACCTAGCGGGTGCAACGGATCAGTGCTGGCTTTACGGCTAGCGAATGCTGAGTTGGGACCGTTTCGCAACAATTTCTCTTTGCCTTTTTTTTGTATTTATTTATGTGATTTAATTTTGTATTGTTGCGAATAAATGTATCTTCATCTTTATCTGTATCTTCATCAACATTTTAGCGCGTGTATGTTGAATTTGGTCGCAACTCGGGCAAAGCGTAAAAAATATATTTAAATCTTCATTATATTGTCTTTGTACAATAAAGTGTTTACATACATATAAACATATTTTTACGTAACTAGGATGTACCCGCGTTTCTACTCGTAAGTTCACGCAGTTATCTTTTCACATCTATAATATTAGTAGGATATCTTAGCTACATTTTTTATTTAAAAAGTAAAAACGAGTGTTTAACTGCCTTGCGTACAGTCGAGTTCTTAAATATGTGAAGAATTTAGTACCATGTCTATTTAATGTCATGGTTAAACTGCCGTATACTTATGAATTGTGATAGCGATTAAACTGACAAGGTACTAAAGTGTACACATATTCATGAACTCGACTATACGTACTTTTACGTTGTACGAACATATTTTTGGAGAAGTCACACGCAAATCAGAATTCGTGTACCTCCGCGATTGAGCTACTCAATACTTAATTTTTACCAAAGAATGATGGGCAAATTGGCCCATATAACCAATACAAATCTCATGTATACCACGTGAAATCTAGTTACATAAGCTTCATTTTCTAATACGGGGATAAACTACAAAAACCCCGGAGAAGAGAGTTATCAGCCTGCAAATATTCGCAAACAACGGTTATTGTTTATTTTTTTATACTTCACTAGCTGTACCCAGCATGTGTCGCAATGCTATTACCCGTATATCCGACTCACGGTTGACCGATTTTACTATTTACAACAATTACAACAAACAGTGGGATCAATAAACCTACATAAGTTATAATTATATTGACGATTGGGCTGGGTTCCATACATTTTTGCCCATCATTCTTTGAACGTTTTCTATCGCGTTTAGTATGTTACAGACACAGAAACAGGCAGATACTCAAGTGATCCTATAATGGTTCCATTTTTAGGTATGAAAAAATGGAACAGGAAAAATAAGCTAAAAACTACCTTATATACTACCTAACATTATTAAAGCTATAATACGTAAACATATGTATGGACTAGAGGACGACTTCGGTTGTTTTAGTTTCCCCTATTTTCTTCTATTATTTATATAGATTCTGCATATTTATTTCTTAATTTTGTCATTTTTTTTCAATATGACACCTTTCTACGAGGCCCTTACTATAATTCAAATATAATAATTACCAGATGACCATCCGCTGGGGAATCGTGAGCGCAGCCAGGATTTGTAATGACTTCGTGAATGCTGTCAACTCCTTCCCTGGGAAGGGAGACCAGGTGGTGGCGGCCATTGCTGCTAGGGATAGGAGCCGCGCGGAGGCGTTCGCGAAGCTGCACAGCATCAAGACCGTGTTCGATTCCTACCAGGCCATGGCTGAAAGCCAAGGAGTAGTTGGTAAGCTACTGAGTAGCTCAGTGCCGACAGTCATCAGTGATCACTAAGAATACTGAAGATTTTTATTTTATTTTAAGACGACTTTTTGATACCGACTGCTCGTTCCTTCTTTGCACATTCCTCATGTAATTATTGAAACCAAACTCATAAATGCAATCATCGTGGGACATTATTTTATCATACTATTACGATCAGTTCTTAGACACTATAATATTTTTATTATCATCGGGTTTACAGATATAAACCCGATACACCCAGTTTCCCTTCTACAAGCAAACCTGTCCCGATCCCTGCTCTTCTCGTCATGGCCATGCTATCGATTGCATATAAAGATCTACTCAATTGTTACTCAATCACAAACATGAAGCTTACATACATACCTTCACGTCTGACTCTCTATGGGGTAGGCAATGACTATGGACGCCAGGTGCACGCACCAGCCCAAACATACCTTTTTCGCGTACTCAACATTCATCTAAACATTCATGCATGTTAATAAAACAATTGATTTTGGGGTGTAAATTACACAATTGAAGAAAAAAATGTGTATCATTAGACTTTCCAAACAAAAGAGTACGTTGTGAAGAAAACAAATGTTAAAGTTCAAGTTTATTTCTCTACTTACAGACGTCGTCTACATTGGTGCCTTAAATCCAGATCACTTTAGTCTCACAAAACTTTTCCTCGACAATGGCAAACACGTCCTATGTGAGAAGCCCCTGTGCCTCAACTTCAAGCAAGCCCAGTGCCTTATCAATCTCGCCAAGAAGAAAAAGCTGTTCCTCATGGAAGCTGTATGGTCGAGGTTCGCGCCGGCGTACCTTAGCTTGGAGAAGGAGATTAACTCTGGAAAGTTGGGAGAGATCAAATTGGTTGAAGCTAATTTTGGAGAGCCTGTTCTCTCGGTTGATAGATTGATGTGAGTTATTTGATAAAACAAGATGTTCAAAAAGAAACATTCTCATGCTTTAGAAATTTCTTATCTTGCGTGCAAAAACACAACTTTTTTAATACGCGTTTAAATTAATTATTTTAGCTTTTAAAACTAATTATGTTAGCGTCTTTTATCCTTTTTATAATTTTTCATAATTTTGTCAGCCAAATGATGTCAACCACTGTACTTTTTTAGACATGTGAGCTAATTTTAACCATTGTATTTAACAGCAAAAAAGACATGGGTGGTAGCGTAGTCCTCGATCTTGGTGTGTACGTTCTTCAATTCGCACAATTCATCTTCAAAGATGAGCCAACCAAAGTGACTGCCTTCGGCGAGCTCAATGACGATGGCGTAGACATCGTGGACCATATCGTCTTGGAGTACACCGGCGGCCGACGGGCCGTATTGAACGCTTATGGCACTGTCAAGTTGTGGAACAAAGCTACTGTCTCTGGAACGAAGGGATACGCGTCGGTGAGACTAATCAATAAAATGTTTTCTGATACCTTTTTATGAGTAAGAATAGCCAAGGAATTTGTAAACTTTGTTACACCCAAAAGCACTTCAGATGCTTTAGTGCAGGTCGAAAATTGAGGGTCACGTCGGATCGCTACCACTCCCCCACCTTCCACCCTCTAACCTGCCACCGATTAACAGTGTTTGAATTGTTGTACGAGGACACAACAACAGACTGGCTAGCGTAACGGCAATCTATCTGTCCTTCTAGGGGTGTCAGTTAAAAGATTACAATCTTGGGTTTGGTGTATTGATAATGCCATTGTCTATGGACCCCAGAGCGCACTTCACTATCAGGTGAAATGTGGTCGTTTGCCCTCTTTATTCCATAAATGAACAAGTTAGAGACTTTTAGGATTTAAATAAACTTAATTAAGTTTACCTTAACCTTAAAATCGCAACTTGACTTCACTATAAGCTACCAATCCAACTATTTACGCAGTCACTAGAAGGGTAATGATTTAAGTAATTTAGTACGTAGACTTTAATCAGTCTATTTATGTCTAATTACTAACAGCATTACCGTTAACTGCCCACTAGTGATCCTTATTATAAGGTGATAAGTTTCACAAATGGTTAGTTAACTGTATTGCTGATTTCATGTAGGTATCATATATACACATATAGAAAATAGTTCTCTGTTCCGATATGTTTACTTGAGATACCTTTATCAATATTTTCTCATTCCATTATCCGATAACAAGCATTGTTAATAACATAAGAGGCCGAGTTTGGTCTTCGACCATTATTGTAAGTAGTGACATAAGAGCTCATTGAAAGATACATTTACTACCACTTTAACTTCAAGAGGGTACTTGAGATTAAATGGCTCCTGTATTATATCACGTAAGATTTTATGTGTGGTGTGCATCGGGTATCGCGGTTTGTAACAAAGACTGGTAACAATTGATTGCATTTTTAAATGCCTATTCATTTATTTCCCCTTTATTTATTGACTTTCTATAAATATAGGTGAAGTGTACTTCACTAAGTCTACTTACTTATCCACATTTTACTAATGCAGGATATCTAGCTAATACGGGTTTGAGTGGTATAGAGCTAGTTACACCAAAGCCAGTTGCTATGCACCGCTAATAGGTCTGCTGATTATTGTGATTGGTTTATTAAAATGGTCTATTCATTATTTTACGCTTCCTAGCACCATTGTAGTAACAACTTTCTATTGCGCTGACCATTCGCTCATGTTTAAGTATTGTTGCACAATGCAAATATACTTGAATGTGATGACATACTGCTACTGTTAATAACGTTTATTTCTTCTTCACCTTCGTTTCTTCTTCAGATAGTTGTACGTCTCACTGTGCTAATATTGCACCGTTTTGAATTTACTGGAGTTGTGTTGAAACAAAATATCCCTGTTACCAGTTATCTAAGTCTTCATAACATTGTTCTGATACATCAGCCTTCAAAGTCCGTCTAGCTCATTTTGCGTATTTTCTTAGATACCAACGTATTTAAGAACATTTTTTTCAAGTGAATGTATTTCTCACAGGTTGAAGACCCCTTCCATTTCCCAGACAAGTTGATACACGTGGATGGCAAGGTTGAGAACTTTCCGCTGCATACTTCCAAATTACCGTACAACTTCAACAACAGCCCCGGGCTCGTTTATGAGGCCATGGAGGTTGCGAGGTGCCTTCGAGAAGGTGGGTTTGATACAATGCATAGATGATTCGGTCGTAGTGCAGTGTAACTAATGGGTATTCCAAAACTCACTACTCAAACTTGGTATGATGTGCGCGTGTGAGTGCGTGTGTACCGGAGTTTTGGTTAGGTACTTGATATTTTATCTTTCGGAGATACGATAGTTATGCATTATTTTAGTTTGGACGCACTGATCTGACTACACATTTTGTACCTAAACTAAGTAAGGAATTGGTAAAAAATACCTCCTAAGTTATTTTTTTTTACCATATCTAGTTATACTTCATTAAGATATCATATCACTTTAGATAGTAGTACTCGTACAAGCAATTATAGTATCATCATTATCATCATTATATTGCCCGATGGACGTCCACTCCGGGGCGTGGCCTTTCCTGCAGTAGAATTAATGTTTGTATTAATGATTAACGTGTACAGTCAACGTCATAAATAAGTGATCATTTATGTACCTTGTCACTTTAACGTCATGTTTGAAATGTCATACAAAATTGTGAAATGATTGAAAGCGACAAGGTACATAAATGATCACTTATTTATGACGTTGACTGTACATTGAGCAAGATAACTATTTGTAATTCGCCAGTTCCAAGGCCTTAATGAAAGATTTTAATCCGTCATTTCACTCGAAGATATTTGACGTAGACCTAATGAGGGTATTTTAATAACAGTATAGGGTGAGCCACCAAAGAGGTTAATTAAATAAAGAAGGAGCAGGGGCTTTGTTCAATTCAGTAAAATAATATTGTTTTTTATCGTTTTCATTTTAACTCGGCCGCCATTACGTTCAAGTAAATTAGAGCTATCGTTGCTTTACGTTGGTAATACGGTAAAATGCAAAAGGAACATAGATTAACCGAGTAGAATAAAGGCCCTGAATCTACACAAATATGTAGAATTCTAAACTTTATCTTATTGACAGTTCGTTAATTAACGACCCATGCAGATTAGGCTAAATTAGAAAAAAAGCTTAACGGCGAGAGTCTTAAAGACTCAACATCACGATGGGTATTCCGGGGAGTTGGCCAAAATATTATTTGTTGGCCATACCAGGTCTTTTAATACTATTGTCGTGCTCGGAATGGCACTCAGATGTATTTTTAACAATACTTCCATCTACTCTCCCAAAGTAAATGAGCTCTACCCGGTTTAAATAAAACTTTAATGTGTATACTATTTCAGGACTCTTGGAATCTCCTCGCATGAGTCACAGTGACAGTTTGATCCTGGCCAAGCTGGAAGACGCCGTGCGGAAACAACTGGGGGTCCATTACGATGCTGACGACAAAGAATATTCGTGATTTCAATTAAAACGCTACTTACTCTGAACTATTGATCAAATTATTGTTTTTTTTTATTACTACTTTTATAAATAAAAAACTGTTATTTTATTTTTGTGTTGGTTCTGAATTTATTTAATAGCTGGTGTTAATATATAATAAAGGCACTTAAAAACATCGTATAGGTACCTAACTAAACGTACTAACCAAGTGCACACCTTTGTACCTGGTCGCTTTAACGCCTTTGGCTAATTACTGCAGCAGTTCAAACCTAATGCTAAAGTGACAAAGCACTAAAGTGTGCAGCTACTTATAATGCCATACTAAACCATACCGCGGACACGTTCTAGTTTTAAATTTTCACCTTTTTGTCAGTATGTGTAAGTCAAACTTAACAATTAAATAATCATCAATCAGTTTAATATAAAATATCATGTGTCTAAAATTTATCGTAGTGCAAGATTTAAGAGTCTGAAGTTGTTCTTAGGAAACGTTGACGAGCTGAGTTTGAACCGTGTACGAAAATGCCATATTTTAATAAAACTTGATATTCCGTTAACGAAGGACATGGTTGAAGTTTTAAAGTTATTATTATTATAATAACTCTCATTTCAGGCATCGGTTCAGTTAAGAATGTAATTAGGTATTAAGACTAACGGTTCGCCAAAACTTTTATCCTTACGAGTAAATCTTCTTTTCTTACTTAATTTAAGATTTAAATGTTCATTTTCATTAACTAAGTCTATAAATAAGTCTTGGCAGACTAATGAAAATATAACTGACTCCAAAGGGAAAAAAATACTTAATGAAATCGTTAATAACCCTCCCTCCTTCACTTAATTGACTTCAGTGGAATAAATTACTTGTTTTAATTTTAGTGAAGTAACTTATACCAGCGTTTTGTGAAGGTTCTTCATGATAAGATAAGATAAGATAAAATAATATTAATTTGCAGAAAAAGGGTTAGTTGCATGGTTTAATATTTATGTTAGATATTGTTCCATCTTTTTAAGCTGTCTTCATACAGCATGCAAATGTTTAAGTGGGTAGGAAGGATTTTAGGTAAGTATATTACAAAAATAATTATTATGGTAAATTAAATAGTAACAACTATTTATTATATATATTTGATTTACCCTTGAAATATCGAAACTCACTTCATAGAACGTTTCACTTCGCCGAATTTTCATTTTTTTGCTTTTTGGTCACAAGTCTTACCTAACCTAATCTACGTAACGAATGCTCAAGATAACCTGAAAACTATAAAGTTTCAGCAGAATTTACCTTTCGATGAAATTAAATTCGGTAAAATGACACATTCGATGAAACGTTTGTCGATATTTCAAGGGGATCCCTATGAATTTATATGGCTAAAACAGTAAAAATAATAATTTCCAGAATAGTTATCCATCATTTTTAATTTTCTAAAAACAGATTTCAACTGAGCCAAAATCTTACTGGTAGTGTTCGTTTGATTGCATTCGCTTCGAGCGCTATTATTTGGACCGGTAAGTGGTTGAAAATCCGAATGCACATAATTATTATAACTGTGTTTTTTTATACATTTCTTTTTTACAACGCGGCTGTTATAATAAATATTTATATTGATCTTTTATGTTTCTTGAAATAACATCTCATCGTTTTAGAATTACAAGCTAGGGGTAAAAAAAATTTTTTTTCATGCCTCTTTAAACCTATTTTATTACTTTTTTTAATATTATGTTACTGTTTAAATTAAACCTACTATTTTACATCAAAAGTTTAATTTGTATTACTGTTAATATCTTCGACATCAAATCACGATTTTGTATCTGAAAATATGGTCTTAAAATACGCTTGCACAAAAAATCTTCAAAATAAATTCTGTTAAAGTTAAATTTAAAGAGCAAAGAAAAATATTAGGTAACCAGGAATTATTAGTGTCCGCAGAATTCTGGCAAGGTGTTGAAAAGTTAAAAAAGTTTTTTTATTAAATTTTGTCCCAAGCGTCAGAAAAAGTCACCGTTAATACAATATGACGAGGTGTCAGACCGAGCTAAGTTTCCAACTCGGTAAGTAACTGTGCGGGGAAAATGAGACACTTGAACCAGTTTTTAAAATTCTATATAACTTTAATTTTCCATTCCATTTATTATAAAGTGTACTATGCCATCCATTACTTTAAAAAAAAGGTTTTTACAGCGATTTGTGTCCGCCATTTACGAGGGATAAGGTTAATCGTATTTTTATTCAATGATTCAGTTTGCCTAAAAACGCCACACTATGTCAGTTGATAAAACTTAAACAACAGCAAACCTAACGCAATCTAGATTGACAAAGATTTTTCTCATCACTGGTTAACCAAGTTTAATTTGACTGAAGTTTGCTAGTTCAAACTTTGGGGTAAAACAGCTTAATGAGGGCGTAACTCACGGTGACAAGTTGGTATCTCTAGAGGGTGGTAAATGTATATTCTGGGTCAAAGACCTTAGTAGTATGTATGGAGTCGTAAAGTGTAACATTGTCAAAAGGAGGGTGAAACTTGAATTTATTTAGTGCCAGGCTTTGTGACCATACAAAAGGACCCAGTAGGTATTATATAAAAGACTGTTTATGCGACAAACGATTAGAACGAAGATTAGCTAATCTGATCTCTTTTCACTGATCAAACTTTTTTTTTTTTATTAGTCCCTGATCCCACCGCGAGCGAGTAGTAGGTAGGTAGTAGGTAGGTAGGTAGGTTTTGCGGGTGGTAGGACCTTGTGCAGGGTCCGTCTGGATCGCTACCACCATCTTTACCATTAACCTACCGCCAAACAGCAGTGTTCGCATTGTTGTGTTCCGGTTTGGGGATAAGACAGCCGGTGTAATGACTAGCATAGAGGCATTCCATCTTAGTCCTCATGGTTGGCAACGCGTTTGCAGTCTTAGGCTTGCAGTCTTGTGAATGCGAGTGTCTATGGGTCACAGTTACCACTTACCATCAGGTGGCCTGTGTGCTCGTTTGCCTTCTCTATGCCATAAAAAAAGAATTAAAAAAAAAGAGTAAACGAAGTTCATCGCTGAGCTATAAATAAACTGAAGCTCAGCGATGAACTATAAATGTATATCTCTCTCTTTTATTTACACGAGAGCGATTATCTTTTGTTCGTTTCTTGGGCGAGAAAATCGCCGATAGTTCATCGCTTACTGGCTCGCGGTGGGACCAGTGCCTTAAGTCGCCGAAGTGACATCAAAAAGTTTATTATCTTCTAGTTAATTAAGTAAAATTACTTTTACATTTAGGTAAGTTCTCGCTGAGAAATAAGACATATGTTTACAAGGTTGCAACAGTAATCCTATCAACCAGCCTTTAAGGTCGAACTACTGGGCAAAGGCCTTCCTTCCTTCTTTCCACGTAGACCAATCTGAGGCACTCTTCCACCAGACTTGATTGAAGGCATCAAGCTCGACTTTCCAACGTCGCCTTGGTCTGCCGCGACGCTGAATTCTATCGCTTGGGACCTATTTGGTACACACGCCCACAATTCCTCCGGGATGTAACAGACATGTCCAACAAAATAATTATAATATATGTATAGATCACGTACGAGCTCCTCCAAAACGGCTTGACAGATTTTTCAGTCTTTTTTTATGTATTTGGTAGGAGAATAGGTCGAAAAGTATAATATCATAAGGTTCGTATGAAAAAATATATTCACCTGGGTGACGCCGGTTGCGGACAGCTAGTAATTTTATAATTACGTTAACACTTTTATCGGCAAACCTTGCACATTATATTAGGTTTTAGTTAGTAAGTAGTTAAAACTGTACATGACGTTCCCTGTTACTCAGCGAACTGTTAGTTAGTGCCATACTGTAAAAACATGTACATTTTACGAAGTACATAAAAATAACCAACACATAAATGCAAATAATTGCGTATATTCAACGGAAATAATTTGTAAATAGAGCGATTAGGGACTTCCTTTGCTGGAGGAAAATGACAAATGCTTGTTTTCGACGCAGTCGTGTGAGAAATCGCTGAATCGAAAGTTCCTTCGTGTCGAAAGGTCTTTGTTTAATGAGCTGTGGGGAGAGTTTTCAATGATACGGAAAAACTGACTTGTACACCGTCACGGAAATGTGGAAAAATTAAGCAAAAAAAAACAGCAGTAAAACCTTGGAGAGAACATAGATACGAATTTATTCTTAATGGGATACTTAGTGTATTTATTTTGCTTTTAAACTTCGAAGTTTACGTTTATTAACTGATCGCGTTTATGACTTCTAAGCCGAACTGCACCGCCGAACAACAGTGTTCGCATTGTTGAGTTTCGGTGTGGGGATAAGACAATCGGTGAAATTACATTCCAGCTTAGTCCTCAGGGTTGGCAACGTGTTTGAAGACTTAAGATGGCAGTCTTGAGATTGTAATGATGAGGATTCCGATACCACTTCCTCTTGCTATAAAAAAATACAGACTTATTCGCAAAGTTAACCAAGGACAACTAAACCATAATTATTATTTAAGCTTATCGATTTTGATAGAGTATATTATTTCCATTGTTAGACTTAATCCACAATAACAATGGTGGTACTGTGAATGTTGAAGATCTCCACCATCACCTCTATGGCCCGCTATTTAAAATAGGAACACTCCTGAAATTAATATACTACTGTTATAGACGGAACTAAAGAGAACCTCTTAATATTTAATTAAAGTTGTTTGAATAAAAAAACAACCATGATTATATTTATTCTAATAAAATGTCTTATTTGATTTCAATAAGACCCACCACTCCCTAAAACTTAGTTCTCAAAGAACGACTGATTTTGCAAAGAGAATATTAGTAAAGATATTGCATTTAGGAAAAAAAATCCTGACGTCACGGTGTGAGAACCATCCGTTTTATCAGGCTTGGATTGTCCCGTTTGTCTCTCTGAACAAATCCTTCAGTGAAAAAATATAGATATTTCTACTGTGGTAAAAAGCCGCCGATAATGTAAATCCTACACACATTAGGTAGGAAAAGAATATACATTTTAACATATCAATGGAAATGGAATCTTTCTATTTTTTTTGTGTCGTGTGACACATTCAAACGTGTCATTATAGCATTAGGGTATTTTCTCACTCTGGGTACATTTCATTTCACTTTTTAAAACGCCTGAAATTCGATGTCTCTTCTTTGTATGCACTTTATAACTAACCTCATATTCTAGAACTTGGCTTAAATATTAAGAGATAAAAAGCCCCTTCTTCAATTTAACTTTTCAATATGTTAATTGGTGTAAGAGTTAGGTATTAAGGATTTAATGATTCTAGCAAAGAACACCTTGTGGTACAATTAGCCTCCCTTGTCAAAAAACATATATAATTTGTGATAACTTAATATCTTATTCTTAATAACGTAATTTTATATTACATCATAATTCCTAAATATCGACGAATTTGAAATAAATCCATACTTTCTAAGCTAAGCATTTTACGTTTTTCATTCAACTAATATGACTTTCCGTACTGAATTTTTTTTTGTAATAATTCCTGAAATAACTAACATATCGGATAGTTAAAACTATATTCTTTCTTATCCCTTGACATCGTCATAAACTGGGACAATCTGTATACCATACATTGTCGACACAAAATTTGTTGTACTTATTTTTCTGCTTAGTAAAACTTATTATTTACCTATATAATATATTTAATTTTCTGCACATTAGGTTATTTATAATAAATATTTAAATATAGTTAAGTTATAAAGAAAAACGCCCGGTAGCCGATGTGTGCCAACGAGTTTTTCATGTTTATTTAGGCACGTCATATACCTAGGTACATTACCTGAGAACAGTCGGAAAAAATACCCTGAGTGAGATAAAAATGTTTAAAAAACGATAGATCGATTTTAAATACCTAAATCGCTAAAGATGTGACATAATAGAGTTCTTTATTTCAAGAGTTCACTTGATTTCTCCAGGAACCCATCATCAGACTTGATGACAATATGTATATGAATACACCTGGGAATTAGACCTACCAAACAAAGAAAAAAATAATCTCCGGGTAACGTACATGAAAAAGAAAAATACTGAGAACATTCTCTTTTTTTAAGTCGTTTAAAAACATCGTGAGGATTACTCCACATGTCATTCAGTGAATGATGTCGAGCTGTTATGAATAAACCCTCGATCCCCAGTGTCTCAGCAGAAAGTTCTCCCTAATAAACATTTTCAAAGAGGACTTATTAAGTGGAAAGTAGCTTATAAATAACATAATGGGTTCTTGAGACTTACTCGAAAGTATTGAGCTGGTACACGTTATTACTAAGAATCCTTGTAACTTGTAAACTAATTAGTTATGTGGGTAGGTTACATTTTGGTTCGTTTAAAGATTTATAATCAAAATAAAACCTGTGCCAATAAGCTATGGATAGGAAGTAAACTAATGGCAATGGTAATATAAGCACTTACCTAAAACGTGTCGTTATGATAATTCTAAAGGTGTCTTCCCACTGCACCGTGCACGTATCAGGCCCGGAAGGCAATTAGTATCAAAATGTTGGTCGGTGACGGAACGTTCTAATGGTCATAGTCTCATACTTTTCAGGGTGTGGTCATGGTATGATACGGTGTAGGTGGGAAGACACCTTTAGGCGATATTTTTAATCAGCAACGGACCTCTTACGATTTAGACGAAAAGGGTTTATTTACTATCTATGCTATATGGTAAAGTAATAAAACTTATTGTTAGAGTCCGACCAGTGAGTGGTGACACCACAAAAGGCGGCATCAAAATATCGCTAACTTGTAACACGAAATAAAATAAATAAATAAAATAAATATCAGGGGACAATGTCACACCAATTGACCTATTCCCAAACTAAGCTCTAGGCTTGTACTATGGGTACTAGACAACGATATAAATACTTATATAGAGAAATATATACTTAAATACATAGAAAACATCCATGACTCAGGAACAAATATTCGCGCTCATCACACAAACATCTGCACTAACCGGGATTTGAACCCAGGACCGCTAGCTTCGTATGCAGGGTCACTACCAACTAGGCCAGCGTGTCCAGCGTGTGAAATGTATAGCGACAGCTTGTTTCATAGGTAAAATTATTGTCTTATGACGGATTTGAGAAAAATGCTTGTGTCACCACCCGCTCTGGTCGGACTCTATTTTTATTACAGAAAAATATTAAAAAATAAAACAAAAAACCTAAAACCGGTTTTTTTTTTATAGGGGGAAAAACTCACTAAAATTGACCTAGTCCCAAACAAGCTCTAGGCTTGTACTAACAATGGATACTAAGCAACGATAGACATAGTTATACTTAAAGAGAAATAAATACTTAGAAAATACCCAAGACTCAGGAACAAGTAAGCGGCCTTTACACGTAAAGTTCGGACCGCGGGAAACGCCACGCGCCGTTCCAATCTTGGTTCTGAACCGTACATTTTTTACTATTTTACTATTACAGTTGAATATACACGTACGGTTCGGAAAGAAGATTGGAACGGCGCGTGGCGTTTCCCACGGTCCGAACTTTACGTGTGCAGGCCGCTATTCACGCGGTCAAAACACAAATATTCGCCCTGACCGGAAATCGATCCCGGGATCCCCAGGTTTGAGGGCAGGAACACTATCAACTATACTAACTGCGTTATCATTACTCGATGCATCTTTATCCCGTAGTTACCACTCAAAAATATCGTGGTTTAACTTCTGATTTTTTTACTGCTGAGCTATTAATAGTTATGTATCCTTATTTATAACCACTTGACGCTTTAAGCGACATGCGTTGAGTTCGTATCAAAGATAGTGCAATGCCAAACGAGCATTGCCAGTGCGCTGCGTCGTCGTGCTGACATAAAGCGACGCAACAACAACTCATACTCGTAGTTTCTAAACCGTCATACATATACTTTAATTTACTCTTTTTAATTTACATTCAGCCCTCATTTGCTTCCAAAGCTCAAACTTTGCGACCGAAACCCAACGTTCCCACATTTCTAAATGAATTAATTACTCAAAGCTTTGGTTAAAAAAATTCAATTATCTGCCGCTTATTAAGTGGAAGCCCGCATTTGCTTAACAAAGTTTCGTTAATTACAGCTTTAAAAAAAACGGGCTTTAGGGTTTCCGTAAGATCTTTTTATCACGAGGGATGTATGTTGGGGTTTAAAGGGTTTATGCCTGTTGTAGTTGATGTTGTTATGCTTAGCGTAAATATTAGATTAGAAAAAAAAAAAAGTAAGTAACACTATCATTTTACAGATCGGAGCGAAAAAGCAGTATACGCATATAGGAGTAGACTTAAACGTCTAATAGTGCCTTTTTTTTATAAACGGCCAAATAAGTAAACAAAAAAGTCTATAATTTCCTAACCATGCCCTTTTTCAAAATTCGATTGCTAATCTTCGTACGCACGTAAGATGTTGTAAACCCTTTATCTCACATTGTTACGCAAAACTGTAGAAAATCACCGATTTCATTTACAGACAGCTATTATGACATATGCCATTTCCTTTGTTTTATTGCCATATCTAAATTTTACCACCCTCCGGCAAGATAGACTTGAGATACTCCTAAACTAGACTACACAAGGTTTTTTCAACACTACTTGAAAATACTGCCAAATACGGTCTGGTTTCAGGTCACAAAACATCACCTTTCTGGACTGGCCAAGACTTTTTTCGTCAGCCTGTTTGCTGATTGCACAAGATTGTTGTTTAACCGAGAGAACCAATGAAACTCAAACACCGTACGTTTGAGCGCTTTATATCACACGTCCATAAATTTCGTACTTTTCACCCTCTACAACAACGTGTATGTCAACGTTTTTGCGTATGAGCGTGATGACCTGTGTGCGTTCGTTAAAAGACTATAAGAGAAGAGAGAGAGTTTAGCGGAGGACCTTGTGCAGCGTCCATTTAGATCGCTACCACCATCTTATCCTTTAACTTACCGCCAAGCAGCGGTATTCGTATTGTTGTGTTCCGGTATGGATGTAATAAAACCTGTGAAATTACTTGCATAGAGGCATTCTATCTCAGTCCACAGGGATGACAACGCACTGGCGGTTAAGATTTAAGAAGAAAGATTGTAGTCTTGAAAATGCAAAATGGGTCTCAGATCCCACTTACTACCACCAGGTTTGTGTGGTCGTTTGTCTTCCCTTTTCCGTAAAAAACCTCACACGCATTCAGGCCCCTTTGTCCTTAATACAAACTTAATTATGCACCAGAATTCCCATTATCTCGATCAGTGTAACGTGTTCATTACTGGGACACTAAGCCGCTATCTCTTGAAAGGCATACGCAGGCCGTATAGAGTTCCATTTTGTTAAGTAAACATAAACATTCTACGACTGCGAACCGTATTAAACCAAGAGCTTTAATGCCGGGAAACGAGTAAGTAAACGGTGACTAAATTAGATTCTAGTTTCTTAGAGGAATATTTTATTTTCTGATGTGAGTCTCGTTGCTTCTGTTGCTAAATATTAGTGTTTGAAATGAAAATGGTTAGAGCCAGTTCGAAATGGTTCTCGTGTTTTGACGACGTGTTTAGGCTAGTTGATAGTGCCCTGTCTCCGAAGCTAACGGTCCCGAAAGAGACACTAGTAACACAACTGTCTCTAACTGTTTTTATTTCTTAACTAATATTTAGCAACAGAATCAAGTTCCCGCTATGGGCAAATATTTACGTGATGAGCGCGAGTATTTGTTCCTGAGTCTTGAATGTTTTCTATGTATTGAAGTATGTATCTCTCTACATAACTATGTTTATCCTAGTCTAGTACCCATAATACAAGTCAAGAGCTTCGTTTGAGACTAGGTCAATTCGTGTGCCTTCTCACCAGGCAACGATAGAGACATACTTTTAATTAATTTAGATTATCTTTATTCCCTTGGGAACTTTTATACTTTTCGCGATGAAAAGTACCGTGTCTGAGCTATATCTATTTCAAATCCCTCCAGCCATTGCAGTGTTAAGGAGTATTAAACTAACACACACACATACAAACTTTTGCATTTATAAGATTAGTAGGGTACTTATATACGCAGAAAAAACCCAAGGCTCAGAAAAAAATATTCAAACTCAATAATAGCTCTATTTTCCTTCCATTAATCCAAAGGCTTCTATTATATTAACTCGTGTATAAAAAAGCTCTTTACAAGTAGCCGTTAACGTTATTGTTAATAAACAACCTTGGCCAAAACAGCATAGTAAAATCTTTCACGAAAAGTAACCCCAAACCTTGAGATCTGTTTTCCGCACCTTTCATTAAACTCCGCGTTTTGAGTAATTCCACGCTTAGTTAAAAGCACGCGGCTGTAAAGAAGAGTGCCTTAGCTCGTTATCAGGCCAGTATACGGAGAGCCACGTTGTTACTTTGTTCCTTTAAAAGTTTAGAGTTAAAAAACAAATCAGCTTTTTTAAATTATGGCTTACTAACGTAAGGGGTTTGGGTAAAAGTGTTGTCGTTAGTAAAAGTCAGTACCTGGATGACCCGGTATTTATTTTGGTAAGTTTTTTTAAAATGAAACCATCCTAGATCGATTTATCGCCCCCGAAACCCCCTGCATCCTAAATTTCATGAAAATTATGTGAGCTGTTTCCGGGATTCAGATTATGTATACAGGTATATATTTAAGGGCTATGCTCGGGGTTTCTCTGCGTGATAGAATCAGAAATGATGATATCCGCAGTAGAACTAAGGTTACCGACATAGCCCGAAGAATAGCTAATCTGAAGTGGCAGTGGGCGGGGCACATTGCTCGCAGGACTGATGGCCGATGGGGTCAGAAGGTTCTGGAGTGGCGTCCGCGGACCGGAAGACGAGCTGTAGGTAGGCCTCCAACAAGATGGAGTGACGACCTCGTCAGGATCGCAGGACCGCGGTGGATGCGAAAAGCACAAGACAGGTCTGAGTGGAAAGCCTTGGGGGAGGCCTATGTCCAGCAGTGGACGTCTTTCGGCTGACAAGATGATATATTTACAAGAATTGCTTGTTTAAAGGTATGAGATTAGATATAAACATATTTTGTTGCCAGGTAATTACACTTAAGTGCTTCGGAGCTGAGATATTTACGTAAATATTTTTACCAGGGCGTCCTTTTAGTATCAACAACGTAGTACCTGTGTAGATATTTAATATTTCCGCTCCGATTTTATTTACCGCATTAAATTGTATGCATGTGTATTTAGAGGTTTTCCAAACCATTATAAGAAAAACATCCGTGGTCGTGGTCCGTGGTAATGTTGACAATAATGTTCATACAAACTTACCCAATGCCCTTTGAGTAAGGCTTATGTAATCTGTGCCTTAAATGGATATATATTTTGCCTGTGGCTTATATTAGACTGGCTATGATAACGTTGCTATTATCAGTAGGTTTCAAAACGATTTCATTTCATAATACACTGGTTACCATCATACACCGTCTAGGTCTTAAACGACTTTGTATCCGTTCCTGATTATTTTCCAAAATGCCGGATTTCTGACATGATATTTTTTTTAAATAAAGAATTACTATTTTAGCTAATCCCAAAATGCCTGAAATTTGATTTTTGGTTAAATAACCTTCTTTCATGACTGCTTCGCTATCCTATCATTATCTATTATTCGACATTTTGAGACAGACGTTTTGCCTTTAAGATGTTTTGGATTTAAGTCCTTTTATGATTCGGTCGTATGTCTCCTGAAGACTGATACGATCATTTTGGGAACCAAACGTTTTGGGTTAAAGAAATCATGATTTTTTAGGTATTTTAAGAATGACACAATAAAATTTGGACGATACGGACTTCCTCAATTTACTAAATATTAAGGGCCAATTAAAGCTTAAGACTACTCTTTTTTATTTAAACTCGTGAGAACAATTTAGGTACCTTTATTTATTTATCTGTCTCTAAGGACTAATGTTCCTTTTTTTATGTTCTTTCAAAGGAATGAAATGTACACACCGTCGCCGCTCTAGAACCTTCCCGCCTCAACGGCCATCAGTTCTACGAGCAATGTTCCCCGCCCACTGCCACTGGAGATTCGCAATTTGCTGAGCTGTCTGTAACTTTGGTTATTCTGTGAACCTGCTCTGATTCGATTTCGCAGAGAAACTTCGAGTATAGAACTTTCCATTGCCTATTTCTGTGGCCTAAACCTCAAGCCTTCTCATGAGGCCCATTTGATGGGACTTTACGTCCCTGTTCTATAATTCATCACTGGCAACACACATTCATCAAAGACTCAAGATACTACGATAACTATGACGAGAGAATGCTGCGTAGCTACGCTGCCCATCTGAGTTACAAAAATATAAAATAAACATGAACGTTTCTCGCCTTAAAGAACTTACGTAGGGGTAAAAAATTGTACCGGTACCCAAACATCAAAATAGACACCTTTATGCTTTAATTAAATGTGATATATGTCTTTACGTATGAAATTGGCGTTTTGTATGGGAGTAACATGAAGTATTTTTCTATATAATACATTTTATTAATCACCATTTCTATATATGCACTTTTGCCATCTCATAGGTAGTTCATTGATCCATTTACTAAAAAAACATCGGGCGGGAATCAATAAAATCTTTGAAAGCGGTTTGGGCCCCCATTGGAGTTGAATTTTTTCCCTTGCAAAAAAATTTCAATTTCGAAAAAAATGGTCATCTGCTGGGGCAAGGCCCGGGGAGTACGGTGGATGTCTTAGACATTCCAATTGAAGCTCCTCTAATTCGGTAGCCGTCTGTTGTGTAGTGTGTGGTCTAGCGTTGTCTTGAAGCAGCAGTGGCCTAGAGCGATTGACCAACCTCGGTTGTTTAGCAGCTAGCTTTTCCATCATGGTTTGCAGTTGCTGACATTAGATATCTGCCGTAATCGTCTGGCCAGATTTAAGAAAGCCGTAGTGAATGACACCGGCACTTGTCCACCAAACGCTCACAAGTAACTTTTTTTTAGTCAATTTTCGTTTGGGGCATGATTGACTGGTTCGGCAAGGCTCACCCAGTACAGGATCCACTTCTCATCACAGGTAATGATTCGATTTAAAATCCCTTCATTATTGTGACGGTTGACTAATGTAACACAGCAATCGACGCGCGTTTGTCGATTTGCTTCCCTCAATTCGTGAGGTAACCACCTTTCAAGCTTTTCCACCTTCCCAATTTCCTTCAAATGGATTAAAACAGTTTTACCACTAACACCGCAGCCTCCAGCTAACTCGGACGTAGATTGTGATGGATCCGTTTCCAAAATAACTTTTAATTCTTCATTATCATCTTTGGTCTCCGGCCATCCACGGGGCTTGTTCTGCAGGTCGAAATTTCCAGAATGAAAACGTTGGAACCAAAAAAACAATGTGTTTTCTTTTGCAACACCGCCGCCATGCACATCTTTAATCCTTCGAGCCGTTTCTGCAGCACTGGTGCCATGGTGGAACTCGTATTCGTAAATAACGCGATATTTCAAGGTTTCCATTTTGTTACGCAAAGAAAAAACAAATGAATTATGGTTTTTGGAAAGACAAATGCATGAGTATTTAGTAGCTGTATAAATTTGAATTCGGAATTCCTAAACAAAGAGGAGATACTTTAAATCAAATATTAAGGTGTTTCCAACAAGAATCTCACTCAGATGCACCCAAAAGGCTTTGTGTAAAGCCATTAGTGTACAAATAGGTATTGATGGGTCTCACGTCCGACGCTATTATGGCTTAGCCGAGAGTTTCGAAGCGATTCTGTGCTGAAAACTATATCCATTAAAATACAAAGTGATCAAAACGTCGTTGCAATAATGATTGTTCTTTCTTATCGAGGAGCACGTTTAGGGCGTTAAGACGCTTAGCGATTTTTTCTTACGCGACTAGGTATATTATGGTATATTGGACATAATTTTAAAAATACTTATTAACGGCGACTGTAATAAGTCTGAAAAGGAAGAAAAACGTTGCCCTCAGTTATTTTTCGCAATGATGAACATTAAAGTAAAGTAATTTGAAATCTAAGTTATAAGAATGGAATTTACTTAGGCTAAAGATTTAAAGTACTTAGAAAAGCTGCATCGTGGCATCGTTTCATGGAGTCAACTTCTCAGGCCCTAACGGTCATGACAATAAATCATCATCATCAGCCCGGGGGCGTCCACTGCTGGACAAAGGCCTCCCCCAAAGAGCGCCACAAGTCACGGTCTTGAGCCGCTTGCATCCAGCGGCTCCCCGCGATCCTAACCAGGTCGTCAGACCACCGGGTGGGAGGCCGTCCAACACTCCGTCCACCGGTGCGGGGCCGCCACTCGAGAACTTTTCTTCCCCAACGGTTATCAGTTCTCCGAGCTATGTGGCCTGCCCATTGCCACTTCAGCATGCTAACTCTCTGAGCTATGTCGGTGACCTTGGTTCTCTGGCGTATTACCGTATTACGGATCATATCGCGCAAAGAAACTCTGAGCATAGCTCTTTCCATTGCACGCTGAGTGCCCTGAGCTTATTTATGAGGCCCACATTCAGCGGCCAAGTCTCTGATCCATAAATCATCACTGGCAACACACACTGGTCGAAGACTTTCGACTTAAGGCTCTGCGGTATTTTGGACGAGAAGATCCGCTTTAGCTTTCTGAACGCTGCCCATCCGAGTTGGATTCGGCGATCGACCTCTTTCTTGAAGTTGGATTTACCTAGTTGGACAGTTTGTCCCAGGTATACGTACTGATCAACAACTTCAAGTTGAGAATTCCCCACGTGAACCGGTATTGGCAAAACGCGAACATTGGACATGACTTTCGTCTTGTCCAAGTTCATTTTCAGGCCCACCCGTTGGGAAACTCTATCGAGGTCTCCGAGCATCTTACTCAAGTCTTCTAGCGATTCTGCCATGACTACGATGACAATAAATAGTAATTAAAAAATATTGAATTTATTAAATAGTTTAATTCATGATCTTACCAGTTCTTTGAAAACGAATACTTTTAAGATTACACAACAGAATAAAGCATTTATTTCAGTCAATAATTATAATTAAACCGACTCTTATAATAATCATTTGTTTATTTTGTTTATTAGGTATGTTTTGGTCGAAACAATGTTATACTAAATAATATGACAACTTTAACTTCAACTTTTGTTTAAAATATAAATATGTATGTCATGACAAATAAGTCTCACAGTAAAAATTATGCCAAATACAAGGGTCCCGAAATAATGTGACAGTTACTAGTTCAAGTTTGTTGTTTGTGTTCCAGTGTACCAAGTATTTATAAACATTAAAAATATTGCTCTTGAATTACAGAAATTTATTAGACATTGTGTAAATAACCGACGCTGGAAAGGTAAATTGACTAGCGGGAAATATTGGGGCATATTGACATATGTATATCGTTGGAATCAGCGAAAATTTTTACGTCTAAAAACCGGGTTACAAGGCGATCGGAGCAGTTATTTAGCCCGTGTTATAAAGTTGAAGCTTTTTGCAAAACGCACGATCTTACAGACCAAATTTTCAAAGTTTTTTCGTAAAATTTCCGTTAATATGAGTTTTTTACATTTAGGTATTTTTCTTGTCTGTAGTTGTAGCGGCCCAAAATACCTTGTAAGGCACGTTGGACCTTTTTATACATTTGAATAGCATTCATCAAGACCGATTGAAGGTTTATTAGCTGATCGTCATACGAATAATATTTCGACAGGTGGCTCTTACACATTTTTCCTCGCCGATCAAAAGTAGCCATTGTCTAACGGAACATTTATTTCGTGAACGAGCACTTTTCAAGTGTTGTAATTTAAACCAATCAGTAGATATTAAAATTATGACCATGTTATTAGTACAACATATTTCGATACAAATAATAATAAAAAAGATGTTTTTTTTCCGAGAAAACAAACTTTAAATCGATCTACTGTAAGTTTTGTCAAATAGACGATAATCTATTATCCTTTCCAGCGTCGATTAGTTTTCGATCATTTTCTGTAAGGGTATGTCATTTGATCATTTCCCAATTTTGCTGTGCAAGAAGACAAACGAATTGAACTGTACAATCGTCCGCGATTTAGGAGATCGTATTAAACCAAAATTACAACCAACGCGAGTACGATAAGTAGTTACTAGTGCCAGTGAAAATATATCGAATGCAAGCCGACTCACCTAATTTCTGCCTGGCTTTCATCCGAGTCGGTACCGGTCTAGGTTCACTGGTTTCTGGTTTGTTGGTATGCTTAAGACAAGTTTGGAGAGGTATCGAAGATATTGTCGGCGTTCCTTCCAATTTCCAACGCGTCTAGCTCTGAGCTATACAAATCGATTTACCTTCAACTGGTTTTTCAAAAAATTCAACTGTCACGAAATATACCCTGCATAAACTGTCACTCATAGATGCGTTCCAAATTAACAGTACCTACTACAAATGTAATTAGAATCATAATTAAACAACTAGATTCAAAATAATTAGTGTAAGTACTTACGGATCAAACATGAATTGTACAAAAACTTAAAATATTTTAAACGATCGCAAACAATTTCAAAGGCTGAGAATGTTTCCTTATATGGTAATTAATAGATGTGTTTCATAATTGAACCGTCATACAGGTTATACATTAATTAGTTAAAAAAGGCCATTAGCCGACCGCCGACATGCCGCGCAGTCGACTCACCTGCCTGCTCGAAATAAAGATCACAACGAGCCCGTTATAAGTAATGCTATAACGTTTTGTCACAATGTTGTGTCCCACAGTAAGGGAAAATAAAAAAAAAGCAGGAGCTTTCAACTTTTCCTATTATCATCTCAGCAGGTAGAAACTATCTTAACACATGAAGTCGCACCATTATGCACAGAAATGGCTATGGAGGAAACAAAATAATCAGCTTGTAGTGGCGTAAAATAAGCCTTGTTTCATTTAGATGTACAAGTTTATTGGATACCATAAGTATTGTTTCGCGTTTTCATAACAGGCGTTTCTGATATATTGTTGAAATATTGATAAACTTATTTATACCTACATACGTCTTACTAAATTAACTTTAGGATAAAAGCTAAAAAAATAAAGTTTACTCCTTGTAATACAGGTTACTCTGAGCCTACTCGTAAACATTATATTTTAGGCTATAACGCCATAGAGTGCATCAAACATTTATTTTATTCAATCTTTTTTAACCCTACAGGACCCGTTACTCGTAATATAAATGACAATGTAGCCTTCTGTTCTTCAGTCGCGTTGTCTCTGAACCTTCAGCGAGAATTCCCTGGATTCCTCTGAGTAATTTCGCCATTCCACAGCACGTGACCTGAATCCAAGTTTCGCCAATAAAGTAATTATCGGAAACCTAATAGCATTACAGTTCAGTGGGTGGTAAAATCCTGGCAGGTTTCGCGGCTAAGGACCTCTGATGAACACTGAATTTTGAATTATGAAATGTTGTTAACGGAGGTAATTAATATCGTAATAAGCATATTAAGCATGTATGAGTTTGGAAATGAAGTTAGATTCTGTTCCATTTTACTGTTCTAATTGACGCTGTTTTACTAATATTAAAAGTAATAGCTACTTGATCGTTTTCAGTGTTTTAGGATAAGTATTACATATTACTCATAGTTCTCAGATGTTAAGTCTTGAGAATTGGAATGTCATGGGTCCAGATCAAACTTATCATTAGATGACCTAAGTGCTCGTGTGCATTTTCCTTGTCATAATAAAAAAACGGTGTTTTGTAAATTTATTCGTTTGTGTTTTCCCTCTTCACGATCCATCACCGTATTCGATCGATTTTAAATATGGTATAGAGATAAACAAGTGTCCACGGAGATGAAAAGTACTTTTTATCTTGGTTAATGCCAGTTTCTGAGGGAATAGCAATAAAAACTTCTGTAAGAACGAAATCGCAAGCAAAAGATAGTATCTTATGTATGTACATGTATGATCTAAACAAGAAATGGAAATTTATCAGTTGCAGACGCATCAGCTGTCAAAACATTTATGGCTAGATTCAAATAATAAAGAAATAATAGCGAAAAAAATAATTGACAAACTATTTTTACTTGCTGGGTTTATTTGACCTGAAGTCTTATTTGGCTTAGTATCATCGAGTCTAAAACGCAAATAGTCTGCGGCAGTAAGTGATTTTAAAAGCAACTCGTCTGCACAAGTATTATCAAGTCATCCAAATAGCAACTAATTAGCAAGTGGTCTAAAACGCAGCAGGTTTAAGTAGTAAGTAACTAATCTTAGACAAAGCTGGTCTAAGTAGCATTAAGTCTAAATTAAATGCAAGAGGTCCGATGACCAAATCAAAATATACACGCACACACACATAGTACCTAGGTAAGGTTCGTTATGTAGCTTCAGATGCCCGAAGAGCAATCCACCCAGAAATAGAAGCTCCGCACAGCGGGGCTCCGTCGTCTTATTAATAAAGAAAAGACTTATAAAAAAAACATCGAACTTGCGAATTTAGACCACTTTCTACATAGCACCATCTGCGTTTTAGATCACTTGCCACCAGTTGCTGCTAAGACTAGTAGCGTTTTAGACGAGGTGATACTAACCCGTTATAAGCAACCCGTCCTAGCAACGTTACATTGAACCGTACATAATAGTAAAAGTAATACACATTACGTTTGTGAAAATAAAACAAGGCAAGAACGTCGTGTACCGCAGATATACGCGCCTGAGGGATTACAGAGCAATCTAGGCTACGCAAGACTGGGCCGCGCTCCAGGCTGCTTACGATTACATACAGCCATTCAATTTGCTCTAGCGTCTAGCATACTAACCATACTTTACTTTAACTGCGCTTGGCTATACCTCTCTGTAAAGCATCGTATAGCACATATAGCATCCTGTAGCTTATAAAGTGTGTTTATTTTAGAAAGCCTCAGACCACTAAAAATCTATATATGAATAGAAATAATATTTGATACTTATTTTGACAAAGAAGCAAACAGTCTTATAAAATTGGTCTAAGATAAATTAACCAATAGAAAAGCAAAAATATAATATTTTGTTTGTCAATTGTAAATATTCTGAATTATTTGATAAAAACTAAAATTCGAAATGAAATTCGTTCTATATATAACTTAAACTCCCGTGATTCCTTAAAATTACTATTTAAAAAAAAAAATATTTTGAGCTGCAGTAGCTTCACAATTTCTTTATGAGAATATTATTTATGTTATTAAAAATCAAGAATCTTTTATTAAGATAAAGATAAAAGATAAAATTAGTTTATTCAGTAAGTAGGCCGCTCGGGCACTTTTACACGTCTAAGAATTGTGATATACATAATTAGAATACGTTTAAAAAAAAAAAACTATTTATAAAATTCGACTCCGTGAGGTTTATAAATCATCATCTATAATAAATTACCCGACATAGTTTTAAAGTTACCATTTACAGTACTTAAAACTTACTTGAAAAAGTCGCTAATGTCTACTACTATAGGGTCGAGGACTATATAACAGATAAAAATGCTTGGCCTGAACTAAACCCCTAAATAACTTAATAATAATGTAGTCATAGAAATTTAAATATTGTTTATAAACGGTTTGAAAGTTTAAACATGACATTACAAAACTAAAATTACATTTTTAAATCTTATTCTATTTTAAAATTAAAAAGCTATATCTAAAAAAGGGCCCTGCGCCATTGTCCCGAAGATGCTAGCAGCATTTCCTCGCTGGATAGTTATACTTATGCGTTGAGCGAGGAAACTGCCAGCTCTTCGGTCTCCCGTGGCGTCAATGAGCCTGTTCGAAATTTCTTTGAAGAGGCTTTGAGCGCTAGGACCCTACGGACCAAGGGTCTCAACGCCGAATGGAATATATTCTGGGCCGAGACCACTATATTTGCCTACATTTATGCTTTCGGGTGCTTCAGCTGCCTCACTAGCCCTATTAGAGGTCCGGTGGAGATGTGATGGGGCTAGCGTGTCTACGCAGGTTGCATCCCACACTATATTCCACGGGACCAAGGACATTCCGTCAGGTCTCTTGCCATCATTTCTACAAATGCCGGTCGGCTCTAAAAGTGCTGGAACGTTTATTGAGGCAAGAGACCGACGAATGATTTCATTTAGTGCGATGTGTCTGGAAAAGCGGCCAGCACTTCTCTGGCAAGACGGTCCGTGATGTCCTAGCTGATCTACGTCACTTCCGCAGGAGCACCGATGTGGAGCGCAGACCAGGACCCCAAGGCGAAGGCAAACTGAAAGTCGGAGTGTGTTAGGGTCTAGGAAAGTACCAGTGCTTGGCGAGGGATGAGCTTGAAGCTAGTATCCAGCCTCTCTTGTACCGACTGCTAAAATTCTAGCACGATCCGCTGCGCAGCACGGGCTAAGAAGGGAATCAAATAGTCATAGAAATATATGAACAATGTACAGGTATTATCTAGGGGACACGGTTTCTGTAGCAGAATGTATCGTAACTTTTTATGTATTTGTCTTGCACTGTCAAAGTTAAGTATAATTTGTATATTATATTTTATTCATTAATTTATTATTACTACTCATTAGTTCTTGTGAAAATTCTGAGTTATGACATAATTTCCTGCTCAACTAACTACGAATGAATATATTTATTTTTTATTTTATGTTAGATTCATTGTTTTATATAATGCTAGGTTAAGATTTATAATTGTATAATATCATAGTTAAGCCATGTATTTAAAAAACGACTGACTGTTGAGTTTCTTTCGGCGCTTTTTCTCTGCAGTGGTCTCTTGCGAAACGCTGTTAGATTTTTGACGAGTAAAAGTGCCCGTGCGCCTACTTACTGAATAAACATCTTTCATAATTTTTTTAACAACAATCGCACGGAAAAAATACGGTTTAGTTGAAAAAATAACATGTTCAGTGTCAAATACTGTTTGGTAGTTGAACATCTCAGTTTGATAAATAGTAAACCGCGACATAATAAACAAAGTTGAGTGCAGTTGGTTGGTTCGTACCACTAATTGGTCATTAACATAATGAATATGCGCATAAAGCTGAACAAAATTTTGGTAATTAGTACTAATAATTAGGCTTAAAGCTTGATATTTTGCTGCAAAGTATTTAAACTAAATTACATAATTTGTTACCTGTCTTTGTGTTAACCGTAGTCCTTCGGTGAAGGGATAATGGCACAAGGGAAGACAGTACGTGAGCTAAGAGTTTTCCAGAGAAATTGAGAACTAGTTAGGTACTTAGTTTTATATTTTCTGTATTTTTTTAATATTATCTCTATCTATTTGTATTCGTCTAGTGTATTATTTTTTAATGAAACTGATAAAGTCTTTGTATACCTACAACCCCTTACGTTACCTCCTTAAATATTGCTTTTATTAAGCATAACAAACTAATCTATTTTAACTTCGAAACTTAATCTTTAAGAAAGAGACATTCTTAAAAATATATGAATGAATAGCTCAATGAATAGCCGCTAAAGCCTAGTTCACACGTAATGCATGCCCGAGCCAATTAATAATACGTGATAACAGCCAGGGAGGCTATAAAGCCCCAAAAAGATAGACTAAGAGCTGGTGCTAAAAATACGACCTGTCTTAGTTAGATGAATATGAATTTGTAAAAAAAGAACACCCTTTTTATCATTCTGTAGGTGAGTAAAACGGAGATTAGCGCCGTTGAACAAATGACATTAACAAAAACTAAAAAAGCTGACCCTATACCTAATCTATGTCTTCAAGCTAACCCTTGAGAGATGTACAACCAAAAAAAGTACGAATCACTATAACGCACTCGAAAGTTTATTATTAGCCTCGCTGATTTAGACAGTTAGCATCCTTTTTATTCCAATGGTTTGTCGGTAAAAAGGAATTACGCGTTTTAGTTTGCAGTTTTCATGGCACTTCAGTCATGCGTATCTTAGCCTACAAACCACTATATAGTGCGGTCCTGATATTGGCAATTAAGCCACTATTGCGGCCTTATCAATGCATTACGCGATACGGAGATAATGGATACTGACCTAATGACGCGTTATTGCATAATTAATCAAATAAGGATCCCCAGCTTCAGCAAAGACCAATTTCCACCAAATATTCAAGTTTGTAAGTAAAATAACAAACTCTATGAAATAGTCACTTTTGTTTGTGGTTTTTGTGTATTTTCGAAGAGTAACGGAACCCTAATGACCGATTTATTTTCCTTTATTCTTACTGGTCTGCCTGGTTTAATGGATATAGGTACCAAATACGGATTATAAGTAACGTATACCTTTTCTTTTTTTTCAATGTTACTTAATTTTATCAATGTTATGCGCGTCTGAGCAAGTTTGTCTGCAAGCTCTACACTTCACCCCTGGACTTCGTAAACAGCACTAAACAACCTGTATTACCAGTGAAGTCAAGTTATTCTGGTGTTGCGCCTCAACAACCTCTCTGTGGCAACGATAAAAAAGAAAAAGCGGCTTATAAAATAGCAACAACACAGCCTCACATAATATCTCGCAAAAATGAGAAATCTTTTTCCTCCGCCCACCCTGTACTTCATGATCCATGTTTTCTACGCTTACGACCGCAACGGGGTAAATGAACCCTGAACATTTTCTTAGTACAAAAAGTATACTGACCAACGTAAAAACCCATTCGTTCAAACTCGACGTTAGTAGGGTACAGTCGTAAAAAGTAAATCGGGCATTTTATTGAGGTCTACTTGAGGGTTGAGGAACGACGAAATATTTACATAAGTACGTATCTATATGTTAACAAAGCGAACAATGTAGATTTGTGGGACTTCTTGCTTTAAAGATAGGGTTGAATTTGATTTGGTCGCCTATAACTTGTTCGAAGTATAGACATGTATTACAACCTACATGAACCTACCTCACTACAAGTATATTATTCCGGATTCGATATTTTTTTATAAAAACTAGACTTAAGCTATCTAACGCTATTACGTACCTATACTTTATTCATGCTCTACTATTATAAAACTGAGCCTAAGTTAACGTTTTAATTGTTACAATATAGAGTTTAGGTGTCCATGTTTTGTCTGCTTCTTTATAAATTTTAGATGGTCGAATGTAAGCAGAAGCTGATAATAATTGGCACAAAATATTGACCACAGCTAAAGTCGGTAATGTTCTGGGATTCTGAATCTCTTTTTTTTTTTCAAACATATCACAATATTTACATGTTTTTGGTTGAATCCTTAAGAGCCTCCGATTCTTAGCCACGCTAATTATTTTATTTGTTGAGTTCGCTTGGACTAAGAACTTTTCTTTGTTTTTTTTCTGGTTTCAGTGCCGGTTGGTAGTTATCCTTAACATCGCGAACGCACAGAGAGCGTAGTGGAGGCGGAGCGGCGCATTCTCATAGGTACAAAAAATGTCTCCAACATACTTTGTGCACACTTTTTTACTAAAAAAGCGCCGCATGGCGTCACTTCTAGGGCTTTAACCTACCGCCAAGCAGCATTGTTTGCATTATTGTTTTCAGGTGGGGACAAGAAAACCGGTAAAATTGCTAGCGTAGAGGCGTTCCACCCTAGTCCTCAGGGTTGGCAACGCATTCGGAGTTTTAAGATTGCAATGTTGCGATCCCACTTATCAGGTGGATCTAACTTCTATTTGCTATTTTTAAAAAAGGTGAGTGGACCTGGCAACACATGAGACCACAAGGAATCATATACTTTGATGTCGGCCGATTGGATGGTTTGAGTGTGAGAGGCTCAACTGATATCCGTTTTCAACCGCTTGGATTTAACATTGTTTGATTGGAATAAACAAGGAACCACTCACTCGTCTCCGCGCTTACACTAAAGGTAAATATGAACAAGGAATAGTATTGCGGAATTAAATCAATGCGGATGACTAATGTCCGTTTCCAACATTAAACCGCGGATTAATTTGATACATAGAGCTCAATTTCAAATAGTAGTAAATTTCAAAATGTAACACGAAGTATTCGCGGTTTGAATATTGAAAACGGATGTGGAGGTAAGGTTTTAAGAAGCTAATAACAACGTGTTAGTATATCCAGTTTGTTTTTACTACCTAACAAATTTATTGATTTTGTATTTTAACATCGCCCTATCGTTCCTATGGTTTTTCGATAAAAAAAAATATATTTACTGACCCGCATGTATTTTAATTGAAATTTGTTATATTCTGTAATTTTTTAACATATTAAGAGATACTAGTGGTTTCCCGCCACTCGTTAAAAAGGCATTTAAAGTTTTTTCCTAAGGTACTGTCCAATTTTACGAGATAAATCTTTAAGCGAAATGTCATTGACATCTGTTTGCTGGTTTAGATGTCAGTTCATTAAAAAAAACTTATATATCATTAGTATATTACAAACTTTTACCCGCGACTCCATTTGCGTAGAAGTCATTAATATCCCTACACCCTCGGAAACTGTTCTTTTTTCGGGATAAAAATTTCCTAATCCTTGTTCCTGGGAACCCAGTTAATTTTATATTTAAAATATTAGTATGGATGTGTGTAATACAAAATATTTACGTGCTACAATTAAATACAATCCCAATTATTTCATAGGTCGAGATGATGTTTCAGCGTTACTTAATTAATGAAGCCTGCTAGGTTAATTAAATACTGGGTGCTCACTGTTTACTCAAACGTCTTTAGGTTGAGTTTCCAGAGCGATGTTTAACAAACGTAATGTATTTCGTCATTGTATTACAGCCGCTTGTAATATAAATTGTACAAATAAACATGTTTTGGATATCAATTGAAGATCAGTAAAAAATATTTTGTTTAAATCATGCACTGGCCTAAATTTTTTTTTTGTTTGTCTTTGTGGCAGCTTCATTCGATAGCGTGTTCACATAAATGTAAATTATCTATACATATACATTTTAATACGTAGATAACAAATAAACAAACACACTTTTGTATTAATAAAGATAAGGTTTTTTCTTAACATTTATTTTTATCGTCCTTTCATATACATTGGAGATATCTTGCTAAAATTATTCATCACCATTGTCAACATCTTCCCCGTCGTTATCATCTTCCCCTTTATCACCATCACCAGCAGCATCAGTATTAAGTACTTAGACACTAGTAACAGTAATTCAAATAAACAGCGTTCCCCAGTTTGATTTAACATAAGTACGACAATCGTCAAAGGTCGTAAGTTACTTAACGAGTAAATTACTTGCTAATGTCAAAGCTTCCTTTATTATTTTAAGTTTCAAAATTGGTTAAACCCTTGTTTTGTCGACACTGATTTCACTTTTCAGAATGTTCATTTCACTGACAGGCTTTTTTAGACTTAGGAGTTTAGATTTAAACCAAAACCTGACAAACTTACGTAATTAATATTGAAGATAATCTGAAAACAACAGGGCTACACCAGAAAATAGCTTTCCATGATGTGCAATTACTTTAAATAATACATTTGATTTAAAATGATCACCATGAAAATCAATAGGCGTTGATAAAAACGGATAAATATTTCTACTTGTGGACAATTTGTTGTTATTTTATTTGTCATATTTGTAACCTTAACTGACGGTTTTGGATTACTAAAGATCAAAACCCCTAGTAATAGCAGTTAAAAACAGTTTCCAAGAACAGTAATTCACTGCGGGGAGTCGCAGTAGTGAAAGTTTAAATTGAGTTCATGTTATAATGCTCGCTTAATTCGATTTTGAAATCTTCATTGGGTTAGTCACTAGTGTTTGACCGAATCACAAGTCATAATAAAATATGAATAAAAACGCAAAAGTATAAACACCTAACCTTTGTTGGTCAGGTTTTGAAAAACAGATTCTGTAAATGAGCTGAAACGAAAATAATGACAGTAACATTATTAAATAATGATATTATTATGATTATCATATATGATTTTTCGAAAAGATAATCTATAAAAGATGAGCTAAAACGGGTAAAACATCTTAACATTATAGTCGATTACAAACAAAAACTGAATTACCTTTATATAAAACAAAACTATCTACAATAACGCTCTTATTAAACCTACCGAGCAAGCTGCCCTGAGAAGCACCACAATAAGTTTTGATACCGCCTCTATTAAAGCCTAGATCATGCTAAGGCGGAGTTAGTACTTTACTGTTTACCAGCAATAACAGCCTAGATTGTTGCTCTTCTCGTAACTTTAGATTAAACGCAAACTTGTACGTATTATTATAACAGATAAAGTTTAACTGTATTACATTTTGTGTTCTTTGAATTGTCTTTTTAGGGTTCCGAAGTTATACACTGTCACACTTCCTTTTTCTCAGAAGTCAAAGTTACGAAACTTAAATTATGTGCACATAATTATAGATATTTATACCACGCACTAAAATCAACGACAGAATATTTAAATCATTTTTTTTTTGTGTATTTCATTCATGTAAAGCAAAAAGGTTTTTTTTTAAATGTCATTTTGACATCAATGTTAGGTTTCATTGGATAGCTTTTAATCATATAAGTATATTATTATCATGTCAAATCTAAAAAATATCTTAAAATGGTTACACTATAACGAGTATTCTGTACTCATTGTAATGTTAGTTACCAACTGTAATGACCATATTGTATATACTATTATTCTGTTATATTTCATCCAAGGGAAAGTATTTAGAATTGCTTCTACTCGAAGAGCATTTTCGTTTCGCATCCGAGAAATCTTTTACAGCCGTAGTCATATTGTCCTGTTTGTAAAAGCTATTCTTGGTCTCTATTTTATCGGATTTAGATTGTATGCGATGTAAAAACCTTTTTAGCAAGTATTATCTATTTCATGAAAATCACTATAAATTCTTAGCATTGCGAAGATAAGTTTGCAACATTGTGACGGCGTTACGTAACTTATTTCAACTTTCAATGGAAGAAATACGTTTCCATGAAACTGTATAAATTTATGCTTTCAATGTTTTTACTGTCTCTGACGCGGTGCGGATCCTTAGATTCAGTGAGATTGTTTCCTTCTCCCACGGGAGAGCGGGGCACGCGAACATCTCCGCAGTAGGAAAATATAAATACAGGTTTTTTTTTAGAATGTACTTTTAAAGGATCGTAGAACTTAGCTTGTCACAGAGTTACTGTATATAGATAAGATATGACAAAAGGGTGTCAGGTTTCAATTTATATTCATTCCACATGACTTGAAATTTGACACTTTTTGTCAGTATTTCATAAAGTTCGGACACGTGAATGGATTTATATAAAAAAAGTTTAAGGTAAAAAGCTATGGGTAAAAGAAAAGTCAAAAACAACAATATAAATTAGGTACATACCGCAAAAAAGACTGAATTGTAAATATTGTAGGTATCAGTACTTCCTAAAGTTCTCTGATCATTTAAGATTACTTTATTAGCTCTAGGCATTTTGGATATTCCCTTGCAAGATCGCTGCTCTGCTTATTTTAGACGGAAAAGTAAAATAATAATAAGGGGACAATATCACAAAAAATAACCAGGTTCCGAATATATAGGTTAATAATATAGGTTTTATATAGGTTAGGTGAATATATAAATATAGGTTATAGGTGGCTTTAGGACCCGAAAAAAAATGACCTTGAGTAGTTTGAGTTTATGAAACAAAGGGTTACGTAAGGTTCATTTCAGAATAACAATAAACATGTTATTTGATAAACCTTGTTATTAATAAGACGTAATTTGTCAAGTTCACCCATTATTTCGCTTCTTTGACAAATTAGCTTTGAAAGCGAGTTAATTAGGCGAACTAACGCCTTAACATCAAAGAGTTACACGAACGACTTTAATGACTTTGTAATATACACATATTGTATTATGTCGTTTCGGGTTAATAATAGGTACCTATAAAGGCGCCGTCAACCAATTTTATTGAAAGGCCAAAATGTAACTACATATGTCATTGTGACTTTATAAATCAAATCTGTAAAAGTCTCTTACGATCTATGGTGGCCTATGAATCAAATTGTTGACTGTCCCTGGTATATCTTTCAGTTTGATGTATTCTGAATATCATTGTACCTTCTCCTGTATGTTGTATGGGGAGAAAACGTTTTAAATGTTCTAAAAGTATTTAGAGAAAGTTCATAGTAAATTTATGGGTATATTCTGCACCTTCAAACACGGCTATCTGAATCGTTTTTAAACATGACCCAAAATTTAAAAAATAGGTCGTAAAAACTATCTTTAAAAAAACGATATCCCGCAATGCCCACAAACTAAAGTTTTTGACCAATGTTTCCTACCTGTCCTCACTTACGGATCGGAAACATGGACATACATGGCATGCATGCACCAAATTAAAGTTGCACAAAGCGCTCATGTTGGGAATTTCACTTCAGGATCATGTACCGAATGTTTAAATTAGCCACAGGACCAAAGTAGTGGATGTCGGCAAAAGGATAACGCAACTAAAATGGAGATGAGCGGGACACTTGGCTAGACGAGACGACGGTAGGTGATTGAGGGCGGTACCAGAGCAGTGGCCGAGATCAGATCACATATCGATGGGCAGACCATCAGCTCGTTAGTCTAATGACATTTGGCAGACAGTTGAGTAAATATTGATGGAGTTACCACGAGACTGGGCAGAGGCCTATCACATTTTTCAACATATTTTGTTTTTTTTTTACCAGGGGCTCTATTCTACTAAATAAAACCTTATTACTATTGATTGTTATTTTTAATTTAACGGCTAAAATAAGAAAACGTGTCATAGTATTGTTATTAAATTAGCCGCCATTAGAGTCAAGTAAATAAGAGAGGTATCGCAACGCTGACAATACGATAACATGTAAAAGCAATACGGTTTTACAGAGTAGAATAGAGCCCGTGAAGAATTAGATTGAATGCTTTTTTTGTAGTATTTGACACTAACAACGCTGCTGGTTGGCGGCAGATTCACGGTTAAGACGGCAGTAACAATCCAAACGGACACTTGACAAGGGCTGATGGTTAAAGTAAGTTTGGCGAATACTTACTTGCACTTCATACATAATGGTATTAAAATTATCTCTGGTTTTTACGGTGTCGAAACTTTAATAGACTTTGCATACGAAAGCAGTTTTTTGAGCGGTGACTTGTTTAAACTGGTTAACTTAGAGAATTTTAAATGAAAGGTTTTAAATTCTACTTAATTCTTTAGTTATTCAAAAAAGGTAGGAGTAACAATTTTATTTATTTAATTACTTGTTTCTTTATTTTGTACAATATACTAACTGCCTAGTTAAGCATGTTAATCACTGACAGTTGCTGGAGAAATTACAAATGAACAAATATAAATACCTGCTATAATAAAATGAAATAATTGCATACTAATTAGCCAATTTCCTGCACTGAGCTAGCGGTGACAACGGATTCTAAATACCGACTAGCCAATGCAAATAATTTGCACTCAAGCATCTTGTTTGCTGTTGCTGTCTAAAATATATTTGAGCAGCGTGCGCGCCAGCGAGACAGCGAACAGCAGCCAGGCAACAACGAGTGCGCAGCTGTTTACTGGACGTAGGTGGTACCTACCTGATATAAACTCTGAGCTAGAAATCTTAAAAGAATATTTTTGTAATACCTAAAATTTAATCGGGCGAGAGCATGTCGCACCATGTCTAGTTTGAGGTTCCGATAACCTTCCCCCAATTCCAAAAAACTAGGTACCTCAAAAAACTACTAGTTTGGATTAATTTTCGTTTTAATGTTATTTGGTGTTATTTTAGATGATTTAAACAATTTGTCATATTTTTTTTGGTTATAGAACTTTATTTCCCAAAAGAAATTATACATTTCACTTATTGAGAACATGCTTATTCTAAAATAAATTTATCTGTGAGCACCATATTTAGTTTGTTTAAACAATTTTGTCATATTTACTCGTATTTACTCGGTGAAAATACCTGTTTGTTTTTTAATTTTTCGAAAGTTCGTAACCTTATGCAATTTGTCCAGGGCTACGAACCGGAAGCCCTACTTGTCTTTCAAACAAAAAAACAAAGTCAATAAATGCAAAATTTCACACTATTTTTTAGGTAACACTGTAGTCAATGTAATTCGGTTAGTTAATACAAAGATATTCAAAAAAAATGTATTTCAAATCCGCCCTAATGTCTTCTTTTTATATTGTGTTCATAAAAAATACATAAGGTAAAACACATATCTACATTTTTTTTTCTCTAACTCAATTTACATGTAAATAGCACAGATCCGTAAACATTCGTCGCTACTCCTTTGAGTATCCTGTTGTTTTTATTTACATCTCATACAGGGAACGTAAATAACAATTTTATTTATCAGGATTTCCAGTACTAAAAGGAAGCGAAATGGTTTCAAAGAACGCAGAGAGTCCGTTTTAGCCTACTCATTTTATTTATGTTCACCACCATGTCTTATTTTGGTCATAATTATCTAAATTAACAAGTAGAACATAGTGAAAACATGTACTGTCAATTCATCTTAACCATCGAATGATTACGGTTATCCAAGAACTGCTTTGATGTATTTTCATACGATGAATTTTGTTTAGTCGTCAGTGATTAAAGAGAATAAAGTGTACATATTTATACTTAACGCTGTCTATAAGAACAATAATAGCTTTGGGAATCTTGTAATACCTTAGAGATCTTTTGATATGAAGTTTAATTTCCTGAAACTGTTACAAATTCAGATCAACCCAATATAAATACTAACTTTATTCAGCCATTATTTTGGTTTTATGAGGCATATCCTACTTGTCTAAGGTTGTATGAAAAAAGAGGCAGTTAGGTAACGACACGAAACATTTCATTTTACACTTAACTAGACGACGCCCGCGAAATTTTAAAATATCTGCGATAAAAAAAAACACCTGTAATGTAAAAACGAAAAACAGTTTCTATCATTTCATCGTCTTTTAAGTGATTTGACTTAAGTGGTTAGTTGATGTTAAAAACTTGTACGTGTCTTACGGTAATAATTGAAGACAAGTACTAAGGGCCTCTTGCAGTGTAAAGATAAATTCTAGATTTAGGATTAAGTTCAAAATATAGAAGATGTCGGTCTGAAGGCCAGATTTAAGACTAAAACTGGATGTAACTTTTCACGGTAGTAAACTGGTAAACGACGACAGTGCAAAACTGGAGTTTGACGAAATAGTTAGATCTAACTAGATAAAACGGTAAGATGGTGGTCGAGATCCCAATGGACCCTACGCAATGTCACCACCCTGCTAGCCTGGTGTGAAGTGAAGAGGAACTCGCCAGCAAAAGTCTCCTCTGTCTGTTAGAAAACACGGCCACGAGCAATTTTCAACTTGCTCTGGGTCCCACACGAGCAGCGTGGCACGGGAGCTGACTCGTTGAAACATGCTTTAAAACCTTAGGCATATTGTTCATTATTGGACATACCTAATATTATGGTTAAGTATCAAAAAAATAAACTTGATTAACTAAGAAAGTTGATTTTCCATTGAATTATTCTTAGATGACTTATTCTATAACAAAAAGATTTTTTTTACTTTTTCTTCATATTAATAACTTCTTAATACGCTACAATATTATTAAAAACCAACCCTATACCACCCCGTTTTTCTCTATTCATTTTTAGATCTGGTCTCCTTCCTCCTTTTTCTTCTGGCTATTCCAACAATGTCCACAAAGGTCGTGCCAAAACAGCATACAACCTGCTTGATGTATCTGGAACGTGTTTCACAACACTATGAATGTGTTCATGCATAAAGACAGCTAATATTAAAGATGAGGATGTATGTAATTTAAGTAATACATACGATATAATAGTTATCTATGTAACTAGTACATAATGCAGCTTAAGCTTAAACTGAGGTCTAAGCTAATTATGTAGCAGTGGAATCATAACTTTTTCTACAAGCTTAAAATGTTAATGACAAAAATAAACAATCACTATTTTTTCCGTATGCTTTTCTCAATTTTTCTGCTAACATATTAATGGTCAGCAAAAAGTCTTTCATTTTTTCGTTTGGCGTTAATATTTTGTGAATTTTATTGTTAAGTAATGTTAACAAATTTCTTGAAAATTTTAATACTTACTAAAACAGTTCTGACAATTTATCATAAAAGTTGGAATGCCAAACGAAACGCTATTTTGTTGATATCTATATTGAACGTAACCATGGTAACCAAATAACAAGTCGATGGATATTAACCATCTATTTTTGGTAATTTATTAAAAATGTAATTCTAAACACATAACTAGTCTCAACTATAAATACGGACTTAAGTTAAAGTTAAAACTAAACTTATTTAAAATAAAATAAAATAAAACTAAGCTACTCAAATATTAAAAATTAAACATAAACACCACTATAAAAAGAACACCCCCTCTAGCAGGTCCGCTCGCGGCATGGTCCCTAAGACACTGGCTGCATTACCTCTCTGGATGGCTAGCCCAATCCTTTGGGAAAGGTAAGCGCCAGCTCTAGGGTCTCCGGAGGTGTCGATGAGCCGGGATGACAGGGCCTTAATAAAACTTTTCATGTCAGCTGACCAAGGCCCCATTGTTTCCACCGCAAGCGCCACAAATTCGTAATTATTTAATAATGATGAATATTTGCGGCGCTTGTTGGTTTGGGCCTGTTCAGCTGCTGCACCGGCCCGATTACGGGTTGTCTGGACGTGAGAAAGGGCGAATGTATCAACACACGTCGCGTCCCACACCAGTGCCCTACCTAGTTTCCACGGCACCAACGTAGCTCCGTCTGGTCGCTTGCCATCGTCTCTATGCAAACCTGCTAGTCTCATAATTAATTTTATTTTTAATATTCGTAATTTTAATTGGTGTTAAAATATTTTTAACGGGTTATTACACAAAATAGGATTCCAAGTATTCACTAAACGCCAACACTGATATCCGGAATAACCGTAACTATGGTAATAACAATGCTATAATTATTATTATAGAACTATTATTACCATGGCAACGGTCATTATAGAATTGTTTTCCCGTTTCAGTTATGCAATAGGTGGTATTCTGATACCGTTATCAGCGGTTATAGCGGTTTATAGTACGCGAGTAGTAAAACTTAATTTGAGGTGGCTCTAGAAAAGATGCATTTGGCGTACATTAACGTTACCTATCGAAAATGTATTGGATAGGCAAACGTAAACCATTGTCGAAAACTGACAAAATATATGGAATTGACATAAGCGCTCGCATGACCGTCCGGTAGCTTATGTCCCCAAGGGCCCAGGATGATGTAACAATAAATTGATTTACTCATACTGTCCTGCAGCACATTCGTTTATGGCATTGTATGTAATTAGCACCTATAGTTTAGTGGGAATATAATCGTTTCAGCTCTCGCTCGAGGTGGCTGTCGCGTCGTCGCTGTTTAATTAGTTCTGTGCGAAGTGGCGCGTCTATTCCGTGACCATTGTTCGCGTGTCGGGACCTAACCGTCACGTGTCGGGACCCAGCCGCAGCCGTCACGTTACTGTGCGTTCATACAAAACTTCATCTTCGATAATTCAAGGGCTCACATACCTACATGTTTTTGTCATGTTTACAGTACTTTCCTAAAACTAGACAAAATTATTATGCGGCCCTAGTAAAAAGTATACGTGTCTCCCTAGTTATAGTTCAAAAACGGTATAATTTGCAGCAACAGTAATGCGATTTGTGGAAAATAGCAACAAATCTTTACCCTTAATGGTCTTTGAAATAACATTTAATGAAGAATGCTACTAGTCATACTAGTGTTATAATAAAACTGAAAATATCAACGTTTTATTTCATCACTGTCATTGTAACAGTACCCCAGCGTATTCAGAATAACAGAAACGTCGAGTCCTTACGAAGCCAATATTGTGTACAAATCTATCCGAGACAGGAAATTGAAGTCATCTTCCGCTCGGAGACACAACTTCGCATATTTCACGTCGCCGTTCGATCTCGACAACATCTGTATTGGATATACGATTACGGCATCTAGACTGAAATAATGTTTCAATAATGGCTTACATCGATAGGTACCGTTATACCAAAAAAGATGGCGACTAACTTCATAATAATAGCGTTAGCATTTCAAATCGAATGTGGTAGCCAGAGCCCGGATTTTTCATGGCAAAACAAAACATTATCGTAATCTGGCTAGTGATAGAAACATCATTTTATCGATATCGAGTATTATTTATAAAAGCTGTGCTCGAACGAAATCCTGAATATGAAAATTTACGAGATATTATATCTGAAAATTGTACTCAAACTGAAAATTATACCAATTACAATGAATTTTATAAATTTGCTCCCTGGACGTCAAGTGAAGTTGAACGTACATTTAGTATATATAAATGGCGTTATAGTGATAAACGAATTTAATTGCTCCCAGAGAATGTTGAAAACCTAATGAATATCTACTCCTATTACCATTACGCGAATAAAACGCCATGTGCTGCTGTGTGTACTAACGTGGAATACGACGAAGAAATTGAATATGTTTCTATATAACTTCATACAAACTATGTATGTTTTTTTAAATTTGTATAGGCATGGACAACTCACGTCATACAACAAAAATGCCCGAACATGGCACTGCATCTTATTTCACCCTATTATGCTTCGACTACCTCAGTCTATACATTGCCGTTTACACACCAGTCCTTTAAAATGTCATCGGTTATTAATCAGTAATGTTTATCAAGTACTCAGTCGAAGCTTCATATGTTGATTTTAGAAGTTGGCTGGAACAAGGTACCAGTGGAGTTGAAACGGGCTGTTAATTTTAGGGTAGCGAACCTCAACAGAAAATACGGAACCCATAAGGGGGTTTTTATAAGGGTGAGCTTATAAATGCTCACTCATTGTTTGTCCGTCTGTCACAGTCGATTATTTTTGTGAAAATGTTTTTTATAGTTTTCGAATGTACAGTACGGTCACGGAAGTTAATTTGCTACCCATTTCAAAGAAAATCTGCTTGAAGATGTCACTGTCATAAGAGATGTTAAGTCATTTGTAATTGATACGAAATTCAACCTTATTGCTGTAGAATGTCAGATTGACTTTGGAACTAAGGTGGGTCACAAATTTAATTCTTTGACTGTACCCCAACGAAAATGTTAATATTAAAATGTCATAGTAAACTTCAAACAGAACTTCAAATGACACACATGACAATGACAATGACATTCACAATGACAAGGTTCTAAGTATGCTCATTATTTTTATTGGGTGACTGTACCTATATTTTGAACTATTTATGGTATTATAATTATGTGGATAGCTACTGTAGGGTAACTTTTTACTATCGAAGTTAACGATATTTCAGGGGCCAGAGGGTGATGGTACTCATAAATATGAACCAATTTTTATTAATCCTTCTGAAACCGCAAACATATCAAAAACTTACTCCAAAAAAACGTTGAATATAGGTTTTGTACAATCACCCAATAAAAATGTTTAGCATACTTAGAACCTTGTCGTTGTGACTGCCATTGTTATTGTCATACTTGTCATTTTATGTTCAGTTTGAAAGATATTATTACAGTGCACTGAAGTGCTTAACATTTTGGTTTGGGTACTGTAGTACATGCAAGAGAAACCAATTTTTTTAAACGAAATATTTTTATTTACCTACCTACATAAAATAGATAATCGAAAAAACTAATTCACGCTTATATCCTTTAGTGGTTAAATATACATCAGATTCAAGAAAATGATCTGAGCAAATGACGCTTGAATTATTTGGTTTGTAAAATATTTCGGATCTTTCTCTTGCTACTAACTTGCGCCAATTCTCTCTCCTTATCTCGTGTACAGGAAAGCTAAAAAAAACCCATTGTAAGGGTTCCGTTTTTTACCATTTTGGAACCCTAAAAAGAGCTACTCTATTATTTGCTTTCTGACTATGTTCTTGTCACGTCCTTTTGCTTGTTTCTTTCTAACGCGCGTGAGAGAAAGAAATAGAATATCAATGGAATACTTGACAATAGTTGTCAGTAGTTGTCAATCAAATACGACATTTATTGAAAATTAAATGGTTTTAGTACATTCTTTATAGTTTTCGCGTGTTATCTTTTATAAATAAAATTAACTTGCCGGTTGTAAGTCACACCATCTTTTTTTTGAGTCGTTCCGGTATTATTTCGGCACTTGTTGATGACACACTTCGGCATCTTAACGGATTTACGACCAACAGACGACTAAGGTAAGAACTGTGCGCACGCTGTCATTGCGAGCAATTGGACTGTCCCGCGTATTGTGCGCTGATGCGAAGTCCTTGTGTATAGAAGGTCATTGTGTATAGGTATGTTATTTTATTTGGTCACGTCTTTTATTCTATTACACCATTATCGATATCGATAAAATGATGTTTCTATCACTAGCCAGATTACGATAGTGTTTTGTTTTGCCATGAAAAATCCGGGCTCTGGTGGTGGCCAATGAAATATAGAAAGCTTCGAGAACCGACGTCGTAGTAGTGCCTGCCCCGTGTGCCCTTATGGTAAAAACGGTACTGCCGAGTTCCGGACTACTGCTGCTTGATTTTTGACTACTATTTTAAAAAGAAAACACCAAGCTATAAAAGGAAGAATCTACCAGCTGAAACCTAAGAGGCTCAAAAATTTTCGGTCGACTTAAATTGATTGAAAAGAAAAATCGCATCGTGAGATAATATTTAACGACAAAAATTGGTTTCCCTATCAACTTTTGTTTAGAGAGTCTTTTTCATTCCATAAATAGCCACCTGGTTAAAAGTAGCACGGTCTTTCCTCAATTTAAAAGCTATCGATTAACGACTATCCATTCGGTCCAACGTCGGTTCGGAAATCGGTGTAAGCGTTAGAACTTTTTTATTCTTTAAACTAAGATGTGACTGATTGAATCGCCCTATAAACGCGCCGCTTTACCGAAACTTGGTAGGATCTATTCGATACAGTTATCCATACTGCCGTAATACCAAAAGGAGGTGGATAACTGCTAAGTAGTAGTCGAAGCATATATACTCTATTGGTAATCACATTAAATTTAAAATGCGGTTAGCTGCGTTGTGTCCGTTCAATCCAATCTGTTCTCCGCCCCAGTCCTCAAGCAACCGAGTGCGGATGCTGGTAAACAAATCGTTCACTCAGAATGGCGACACGGTCCAGGCGAGGCACAGTCAAACAACGGAGCGGTTTCCGATACAGAGTACGTTGAAACTAGTCACATATACATATTGGAAACCGTAGAGAAGAAAAAGATTTTCGATAACTGTCAATATGTACGGAATTTACAACAGGATCTTTTTTATACGTGTTCTGAAAATATTCAGAGATTTTTCTCAAAAACATACTTTTTTTGTTCGTTATTTACTGAGAAAATAAACAAAAATTTCTGCTAATGGCTAAAGAGCTTAAACGCCACATGGTCATTTCTACGTCACAGAAAATTTATTCTTTTTCAGAAGCACTTTTTAAATTTTTCTTGTTTTCTATATAAGTAAGCGCTCGACGCGACCTTTTCGATAACAATAACGTTCTGCGAATGCATCTTGTCTATGGCAACTGTACTGCAAAAGACTAAGGGTTCAGTATCCCTCCTGCCTAAGGCTAATAACAGCCTAAGGTCAATAAGCCGAATGATAATTTTGACATTGCCTGGACGATATTGTAATCGACCGATGGCTACATATTTTCTTAATATTTCTATGATAATATAGTAACGGATAGAAAGAAATGTTTTATAATGTCTATACAATTTAGTTACCTCTCATCTAAATTGCGATACCTCATGAAAAATAATAAACGTAGTCTTCAATATTGGTAGATAATTTTCATTGAAAAGTATTTTGCACAATTCCTTAAGAAAATACAAACGGGCTTCAATGTTTTCCTCTAAATAAACTAAGCAAAATATAGAATTTTTAATGATATAAGTAGCCGGGTGGAATTTTCTGTAACATACTTTTCTAACACTAGGTATTAAGTATGTTACTTACTATCCTTCACTTTCATAATCCTCTCAATAAAAGGAATTAGATTCTTGGTCCTGTTACATAAGTTCTTTAAATTAATCCAATTTGCCGTCTAACCATACATTGTGAGGAGACAGCGTGAACGCGTACCGTTTGCAAAATAAATCAAGTGAAATTTAAACCGGTTTCATTTTCATATAAAAAGGCAGCAAACAATCACTGCGACCATGACCATATGCAAATTCAAAGGATCTGCAAAATATGTATACGTCAGTAAATTTTGACCTTTTTTTTATTGCGTAATGGAAGCACACAGGACACCTGATGGTAAGTGGAAACTGTGACCCATAGACATTTGCATTCACAAGACCTTTTAGCTAATATGTGCATTGTAATATAATTATCTAATATAACTTAAAAACCAGTCAAGTGCGAGTCGAAACGTTCGTAAGTCCTATGTAAACCAAGTAATTATCTTTTACAAGTAACTTCCTAAGGAACATATTTACACAGCTCTTTTAAGTTAACGGAAATCGTAACTAACCATTGTAAAATGTATTAATTAAAATTTAAGATGGTGAAATAAAAAGTAAGTAATAGTGAAAAGAGTAAGTACGAGTAGTTAGTCGAAGTTATGCGGGTGGTAGGATCCGGCCGGATTGCTACCACCATCTTATCCTCGTCCATTAACCTACCACCAAACAGCAGTGTTCGCATTGTTGTGTTCCGGTTTAGGGATAGGACAGCCGGTGTAATCACAAGCATAGAGGCATTCCATCTTAGTCCTCAGGGTTGGCAACGCATTTTTAGTCTTAGATTTACAGTCCTGTGAATGTGTGCTCGTTTGTCTTCTCTATGCCATAAAAAAAGATAAGTAGATGAAATAATTTATAGTGATTTATTGTTTTCCTGCTGAACTACTGTTATTTGATATTATATTTAATTTAATACGTGTAGCTTTATATCATGCTAGAATAAGTTGTACCATTGTAATATAAAATATGAAATATGTTTAAAAAATGACTGACTGCTGAGTTTCTTGCGGCGTTTCTTCTCAGCAGTGGTCTCCTCTTGGAAAGCGATAGTAGTATCTTGACATGTAAAAGTGCCCGAACGGCCTACTTACTGAATAAATTTCTTTGATCTTTTATCTTTTTTAACTTTTTGATAATGATTATCACTATATCTTTTTCAACCTATTTAAGCCTGCCATTTGAGTTGAACAAAGGGTAAAGAGGTCTTCCCTCATCTGTCAGATTCAGCTTCCTTCCTCCTTGAATCCTTTAATTTCATGCGAAAACGGTTTTTAGGTTAAAAACCTTCCTAGAAAATGAATAAGAACAAAAAATGTATCTGCTTCCCTTGTACAGTAAGACCGACATCTATTAACAAACAACAGCTACATGAGGATTTGGTAAACAACTAAATATACGTAAACAAACGAAATGCAATTAAGGCGCTGACAGGTTTTAATTTTTTTGTCGTACCGTACTCGGAAACTAGGGGCGTCCCAAAACAACGTAGCACAAACGTTTGTTCCTAATTTGAAATGCAAAAGCACGTTACTAACGTTTAGAAGCGAAGATTGAAATCGATCGAGCTAAGGGCTGACACACCGAATAAAAAATACAGAAATAATTAAAGTGATTTTTTATTTTATTTTACTGGTGAGGTTTTTTACCTAATCACATTTTCCCTTGAAGTTTTACCCGTATTGCAATTGTTAAAGGGTTATCGAGTTCGCCAAATCGTCTGAGTCTTCTGATCAACCCGCATTAACTCGTTTTTTTGTTCACGTTGCTTTTCTGGAGGCGACGCTTCACTTAGTGGTATTGGGCAAATACTTCTCTTACGTCTCTTACTTTTGACACACCGAACCTAAGAGATACTACCATTTAATCAAGCTAGTAACGCGATTAATTATTATAAAGTAAGGAAACCCACCTGTTGTCTTTTATCGTATTAAAAATGTGAAATAAATTACAGTTGGTGTTGTAAATGCAAATGTAAAAAAAACTTCAATACGGCAGTACATTGATAAATAAAGCAGTCTTGTGCAATAAGTAAAAGTGAAATAACATTTTAAGACTTTATAACCTCACTGCTTAGTTTTATTACAAATATTCGTGGTCGTTATAAGGAGTTTACTTTTTACATTCTAAGCACTTCTGCTTTAACCTTCTAAAACACCAGCGGATGCTAAAGTAGAGCAACAATACTAATGTTATAATTACAACTATTATCAGCGCAGCTAGGTCGAGATATGCTTTCTGGTAATCAGGTACTAGAAGAGCAGGGGAGCGTAGGTAAGCCGCACCTTGGGACTTGACTACATGTTCTACCCAATGCACTAATTCCTTGGCAGGGGAAACCGGTCGGTCGTGATATGTGCGGGATACACGTTTCATGGTGTCCTGGTATCTGTAATAGGCAACGAACGCTCTCTTTATAAGTTATCGAACAAAGAACAATAAGCGATGAAACACAAAATGATAATTTGTGTGTTTTATTTATCTCAAGAATTGACCATCTTCCGAATGTTTAGCTAACATCGGAAAATTTACCAATGATTGATTGAAGCATTACTGCGTCATATACAACCAAAACTACACTCACTGGCTAAAAATTAAACACGTTATTTAAATACATACACGCACATCGCACCTGTCTCCCAATGAGGTAATGTCTCCCGTCGCGCGTCGGTTTTTTAATGTTCCACTAAATATGCCTGTGAGTATTATAATGACGCTTAACTGGCGAAATTAGTAAATGAGCGTGGGTGTTTGTTTTTGAATATTTGATGTACGAGTAATTTATTTATTTCTGTACAGGTACAACCCCAAAACTACGTTTAAGACTATATCAATTAATATGACATTGTCCTCTTATCAATATTATTTAATTTATAAATTTAACATGAAAACTTACTTCCTGTTAGTAAACATAGCTTTTAAAGCCTTTTTCAACGCTGCTGGCAGTTGACCATCGTTTTCCAAGCGTATTGCGATCCCCTTTTTTACAGCGACTTCTGCATTGTTGAACTGGTCACCATCATGAGGGACCGTGATCATGGGGACCCCAAAATGGATCGCTTCTGTGAGTGACAGTAAGCCACCGTGGGTTATAAAAACTTTCGTATTTGAATGATCTGAAAATCAACTTTATTTATAACGCCATTGTTTTTGGTATTTATTTCTCATGGTTTCAGTTCTGAACTAAGCACAGCATTATTATATATTTTGGGCCATAAAACAGCTCTAACATAAATTATATTACATGGCTCAAATAATATCGTATTTTCAGGTTGTTTCCATTCTGTTTTCCAACAGTGAATAATTTTACGGTTATTTCTTATTTAAAAATGATCAGTAAGCTCATTGCATATTCTTTAATATAAAAAAACAAACAGAGCTCCAACGCTAAACCCGAGTAGAAGACTTGTCTATGGCTAACATGATGAGGATCAAAATTTGGTTTGCATTCCAAACTATGAAATCAAAATTAACTTACTTAACACGCTAGTCTGAGGAAACCATTGCATTAAATGTACATTGGGAGGAAGATTCTGTAAAGGCAACTCCATCTTCCAGAGAACTGTTTGATTGATGTTTCTAAATATTTCCAAGAATTCGTTGCGTACTCGCTCTTCAATGTCCTTTCCAGAGTTAGTTGACCCAAAGCTGAAGTATATCACACCTTGAGGCGAAGCGTCCATTACCGCTTTCAATTTCTACAAAAAAAAGAAGAGATTTCAACGCGGGATCACGACGCTGAGTGTCAAAATAATTTATAGGCTGAGGAAGTGAAGTAAAAATCTGACTTTCCTAAATTTTATGCATAATTATTTTGCAAAATACCATAAAATAATGTTTTGTTTGTCGATTGAAGCCTTCGTTAGTCCAAATAGATGAATAAAAATGATCCACTACGACTATACGTCCTTCATTTTCTAAATATTGTATAAGTTTCATGCCTATATTCTGAGCATGGTATATACCTCGTCCACCGTCACCTGTTCCAGTGTAAAACATATGTTTGATGTATGTATGTATGTATGTAGCCCTTGAGTGTGCAAGTTTTATTTAACTTTAAATCTCATTTGTCAGATTTTTTTTCACATTTATATATATATTTGTCAAAAGGAAAGTCTGCCTCGCCATGGCACCATGGATTCATCTACTACCGCTATGCATCTATCGTTTGAGGTATGTCTACATCCACCCACCACGTCCAAATCGGCCACTGGTAGTTGGATATGGTATCCACCTATCTCTTTAACGCTCGGCGGAACCCTCCAGGCCGTGGCCACGGTCGGGTGGGTGGCGACCAGCATCATGGAGTAGTTCTTGGGGACATCAGAGTAAAGTGGCAGTTTCCTGCCCGTCGTCATGGCAGCTGATTTGAAGACGGTTTCGTAGAGCTCTTGTTCTAAAGAATGGATTTTATGACTGAAATGTATAAAATAACCAATATAGTTTTAATTAATGGTTATTAACTACAATTAACAAATTTCAAAAATATACGATAAGAACACCTTTAATGAATAAATATTAGGGGACAATGTCACACCAATAGACCTAGTCCTAAACTTAGCTCTAGGCTTGTACTATGGGTACTAGACAAGGACATAAAATATACTTATATAGTGTAATACATACTTAAATGTATAGAAAACATCCATGACTCAAAAACAAATATTCGCGCTCATCACACAAATATCTGCCCTTACCGGGATTTGAACCCAGGATCGCTAGCTTCGTAGGCAGGGTCACTACCAACTAGGCCAACGCGTCGCTAAAATCCAATTCTGTTTACTTCTATGGCATAATAAATCAGGCAAACTGGAGTCAGCTTCGATATAGGTAGTTAGTACAGATACGTAAACTATCTCAAAAATATAAAGATAATAGTTTCGAATCAATATTTTTACTAAAATACACGAAGATACAAACATAGCGATTTGTATTGTACCTACCTACCAAACAGGTAACCTTCTTTTTATCTTTTTGAAGTCTGTTAAAAATATAGTTAAATGTTTGACAATCGTATGTCCGCAACGTATTTATCCACTAACTAGTTTAAGGATGGACCGCAAGATGGCCAAAGGTCGGAGATCCCGGTTGTGGAGCAAGTTCGTAACTGAGTCAACTGCTGTGAATAGACGGGGGCTTCCGTTTTCAAGTTAGTTCCACAACTTTGCTGAAACGCGGCTTAAACACAAGTAAGGGGCGAAACATTATCAAAATATAGGTCAATGGGAGACGTGATTAGGATTTACTAATGCTAACAATACCAAAAAACCAAAACCCAAAGATTCCGTATTGTCTCAAAAATAAAGATATTTAAAATCCTGCCAAATACTGGTAATACAAACAAAAAATATTTAAGAGCTGCTTGTTTCAATTTGACCGTCGTCACAAAATGCTCAAAGTTAAATAATACATGTCTGGAGTTTTTCAACCTTGACGTGATACTCCTTTTTCGTTAAAAGAATATTTTGCTACAATTTACATAATTTTGTTTGTGTAACTAAGATACGTCTACGCAACTAACCTTAAAACCCAGCGTTTTTTAACTTGGATTTTTAGCTCATTTAAACGATGAACAAATTTTAACGGCGGTATGTGCCCCGAGTTCACATCAGTCGAGTACGAGGGGTTGGGCACTTCGTCCATCAAACGCATGGGCTGCCAGTACAGCTGGGTTGATACAGCCCAGATGAGATAAGTTGAGAAGTAGCCAGCGAAACTGAAAAATGTAGAAAAAAAACGATATTTTAAATAAAGTATCTTTATTATGCAAGTAGACCATGTAAGTAGGCGCCGTAGTAAGTAGGTCAGCACACATACGCACAGCTGGGTTACATATCTGAGTACCAGCACCGTTGAGTAGTAACGCCACAAGAAACTCATCAACATGCCTTTCCATTCATCAAATTATGCACGCACTTGTCCGGTTTTTATACCTACTTTGTGTATTGATTTTAAATAAGTATACATATACTCGTACTGTCAGCCCAATGGAACTAAAATAGCGGGTGGGGCCACTATAGAGCGGTGTCACAGTGATATTATAAAACAATTTGTTTGACCTTTCTTACGATTTGAATCATAACGTCACTGTGACACAGTTCTATAGTGGCTCAGGGGTCCATTGGGCTGAAAATAAATAACATTATTATTCGTTACCCATTCTTTCGAAAAAAGACGTGGTAGAATTAACTATTACAATCTTTTTACCTTGAATACAGTTCAGAGTCAATCCATTCGGCGATCACGACGTCGAAATGCGCCGGTTGCCGCAGGAACGCTTGCACCGCTGCATGCGTCACCACCAGACGGCCCATAGTGTAAGAAAGCATTTGTAGACGCGTGTCCTGGTTTGGATACTCCGTGGACAAATTTTTCATGTATGCTGAAAATTTCAACAGTGCTTTCTCTGATACGGAGTAACAGAAAAGTTTTGCTCTATCTAAGTAAAGGCCCATTTTTTTAATAGTTACTGCACTTATGGTTAACGTTCGAGGATAGAATAAAAATGTGACAGATTTGGTTCAGATTTAATAATAAGTTAAGATTGGTAACCATTAGTCCAAATAACTATTGATCAAGATATCAATCCAAAAATTTGCTTTAAATTTAACATTTTATTAGTACATATTTTTAATAAAACACAAAGCAACAAATTTTTAGTGAGTAAGACTTAAGAATAATATTATTATTATAATAACAAATGAAATAAATAGAGGTATGAAAGTGCTTACCACCAGATATTTCCAAATTGGAACTAATGTCCACCTGCACGAGATTACTTGGCGGCTCATTCCAGGGAAACGGTGTTATATATGTTACCTGAAAACACCAAGATCTACTAACGTAACTTTAACATTTATCAAAAATGGTGGCTCGTGTGAGTCCTCAATGATCACTTAGTACTATTTTTCACAAGTAAATTGTTCACACTAGGTTCACGATTCGGAATTCGCGGTAAATCAGCAACGGAATTTGCAGCAAAACAAAAGTTTACATAGCTCCAATCGGGCGCTCACTCGGTCACCGTGATGACAACATGAGCCGTCACCGGACACCGCTGAGGGCCCTGTGCTTGTATCAAATATTCCATTATTTTGCTTTGGGAAGCCTTGACTGTAGCAAGTTTATCATGGGTGTCCCTCAAAATCCCTTATAACATTTGTCCTAACGCATCGTTTGTCCGAAGAACGCATTGTTTGACATAAACTGGTTTTCAGCTGAGTCAGTTAACTTTTTTAAGTTTTCCAAAGATGCGCGGTCAGGTTAGGTTAGGGTTTTATTTTAACGACACATAATAACAAAACGATACATACGACAATAAATGACGATTAGAGGTTCTAAAATATATGATATACAGGCACTATACAGGTCTGTATAATGCCTGTATATCATACAGTTAGTACTTACACTAATTACACTCCTTGATATCGTAAAATTAACATTTGATTTGTATTTTACTAATAACATGAACCTAGAGAACTGTTTGAAACAGGTCTATGAATTGAAAACCAATGTTACCTTGTGATTCGCATTGAGTAAAAGTCGAACATATCCATCACCTAAGATCCCATGGCTTTTGGTGGGCTCAGGAAATATAACGAGGATGTCATATCCCTTGCAGCTTTCCATGATTGAACACAGGGTGATCAGAAATATGACAATCTCAGAAGCCATTTCACCTTAAAGAAATATTAATAAATATAACAGTTACAATTATCACTTTTGCAAAAATGTATACTAGTTGTAAACGTCTTTTCAGGTTTCCGTAGTCAACAAGCAAGGCAACAAGTTGCAAAGTGTTTTTTTTACATTTTTTCATTAAGTGAGGTATTATTGAATTCGATTTTTTACTACGGAACCCTAAAAATTACCCACACAATATATTTTACGATAAGATAGATTATTTAAGATTGTTAAGGCACGTCTAAATTTTAATAAGAAAGAGTGTATATACGGTTCCATTATAAAAGCGTAAATTTTCTATAAAGTAGCATTTGAGAACCGCCTTCTGCTGCTTCTTCCCTCCCAATTCTCACTATAATTAATTAAAAGCCACCTCACTCTTCTTCCTGTGTTCAGTATCATCTGTGATTGCTTACCGTAATATTACCCGCTTGGTCGTCAGAAAAGAAATAAAGGGTCAGGTCAGAAGTTCCATATACCGACGCCTGAAGAAACTTATGAGTGTGAGGGAGAGAGGGAAGATGGTCTGGATCGTAGCAGGTGGAAGGAAGTTGTATCTGCCTACTCCTACGGGAAGGCCGTGATTGTATGTTTGTATATGTATGTATTGTAAACTGTTAACTTACTTACTGTAACTGCGGATGAAGCTGAGCTGATTCCTATTTAACTTCATACTACGCTTCTAAATTTGGTCTAATATTGTTTTTTTTTTTATTACATTTTGTTTTTGTCAAATTAATGTTATAAGTTTGAGTTTGTTTGAGTTTATATTAGCGTGAAATATCGTACTCATAAGTTCATCTATATGAAATTAATAATTAATAAATTGTTTTAGTCATACTTAGGTTACTTTCCTCATGTAACATATATCTAACTATCATAATTATACTCATATATGTATATGATAGTAAGTAATTCATGTTTTTTTTGTCATATCAACAACATTAGGGAAGCAGGATGCCAAATATCATATTGATTACTATGCTTTGCCAGAAAGTTATGTAACAATGTAAATCCACAACTCGCTCTCGTCTTTACAATGGCATAACACTGACTGCTACCACAACATCAACTTATGCGTTTTATTCACACCTCTTTCCACATTCACCTCATAAATAAAAGACATCAGCAAGTCAGTCCTAATCATGGCATTCTGCCAGAACACGAGTTTTATGTGCTGAAAATGGGAACTATCATACTTGTCGCCCATATTTTATTCTAAGCAGTTTATTACATGCCATATAAATTTCGTATGGTGCCAGATAGCGGTGACAAATGATCCTTATTCAAATGAGTGTTATTAAAGTGAGCTCTTAATTTGTTTTGCTATGATTTGTGAATTACTTGTAAGTTGAATTGTTTTGAAATGGACTCTGTGAAACACGTGTAGCAGCGTTTGGATTCGGATGCTAAACGATGATAACCAAGACGGCTCTTATACTGTTTTCACTTTCATTTTTGATAAAAAATAGTACGGTATTATTGTCCATCCCTTTGGAAATCCTAATAAAACCCAAAATCATTGCATTACTTGCGTAATTTAACAAATTCTCATAATAAATGCTCCTACGATACGGGGTTTAGTTTTTTTGATAATTGTGATAATTATGTAGGTATGTACAGTTTGCCAAAAATGTGGTCTACCACCCTTTGCGTACTTTCTACTCTGTGCAATAATACACTATTAAAAAAATACGTATACTAGAAAGAGACTAAATTATTTATAAAACTAATTAGTAAGTTACTAGTCTTATGACTAATGATTTCCCAATGTCGCGTTTGTCATTTAATTAGGAAAGTTAGGACATATTTCTATTAAAAATTCATGCTTGATGAACGAGCAGAGCCTACGTCGAAATAATTGATATTTATGAGTTTTAATGATGCCGTCATATATTATACTAGCTTCTGCTTGGATTTGCAATATTCGTCGTCGTCGTTTATCACTTTTAACTCGAGAACTCTTTAATTTTTTGGAATAGCAGCCTACGTGCTATTCCTGACTATAATTTATCTCTTTGCCAAATTTGATCCAGATCCATTTAGCCATTATTTCGTAATTAAGTAACAAAAACCCATTTTTTCGGATTTATAATACTCACGGATACACGTGTAACAAAAACGTATAACTAACTTTAAACACCATTGTAATTTACTCGTGTTTTCAACAAAATTTATTAACATTTGTATAAAGGACAATAAAAAAGATTAGAGTAGGTTCTGGAAAATAACAAAAAATAATAATACGAGAGTTACCTGCCTCTTTTTCATCAAGAAATAAAAAAAGACTGCAAATTCCACATAAATTGTTCACTCCACTACATCGCCATCTCAACACTTTAACTCTCCTTCCGCTACTGAACCCAATTTGAGTTACTTACGTAAACATTACTCATGCGCATTGCTCGTGCGCATCTCGAGTCAACTTGCACTAATTTGTACCCTATCAACTACGCATACAGGTCGAAATTGAAGCCAATGTTACTAAGAGTAAACAGGGAAATTACCACGTTACCTAATTGATGCAAAAATGCTGGATCGAGGTAACTTCCTAATAGATTTTTTGATGGTAAATTATCGTGTAAACTACCAGATTAGGTAGCTTTTGATTTACATAAAAGCTACAGGATTTCGTTATTCCTATAATTCGCTCGTTGGACGCTGCGTGCAGTGAGCAGCAATAAATGCATACAGATGTATGGAACACGTCACGAATCACCGGCATCAGTAGTATGTATTCGCCGGTACTGGCCCCACCGCCGCTCCCCCCGAAAAAAGGTGCTCTGACGGCCGAGGGGCGGGCCTTCGCGGCAAAAAAAAAAAAAAAAAAAAATTTACACTTTTTTTCGGTGTTTTGGGGGCCATTTAGAGCGTTTGGGGAGGGTCCCGAGGCTCTCAGACCGCTCCTTTCCATACTTAGCAATAGCACCTGTATTAAATAGAAAAAGGTTATCAACTACCTGACCCTTTTTCTATTACCGGGCAAGCTCTCTATTGTGTGTGCGCGGGCGTTCTCGGGGCTTTTGTCTTGCACCCATCGACGCGTTTCCACCTTTTTTATTGTCTGATTATGCACTATTAACTGCTGTTATGTGATTTTTAATTTACCTATGTGTTTTTAATATCATTTAATTAAGTAGCAATAGTTACTTTCTTAACATATTGTTCATAGGGTCATAGTTCTAACCTAACCTAACCTACGTTGTTGAAGTAAACCTAACATCGTGAAACCTATCCTAACTTAACATAATTATCTAATGTTTTTAAGGATCATACTTCTAACCTAACCTAACCTAACCTAACCTAACCTAACCTAACCTAACCTAACCTAACCTAACCTAACCTAACCTAACCTAACTTGTTGAAGTACCTAAACCTAACATCGTGAAACCTATCCTAACTTAACATAATTATCTAAAGTTTTTAAGGATCATACTTCTAACCTAACCTAACCTAACTTGTTGAAGTACCTAAACCTAACATCGTGAAACCTATCCTAACTTAACGACGCGCTGGCCTAGTTGGTAGTGACCCTGCCTACGAAGCTAGCGGTCCTGGGTTCAAATCCCGGTAAGGGCAGATGTTTGTGTGATGAGCGCAAATATTTGTTCCTGAGTCATGGATGTTTTCTATGTATTTAAGTATATATTTCTCTATATAAGTATTTATATCGTTGTCTAGTACCCATAGTACAAGCCTAGAGCTTAGTTTGGGACTAGGTCAATTGGTGTGACATTGTCCCCTGATATTTATTTATTTTATTTATTTATTTAACATAATTATCTAATGTTTTTAAGGATCATACTTCTAACCTAACCTAACCTAACTTGTTGAAGTACCTAAACCTAACATCGTGAAACCTAATATAACTTAAAATACCTACCGTTTTTAATACTTTCGGAAAATAAAGATGATTCAATCAAAGAAGTAGCTACACTTGGTTTTATATTTGAACAATCATACTCAACTGTTATTAAGCATCGCCTAACTTAACCTAAGCTAAGACCTAATTTAATCATAGCTTAAGTCCTAAGCAAAACTTAATTCAATTTACCCATGATAATCTTAGCAAACCAAGCTAAAATCAACATTTATTATCTTATGCTGTTGTTACTTAGAGCCTATTCTAAACAACTATAAAAACCATACATTGCATATATTTCTAAATAAATTACCTACACTTAGGCTGATAAAAATATGGTGATTAAATGTAATTTAATCTGCGTACGGGTGTGTATCTATGAGTATGTATCTACTTCTAACATTAACTAACATTATCTATTCGTAGTAGATATATTATATGGGGTTCAGCTTCACATACCTACATGTTTAATTTTACTGTTACACAGTAGTATGTAAAACTAAACCGAAGCATGTAAACTGGTTCCGACTTGCTGGATTCAAAATACCTACTATGGAGTATATCAATCAAAAAAGCCTGTACCGACAAGTTTTGTGTGCCCTAGTGAATGGTTTTAACGGCTTACTTGTTTTATTGGTAGCAGCCTATTAAGTTTTATGGTCACAAAGGATTCGTTTTATTATTTTGGGTTTTGATGAATAATACGGCGTCTGTTTTACCTACGAGTTCAAACTTGTTTCTAGAAGGTTTCTTAACTTACGAATGGTATAAAAGCGGTGCGCTATTGTATATCGGCAAGTATTGGCTACTCAACTGTGCTCGTTACCGGATCTCCCTGTACATATAGCAGTATATAGACTTAACAGTGTTGTTTCGTGCAGTGAAGTGTTTATACAAAGGGCTAATAATGGATGTGAGTATGTACAAGTATTATAACTTAACTGTGTGTCTTTTAGCATTTGTTCACCGTGTTTTTATTAAGAGTAGGTATTGTAAACAGTTGTTTAATTTATTGTTTGATATTGTTGCAGTTCTCTGAAAATACTTTCAAAAACTATTACTACCCGGAAAATAAAGATGAATCAACCGACGAAGAAGGCACGCCTGGTTTTAAAGTTAAGCAAGCCATGGCAAAAAAGCGTTCAGCAAATAACATCGACAGCTTCTTTGAACTTCCCAAGAAGAAAACTAAAGCGTTGAAACGATCTTCGAATGTCAGTCAAAGTTCTCCTGACGGAGTGGGTTATATATCAACCGGACAAGATGACGGAGCATACGCTTCTCACTTGATTAAAATCGAGATATATGATATGCAAAAAGTTAAAAACATTCCACCCACTGAGCACTGGAAACACGCTGATGTGAGATTGAAATTCTACGCGTCTTCTGAAGATGAAAGTCAACTGCAATCGACACGTGATGTAATATATAACATAACAAAGCAAGTAGCTTCTAAAGACAGTTGTGTGAAATATTTTATTGACAATAAGAAACATTGATAAAAAGTGTTTGTGTAAGTTAAACAAAAGCTTGTTATTGTATTATATGTAAAAACCTTAGCTTTTAAGAATTCAAGATCCAGTCTAAACAATTATCTTTTTTTGTAAAATTAAATTGTGTGAAATACTTAATTGACTATAAGATGCAGTGATAAAAAGTGTTTGTGTAAATTAAACAAAATGAATAGTTTGAACTGCGATATCTATGATCCCGAACTCATCAGGCTCTGTGAGGAGCTTGAAGAAGATCAAGAATTACACGCCATCGGGGAACTTATAAGTCAACTTCATCGTGAGGCGTAAGTTATATTTTTCTATTTAAATATTCCTGTTCTAACCTGTTTAAAAGTGCTTGAGCAATACTTATCAAAGGATGGGTTTCTGACTCGTTGTGACTTGATCTTATTGTTATTGAAACAGTTAGGAGGGGTACCCCTTTATAAATGGGGTGTCCGTTGCAAAATAATTCATTGTTTGGGTTACAGTGTTTGAGTTACTAAGTGCTAGTTTATTCCATCATGGTGTTCATCATTATTAATTTAGCTCGTGATCAAATTGAATGTTTAAGCAAACAGTTTATTATAGCTAATTTCCATAGAAGCATACGGCTGTGGTTTATATCAAATCAATTACCAACCACACTTTTAGAAGATGCTGATATAAGACCTTATTTTACACCATGTGATTGTGTGATTGTTCTGTTTGTCTTTAATGTGTCCAACATTAAAGACAAACAGAACAATTCGTCGTCGGATGTGATTGATGGAGTTTTAACAATGCAAGCATACTGCCAACAATGTAGTCAAGATTTAAGTTAGTATAATATCGCAACCAATTATACGCCAAGTCTGTATTTGCTATTAATACATACGGTGTGTTTAATTTCATTTTTTTATTTTTTGTAGATCTTCTCAAGTCGGGCGTGGAGTAAAAAGGACAGCTACAGTATCGGAAGCAGAAGAAGTGCCTACAAAGAAAGCTCGTGTCTCAACTAGTCGTGATGCAGTATCGATATTAGATGAAAATGTAAGTACAAAAAATAGTGATAATATTGAATGTTCTGTGTGTAGTAAGTTTGTGTGCAAAAGATATTTCTCCAATCATTTAAATAGCAATATACACAAAAATAATGTTTTAAGATCTGACACTCAGTGGGTTAACGTGCAGTTGATTGAAAACGCATTTAGGAATAGGGTGGCTACCTATAGAATATTGCTTGATGAAAATGTTTGCAATCCATTAACCCCCGAAACAATTTTACAAAAAAATAAAGAAAAAATCTTCACCTTATTGGATCGCTCACTGACTGATCATCGCGCCTTAAAAGTAAATTTTATTCTCAATGCAGATTTTACTCAAGATACCAAACAGCTGAATAATACGTTTGATTTTCAATTTAGTAACAATATAGTGAATCAAAGCTGTGACAAAAATGATATTTTTACAAGTACAGTTAACGAAATTTTAGCAAGATTATCTAACTTTGAAAGGAAAGACAGTGGTTGGAGTTTAGTAAAATTCAACTATCTAGATGTGAATGTAAATAAATTTAACCCATTACGTGGTTCTTCCTATATAGAATTGCCGCGTGATATAATGAATAAAAAGGCAGTTATTAATGTAAAAAACAATGATCATGAATGTTTTAGATGGGCTGTATTGTCAGGCTTATATCCATGCACAAACAATCATACAAATGAATTGAATTCATATATAGCGCATAAACATAAATTAAACTTTGAAAATTTGACTTTCCCATTTAAATTAACTGATATTCATAAATTTGAAAAAATTAACAATATAAGCATAAATGTTTTTGGGCTCGAGTACAATACACAAAGTAAAAAACATGATGTGATAGGACCACTACACTTAACTAAATGCAAAAAAGCTACCCACTTAAACTTATTATATATAACCAAAGGTAGCGAAGCACATTATTGCTTTATCAAAAAATTATCTAGATTAGTATCTAAACAACTATCCAAAAAGCAACATGCTGTACATATTTGTGATGGCTGTCTAACAAGTTTTACATCAAATATAAATTTAATCAATCATCAAAGAAACGACTGCTTCCATGTTTGTACAAAGTTACCTTCAGAACAAGATAAAAAGAAAAACTGGTTCAATGAAAATGTTCCATCAAACCTACTCACCTTTAATAATTACGATCGTAAATTAAAGGTACCTTTTGTTGTTTATGCAGATTTTGAGGCTTTTTTAAATCCAATTCCTTCATGTTTCAATAATCCTAGTACATCCTCTACAACAAATGTACAAAAACATGAGGTATATAGTTTTGGATACTACATAAAGTGTTCTTATGATGATAAGCTGTCAATATATAGAACATATAAAGGTAAAGATTGTGCCCAAACATTTATGAATTACATTAAAAAAGATTTAGTGAACATTTGTAGGAGTAATACTTTTATTAAAACCCCTTTGCCTTTATCTGATTCAAATAATTTAGATATTGCACAGAGCAGCACATGTTACATTTGTGATAAAGACTTAAACGGTGATTCCACTATTTGTTATAATCATCATACAGGTTTTTATGAAGGAGTAGCACATCAACTTTGTTCCGAAAAATACAGGGCACCTAATTTTGTACCTGTATTTTTCCATAATTTGAGCAACTATGACAGTCATTTTATAGTACATGGGTTTGGATTTGAGGAAGGAGACATTGAGTTAATACCAGAGAACAAAGAGAAATACATTTCCTTCTCTAAATCTTTAAAAGTGAATAATTGCACAATAAAATTGAGATTTGTTGATTCGCTTAAATTTTTGAGTTGTAGTCTTGAAAAATTAGCCAAAACCTTGACACCCGAACAATTTTGTGAATTAAAATTAAGTTTTCCATGTGAAGAGGATTTTAAACGATTAATACGAAAGGGTATCTATCCCTATGAGTACATGACATCTTATGACACGTTAAAGTTAACTTCTCTCCCCTCTCAAGATAAATTCTACAGTTCCCTGGCTGATTGCAACATTTCGGATGAGGATTATGAACATGCGAGAGATGTTTGGACTCATTTTAATTGTAAAAATATGGGGGATTATTCTGATTTATATTTAAAAACAGATGTTTTGTTACTAACCGACGTATTTGAAAATTTTAGAAATGTATGTCTTAGGACATATGGGTTAGATCCAGCCCATTACTATACTGCTCCGGGATTAAGTTGGGACGCGATGTTAAAAACCACAAAAATAACTCTAGAGCTCTTAACCGACATTGATAAAATAGCTTTCATAACCAAAAATATTCGCGGTGGCATCTCGCAATGTAGTAAAAGGCACGCAAAAGCTAATAATAAATTTATGGCAGATTATGATCAAAATATTCCTTCTTCATATCTTATGTACTTGGATGCAAATAATCTTTATGGGTGGGCTATGTCTCAATGTCTCCCTACTGGTAAATTTGAATGGGTGAATGTAGATGCTGATTTCAATGTTTCTGATGATGCCGAACATGGTTTCATTTTAGAAGTCGATCTAGAATACCTCAACGAATTGCATGACTCTCATTCGGATTTGCCATTCTGTCCAGAAAATGTTTGTTTAGGGAATTCCAAAGAAAAAAAATTAATTCCTAATTTAAATGGGAAAACGAATTATGTTCTACATTATAGAAATCTAAAACAATGTTTGAAGAATGGTTTGAAATTAACTAAAATCCACCGCATTTTGAGATTTGAACAATCAAAGTGGTTAAAAAGTTACATAGATTTAAACACTCACATGCGATCGCAAGCAACTTGTGATTCTGATAAAGACCACTATAAAAGTATGAATAATTCAATGTTTGGTAAGACCATGGAAAACGTTTTGAAATATGTGAACGTAAAATTGCTAAATCATTGGGAAAATCAGGGGAAATCACTGGGAGTTGAAACTATGATAGCCAAACCTGAGTTCCACAGTTTATCAATATTTTCGGAGAACTTAGCTGCTGTCCAATTGAATAAAACTAAAATATTTTATAATAAACCAATTTACTTAGGATTTTGCATTTTGGATATATCGAAAACTTTCATGTACAAATTTCATTATGACTACATGAAAACAAAATATCAAGAAAATCTAAGGCTTCTTTATACAGATACAGATAGTTTAGTATATCAAATATTCACGGAAAACTATTATGAGGACATAAAATCAGACCTTGATTTATATTTTGATACATCAGATTACCCATCGAACAATGAATATGGTTTACCATTATTAAATAAAAAGCGGTTAGGGTTTTTCAAAGATGAAAACAATGGTAAAATTTTTAAAGAGTTTGTTGGTCTACGATCTAAAATGTATGCTTTAGACGTTGAAAATCATGGGCTTATATCAAAAGCCAAAGGAGTAAATAAATGTGTTACTAAAAAACTGACTCTCAACGATTATAAAAAGTGTTTATTTGAAAAAAATGTACAACATGCCCAAATGCTAAGATTTAAATCAATAAAACATGTAATATTTACCCAAAACATAAATAAAGTATCATTATCTCATAATGATACAAAACGATTCTTGTTAGAAAACTCTTCGGACACTCTTGCGTGGGGACATTATAAAATACCACATCAATCATCACAAAATTAATTTGTCATGTAATTTATACTCACAGAACATTCAAAAATGTCATCATTATTTTTTGTATACCTAATTGTAGAAATGTAAATTAATTTTAGTTTTTGTAAATATTGGTTGGTGAAGCTGAATCAAAAAACAAGTGGTGGGGCTACTAATTGTAGAAATGTAAATTAAGATTAAGTACTTATATTGTAGAAATGTAAATTAATTTTAAGTTTTGTAAATATAGGTTGGTGAAGCTGAATCAAAAAAGCATGTGGTGGGGGTACTAATTGTAGATAATGTAAATTAGTTTTTAGTCCAACTATTTTTTTTTTTTATTGTTGGTATAAAAAAAAAACTTTGTTGAGTTTTTTGCGGCGTTCCTTCTCAACAATGATGTTCATTTCCGGAGCGCTGGTAGATTAAAAAAGAACGGACAATTTCGAAATAAAACATATTTTACAATGATATCTTTGTTTTTTTTTTTAAGGTGTTTACCGTTGTTTTAGTTGATTTATTTAAAAAGTAATTGAGCTCATAATATTACATCATTTCACTTTTATCTGTTTACATATCAACACGTATTACTAGTTTTAATTATGATACATTTTTATCATCCTTTCACAACCATTGTAGCTGGTCCGAGTGGGTGTGGTAAAACTCAATTTGTAACAAACTTTTTAAATAATTCCAAAGAAGTATGTAATGTTGTATTTGATGAAATTATTTGGTGTTATGATGAAATGCAGCCTCTTTACAATCTGGAAAATGTAAATTATAGTCAAGGAATACCAGATTTTTCAATGTTTGATGGGAAGAAACCTAAGCTTCTTATAATAGATGATCTGATGAGAGAATCGGATGGACGAATCGTAGACATTTTTACAAAAGGTAGTCATCATAGAAATTTAAGTGTTTTTTATATTACACAAAACATATTTCATCAGGGGAAAGGCCAACGTGATATTTCGCTGAATACAAGCTACATTGTATATTTTAAGAATCCCAGGGACAAAACACAAATACGCTACTTGTCACGACAAGTTTACCCAGAAAACCCAAAATTTGTAGATGAAGCCTACAAAGATGCTACTCAAGAACCACATGGTTACCTCATGATTGATCTGAAACAAAATACAAATGACATATGTCGTTTTAAAACAAAAATATTTCCGTTTGATGGGCATTGCACTGTGTATGTCCCTAAAAAGGGGTTTAAATACGATAAAAATCAGCAAATTTTAGTCAGTTCTACATGATGCATGCGAGAGTAAACACATATAAACATTTACTTGAAGCATTGCAATTGCTAAAACCAAAATATCGCACGGCGTTACTTAAATCTTGTGATGACGATGAGATCAACATTATTTGCGAGTGCATTTATAACGTTCTAAATGGAAAAATTCCATTAGAAAAAAAAGAAAAATCTAAATTAAAAAAACATAAAGATATCTTGCGAAAATTAATTTCAAAAGGAAAACATAAAATAAGAAAAACCGTTATAATTCAAAAGGGAGGTGCATTTCTACCTATTATATTAGGAGCAGTTTTAAGTGCCTTAGTAAACTCATTATCATAATCATAATGGAAAATACAAAAAAAATGCTATTAGTTGAATCAGATTTTATTGAAAGACTGAAACGCAATGAGAGCCTACCTGAAAATTCATCATCCCGCCTAGATGCTGAGATGCAAAAAATCCTTAAAAGTAAAATGAATGATCGTGAAAAGTGGACATTATATTCTCAAGCATTGCAACGATTTTTACATTTTATTGAAATAGATCGAAAACCGTTTAAAATACCTATCATAACGGAGGGGGAGCTTCAAGTCAACAACGAAAGTAATGATCTAAAGTCAAAAGTAAACAAAAAGGAGCTTAATGAATATAATGACTCAGTTGCAACTCCACCTTTGCGAGAAGGAGATGTTACTACACCAGTTACACCGATTGATAAAATAAATCCAGAACCGATGCCAATTAGTCCATCTAAAATTATAGATATATTACCCAAATCATATGAGAAAAAAACTCGAATTTTGTTGGATTACATTGTTTTGAGTAGACCAAAAATTTGGTGGAAGCCAACTGGTGAAGTTGTAATAAACAACCGCACTATTTCAAATAGTAATATTACTGATCTGGTAAGCGACACGATTAGATCTCTTAAACGACCTAAACCAACAGGATGGGAAGAGTTTGCGTTACTGTTAAGAGATATAAGAGTTCCTTTAAGCTGCATAGGTAATCCCGCAAACTTGGAATTCATTAAAACAGCTCAATCGTTTGAACCATTATCTGCATCTACAAGTACGAGATCATCAACAGATAAAGAAAAACTTAGAGCTACACCACTTACCACAGGAGTACTTAAGCGTCAACATAAGAAAATAGATTGGGAAAAATGGACCCCTTATTAGATATTAATAGAATCTACTATGATGTCTCCAATCCAGCTGGTTACAGTAGTTTAAATAATATAGCGAAGGAGATGAAAGACCAAATGAACAAAGAGGAAGTAAAAAAATGGCTACAATCTCAAGATACGTATACGCTACATAAACCTATTCATAAGCGATTCACCAGAAATAGATATATCCTATCTAACTTTAATGAACTCTGGCAAGCTGATCTAAGTGACATGAGTACATATACTGAATATAACCATGGATACAAATATATTCTTTGTGTTATTGATGTGTTCAGTAAATATGCTTTTGCGAGGGCTATGAAAAAGAAAGATTCATCAACAGTTAAAGAATGTTTTGAAAGCATATTTACTGAAGCCAACTTTGTTCCTCGTCATATACAATCTGATAAAGGTACAGAATTTGTTTCAAAGGTGGTAAGAGATTACTTTAAAAGCAAAAACATTAATTATTATACTACTAATAATCCCGACATTAAAGCAAGTATAGTAGAAAGGTTCCAAAGAACTCTTAAAATGAAAATGTGGCGTTACTTCACTCATAATAATACATATAATTATACCGATATTTTACAAGACCTTCTTCATTCTTACAATCATACCTATCATACTAGCATTAAAATGCGACCAATTGATGTTAACTCTAATAATATTATGACCGTTTGGAATAATTTATATTATCGAAAAAAAGATAGGCAAATTTCATTGGAAACCTCAAAATTGAATGTAGGCGATCATGTTAGAATAACTAAATATAAACATGTATTTCAAAAGGGTTATGAAAGTAATTGGAGTGATGAAATATTTATAATTAATTCAGTTATTTACAGATCACCACGAGTTGTTTATATGTTAAAGGATTTGCAAGGTGAACCCATCATTGGTACATTTTATTCTAAAGAGTTACAAAAGGTGACTTACCTCCCCTCCACCGAGTATAAAATTGATAAAATAATACGTTCGCGTCATATTAGAGGCATAAAGGAAATACTAGTGAAGTGGCAAGGTTATCCAAATAAATTTAACTCTTGGATACTTGCATCAAGCTTGAAAAAAATATGAATGAAAACAGTTTTTATTTAACTTTGTTGAGCAACAGTTCAACGGATTACTATACTGACAACACAACTGCACATTTTCTGACTAAATTACCTAAGAACATAAAATTAGAAGGGGAGTGGGTAGTTGGATTAGTGGAATTTCAATACCCGTGTTCCATGTATAATGTTCAAGATCATGAAAATATAATTTACATAAAGAAAAAAGTGGTATCACCCAACAACAAATCAACGAAAATTGTTGATATAAAAACCCATATACCAGCCACTACATATGATAATATTGATCATTTCCTTCAAGCATTTAATGAGAACCCACAACTAAAAAATAATGTCAAATTTAGATATGATACATTGACAAAAATGGTTGGAGTAACAACAACAAATAATGAAATAACCTCTATCATAACAACCCCGATACTAAGTCTCCAGCTGGGTTTCAAACCGAGATCAAATTTGAAACAAATTACATATGGAAAAAACCCTGCCAATTTATATTTAGGATTACCACCACAAATATTTGTTTACACCGATATAATTCATCCGCAAGTAGTTGGAGATGTTATAACAGCATTGCTTAGAATAATACCACTAGATCCAACTAAGTTCATTTATGGTGCATATAAAACTCACATTTTCTCACCCGCTCACTATGTACCGGTTTTACGTAGGGAGTTCGATACTATTGAAATAGATATAAGAACAACTACTGGTGTTAATGTACCATTCCAATTTGGTAGCTCTTGCGTGAAACTACACTTTCAACGAGTAAAATGAATTATAACAGATCTTCAGTCTCTTGTCCTTACCAGCATTATTATTCGCATCAGGCCGGCTCTGGTGTAGGAATTGTCTATAAAGGAGTCCCATTTCAACGAGGGCATGGTATAGGGAGTTTTTTGGGAGGGCTATTTAGATCAGTGCTCCCTTTATTATCTAGTGGTTTGAAAACCATTGGAAAAGAAACCTTAGGTGCAGGCGCTGGTTTGTTATCAGATATGGTAAATTCACGCCCTATGGATAGTTCGATTAGATCACGATTCAAGGAGGCAAGTGCTAATTTAAAAAGAAAAGCCGATGAAAAAATTGATTCCCTCATGTCGGGATCTGGGTATAAAATGTCATCTAAAAGAAGGGAACCGCTCATTACATTGAAAGCATCGAGACGAAGAGGAAGTAAAAAAAATAAAAACAAAAATATTGAGGATATATTTACAAGCTAAATAATGTCATTCCTACATAGTCATTCCTGTGAATGTGCAAAATCTGAATTAGATATATTTGCTCTTCCATCGACTCAAACAAGTATTGAAAGTGGACAGTGGGTTCATTACAAACCAATTTCATCTTTAAGTGATGATGCTCCCATCGAATTTCAAGTTCCTGGATCAGGAGATGACTATGTTGATCTATCACACACAATGTTACATATTAATGCTAAAATATTGAATCAGGATGGTACAAAATTAAAACCAGATACCGTGGTTGCACCCGTCAATAACTGGTTACATTCCCTTTTCAGTCAACTAGATGTATATTTAAATCAAAAACTAATATCACCCCCAAACAATACATATGCTTACCGTGCTTATATGGAAAATCTTCTAAACTATGGTCCGGCAGCCAAAGAAACTCATCTTACTTGTGGATTGTGGTATGAGGATACTGCAACTCATATGGATACCGTTGATGCAAATAACAAAGGGTTTCACAAAAGACTAGAATTTGTCAAAGAGAGTAAGGAAGTGGAAATGATTGGTCATTTACACGCTGACATATTTAACCAAGAGAAATTCTTAATAAATGGTGTCGAAATACGTATTAAGTTAGTACGTTCCAAGGAATCATTTAATCTCATTTGTCATCAAGATAAAAAATTCAAGGTACAAATAATGGATGCTAGTCTCATTATAAGAAGGACACGAATTAATCCTAGCGTTTTGTTAGCACACCAAAAAGTATTGGCAACAACGACTGCAAAATATCCTATCACAAGAGCAGAAGTTAAGGTGCTTACATTACCGTCGGGGATACAGGGTAAAACATTGGATAATATATTTCTCGGACAAATTCCTAAAAGATGTATTATTGGTTTTGTATCAAATTCTGGGTTTAATGGCAATTTAGCTATGAATCCATTTAATTTTCAACACTATAATATGAATTCATTTAGTTTATATGTTGATGGTCATGAAATTCCTTCTAAAACATTACAACCATCATTTAGTTCTGGTTCTGGGTTAATAGCATCATCATATCACACTTTATTTTCTGGAACTGGTATACATTTTCACAATGAAGGTAATGCTATAAGCAGAACTGAATATGGAGCAGGTTATTGTTTGTTATGTTTTGATTTAACTCCCGATTTATCTGCTAGTTCAACTTCACACTGGAATCTTGTAAGACATGGAAGTGTTCGCTTAGAAATTCGCTTTGATGTTGCTCTACCCTCCACCATTAATTGTATTGTGTATGCAGAATTTGATAACATTATTGAAATAAACAAAAATCGTGATGTAACTGTAGATTACAACAGTTAGTAAATACATAAATACAATGTTTTTACCCATCTACTTTATTTCATTGTTACCATTGTTGACAGCATCAGCAACTTATTCATTTATTTTATTTTATTAAATATGGATACCAATGAAATTCAATTTTGTATGAAAAAAATCAACCCTTCGTTTGAATTCAACGTTTTTGCTGCTAACAAAATTCCTATTTGGGTTAATCTTCCTGTCTTTATTGTAAGTAATTTGGACCCAGACTCGAAACCAGGCTCCCACTGGGTTGCTATACATATTGACATTAATGGTATAGGGGAATACTTTGACTCCTTTGCCCGGAAACCTTCAGGTTATCATAAGTTATTTTTAAAAAGGAATACAAAGCGTTGGTTTTATAACTATAAACCACTTCAAAACCATTTTACCTCAGTTTGTGGTGAATATTGTTTAGTATAAGGTAACGGCACCTATTACCGTGGGAGTTAAGGTAGTTTTCAAATCAGAGCCAAAAATTAAGGGAATCAAGACACCCTAACGACCAAAAGGATTTTTTTTATAAAAGTGTGTTGATTGAACTTTTTAATTTGCACCTTTATGACTTCATTTTAGGTGATTATTTGGGATAAAATAAATATTAAACCCAAAAAGTCGGATTCTCCTATTACCGTGGTATTGGACGGGCTTTGACCCTATTACCGCGGATGAGGCTCCTATTACCGTGGGTAGAGGATTAATGTATTTTTGGTTCCGTACAATATTTAACACATTTTGTTTTTTTTTAGTAAATCTACTTAAATACAACATTTAAAAGTGGATAAAGTTTATTTTTAATTAAAACTGCGTATTAAATCAACATTATTTATTATATATATTTTTAAAGTCTTCGTTTGACAAAAATCAAATAAATAACATAGATGTGTTTTTGAAATACAAAATAAACATACACTTAATACTATTATTCCAGTTTTCGACAGACTAATATAAAAATCCAGTCTACCAAATAAGCGTTGTACCATCAGTTAATACAACACTTTCCAAGAGGGTAAGCTTTACTATCAAAAACATCTTAATTTTATTAAGGAATCCGGACTACGGTACCCTAAAATTGATATTTCATTTACTGTCACACGGTAATAGGAGATAGTATGGGATCCTAACTCCGACCCATAAAAAATCTTAATACCTCGGAACTAGGTTCCCATACATCCTATTACCGAGGGTTATCTTTTCTTACCCTCGGTAATAGGATAAATTCACGGTACTATAAAACCTCATTCCGACCCATAAAAAAATTAAGCTATCGTGACGTTTATTAAACAAATAAAAACTTAACATTTTAACCATCTAATAAAACAAAACTCATAAAACTAAAAGAATATCTTTCAATTATATCTTTATATATAAACGACTCAAACATTTAAGGGTTTCTATGAAAACAAGTAATATAGTGCACAAGTTTATAGTAAAAAATAAGGCCTTTATTAGTATTTTTCATACCACGGAAATTGCTCTTTAACTGCTTAGATATATAAAGTTTTTTATAACACTAAAAAAATAAATAACCAACAGCAGATATAAATAATAAAGGCCATTGAAACTAAAGTACCATTTTTGCTATTACCGTGGTATACCTCGGATTAAGGAGCCATAGCAAAAAACGAAACCGATTAGCGCGGTATTTAATATTCTAATTTTTACGTATTTCCAGACAAAAACACACAAAATTAGTACTTGGAAGTCGCAAAGAAAACAATAAACAATAATTTAAAAATCTTAGCATTAGGATAGTCATTACAACTATTACGCAAATCACTAAATAAAATGTGGGTTTACTTACGTGTGGCGTCTCGCGTTTGTATGGCACAACCTGCTCCTGCGCCGGCGTCGCGGTTCCTTGCGGTTTGCAAGTTGTTTATTTGATGCATAAACACTAGCGCTAAAAAAACCGGTAGTCTACAAACTACGCTTTGCTCGTGTAAAATAAGTTTCTTAGTGAGAAAATCGACTTGTTCATAAAACGCATTTTTAAAAATACCGCGTTAATTGGTGTCGATTTTGGGGGGAGCGGTAATAGGTGCCCTTACCTTATTTGTATTTTAAATTTCATGGAAAAACTATGAAAGATTTGCTAAGTTTGTTTTCTGAAAATTCTTTATGTAATGATCTTATATTAAGAAATATGTTTAAGACATTTTTTGTGAAATAAAAGAATATGTGAACGAAAATATGATTTTTATTTTTACATGTAATACAATATTAACCTTTTGTTTAATTTACACAAACACTTTTTATCACTGCATCTTATAGTCAATTAAGTATTTCACACAATTTAATTTTACAAAAAAAGATAATTGTTTAGACTGGATCTTGAATTCTTAAAAGCTAAGGTTTTTACATATAATACAATAACAAGCTTTTGTTTAACTTACACAAACACTTTTTATCAATGTTTCTTATTGTCAATAAAATATTTCACACAACTGTCTTTAGAAGCTACTTGCTTTGTTATGTTATATATTACATCACGTGTCGATTGCAGTTGACTTTCATCTTCAGAAGACGCGTAGAATTTCAATCTCACATCAGCGTGTTTCCAGTGCTCAGTGGGTGGAATGTTTTTAACTTTTTGCATATCATATATCTCGATTTTAATCAAGTGAGAAGCGTATGCTCCGTCATCTTGTCCGGTTGATATATAACCCACTCCGTCAGGAGAACTTTGACTGACATTCGAAGATCGTTTCAACGCTTTAGTTTTCTTCTTGGGAAGTTCAAAGAAGCTGTCGATGTTATTTGCTGAACGCTTTTTTGCCATGGCTTGCTTAACTTTAAAACCAGGCGTGCCTTCTTCGTCGGTTGATTCATCTTTATTTTCCGGGTAGTAATAGTTTTTGAAAGTATTTTCAGAGAACTGCAACAATATCAAACAATAAATTAAACAACTGTTTACAATACCTACTCTTAATAAAAACACGGTGAACAAATGCTAAAAGACACACAGTTAAGTTATAATACTTGTACATACTCACATCCATTATTAGCCCTTTGTATAAACACTTCACTGCACGAAACAACACTGTTAAGTCTATATACTGCTATATGTACAGGGAGATCCGGTAACGAGCACAGTTGAGTAGCCAATACTTGCCGATATACAATAGCGCACCGCTTTTATACCATTCGTAAGTTAAGAAACCTTCTAGAAACAAGTTTGAACTCGTAGGTAAAACAGACGCCGTATTATTCATCAAAACCCAAAATAATAAAACGAATCCTTTGTGACCATAAAACTTAATAGGCTGCTACCAATAAAACAAGTAAGCCGTTAAAACCATTCACTAGGGCACACAAAACTTGTCGGTACAGGCTTTTTTGATTGATATACTCCATAGTAGGTATTTTGAATCCAGCAAGTCGGAACCAGTTTACATGCTTCGGTTTAGTTTTACATACTACTGTGTAACAGTAAAATTAAACATGTAGGTATGTGAAGCTGAACCCCATATAATATATCTACTACGAATAGATAATGTTAGTTAATGTTAGAAGTAGATACATACTCATAGATACACACCCGTACGCAGATTAAATTACATTTAATCACCATATTTTTATCAGCCTAAGTGTAGGTAATTTATTTAGAAATATATGCAATGTATGGTTTTTATAGTTGTTTAGAATAGGCTCTAAGTAACAACAGCATAAGATAATAAATGTTAATTTTAGCTTGGTTTGCTAAGATTATCATGGGTAAATTGAATTAAGTTTTGCTTAGGACTTAAGCTATGATTAAATTAGGTCTTAGCTTAGGTTAAGTTAGGCGATGCTTAATAACAGTTGAGTATGATTGTTCAAATATAAAACCAAGTGTAGCTACTTCTTTGATTGAATCATCTTTATTTTCCGAAAGTATTAAAAACGGTAGGTATTTTAAGTTATATTAGGTTTCACGATGTTAGGTTTAGGTACTTCAACAAGTTAGGTTAGGTTAGGTTAGAAGTATGATCCTTAAAAACATTAGATAATTATGTTAAATAAATAAATAAAATAAATAAATATCAGGGGACAATGTCACACCAATTGACCTAGTCCCAAACTAAGCTCTAGGCTTGTACTATGGGTACTAGACAACGATATAAATACTTATATAGAGAAATATATACTTAAATACATAGAAAACATCCATGACTCAGGAACAAATATTTGCGCTCATCACACAAACATCTGCCCTTACCGGGATTTGAACCCAGGACCGCTAGCTTCGTAGGCAGGGTCACTACCAACTAGGCCAGCGCGTCGTTAAGTTAGGATAGGTTTCACGATGTTAGGTTTAGGTACTTCAACAAGTTAGGTTAGGTTAGGTTAGAAGTATGATCCTTAAAAACTTTAGATAATTATGTTAAGTTAGGATAGGTTTCACGATGTTAGGTTTAGGTACTTCAACAAGTTAGGTTAGGTTAGGTTAGGTTAGGTTCCCCCTCCTATCCGCGAGTGCGCCCCGGCGGTTCCGGCAGTACAAAAGCCACTGCCGCCCACCCAAATGTCGTGGTCGGACGCGGTGAAGAGGGGTAAGAAGAAGAAGAAGAAGAAGGTTGCCCCACCACCTAAACACACAGCCACAGGCAACAGGCCCGCGCCGGGCCCCAAGAAATTGCCTGCTCCCTCAACGGCTGCTGTGGTAGTTGCCGTAAAGGAGGGCAGCGAGGCCACCTACGCCAGCGTCATGGCCAAGGCCATGAAGTCCTTCTCGCTGGCGGAGGTTGGCCTTGAGCATGTCAGGGTCCGTAAGACGCAGACCGGGGCCCGCCTCATTGAGGTCCCGGGCGCGAACGGGGCAGCGGCGGCGGATGCGCTATGCGCAAAACTTGACGGGTTGGTTGGCGACGTGGCCAAAGTCTACCGACCCGTCAAAATGGCGGAAATCCGGGTGGGTGGTCTCGATGAGATCATCACCCCGGAGGACATCGCGGCGGCAATGGTGGCCAAGACTGGGTGCTCCCCCACCCAGGTGAAGGTTGGCGCCATCCGGGTCCGATTCGACGGATCTGGCGTGGCGAACGCGCAGTGCCCGGTGACCGTGGCCAACACGCTGGCAACAGCAGGACGACTACTGGTGGGGTGGTCGTCCGCCAGCGTGACTGCACTGGAGGCGAGGCCCATGCGGTGCTTCCGATGCCAAGGCATCGGACACAGCGGGGCCCTCTGCCCCTCAACCGTGGACCGGTCAAATTGGTGCCACCGGTGCAGTGGGCCGGACCACTGGAGGGCCTCCTGCATGGCCGCGCCGCATTGCGACGTTTGCCTAAAAGCGCAACGTCCAGCGGACCACGTAATGGGGGGACGGAGGTGCAGCCCGCCACACACGAGGGGCAAGGCTGGTCAGACAACGTCCCCCTCTACAAGGCGTGCCGCCAATGCGGCTAGGCAGGAAGGTAGCCAGATGGACCTCTAAATGCCAGCACACCAGCATTTAGAGGTCCTTCAGGCGAACGCCAACCACTCCGCCCGCGCCCAAGATCTGCTCATGCAGGTCATGGCGGAGTGGGGCATTGGCGTTTTGGTGGTGGCTGAGCCGTACTTCGTCCCCCCCCAGTCTAACTGGGTCGGGGCGACGGACGGCTCGGTTGCCATTGCGGTACCGGCGATGGGTGACCTCCCCCCCCTATCGGGAATGGCCAGGGGTTCGGGCTTCGCGGTGGCCAAGTGGGGAGAAACTGTCCTAGTGGCAGTTTACTTCTCCCCGAATAGGCCGCTGCGGGAGTTTGAAGCCTTCCTGGTGGGGCTGGGGAGAGTCGTCGGAGGGGCGGCGCCGGCGCCATTGGTGGTGATGGGGGACCTAAACGCCAAGAGCGCGGCGTGGGGTTCCCCCATCACGGACCCGAGAGGGGTGGCCCTCGAAGACTGGGTGGCGGCGATGGGGCTTGAGGTGCTCAACCGGGGCGACGCCAACACGTGTGTGCGGCGGCAGGGAGGGTCGATCGTGGACGTCTCGTTCGCGACCCCTGCCATTGCCGCACGAATCACGGACTGGCGCGTCCTGCAGGAGGTAGAGACCCTCTCCGACCATTTGTACGTTCGGATGAGGGTCAGCACCTCGCCAGGAGTGCCGCCGCCCAGCCCGAGAGGGCGGGGGGGGAGAGGAGGAGGAGGGGCTTTCCCAAGGTGGACCCTGGCCCGCCTCGACATGGGAGCGGCGGTGGAGGCGGCCATGGTGGAGGCGTGGTGTGCGCCCCCACCGGTCTCCTTGGGGGTGGAGGAGCGGGCAGCCCGGTTTCGCGTCGCACTAACGTCGGTGTGCGACGCGGCCATGCCCCGGGCCCGAAGGCTGCCCGCCAAGAGGCAGGTGTACTGGTGGTCGCAGGAGATTGCGGCCCTGCGAGCCGCCAGTGATGCCGCCCGCCGCGCATACACGCGCTGCAGGAGGCGGCGACACCTGCCGGAGGAGGAAGAGCATCTCCACAGAGAGCTGAAGGTGGCGAAGGACGCGCTCTCTGTGGAGATAGCTCGCAGAAAGGACGAGGCGCGTGAGGAGTTCCTGGCCACGTTGGATAGGGATCCCTGGGGGCGGCCATACCGAGTTGTGCGCAACAAAATGCGTTGCGCACCCCCCATGGACTCCCTTGAGCCGGAGCTCCTCACGAGGATTGTGGAGGGACTCTTCCCGGCTGCGGCGGCCTTCCAGCCGCCCGCAATGGTGGGCCCCACGGTTGAGGAGGTTGATCAAGATGATCCCCCTCCCGTGACGGACGACGAAATGGAGACCATCGTCGACCGTCTCCGGTCCTGCAGAAAGGCACCAGGACCGGATGGGGTACCGGGAAGAGTCCTCCACATTGTGGCGGAGCACCTCGGGGACCGCTTGCGGACCCTCTTTGATGATTGTATCAAGGAGGGGCGCTTCCCGAGGTGCTGGAAGGAGGGACGCCTCGTCCTCCTTCAGAAGGAGGGTAGGCCGTTGGATACCCCTGCCGGTCACCGCCCCATCGTCCTCCTAGATGAGACGGGCAAGATGCTAGAGCGCATCCTGTCCCGTCGCATCGTCCAACATCTGGAGGACGTGGGGCCTAACATCTCCGACCGGCAGTTCGGGTTCCGGGAGGGACGGTCCACTATGGACGCGCTTTCGTCCCTCCGGAACTTCTGTGGGAACGCGGAGGCGAAGGGTGAGGGGGTCGTGGCGGTGTCGCTAGACATCGCCAACGCATTTGGCTCCCTGCCCTTCTCGGTCATCAGCGAGGCCCTCCGCTTCCACAGGGTGCCCGGGTATCTGCGGCGGATTGTGGAGCACTACCTAACCGACAGGGTAGTGCTCTACGATCGTGGGGGTCTGCGGATCGCTCACCCGATGTCGTGCGGTGTTCCCCAGGGGTCCGTGTTAGGACCCCTGCTATGGAACATAGGGTACGACTGGGTGATCCGCGGAGCGCTCCTTCCCCGCATGGCCACCCTTTGTTATGCCGACGATACAATGGTGGCCGTGCGGGGACGTGAGCTGGAGGAGGCCCTTCGGAGGGCGTCGTTGGCGGCAGACCTGGTTGTCGGCCGCATCCGACAGCTGGGTCTGGAGGTGTCCCTCCCGAAGACAGACGCTATTGTCTTCGGGGGGAGGGGATGGCGTCCACGTTGTGGATTGTCCATCCCTGTGGCGGGGGAAGCGGTCCAGGTGAAGGGTACGATAAAGTACCTTGGCCTCATCCTGGACCGGAGGTGGGATTTCGGGGAGCATTTCCGCCAACTTGCTCCCCGGGTGGTAGGCGCCGCGTCGGCCCTGGGCCGCATGTTGCCGAACGTGGGGGGGCCTCAAGCGCCATGCCGACGCCTGTTTGCAGGCGTAGTGCGTAGCATGGCGCTATACGGAGCGCCAATCTGGGCCGACAAGCTGTCGGCCAAGAATAAGGCGCTCCTAAGGAGGCCCCAAAGAGTGGTGGCCCTCCGAATAGTGAGGGCCTATGTGACGGTGGCACATGCGGCCGCGTGTGTCTTGGCCTGCACCCCGCCGTGGGAGCTAGATGCTCAGGTGCAGGCCGAGACATACCGGATGAGGGCCGGGTTCCGGGCGAGGAGACAGCGCCCGGACTCGGAGACGGTGGAGGGGGCCCGTCGAATGACGGAGCGGCGCCTGAGGGACCGGTGGAAAAGCGACCTGGAGGACTCCCCCTATGGACTCCGCACCATAGGGGCACTCCTCCCGTCGCTGGACCACTGGTTGGAGAGGAGGTACGGTACCGCCACGTACCGTCTTGTGCAGGTGATGACCGGGCACGGGTGCTTCGGCCATTACCTGCACAAGATTAGGAGAGAGCCCAGTCCGGTTTGCCACGAGTGCGGCGATCCGGACGACACGGCCCAGCACACCCTAGAGGTGTGCTCGAAGTGGGATCCGGAGCGCCGCGCTCTGGTTGCGGACACAGGGCTCTCCGATCTCTCACTGCACAGCGTCGTGTCGGCCATGCTGAGCAGTGAGAGATCCTGGTTGGCGGTCGTCTCCTTCTGCGAGAGCATTGTCTCGCAGAAGGAGGCGGCGGAGCGGGAGCGCGAGGAGGACGTGGATGCGCACCCGCTCCGGCGTAGACGTGTGGGGCGAAGGCGGAGGCAGTTTGCCACCCGCCTGAACCCCTAGTAGGACCGTGGGGATAGGGTCCCACACAAAGGTCCTACACGTCTGGGGGAGGGTTCGGCGTGTTAACTGAACCCTCCCTCCTTTGGCGCAGGTGCCCCAGCAACAGGCTGGGGCGGCTAGGGGGCACCCAGTGGTGAATAGTCATCAGCCCACGGTGCCCCCGTTAACAGCCTGTGGAGGTTAACACCGGTGAGGTTTTAGTGGGTAGGCTTCCCCCTTCCCCTTCGCTCTGAAGGGTAGGGGGTTGAGAGTCCCACATAACCCTCCAATATGGTCGTCCCTAGACCGGAGGGTACGCGTAAATGCGTTTCCTCACCGAAAAAAAAAAAAAAAAAAAAAAAAAAAAAAAAAAAAAAAAAAAAAAAAAAAAAGGTTAGGTTAGGTTAGGTTAGGTTAGGTTAGGTTAGGTTAGGTTAGGTTAGGTTAGGTTAGGTTAGAAGTATGATCCTTAAAAACATTAGATAATTATGTTAAGTTAGGATAGGTTTCACGATGTTAGGTTTACTTCAACAACGTAGGTTAGGTTAGGTTAGAACTATGACCCTATGAACAATATGTTAAGAAAGTAACTATTGCTACTTAATTAAATGATATTAAAAACACATAGGTAAATTAAAAATCACATAACAGCAGTTAATAGTGCATAATCAGACAATAAAAAAGGTGGAAACGCGTCGATGGGTGCAAGACAAAAGCCCCGAGAACGCCCGCGCACACACAATAGAGAGCTTGCCCGGTAATAGAAAAAGGGTCAGGTAGTTGATAACCTTTTTCTATTTAATACAGGTGCTATTGCTAAGTATGGAAAGGAGCGGTCTGAGAGCCTCGGGACCCTCCCCAAACGCTCTAAATGGCCCCCAAAACACCGAAAAAAAGTGTAAATTTTTTTTTTGCCGCGAAGGCCCGCCCCTCGGCCGTCAGAGCACCTTTTTTCGGGGGGAGCGGCGGTGGGGCCAGTACCGGCGAATACATACTACTGGCATCACCGCGTTGCAACGATGAAGCGATTTATAAATGCATTTTGTTTCCGCTGCCAAACGTCACCGCTGCCCAGTTAACGCTATTTAAAGGTAGTGGTCAAACCGTTAGCTCGAAGGAAATTATATGTTGATCCATTTCTCAGGCTGCATCGAAATGAGCGTCAAATTAATGATTTAATGTACGATTACAATTAAAGAATATCACGAGTATCTGCTTGATTATCTGGTTGGATGGTAGATAATGCCATTAGGCATTAAGTCCGTCATTTATACGTTTTTTACGTAATAAATATATGTTTCTACTCGCGTACTGTAAACTTCTAATATTGATATCATTAACGGTATAATTGGCAACGGTTGCCATGGTAATAATAGTTGGTTAATTATTTTAGCTTTGTTATTACCATAGTTACGCGCATAAACAATGTCAGTTATGGTTTTTTGGTGCTCAACTGACAATCATCAAATTGAACTCGATTATTGTATTGCACTTGTCAAAAATTGTTTTTACAACTATTACAATGTGTAAAAAATCGAAAAATGTTATATTAAGTAGTTACCATACCAGGAGCTTTAAGAAATAATAATAAAGAATAGATTAATAAAATGAATTAAATTGGTTCGACTGTTTTGAAATATGGCCATTGGTGGCACCAAAAATGGCGTTTGGTGAACTAAATTGACATTCCAATCCTTATTGCTCGAAATATTAAAAAAATAAATTTGTCAACATCTCATAAATATTACATTGATAAGCTTAAAAAAAAGATTTACTTTTACAATCACAAATAAACAATCAATAATATAAATAAATAACTTGTATGACGTCATAGTTTCCTTTGTGGTCACTGTCAATTCAGAAACCAAAAAAAACGAACTAAAGTAATGACGACAAATTTTGTTATTTCTTTTTTAAGCTTGTAGAAAAAGTAATGTATGCAACGGTACATAAACAACATTTTTTTTGGTTTCTGCTTACAATAATATTACATCCATGGCCAAGGTCTCCTTTTAAGGAATGATGCCAGGAGACTTTTTCTTTAGCATATTATGAAATTTGTTCGTAAAACAATAAAAAATTGAAAAATTACATAATAGAACACAAATAACAACAATAATAAACTTCTACCTAACTGAACTAGTAATTTGTAGAACAATGAGGGTTTTTAAATCGTGTCGTCGTGTTTTGGAAGTCGTGTTTGAAACAGAAAATTATAGTTAACAGCCAGTTTGACAACCATTATTGCGCTGACAATCAGTGCGCAGGAGTTCATTTTCAGTCTTGACGTGTCTGTGAGAAATATAATAATAGTAATGGTAAGTGATTGATTACCTAATAACAAACATCTAGACTCGCCTTTCAGCAGAGCGTTGCGGATTCGTCTCAGATTCCAATCTCAGACCTTTTTGAATTTACTTGCGATTGACCTTGAAATTGAAATGACCGCACCATTTAACTGTCATAATCATAAAAATATGAGGTACACGTTATTTTCAAAAATAATATAATTGTCAAGAGGACACATTTATGTTGCCACGCCCCCTCAAGAATCAAAAGGAATTGCTTCATGTGCTTCCGCGCGGAGAATGTGAGATGGGGAAAATTTGCTATTACCATCATTGTAGCTTGATTTTCTTACCTTAATTCTAGCGTCAAATTTAAATAAATAATGATTAATTTAAAACCAAAACATTAAAAAAAATATAACCAGGGTTAAGAAGTTATGACTACATACTCAACTTTTAAACCAAAAATCATCGTTAAAGATTGTAGAGTTTCGATGGCTCAACACGTTTGACAATTTCAAGTAAATATGATCAAGTTACATATATCGAAAAGACAGACACATACCTAGGCGTTATGGTTATTGACATCAAGACATCGTGACTTTAGCAAAGCCTTTTATTCAGAAGTGATTCAGAAGATCTATATTTTAAAATGGTTTCGAATGGCCATATATTATATAGTATTAAATATGCCATGAGTATGAAATCGCCTATTTACTCTGGACCCAATAAACTAAAGATTCCCTACTGCCCAGCCACGACGCACGATTGCGGCACCGGCGGCGAGGGGAGGTGAGCAGCAATAAACAAATTGCATAAAGATATGTATGAAGCTTGCCCCGAGACCGCTTCTTTTGGAATAAAAGGCTTTAGACAAGATGCATGTCAAAAGTTTTCGTTATCGAAAATGTATACAAGTGACGTGAGCTGTTGGACGGTCGCGTCGTGCGCTCATATACATTCCTTATGGTTTGAATCCATTGCAGACTTTTTGTGGCGATTCAGTCGCGCGTTCGGTATCGCTGTCACTTTTACATATTAGAGCGATGTTAAATGCTCGACTGCATACTGCATAGCTACAAAAAGTCGCCGTGTTCTACCTCTCTATATAGCCGAATTCGGGCCATCAAATATTTTCATTTCGTGACAAAATAAAAATTCGTTTATAAGGTCGTATAATAATGAGTCAATACCTGCCTAGTTTCAGGGAGCAAAAGAGACAGAGCTTTTATGTTCCTTTCACAGCCTAAACGTGACAACCTCATAATGCGGGCCTCAACACACTTTTACTGTACGACTATGTCGTGCTCAAAAATCGTGCGAAGATGCTTATTAAAATGTGTACTTAATGGAATGCATGATGTAAATGAAGGCAATATAATTTAATATGCGCTTTGAGTATTGTCCTTTGACTATTATTATTGTAAGACTATACACAAGGCAGACCGGTGGCAGCCAAGGGGTTGTATTCTACACGGTAAAACAATACTTTTAACATGTTATACAGGATGGTACTCGATAAAGTATAGATATTGAAAGAGTTGGTTAAGCATTTTTTTTCCATTGTTTTTTTAACATATTCTTAAACTTTTTAATAAAGTTTAGGTTACACTTACTTGTAACGGTGTAAATTTTAATGTAATTGCCCAAAGTAAAACAAATTGCATAGTATTGACATTAGTTAGGGTTATAATAATTTATAACAATATTAGACCAACTTTACTTTACCAACTTGTACATTTTTTTTAACGCTTTTAGATTTAAAATTAAACGAAGAAAAATAATATTTAAAAAAAAAGTGAAATATCCACAAAATTTTGAGAAAATCGTTTCGTCAGTGCAAGTTCAAGAATTTGAAGAAAAAAAAACAGTTGTTTCACCGATAAATAATTAACCTAAAACGTCACCCTTTCAATATGTACAGTTTGTGCTGGGCAGCGTTCGGGAAGCTTCGCAGCACCTTTTCGTCCAAATTACCGTTGTGTTTGAAGTCAAAAGTCTTTGACCAGTGTGTGTTGCCAGTGATGACTTACGGATCTGAGACGTGGGCGCTAACAATGGGCCTCATAAGGAAGCTCAAAGTCACTCAGAGGGCTATGGAGCGGGCTATCTATGCTCGGGGTTTCTCTGCGTGATAGAATCAGAAATGATGATATCCGCAGTAGAACTAAGGTTACCGACATAGCCCGAAGAATAGCTAAACTGAAGTGGCAGTGGGCGGGGCACATTGCTCGCAGGACTGATGGCAGATGGGATCAGAAGGTTCTGGAGTGGCGTCCGCGGACAGGAAGACGAGCTGTAGGTAGGCCTCCAACAAGATGGAGTGACGACCTCGTCAGGATCGCGGGACCGCGGTGGATGCGAAAAGCACAAGACCGGTCTGAGTGGAAAGCCTTGGGGGAGGCCTATGTCCAGCAGTGGACGTCTTTCGGCTGACATGATGAGAAAGCTATTTTCTGCTGAACCCGTGTCGATTTCAGGTTTTCTTAAATATGATTCACGTATGATCAATCAAATCGGAGAAATACTGGAAATCGCCGAATCTTGAGGAACCCGAAACCGACGTGCGTACATGGCTGCGGAAGAAGCGAAAGAAATTTGTCAGGATCGTAGCAGGTGGAAAGAAGTGGTCTCTCTACCCCTCTGGGAAACAGGCGTGATTAATTGTACGAATGTATGTAATTATGATTCACGTAGGTTAGGTTAGGTTAGGTTAGGTTAGGTTAAAGTTGTGGTGTAACCATCACAAGATAACTTGAAATCAAAATGGGTTCAACAGAAAATAGCTATAAAACGAAAATTCTGCGAACTGACGCTTTTATCAAATGAGTGTCTACAAAACAACCCAATTTTTACAGATGCTTTGTAAAATAGCAATGACTTGCTGGCTTCTGGTAGCATCCTGCGAAGCGTTGCGGATCCTCGTGGTGTTCCCCTTGGGTTCCGTTAGCCACAACATTTTGGGCCATGGTGTAGTCAACCATTTGCTTGCAGCTGGACACGAGGTAAGTTCTCCCTGCCACTGAATACATTTTTAGGTCTGAAAATCTGCCTACTATGCGTAAATCCCATAATACAAACTTTGTACTTATTCTACCTATTGTAAAACTTTTATCTCATGAACACAGGCACTTCAATATACATCTATTTCAATTCAGTGTTTATATTTTTCTTTAAAGCTGTGATAATTCAGCTTACGAGTAATTTCATAGAAATCGATAAAATAAAAACGCTTTCAGTATTGACATGCGTTACACAATCATATAAACTAGGTATGTACTCTTCTCTCACAGAAAAATCTTAGCACAGACACAAAATTTTACCTTTACATTTTTGTTTAATAGGGCTTAGATGGATAAAATAATATTTAAATAACTTTGTTTTGTTTCCGCAACAAGCAGGTTTCGGTAGATGCGCTTGGAAACTATCTAATTAAAACTTTCCAGCCGCACGGGCAAGCCCGGGGAATATCCTAGCTGGAGCAAAAAACACGCCGAGCGCAGTTCAAATTGCATTTATCCAAAAACCATTAGATGCAATCGGGATGGAACTTGAAAGCCGCACGGAGAATTGAGTTCTTATAAGAGTGAAATGGTAGACGCATCAGAATTAACGTTGGAAAACTAAAATTGCATTCGCTAGGACCAATAGGTACAAATAAAATTAATAAACGAAGATATAGAAATTCTTTTGAAATTTTCCCTTTCCAAAAAGAAAATACAAGTAGAGGTAAAAATAAAACTGGTAGCAACGAACAATTTTCTCACTGCAAAATTATACTTTGAATTCGGTCAAAAAAAACTACTTGAATACTGTTTTATTATGAAGAAAGTGGACATACGAATTATTTTATTCCTAAATACGTTACGCGAAACGATAACGATAACGTGAACAAAAATAATTTATGGGGTCACGTTTGTACAAAGTCTGCTATGTTCTAATGTAAAAATTAGAAAAAATAATTTGGTTTTTTGTAAATTTCAGTACCTAATACTCAAACGAGATATCACCTAGTACTAAATGAAATAACAAATAAGACAAAATTTATTTTCTTTACAATGTTTGCATGTCTGAAATTATACACGTATGATAATTCCTAAAAATATTTCGGTTTAAGTTATGGTTATCAACGTTATGAGTTTTATTTTACCGTAGGGAATAACTCTATACTCGGGTCAATGCGTTAATTCGACCTTCAAACTACAGGTGCACAAGCTAGCATGGCCTAAATGCCTCGGGATGCAATTGATCACTTTCATCCTTTGGTAAATAAAAAACTATTACTTAATTCTGGCACAGGCAGGGATTGGATGGAGCGCGCTATAGACAGAGTTGTTAATTGGTGCTCAATGGGAGAAGCGTTATTCAGTTCGTTCTATTTTTAAATAAACTTGCAGAGATTACGATGAGACCAAAAGTCCGAAATATTCGTGGTTTTTTTATTTTTGACAACGTTGCGTTCGGCTCGAGCGCCTCGCAAGCTTGGATTATTCAATGGGCCAACATCATAGACTACTTTGCAAAAAATCAGAACTACCGGATTTTATGCAAACTACCCCGTACTTCTAGTAGCCAATTTTACTATTGTATAAAAGCTTTATCTAAATAAATATCACGGTAACCCAGTACATACAAAATTACCTAAACTTTTTATTAGTTAATTTACCCAACGAAAACTAGTTCTACGTGAACAAAGACGCTGGCAAACTCTAGTGGATAATAAATCACAAGATCTAGCATTTTATGCATTGCAGAACTGTGTCACAGTAACATTATAAAAAGTCACTGTGACGTAGTTCTATAGTCTGTCAGGGTTCCACTTTGCCGAGTTTACTTTAAGAAAAGTAAAAGTCATTAATGTCTTTTTATATTATAGGTTGTTCACATCACTGCTACACCACGTGACGAGCAAAAGCCCAATTTGAGAGAAATAGTTTATAACTGGCGGCCGATAGTAAATGAAGAAGATGCAAATATGCGTAAGACAATATAAATGTTTCTCAGAAATAATGAACATTTTTGCTCTGGTTGGATGTCAGAAAACATCACATTTATGACAGGCCGTTTTCACATAAAATTATATAAGGTAAAGTCACCAGTGGTCAGCCAGAGACCTGTAGTCGGCCATTGCCTATACTTTGTATGAGTGGGAAGAATACGAAAGATATATTTCCCACTCTTCGCACTCATATAAGGTCGACTACTGGTCTCTGGCCGACCACTGGTGACTTTAGCCTACGTAAATAATAATAATAAATAAAATATTTCCTCGCAGTACTTGAAAAAAAACCACTATGTCTGCCTTGGCTGAAAGTGCTATTAGTGGACTCGTACACTAGAGACGGCCCTCTATGTGATTGGTGGATAAATCACATACTTTCTATCCTAGGCAACTATCTACTATTCTTTTTTTTATGTGAAGTCGACTAATAGTCCACAATAGTTTACCACTTTTGGATTTTACATTATACAATATAGTTTAACTTTGGTGAAGGTAAGCGTTTATTGGTTGATTGTTCATTATTGTAGAGGCCGGAGCCCTATCTGGCCAAATTAATAAATGAACATATATCAAGGGCCAACACCCTGATTGACTTAGTCCCACTAAGCTCTAGGCTTGTATTGTACTATGGGTAGGTACGAGGCAATGATACGCTTACTTATATAGAGAAATACAAACTTGCATAAATATTTCCCTCTCTTCTTGCTAAATAGGTACCCTTTTTAGGGTTCCGTAGCCAAATGGCAAAAAACGGAACCCTTATAGATTCGTCATGTCTGTCCGTCCGTCTGTCCGTCCGTATGTCACAGCCACTTTATTCCGTAACTATAAGAGCTATACTATGGAAACTTTGTAAGTAGATGTATTCGGTGAACCGCATTAAGATTTTCATACAAAAATAGAAAAAAAACAATAAATTTTTGGGGTTCCCCATACTTAGAACTGAAACTCAATTTTTTTTTTTCATCAAACCCATACGTGTGTGGTATCTATGGATAGGTCTTAAAAAATGATATTGAGGTTTCTAATATATATTTTTTCTAAACTGAATAGTTTGCGCGAGAGACGCTTCCAAAGTGGAAAAATGTGTGTCCCCCCCCCGTAACTTCTAAAATAAGGGAATGATAAATGTAAAAATAATATATGATGTACATTACCATGCAAACTTCCACCGAAAATTGGTTTGAACGAGATCTAATAATTAGTTTTTTTTTAATACGTTATAAATCGTAAACCGCATTTTACCTTTCATTCAATCAACTCCAATATAATAAAGAATAAAGAAAAACATTTATTTAGATGTATAGTGGTACGGAACCCTACGTGCGCGAGTCCGACTCGCACTTGGCCGGTTTTTAATTTGAATACACCCCATACCAAATCATTTTTTTTTTAGCCTTTCACTTAAATTTGAACTTCATCGGTTCAATCAACGTTGGAGAGAAAATGTATGCTTTCAAATTCTTCTTCTACTTCCACAAGCTGTTTCTTGAAGACCAAAACATTACTGATTTTTTAAGTAACCCCAAGGAAGAGTTTGATGCTGTTATAATGGATTGGATGTTTTCCGATATAATTGCGGGGTACGTCATGGATTCATGAAGTGTTTTTTATACTGTTATCATCTTTGTTATCGTATCAAATGATAGACTGATCCACCGTTGGGCATAAGTACATAAGTCTCCCCCAAGCCCCAAGATTAGCCACAATGATGGTTCCTTGCCACCTGTATCAACGGATTCCTATGAGTAACTCCGTCGGTTCACCCCGAGGGAAAATATAAATGAACTCTAGGCGGATGAAGTCGCGAGCGGGTTGTTAAAATATGTCTTTTATTTCTGAAGCACACTCTTTCTGGTTCAAACTCCTTTGATATTAACTTTTGGCTACTTTATTTCAGAATTGCTCCATTATTTCAATGTCCGTTGATATGGTTCTGTTCAACCGAGGCCCACTGGCAAGTATTGAGGCTGATGGGTTATATTCCCAACCCAGCGTACAATGTGGATTTTTTTTCAACAAGCAGAGCAAAGTTCCCATTGACGTTCTGGCAGCGCGTCGGGGAATTGTGGTTAATGATAAAAAAAACTGTAATGATAAGGTCAATTTCCTCAAATCTTTCACAATCATTTCACATAACAAATATAGAGTCTTTACTAGTTTAAGTCACTGACAATCACAGGTAAGGTAACGTCTCTTACATATACACGAAATTATTACTGTAACTGAAAACCTTCTAAATGTATGATTGATGTATGGTGTACCATGTTTGTGTGTGATAAGTGATACACAACAATCTAAGGTTTATATTTAACAAGTTGTCACCAGCGCGCAACTCCATATCACGTTTTATATTATTATTTTGCATTAAACAAATATGTGTATAATCATCAGTGATCGCATCCTCATATTTTTATTATTTCAGCTTTATAATAACATCAAAAGAACAGTCATTTTACGACTCCATCTTCCGAAATATAGCTTCAAAAAGGGGTGTACAATTACCGTCCTACGATGATGCTGTGTACAATGGATCCCTTCTCCTGCTTAACTCACATCCGTCTTATGGAATACCAATAAATTTGCCGTCGAATACAAAATATGTAGGCGGATACCACATTGAGGATAAAATCAAGCCTTTGCCAGAGGTACTCATGAGTATTTGTATCAAGACACGTCCTTGCTCGTTTAACCTCTTGCTTTTTAAGGTTCCGTTCAAAAACTGAAAAAAACTGAACCCGTATAGGATCACTCGTGGATCTGTCCGTCCGTCTGTCCGTCACAGCCAATGTACTCCGAATCTACTGGACTGATTGAGTTGAAATTTAGTAAAAATATGTAAGTAAAAAGCTCCAAGCGTACCTACAGAGGGACAGACCGCGGGAAGCGACTTTATTTTAATACTATTTAAAGATAATATTAGATTTTGGGGTATGCGTCCATAAAGTTTAAATTAAAAACTAAGAATAATTTAACTATTTAGTCGACATTTATTTGGCATAAATAAAAAGATCGGGAATTCAACCCTTTTAGATTTTTAATCAGCAAAAAAAAGGAAAATAACTAAGTAAATAAAATTATACAGATTCATTTGATTTGACCTATTCTACGTCGTAGTAATAAAATTCTCGAATTCAAGAAAAACCAGCTACATCTAACGTAGAAGTTGGAAATGTTTACATACATAACTCAGTTGCCAAATCTGTAACATTTTTAAGGATATTCGAGTAATCAGCATAAAAGTCACGTCTGATTCATTAGTGCTGTCGAAAACATCCCACCTGAATTTCGTATGCGTAATCAAATTTCAGAAAGAAATTTCATTACATCTTCATATTCCCGGAAAACAGACAAGGAAGGGGAATTTCAGGATCGGCCGATAAAAAGTGAGAGAAAACAATGTTCAAAATCATGATTTTGAAACGTTAGAAATCAAAAGTATAATTATGTACAACTATATCATAACTTTCCTATAAAATTATTATGTTCAGAAACGATTAGCAAATGGCCATTATTAAGACACCTGTACTTGTATTTTAATGTGAACTTTAAAATATTGCATGTCATTAAAGTCTCGGTTATCGATGTGGTTGCATTTTATGTTCACATTAAAGTATTGGTGACCGATGCTTTAATGTAAACATTAAGATACAGGCCAACCATAGATACAGGTTTATCACATATTGTAGAAAACTTATGATATGCATGTAGATAATAGTAGTTTACGTGACGGTTGCGTAATGCCAATTACGCAGAGTCGCGTACAATACTTTATCTACACACATATTATAAGTACTCTAAGATGGGTTCAGAAGCCGAAAGGCAAATGACCTGCATTGCTACCAGCGCTACCTGTAACATATCTAAGTACCTACCAATTTCACCAAACGATGTTAAATTTAATCAATGTTAATCAATTGTTGTCTACTTGGCTAAGCAGAATTTTCATAAGTGGCACAATAAACTCAACAAAGAAATGAACTAAATGAAATCAAATTACGACTTACGATACGACGAATTGACAGCAAAAATGGCGGCAAAAGAAACCTGTGATGTGTCACGAATATGAATGGTTTTTTTTTTAAATCATATGTTAGACATACTTTCTAATAAAGTCCCTATTCTCATGTCGTTCGAAATTCAAATATCCTACGATATTGTACCAAAAAAATATAACGAGTTGACGTTCCAATTGATCCTAGAATTGGACCTATTTAAATTGTGTTAATTTTGGAACATGTTCCAAATTTGAAACTCATAACCTTACCAAAATCTATACTGTTATAACCATTACAGTACAAATTTTACCTACTACCACAGACAATAAACTTTTCATAGTAAAATTAGTTGCAATAATGCTGGTCATTTCCTACGGGTTTTGAACGAATAAAAGAGGACTTACGATATGTGCGTAGATAAAATTATGAATGCGACAATACACATATTAAAATATAATATAAAAAGTTATTTTTAATCCGTTAGGGCGCCAGCAGAATCTTGACTGTGAGGACAATGAACTAAACTTACATAAACATTTTCGCGCTGCTTTCTCTCTCTCTCTCTTTCTCTCTCATGCTCCCTCTCTTTTTTCTGTCTTTTCAACCTGTCGCCGCCCAATGCTGAGTGTAGCTCTCTTCCAATGCACGCCATCTCTTTAGATCTTGAGCTAACGGAAATCGGTAGATACGGGTAGACTAAATAACGAAAGGCAAAATAATAACGAAAGTTCGTTTAAAAACTATATCTCACTACAGTAAAGAATAAACATTTGGATATTCGTTCTTTAAAAATTAAATAGAAGAATTGCAACAGCACTAACCCGTTGGGATTCAAGAAGATGCATTTGATGTACATATTTTCTGGCATTGCAAACCCTTTTAAAATTCTGTAAATAAATATACGTGTAGCAATATTTATTATGACTCACTTTTGAGTATCCTGCAGCGCTTCTTCCCAACCGTGGTCTCCTTGGGGAGCGCCGGTTTATTATTATTATTTTAAACTAGATTTGCTTATTTAGATGATCGAATAGGTAAATGATGTCCATCATTTATTTGTACCGGACAGCCCAAATTGTCCAACACTGGTGCCATTACCTACAAACATGATTGTGTCACATTATAATTATATAGTAATTGTTTATGCAATTAAAATAAATTTTCGATATTTAATTATTCTCCTTACGTTGGCCAATGTAAATGCCAGTGGTGACATCCAATTATTGAAGGAGCAGGTCTTAATTAGTATGACAGGTATGGCTAATACGATGGCAGACGAAATTTTATTTTTTAAACCTAAATCAAAGGGTGATGGCGGAATATTGGTCGTATGTTCTTCCTGCCACAAACATTTTGAGCGTAAAAAGCTGGCTTAAGAGTGGGTACCAACCAGAGCAGTGCGAGGGAAAAATCCACCTAATAGGATTTCTATTTTTTCTTGCCTCGCTAAGCGCAGCTCTCTTATTGGTGTGGATTTATTCCTCGCTAATTACTGCGCTACGTCTCACAGCAGCAATGTGACCATGTGTCATTTTTTGAAAATCAGTGATTAAACGTGATGGTATCATAATTTGAAAAAGTAATTGTAATGCATACCTTACAGGATCTTCAAAAGATAATGGACAGGGCGGAACATGGCGTTATATACTTCAGCATGGGTTCCAACTTAAAAAGCGCCGATATGTCGGTAGAAATGAGAAAATCCTTATTACAAATGTTTGCCAAACTAAGACTTACAATAGTATGGAAGTTTGAGAAAAATCTCAGTTATAATTATGTTCCACCCAATGTGAATTTGGTGAAGTGGGCGCCGCAGCTGAGTATTTTGAGTGAGTTATCTATAGTCACTATCTGTTATTTTTCATCTGCAATACAACCCTAATGTTATTATTGAAGTTTAAAGAAATAAATTAAATGTATTAATATCGATGACTTGCTTAGCCTAGCTGGAAGTGACTCTTCTAAAGCTAGCGGTCTTAGGTTTAATTCAAAAGTTTGTTTGATTAATCCTAATATTAAATAGATAAGGTACTAACAATAAGTTGTAAACATATTTATGAACTCGACTGTACCCATAGTAAACTAATCACTAGACTTTTACCTACTATGCGCGCTAAAATAACTATAATGTATATACGTACAATATACATTCATTTCTTGTAATAGCAAATATATAATTCATGCTGTTGTTTTCCTTAATAAAGTAAAATAAATAATAATTAAATTAAATACGTACTCAAATAGACTAAAAAAAGCAATACATACTTAAATACAAAGAGATTATTAACACGACGAGATTATTAATGATCATGGAATAGATATTTTAAACTCAGGGAACCACCCAAAACGCAAACGCTTCTAACGTTTTCCTATTTATCGCTCAAAATGTATGGGATGACATTCCCGTGCGTTACGAGAAACCACCATAACATTTTGAGCTATAGAATATTATATAAACGTTTAGATCTTGGCTAGGGCTCCAAATGAACACTTGAAGCACCTTGTCTTGACAAATAAACACAATATTACTAAAATTCTAATAGATCAAGTAGAATGCGGTCTGTCATTTTTAGACCCCGGATTCTTGTCGCGATGACGTCACAATAGGGTAATTTTGGGAGCAAATGGAACGGTAGTAATTAATACGGACTTATTTAGATAAGATAAGATAAAAAAATGTCTTATGGTGTAAATTAATACGAAAGTGTTACTCATTATTTTTTGGTATATTACTGCGAAACTTCCTTTAAATCAATTGTCAATTGATTAAATTATCGACATTGTTCTTTCGTTAACTGACTCTCCGTAACAGATCAAAAGTTGTTCTAAATGCCTTGCCGTAAGGCTACGTCTTCTAGAAGAATATATCCACTTCAAAAGGAAAAGCTTCTTTCCACTTCGACAGATGTTATTGGAGCGTATTTGAAAAGTTTGCGGTTATCAAAGAAGAATTTGTAAGGATTGATTGGATTTATTTGTATACACCATTTACAATATAATTTACTGTCGATTACTTTCAAAAATTCAAATTTAGTAAGATATCTATCGAAAGACATTATTTTATTTTAATTTAACAAATCATTAAAGCAAACGCCCTGTGAGACAGTATCTTGACACATTGATACAATCAATGTGACGTGCAGTTGCATAATACAGGGTTATTGGTAAGTCGACCTATTCCCGTTAGGAGGTGATAGGGGTGACTATTTGCAATAATTTTGACCCCATATGCATTATGCAAAAGTGAACCATTTTTGAGTTATCGCGATTTTTAGTTTTTTTTTTAAATTAGTCGGAAATTCAACTTGAAAAATTTATTACAAAAGAAGTATCAATTTAAATCTTTTTTTTTCTTCTGATTTACAAAATCGATTAAACATTGGTTATTTCTCAATATTAAAACAATAATTATCGGCCCAAATTTAAAAAAGCGAGACGGAATACGAAATTTTTTCAATATTTTTTGCGATCGCTTTCCACTAAAATGCCTTAAAAACAAAAAAAACGTTATGAAACTTGGCTTGCAGATTATTTTAAAAACTTAACTGTTTTCTTAGCTCTCCAAAAATGCATAACAAGTAGGATATTATTAGAAAAAAAAATCATCACAAAGGAAGCGGGCGGAAACTAAAGTCACAAACGCCACTTCAAAAATAAAAATTATTAAACATACCGAATTTAAATCAACTTTTTTTATTTGCTTTTGTACAAGATGAACTTGTTGTTCTTATGCAATATTAAAAAATATATTATCTGTGCACGTTTGAGAATGCGAGGCCGAAAACTAAAAAATACATGTTTTTTTATCAAACTCCAACATAAATTACACGAAAACAGAAAAAATTACCAATACATTTGGCGTGCAGATTACACATAAAACATTGACGTTTTTCCAGCTCTCTAACGAGCTATTAAAACTAACTGTTATACTCGTAAACACAAATAACAACATTAAGTTATGGAAAAAGTAAGCGATTTTTAGTTTTATTTTAAGTTAGTCAGACTAATTTCAGTCAGCCAAATGTATTGGTAAATTTTCTGTTTTCGTGTAATTTATGTTGGAGTTTGATAAAAAAACATGTATTTTTTAGTTTTCGGCCTCGCATTCTCAAACGTGTACAGATTTTTTTTTTTAATATTGCATAAGAAAAACAAGTTCATCTTGTACAAAAGCAAATAAAAGAAGTTGATGTTAATTTGGTATGTTTTTAATTTTTATTTTTGAAATGGCATTTGTGACTTTAGTTTCCGCCCACTTCCTTTGTGATGATTTTTTTTTCAGTTTTTTCCCAAATAATTTCCTACTTGTTATGCATTTTTGGAGAGCTAAGAAAACAATTAAGTTTTTAAAATAATCTGCAAGCCAAGTTTCATAACTTTTTTTTTGTTTTTAAGGCAATTTAGTGGAAAGCAATCGCAAAAAATATTGAAAAAATTTCGTATTCCGTCTCGCTTTTTTAAATTTGGGCCGATAATTATTGTTTTAATATTGAAAAATAACCAGTGCTTAATCGTTTTTGTAAATCAGAAGAAAAAAAAAGATTTAAATTGATACTTTTCTTGTAATAAATTTTTCAAGTTGAAATTCCGACTAATTTAAAAAAAAACTAAAAATCGCGATAACTCAAAAATGGTTCACTTTTGTATAATGCATATGGGGGTCAAAATTATCGCAAATAGTCACCCCTATCACCTCCTAACGGGAATAGGTCGACTTACCAAAATAACCCTGTATAAACAGTTTATAATACATATGTATATAGACATTATCGAAGGTCAAACTTTATTGAGTTAGTATAGATTGCATAAATTGATAAAGTTAATTTTAATATATATATTACATTGTGATCTACTATTACATGTCCTGAATGAATATTTGGTGAAATGAAAGAAAAGAAAGAAAGAAAAATACATTTATTCACTACACACACAAGACACACAGAAAAATAAATAATTGAAAACAGTAACAACAATAAACAAGTAGTGAGTGTGTCTTCGCGGCAGTGAATCGGACACTGGCTCAGCATAATGATTATATATTTTAGCTTATCTTATTCTTTATGTATCATTATGTGCCACCGTTCCATTTGCTCCCCAAATTACCCTATTGTGACGTCATCGCGACAAGAATCCGGGGTCTAGTCATTTTACACATCATAATTTCGTCTGAAGAATTCTCGGCAAAATAATTATGAATAAAATTTATAGAATAAATTCTAGATAAATGATACTCAATTAACATACTTCGTTAAAGCAGAATAATTACCTCCAATCTTCTTGTACTTGGAATATAATTAAGCTCATCAAAGTTAGGCCTAGCCTACCATAATTATCTGCTTTATTTGTGAAAGGAACTTGACAGTATTCATTAAAATACATAATTATTTCATTATCACCTGCGCGATGCCTTTAATTTTCTTGTGCAATTGATAAAAGCGCCATCTACCGCACTTTGTCGCAACTTGGTGAACAGATGAACACGTTAGCGGATTGTCAGGTCACATGTACACGAAACAAGTAAAAGAATAAAGTTCTACTTCCGATAGATAGATGGCATTTTTGTGTGAATTTATACAGGATGATGGTTTATTTGGTAAATTCATTTAAGGAGGACAACTCTTGTAGATAGACTTCATTTGTAGTTTACTACTTCATAGTTTAGTATGGATCGCCTAATTATAATTTTGAAATATGTATGTTTGATTATTACTTAATTTCTAGGTTATCTAACAATTTTAAAAACAACTTATAAAAAATACCTATACCTTTTAGTTTTATCTTTTAACATCACGCATTACTAACCTACTTTCTATAAAATAAATAACACATTAAATACCAAAAATACTAAATAAATAACATTTTGCAATGAAAGTCGGAAACTGCTTGAATAGTTGAATAGAGTAACCAAATAAATTGACGTTTAAGAAATAACGTTTTAAAAAAAAATAGTAGTTTAGCAAAGGTATTACATTTTTTAAATTCTTTCTCAACATACCTATCCGTTCATTTCAAACTAATTTACCAAAATCTATACAATTATACCATTGAATCTCGTGTGAAATTAATCGGGCGTTATAGCTGTAAAAACAATAACCAAAAAAAAAGGAATTATTTATCGACTTGTTTCAGATCACGCTAACCTAAAACTGTTCATCACTCATGGAGGTCAGTTATCTACGTCAGAAGCGGTACATTCCGGGGTCCCGGTGATCGGTATACCTGTTTTCGGAGATCAATACTTGAATATGGATACAGTAGAAAGAAAAGGATTTGGCATCAAACTGAATTTCACTGACAATATTGCAGAGCAACTATTTGCTGCTATAAAGAAGATTATTTCAATACCAAAGTTAGTAAATATATTCGTAACAGCTGCTGAAATGTTATTTACTCCAACCTTGTTACCATGCACAGCTGATATAGGTTGATTCACAAGTAGGTTGAATGGGTGAATGGAAGTTTACATTATGTTGCATCAATACAAGTTTTGGGTCGCAAATCGGAACCGCGTTGAAAAGGGTAACCTATAAAAAGTAGCCAATGTGCTATTCCATACTATATTATATGTCAGTGCTAAATTTCATCCGAATTCATTCAGCCGTTCAGGTGTTATTTTTTTGTTTTGTTAGTTTTCCAGGATAATAAAATTTTGGGGAATCAGTTTTGACACACCCTGTATAAACAATATATGCCTTCCAGGTACATGCACAGGGCAAAAGAACTATCTCAGATTTACCACGACCGCGTGGTTCCCCCGGGCAAGGAGCTGGTCCACTGGGTGGAGCACGTGGCGCGCACGCGCGGCGCGCCGCATCTGCGCTCCCCGGCGCTCATGTTGGCTTGGTACCAGAAGATGTACCTGGACTTACTTGCACTTTTAGTTATCTGTGTTTTTGTTTTTGTTTGTATTGTGAAAAGGTTGGGATTGATGTTAATTAAACCTAAAAAAAGTGGAAAAAAACTAAAGAAAAATTAGCAGTATGTAATTGTTGTTTTTGAAATAAATTTATTCCAAAGTTACCTGTAAGTACTTTGGTTTATAACTGGCACAAATCATCAGTAAAACTACTAAAAGTTCCTACCCAGCAACCGATGTAGAAACTTTGTGACCGGTCTTTAGAAGTGATACGTCGGCTCAAAATAAGTTGTACTATTTGTTGTCATGTCCTAATCTCCATCTGATTCAGAATAAAACCACTTCTACTTCTCGTATGAAGACAAGCACCAAACAGTATCAAGTTAGTAGAAGCCAAGACAGCAGCAGGAATTATCTGAGAAAGGAACTCCTTCTATTGCTATCGCCATCCCACCTCCTAGTACACAATAATCTTTAAAATGTTGTACTGAAGCGAATGCCATGAATTATTGCAGCAACGTGCAGCGCAGTTTGGCAAATACAAACAAAAATGAGACTTCTAAAAGCATAACGCTTCCTTTTGGCTTTGTGGTTGTTGGGGAAAAAATAACTAAACATACCTAATCTTATTCTAAATAATTTATTTGAAGATATTTAATTTGCCTTTTAGTAGGTAGCATATCTCGATGATAAGCTTGTTTTTTTATTATTCCTAACTCGGATCGCTTGACAGAGTGCTATTATTATTTCGCCGCCCGAACGACCTTGGCGAATGCGTCATCATTTGCGCTGAGGACAAATTCAGTTCGCAGTCACTGTCTATTAACTATGATAACATAACCACAGTGTTAGGTGCGGTCGTGGACTTCAATTGTTCCAATACAGAACATACGATTGCCGAACAAACTAAATAACATAGTAGGGAATCCGACTAGGAGACGACCTTCACCCAACCAGCTGTTTAATCAATAAAAGTATTTTATATGAAATTTACTATGCTAAGTAATATATGGCGAATAGGGAGGCTGAAAATTTTCAGTGCAGTATAGACAAATTACATACCAATCGAAAGTATGAAGCCTATAGAATATGCAAACGTTACGAGTATATTAACTATTATTTCCCATCATAACTATTGGGTACCTATGCAGGTATAAGCAGGTAAGTCGGTACTAATAATTAACACTTAACCTAACGTTTGCATATTCTATAAGCTTCATACTTTCGATTAGCAATTGCAATTTTAAAACAAAGTTAATTTTAGTTATTTTTTAATTATAGTACCGGACTGAATTTTTTCAGTCTATCTATTCGCCGTATATTACTTATCATAATAAATTTGGTATAAAATACGTTTTATCGAGTAAACAGCTGGGTAAAGGTCGTCTCCTAGCACGGCACTACCACTGGTCACCATAGTAACTTCACAACGAGACCAAAGTAATATATTGCAATCGTAAAGGTCTTTATCAAAGTAGCATGTATTTGAACGTTCCCATAGCAAACCCATTTTATTTTTACGAGACCAAACTATGTCATTAACCTGAATTACATGCATGGTAATAACTTCGTCAATGTATAACACTGGAAAATTACAAATAGTTGTAACAATATTAACCATATTACCCATATTGCTTTACCTCTTGTGTTAAGCTACAACCATAACAATCAACAGTCTACTGACCGGAAGAGCAAGGTGACTTCACAAAAAAATAAGGTCGTGAGTGCACACTGTTTATTTTCGGAGGATATTATCTTATAAAGTGTCTATACAATAATATGTATACCTTGATTTGTTGCCTGTGGGGCCCCGGCACTCCGGGCATTAAATAATTGGTAGCGCTACCTCCAAACAAGTCAGTGCATTCCTAATCGCGCCTCAGATAAGTTTTGTTGACTGCCGGTCCAGTTATCAATGTTTCAATACAAATTCAGACGTTAAATCACGTTATTTAAGCAGTTATGGAAATAAAAGTATTGTTGTTATGGTTTTCTATATGCTACTCGGAGGCATACAAAGTTTTGGTGTTGTCTCCATTCCCTATGAAAAGTCTGAATATATTGGGTGAAGCAACCGTGAGGCATTTGGTTGAAGCAGGACATGAGGTAACTTGTATACCGATTTTTCATTATAAGGGTAATTTGTACTTTATATATCAAATTCCAATTTTGATGTTCCATTCCATGTTTAACTATGAATTACTCAGAAGCTTACTTATTCATCATTGTATAATTTGTTTATTGCGTTTTCAAGGAAAGTGTCAATGTTTTGGGTGATTTGTCTCAAAAGCATTCGTTTTCAAACTCTCTTAATTGTGAGATACAATCAAATACTACCGTAATTACCACTAGAGTAGTGACGACTAAAAGTTAACTAAAAAAAAAATGATCATGTGAAAAACGGTGAATAAATCGTATGATTTTTAAATTTGAACGTTTCCCATTCATACCAGAAGTTAGTTTAGTACACATTTTTTCAGGCCACGTTTATTACGGCGTTTCCGCAAAAAGATAAACCTCCAAAAAATTACCGCGAAATTGATGTGAGTGACAACATACGAGCTTTAATGGGTAAGCAAACTAAATAACTACGGCCTTAAAACTTAAAATCGGCGATATTTTTTTATAACATCTTATTTATTCGTTTCATGCTCAATTACCAAATAAGTCCATCCATAGTTATCCAACCTAGAATTCCACTTGTTCAATTATTATTTATATTGATAATAAGTTAATTAATGTCCTTAGGAATTTAATGTTATAATATTTTGACCCCTATTGCAGTTAGGTTTCTCTACCAGTCACTAGTGAAATACCGTGAATATTATTTTATATTGAAAATGCACATTGCAAAGGTTACCTTTGTTTCGTCAAAATATATTTGGTTATGTATCATTTCCCAAATTTTCATTTCTGTAACCCTAAATATTTCACGATTTTATAAAAACTAACTAACCTAACCTAACCTAACCTAATCTATAGGGTTTTACACGATGGTACTAAAATAAAATCTGAAAAAATTATATAACATTGGTTTGGCAAATAAAAAAATTAAATGATACATTTTATCAAAAATATTAGACGAAATTTTATTTTTATTGAGATAGGTAAGTACTATCGAACCAACGGAACCCTGACCCACCATGGAACCTTGTCACAATGATTGACGTACGATTGTCGTATAGCGTCGTATGACAGTCCTAACGTCAATCACTGTGACAAGGTTCTATGGTGGGTCAGGGTTCCGTTGGTTCGATAGTACATGAAATCTGTGACCGCTTTGTTCTATTTTGTCAATTCCAGGGGACTTTGAAATTAACATCTCATGGATGATGGAGAACCCCGACCAATTGGACAGTGATATACAGCTTCTGCAGGATTGTGCATACACAGTAGCGGTATCTACTTTAGAAAATAAAGCGGTTCAGAAGTTTCTTCAAGATCCGAAGGAACAATTCGATGTTGTCGTCAGTGATCTGTATGAAACGGAATTATATGCTGCGTACGCGTTTTATTATACTTTATACTTATTCAATTAGTGAAGATCAAATGTCAGATCCTGGAACCAGTCTCTGTTATTGCAAAGCGGGAGAATTTAGATATGCTTGCCATCTCCGTTCACTATAGGATGTAGTGAAAGCATTCTGTTAAGTAAAATATTGAACTGGAAAATAAATATTTACAATTCAATTCAACCCATTAAACTTTGCCAAAGTTAATTGCCAAATTGGGCAGAACACATAATAATTTTATGAGAAACTGGAGAAATTATAAATTAGTGTTTAGCAAAAAGGTTATTTGTGATATTTTCTTGCAGGCTGGCTGCACTTTACAACTGCCCCATGGTATGGAGTTACTCCATAGGAGCCCACTGGTTGCCGCTCAGACTGGTTGACGAAACAACAAATCCCACCTTCGCCACGGACTATTTGTCGCCAGATGTACCACCATTTGACTTTAAGCAAAGACTTAAAAAACTGTGGCTTCAAATAAAATGGAATTATCTGAAATGGTATACATTAAAACCTATTATGATTACTTAACTATTTTAGACGAGATTACAACATTTGCCTCCCTTCTCTTAAAATTAAAGACGCTTTATAGCCTCGGTTCGGCGGTCGGTCGGTTAATTACTTTTGCATTTTTCATTAACATTTTCTACAACTTAAATAACTTATGGTAAAATTATGACGTTGTCAAAAGTAAAAATGTAAAAATTTACGTTACATTTTTTACATATTCATTTTTATATTTATTTTCAGGGCTGTGACGTCACCCAAAGAAAGAACAATTTATCACAAAGTATTTGAGCCACTATTCGACATACGAGGCCGACTTCTGCCCGGTTACAATGATATCGTGTACAATGCTTCACTGATTTTGTCCAATGACTTCAGAGGAAATGGTCTCGTGCCAAGCACGCCGCAGAATTTCCAGTTTATAGGCGGATTTCATGTAGAAGTGCCTCCAAAACCTCTTCCAAATGTAAGGTTTGTTAAATAAAATAATATCGTCGCCAAATAAAGAAAGAATTATTAAATGATGATCAGTAAAATTTTAAAACATATATAAAAGGAGAAACTGACTGACTGATTGATCAACGCACAGCCCAAACCTTTTTACCTAGAGACTTGAAATTGGGAGAGAGTATTCCTTCGGTATCCCAGGAGCGCACTAACAAAGAAAAATCTACTCTCAACGGGAAGAAATATGGGGAGTGGCGGGAAACTTATTAGAGTGACAGAACCAATCATGGACACTTTTAGCTGAAGGCACCAATAATGGACTCTTAACCTTTAATTGAAAGATCATTAGGTTATAAATTGATTGTTTCAAATTACATCAATAACCCTGATCTTCCGTAACATAAGAATTAAGTGTCAATCATTAGTCCTTGTTAATTACTGGTTCCATCAATCTACACGTGTACAAGGTCGCAGGAGTCCTCTAGTTAGTCTATACATTTATAAACATGACCGATGTATCGGCGATTCATTTATTGATCAATAATACCTATTCAAAGCGATCTTTTAATCCTATTGAGTGATCAATGATTTTACTAAACGAGTTTCAGTTCGGGAGCGAAACACCTGTTAGATGATTTTCTTAAACTACTGGCACATAACTCTGCTTGACGTGCTTACAAGCAAGTGAATAAAATTTCGACGACGAAATTAAAAAGCTACTCGCTCATGATTATTATATAGTACCTACCCCTTATAAATGTATCAAAATGCAAAGAAATCAATTGTCACTTGTCTTACTTCCATTTTGTCAATTTTTTAATTTGTGATTATCACGAAATTACAAGATACCTTATCGACATGAATGTACGATATCGTAGACTGATAACTTCTGTCGAGCATGGGTTAACACTATTAACAATTCCTGATTTTACTATTAACAAGAGTCTTAATGTTTCAGGATATTCGATCGATCTTAGACAACGCCCAACATGGTTTCATTTACTTCAGCATGGGATCCAGTTGGCAGAGTAAAGACATGCCTCAGAGTGTAATAGACGGACTGTTGAAAGTATTTGCTGAACTCAAGCAGACTGTTGTTTGGAAATTTGAGGCTGATTTGTCAGACTTGCCCAAGAATGTTCACATTTTGAAATGGGCGCCGCAACCCAGCATTTTAGGTATGTTTCGGTTTATTTAAAAAAAAACCTATTATAATTGCAAATAACCTTTCTGTTTTTAAGTATGCTAGTACAGTCAAACTAATAAGTTCTTACACCACTATTGTCAACTTGACGCAGTAAGTTAATTCCTAAAAAGTTCTTAGGATTCGACTGATTGTAGTAACCTGTAACAAGCAACTCAACAGCCCCACCAGCTTCACATAGCGCAACTAAATCTGAAAGTACGCTATATCGTGCTAACGAAGGTTCCCCAATCACTTGACCTACATACAACTTCAAACTGCATCCCAATGGACTTCGGTCTCACGGTATAACACTCACCTGAAGAGAGATCTCTTTATTAACATGTCTTACTACAAACTCAGAAATTCATTTGTTTGACTGTAAATACTTTTCGTCTTTTGTGTCGATATTTTTAACGCTAACTTATAATTATATATTTTACAGCTCATCCTAAATGTTTGTTCTTCATCACCCACGGCGGCCACCTATCTTCCATCGAAACTATTCATTTCGGTGTCCCTACTATTGGTATCCCGATATTTTTCGACCAGTTTATCAACATTAATAAGGCTGTTTCTAGAGGATACGCAATCAAAGTTGGCTTGACATTCAATTTACCCAATGATTTAAAGATTGCTATGGATGAAATGCTAGCAAATCCTAAGTGAGTTAAAATTAATTTATAAATACAAATAATTAATATTTAATTTATCTAGCGTCAGTAAATTAATTAATTATGTGTTTGTACCAGGTATAAGGAAAATGTGAAGGAGTTATCGCTGATATATCACGATCGTATGGCACCTCCGAACAAAGAGCAAGTTTTCTGGATAGAGCACGTGATCAAAACCCGCGGCGCGCCGCATCTCCGCTCCCCGGCATTCATGACGCCCTGGTACCAGAAGCTCTACCTCGACCTCATTGCAGTTATAATAACAAGTTTAGTCTTAACTATAACTGTATTAAAACGATTCTGTTCTTTTCGAAAGGTGAACGTCGAGAAAAAGAAAAAATAAGGAATTGAAAGGGGATCTCTCTGTTGAGAGGATTGTCAGGACCCGTGATGTATTGCACCGTTCGGTATAAATTTACAGGCGCACTTTTAACCTCTAAAGCAGATGTCCAATTAACTAGTCACTTGGATTTCTATGCACCAAATTGTATCTATAATTGGTTTAATATAGACCAGAGTATGCCTAGAGAACTTCGTGCTTGCTGTATGAAACAATAGTTAATAACTATGTACACTTTGCCGATGTTGTGCTGCAAAAGATTCTATTAATTTTGATTACAATGTGTTAAATCTGAGACATTTGAGCGTCAAAGCTATACTCGTACAAGACGGAAGTCTGACAAGGCCATACAAGATTAGTTCATTGTAAAGTTTAAATAGGAAGAAATCCACCAGATACAAAAATAAAATGATTATGTAAGTATAACAGGGGCTGTATTCAACTCGGTAAATCCATATCAGTTTATACATTATTGCTGCTAGTTTTTTAAATGCCAGGAGTTTTAATATTTTAGGCAAAGGATATGTCAGGTTTTTGCATGCCGCTGGATACACGACATTTATTCAAGTCATTGTAAACATTAAGGGAAAAGTAAGTGTATAGATTGTGAAGATCTCAATTATGGTCTTGGTTTCTAAAACTTCTTATAGTGTAAAACCTTTACAGCCATATTGTGTTAAGGAAAAGATAAACTTGTCTCAGATATTAAAGTGTATTATGTCAAATAAAAAGGTAAATTTTATTCTGGAGGGATATAGAAGGGCTGGCTGGCTCATATGCTGTAATATTAACGTCAAGCTCTGTGACACCGTGTATACTCGTAACAAGCCAAATAATTCGAAAACCTGGAGATATGAAAAGCTGGAATGCTATTCCCATCTTTGGGTTAAAGCACTCCAGCATCAACTCTTTCCATTTCATCGTATTCAGACTAGATCTGATTGACCCTGACGTTGTGTCTCTTTGCGTATTTCACTGCATTTATCATGGGGTGAGTTCGCAGGAACTTTTTATGCTGTTCAGGCCAAGTGCCTCCTCTATTTTTGATATACGCAACTGAGCGTTTTTCCAGATTTTAATTTACTTACACAATACGCAAGGCAAAGTCATAACACTGCCTATGGCTGGGTTCCTTTACGGTACTACTCGCAGACGACTATCCTTTCATGTGGACCACCTCGATGTGTGGCAATCTATCACAGGGCGTTTTTTAAACCGGAAACGTTTACCTTGCACGACAGGTTTATGGAATCACCATAATACGGCGGTATTTCTGGACCGCAACAACATGGGGCCCTTCAAGAGACAAGAATACCTACTCTTTTTTTTTAAAAAGCCATCATCGTATCTGCAATTCCTCTTCTGGTGATGCAGGTGTAGCGGTGACTATTTTTTTTTATGGCATAGAGAAGTCATTCGAACACACAGACTACCTGATAGTAAGTGGAAACTGTGACCCATAGACATTCGCATTCACAAGACTGCAAGCCTAAGACTGCAACTGCGTTGCCAACCCTGAGGACTAAGTATGCCTCTATGATAGTCATTACACCGGCTGTCTTATCCCCAAACCGGAACACAACAATGCGAACACCGTTGTTTGGTGGTAGGTTAATGAATAAGATAAGATGGTGGTAGCGATCCGGACGGACGGATATATAGGACAAGGTCCTACCACCCGCAAAACTACTATAATTGTTATTTTTAAATTCGTATCTTAAAGTTATTTTTGGATCCTATTTCAATTGTAAAATTATATTTCAAAAATATTTATATCCCTTTATTTTATTGAGTGTTCCATGGGATAGATATTACAAATTACTCTGGTAGATACTGGTTTCATAAGTAGGTAATAATGGCATTACAATAATGACATGTTATCAGCGACTGAGATCCCAAGGTTGTCCAACCCAAACATAATTACGTTTAGTTTGATACTTGAACCGGACGATACAACAGCAGCTGCGCGCTATTATAATCAATATGGACGTGAGATTATTGTTAGTGATGTTTTTCTTGGTGACCTCTGAGGGCTTTAAAATATTGATGATAGCCCATATGCCAATAAGGAGTTTAAATATTTTAGGCGAAGGATATGTAAGGCTGTTGCATGACGCTGGACACGACGTAAGTAATTTCAAATTTCAAGCACTTGTTATGCAATATAAAAAAAAAACAACTCATTCGTTTACTTTTCTAGGTGACTTATATGTCAGTGTATCCTTTAAAAAATAAACCACGGAATCGATTTCGTCAAATTGATCTCAGCAGCACTCACATGGATCTGATCCAGCGTAAGTATTTCACATACAAACAAGTATTACATTCGTAATGTTACGCTTGACACAAACTGTAGACTAATGTGAACAAGTATTCTAATCAATGTTTCCAATCAATCGCCTGATTTTTACTGATTATTTAATACATGGGTTAGTTACAAAACTTAATTATATCAAATGAACTGTACCACTTGTTACCATAAAACTTATTTGATACAATACAAACAATACAAAACTTTTTATTGATCATCAATAAAACACAGAACAGTACATTTCAATTTTAATTATTATTAATATATTATGTGCCATTATTACATGAAATGAGAAAAAGAAGGTTATTCTTAGATTTTAAGGCTACTCATTTGTATTTCTTTGTTAATATTTATTCGATCCATATTCAAGTTTAGATATATTCTTGAATTCTAACCTTTATTGCAAAACATACAAATTTGTGTACAAAAAGTGAAGTTAATGCCTGTTTTTATTTTCAGACGATGACCTATTAAATATAAGTGTGTTAATCCATCAACCTCCATTAGAAGACGCTGACATAGGTTACATACAAGATATGGGAATGAACGGCGCTATCGTCACGTTAAATAACAAAGACGTCAAAAAGTTTTTAGCAGATCCTAATGAACAATTTGATGTTATTATAAGTGAACTTTTCGAATCGGAATTGTTTGCAGCGCAAGTATCCTGTCATGCTGATTAAAAATTACTTATAATTACATGGCAACGCATGATTCAAAATTAAGGCTCCAAAAAATATTTCTGGCTGTATATGTTTGAGATATCATTTATTTTTTTATACTTTGGTCTAAACAATACAAGCCTCATTTAAAAAATACTTGTGAAAAGTAACTGTGACTTCAATGTATCTAGATTAGGAGCTTTGTACGATTGTCCAATGGTCTGGAGCTATTCGATGGGCGCCCATTGGCTGGCTCTGCGGCTGATCGACGAGACCACCAGTCCTGCGTACGCGACCGATTACCTTACTCCGGACACTCCGCCATTCCTCTCGATCTATCAGCGAATCAATAAAATGTGGACGCAGATCAAATGGATGTATAGAAAATGGTAAGTTAAAGGCGAAAAGATTTGAGTGTTTTAGAAATTGGATTTAGAGAGTTTGAATATCCAAATATATGTGTGACGAGCGTGAATATCTGTTCCTGGTGTTGGATGTTTTCTATGTAGGTATGTTAGTTTTTATTTATTTAAGTTTATAAATATGTTAGTCTAGTGCCAATTGTACATGCATAGAGCTTATTTTGGGACTAGGTTAATTTGTGCAAGATTGTCCCCTAATATTTGTTTATTTATTTATGTTACTATTTCAAGGCAATATTTTGACTAACTAAAATAAGTAAGTTTCTGAATATCATAATACACCTTAATTTACAAGAACCGTTTATTATATACTACGAAAATGTTGAAAGTTGTATGGGCATTGCAGCATGAACTTTATTGTAAACTAGAGAACGCCCGCGACTTTGTTCACGTAGAATTTGTATGTATGTATGTAAACTCTTTATTGCACAAAAAAGTTACAATTAAGGGATCTCTTCCAGTTCACCTAACCATGATCGAGGAAACTGTAGCTACGAGGATAGGCAAGATTGTAATATACACAAATACAATTATTATGTATTTATTATAAATAAATACATAAAAATCAAAATGAAACATTACTGACTAGTTTAACTTAAAATAAATAAGTAAACTCGGTGACTGATACTACTTCCCCTAATTTCTTCCCATTGGTTCAGCGGTTTACTAAGGCTGTGCGTAGTCTGTCAATTAGTCACGTAAGATTTTATACGTAAAGATTTAAGTCATTCTGTTTAATTTCAGGAAAACCACCACACCGCAAGAAGTAGCTTTTTACCAACAATACTTCCATAAACTATTTGCACTTAGAAACAAGCCCTTACCTGACTATAACGAGATTATTTACAATTCGTCTTTGGTTTTGTCGAACGATTTTCCAGGAAATGGTCTTATGCCAAGTCTTCCTCAGAACTTTAAATTTGTCGGAGGGTACCACATCCAAACACCACCCAATCCACTAGTCACCGTGAGTATATAACTGTTCCTGTAAAGTAACATCGCAAAGTGAACCAAAATAATTATATCCAACAACTAAATATACCCTTCAAATATAACCTTTGTGTATACAACTTCAAGTGGTTGCGAGATTTAAAGATTTTCAATTTAGATATTGAGTAAAAACGAAATTTCGATATTGTTCAGTAGTAAAATGTTGACTGTTGTTTAGGTGAAAATGTCTTGCTACACGCTTCTGATTTTAGGAAATCAAAACCATTTTGGATAACGCAGCGCATGGTTTTATATACTTCAGTATGGGATCTACTTGGAAAAGCAAAGATATTCCTAAAGCGGTTACCAGACGTCTATTAGAAATGTTTGGAAATTTGAAAGTAACTGTTATATGGAAATATGAAGAGGATTTAGCAAATGTACCAAACAATGTGCATATTCTTAAGTGGGCACCGCAGACAAGTATATTAGGTAAGTACCTTAATTTTTTTTATTGATTAAACACATTAACATCGACCCGCTCGGACTTCGCTTCGGTTTTCTGCCACACTGGTAAATAAACCAGAATTCATTACACATAAAAACTTTCCGCAAAAATCATCTAACTGATGGTGAAAACCGCATCAAAATTAGTTGGCTTGGTTTAAGAGGAGTTGGTGAATATACAGACAGACAGATAGACGCGGAAAATTTCAATTTATTTGTTACATAAAAATTATGGAGCCTAATGCAAGTACAATCTATTAAATTTTATGAAAGATAGTATACCTAAGTATATAAACATCTTTAAAGGCAAACCGTCCAAATTGACATCACACAACAGAAATAAAATAACAAAATTATAATGAACTTTGTGGAATGAAAGTACAAATAATTACATTTCAGACGGTATTTAAGTATGAATTATCCATGAATTACGTAACAATTATTTTAAAATTTAAATTCTTGTTTCAGCGCACCCTAACATTCGGTTTTTTATAACTCATGGGGGCCTATTATCTTCCACTGAAGCCGTTCACTTTGGGGTACCTGTGATAGGGGTGCCAATATACTTTGATCAGTTTGCTAACATCAACAGGGGAGTCTCCAGAGGTACTGCAATTAGAGTGGATTTGACTCTCGAACTGCCGAAGAATTTAGAAATAGCAGTACAGAAAATGCTTGAGGACCCAACGTAAGTTTATGTATGATACTCCTTAATAGTTAGCAAACGAAAAGTATACTTATGTCTATTTTTGTGGGTACATTCTGTACCACTTGTATTTATTGAATATAGAATATGTTAGCTCTTTGGCACTTTCATATCATAGTGTAAGTTGGAAGGTAGTCAAAGAGTTAAGTTATAAAATAAGATCCACGAAGGTTGAACTTCCTATAGGGGAGCAGATGCTTATGCAAGAATAAATACAGTTAGTTAATAGCTCACACCAATTCAGTTTCTTGAACATAAAACATCACATAAAATGTATTTAAGATAGATATACCAACGCGACTGACTAGTCCTAGGGGTCTGTAGTGTACGCGATGTAGCATAGGTAGCCACACACGCTGTCTCGTATGTATTTTTGTAATGGTTGAAAGCACTGTTACTGATACAGTCACTGTCAGAATAAAGGTGGCAAAGGCGGCCAAAGTGATGTGAGAACCGTTTTGGATTATTGCTAGCAATACCGCTGGATGACAGCAGCAGAGGACCAATCGTTGTGGAAAACCTTGGGGAAGGCCTTTGTCCAGCAGTGGACGTCTTGCGGCTGATAATGACGATGATACGTGGGCATTGCCGAACCAGCAGTGACGTGTAAGAGAAAAATCCAACAATGCTTAAGGATCTATCCTGATTTTGTTTTATACAGATACAAACAAAAAGCGAAGGAGATCTCGATGATATACCACGACCGCGTGGTTCCCCCGGGCAAGGAGCTGGTGCACTGGGTGGAGCACGCGGTGCGCACGCGCGGCGCGCCTCATCTGCGCTCCCCGGCCTCGTTGATGCCCTGGTACCAGAAGATGTTCCTAGACGTTATTGCAATTCTTTTAGTCATTATTTTTCTTCTAATAATGATTATAAATCATATAATACGACTCATGTCCCATACAAATAAAACTGGAAAAAGAACTAACAAAAAGATAAATTAAATGAAGAAACCAAAAATTACATATATACTTTTGTTTAATTAATTCAATTACGAGTAGGTAATTACGAGTACCTATCACTAAACTTGATCTAAATTTCTTTCAACGAACGTCTCACTACGCAGAATTTTAATTTCATCGAAAGGCATTACTCACCGATCGAGTTTTCTTTTTTAGTGGTTACATTATGGGTTCAGAAGAAAATAGTGTCCGATGAAATGAAATTTTATGAAATGATACAATCGATGAAGTGAATTTCTATAAAATGATGGGTTACCTTTATTCACAATATATTATTTTTCTGATAAAAGGTGTTTTATTTCATTTAGCTTACTGAAATACATGTTAAATTAACCGAGTAAATAATGTTATCGGTTATGCTATTCACTAGTAGTCTGTAGAGCTTTACAAAAGGTGGAGCAGTGTTAAGTAATGGGTCCTGGTAGAAAATCAACTCTTTGACCTTTGGCGCCGATGAGGGCTGAACAGTTCCGAGCACGGCCGAGTAGCTACGATGAGAGCCAATTAGAGCTGGCCACAGCCGTTCGGCGTCGATAGGTGTGGGGAGACGCTATAGAGGGCTATCTGACGTCTCGACGGCCGTACGGAGCCGATCGTAGGTTTACAGTAAAACAATCGGCGAAAGCGGATTCCGCGTCGATAGGTGAGGGGAGACCCTAAGTTGAGTTCTGGTGTGAAATGCTAACAATTAAAATATGTAAATAGTATTGCGCGAAAAATATTAAGTTTTCCAGATGTCCAGGTGGAGTTAGATCTACAGGGTGTGAACGATGTTTAACAGAATAGAAATTAAATCATGGTTTATATTACAAACACAAGAATAATTTTATCGGATTGAAATAAGCTCCCGTCAGGACTTCTATTCTACACAAGGTATACAATATTGCTTTTGACTTATCGATTCGTATCGTATCATATCGTTTTTAACTTTGGTTTACAACGCCATATTTGAAGGTCTAATCACATTTAAATTCAAAAAACGTTAATTGGCATATTACATAAACATATTGGTATGTACATGACATCACATATCATAACAGTTTTAGACACTCACCGAAATTAACTTAATTTCAGGCATTTTACATCCACCCATCTCACAATCATATAATCCAAACAATAAAAATAAAAACAACACAAAACAAAAACACATACAGAGAGAGAACATTGAGGTGGTAAAAGGCTTAGGCTTAGTCTTTGCCACGATTTATAAAACCGCAGCGCTGATTTTCAGCCTGAAACTTGGCTAACTGAGATAAGTAGGGTAGCTACCTATTTTTTAAACGAAGATCGTGGATTCGGATGTAATTTGACGTAGAATTATAGTAAATATACAATAATGCAATAAATGTAAAATAGCAACTTGATAGGATACTTACGCTTTACAAAGAGATGGGACACTTGTATGAAAACTTTTATACTTACCTACAATAACTACGATAAAAAACGCAACATAAGTATATCTCTGATATACATTTTCATTACGTTTTAATAAATATTTTCTCTTATCTTTGGGTAAATATGCACCTAAACCAATACTGGAATTTAATGTACCAACTTTCATATTTCTAGTAGCAAACTGATGTTAATGAATGTTTGAAGAGTTATCTTTTCCACTAGGCGTCGCGATAAAATAAAATAAGTTTAGACTTAGGTACTTAGCGGGGTTTAGACTAGCAATAAAAATAGCAGTAGTTGATTGCTGTCTTACTCTAACTTTTAAGTTAGAAAAAGATAGGTACCAAAATTGTGCTTGTTGCTCTAGAACTGAAGTTAAAGTAAGACAGCAATCAACTTCTGCTATTCTTATTAATAAACTATTTGGCTTAATCTATCAATCAATCAATAGTGAGGAGTAAAATGAATTAAGTGACCGACTACATTTATCATTCCAAGATTTAAGATAAAGAAACAAAGCAACAAATTACTATACTTGACGTACAATAGTTTTTATAGGTGAAAAATACAGTGTTTGAACCTTAATCTGGTTTCAAAAACTTACATTTTATTTAAGTTTTAGAATGAGTGTTGAAAATTGAACAGAACTCACTCAACAATTAATTATCTGGTTCGTGATAACTCAATAAGTGATACAAGTACTTAAGTAGGTACAAAACATATTACGTACCTGTAGTCACTCCGAATCCACTAATAACAAACAAGGTTCATTTCAACAGTAATTTCAAGTTTTCCTGGATGCTATTATTATGTTCTGATGACACACCTAATAATAAAATTTACTGAAATAAGGTAATACAAAATCAATGATTCAGAACACACGAATGTTGATGAACAGTTCGTATTTTAAACTGCTGTTAGTCGGATTTATTTAAACATACACGCTATAGGTACTATAACCATAATATAAGTGTTTCTATAAACATATTAAAGTCTAAAATATTTTTATTCAGTAACTGATACAAAATAGATGGTTTGATTAACATTACCTTCTTAATAAAACTTGGGAAACAAAGGCTTTTAAATATTCAGTAGCAGGGCACTAGAAATGATGAAGACCTCGCAGGGCGTAGCTTAGACTAGACTTTTAGAGGAAGTGCCAAAGTTCGACTTACATCAAAATGCTCAGTCTGCAATCTTGCCTACTACATATTACAGATTGTTAGGTAATTTTGCACTAAACAGTGTGGGCTCTTAGCTTAGGGGTTTCTTCCAGCAGCTTAACAATATAAGTAAACAGCTACTGATAGTTACTTGCTTTAAATTTGTATGGTCTAATGTGGGTAATCTATATACCTGTATATAGATTACCCACATTAGACCATATGTCCCAGAACTTTCCTTAATAGTCCAGAATATTGTTTAAACTTCCTTGGTAAATAACTACGTTATTGAGAATTGGATATCAAGTTTAAGAATGACAACAGCGTTCTTTACCAGAAACATCTTTCCTTAACTAATTAACAGATTGAAAAGTTAGAACTACGAGTATACTCTGGATCGGTAAGAAAAGGGTTTCATTGTAATCTAATATTGACGTTAGTTCTGGGACATCCTGTCCAAACTTACTGACTGACTGATTGATTAATGCACAGCTGAAACGACTGTATTTAGGGACTTATCGTATCCCTAAAGGGTTAAAATAGAGAGAGGAGAGGAGCAGGAACCTAATACGTACGTAATTGAGGACTTCCTCTATTGGTTAGTAAAAAGTAAACAGACATGTTAACTATATCAAAGACATTGGAAAATTCATTGTTGTTAATTTAATAATAATTATTGGAACAGTAAGTAGAACTAACAAACACAGTTTCGCATTAATAATTATTATTAATGCGAAACTGTGTTTGTTAGTTCTTCCTCCGCAAACGGCTAAATAGATTAGCTAACCAAGTCTAACAAAAAGCAAGCTTTCAAAACAACAACAAAAACTGCATGTTGTCGTCTATATCACTTTTGCCGCTTTCTCTTGATTGTCCATTTAGTATAGAAATTTGAACCAGACGTTTTCTCAAAAATGTCCGGAAAAGTTAACATTACTATTTACATATTTGGGCGCGAAGCAAGCTCGCAAACTCGTCCGTTTAAATAGCCTACTTCCAAGCCTAGGCAATAATGTAACTACTATTAAATAACAGTGTACAAAAAAGGGATCACTTAAGCTGTAAACGCACAGACAGCAGAGGCTTCGCGACGCGTATCGGTGCGGAAGCAGTGCTGTTTGTCTCGTTCGTAGTTATATGAGACGGTCCGAATTGAGAATGCGTGGGAATAAAGAGTGAGGGAGAAAGAGGAGGGAGAGGTGGAGGCGGCGCGGTATAGTAGAGAGAAAACTCAGCTGCTGTATTACTTACCTAGTAGTAAATATGAAGGTGTAGAAGCCCGTTTATTTTTCGCGGAGCAGCCACGCGGAAAATGCACGGTCCCTATGTAACGAACTCCGCGCCACGACACCGTCGTGCTGCCTGCACTCTAAGTGCGTAAGCAGCTTTACTCATTATGTCTAAACAAAATTTCACCTACATAACATACTAGTAAGTAGGTATATGATATGAGGGTTGGAAATAGGACCTTACAGGTAAACACTACAGTGATTGTCGCACTGCTGCTGTTTCCTCGAACTAGTCTGGACAAGTGCTGGACGCAATGCCGTGTCTAGCTAGATAAGCAGTTAGTTATACGTGCGTTGATATTCTCGTAATTTAACATGTTCGCAAAGCACTTCATGAACCACTTCTAAACGATACGACTGATAAAACAATCGATATATAATTATAGACGATTGTAGCACTAGTTCTTAGTTACTGTAAAATCGTGAAAATGATCGGGCCCTCTGTTGTGACCGTTATTTTTGCCACTTTGTGTTCTAGTAAGTACCTTTTTGTAGTAAATCAAAGAAAAATAAAGAAAGAAAGAATTTTGCAACTCCACGTCATACCTAATTAGCATATACTTAATGGGTATACAAACGGCGACTAACGCCTTATTCGGTATTTAAATGATTTATTATAGAAGAGAGGGAGGCTTTTGCCCAGCAGTGGGACATTACAGGCTATTAAATAAATAAATTCATATTTATAGGACTATTTTTACATAAAAACTTACAGTATTTCATGTTTAACCAATAAGTACTTGTAACGAACTAAAATAGGAACTATCAATAACCTTAAACATACGAGTACGGCGCAAAAAAAGGGCTTCCATACAAAATAATGAAAAGATTTTTGTACACATTTTTAGGACAATAATTTCAGAACGATTTTATGAAAAAAATATTAGCTTTTCCTCAAGGTGACAATTTCGCTGTGGCTGCTGTCATACTTAAAACCAAGTAGCGGCAACTCATCAGCGCACTCAACTCACTACGAAACAAATAAAATCGAATCGGCATCAGACATTGCATGAGGGACTTTTTTTTCAGTCTTGGTAACCCCTACCTCACGGTGTCGGTAAAAACCAATATCACTTTAACGTTATAATGTTGCTGCATGCCGAGTATAGTTTTGTATTTAACTTTGTTTAAACCGATAAATTGTATATCATCTAAATCACTTCAGGCATTTTGAAGTAGTAAGTAGTCATATATGTTTACTATATAAATTCTTTCAGCCCTTCAAGATTAATCCAAAGACCAGGAAAATCATTCAAATACCTGCCTAATCCAAACTCTTACATTGATAATAACTTGGGGATCTCACAGACCATTTTTTTATCTTCATAACCTTATACAAACTATCACGAACATCAAAAATATCCTAATCTCGATTAAAATTAATTAGAAGAAAAAGACGTAACGCAACTTACAACACTTGATCACATCGCTTATAGTTTGATGTAAAACAAGCTCTTTATAGCGATAACTATTCCAGGTGCCAGCGTTCACGTGCGAGTAGCGTCTAACTCCTCGGCACCAATTCAGAGGTTCCCGTTCACAGCGGCCATCTTGTACGGTTCAACTGGGCTGACGTTCCACCAGACATGTGGAGGATCCATCCTCACCACTACGGCGGTGCTTTCGGCCGCTAGCTGCTTCGATGACCAGGGCAGGTATATTTTATTCAGATATTTATTTAATTTGCAGTAAATTTGGTATTCAATCAAATATAAAAGTAAAATAACAATAAGAATACAAAAAATAAACATTATAAAAAACCTAGCCTACGAGTGCCGCCGGCAGCGGGGCAGGGCTCAAGCTACCGGTGGTTAGGGCTGCAGATTTTGCAGGTTTTATCCAAAGTTTCTCACACACTAGTAATTATAAAGAATCATTAGTTTCATATTAGCTACTTTTATTAATGAATAATACTTCCCTAATAATTGTTGATTTTATGAAATATTTAAGAATGATTCAGATTAAAAGCATGGAATAAACATACCTATGATAAATAATTAATATGTAGTACTAAGTAGGTATATACTCGCATGGACATTTTAGACAACCTAATATATTTTTCTTACTTCATTTCCACTGGCTAGTCGCATTTAAATGTGTCTTGCAGCAAGACATTTTAACATACTTCGCTATCGGCTTTTGTTTGTTTTCTATCTATTTAATATATTTCTTTTTATTATCTTTATCGTTGTCTAGTACTCATAGTACAAGCCTAGGGCTTAGTTTGGAAATGGGAGATAGTAACCTGACATATTTATTTATTTATATGTGGGTACAGATGGACGTGACGCGCGGAAAAGATGTCATATTGTACAATGTACAACTTATAGCTGTCACTCAAAACATAACATACAATATTGCTAAATAACACTTTTCTGCATTCATTAATGTGGTAGTGTAACCACAATCAAAGATTTCAATTTTCTGTTTCTATAAATATGTTTTCAAGGCCTAATTGGTGTAGGTACCATCTCTAGGCAAACCTTTTCTTGCTCTTTCGATTGTCAGAGGCGATTTTACTTATGGTGCACAGTATGCAGCGCTCACCTGCAAAGAGCATGCATTGTTTGGCGCTCGGATCTCCCTTTCTATCAAATCAATAACTATAGAGACGCATTAAGCGACAAGCGAGAAAATACAACGTGTGCTACCCGTGCTGGACCGTATTTAAAGGCGTTAAAAACAAACTGTTGCAGGCGATACCCAGCAGCCCAGTACAGAGTCCGCGTGGGTTCCACTCGGCCTAACGCCGGCGGATCCGTGCACGCCGTGCGCCATTACCATCTACACCATGGGTACAACTACAGGACGAAACAGGCCGACATTGCAATTCTGCGTGTGGCGACTATAACGTACTCGCCTGCCGTCCAACCAGTCACCATCGCTGGCATCAACTATAACGTCTCTGACAACGATGCAGTCTTCGTAATTGGATGGGGGCAGAATCAAACTGTAAGATACCTTATGATAAGTCGTTATGTCGATGATTCGGTGACTCAACCTTATATTGTAAATGTCCAGTATAAACTGTCCCGCACTAAGTATGCACTCGCGTACTTAGTGAGTGTCAGTTTAAACTGGACAATAGTCTATGTACACGGTTGAGTCTCAGACTCAGAACCGTCGATATTTGATCGTAAATAAGCAGACGCCATGTTAGAAGTTAGAACTCACTATTATTGAAGTCCTTTACTACCGAGATCATCCAGGGACTGTTGAATTTTGCAAAATATAGCATAAGCTAGGATTTTTAAGGGCCAGTTCCTAAATATTAAAGTAAGAGAAGTCAATATATATTTCAAGGTAAGAAAAAAAACACATAACAAAACATCGACACGTTAAGTGTAGGGGAGGACTAGTGAAACAATTGTTTTTTCAAGATTTTATTTCACCACTTTTTCGGCGTGACTGTACATTCATACCTATTACCAGCTTTCTGTCTCTGAGCTAAGATGCGGACGGACGGAGGGACGGACATGGCGAAACTATAAAGGGTTCCTAGTTTGACTAAGGAACCCTAAAGTACAGTTAACGTATTATTTTTCGTTTTTTGGGTTCGGGGACACTTGTGCTCTAAAAGTCATAAATACTTTAGTATCTCTAAAGCCCTAGAACTTATCTTTATACTTTTGACAACCCTGACCTGTCGCCCTAGCCAAGATGCATTGCTCTGGGGTCCATATTGGCTCGTATAAAATTTTGTAGTCCGAATGTCTTGTTACTCATAAATCGCAAGTCATAAAGTGTTTCTTTCTGAAACCCTCCTTATTTCAGGGTCTTTACAAAACAAACCTAACCTAACCTAACCTCATTTACCAGCTAGATATTTCAAAAATAAAAATACAAATTTTCATATGAAACGAAGCGCTCCCATTACGCTGATTAGCGTTTCTATTAGTTTCGATTTTAAACCACCGCGTCACTGGACGATGAAGTGATATGAAAGGTCTTGTGATCTACCAGTGACGCGATTGGTTTAGAACGCTAGTTGGCGTAATGCATCTTGGCTAGATAATCTGCTGTAGACAGTACTTCGTCGATTTTCAGGTGGCTAGCGAGTTTCGCGATACTCTTCGCTATACGATGGCCAACGTTATCAGCCAGTCTTATTGCAAAGCTGCGCTGGGATACGAAGGGTTGACGGTGTTCGAGGGCATGTTGTGCACACGGCGAAGCGGAGGGGAGTTCTGTGGGGGGGACTATGGAGGCCCTGTAGTACACACGTCAAACGATGTACTGGTGGGTGTGGCCTCCTTCAGCCACCGCTGTGGGGAGAAGCGGTATCCGAGTCTAAGCACCAGAGTATCACATTATGCAGTATGGATTGTAAATACCGCCAGGTAAAAATTATTGTTTATTTATAATTCTAATAAAAAAATAAGGATTCCTCTACAGTTATTTTACTCTAATTTGCAGTTTGGTTTGGTGTTATCATGGCTTAAAAAAATAAATCTTTATCTTCTTTAAATAGTAGAAATCAAAGTGATTGACTGCGTCTGTCTGTCTGTATATTCGCTAAGTCCTCCTAAACCATGGAATGGATTTTGATGCGGTTCTCACCATGAGTAAATATTTTTTCAAGGAAGGTTTGTATGTTTAATCAATCAGTTCTAACGCTAATTGGGCGATCTAGGACTAACAGTCCGCCGGCTGATGTTTGATCATATAGACTAGAGAATCGAAAAGACTGACTTGCTGCAAAAGAGAATAATAACCGCTTATGCTTATTATTCACTAATTTATTTCAATAACATCACAATTTTGTTAGTGAATTCTTAAATATAAGGCACTTGTTCCACTACCAACGAGTAAGCGATTAGCTATCGACTATTTCTCGCTCAAGAAACGAACCAAAGATATAGATCTCGTGTCAGTAAAAGACGCATGACTTAATATTTGTTCGCTGGCGGTTCACACCGCCGGCGAGAACCCTCTCTACAACAAAATATATAGATCGCCGGCTCTACTCGCTTCTCGCTCATCGTCAGTGGTGCGACAAGTACCTTAAAGACCTCTGTGCGTATTAATAATAGGATTTAACTGAAAGTGTAAAACACACGGGGCGCGGGTGCGGGTTGAGCGCAGGTTGTCGTTTTCATCGCGTGAGCCGCGCCGGTAGTTGTATTCACATAGCTCCGAACCGCGGCGGGCCACCCGCGGGTGAGCGTGGGACACGCGGGTGATCGCTGGCGGAGCATCGGGGTTGGATGGTAATGGCAAGTATATAGAAGACCGATTTTTTGTAAGTAGGATAATAACGATCAAGATATTTTGTAAGATGCTGCGGCCGTTACTTCCAGAGGACTGGCATCGATAAATCTAACAAATCCACGATCATTAATGTAACCTTTTTAGTTAGAGGAAAATCGTTATGAAATTTTTTAATAAATAAAGTATTTACATTTTTCATTAAATTCCTTGGTTATATTATTTATTTCGGGTTTCCACAAACAATTATGCTAACGAACACATTCAATATTTTTACGAGAGGATCTATTAAAAAACGATAAAAACGTTGTTAATATTTACTTTTTATATGGCGTATAATACTCAATGTTAAAACACCGGCCGCACTTCGAACCCGCTCGGCGCCCGACCCGTCCCCGCGCTCTGTTGTTTTATGCTTAAGGCAACGAGCAAAGAACGTCGAAACCCTTGATCATGACACCTTCTCTCGTAACAATTTCTGCGACGCTGAAGCTGGTGGCGTCCTGTTCGTTCTTCGGAAATACTTTTTTCACAAAGCCTACCAGCCACAGAGGCGGTGGGTGGTCTTCATTCCTAATTACCACAAGACTGTTTTGTTTCACATTGTCTGTTGAAAAACGTTAAAGATTAATATACTATTGTAATAATAAAATATATTAATTATTATTTAAAACCCTTGACGTAACAGCAACGCTTACATTCGAGCAGACAACTTTCGATTTCCATTAATTCTAGATTTTTAAATCAATCTCATCTTAAAAAACTAGAATTAATTAAATATTGAAATTGATGAATGATATCTCCCACCTTTCCTCCTACCCTCTCTATTGGTAGGGCGTAAAACAGCTATCCCGCTGGCGAAACGATGCACCGATTTAAATTAAACTATTTGTAATGCCGGATTATACCAATAAAAACCAGTAAATCTTTATCGGCTGTTAGACAATACCATCGGACAGCCGTCAAACCTCTAATCGTCTAAGACTGATGGCTGGACTCAAGAGTGAGGTAATGACGATTGAGTGGTTCCTTCGTGACGATTATTTATACACAAGTTTGAAACAGAAACGAGAACATTGTCTCTTAAATCTCTCTGAGTGCGGCGGTGAGTCTTGACTTTGTAGTGAGCCTTGTTTGAATATCTTGCTTCGATATCGTTATAACACTGTTGTTGTTATGACGGGAACAGCCAAAAATTCCGCTTTTTTGGACATTCATTTGTTCGAATTTTCATTTTTCCGAAAGGTATGTTATTCTAAAGATATGGGATATAGGTTAGGTTAGGTTTGATTAATAAGCAATATCTAAAAAGCCGAACGAAAAGCAAGCTTTAAAAAACCCAACTGCTGTTTGGATGATGTCGTCATAGTAATGTTACTTATCATCTATTTATTTTTTATTTCGCCAATTTCACATAATATTTTAATATAATCTATGACACTCTAGAAGTTAAGAGGAATCTAACCACGTATAATTTATACAAATCGGTTTAGCCGTTTAGTAGTTACGAGTGGACATTGAGTCGGACATATTATATACAAGTCAAAGACATAACCCTCCTTTTGGGCTTTGCCGCAGTCGGGTAAAATACAAGACTTCTATCAAAACATTGCATTCGGAATTATGAAAATTCGGGATTCTGATCAATTCCGAATTATGACTCTTCGGAGTTATGAAGTGTTGACATCTCCTACTGTTAAATGAATCGATATCGACGCATGATGGCCTAACTCAAAGTAAAATAGAGGCAATAGCGGCCTTTACAAGTAAAGCTCGGACCGCGGGAAACACCACGCGCCGTCCCGAACCGTACATTTTTCACTATTTTACTAATACAGTTGCATTTAGACGTACGGTTCGAAACGAAGATTGGAACATTGAAAAAAATGAAATATAAAATTTTATAATTACTCCAACACTAGTGATGTAGAGGAGTATTATAAAAATATTTTACGCCACACTCAGTCGTAATTAAAGTAATAATAAACATTAAGGGAACAATCATGTACAATACATAATTTTCAAATTAAAATGTAATTATTATATAGCTGTTACCTCTAAGTTTTATATGAAACATAATCGCAAAAGTACTTACAATTTGGGCTACAATCTGTTCCGGTTGGTGTTGCTTCATATACTAGATTAACCAAACTTAGGTAACTCTGTCCCTTCAATCCGGCTGCGGTACAATATATTGTTTTCGACTTAGCGGTTATCTTAAATCTGTGCGACACTGTCATTGTATGAGTGTCGGGTTCAACGGTATTACCTAAAATCAGAAACACTATTATTATAGTCACAATTATTTTCATGACGGGTGCAATTCAAAAGTATGGTTATAAATTTTGATCTCCTTAGTAACCAGGTTTGAATTGGATCCAAAAGATAAGTGTTTTGTTTTTCTTTCAAAAGCAGCAAAATAAATTAACTTATACATGATTTAGTTATACCATGTAGTCCGCGGAGGACGCTGCTGCACATCCTCCGGTTCATCCTTTAGTCGCTTCTTACGACACCCATGAGAAGAGATGGGGTGGGTGCTATTCTCGGCCGGCACCAGCACAGCGGTGGATGCGAAAAGCACAAGACCACCGGTCTGAGTGGAGAGCCTTGGGGGAGGCCTATGTCCAGCAGTGGACGTCTTTTGGCTGACATGATGATGATGATGATGATGATGATATGATTTAGCCTTTATTTAATACGAGATGGTTTTCAAATGTTTTCGAATAGGGATCGTAACTATGATTATTATATCAAGTTCAAATACATAATGAATGAGTCAAAACCAATAATGACTACAATATAGTTATAATGGTTTTATTTCTGAAACCGTCATCGTTTTAATTTTCTTTAAAATGCCGTTGTACGGTCACGGATGGTAATTTGCTACGCATTTCAAAGAAAATCTGCTTGAAGGTGTCATTGTCATTGGAGATGCTAAGTCATTTTTAATTGACAGGAAACTCAACTTTATTGTTGTAAAATGTCAGATTGACGTTGGAACTACGGTAGGTCACATATTTAATTCCTTCAATATAACTATAGAATCTAGTAGTTTAGGTTAAGTTTGTCGAAATAAGATACGGTTTCTGAAAAAAATGTGCATTATGTATTAAGTACTGGTCATACTTAAAACATAATGGTACTTATTTATTTTTAGGTAATTTTGCGTATTACGTAATTTGAACTTTATTTAACGATACCTACCCTTTCAAGAAACATTTCGCACTTACCTATCTTAGTAGCCCCGGAACCAAATTCATCTCGCATCTTTAATACATGGTCGTTCAAAGGTTTCCCTGCTAAGGACTTGAAAGCGCACGTCAGACGCAAGTGTTGCTGTGTTTCGTTGAATTTGTAACTGTATATCTTGTAGTCAAGGGAGTCCAGCGAAAGTTGCAGCCCAGCTCCCTTTATGTCAATGGATCCTAAAACAAATCGAAAGTGGTGATACAATTGACTACAGGATTGCAGAGGTGTTCTAAAAATAATAATTCTTATATACGTTTGTCTCAAAAGCATTTTTTTTTTATTTACTGGAAAAAAAACTTGAAAACCATCAGTCTCTGCTACGCGCGCTTTGTCCTAGTAGTGGTCGGAATGACGTAATTTCTGTTTGTAACCGCGTTTTTCTAGCATTACCTGTGCCCATTAGCAAAAATTTGTTCATTTTATATTCGCAAATAATTACGTTAAATAATTTAAAAATAAAACCTCTATATATGTTATCAAAACCTTTATAAAACATTGCTCTTTGTTACATATTATTGATTCTCCGAAATAATTACCGAATAGTCGAATGAAGGGGTTACCTTGGTTTCGGCAAAATATGTTTGCTATAAATGTATCGTTTCCCAATCATTTTATTTGCCAACCCATTTTTTTCCTGTAATTGTAAATATTTCAGTACCAACGAATATAACCCCTATAGGTTAGGTTAGTTTTCATAAAATCCTGAAATATTAACGGTTTCAGAAAACAAGGCGGGTGGGTCCCTTAAGTGGCCGTGAGCAAGTAACGCCCTTAAGGGTCAGATGTCTAATCTTTTTACTAGGTTAACAACTCCGACAGGTATATGTATACTCGTGTTAAGAATAGATAGTGGGGGAAGATTTTAGTGGTGGCAGGAGCTTGTGCAGGGTCCGTCCAGGTCGCTACCACCACCTAACCTTGAAGCCACCGCCAAGCAGTAGTGTTTGCTATGTTGTGTTCCGGTGTGAGCATAAGACAACCGGTGAAATTACTAATATAGAAGAATAATATTCCATCTTGGTCCTCACGGTCAGCTATATGGATTGGGGGTCTTAAGATTATGGAGTCTTTAGAATGCAAATACCTATGGGTCATAGATCCTACTTAGGCCTTGTTGTTTGATCAGCAGTTAAACTAACTAATCGTTAAAAACCGTAACTAATGGTTAAATCTCAAGGAAATGTGTCAAACTTTCGATTGCTTTTTCGAACTTTAACCATTAGTTCAGTTACCTACTGATCAAACAACTCGCCCTTCAAATCAAATCAAATCAAATCAAATCAAAATTCTTTATTTGCGATAAATATGGTTGGTACAGATCTTAAATTATTATACATAGGTCAACATATTTAGCCATCGGTGACAGCATGCAAAACTTGAATACTTATATTTAACATGTCATTTAAATAACATTAGTTTACTTATGGGCAGAATAGGAAGTTCTTAGCTCTAAGTATTCCTTCAATGAGTAAAAACATTTTTCCAGCAACCAGTTTGTCAGCGTTTTCTTAAACTCCTTGAGTGGGAGGTTTATAAATCGCTTCGGCAATTTATTATATAATTTAATGGCCATTGAATAACAGCTACTTTTAAATAGTTCAGTTTTAATTGCAGGTAGGGTTAGCTTATCCGGGTATCGAGTAGTAATCGCACATGTATCACTGGTTTTCTTGAATAGATCTGGATGAGACTTGACAAAGATACATGTTTCTAGAATGTATATGCAAGGTAATGTTAATAATTTCAGTTTTGTGAATAATGGCTTACAGGACGTGTACCGAGGGACATCACAGATTCCCCGGATACATTGTTTTTGTGCAATAAAAGCTCTATTAATCTGTATCGAATTTCCCCATATCAGGATGCCATATCTAAGTATAGAGCACACATAACCGTGATATGCCTGGATTGCGGTTTTTTTGTTTGATATTTTACACAGACGCCAAAGAGCATATGAAAACCGGTTTATTCTGCTGCATACACTATTAACATGCGGTTTCCATGAAAGATGTTCGTCTACTTGTAGTCCAAGAAAAGAATAACCTTTAGCTTCGGATATAACTGTGTTGTCATATTTTACAATCAAATCTTGTTTTTTGCCTCTTTTGTTACGAAAATGCATGAATGTCGTTTTGTTAATATTTACTTTTAAATTATTGTTCCTTAGCCATTGAATGATGCTATAGATAGTATTGTTTATGTCATTATTATAATTTGAAATATTATTATTGACCTTTCTTGGTATAACTATAGAGATGTCATCGGCAAACAGGGTACAGGAGTGCTCAGTGGCATCTGGCAGGTCGTTTATGTAAATTAAAAACAGTAAGGGCCCTAATATGCTACCCTGGGGCACTCTTACTTTATTATTTTTACCATCAGACTTTATTAGACGTTGTTCGAGATTTTCGGACAAGGTTGAAATCACTACCCGTTGGGTCCTATTCGAAAGGTAACTTTCCAGCCAGTCATTTGCTTTACCCCGTATTCCGTACCTTTCGCATTTTGAAAGAAGTAGTTTGTGAGTAACAAAATCAAATGCCTTACTCATGTCAAAGAATACTGCGGTACATGGTATTCTTTTATCCACCTTTTCAGTTATTTGAGTAACGAGGTTGAACATAGCTAGTGTCGTGGACTTTCCTTTCTGAAAACCATGTTGCTCTCTTTTTAAAATACCGTACCTATCTATAAACTGAACCATTCGAGCGTGCATTACTTTTTCCAGAATTTTGGATACTACAGAGAGTAAGGCAATTGGCCTGTGGTTGTCCATATTTAATTTATCACCTTAGTTAGGTGGTCTACGTGTTCGTTTACCTACTCCTTGCTATAAAAAAATAAACGCTTACCGCAGTGGGTCTCGTCCGAGCCGTCAGGACACTGGAGCTCGCCATCACATATCTTCGCAGGCGGCAAGCAGCGCCCCGACGCGCACGCCAACCAGTGCTCTGGGCAAGTTCGCTGTGCTCCTGAATCAGGAAAAAACTTTCAAAACCGGTTAAGTGAGAGTTAGACTCGTGCACTGAGGGTTCCGTCCATACCATCGCACAGTAGGTATAATTATATTCGCATTTGCATTCAGTTTCGAATCGAACCAGCGTGAGTCCGTATCACACTTGAGCATTTTTTAAATATTTGTTGGTTTTCTTTAGGGTTTGTACCAGTATTCATACCAAATTTTATGCTTGTATGATTTAAAATGGTTCATCTATAGATACCCTCATTATTATTTCAATTACTTATCTCCTCTCGTCCGTCTTGCCGGCAGAAAGGAGCTTGATACCGTGGCATCCCAAATTCAATGCTATAGATACTTAAGGCCTCTTGTTTGATCAGTAATTAAACACACTAATCGTTAAAAAGCGTGACTAATGGTTAAATCTCAAGGAAATGTGTAAAATTTACGAATTTTAACAATTAGTTGAGTTAAGTAGTGATCAAAAAACGGGCCCTTAATACCCGCAAATAACTACTTATTTAACGCGGCAGGACCTATACACAAGCATTGCCTTTCACGTAACAGAATATATCTCAGTGTCTATTCATCAACTTGCTACGAAGAAGAACTCACCGCATTGTGTTTCGTCTGAGCCGTCGTCGCAGTCGCCGGCGCTCGCGTCGCACACCGCCGCGAGCGGTACACACTCTCCGCGCCAGCGCTGGGACGCGCACGCGAACTGCTCTTCCGAGCAAGTTTGCGTAGCTGATCAAAAATATCACGTTATGTAACTAATAGATAGATAAAAACTCCCGATAAAATGGTGAAGTTTCAAAGCTTAAACGGCCCAAACGATTTTCATAAAACAACTAAGAACCACTACAATTCAAATAAAAAAAACATTTATTGCCACATAATATAAAATTTTAAGTACATTACTTTAAATTACAGGTTTAGACATTCAAAAATACGCTAAATAAATAAAATTACGCTGTATAGGCATTTCACACAGGTATACCCATGTCACAATCAGACATTCCAAAGATTAAAAACCAAAACACACAGTTCAGAAAAATCATTAAAAAAAGTGTTAAAGTTAATAATATAACTGAAACTATCTCTTATGTGTTCTGATTACTTCTGTTATACTCGATGGTGACGGTACAGTAGAGTGCAAAGATTATGTAGGTATTTCAATGAAATAAGATGCAAAAGTTTACACATAACTTTTTACTCCACTGTACATGTATGGGGCCTCATTTAGAAGTCTTAATCGGGGGATAACCACGTTCGCATTTGCTGTTCTTTCACAAATTTTCAAGTCAGCCGTTTGTTTACCCCCGACAAAAACGTTAGGTTTTACAAGTTTAATTGGTGTATCTGTTGTAGAATTAACGAACGATTGTAAAAATGCCATACGAATACATAAATTAAGATATACATGTTTATGTGGGAAGTATGTTGATGATAATAATCCAGTCTGTATCAAGCCAACGTTGTGTTTACTTCATGGTGATAACGGTGGGTGGGTTTTTTGAGTCTGTGTATCTGTAGTATTTGTATCGATTTGGGCGTGATTATCAGAAGAAAGCTGATAATATTAGGGATGAATCTCTATTTTATAAAATCTATGTTTTATAAAAATCCGTCGGGCTCTTTAAGAGATATCGGCTCTGAAAAAAGGGCTCGCCATCATGTTGGGGGTTTATTTATATAACGGTTATGGAAGCATATATAACTCGTGTAAGAAACATATTATTATTATTGACATTGACATGATTCATCGTTCACAACATTAGACTTATTTCCAGCATTCAACGAACAATCATTCATCATAATCTTTCATTGCGATTACCTTTTGGAGAAGTGTTCTGAGTTTAGAGCTTTGTCAATTATTTTACTTTATGATATCAAATGAAATAATAAACCCAGAGCGGGATAAATTTATTTTGCTGTTATCGAATATTGCGCACGATTAGTAATTATGAATTCTTGTCATTAAATTGAAATTATCAAAAACATCCTTTATTAATTACAGATTAACACTTCAGTTATTTAAAAAATAGAACTTACCTTCGATAAATATAGAAATATAGAGCGCAAGAATCCACAGTCGCAGCACATCCATCTCGAGCGGAGACTAAGGGTCTAATGAATCGTCCCATATACACGTCGAAATTATTAATACAGCGATTTTATCCCCTTAAAATTGGCTTCTTGCCCACCGATCGAACGAGCGAGCGAGCTCTGGGTCGGTAATCCCTGTAAAACAGGTAGTATGCTACCTGTTCAACAGAACTCAAGCGGTGCTATGTGCTGCGTTAAGCTGTTTTTCCAACTAAGATGAGCTAGAACCTAATTTCAATTTTCGTCTCGCATCGTCTCGCCTCGCTTTGCCGTTGGAAAAGCACCTTAAGTGTGGATGTTGGCTGTGGCGGCGAAGCGGTGTTAAGGGAGAACAGAGGCGGCTCATTGTTTGGGACCCGCGGGTAATAATTACCCCAAGACTTTTTCTAAGATACCTACTCGTAGTTACAATCAAATTACCAGGGCCACCATTCCACGACGTTACATATATTGCTACAGGCGTATTACTATCAAGTAATTAGTTTAGTATAGTTTAGTTTAGTTTATTTATTCATCAATGTAATGATTTTATGAGCTATCAAAACGTTGACAACGCGACAACAGGTCAAAAGTAATATGGTTTGACATCGTTGGATAGAGGCCCTGTAGTTAAGTAAGTAATTTCATGACGTGACGTGTTTTAATTATCTGTTCGTCAATGTTTATCTAGGCACCCATTTCGACCTAGAAATGGGCACAGAACCTGAAGTACTTTGATGTTTTCCGACATATACAAGCAACGATTAAATCTTATTTATAATATCTAATGCTTTGACTAAAAAGAAGGATAGGAAAATGCGTCCACCTTGATGACCTCTTTAGTGTGCAAAATGGTAGCCGTATTGGTGAATACACAAGTCGACCGTTTCATTCACTGAATTATTTGCGGCTAATAAAGTTGTCGGATGAATGCTATTCAAAACAGTTTCGATTGCAGTTTTTAACACTTCTACATTGTCGTATTTCTTTTTAGACTTTTCATTTTTGAGTGAAAAAAAATCAAGTGGCGTGACGTCAGCGCTGCAAGAAGGCGTCAGACCATGAACTGTAATTAAATAGAGAACGATCTCTGCTTAAGCCAATTGGGATAGACCAAAAAAATAACTCACGGTTTTTTACATTCTAATTCGAAAAGGTAATTTGAGGAGACCAATTCCATTAATTTTGTATTTGACCCAATAGTTTTGTTTTAATATCTTTATTTATACAGCAGACATTTTATGGAGACATGATTATTTCAAATTTGAGGGGGCTTTTTCTAATAAATTAAATGATATCTAATGATAAAAAGTGATTGTAATAGTGTTTTGAAACGTACTATTTCAAGTGGTTTTCGCCTAACCTGTAAGATACACCTACGAGGGCTTCAAGCCGAAAACGAAAGTCAAACAAAGGTTAAATATACTATTGTCGAAATATCCGAAATAAATAAATATTTCGATAACTTAATAATGCAGAACGGCTATAAATCCCTATTCCTCAAAATCGTTTTCGAATTAGAGTCATTATAAATATATGAACAATCCCAATTACAAAAGATAGATCTGCGAACATCTATATAGATCTGAAAAAATAAAAAGCACTTGATTTGTTATAAAAACAAATGAAAAAACCAAACAAAGTGATCAACGATAAAAATTACTAACTTTGTTTTTTTTTAAGAAAATATGATTTTGGGCCGATATATAAAAACTTGCTCAAAAAAAATATTCGTCTCTGTTATTTTAGACTACTCTCTAACATAAATATACATCAAATCGGAGCCAGACAGTTGGGTACGTTTCGTGCATTGTTAGTATTAACAATACAGTTACGGGTATGATTAGGTTATTACCAGGGTAATTGGGAATACGACATTTTTCTATTATATCAATGCTTTATTGGGCATCGAAAGCGCTAGATGCGCGCGAGGTCCGGAAACAGGCGCAGCACGGCCATCTGCGCGTCGAGCTTGTCGAGCGGGGCACCAGCGACAGCACGAAGTACGCGTCCTGGTCCGTCGCTAGCCAGCTCGGCAGCTCCAGACGTACTGCGTCACCCTACACCTCCCGCGACACCACGTCGCGTTCTGAGTAAGTGATACATTTTTTGCTATATTTGTTTATTTTATCTGTAGTTACACAATTTGAAGACACTTTTATCTTCGTATTCATGCAATGCAAATAGCAAAAAGCAGAAAAGCTAAAATATGCTTAAGTAAGTATGTTTATTGTTGTCTAGTACCCATAGTACCTACAAGCCAAGAGCTTAGTTTGTGACTAGGTCAATTTACGTGAGATCGTCCCCGGATGCCATAACTGTTACACATTTATCACTTCAGTACAAAAGATAGGTAAATACAGGGCATGTTAAACAGAAACAAGTTATGACTCGTTAAGGCAATATTACAATTTACTAACATAATTACGAGTATTATGAGTAGTAGTTATTTCGATTATCCTTCCTGATATTGAAACTCGTCATGATGATTGTTCTCCTAGTCACTATTTTTAATTTAATGTTATTGAGCTTACATTTGTCACTACAAAATAGTTAGTTTTAAAATAATTATTTATTACTTTATTACCGTGTAATGTTACTTTAAAGTATTATTGTATTTCATTTTTGAAATTCTTCTCCGCAATGGTGGTCTTTTCCGAAACGCTAGTACCCCATATTACCGAAATGTAAAAGAGCCTTCATGTGGCCAATTTACTGAATACATATTTTGAATGTTGAATTTTCAATTTATACCTAGTTTACAAATTAGATTTAATGACAATGATATTCATTGTTTAGCTAGACATTTATTTATTAGTAATAACAGGGAGAGGCTTGTTGTCATTGTATTTGCTATAGTAACTTTTTAGGTACTCGTTTACACCTACTGTATAGCGTCTGGTCCATCAACAGGGCCCTTACGCGAATATGGAAATGAAAAACATCGTCATTCTTAATCATGCTATTTTGGTGGTGGTAGGACCTTGAGCAGGGTCCGTCCGGATCGCTACCACCATCTTATCCATTAACCCACGCGCCAAGCAGCAGTGTTCGCATTGTTTTGTTCCGGCGTGGGGATAAGTCAACCGGTGAAATTACTAGCATAGAGTAGTGGCATTCCATCTCAGTCCTCAGGGTTGGCAAATTTGATGACTTAGGATTGCAGTTTTGAGATTGTAGTCTTGAGATTTCAAATGTCTATGGGTCTCAGATCGCACTTACCATCAGGTGGCCTGAGTGCTCGCGTGCCTTCCAATTGATACAAAAAAGAAAAACGTAAAATGTTATGTCATAAGGTAGCTTACTATACAAAATACGTCCCATTGCTTTAGGGATTATTTTTGTTAATAACTAGGAAACTGTTAAAAATGTATTTGACTTTACTTTTATTTAACTCTGCTTTAAATGTATTTTTTAAGCAAGTGGGCCACGAGATAACAATCGATTGTGTTTAAACCACTTCAAAGTTCCATCAAGTCTTTCATTGAGATTAAGATTGAAAATTTAACAACAATTTAAGAAAAAACTACAAATGTTTATTTAAAATAGTTATACACATCTTATAACGCTACCTAGTTTATAAAACAATTGAGTAAAATCTTCAGTTAAAGAAAAAATATTAAAAAACTGAAGCAAGATGCAAACTATAAACATTTTAGTAACTTGAGATTACCTTGAAAACCTTTTACAAGGCACATTTTCATTGTTTAGATAAAAAAAATGTATTAGAAGAAATTAAATATTATTTTCTTTGGTACAATGTTTTATTGGGCATTGAAAGCGCTAGTTGCGCGCGAGGTCCCGGAACAGGCGCAGCACGGCCATCTGCGCGTCGAGTTTGTCGCGCGGCGCGCGTGCGCGAAGCATGGGCGCCAGCGACAGCACGAAGTGCGTGTCCTGATCCGTCGCCAGCCAGCTCGGCAGCTCCAGACGCACCGGATCGCCCCGCGCCGCCTCCAAGGCCCCGCCGCTCTCTGAAATAACACGCATACAATACAGTCTCTTTATACGTCATCCAGATCATGCAATACACTGTTTTCTCTCTATGCTCTGCTCATCCTTATTCCAATCATTCTGTTTAATATTTAAAAAAAACGTTATTTTTGTCTGCTTGAGCGCTTTGTCATTTTTAACAACGCAGTAGATCATCTTCTTCTCTATCTCTATAAAATATAAAACCAAGTCACTAATCACGTTGGTCTGTCTGTTTCGCTGCTTACATTTTCATAAATACGCAACGGATTTAATGGGGTTTCTCTATCATTTAGGATTCTGGTTACGGATGATTGTAACATTGTACATAGGTACTTATTTAGTATTAAATATTTTGTATGCTTTCATCAATATAATCCGTACAGAAAGGGACGCGACCATGTTTTTAACTCTTAAGATTTACTTCAAGTAAGTACCTACTTAACCACTTTTGTAGGTAGGTACTATACTTTTTTAAAAGGCGAGCTACGGATTTAATTTGGTACTTATACTTATTAAATATTTTTCTATTTAATTAAGTCACTTTTTCAATATTATTCATTCAATAAGTCGCATGGCTACTTATTTCTCACCATTTACTGACCACACCAAAGCTGTCACATTACTGAACGAAACTAAAAGTCCAACTGTTGTAGTGGTGCTGAGAATAAAAGGTTGTAGAGGGACGAAATTGAGAGGTAATTCCATGGAATTAAAATTTAAGCTTAAATATATTTAAAATTTTGGCCTTATGATACATACACACCACGATACACCTCATGATACGCCTCATATATTAATAGTCAGCACTGTGGAGGTTAAAGACCACCACGTCGGCTCCATGGCCCGATATTTTAAAATACCATAACATTAAGATGTCATGGAAAGAAGTACCTACGTCAGAACCTCTGGAGATTTTGAATATTAATGTATGAATAAACAACCACGAGGATGTTTGAATATATGTCTAAATGTCTTTAAAATTTAATTGAAGCTGCCTCTTTACAGTACCATAATATCTTGATGTTGTAAATTTACCCTTGTGCTTTTTTGTTGTTGTTATAAAACCTGTTTTATATTTATTTTTTATTCTTGTATAATAAAGAGATGTTCTTGTACAATTAACATTAATACATAATCGTGTTAAATAAGTAGGTATTGTGATCTTTGTCGTTTTTACAATAAGTATTCAAATATTAACTTAAATAGGGTAAACCATACGGTTATTGCCCGCGACCAGTGATTACCCTCACTACATTTTTTAAAGACTGCAATCACAAAAAAAACTTCACATAAACAAGACTACATCAAATGTAGGATATACAGTTAGGTATTAGTTATTTATCTCACCTGGTGTTTGAGGCACAGGAGTGGGGTCGGTCACAGCAGGAACATCTGAGAAATAATAATTAATGATAAAAATTTGAAGTATTTTTATCTGTTTCCAAAAGTAGCTTCAACTAAAAGAAACAAACAATTTAATGAGTAAAATGCGAATATAAGAAGGAGGCAGTCCTACTCTACTTTTATGTGTCAAATGTTTTGAATAATATGAAAAAAATCAGTGATTGTAGACAAATAAATTGTACTTATAATAAAATTAAATGAAGTACTATAAATTTTATCATATTTATTTCCTAAAAACTATGTTTTATCTAAAGTTAAAAATGTAGAATAATCATTGACAACGTTCAATACTTTAACCATCGCAGTTAGTACTGATATGAAACTACCCTCATATTATTCATTAATTCCTTTCTTTACTATCTCTAAACTAAGCCAGGTGTTCTAGAGAAAACTCAATGGAGCCCCGCTGAGCGTCACGGGGCTCCTATTTTCTGCTCTGAAGGATAAAAGAGAACTAACAAACTTACTTACCTTGTAAAGAATATTGTTGACCTTTGTTTGAAGATGACCTACCTACTGATCTATGTATACCATGGCACTATGTACATGTTTAATATTTACGAAACCCGTACCGTCCGAGTCTGACTCGCACCTGACCGACTCTGCCTACCGTCTCCAAAGTTTCCATGCACGCTGCTGCAAATGCACAAGAAAGATTATGTTATGTTAACGAGGTTATTCTTACCAGTTCCTGGAGTCGTCGGTTCAGGAGTCGATGCGGTTGAGTTTTGACCTAAAAAATAAATAATACCTAGCTCTAATCAAATCATTAAGTATACTAGATGATAGATCATTTCAATTTAGCTAGTTTTCCGGCAATTTCTCCGGTTACACAACTACCAAAAATGTAAAGCGATATAATATTTTATTAATGTTAGATGGTACTCTGTGCATCGCTAAGCTTTATGAAGCAGTTCTTAGGCATCCGTTGTCAACAAGGATATCTTATAGACGACTGCGCGGTCCGTCTATCCATCCCTACGTCCGTCTACGGTTTAACTTTAGAGACTTTTGGTATTATAAAGCTGTAGTTCGGCTTGGTTATAAATATTAATCACACCAAATTAATGTAAAACTAAACGTTTTTACGATCTATTCAATGTGGGATTCATTAGATAGCTTTTTAAAACCTAGTGAAGATATGCTAGAAACATATATATTATAGATTTTGGAGACCGCTTAGGAATCATTGAACCCTAAATGTGCCATTTTTACAAGAGTTATATGTCTCCACCCCTACAGCCAATACAGAAATTAACAACAGTCTAGAAAGAAACACACACACACAATTTAAAAGAAAATCTATCACGACTAAGCTCTGCCGTCCAACGGCAGAACGCTGCAACTCAAGTTACAGCGTTTTGTGTTAACTTGCATCAAACGATTCCTCATGAGTGCTTCTATCATACCTACAAGAGAACTTTTAAATATATGTTCTAGTTTAGGCTGTAGAAATATGTCAAAACGCGGCAACTCTGCATAAAACTAACCAAAACACCATGACTGCAATTGCGATGTTTTATATCAAAACCGTTAATGCCGACTGATCATAACACAACACTGCAAGTACTAAATAGCCACTACCTCGGAACAAGGAACGGACAAGTATGAACGCGTCGTCTCCACTTGCAGCGTTTTGCTTAATCTATGTGCTGCATCACCGTAAATTCAAAACGCGGCAACAGTGTGAAAAAGAGACAGTTAGATTGACTTTAAAAGCTTTCAGAATGTAATAGATAGCATATTTAATCCAGTTTCGTTTCCAAAAATCAAATTAGAAACATTACAGACCTTGTTGTTATTTGTTTTCTAGTCGTTCGATAAACGGTTACGTTTGCGGGCGTTTCGTGGATCATAATCATAATAAATATGGGATTGATTTTTAGGGTTCCGTAGCCAATTTATTAATAATGTAGTGACAAATGACAGTGAGTGTTTTATAATGGCAAGAAACCAAAGAAGTTTACGTTTAATCCAGCTGGTAACGGATTCACACAAAAAGGTAGGTAACAATTGGTTTATGTTTTAGTAGGTATATACAGGGTCGAAAGGGACGACGGCGAAATTGAGTGATTATGTATCTTTAGTAGGTACTTTATTTTTTTGAGAGGGTGTATGTACGGTTGTCTTAAGACATCATAGACTACCTTTTATAATACCTTCCCTTTGGGAACTTAATTTTACGCAGACGAAAACGTGGACAGAAGTTTGTATTATAAATGCAATAGATTATGAGGATGAATGTATGTGTGTATGTGTGTTTGTGAATCTTTAACGCAAGAACTACTGAACGGGATTTGATGAAATTTGGAATGGAGTTAGTTTATAACTTGGATTAAAGTAAATTTTACGCGTACGAAGTAGTGGGACGACGGTATAATATGACATGTAAAGTTATTTAAGTATTTATCCATACCTACTTATATTATAAATGCGAAAATAATTATGTCTGTCTATTTGTAAGTATGTCGGTCTGTCTGTTACCCTTTATCGAAGTAAAATTAAATCACTGCACTGACTTTGATGAAATTTATTGAGGAGGAAGCTAAAAATTTAGAATACTCGTAACGTAATGGAACCACTTACCGACAAGAACCAATGATCGACACTGACTCTTACTTTACAGAAGATAAGGATTATCTGGGTTATTCATTTGTTTTGTAACACTCAATTTTTAAATTAACTAAAACACTGCAAGTATAGTTGTAATCTTCTGTATTGTCGTTTAAAAAGAGAAAAGCAAGATGAGAAAAGGCCAAAACAACATAAGTAGTTCATAAACACGGCATAACGCTTTAATTTACAACTTGGAGCGTTTTGCCCAGCCCTTGATGCGTTGGTTTTATAATAGCTCTTGTGGCAAAACACTTTATCGCATATATTATATTATTGATATTCATTAATAATTATTTGACTATTCGGCTACATAGAAGGAATAAATACACACAAATTACAAAAACAACCAATACTTGGAACTAATAAATAATAGGTGATTTCTAGCGTGAAACATAAAATCCTTTAAACGCGTTTTTCTCAAAACTAGGGTTTTTGACTTGCAGCGTTCTGCCGTTGGACGGCAGAGCTGACTTCATTTATTGCTGAGTTACAGACGACTAAAATGTTTATTACAAATAACTTTGGATAGATAATTTGCGTATGCTTGACATGCTTGTGGATTAAGAAGATGGTGTTTGGTGTTTGTGGTAACGGTGACGAAACCCTACCCTGAACATGGTCAAACACTCTCTTGCCCACTCTTTTAAGGTATGAAAAATTGTCCGTACGAGCATACGATATTTCTCTTACTAACCGCAGTTTTGTTCGTCCGACTCGTCGTAGCAGTCTCTGTGATCACCGTCGCACACCCAGCTCCTCGGAATGCAGCCGCTCGACCGGCGGGGGGAGCGGCACGCGAACTCGTCTGCCGCGCAGCTTGGCTGTGCTGCAGGACAAGACACAATGTCTGACAAGAGATATCAAGTAAAAAACACAGGGGACCTACTCTGATTCTAAGCTCTAATTTAGCCTTTTTCTATGGGTAGATACTACTTAGACGACAAAAAACATATTTATAACATAGAAAAATAAATATTTGTGTAATAATTAATATTTGTGAAGAATAAAGATGTTAGTGTACCTGTCTATCTACTATTATAAATATAAACAAGGCGATTTCTTACCGCAGTTGCGTTCGTCCGAGCCCCCGTCCGCATCGTGGCAGTTGTTCGAACCGTCGCACAGCCAACTAGAGGGTATGCAACGCCCATTCGGGCAAGCGAAGTAGTCTGCCGGGCACGTTCGTGGTGATCCTGGACAAATTAACCGTGTGTATCCAGAGAAGACAATAACATTTGCAATTGCTCAGTCAGGCATTTTAATCAAGGAATCTTTGCATTTGCCCCATCAGGTCACCTTATATTATTGTTGTTTATATTGATGCTTATTACAAAGAGGAAAGATTGTGAGTGTATGTTTACAAGTCATTCTCGTTGGAACGGCTAGACAAATTTAGATAAAAAATAGAAGGGAGATAGCTATAAGCTTCATTAACACATAGGCTACCTAAAAAATACTGTTTCTGTGAGATTATTCATGTGGACAAAATCAAAGAGAGCAAGGCAAAAAATAATAATAATTGTCAACCCAAAAAAATATAAATACCACATTATACAGCAATGAACTTTATACTGGAGTATTGCATCTGTCTATGTGTGTCTATCTGTGGCACTGTAGCTCTTACACCGATTTAGACGCAGATTTTTTTTGGCAAGGTTTCTTGAAAATCGTTTGAGCTGTTTAAGAGATATCAGCTCCGGAAGAAGTGTCACCATTATATCGGGGACTTGTGTCTATCTGACAGTTATCTGTATATAATTTGGAAGTGCTCCTACCGCAGTTTTGTTCGTCCGAGCCGTCGTAGCAGTCATGGTTGTCGCCGTCGCACACCCAGCTCATCGGGATGCAGCCGCTCGACCGGCGAGGGGAGCGGCACGCGAACTGGTCCGCCGTACAGTTTTCTAAAATGACACAATACAATCTCACGAAATTATGTCCGATAGTGGCAGACGACATAGCTACATAAATTCAACGTACAGGTGATAGTACTATATAGTTACATACTTATGTGCTGATAGAAAAGTAAAAGTGTCATAAAAATATAGAACAGTTTGATTATTTGGCAATGTGTTACTATTTTTACTTATGCTTACTGCATGCTGAATAAAAATACAACTTTACATTATTCTTCGATTAAATTATACCTACTACGTTACAGTTTTATGTTTATAATAAATGATAATTATCATGGGACAATGTCACACCAATTGACTTAGTCCCAAACTAGGCTCTAGGCTTGTTTTATGGCACTAGACAACGATAAAAATACTTATATAGAGAAATATATACTTAAATACATAGAAAATATTCATGATGTTATGATAAAGGAACAAATACATTTACATAAAATTGTATTGTAAATGGGTCTAGAAGAAAATATATTAAGACACAAACAATATACAGCAATATAATAAAAACTTAACTACAACTAAATACTGAATATTAATACTAATATTGAAATGAATAAATAAATACAATTAATTTGTATTATATTGTGTCTACAGCGGCACATCATAGATATAGGTTCACAAGTAGAGAATGCCTTAGGGCATCGCTATTTTTGTGTTATGCATCTCGACTAGGCCCCTCGGTGCTTGCACAAGTTAATATCGAGCAATTAATTGTCCGCGATCTATAAAAGTCTTATTCTATCGCACGAAATAACAGTTGCTACGCTTTTGTTGCCGGCTATTAAATTGCCGCGAAAATTTGTTCGGATCTGTGAACCTTAAGACCACTTCGAGGAATAAGGCATAATGATTTCGTTTTAATCCTCTCCTTACTATTTCGCCCTGAAATGAAAACGGGCTGAGGACTTACATCCTGGAAATACTAGGAATCCAAACAGACTAGTGCTAGACACAGTTCCCTTGTGCTTTATTTTTGAATATTTGTTAGAGTTATTGTGTAAAAACTGAATTTTGAGTGAATTTTGGAACTACGAGAATTTGTGAAAGATTGACAGAGAGTTAAGATTTCACTCTTTTGATAGACAGCTACACGAACTAAACATTTACTTTTCTACGACATTACGTACATTTCAAATGTTCCAATCACAGATTTGATGTACAGGACCACATATCGACATAAATTCTGACCATAACAAATAAGATGTTACTATTATGTGTGGGATAAAGTTGTTTTCCTTTCGTTATGGTTGCCTTCGCTTAGCGTTAATTTGACAAATAACCGTAATGCTTAGATAGCATAGTTGTTAAAAACTTTGGCATCATTTGTGTAATAAATCCAATTTAGCAAATACGCGTTACGGCGTCATTGACCGTTTTTTAATCGCGTCACTTTTGAGCCATATACGAGTACATATACAAGTACGCAGTAAAGCCGTTTTCACATGTCTCTTGGGAAGCGCTGGTAGATTCTTGACGTGTAAAAGTGCCGTGCGGCAATATAATGTCTTTTATCTTTTTTTAATCACCAGTTCAGTTAATTGCGGTTCACTAATGTTTTACCAATAATTATTTGGCAAACTATATCATTTTACAAACCTTCATTTCATAAAGAGATACTTCCCGCCGTATTTTTTTCATTTTTTTTGTAATCAATAGTCTAACCTAATCTAACTTATTATTTAGCCCATGTAACCTGGGTCTAAGCAAAAACACGTTTTTGCGAAATTAAATTTTATAACCACCCCCTTGCTTGCGACTTCAAAAAAAGGTGACCTAAACCGCTTGGACACTCCGTCAACAAATCGGCGCGGTATTTGCTTTATTTGAAAATCGATAACTTTGCTTGTACTGAAGTATTTGGTAAGATATTTTTTACATTGTAAAGCTAAAGAAATGGAGAATCAAATAACATGTATATTTTAGCATGTATAACCTTAATAGCTCCCATATAAAATAAAATAGCAAAAAAAACGGTTTACGTACCTACTAAATTTAGATCGTTTTGTAATACCAATCACCAACAAAATCAATAATTTAATACCGAAATAAAACGTTATTTAAACACACTATAACACACACTTCACAATCACGTAATCATAATAAGGAAATAAATATGACATATTATTTCAGTGTAAATAAACAACCGATACGTCATTCTGCAATACTTGTTCCGACACCTTGCAAAATAAAATAGATATAAAATTGTTTTGGTTTCTCAAGTTTACTGTAACTTTTTTTAATAATACTAATCTGTGCTTTGAAAACAATTTATACCATATATATGGAGCCATCCACAGAATAAAAATCATAAACCGCATAAACTCCGTTGGTAGCTACGGCTACCGAAAGCAATTTGTAGGCGTACAAATTTGGTAGCTCTAGTCACCGAAAGCAAGTGAGTGGATATAATGATAAAGTTTGTCAAACGATCTTGACGTACGCAACGCCAAGTGAAGTGCCATCATTATACAAGCTACTACAGTATAAGTCTACAGTATGTTGTTGTATTGTGCCTATATAGTGTATCCAGGGATTAAGTGCAAAAACGAATTAATGGGGAAACTAGGTAAAAAGAAAAAAAAAAAGTGACTTAAAATCCTATGCAAAGTAATCGTTATTACTTTTCACAAATAAGGTGTTACAACAATATTTATATTCGCGCAGGATAGTGAATTTATAAAAAAAAAATCCAATGCTCAGTTTTTTGTGCCATTTTTCTAACCTCTCGTCGAATGTCTCAAATAAATTCCGATTTAAGAAATAAATAAGCGTACGGTCCTGCTCTTACCGCAGTTTTGTTCGTCCGAGCCGTCGTAGCAGTCATGGTTGTCGCCGTCGCACACCCAGCTCCTCGGGATACAGCCGCTCGGCCGGCGGGGGGAGCGGCACGCGAACTGGTCCGCGGGGCAGTGCGCTAAACAAGACATAACATTTGACGAAATATGTTACATAATGAAAGATGAGAAAGGCATAACGTGATCAAAAGTATTTACGCAAATTAAACGGAAAAAAACTGGCCAATTGTATGGAGGCTTTTTATTTTGATTGTTTTTATTATTTGTTGTTAATGCGGCAATAGTGTATTACTCACTTTTTGTTTTTTTTAAACCTTATAAGGGTTACCTAATGATTTGCCGACAATTATTAGGCAGATTATTGATTGGCAGACAACGTTTCGCCGAGTAACGGTACGCCGATGGATTTGTTCGTAGATATATTGTTTCGCAGACTAACGTTTCGTAACTCAACCTTTAGCAGCTATTTTAGTTGGCTTATGAGTCAGTAAGCTGAACTACTGTTGGAAGAAATTCGTTTAGCCTATTAATCACTACACATTTTGAATGCTTGCTCGAACAACTTTTCGCTTTTAAACGGTTGGTTATTCATCATACTTTAAATCATAGATTTTTGTAACGAATAAAATTCACTGTTCCGGTGTACCTTAGTATCATTTGCCCTAAGTAACGGCTCGGTTTATTAATAGGTTTTATAATTTTTAAATTGACTTTGTTGTGTTTGTTATATTCTGGGCAGATAAAAAAAAAACCTCGAAGGCCAAGGCGGGAGCCAAGCTCCTACTAAACAAGTGGTCAGAGAAGGGTGGTTTGAGCAACATTATGCACATAAAATGTATACTTTGATATTGGTATCTATTTAACAAACATACATACACACTCATTTCCAGAGTGGGGTAGGCAGAGCTACAGAATTACCAACAAATCTAAAAACTTGTTGTTCATTCTGTAACCACATTAAACACACCACACACATAATCTATTTAAGTATGTATTTAAATTAGGTACGTGAGCAGCGGCATCACCAAATCATACCATTGTACCTGATAATTGACAAGTTTTAATTTCGGATACAGATCTGCGAATCATTGTCTCGAAAAGTCACGTATATTAAACATGCATGCACACTTATCTACACTTATTAACATCTATATGACACAGCTACTAAACCACAGATTATATATAGTTATTTCGTAAGAGATACGTCACTCGCCGCCGCTTGCAGCTATAATTACCTACCGACCTGTGTACCCCCGGAGATACAAATATCAGTTAAGTGTCAAAATTTACTCGTAGCGTACGTGCTTCTCAATATCTGTACCTAACCGGAATGTATTGATAAATATTATAATTTAATTAAGACTGAAACGTTGCGAGCTCGACAAACCCACATTGAGCAAAGACTAGCTAGTAGCAAAAACCCAGGTCAGGAAATTTGGAGGATAGTTAACGAAGAAATAGGCACAAAAACCCGCCCAATGAATATAAACCTCAGAGACCCAACAACGCAAATGACTATTACTGATAGTGCTATTCCTGACATGTTTAACTCTCACTTTTTGAACATAGCCTCAAAACATGTCATCGACATTGACCAGTCCCTGAGCCAGCGTTACCTCCGCAGCCACCTGCGCGACGCGGACGTGCCCGCGCTCGTCCTGCCCGCCGTCACGAGGGGCATGCTGGATCAGGTTTTACAGTCTATGTTAAAAACGCGTAAAACTACTGATACTTATGACATTTCACTTGATATTTTATTATTTATTTGGCCGATTATTGGTGATATTTTAGTTATATTGATTAATTATATATTTTCTACTGGCATATACCCTGATGTCCTTAAAAGTACCAGAGTGTGTCCGGTGTATAAGGGAAAGGGAGACAAGTGTGACGTTAACAACTACAGGCCGATAACAATAGTCCCTACGATCTCTAAAATAGTGGAGTCAATCCTGTCGTCGCACATCATGACTCACCTTGAGACTAACGACCTTTTGACGGACCGGCAATTTGCGTATCGGCAGAAGACCTCGACGACCGCGGCAGCGTGTAAAATACTTGACTGCATAACGCCACCTTGTATCTCTCGTCCAGACCAGTAACAATGATTGTTACTGGTCTGGACGAGAGATACAAGGTGGCGGGTATTTTGTGTGACTTGTCCAAGGCCTTTGATGTGATCAATCATGGAATGCTTCTGGACAAGTTGCATCACTACGGCATCAGTGATATCAGCCACCGTCTACTCATGTCGTTCCTGACCGGCCGTCAACAGGCAGTCAAGTTGTCTGCAAATGGCAAAAGAATGCAGTCTATGACCGGAAGACTGGGTCTTGGGATCCCTCAGGGGTCGGCTTTAGGAAACACACTGTTCCTAATTTATGTAAACGACCTTCCGACAGCCATTACAGCAGGCCTTTCTGTGCTCTTTGCGGACGACACGACTGTCGTGGTTAGTGCGCGCACGTACGAACAGCTCGGGGTGATGATCCATGGCGCGTGCCAGCAGTTAAAATCGTGGTTTTCGGCAAATGGTTTAATCTTAAACTTGGCGAAATCGAATACCATGGTTTTCTCAGGCCGGTGTATCCCTTCCTCCGTGCGTGGCAAACGGTCCGATGCCGATGTGCAATGAGTGTAGGTTCCTGGGCTTCACACTCGACTCTAACCTTAACTGGAAGTGCCATGTCGACAAACTGTGTAGTAGACTGAGTGGTGCAGTCTTTGCGTTGCGTAAACTGAAGAGGCTTATCGCAAATGATGCATTGAAACAGGTGTACTTTGCACATTTTCACTCTCTGATGTCGTACGGTACGCTCCTATGGGGAAACTCCACGGATGCCAACAGGATAAATGCTTATGCAAAAGCGTGCCTTACGCACGTTAGCCGGGGTGAAACCTAGGCACTCTTGCAGGAGCCTTTTTATTACGCACCGCATATTGACGCACAACTCAGTTTACGTATTTCAGGTAATAATGTTCGTAAGGAATAATATTTCATCCTTTGCGCGCGTCAATATTCCTGGCAAGGAACTCCGCCACACCGGGCGTTTGAGGACAGTTCCCCGTCGCATGGCACTTGCGGGTAAGAACCCGCGTGTCATCGGTCCTACATACTATGAGCGTCTACCCGCTAAACTTAAAAATGTAACATCCGACGAAGCATTTAAACATCAGCTTAGAAACCTTTTATTGGATCATCCATTATACTCCGTCGATGAATTTATGACACTTATATTGTAAAATTATTATTGTTTGTTTGACCTTTACTTCTTGCATATTGACTTCGGAAACTGACCATTTATTTATTAGTTGATTATGTACTTATTAATGTTGTCTTTGATTATTTGTGTGTTAGTTTTATTTTATTAACATTTTATTATTTTTGTATTAATGTTGACGATACCAATGTAATTTCATATTTTTTTGACATGCAATGCAATTAATATTGTAACATTACATTGATGAATAAATAACTAAACTAAACTAAACTAACGTCAAATTGCCTTACTAATCAATGTATTATTTAGTTTCCAACCGTCGCTTAAGGAAGGACGAACTTATTGACGTCATGCGATGGACGGACAAATAATTATGCACCTACTGTACGCGGGCGTGAATAGGCACATTTTGGCGCGTAGCATGGGGGTAACATTTGTGGTGGGGGAAGTGAAGAACGACGTAAGTAACAAATACGGCCGAGAAGTGCTCTGTTGAATAGAGTGACGGGCTCCTGGTTGTGAAATCTTGCGTGATTTTAAATTGTATAAGTCAACATATCTAGGCGCTTCGACGCAAACGATTTGAAGTTATCCATGAACAACACACATGTGGAAAAAGACAACAGCCTCGCTACAAAGTTCACAATTTTGAACTTTAAATTTTTGCTAAGTACTGTACTGTAGTTTTGTCTGTAGCAGGTAGGAACAAAGTAACTCTAGCAACAATATGATTGGGACAGAAAAGATCTAGTTTGAAAGTGATATAGGTGGATTGATGGAAAATTAAAATAATAGCCGAATAATAAATTCCTTCTCTTGATACAAATGCTGAAAAGTGTGTTTGTTTGTTATTCCTCAGGTTTTTCTCACCGGTTGGAGTCGCAGGTGAACTGCCCCGAGAGTCTGAAAAAAAACAATATCTCAAGGTCAGTTTAAAGAAACCACATAAGCATGCTAATGTGGGTTTCATCAATTAAGTTATTTACAGATTATTCCTTAATTCCTAAGACCGTTTTGAGAAACAAATTTAATTAATTAAGCTTCTGTCCGTAACTTCGTAAGCTTTTCGATTATCGTCCTTCCCTCGGAGACCTTTTAATTTTTTATCCAAATCCGTCTACCCGTAAGCGTGAAGGAGAAACGAACTAACACACAAACTTTTGCATTTATAACATTAGTAGCAATAGTAGCAAAATTTAAGGTGCAGTAACATAATACCCATATTTACTAATCGTTATTAATGCGAAAGCGTACAGTGATATATAATATTATACCCACAGACGGACAAAAATACTTTTTATTCAGGGAAATGTAACAGTTCCCAAAAGGATACAATAATGAACGACTTCTATGCGAAAGCAAGTATTTAAATAAGAGATGATTCACTATAAAGATACGCAAGTTTGGAGCGCTTTGTGGGGTTATTTTGTATAAACCGAATTAATTATTTCTACTTGGCTGCAATCAGAACGACTAAACGAATCAATGACTTTCCTACTTATCTGAATATTAATATTTTTTAGACTTGTTATTCACATATGATTATGATGATCGTTACTAATTTTAAGCCATTTAGTAAAACTTTTAACAGTCAAAGACTATGTGCTTGATAATCGCTAGCGTGATCCTGACGGCCTGTATCCCTGCTGGACTCAGAGAAGGATGATCGACCTTTTGACCTTCCCCAAGAGCCGTTCGGCGGTGGGTTCAAAGCCACGTTTAGTGTAGCTCTTGGGGTTGATGATGTACAATGAATCCACGACATTACGTATCTAGATTTTTACAGGATTGAATAGAGTGATTCTTCGAGGTCGTGATTTTTGTCTTATTCCCCTGTCGTATTTTTTTTTGCTTATTTGAGTAATAATCTTATTCTCCCATGAAAGTAGATTTATTTAGAAACATAAATATGGTTTTGGCACTCATTTTTATGAACTCGTTATGAAAATAATTAACTTTTTAATTTTTGTGCCCAGAGGAATAAGAAGTTGACGACAGAGACGACGTGCAATTATTTATTGTTGTTTTAATAAATTCAATAAATCACAATATTCTTATAATCAGCCTTATTTATTAAAATATATATGAATTTGTATTAAAAATGAAAGTACACAAGTCCGCATGGTACGTCTCTGTGTATGTATTCTTAAAACAAATAAAAACTAAACTATTTCAACAAAAAACTTCAAATTTGTATTACTTATAAAAAAAAAGAAACAAATATTTCTTAGCATGTTTTTTTTTACTTATTGTTAATTTTAATGTTTTATTTTATTTTATTTAATGATACCCATTTATAATCGGCCTTAATAAGAATACAAACTGCACAAGGTTTCATAATCCGAGTCAGTCGGTAAGTTTCCAAAACTTAAAAAACATAAAAATAAAGAAAAATGTTGTTCTAGAAGCCATTAAAATGTTAACAATAAGAACAATAACCTTTTTGGTTTCAATCACATCATTATAATCATGGCACTTATAATAAGGCTTTGATTGAATAATCATTTAAAACTGTCACTACTTTTTTACTTAGTGTTCATTTGAATGAAATATTTTAATTTAAGCATACCCGTTTACATATATCTAAGCCAATGAAAAATAATGGTCACAGTCCGACTGATAGTTTCGGGGAAATGCTTGAAAAAACACATAGGTACGTACACCTAAATACGTATTGGATTGATAACATATTTTTTTGAAGCAGGCTAAAACGACTGCATGAGTCCCTAATTAGTTACCTCCTATCTTTGATGAAATATATAAATTAAAAACAACATTGAAAAGGAAAATAATCTATAAAAACTGACTATTTTCTTATTCCACTGTCCATAACTCCAAAGCAATAAGGGACAAAGGAGTAAGAAAAAATTGAAAACAAGGTGATGGTTCATAATACAAACATAATGGAAGGCTACCTTTAATGCTACGGTAAGATAGCACGTAAAGCAGTTAATCAAGCACAACTTATTTTTTTTTAATATTACACACGCGGTAAAAAAACTAACAGAGTAATAAGAATGTTACGTGAACCAAGGACAGAGTAATGATATATTGACCTTCGTAACTCCGGAGTGATGAGCATCAGCCGACACGTCCACCACCTGACACGTTCAGAACGCGACTAAAAACCGCCCCACGTGGGAGTTTTTGCTAGGTTCTTAAATGTCTTTTCATCACACTTGCTCGTAAATGGTGTTATTCCATGCCTGTATACAGAAGGACAATGGCCTAAATTGTTCCCGCGGGAATTATGGCGAGTTTGTCATCCCTAGGGAGTAATGACTTTCTTTTTAAAATTTGCAACTCTTTCGTACATCATTTCTGACTAAGGAGGTTTAATTTTCAGCCAAAAATTAAATCGGTTTCTAATTTCATCTTTAAAAATTAGCTATAGACTAACTTACATTACACAAAACCTATACGCTTCATTAAACTTCATTATTTTTATACCTATTTCAAGTTTATATCAACATTTATCATTAATTTTAGTAATTATACATTTTTATCAAATTGGCCAAATCTGGCTCGAATCCAGGTCGACACTAAACGCAGTTATTATCTGTGGTCACAAAAAAAATATCGTTTCCATTTACGTTCCCGTTCGTCAAAAGTTATTTCTTTATATTTTGCAGAGTTAAAGTGTTTTCTTTTTGTTTTTTTTCCTCGCAAATGTGATGAAAACCGTTGTGTGTATCACAGGCAGTAAGGGGATTACTAACTCGAGTCATTAAAAGCCCTCCGCCTTCGGCGTCGGGCTTCTAACACTCTCGTTAGTAATTCCCTTCATACTACCCTTGATGCACAATGTACTATTATGATACAGCTGATTGAAGCCCGCTCCAGAGTAATAAGAGTTTAACGGCGGACAAACGTTATATCCTCAGTTATAAGAAATAATATTGCATGTAAAAAATATTTGTTGAATTTTGTTAATGTAACAACTAATCTTCTTTGTATGTGGTCACTCAAAATATTGATAAAGTTGACTAAATTTAAGTTATTATCATATATTTTCAAGAAAATGGAAAACGGACACGACAGAGTAGTAAGAATAATGGGTTTTTTTATTTTTTTTGTAAATGTTTAGTATCAGTTACACAAAAATCGACCGATGTCCCAGTTAAACATGAATATCAGTAACCTCTGAAAAAAAAAACAAGCTTCTAAACTTAGAGTTAATTGAACTAAGCCCCCGGACGTCCAAAATCAGGGCCCCGAAGAATCACCCAGTACACGTTTGTATCCACACGCTCCAGGTTGACAGCAGAAGATGTAACCTTAAAAAGCCAATGACAGCTCTAGGTTCAAACATAACCTAGATTCACTAGTCTATGATTATCAGGTCGGGGACAGACAACCATAAATTGTTTAGACATTACACAATGACAAAAAAATAAATGAAAATATGTTAATTGTCCGTTAACAGATTATTTTCTCTTGTGGACTTGACAGAAGCACACGGGGTTAGTTCCACGCGCTTCTGTTAACTCGGATGATACCTTAATAATCTGTGCTCGGGTGTCTACTTACCACACTGCCTTTCGTCCGAGCCGTCGGGACAGTCGTTGCCGCCGTCACATACATAGGTTCCAGGTATGCAGCGGCCAGACGCGCACGCGTGCCAGCCGTCCGGGCAAGTTCGCGAGGATCCTGAACACAAACAAATATTTATATAAAATACCTTCATTACGTCGTGAGACGTTATAAAATGCAGACCAAAGACAGGACTTAATCGCGTAAACGCATTTTTTTTTTCATATATTAACTTCGACGTTGTGTTGACGACTGTGGTCACGTGGTGATTGTGATAAAGGCTGGTGCGTATTAACTAAGGGAGCACATTTTTATGCCAAAGTCTGTAATATTTGGCAATCTGACTGTAAATTTCGCACGTTACGTAAATAAGCATTAGCTTTATCCAGTTTGAGTGTGCCCACGATTAAAACGTCGAAGTAATTACCCTATAGGTATGAATGTAGTCTACAGGACCTACATACAAAAAAAAAACAATTAATTAAATTTGCATCGGAAGAAACATGAGAAAAGAACTTCTTACTGAGTCTTGGATGTTTTCTTTGTATTTAAGTGGATTGTGAAGCAACGGTTAAATCGTGTAGCTGTCCATTATTTTCCATACAAATTTAGCTTCTGGCGATAACGTTCCTCACTCACTAATGTCCGGTTCCTATATTCAAACTGCGGATAGATACAGCTTAGGGTCAACTCACACCGAGACGCGACGCGACTATAGGTACTGGAAGAGGCTAGTGATTTCGCGCTGCGCCTCGCTCCGCCGCGAGACGCAACGAAACGTCTCTATGCATCGCTCTACTCCACGAGGCATCTCGAGGCGCAACGCTGCCTGGTGCAACGTATTCTCAATTCTCACAATGTAATGTGTACCTTTTCGTGTAGTAAAGTTGTCAAAATTTGCGCGTAGCGTCGCGTCTCAGTGTGAGTTGAACCTTAAATGTCTAATTTTAACCCAAATGGTTTGAATAATGGAAACCGACATAAATCAAGCGCGATTTCCACGATTTATGAATATGTGATTATTATTATGAAAACCGAGGTTTGTACATTACTATGTAGCCAAATAACGGTTAATTATAAAGGGAAGTTTTTGTGTTGAATAAATTCTGGTTTATGTTTTCTTATATTTCTTATACCACGACGGTGGCAAACAATCGTACGGCCCGCCTGATGGCAAGCGGTTACCGTAGCCTATGGACGCCAGCAGCACCAGAAGTATCCCATGGGCGTTGCCAACCCTACAAAAACCTATTTACTCCTCTCTTGAAGAACTCCATACTATAGTCCCCAGGGAAAACCTCAGCAGCGAGCTCGTTCCACAACATCGGACCGTTCGCGGGAGGAAGTTCCTTTGGAATCGCACAGGATTAATTAATTCGCACTTATGTACCGGGTGTTAATGAAAACTCATATAAACCGGAGCGAAACGAGGTTGGGTCGCTAGTTGTTACCTAAATATATTTAATGATTGTCTACTGCCCATAGTAAATACACGCGTAGAGTTTAGTTGAAATGGTCCCGTAGTGTTTATTTATTATTTCATTGACTATTTCATGTTTGGTCTCCTATCTGACTCATTCCAATGCTAAGATTATTAAAATACAAGGTGAAAAATGCCTCCTTACCGCAGTTGCTTTCATCCGAGTGATCGATGCAGTCAGAGCTGTCCCCGTCGCACACGAACTGAAGCGGTATGCAGCCGTCCGAATATCGATGGGATCGACACGCGTATTCAACTTCTGAACAATTTCCATGTGGTTCTGGGTAACAAAAACAATTTCTCAGCATGTTAAAAGTCGAACTATATAATAATAATTGAAAAAGCATACTCCTACATACTAAAACTAAGTAGAGACCTTAGCCTCTATTCTACGCGAATATCAAACGCAAACCTAATATTGATAAAATATTATTTATTAATGTTATCGTATTGTTTTAACCGTCATAATTGTCAACTAAATAACAATTATCATAACGTTGAAAATACGATAGCATAGTAAAAGCAATAATGTATTACCACGTTGGATATTATTATTGAGACAATAAAATTCTCAAATCGTGAAAGTTTCTTACAAGAGAAATTCTCGTGAACGTCTAAGATTATTTCTAATTATGGCATGAAAAGAGGGTTTTCTCAATGCTCTCAAATGTTTCTGACAATGTTCTCAATAATCTCCTGAGAAAATTTTCAAACTTCTGGGAATGTCCGCCACTTGTGGCTCGCAACCTGGTAGTCATATTTTTGTGACGACCTATTATTTTATCGAAACATCATTATTATGACATCGAAAAGAATTTCTCGCCGCATGAGTTAACTTTTTTAGTTAGTTACAAGTCTAATGTAACCTAATCTACGTTATTAATGTTAAAGATATCATGGTTTCAGCAGAAAATGGCGTTCGATGAAATGAAGTTCAATTAAATGATGCATCGATGTGGTATCGACTGAAATTCGATAAAATTATGGATTCCCATTTATGACCCTGCTCCCTGCTCCCTGATGTTAGCTCATGTCTTTGTGACACTTACCGTTATTTGTAGTTGTCGGGCTAGACACAGTTGTGTTCCCATCTGTAAAAGAAACCATAGCTTAAGTATAATAAAAGCCTATTTATAACCTAAAAAAATGCTCTTTCCAAAGAACATTTGAGTGCAAAATTCAAATACTGAATTACAAGCCCTGCAAATTAAAATGGTGGTTAGACGAAAAACAACAGTGTAGATGGTATCGTAATCAGTTTTCGCGACGGTCGATGTCGAGACTCTACATTATTTACTTTTCGTTATAGGTACGTTTCCTTTATTATACCATCTGAATGTAATATCAAACAAAATTACGCAAAGTGAAGTTACTTAAGTAAATCTTATTAATAATGCATTTTTTGTTCTTAAACATTGTATAAAATCAAAACTGCGTAAATATCAAGAACTTTAAATCGTAGTCAATCCTAAATGACCATTCAAACTGAACAATTATGTAAGAAACGTCAAGATGATTCTTAAATACCTATAATTTAAATTATAGTTCTCGAGTTACCCCAATGAAAAGCTATCCCATGCGATGCAATTAATCCGACTAAGCGCTTATCAATTCCTTAAAAACCCTTTAGGCTTTCCCTATTAAGTGTTTATTGAACGGCTTCATGCTATTTTAATCTCTACGCGCAGTTCATGCAAAATATATTTGCACTACTAAGCAATTGATTGGCTATCCACAGATCGTCGTATCCTAGGAAAATGGGCGTAATTACAGAAAGTCAACTTTTCAGGAGACGCATTTTTGTGTCTAAATAAATCAGGTTATAACTTAGAGATCTGAAACTTTAAACTTAGGTATTTAATCACTTACGGATACGTATGAATTATTGTTTTTAATAATTTTCTAAGTTTATCAAGTAGTTTTGTCCCTTACGTCCTTTTTCGACACCAATTTTAATATTTTTTTATTTTTCATCGAGGAATAGAGACGTAAGTAAGGAAGAGGCCTTATTCGTTGTGAAATTCAGGGTCGCAACCGCATCAGAGGCCTTTTTAATTTGGTATTCTTTACTATTATAGGTAGGATTCTACTCTATAAGGTATAATTAAATCAAACTTCACTTTTTCTAACGAAATGTTTAATTAAGTAGTAATATTCAAACATTTTTTTTTCTATTAAAATCAACAAAACTAATACCAAAAAAACATGTTATTATTTTATACAAAAATCGAATCTTTATTGTTAAAGGTTACTAAAAATAAAGATCTTATGAATAAATATAGTAAGAACATATTATGTTATAATTAGAGCAATAAAAAAAAGGAAAATTGTGCGTCAAAAATAGCTGATTACTTTTGAACGTTGTCGCTTTGCAGTCATGTATTGTAAACAAGCAAAGTTAAACAAGATTGTCAAAGGTGGTAATGCGACAAGGTTCAAAAGTGATCAGCTATTTATGACGCGGACTGCACTTACAATTTTGAAGCTACAAAATTTACTTTTATGTACATTATATTTATAACATTTTGTTATTTATAATCGTGGCGTGCCCTAAAATTAGTCCTTTAGATCAACTAGAATAGAACCCTAAATTTCATAAACAAAGGTTAAACGGTTATTGAGATATTAACGTCTAAAAATCGGCATTTTTACCACTGACTGACTGACTGACGGACAGATCATCAAAAATCTAACCCACTTCCAGGTGACCTAGAAAGGTGACATTTGGCATCCGAATAGATAATTGTGTATATACACATAAAAAAACTGAAAACAGTGATTTTATAAGTTTAATTATTATTATTAATTATTATTATTATTTATGCTAGTTACCTCAGAACTCCGACATTTATTAACCAATTTGGAGAATTCTTTTTTGTTTGAAAGAACAAACTTCCGGAGTAGTCCCATTGTCATCAGATCAGAATCTGATGATGGAGTCCAGGAGAAATTGAGGGAACTCTTCAAATACTTTAGGTACATCTATAGCGATTTCGGTATTTTTTAAAGCATTATTAGCATATAGTTAAACGTGCATTTGCTCTTAAAAACCACCATTTAGTGAAGTAGAATTGTTGATGATGATTAGAGATGGGCCGAATATTCGGTAAATATTCGGTATTCGGCATTTTTTTTTTTTCAATGTTCGTATTCGGCCGAATAGTTCGGTTACATTGCCGAATATTTACCGAATAAACAAAGTAAATAACGAGCGTAGGTTGTTTCGTAGTTTGTTGGATTGACATCCTATTTTAAAATTCTAAGATTTCTTAGCAACTACCAAAAAGAGATAAATATGCGTCAAAATATAAATACAATTATTTTGCAAACAATCAATGCAACAACCGTAGCTTAAGTAAGAAAAACCAGAGTTGTTTTAATTAAGTAAGTTTTTTGGAGCGATTTGCCGAATATTCGGTTAGGTAAGAGCTGAACCGAATGTTCGGCCGAATAATCGTATTCGGCAAAGTCCGTATTCGGCCCATCTCTAATGATGATAAATGAAGATCACAGATTCACTGCAACTACTCAATAATAATTATTATTTCATGGGTTGTGATTCGATTATTCGATTACTTTAATAAGTGGTTGCTAAGCAATATAATATGCTTTTTAATTATTTTTAGTAGCTAAATATGAAAGAATTATCATGCACAACTTCTTTTATTCGAATAAAATGTATATGGTTTAAGAGTTCGCAGGAAGCTCGGTTCTCCATACAAACGTAGTTTCGCTCTCATTTTATAACGACTTGTTAGATTGCTATTTAAGCAGATATAGATACTTATACAAAGTTTCATGACAAACTAAAACATAAGTTATTGGACAAAAAATAATAATATCCCATCAAAACATAAATGTGAAAATGGAAGCCAAGTTCAATATTAAGAACCGACACAAGAATTGAGATCTAAATGGGTGCCAAGTTTCGTAGACAATCCTGATATTTATAAGAACACACAACATTCTAAAATAAATTAAAAACACAATTTCTTATTTTTTCTGCTACAACAATGTTCGTTATTTAAAAGTATAACTTCTTAAATTTGAATACTCGATTTATTTATACAAAGCAGATAACTTAGGATAAATTGAAACTCAAAATTTGACTTAGCTTGACAAGTAGATAGGTACTCACCACCTCATTTAACTGATCACCAATACAGCCCATTAAATATGATACTTCATTTTCCGACCCTGGTGGCACTGGAGATGCTAAAATTATATTAATTAATAATAAAATCTACAACACATTAAGTTTACAATATGGCCTTAATGTTGGTTAAGGCCTTTTGATAAAAAACAGATAAAACAGAAAAATGCTATTTTTTTGTATTCATTATCATAAAATCAATTTTATAATAACGTAATAAAGCATTATAAATGTTAATATTAACAAAATTGTATGATTATAGTGTCAAAAACAACTTTTAAAAAATAAGTCCATCGAATACAGCCGCAAAAACCATAGCGATCCTGCCTAAAACGCATTTCAACTTTCGTCACACTCGCCGAAGAAGGGCGTTATGATATCTAGTGGCTCTATTCCTCGTTTACCGCCTAATACTGTTATCTGACTAACTGATTCTTACTATTTCATAAAAATATGAAATTATAATAATATTATCAGTGGTAATATTATTAATACAAGTAATAGCAAGTATAAGCTAGAACTTCACATGTTTATAAATGAATAAAGTTGAGTATTCTCAAAATTAAATTACATTATTATAAAATTTACTTACGTATTGACATCCGTTTTTGTTTTCTTTTGTTTTCATAGGAATCCCTAGCAATTTGAATCAATTTCTGTGATCTTTTCATGTTGTTCTACGGCATCGCAATCACGAAACAAAACACAATCTTCTGCGTCAGCGCTCCGCGTGATACCGACGGTCAGGCGTTAGCGACCCCGTCCCGCTTGTTGCCCCCGCGCGGAAGACGGCCGGTATGACAGTCGCGGCGTATTTCGCCGGATCAAATGGCGCCATGCAATTGCGGCTCAATTTAAAAAATGTAATATCTTTGTTAATTTTATGATTTCTAAAGTTTTTTAAAAGCCATTCGGTGTAGAAAAAATAGTAGATTACGATTTTGAAAGAAGAGAAAAACGGCCTTAATGATGGTTGCGCCCATTTTCCTAGGATACGACGAGATAAAGGCTTGAAACCAACCAATCACACGAATCTGCGAAACAGAGTCAACGGACAGGGAGAATGGATAGGGTAACACTAATGCAATGCTAAGTGCTTAAACCCGAAACACTTTGAACAGATTACCAGCTGATATTGTTCTGGAAACCAACAAACGTAGATTTAAAGCTAAGTTACATAGGCATCTCCTGGATTAATTGTGAATACGATGCAACAAACCTTACGCAAGAACTTGGACTGCAAACACTCAGCAATAATGTCCTTTTCAGATAATATTACTATCCGAAAACGGAAGAACCGGTACATGTGTCTGACAGTATATTAGACTCGAGTAGTAATCCCAACTGTAGTCACACTAGTTTATACCACATAGATCAAAATGTGACTTATCATTAGTAAATGACTTAATGGGTTAAGTGGACCAATTGAGAACTGAACTTGAAATAGCAAATGAAGAGGTTTCTAGACTATCACTAGAAGTATCTGAACTTAAAAGTTCAAATGAGTTATTTAAGAAGAAAATTGCTATCTTCAAATCTGTCACCATATCGGATGTAATCAGTCAGAAGCACTTCTCGACTAAACCAAGCATTAGAGCATCGGTGACACCATCCTATAGACGTATTAACCAGTTGTGCCACCTAAAAATATCTAGTTTGCAACGCTCCAGCACAGTATGTCGGGTATTGGAAAATCTATCCTTCTCGCCCGCTAAGTCTGAGAGTGATGAGACTGCCTCGTCTTCACGGCAGCATGACTTTAATGAAACTATCGTATTTAGCCATCAAGATATACCGGCAAGTGCTTCTACCCCTAAGTTATCCAGTCCTCATACATCCAGCCACGTAAATGGGAGTAGTCAACCTCAACCGGCGGCTAAAAATGACTTTAATGAAACTATCGTATTTAGCCATCAAGAAATACCGGCAAGTGCTTCTACCCCTAAATTATCCAGTCCTCATACATCCAGCCACGTAAATGGGAGTAGTCAACCTCAACCGGCGGCTAAAAATCAACAGGTACAAGAAACTAGATTTAGCGAAAATCAGAGTAAGCCGCACTCTCCGCCGAAGTTATGCATCCTGAGCAGCAATAAAAGCAATGTGATACTTAAAATTGCAACAAAAACTTTCAGCGAGCATGAGGTATGCGACTATCTCTTTCCACATGGAGGGGTCCAGCAGCTCCTGGAGGGAATTGACACCAAACTTAGAAATTTCACGAAGAAAGACTATTGTTTAATATTAATAGGGCGTAGAGACTTTCTAACAACAAATGATTATGCTCAGTTAGTTTTACAAATTAGAGATAAGCTCCAATATTTAAAGCACACTAATGTAGTGATTGGTTATCCAACGTTTCAGTTGCGAAAGTTTAGCAATTTGTATAATAATCGGATTGAAGCCTTTAATAATTTATTGTACGCGGATGTTCTTGCACACGAACATGCTTACGTTTTGGACACAAATAGGACTTTGCACTACTCATTTAATATGTTTTGCAAGACGACAGGCTGTATTAATAATAGAGCAATGTCGTTAATTTTTAATGATCTCCTCGACCTTGTAAATTCGTCGCAGGCAGAAATATCCACATGTCCTCAGGATGATATTCCACAATGTTCTTCTTTTTTAAGCCAGCGTTACTCAGCCGTGCCAACCCCATAGCACAACTACGTACTAAGCTGGACACCCGTTGCCGTAGAAATCGTTCAGTAAATATATTTTATCAAAATGTACGCGGCCTCAAGGGCAAAATAGCGATCACAAATAGTAATTTGATCACCTTTGAAACTAGTATAATAGCGTTAACAGAGACGCGTCTTGATCACTCGGTGTACGACTGTGAGCTTTTCCCCAGCGATTACAGCGCACTCCGCTGTGACCGGGTCGGCCGCGGGGGCGGTGGCGTCCTACTTGCCGTCCGTGCGCCCTACTCTCTACAGAAAATTGACTGTGGTGCCCATCCACAGGACGAAATTATTTTCGCACTCGTTATGAAGGGGCACCTCCGTTTCGTGGTGTGCGTACTCTACTTGGCCCCCCGGATCCCTGACGAGCGATATCACTCAGCTTTTAAGTGTATAGAAAGAGTCATTAATACCAATTCGGTTCCCGTTATAATATTGGGTGACTTTAATTTATACTCAGCCTCTAACGCCGTGCGAAATGCCTTTGAGAATTTACTCTGTCATTGCAACCTAACACAACAGAATGGTGTACTGAATAGTCTTGACCGGTTGTTAGACCTGGTGCTATCTGATGAATCTACTTCTCCGGTTAGGGTTACTCAGGCTGCTGCTGGGCTGGTCTCATTCGAGAGGCATCATTCTCCTCTTAGCATAGAAATGTCGTGCCCTACTCTATTCAGTAACCAAATCCCATTCTCAGGTCGAAACCAAACTACTGCTGTTACGCTAGAAAGAAATTACCGGAAAGCAAATTTCCACCTTCTTTACCATAGGCTCGCGACCGTTGACTGGTCTCAACTGCATGCCATTAATGAAGTAGACGACTGTGCTAGGTGTTTCTATAACGTCCTTAATGATGCTCTAAGCGAGTCTGTGCCGCTTAAAAACCCCAGAAATAAACCAAATCAGCAATTTCCTGAATGGTACACTAAGGAACTCATTCAATTAAACTCTGTAAAAAACTCATACCATAGATTATACAAGCAGACAGGAAACCAGTTATATTACGCATTTTTCTCGTACTATCGGAGGATGATTAACTTGCAATCGGACGCAGCTGTGCGGAATTTTATCCAGGATTTACAAAATAATATCGTAAAGAATCCTACGTCTTTCTGGTCTTATGTTAAACGCCTTCGTGGGTCCAGTCAACCTGCAACATTTGGCAGCATGTCATCCCAAGAGGTCGCGGACGCATTTGCTAACTTCTTCAGGAGCGTGTTCCTTTCTAATAGTCCTACGCTAAATGTAGAGGCTGCCTGTGCAATGGCTGCAGCCGAACTTGTGGGACCAAGTGATCGCTGCATATCACTAGAGTACATCAGTGAAGCTGATGTGCGAGCGGCCATTAACCGATTGCGTCCCAAGCACACCCAGGGACCCGATGGGATACCGCAATATATAGTCAAGGATTGTCGTGAGGTATTCGTGCGACCACTGCAATACCTGTATAATCTGGCTTTAAAGACTAAAACGTATCCCTCAGAGTGGAAAACCAGTAAAGTTCTACCCATCCATAAGACCGGGTCTAAATCTGATATTCAGAATTATAGACCGATTGCTGTACTGCCAATTTTCGGAAAAATCTTTGAATCAGTTATATATGCACAAGTTTTTAAGCAAATGAGAGGTTGGTTTTGTGATGAACAGCATGGTTTTTTGCCGAAACGGTCAACATCGTCCAACCTCCTCAACATTGTAACTCTGGTTGCTAATAATTTGGATCAAAGGAGGCAAGTTGATGTGGCCTATTTTGATTTTAAAAAGGCTTTCGATAGAGTCGACAGCGACGTCTTACTTAGGAAACTCTCTATGGCTGGTTTTAATACACATCTGCTGGAGTTTTTAGCGAGCTACCTGTCCGATAGGTATCAATTCGTGCAGTATGAAGGATCCAGGTCAGATAACTTCTTAGTAACTTCTGGGATCGGGCAGGGAAGCAGTCTTGGACCCCTATTATTTTTAATATTAATCAATGACCTGCCTACAGCAATCAAGTTCTCAACGTGCCTTTTATTCGCTGATGACGTAAAATTGGCACTGCCTATTAGCAGCCCTAGCGATTCAGTTTTACTTCAACTAGATATAGATGCTGTTGGCATGTGGGCCTCTGATAATAGTCTCTCCCTGAACAAGGATAAGTGCGCGGTAATGACGTATACACGTTCACGCCGACCTATAGACTCTACTTACTTGCTGCTGGACGAACCATTAAAGCGTGTAAGTGAAGTAAAAGATCTTGGCACGTACTTTGATTCGCAACTCTCGTTCAATCAACACATAACCTGGATCTGTAACGAAGCTAGGAGATGTCTAGGATTTGTCATTCGCCAGGCCAAATTGTTTACTGACAGGCACGCAATTAGTGTCCTGTACAATGCATATGTTCGTAGCAGGCCTGAGACTAATGCCGCTATATGGAATCCCCATGAGCAGCAGTATACGCTTCTCTTGGAGAGGGTCCAGAAATCGTTTGTCCGATTCCTGTACAGAATAATGTATGGTTTCTACCCCTTCATGTACCCGTCTCTCTTCTTGCTGGGTATGGTGGAGTACACGTCCTTGGAGGCTCGGAGGAATATTTGCTTAATTAAATATTTCTTCCAACTTATACGAGGTCTTATACCCAATCCGCATCTTCTGTCGCAAATTCGTATGCGGGTTCCTCGTGTTTCTACTCTGCGTGACCGCCGCCGTAGTTTTTTCGCCATCACCCTGGCCAGGACGCGTGCTCTCGCTTCATCCCCTTTACACCAAGCCCTTTCACTTCTCAATGCTATCCTGGACAGTGATCGCCAGCTCGACATTTTCTTCACCCCAGAGTCAAGATTTGTAACCGCAACATGTCGTTTTCTAGAGGCAAGAGTGACTCCGAGCTCAATTTAGGTATTCAGCATGGCATAGTATTTAAGTGTCTAGTCGTTTTTGTTTATAAATAGTAGTATTGCATAGCGTAAGTAGACATGTTCATAATTATAGTTATACTTTCTTATTTATTATGCTATTGCGACATGTTAAAATCAATGATAGTATGTACGTTGACTTAAATAATGTTGTACCCATTAATAATTAGTCTCATACCGTGTTGACATAATAGTATAATTAAATGTGTAACAATTAGCACGTAAGGTTTAACTGTTAGTGCTAATTGGTAATAATAAATAAATAAATAAATAAATAAATAAATAAATGAATCAAACTATATAATATAGAGGCAATTAAAGCTCATCTAAATATTTATATATATATATATATATATATATATATATATATATATATATATATATTAGTATAAGTATATCTAATTATGTACCGCTTTTGTGTAATCTGTTGTCATCAAGCTGGACCGAAGATTCCGCAGTCAAACTGTGTAAACAGTTTTGTGGAACAATGTATAATATCTAAAATTTGTGTTTGTTATAATAAATAAATAAATAATAATAATAATAAAACTTACGAAACTGGTAACCTCAATGGTTGTAGTTAACTAGTTTGAAGCAGTATTCGATATCATTAGGGTAAGGCTATCGATAGGGACTCGCTAACGTTTGGGGGAGCATATGATGTGGTTACCCGATCAACACACTTATTAAAATAAATGGGTTTTCCGGTCCCTGGTGCAAACCACACGCGTTTAGTAATCTGTACTTACAGGAATTTATACTGCTTTAAACTACACTTACAAGGAAATAATATACAAAAGTACTTAACAAATATATTCTCTCAAGGAAGAACGAGCGCACTATCAACCAGCAACAACAGTTTTATTCATTTGTTAATTTTAGCGCGCGGTACAGTTTGCACGCCAAAAGAATCCCGATTCGCAGGGTGCAACTTGCCGGCACGTTAAAGCTGGTTGATTAATAACGCAATCTAGACTTAAAAAACTGGGCAAGAGCACTTTGCCGTTGGAAAACTAGTATCCCCATACATCGACATAGGTCACGGTCAGTTTACCAACACCGCAAATAAGTCGGTAGGTATAAACATGTAAACCGTTTGTATCTCAAGAACCAATAAAGTCTACTTAGTCGTGATAGTTCGAGTAACTCTAACAATAATTGGCGCTTTACAGCTTAGTATTTCCTAAACGGATCCCTTAAGCGAAACATTGTTTCTACTAACCCACAATATTTTTGAAAGACCTATCCAAGGACACACTATGTGGTAGACGAGAAAAAAAAATACATCCCCACGTTACGGTACACTAAAAATGTTTTTTATTAAGATTTTATTTTACCACAATGTTGGCGTGAGTAATATGTATATTCATGCCAAATTACAGCTAAGAGACTAAATTACTAAGAGACTGTGGTATCAAATTACAGCTTTCTAGTACTAAGAGTCTGTGAGCTAGGCTGCGGACGGACGGAGGGCCGGACGGACGGACATGGCGAAACTATAAGGGTTCCTAGTTTGACTACGGAATCCTAAAAAGACGTAAGTAATGGATTATTATATTATAATATAACTAACCTGATAACAGAGCAGTTATGAAATTCCATTTAATATAACTACCCAAATTGCTGAGAAGGTTTAACGGCTTTTACGCCTTTTATTAGGTATTAATTATATACTTACTAAGAAAGTATAGTATAAATATAATAATGTCCTTACCACAAACTTCATCTGATCCGTCATCGGCGCCGCAGTCGTTGTCCCCGTCGCACACAAAGCTAGAGGGGATGCAGCGCCCAGACGCGCAGGCAAACCAGTTCTCCGGGCAGGTCCGCGAGGATCCTGAACACAAAACTTCTTTGACGGGAGGGATCGGAGTAGTCAAATAGATAACCACTTTGTCACTCAGTTACAATACTTACAATTTAATATAATTATAGGAAGACTTGGGAATATATATAAAATTAGGGGTCCGTTCATTTGACCGAAATACGTTTGGTCGAACGTATCGTTTCGCAACTTTTTCATTTGGCAACCCACTTTTATTTCTGTAACTAAATATTTCAGGATTTATTTCTGTACCTTCGCGAAGACCCTATAGGTTAGGTTAGTTTTTATAAAAATCCTGAAATATTTACAGTTACAGAAATAAACGTGGGTTGCCAAATGAAACGGTTGCGAAACGATACATTCGACCAAACGTTGTTCGGTGAAACATTAGTGAACCATAAAATTAACATAACTAATGAGCAGCTTAACAGACGCCTAGATAATTCATAATCTAAACGAAATTTATCTAAATGTGCAATCAGGTCTTTTTTCAATACGGTAAAAACCATATCATCTTTGACCTGTTATGGTATTGTTTTGACGTCATCCGCCATTACTGTTGTGGCGGCACCCCTACGGAATTTGCATGTTCAACATTATTAGAAAACCGAAGCGAGCGCGGGACACGCGAGCTCAGTCCGCTTCCTACCACCATTCATAACGGTATCCCGTCCGTGGTGTCTCGCGCCCGCCTGGTCACGCCTGTATCATTTACCATAAGTTTCAGTGATTAAAATAGTAATATAAATTAAGTGGTTTCTTTTGTCTCCGCTCACTAAATTCCCTTCGGACATTTAATAACTGCAAGCAGCAGTTATACTGTCAAGTAAATAAGAGCTATCAAAACGGTGACAATACGATAACAGCTCAAACACGATATGGTTTTTACCGTGTTCAATAGAGGCCCAGTATGATTGTGTAACGTGACTAACGGCTCACTACCGTGCTGACCACTTAATGTTCACTGGAGTTTCAGTAATATATTTAAATTAATTTTTCCTCCTTATGCCTTCACAAAAGACATCATTAGCAAGAAATATAAGTATTACATGTTACTTAGTATTAAGCGTTTGAAGTAATTGTGTTAATAATGAAAATACGAGTTAAACAAACTAAGTTTTTAGTTGTGAACTTATTTAGTCATCTACATAAAGTCTATGTCAAAAGAAATAGGCAAAGATGAAAACAAAAGCAAAAGAACCAATTTACTACTATTACTGAAGATCATGTACTTTCAAAGATGAAGTCTTTGCAATGATTTATACACTTGATCTTCAATTGACACAGACTATAATTTGTTCAACAACGTCGGTTTCATATTTTTTTTAGAAAATTCGTATCTGACGTTAGAGGAACAGAGTATAATTCTGATCACTTATGACGTTGACTATTAAGACATTTATATGAGTAATTATTTTACTTGCACTATAAGCGCGTAATGGACATTGTTTTATTGAAAAATATTAAACACTACCGTAAAATTAAATTTCATCATCGCGCCTACTTTCGTTAGAATAATATTTGAAGACGTTATATGAATCTACATAAAATAATTGAGTTTTTTCGGAACCCCCAGGTCACAAATTCTATTAGCTTTTCTCCGTAGTAGACTTTTAGATTGGTAGCTGGAAAAAAGAAAATTGATCGTGTTGGTAGCTACGGCTACGAAACCATAATATACGAGTATACACTGATTTCTAGCAATATGCTAGGTCAAGTGGTAGTAGGACCTTGTGCAAGGTCCTTCCGGATCGCTACCATCAAATGACCCTTTATTTAACCTACCGCCAAGCAGTTCGCATTGGTGTATTCTAGTGCGAGGGTAATACAACCAGCAAAATTACTAGCATAGAGGCATTCCATCCTCAGGGTTAGCGACGCATTTGTGTTCTTAGGACGGCAGTCTCTCTCTGCATTGTAGACTTGATAATGAAATTTGGTGGCAGCTTAAATGGTGGAGGCGATCCGGACGGACGCCGCACTAGGTCCTTCCACCACAGTAAGTGTTGTCAAATATGTATGAAGTTTAATAGTGATTGGGTCGCAGATCCCACGTACCATCAAGTGGCCTGCGTGCTTATTTATTTGCCTTCTTCATGCTATTAAAATCATGAAATGTGCTTGGCGTTGTTCTTACCACACTGATTCTCGTCCCTACGGTCGAGGCAATCGATTTCGCCGTCGCACACCCGCAGAAGTTCGATGCAGGCATGGTTCCCGGAATTGAGTTGACACGAAAATTGCTCTTCTGTACAAACTGGAGGACCTGTTGGACAGTAAGATTATGATGGTTGTACTATTAAAAAAAAACTTTTGTTTAATTATGTTATGTAGAATAAACACTAGTTAGGTGTATCTAAGTAGCTAGGTTAGCTGGTAAATTGGTTTCAAAGCATGCTAATACTAATACTGCGGTGGCTAAATGATTCCAACGATAGATCAGATTTAGAGTTTATTTTTTCTGGTCAGGCTGTAACAAACTAGTAAGTATATTTTTAATCCATCGCTTGGCGAATATTAACAAGCTTTCGACTTCTCAAGAGATAGCATTAGATTAATTAAATCAGTCATTACATTAAGACTGCGCCGAGCAAACGTAGAGCGACCATCGTCGTCCTCATCAAAAAAAAATTAACCTCTCAATTAATGTAAACTTGCTGCTTTAATAAGGCCTTAGAGGCTATCTATGTTACCTGAACAATATTCGTAACCTGCAGAGCGTGTTCTGCAGATTTCAAGCAGCCTTTGAAGCGTAATTTTGCAAAATGTTTGGGTTGTGTGAGTTAGTTATTAGGCACCAATTCACATAAATAACTGAAATTTGTAAAGTCTTACCGAGAGACAACGTGGATCCCTGAATTTCACCTGTAAAAAGAGCAATTTAAAATTAAAGGTTTAGCTAATTATCCCAAGTATTTAAAATGTAAAGGTGTATTTAAGGATCATTGAAGAATGGCGAACCAAACTGGAGGCGCGGAGGCCTGCGTAGAGCCCGCATTATATTGCCGACCATACTTTCAAAAACGTGAACTACTGTCACTTCCAAGTAGCAACCCCCTGCAGGCGTGTGGGTTTGTACGTAAACTAGACTATCTCGCATGGCGGAGCTCTTATTCCAGGGCATTTTGGCCTTCGGGCATTTGAAGTTACCTAACGAACCTAACCTACCTAGTAACGCAAACGAAGTGGTCATTTTGGCCTTTCGGCCTTGTTAAGATGTAGTCACAAAGCGATCTGGTCGTATTGCGATCTAGGCACAAATCGATGTGGTCAGATCGAGATTTAGACGCAAAGCCATATTTGCTACCTAGTCCTAACGCAATTTGGACGTAAAGCAGAAGCTCAAAAATATCTATTTTACGTCCAACCTGTATAGATTATTAAAAGCAATAAAGTATTGAGTATTATAATAGGTAGCCTTACCACAATTTTGTTCATCTGTGCCGCCGTCGCGGCAGTCGTTGTCGCCGTCGCACGCCCAGCTGTCGGGAATGCAGCGTCCGGAGGCGCAGGAGAAGAAGCCGTCCGGGCAAGTTCGAGGGGATCCTAAAATTACAATTAAAAAGGTACAATTACGAATGATAAAGTTTTACTGGAATTTTTAAGCATCATTACCAAAATTTGTAACGCGTCCACTGCCGGTAACGCATAATTATAAGCTTTCTCCGAACTTCCACCCAATGCCTAAAACGCATAATTATGTGCGTTCTTAAAGTATGTTAGCTTAGTTTAAAACAACGTGGCATCTGGCGAAAAAAAAACAACCTCAGCAGTAGATGCTTTAAAGGAATAGTAGCAAGAATTTAAACATAGCAATTCAATAAAAGAAAAGAATAACAATACAATATACAATAAAATACTAAAAACATAAGCTTATGTTAAGAATTTAAAAAAATCAGTAACGGTGTTTTAGGCCGTACGTTTTTAATTTTTGTTTATTTATTTATTGGTATAAAATCTTACAATCACAAATACATACAATATGAAATAAGAATAGGAAACAAAAACGAATTAAAGGATTTCACATAATTAGTAGTAGGTAATATTGTTGTATTGGAAATCACTATCTGTACAGAGCTTCCCAGAACTTTTCGTAAATATGAAGGGATCTAAAATCTCCTTCTATATCGGTCCAGAATATAGGTAGGTATTATCTTCCTATATGTTAACTAATTTAGGAGCTACATATAATGATACTGGTAAAGAAAGCTACCTTGCGGTACACCTTTGACATAGCTTTAGTTTGTTATTCCAAAACGTGGTTTGCATCCAATCCTAAATAATGAAGCATTGTTTAATGCAATATACCAAAATATTAGCATATTCGAAATAAATGTATACTTTCCAAGCCACTAACATATTTCTCGTTATTCATTGAATAGCTTATTTATTATAGAGTTTTACCTGAATTGGTCAATTTCCAAAAAATATCTCTATTAACATCGATCAGAACTGTTTTAATGCAATCTCTCAACATTTGAGGATGGGTGGGTGGATGGAAGAAAAGTAGTTGTGACGTTATTAAGGATTGGACATTAAGCCTCAGAAATACGTATATCATTATAGCCGTTTTAGCCTAGGGAGGCAAAGGGGTACCACAAGGTAGCATTATTTACGAGTATCGTTAAAATCCTTATAACTCTAAACGAATTAACATATTCGAAAGTAAAGCCTTTATTTTCTGAACCAATAAGAACTGTAATATTTACCTCATGTTCTGGGTAAGGTTAAGTACACCCTGTGTAACCCAGGCTAGTTACGATATTATTATTTTTTAATCAAGGTATATTTTCGTCATTATTAATTATATTGCTCAATCCACCAATATATAATTCCTAATAAGTTGCTAAAAAAAACCTGTTCCCATATATATTTCTATTTTTACAATTATTATGATGAAAATGTATCGATGGAGATCAGATAGGTACAGTCAAGGAATTAAATTTGCCACCAAAGAGAGTTTCAAAGTCAATCTGACATTCTACAACAATAAGGTTAATTTTATTACATGAAGGATAAACTCTAATAGGTAAAAAAAATACACTATATACACTGTACAGTAATAATAATTAGAATAAATAAAAACTAGTGTAACCTATTATCTACTTAAAACTAGAATTACAAAAAGAATAACCCCTCTAATAAATCTGTTCGCGGCATTGTACCCATGATGCTGGCTGCGTTACCTCTCTGGATAGTTAAACCTATCCTTTGAGAGAGGTAAGCGCCAGCTCTGGGATCCCCGGAGGCGTCGATAAGCTTGGCAGACAGGGTTTTTATAAAAAGTTTCATGTCAGCAGACCAAGGTCCCAGAGTCTCCACTGCAAGCGCCGCGAATTCGTAACCATTAATTAATGACGAATATTTGCGACTTGAGGGTCTGGGCCTGATCAGCTGCTGCGCCGGCCTGATTTCGGGTGGCTTGTATGTGTGATAGGGCAAAAGTATCGACACAAGTTGCGTCCTACACCAGAGCCCTACCAAGCTTCCACGGCACCAATGTAGCTCCGTCGGGGCGTTTACAATAAGGTTGAGTTTCCTATCAATTACAAATGACTTGGCATCTCTAATAATGACAATGACATCTTCAAGCAGATTTTTCTTAAAATAGGTAGCAAATTAACTTCCTTGACCGTACCAGGACAAACAGAAGTATAGCATAATAATGACAATAAATAGGAAAACCTTCAACTAAACTGGCGATTTTTCTTTATAACTCGAACTATTTTAAACTATCCTTATTCTTTACCTTATACAGTTGGATTCAGTACAATATATGATAACGAGCATGAATAAAGATGACCAAACTAACACTAGGCTGACATATATTTTTTACTTCGTCTTATGCAATTAATTGCTACTTAATTATCATCTAACAATAAGTAACAATTACGAAGTTAAAGCTAGATAATTTTCGTTTACTATTCATGTCTCCGCCCTAAATCTAGTTGGATAATTTAGGACTATTTTTTTTTTTTATGGCATAGAGAAGGCAACCGAGCACACAGGCCACCTGATGGTAAGTGGAAACTGTGACCCATAGACATTAGCATAAGACTGCAAATGCGTTGCCAACCCTGAGGACTAAGATGGAATGCCTCTATGCTAGTCATTACACCGGCTGTCTTATCCCCAAACCGGAACACAACAATGCGAACACTGCTGTTTGGCGGTAGGTTAATGGATAAGATGATCGTAGCACGATGGACCCTGCACAGGGTCCTACCACCCGCAAAACTACACTACGCACTATGATTATAAACGTCCCATACGAATTTTGTACTTAAAAAAATATCAACTTTATCGTAACTTTCCTGGGCCACCACCGGGTCTTTTATAATATCCTACCAATGGTTTGTAATGAGAACATTTAAATAAATGTTTGTTAGTTAAAAACTAACAAGACGAAACAGCTGCTCTGGGGATTGAGCTAGGATCCTTGTATTACAGGCCCAAGTTGAATAACAAAACAAGAGCATTCAAGACAAAAAATAAATCAACTATCAGTACCTATTTACCTGATAAAAATTAAAACAACATTATTCTGACTTTTAAGGTCTTACATAACTACCTACCTATGTTGGGTTCCTGCGCGTGAGTTGATCTACTTGGCAATAAATAGAAGGATTAGTTTGTCATTCACTTCTTATAATCGTATTTACAAACATACTTAGTGCATGAGTTAATTTTATTTTCAAGTATATATTATACACACAGAGCGGGTTACCGTTGGAACTATTATGTACCTACTTTATCTATCTTGATCTGACGTGGTTAAACAAACAATTTTTATTCTTATTCTAACAACTACTTATTATGACGTATGAATGATCTGAACCTTACCACACTGGCTTTCGTCCGAATTGTCTGCGCAATCGTTGTCCCCGTCACACACCCACCGCTCGGCTAAGCAGTTACCGCCCCATTTCGTTCGGCAGGGAAATTCGCCATCCGAACAGGCGTTTGCTGTTGAATTATGCTTTAAGTATATATAATCGAAATCGAGTTATGTCAAGTTGACAGATAAGGCTTACTTCGGGTTAAAATTTGACATGTAACAATGCAAAATGTGTGAAATATTAATCTAAAGTAAGCATTATCTATCCGCAGTTTGGATATAAGAACCAGATATTAGCGTACAGTACTTTCTGTTAAAAGCACGTTCACTGTACATTGGCAACTGATTTGCAGCGAAGTAACATGTTAATTCTTAAAAGATGCATACAATACTACTCGTAAGTCAACAACTTATTTCAGATAACAAACAGAAAAATAGTAAAAAAAGGCCTTAATTAAAATAAAAAAATCATTTCTTTTTCTCTTACATGAAAATTGCCTTAAGTTCCTCTGCAATAGATGACTCTTTACATTAGCCCACGTATGGTTCATTTAAAAGGAGAGCTTACCTGCGGCGAGCGCGACGCAGCACAGCGCGAGCGTCGTTAGCAGAGTGTCCATGGTGGGCGCGTACTGAGTGCCCGGTCCGCGCCACAGGTTATATATGGTCCTGCCGCTACTCGGGACGTATCACACGCCATCTTGGTAATCCCAATACCGAGCCAACTTCTCTCGCAACTCCCAACAGGAAAAAATAACCGTGTAATTGCGGGTCGGACTCGCGCATTGGTGCTTCCTTACCGCCCCACTCACACTTGGCCTATATCAATTGCGGACTTTTCTTCTAGGTGTTATGGGTCCGTACCCAAAGGGTAAATACGGGACCATATTACTAAGACTCCGCTGTCCGTCTGCCCGTTTGTCTGTCACCAGTCTGTGTCTCATGTACCATGATAGCTAGACAGTTGAAATTTTCACCGATGATGTATTTTTGTTGCCGCTATAACAAAAATACTAAAACAGAATAAATTAAATGTATAAATCACGTTTGTGACGTGAATGACCTGAAACGTGATTTATTTGCCGATTTTTGCTCGATATTAATAACGGCAACAGGTAGAAACTTGAAATATTCACTGAATATTTAGTTGTATATTCACTTTAAAACTAAATAATTAAAGTAAAATAAAATCAATATTTAAGGGGGTTCCCATACAACAAACAAGATTATGAATGGTAGGGTTCCCCTTCGTGCGCGAGTACGATTTGTACGACGACGAATTTTGAATTGAGTTTAGGGCGGTGTTAATGCTAAAACCAGCACTGTCTAACATTTTGTGCACACATAATCAAGACGTATAGTATAGATCTATATATTTTTATCATATCATTTGCATTATTACAGATTGTAACTTCTATTGTGAGCCTTAAATAAATAAATAAATTTATTCCTAAACGAATCTCTAGGTTTCTGCTATTGGTACTGGACAACGATGTACACAAGTAAATAAAATTATCTAGTGCTATATATACTAGTACGCAGCAAGGACACTTGTACAATCCTACCAGTGTATCCCAAGAGAAAACCACTAGTTAGAAGAACGCTACAAGAATCTCAACAGTTATTTTTGGATATATTTCTTATTGCAATTAGAATATTTAACCCAGCATTATATCAAACTCGTTTTAGATGTAAATCTAATCATAAGAATATCATGCGTGCAGGAAAAACTTGCCAAACTGATAACGAATGCTAGCCCTATTATTAAACGCAAAATGTAACGGCACGAGGCGATTCTATCAGGAATGTTCTATTCGTTTTCCTGCATGAACTGTGTCCCCTAGACAACGAACAACACTTAATTTTGTACAATTCAATGAAGGGCCTTATTAACTAACTGTTTTTCAATCAAACTCAGTTCATTAACACAGCTCGAATTATATAATTATGGTTTTAGGCTGATCATTTTGTCTATAAGACATTCGTGCTATTTAACATAGACGACTTTTTATCTAATTCTTAGTACGTATGTAATTCAATATCAAAATTAATCAATATGAATCAATTATTTTAATTATTGGCACCATACAGTTTAAAGTGTCAAGTCCTTAGCTCAATGGGGAATGTCAGTCTAAAATTGATAGCACCCGTACCTTTGAACAGAAAATCTCAAGATATCCAACTTCTTTAGAGAAAGACACCGGGTTTTGTAGGATTAAGCACTGCGTGAGTGGATACCCGCTCAAATTCCCTCGCCGTATTTGAGCAGCTCTGGGACCTACAACTGTACGTGCGCCAGCGCTGCCTGCACACTTTAACGCAGATCATAACCAACTTGTAAGCCATATTTGCCCTGTGCAGCGCCATGGAACCACACCTTGACGCTAACTTACAGGAGTCACTTTGGTTTTTAAAGCTAACAGACAAACAAACAAACGGATACTCGCGCTCACCACACAAATATTTGCCCATTTGGATTCGAACCCAGGATCGATGGCTACCTAGCCAGGGCCACTACCGACTAGGCTAGCTAAGAATGAAATCCCGTGTGTAACCTTTGAGTAATAAATAGCACGGGACCAGCATATGCAAGGTAAAAAAGGATATTGATTTCAACCCAAATTGTTATTTTAATACACTTCCTTAGGGAAGGCCAATTGACGCAACCAATTGCTGATTAGCCAATTGGGCAGTGGACGTCATTCGGCTGATATTACGATACTTCTTTATCCTAAACGTAAAACCCGTGGCATTCGTACAAACCCAGGACAACTAATACTTTGTCCCAGTTACCGCAGTCTCTGGGATCCGTTTGTGTGATAAGAAGACTCAGGGTCACCCAACGTAATGTTACGTGTCTTGATCATTATATAAAAATACTTGGAGGGCCATAAAATCCTATAACTAGTTTTTGAGAAATTAGAATATGTAGTGAAAAATCATGTGGATATTGGTTCCATAGAAGAATGTATGGAAAAAAAACTGTACATAGAATATGTTTACATTTGAATAATTTATGTTAACAATAAACTAAGTAATAAAATATTCAAAATCCACAACATTTCACCGGTTCATTAGAAAAAAAATCATTTTTCTTCAATAACCAGTTCTAATCTAAATAGGTACTGATACAAACCGAATGTTAATAATAAAGATGCACAATGTATCTCTTTAGTTATTTGTACTATTATGTACAAAAAACGAAGTATAATACCATACCAATTTTTCTTATTTTTAAGAAACTCATCAACTTATAAAAAAACACTTTTTCATATAAGTTTTTGATGAAGTTAAGTAATTAAATGGTAGGAACCATTTATTTACTCAACTTCATCAAAAACGTTTTTTTTTCGCTCAAAACCGGACATTTTTTTTTTCTCTCATACATTGTTTGTATGGGACCATTAGATACATGTTTTATACTATAAAATTGTTGGTCTCAAAAACTAGTCATAGGATTTTAATGCCCCCTTCAGTATTTTTATATTATGACCAAGACGAGTATTTTTTTAACAAAATTCACCAGTGTTTTTTCCATACTTCCCTGTATCGCCAGTTTGCGGACTTCGAGTGATGGAAGATCCTTGGGGATGGGCTATGTCTAGCAGTGGCCGTCTATCGGTTATTAAATAAGTACACTGACCTTGGCCGATCGAATACTTTGTAGATTGTTTGTAGACAATATGTATACAAACTGTTCAAACAATATACATAAGGAGGAAAAGCCAACTAGCCTTGTGTTGTTTTTTTTCTATAGAGCCCTAAAATAATATAAAAAATTGAATTTCATGTCCCGGAAATTCGTAAGTGAGATAAGATTAAAATCCTCTATAAATAGCATTAAAGGACTAACAATAAGTCGGAAAACAGGAAACATTTATATAATTAGGTACTTTAAATTATTCTGTTTACGCTGCTTATAATATTTTTCATTTATTATTGTGCCTGTGAAGGATTTAACCACTCGAGTGCCCGCGATTCGAAAAAGGTGCTCTAAAAGTGCCTAGGACTTTTCGCGCGCCAGCGGCGCAGTGTCATGTTTTGTTAATAAATCGATTGCTTGGCTTTCTGTGAACTGTTTGCTATGATTCTTTTAACGTTGTAAAGCAGGAGAAACAGGCAATTTGTTTATATAAAAATTTATATAGGTCACTATACTAAAATATATCTAAATAAAATCACAAAGTTAACATACGGTTTCAAATGGGGGCTTTTGAGTACCGCTTTGGTCGTCCAATTACGGACAATTCCAACCACGGCATAGTACAAATACACTTAACACAAACACTACACATGTTACACTTCACATCTAAATACGTAACTGGCCGATTGCAACTCGATTCGGTACTCTTGTTTTCATTACAAAAGTAAACAAAAACCCACGTGGAGGTCGTCACGCGTCAAGCTAAACTAACCGTTTTTTAACTTTGTTAAATTGTTCCACAGACTCCGGTTTTATATTTTTTTAATGTTGCCACATTCATCCTCTAGCACGATACCTCAACACAAAAGCGGCCTATTCACGATCCGACTAAATATAATTTAAAAACCGTTGGAACTCCACCTCGCAACTAGTGTTGCACAGGGCACTTTGCGCTTAGACAAGTCGCAACTCTAGTTGCGCAAGGCACGCGAGTGGTTAATTTGACAAATTTAGTGATGTGTTTAGTAAAAAACGCATACATTTCTTTTGATTATAAAGGAAAATAAAGTAATCGATTAATTTACTATAAAATAAGGTACCATAAATCGTCAAACATCACCCTACAACTGTAACCATCATCGTATGGTCAAGTCTAGATAGGAGTTTTTAAGTTGTTTTTTAGGTTTCATTAACTTTCATAATTAGACAGAGCCTTGAGAGGAAAATGTATCATACCCGTCGTAGGTAATTCGCGTGAAAAAACATGTACGGCGGGATAAGATCCAGTTCGGCAAGAAATAATTGTGGACTTGAAGGAAGTACACGAGAGAGGGTAGGGTGCGTCGAACAGATAGCACGTACAGTCAGTTTGCTCGTGTTGCTTTTTAGCAAATCGATGTTTAAAGTGCATCTTTCACCAAGTCTTATACTTTAAAGTAATCGTAAGAGTTTACGGCTTCTAAAAGTGTAACCATTGAAAAACAAAAAGTGGAATTCAAGTGACAATTTGTGCAAAACAGTTTAAGTCCATCGAACAACCGGCCAAAATAATGTATTTGCGCTGCGGTACGTAAACAAAGTGAGAACAAAGAACTGAACTTTGATCCCATCGTGCCCAGTCTAGTTAAGCGACGTCTACTTATAGATCAAACTTTCGTCCTCAACTTTAATGGTTACGGCGCTCTACGCTATAATGCGAAACGGCCCGGGTTCAAATCCAGTGCATGCCCGGAACTTTTTGTATTTTGTATTTTTTGTTTTTTATTCGTATCATTTAACGAAGGGTAAATTATTTTGATTTATTTATCTGCTGGAGTGCTGGATACATCATGACAATTAATTGCGGTGGATGTAGAAAGCCACTCTCGAGCTTAGAGTATATGAATTGCAGAACCTGCGACTTGTTATGCCTTGGTATCGAAGCAGCCGCGTTTAATCGATACTCCCAAGAACACAAAGACCAGTGGCTGTGTCCTTCGTGCACCAAGTTACAACCAAAAGGAGACAACACGCCTATAAGTAATTCAACAGCGGCACCGCCTAGCAATATCCAAAATGCTCCGGATATCCAAACTGTGAGGCGTAAATTATCAGACGATTTCTTCAAATGAGCACTTCCTTTCCTTTCTTTTTTTTTTCTTTACTAAATCTGATATCCCACCGTATTTCGTTGTGTAAGCTTGTCTTTTTTAATACCCATTTGTGAACTTTCCTGTTAAGACCCTTTCTTACCTGTGTATTAATTGTTGTTAATTGTACTTGCTATTAATAGTTGTTAAGTGTTAATCTTTGTCCGTGCTTAAGCGGTACCTCCGCTGTTGAAGCGGCTTTTTATGGTTTTAATCACTGTTAATTTAGTTCTATCTGCGAGAGCCTATAATTGGCTTTCTAAATTTATTTTAAATTCTATTTCTGTTAAGTATAGCTGTTGGATCTCCTCAAATAAATAAATAAATAAATAAATAATGTAAACATGACTCGCGGAAGCCAGTGAAAAAAAAGGGAAACCTGCACCAGCACCGGCCCCCACCAATAGTTAGCCTGGCTTGTCGGAACTGGTGCAGGAGATTTGGCAAGGTTAAAGAATTGAAGGAGCATCATCATCATCATCAGCCCGGGGGCGTCCACTGCTGGACAAAGGCCTCCCCCAAAGAGCGCCACAAGTCACGGTCTTGAGCCGCTTGCATCCAGCGGCTCCCCGCGATCCTAACCAGGTCGTCAGACCACCGGGTGGGAGGCCGTCCAACACTCCGTCCACCGGTGCGGGGCCGCCACTCGAGAACTTTTCTTCCCCAACGGTTATCAGTTCTCCGAGCTATGTGGCCTGCCCATTGCCACTTCAGCATGCTAACTCTCTGAGCTATGTCGGTTACCTTGGTTCTCTGGCGTATTACCGTATTACGGATCATATCGCGCAAAGAAACTCCGAGCATAGCTCTTTCCATTGCACGCTGAGTGACCCTGAGCTTATTTATGAGGCCCACATTCAGCGGCCAAGTCTCTGATCCATAAGTCATCACTGGCAACACACACTGGTCGAAGACTTTCGACTTAAGGCTCTGCGGTATTTTGGACGAGAAGATCCGCTTTAACTTTCTGAACGCTGCCCATCCGAGTTGGATTCGGCGATCGACCTCTTTCTTGAAGTTGGATTTACCTAGTTGGACAGTTTGTCCCAGGTATACGTACTGATCAACAACTTCAAGTTGAGAATTCCCCACGTGAACCGGTATTGGCAAAACGCGAACATTGGACATGACTTTCGTCTTGTCCAAGTTCATTTTCAGGCCCACCCGTTGGGAAACTCTATCGAGGTCTCCGAGCATCTTACTCAAGTCTTCTAGCGATTCTGCCATGACTACGATGTCGTCCGCGAATCGAAGGTGAGTGATGTACTCGCCGTTGATGTTGATGCCAAGTCCTTCCCAGTCCAGAAGCTTGAAGACATCTTCCAGTGCAGCGGTGAACAGTTTCGGAGATATGACATCTCCCTGTCTCACACCTTTCTGCAACTGAATCGGTTTCGAGCTCTGGTTCTGGAGCCGGACTGACATAGTGGCATTTTTGTACAAACACTTCAGCACTTCGATATATCGATAGTCGATGTGGCACCGCTGTAGTGACTCGAGCACCGCCCATGTCTCGACCGAATCGAAGGCCTTCTCATAGTCCACGAACGCTAGACATAAGGGCCGATTATACTCTTCAGTCTTCTGTATAATCTGGCGCAGCGTGTGAATGTGGTCTATGGTACTAAAGCCTTTCCGGAAACCGGCTTGTTCAGGAGGCTGGAAGTCGTCGAACCTGCGTGAGAGTCGATTTGTAATGACCCTTGAAAACAACTTATAACTATGGCGTCGGGAAGTGACGACCCCACCGCCCGTCGTGTGGTAACTGCTCACGGGGCAGTCAGTCAACCGACGAACGGCGGTCAAACCGTTCCGAGATGGGCGGAAGCCAAATGCCAGACACAGGACGGGCTGCAGCGTCCTGTGATATACTTCCGCCCCACTGCGATCCCCAACACGCTCGCCAAGCGTGGGGATTATGGCACTAACCCCCCCTTATGGTGTACACCAAAAAACCACGGCCCCTAGTCCCCGGCGGCTCCGCTAGCCCGGCCCAAGGTAGCGGGTTCGGTAACGGCGGAGCAGGGGGTGCTAAGAATCTCCGGCAGAGATCTGGCTACCACCACCAAACGAATCTGGCCCTGGTGATTATTGAAGGAGCATAAATCTGAAATTTTACTCAGAAAAGACGTTCAAGACCTAAGATCACAACTGTCCCTTGTGACCAAATCGCTGACAGAAACCATAGAGAAATATGAAAGTAAAGTTTCCTCGCAACAAGCAAGCATCACTGAATTGACCAGTGAACTAGAACAACTGCGACATTGTCAAAATTCAATTGAGCAGAATAGCATACGCGATGAACTAGAAATCGCTGGAATCGATGAAACCGACAGTGAAAACCTACACCACATCGCACTCGTAACAGTTTAGAAACTAGGATTGCAGCTGACTGACGAGGAGGTGAGCCAGGTATACAAAGCGGGTCCGAAGCGCTTACATCAAGGTCTACCATCGTCGACAGGAAAGAAGAAGCCGCGACCAATCGTGGTCAAACTAACACGGATGTCAAAAAGATACCAAATTATGAATGGTGCTAGGAGCCGTCGCAACCTTACGTCAGTGACATTGTTCCGAGCCCAGCTATGAAAATCTTTATCAACGAAAGGTTGACAAACTACCACCGCGCTCTTTTTTACGCAGCCAGACAACGGTCGACACTCTGCCAATTTCGATACTGCTTGACTCGCTTCGGGCGATCTACGTACGACAATCAGAGGGAAGACCCGCAATCCACATCCGTACTGAACTCGATCTCGACAAACGCATTGGTCATGCAGCTGAAGAAGCAATCTGTACATAGGACATTTTTGAACGGTCACCTACTTCTGCATGCTTATTTATTGTTACTAGTTAACCTCTTTAAGTTAAAGTATAGCCCAACACACACTTTTTCACAATCAAATAGACACAAAACAGCTATCCATATCACACACCGCAAACACTGCGAGTACCTGCACTATTACATCACGATCCCAACATATAAACCATTTATACGGAACCTGAGATTCTCTAACTTCCGCTATAATTTTTCCTATTTTTTGTACTTACATTTTCACGCCCCACGTTACTACCGATACTGAAATAAATGAATCTACGTCGATCGAATGTCAGGTCCATAATTATTTAGAAAACTGCGCAGATAAAATAAATAGTAGGCACGACTTTAAACTGCTATCCTTTAACATTCGCAGCATTCATCGGAACTTTGACTCTTTCCTTGTGGCACTCCAGCGGCTTGAGTGTGAACTGGATGTGATCATTCTGACCGAGTGCTGGCTGACCGCTGGAGCGTGTCCTGGTCAGATTCCTGGGTATAACCAGTATGCTACTAAAAATAATCTCAACCGTGCTGGAGGCATCGTAGCTTACGTAAGGGACAAATGGAATGCTACTGTAAGCGAACCAAGGTTTGAAGAAGCGGAATGCCTTCAAATAGAAGTCCTAAATGGGTTACAGTTCTCGGAATGTATCGCTCGCCTTCATTTACACAGACAGCAAAATTTGTTAAATATTTGCACCATATATTTATGCTTGCTTGAATTCCTTAAAAAGGCTTAGAGCGCTAGGACCCCACGGACCAAGGGTCTCGACACCGTATGGAATAAAATTGTATTCTAGGCCGAGACCACTATATTTGCCAATCTTAATGTTTTCAGCCGCTTCGGCCGCTGCACCAGCCCTATTGGAAGTTCGTGGGTGATGTGACGGCGCTATTAAAATTCCATAACTTACAACATTAATTTCATTTGGGACTATCTGTACAGACCTGTGACAGCCTTTTGTTGGAACTATATGTATGATTGGACCACTGTGAGCCATCCTGGAGTCGTATGTACTCATACTCGTCCAGGAAAGCTCAGTTACCTAGTCGCTGAAGTCATGTACTATCTATACACGGTGTTACACGAGGAAACCGAATAATTTTAACAGCGTATTCCCGACATTATTTGGAGTTAAAATTGTCGTATAATGTTTGCTAGATTCAGCTTGGTTTTTGAGATATTTGCGTTTATGTTTAAAAAAGTCGTAATGAAATCTCCAGTACAAAACACCCTTACAATTGCGACGTTGCGAGCCCGCCACGTCTAAGTTGACTGTAAATTGCTTTCATTCAGAACCGTCATTAGTATGTTTACATGTCAACGTCAGCTTAATATTTTTTCTCCAAAAACGTAAAAATATCGATAAATTAATATTAATAATCCAATATTCAATTGAATGCTATGACAAAAAAAAACAAATATGAAGAAACTTTCACAAATCTTGGAACATTGTAATTACTGAAGGCAAGCCGGATCAATTTTGGATTACATTAGAACAGCATATGAGCGGGATTCGGGATGAATGGCGTACTCGAGTGCTCACCAGTGGCGGTAACAGGCTGAAGAAATGGTGATAATGATGAAGCCGACGGATTAAAAGTATTCGTGCTATTACCAGTTCGTTGGAGTATCAAGTAGCAAAGTGTAAGAAAGACACCGACAGCAACGCACTGGGTACATACCAGTGGCGTAACTACAGGGTGGCAAGTCGGCAAAATGCCACGGGCCCCCAGCCCGAGAGGCCCCTCGGCCCGAGACAGCCTTCCGGCCCGAGAGGCTGCGAGCTTAGGAGTAACATGACGATTTTACTGAGAGGGCCCCATCCAATGAATTTGCCACGGGCCTCAGATGGTAAGTACTTAACGGAATCTTAATGGATGTAATATTTTTATGATATGCAGTTTATTTTTATTTGTTTATGAATGAATACTGTCGACAGGAGTAGTACTAGTCTTGTTGCGAGTTAATTTTGTAAACATTTCGTTTTATTATTGTAATTACTAATTAATATTACTTATGCAATTCATGTTATCCACAAATTATACGAAATAATACACAAAATTCTTTTATTTTATTTATTAAGTAAAAGCATACCATAGATACTTTTATTTGCATCATTTCAACCCGGGGACGTCCTCTGCTGGACGTAGGTCTCCCCCAAAGACTTCCACCACGAACGGTCACACGCCTTCTGCATATACCGGTGTCCGGCGACTTTCACCAGGTCGTCGGTCCATCTAGTAGGGGGCCGACCGACACCGCGTCTCCCGGTCCGTGGTCTGCACTCGAGAACCTTAACACCCCACCAGCCATCAGTTCTACGAGCAATGTGTCCAGCCCACTGCCACTTCAGCTTGCAGACTCTGAGAACTATGTCAGTGACTTTGGTTCTTCTACGGATTTCTTCAATTCTGATTCTATCCCGTAGAGAAACTCCGAGCAGCTCTCTCCATAGCACGCTGAGTAACTCTGAGCTTATTTAAAAGGCTCACTGTGAGGGACCACGTCTCCGTTCCATAAGTCAATCCTTCAATTTAACATTCATTATTTCTGAAGACACTTTGTAACGTCTTATGCCTAGTTTAACAACTAGATAAGGCTGACAAGATAATAAATACCAGTACAAGATAATAAAAGTTACGTTGTGAAAATCAAAATGTACGTCGTACAAATCTTATATCAATAACAACAATGTCAATGACGCAATGTAAGTCATTAATGTCATTATGATTGCGGAATGAAGTGGCCAGTAGTTTTTAGTTTGATGTAAGGAGTACCCATGACAGTTCAAAATAACTGTTTCTGGGCTACTTTTTGTAGACTTTGCTTTAAAAAAATCAATTTAATTTATTTAGTCTCAGTAATATTTTGCTTACTTTTACTGGCTTACTGCTGGTAGGCCATGGCCACTTGTTCATTTCATAATTTTTTAAACAATGATGCCTGACTCCAAGTGTTACTTAACTCTTCTAATGGAAAGAGATAACAATTGCAAACGTAGTAAGAAGTTTCGTTTGCATTTGTACGTAAATCCTGCTTTGAAACGATTTGTTTGACAAGGAAATTGCTCTATGAGTATGTCTGCCTCTTCTAATGAAAAGAGATAACAATTGCAAACGTAGTAAGAAGTTTCGTTTGCATTTGTACGTAAATCCTGCTTTGAAACGATTTGTTTGACAAGGAAATTGCTCTATGAGTATGTCTGCCTCTTCTAATGAAAAGAGATAACAATAAGAAACGTTGCCAGCTTATCCTAAGGTGTTGATTTACTGGTGCAGGAAAAATAATTAATTTATTATGTATGAAAACATAACAAAAATTAAAATCATACTTCGACCTGGGTTCATATAATCTTTTTTGTTTCTTACGGCCTTAGGAACACACTGTTAAAATTATTCGGTTTTCTCGTGTTACACCGTGTATAATAAAATTGGAAAAACGACACGGAATAAAAATCTAAGGAAGAAGAGAGATGGGTCCTTACAATATTTCAAGAACTTCTTTGACACATTTCTCGAATACAACGCACGTATCACGAGAAAAAAATTTATTGAAATAGATTTTTTAGATATACGAATAGGACAAGAGCATAAAAGTTACTGCTTTCGCAGCGTTTTTTTTCTTATAAATAATCACCGTCTCATTAAATTCTTAATTTCACTACGGTCGGCCATTATTGGCCGTTTTCGGCCAGTCTCAGTTTGTCCCCTGGTCATGCCGAGTTCAAGGAGCCTCAATGTAGCCTTAATTATTCTTTAAATTAGGTATTTTTCAGTTCTTTTTGATCCTTCGTTAGCGATCGATCGATCTTTAAACTTCGGAGATTCGGGGAGTTATTTGTAAATTTTTGGCTATGAAAAAAAAAAGTAGGTCACCGAAATGTAAACAAAATATGTTTTGAAATTTGCAGATGCTTTCATATGACAATCCGTTTGTTATAATCAAATCACTTTCATTTTTCAACGATTCATTCTAGACCCTTTTTCAAATATTTAGAAAAAACATTTCATATTTACTTTAGAGAAAAACTGCTGTGACATAGAGAGAGACAGACACACACTGATGTCTCAACCCTTATGGTTCCCCAAAAATACCCAAAGAACGGAATCCAGACAAGAAGTACTTGGTTAAATGGTGAATATTAATGATACATTAAACCTTTTATGAAAAGTTTAGGTACCTATTTATGTTATAAGCACTATTTGATTCACGCGAGCAGAGCCCCGGGCACGTCTAATAGGTACCTATTATCACTCCAAGAAATACTATTAACTAATAGGCAAAAAAATGTGTTATTGTATTAATTATCCTGTTTTGTGGCGACTTCCGTGTGCGGTTTATTCTAGTATAGTTAAAAGGTAAAATTTAACAAATAGTTTTAGTTAATTAAACCATATTTGTTTCAACTTGCTATTGAGCTTTTTTTAGTTAAGCTAGCGACCAGCCCTTGCTTCGTTTTATATATACAAACCAGACATTATTATTCATCTATTGATGAAAACCGCATTTAAATTCGTTGCGTAGTTTGAAAGATCTAAGTGTACATACCTACCGACAGAGGACAGACGGCGGGAAACGACTTTGCTGAAAGATAAGACCAGCCAAAAACGAGTTAAACTCACCGATTCATGAAGCCGTGCACACACTTAAAATAATAAGTATTTGCTGAAATTTTCCAGTCAACCTATTATAAACATATTACTTAGCATATTACATTTGATATAAAATACTTTTTATCGAATAAACAGCCCGGTCAAGGTCGTCTCCTATTCGGAACCCCTACTAATAGTTCCTTGTTGACTACGGAATTCTAAAAATAATGTATTTACGCACAAAAGTGAACGTATCCCTATTAGAAGTGTGTTCCAGCGAACCTTGAAATGAATCAGTGGGTAGGTTTGTTGGTTATAACTTTTCTTCTTCTTGTGTGCAACTCCTGTCTTAAAATCTGTCGCTAACTTCAGTTCCCTTTTCTTTTAATGAACTTTTAGGAATACATTTAGACTGTAGGTACAGAATACTAAATGATCGACTACCGATACACAGTGATAGTAATAGGTAAATGATATGGAACCCTGGGATGCGTTAGACACATGAATAAAATCGCGAACACAGTTTCTCGAGTACGAACTTTTTCTTCTAACGAGTAAGTAATGTTAACGGAACGTCATCGATTTAAAATTAAATGTGCTAGTATGGCAATTGGAATAGCGCCCCGTATTCGTATTTAGCACTTAACATTTGCCAGTACGTCAAGGTACATACATACATACATACAATCACGCCTCTATCCCATAGGGGTAGACAGAGACCACTTCCTTCTACTTGTTACGATCCAGACAAACTTCCCTCGCTTCCTCCATATACGTTGCTACTCGTGGGAATGCAATGATTTTAAGGAATGTGGTTTGCGACACGTCACGGCTTGTTTCCTTTGGGGGCGAAAAGCGGGCTACGGAGAGCCGCTATACTTTATAGTGAAGTACACGTACAATAATATATGAAACTTTAACGGGTGTTAAATAAAGAGAAGTCAATGTTCAATCACAAATTGGTTTTATTGAATGTCCTTAATTTACAGTACAGAATAGGTAAAAGGCTAAGTGACCAGGTGGGCGCGGAATTACTAGATACTTAAGTTACTTGACTGTTTGTGCCGAGAGCTACGAAAGGACTGGCCGCCGCGAGCGGGCCGAGAATTAATGTTTACTCAAAATGCTGACGCCGCTGAATACGTCAGGGGTGTCGCCACAATACTCCCCCTCTTAAAAAAAAATGAATTAACGGTTTCCTAACGTTGTACAAAATTAGTTTAAAGAACTAGTTACAAAGAACAAAAACAAACATAGGTAGTTGAACACAATGATTACACAAGCTGACACGTGCCCGTAACCTGATCACTTGTTATTACAATGTTACTGACTTAGAACTAAACACTATTACACTAACTTACATTGTTATTGGTATGTTTGCTGTTGTGGCATAACTGGTACTCCTTGTACCGTGATACTCGTGGGAGGCGTATTGTTGACAGTTTTGCGCACCCAGTTCCTTGCGCCCTTTTTACATTTCGTTTTAAGCATGTAACATAATACCAATACTAATACTATTCCGAGTACTAGCATACCGATGCCAACGTAATTAAGCTTGGATTCCACTTGACTGGATAAGTTTTCAACTTTCGCAATTGCGATAGTGTTATGAGAATTTCCATCTGCTTCTTTACTTTGAGCGTAACCCATTTTAATGTATAGGTAAATTAGCTTGCGGATTGTTGCGACTAATCACTGGGGCTGCTATGAGACAATTCTTACAATAAGAGAGATTCTATATGATCTAATTTATATATGAACGGTATCCATAGCTAGAGGTAGGTAATGGGCCTACAATGTCTATATGGATGTGCTTTAACGTTTCCGCTCCGTTGAACTGTCCTAGACCTGACTTAGTGTGACGTGTAATTTTTGCTTTTTGACACTGCAAACATGTTTTTGCCCATGTACCTACGTCTTTGTTCATTTCTGGCCAAAAATATCTTTGTGCTACCATTTTGCGCGACGTCCTAACGCCAGGATGACTAATGTCGTGAACGGCATGAAAAGCGATTTTTCTAAATTTTTCGGGCAAATATGGTCGTGCGTTATTTGTTGATGTTTCGCAATAAATTTCAACATTCGAACCCGGTATACCTAAGGTTTTTATTTTTGCTGAACTGTTAACAAGGTTCGTAATCTGAGCGTCTGTTTCCTGTGCCTTTGCTAGTTCGACGAAATCGATGACGGTGGGACAATGTATGGACTCAATACGTGATAACGCGTCAGCAACTTGATTCTGTGAACCGTTGATGTGTACTATCTCGCTCGTGAACTCACTAATAAACATGAGTTGTCTCGCTCTACGTGGGGTCTCTTTAGCTGTGCTAACTTTGCTCAATGCCGAAGTAAGCGGTTTGTGGTCGGTGTATACTATCAAACGCCTGCCTTCTATGAGATTTCTAAAATGGCAAATGGACATATAGATTGCTAGTAACTCTCTGTCATAGGTGCTATAATTTTTTTGTGTTTCTGAAAACGCTTTTGAGAAATACCCTAGAGGTTTCCACACGTTGTCTACGTACTGTTGGAGAACGCCACCTGCGGAGGTGCCAGATGCGTCCGTCATAAGCGCTAGCGGAACGTCCGCGAGCGGATGAGCCAATGTAACAGCGCTCTTAAGGCTATCTTTACATTGTTCAAATGCCGCGATTGAAACTGAATCCCATACAATTTTCGTTTGATCCTTCTTTTTGGAGTTATGCAAGAATTTGTTTAAATGTGCCTGTTGCTCTGCAGCTTTCTGCAAGTGTGACCGATAAAAGTTAATCATGCCTAAGAAACGCCTTAACTGTTCTATTGTTTCTGGCCGCGGGTAATCTGCGATGACCTTAACCTTTTCTTCGCGCGGTTCCAAACCGTTTTTAGACACTGTATACCCTAAAAATTCTACTGTTGGTTGTCCGAATTTGCATTTACTAAGATTTATTGTCAAACCGGCTTCCGTGAAAACCCGGAAAAGATGCTCTAAGTGTTCCTTATGTGCGCTTTCGCTCTCTGAAGCTACAATTAAATCATCTAAATAACAAAACAGGTAGGACTTGGTTCCGTCACTGCCCGTGTGTTTTTCTATATCATTGAGGATCGAGTGCATAAATCTCTGAAAAGTTTGCGCCGCGTTTCTTAACCCGAAACACATTCTGGGGAACTCAAATAAGCCGAAGGGCGTTATTATCGCGGTTTTTTCGATATCTTCCGGGGCTACTTCTATAACGTGGTAGGCACGGTTTATATCTAGTGTAGAAAATAGTGTCTTACCTGCAAGCCCATAGGTGAAGTCTTGTAATCGGGGAATAGGGTACCTGTCGGGCTTCGTTATTGCATTCAGCCTCCTGTAGTCACCGCACGGTCTCAGCTGACCGTCCTTCTTCGGCACCACGTGTAGCGGACTGGCCCATGGACTCTTGCTGGGTCTGCAAATTCCTAATTCTACCATATTACGAAATTCGTCCCTAATTTTTACGTATCTGTCTCGCGGTAATGGCCTCGCTCGCGCATAAACCGGAGGTCCAGATGTCTCGATGTGGTGCTTGACACCGTGTTTCGCTGGGTCCCTAAAACAGATAGGTTTCGTTATCTCCGCGTATCGCTCCAGGATGTCACGAAATGGGTTATCATCCTGAATGCTTTTTACGGATGGCTGCCCGTAACGTACGATGGACCCATATGCACTAAACTCTGTAACACTATCAACTAATTTCTTATTAAATAGGTCTACTACTAACTTATGAGTCTTTAGGAAATCTGCACCAATTATGGGTTGTTTTACTTCACACACGATAAACGACCACTTGAATGCCCTGCGTAGGCCTAAATTTATTTCTAAAGTTACTGCACCGAATGTTTTAATCTCAGAGTTATTTGCCGCGTAAAGTTTGTAATTCGTTTCATTGCGACCGACACCGAATTTACTTACTGGTACTACCGAGACATTCGCACCTGTGTCCACTAAAAAACATAAACCAGTTGTTTGGTCACAAACGCTAAGACGATGACTGTCGTCCAACCCCGCACACTCCTGTACTGTGCCGGGTGACGCCGCTAGTCACCAGTTGGATTGCCGTGACTGCATGCTGCCGGAGATGGATGGGGTCGATGTTCCCGCACGCTGCTGCTGCTGTGTTCTGTCCCATGCACAAGGTTGTGTGCAGTTTCTCGCATTTTCCCTGAATTTAAAATGATATCTGCATAGCCAGTTGGGATTTCTCGACGGGCTTCTCGCGCGAGACCGGGAACGTTCTCTCTGCCAACCTTGATTGGAGTTTTCTGTGGCTCTAGATCGCAATTCGTTAACTTCTCCTCGGAGCTGCCTCAGTTCTATGGCCATGTTCCTGAATTCCTGGATAAGTTCTGCGTCACTTGTTGATTGCATGGGTGTTGGTGTTGCTATTTCTGCTACCACACCTTGCCTCACTGACTCCATTATCTTATCTGCCATGGTGGCCAGTGTCTCTAACTTGGTGTCCTCACTGACTATTAATACTGTACGTACCGCCAACGGAAGTCGCTGTAGCCACAGGTTCTTTAGCCTCTCGTCGTCAACGCCCGAGTTCCTTGCTGCTTCGGCCATGCTACGGAACAACTGTGATGGTTTCTGATCTCCCAGCTCCAGTTCTCTGACTAACCTGTTGAATTGGGAATCTGCGCTCTCTTGATAGACGGTAATTAATCTATTTTTTAGTTCCGAGTACTGCCTGCTGTCCGCACTTTCTAGTAGGTCCTTGACTGCGTTTAATTCGTCCCTGCCCAGTTTTCCGATAACCAGGTCGAATTTGGCCTCCTGGCTCAACTTCTGCGGAGCTAGTATCGCGTCCAGCTGCGTGAACCAGAGTTTGGGCATGTCCTTCCAGAATGGTGCTATCCGCGATGCCACGGTAATCGCCGCCAACTCGTCTCGTGCATGGTCGCTCGTTGGAGGTTGTACCGGGGCCGCCGCTGAGGCCTGCACCGGCACTCCAAAACCATGCTGCATTGGTACGGTGGTCATTTTTACTAACGTTTCTGAGTCTATTATTTAATCACTGGTACAACTCGACGCTGTCCCCACCTGGCCTACGCAAGATCACGTCGGGGTCACCAATTATTTAACGGGTGTTAAATAAAGAGAAGTCAATGTTCAATCACAAATTGGTTTTATTGAATGTCCTTAATTTACAGTACAGAATAGGTAAAAGGCTAAGTGACCAGGTGGGCGCGGAATTACTAGATACTTAAGTTACTTGACTGTTTGTGCCGAGAGCTACGAAAGGACTGGCCGCCGCGAGCGGGCCGAGAATTAATGTTTACTCAAAATGCTGACGCCGCTGAATACGTCAGGGGTGTCGCCACAAAACGTTGGTCAGTTTTAGGAGTTCGTGCTACGAATATACACTACAATTATGGCCAGGCGGCTCCAAGTGATCAGGCTCCTACGACTGACCAGGTGCCTACAAATACCTAAATGATCGATAGTCGACCGGTCAAATTCATATCTTATCAACTTACCGACACAGAGCAATAGAAAGAGTAGGTAGACCATTGGTGGCACTTCATTTGATAGGATTGCTTTTGCAACGAACTTTTGGTCTACACAATATCTCATGTAGTTACCTAACGAAATAATATTCGTTGGGATAAAGATCGATAAATAGAACCTAAAACTATTGGTCTGCCTCGTCTGACGATAGCGGTTTTTCAACCGACTTCAAAAAGGAGGAAGTTATATTTTCCACTGTATGTTTTTTTGTTTTTGAAGACGGTTTTTTTGTATTTTACAGCATTTATTGTATTTTATACTTTTTAGTGATCATAATAAGCTTTTATGTAATCTTCCTTAAGTTGATATGAAACTTTATTAATAAGACGGTGACTAAAATGTTCATACTCAAATCCGGCCAAGCTAGATGCTGGCAGACCAAAATATATAGGTGAACACTGAACAGTTTGGTCTGAATTATCATAAGAAATTAATTTTATTTGGTAACTCGATGAGGTAAATTGAGGCTGTGTTCTATATGTGGTCAGCCAGCGGGACCCACCAATGTCGGCCGTAGCAGACCAATAGTATTAAGTTCTTCTTTTTGGTCTTAACCACAACGGTCACAGTCGCCTCGCCTCTTTCGGTGGCTTCGCTCTTTGGTCATCTTCTGTTCAATCAATGATACTTATACCGCGTATTTCGTCCACATGATTGTCTCTGGTATGATAGTACATTTAGTAGACTACTGGCTCACTATTTCTTTTATAACTATTATATAACTTAGACATTGCAGTATTGATTGGGTTTTTCTTCGAACTTGGCCGGTTGGTTGGCTTGGCAGTGTGTCTTGATAAATCTAGTGCAGCGCAACTAATATTATTTCTGAAATACTTCTAACTATATCTAAGGATAGTTTAATTGCTTTAAAAATAAAACAATAATTTTATTTAGCAAAACTCTTTATTCGGCATTGACGCCGTAACGGAACCGGACCGAATCCTAATATTTTAAACAAAATTAAAATTTATCGCACTGCTGTGTTCCGGTTTTGTGGCAGTGTGCTTCAGGAATCAGAGCGCTAGTTGCGCGCGAGGTCCCGGAACAGGCGCAGTACGGCCATCTGTGCGTCGAGCTTGTCGCGCGGAGCGCGCGCACGCAGCATGGGCGCCAGCGAGAGCGCGAAGTGCGCGTCCTGGTCCGTGGCCAGCCAGCTCGGCAGCTCTACCTTCACCGCCCCACCTTGCGCTGGAATGGATAATAGTCTGTGTCAGGTTTTGTGTTTTTTACCGTAAAGCTACATTGTATACGACTTAACAAAGATATTATTAATCTGACCAGGTGTTTGAGGTTCGGCGGTGCGAAGATATAACGTTGCCAGTAATATTGTCAGTTTTGAAGTAGCTTTGACTTCGTCAGCAATTTACGGCCGACATGCGAAACTGAGAGTAGTCCAACTTTCGTATGTTTTATTATTAGTGTAGTGTGTTTGTTTAAAATGTTGCAATTCTATCGCTTGAGCCTCTACAAACGTATTAAACATTTCATTAATATTATTATACTTATTAATTAACTTCTATGAAATCAAAGAAATCAACGTTCAAAAAACGAACGCCGAGTTTGCTGGAATTATCTACAATAACATTATGCAAGCCAAGGAGAAATGTATGAAAGATTTATTTTATTAGAATCGAGAAAGGCAAGGTATTGGGAGGTTTTCTACCTCCGACGAATATTTGAGACATCTAAGTAAATACTTATTATTCGGGAAATTGGCGGACTTCGTGGACACGAGGTATCGCTGTCGGGAATCCGAGGTGACGCCCGTTTTGCAGATATGAGTTAACTTCCGAAGTTGGACCCTATTATAGCTTTTATTATATTAATGTATTATGCACATAAAGTTTTTCTAAATTATAAACTTTGGACAAATGCAACAGCTGTTGAACAGCAAAACTTTGCACTTGCGTTATGTTACCTAGTGTTATGTAGTGGGGGGTCGCGTGCGCGTGCATTGAAAATACCACAGTTGTACGCTTACAGCTTTGTCGTTCGTCGGCGCCGTCGGGGCACAGGATGCTCCCGTCGCAGACCATCTCCGGCGGCACGCAGCGCCCGGAGGCGCACGCCAGCCAGCGCGGGGGGCAGGCCCGGGCCGCTCCTGGACCAAAAGCATCACAAAATTATCTACGTAACAATAATATAACCTCCTATAGTACCTATTAGAATGAGCAACAGAACACATTTTAACGGTTTTGAGTACTTATTCGTATTTCTTTGTTTGTTGGGTTGTTTATTTTGCATCATTTAAAAACTAAATAACCAATTTTTACTAAGTTTTCACTAAAATGTTGCAATAAACTTCCACCAATTTAACAAAATTTAAAGATATATAGAATAATTCGGTAATTAAGTAAACATAGTTACACGGGGTTAGTGAGAACTGGTATCTTTTTTTATCAATCAGTAATATCTAAGTTCGGTTATCGGTTAGGAATTTTGGTAGCATATCGTGGTTCTAGAATCCATGAAGTCGCTATTTCCTAATTCTTGTACACATGTTAGCTTGATTTTGACCTTACTACCAAATGTCCTAATCCTACTTATATCTGTGGGGCAGTTAGCGTAGTGCCTTACCGCATTGTGTTTCGTCGGAGCCGTCGTCGCAGTCGCCGGCGTGCCCGTCGCACACCGCCGCGAGCGGCACGCAGCCGCCGCGCCAGCGCCGCGACGCGCACGCGAACTGCTCTTCCGAGCATGTCACCGGAATGCCTGGATAAAGACAATGTTTTATATACTACTACATTTTTTCGTCAATATTGGTAAGGTGCACAAGCATAATTAATATGCAGGGCCGAGATTCTAGGCAAAAGCGACATCGTTTTTGACTTGTATCGTATTGTCAACGTTTTGATAGCTCTTATTTACTTGACAGTAATGGCGGCCGAGTTCAAAACAATGCCGTAGCTGATCAAAGACTATTATTGTTACGGCCAAGAATAGAGGCCCAGGCCACTTCGCTCGGCTAGCGCGCTATATGGTCGATGCTCTACCTAACGCTCCTCCTCGCTTCGCTCGTCGTCATACCCAAAGGAGACCTTCTTTAATGGAAAGAATATATTATGGAAAGTGTTATTATGGTATCGAATATTAGGGAGGTTGATCGTTATGTCACATGAGTATTATGGCACTCAAAAAATAAGTTATGTGATATTAGGGCAAATAAAGTTATAACCGGTGACCATTTACGGCAAATTAAATCAGTAGAAATTAATTTATGGAATGGCGGGATACCGCGAAAACACCAATAGTACCTATAACTAAACGGTTCTATAACATGCGTTGAAACTGTTACTACAGTTTAACCGTTATAGCATTGTTATCACAATGGTAATGCTCATTAACCTATTCTATAAATTGGTGAATAATTCGTACGTCAAACATGAGAGTGTCAAAGTTTATGAAAACAAAACAATATAGCATGGATAAAATATACTTATAACTTATAAGTGAAGAACATATTTTTTTTAATGTGGGTTTATAAACGACACTTTTACCTTGGATCTTTTATAGTTAATGATTTAAAAAAAACACTATAACATACAAACAGACAGAAAGACAAAGCGAAACAATAAGAATTCCTTGTTTTACTACAAATACATAAAACAAAAAAAGATACTTGTTCGATACGTGTTCGTACCTACTAGTAGAGGATCCGAATAGACCTTTACCAGTCCGTTTATTCGATAAAAAGTATTTTAAATCAAATTTAATTATGTTAAGTAATATTATGGCGAGTAGGTAGGCTGAAACATTTCAGTTCAGAATACAATTACAAAATTAAAAAAGGAACTTAAAAAAAAATGCAACTGCTTGTTTAATTACAAATTACATACAGATCGAAAGTGTAAAGCCGATGTATAATATGCAGACGTTAGTTAGGCTGTTTTCTTCCCATAATTTAACTCTTTGGTAGGCAGGTGTAAAGCAGGTAAATCAGTACTAATAATTTGCACCAAAGTTAGGCTTCAATTGCTATGGCATTTGTCTGTCACTCGTAAACAAGCAATTGCAATTTATAAAAAATAAGTGCATTTGAAATTTTATTAAGGATTTATATATTGCAAAAAAATATATTAGCTTACCTATTCGTCATAATTATATTACTTTTTATCCAATAAACAGCCCGATGAAGGTCGTCTCCTGTTCAGACCATATACTGTAAAGTTTATTACAGAATTATTTGTCATGCGATTTTTTTTACATGCCTTTTTAGGGTTTCTTTCCGATTGCCATTATCTTCCTACTTATGGTGCATAAGTTCAACTCCAGATTTAAACGCATCAGTGTTTGTTTGCGGTGAAAGCGGTTATTCTCACTCACCTGTTGTTGAAATCACCGATCCGGGAGTCGGTTCTGAGTTAGTACCTGAAAAAGAGACTACTCGAATCAAATCTTAACTTTTACTAATAATTGTATTTGAGGAAGCTTGTAATCATAAGAAAATACAAAACGAAATGTAAAATTTTCATAAACTTTGTTTAATAGGATACAAAGGAAGGAAAAATATCCTTTTTAATTGATTTTGGACATTTTTAGGAGGGTAAATATAATGAATATTTTACTAACATACTTTTACAATTAGCGTATTAAGCCATCTGTTGTTATTTTTCTCACCACAGTTACGTTCGTCCGAGTCGTCGAAGCAGTCTCTGTGGTCGCCGTCGCACACCCAGCTCCTCGGGATGCAGCCGTTCGCCCGGCGAGGGGAGCGGCACGCGAACTCGTCCGCCGCGCATGTGTGCGCTGCTGCTGGGCAAGATATAATGTCTTACGAAAGACCAGGAAATGAAAAATCGAATAAGCTATACAACGTGATAGTATTTTACGTGCCAAAGTTGTCACCCTTTACCGTCCACGTCCACGGCATGCCGTATAAACAACGCTTTTATAAGTTACCGTCAAATATATAAAAAAATAAAAATTGGACTCTTCGACAAAGTTCAGTAGTCATCTACTCCAATCAGACTCGGTCTATTTCAGATTATTAACGAAAAATTAAAAAAAACCGGATTAGTGCTAGTCTGAGTCGCCCACCGAGGGTTCCGCACATGACACGGTTAACTCAATTCAAAATTTGGAACTCCGTTCCTTGCGTAAAGACCCTGTTTTGTGGTGATTTAATTAAAAATGTATAAATTTTAGATTATTGCCTATACTTGTAGTATAAGACGGTCCTACTTGACAAATTTCATAGTTCTAGGTCAACGGGAAATACCCTATACATTTTGATTCTCTCAAGTATCAAAATATACGTTTTTTGCGGCATAAACGGCCGTATTCTTTTTTTTTTACGTTGCGTTAATGTAGAAGTTTGATTTTTTCACGCCTTCAAGGACAGTAGACCGGAGTTGACGGTTTTAATTTAAACTCTATACCTCCACGCGTTCCCGAGATAAAGGGTCTTGACAGACAGACGGACAGAGAGACAGACGGACTACAAACTGATCCTAGAAGGGTTCCGATTTTTCATTTTGAGGTACGGAACCCAAAAAATCAGACTAATTATGCTGCCGAAGCTCGTGAACAGTAGATAAATCGTGGTTAAGAACAGAGTGTATAGTTCCTTGCCCTGCAGTGACAAACAGTGAACACAGGCTTATTTATAAAAGAAAACATTTATCTCATTTTAAAAAACCACATTTGAAACATTATAATAAAAATTCAATAGACGTCTAAAACTGTGCTTGATGAAATCTGACAATTATAAGCAACGAATAAAGTTTTCATCTCAGCTTCGAGCGCTGACCGTATGTCAGTGTTACTATATTATTGTACGTAAACACTAATTCACTCTAAAACTGTCGATATAATTTTGATAGAAAGTCCATGGTATGCCGATACTCAAGACGTTAAATTAAAAACTTTTTTATATAGTTCAGTTGTAAGAACGAGTAAAAACTAGACGTGAATCGACACACAAAGCATCTTTCAAACAAAAAATGTATACCTCGGTTTAGGTTGAAAACGAATGGGCAAATACTTGTGTGATTAGCATGACTATTTGTTTCTGAGTCTTGGATGTTTTCTTTGTATTCAAGTATTTATTTCTTTATACAATTATATGAAACCTAGTTTATGGTAAAAGCCTAGAGCTTAGTTTGGGACTACTAGGCAAATTTACGTGAATTTATCGCTGATATGTATCATTATTATTTACAGATTACAAAAAAAAAACAGCGATACGTCTTAATTTAGAGTAGTGAATCTAAACCACTTGTGTTACCTATATACATTGTATACTGACCACGACTTATAATTAATTTATGAGTGTAGCTAAAAAGTTTTATCAAAACTTGTCAACACGCTAAGAGCATCACTGTTAACTGACCAATGGTGAGCCTTACTTATTAAAGGAAAAAAGATTCACAAATTGTCAGTTAACTGTGTTGCTGATAGTATCCACTGCTGCAATGATTAATATTAAATTAATGTTGTAGTTTTTCAACATTTAAGGTCTCATATCAGTGCAAACCTAATGCTCTTACCGCAGTTTTGTTCGTCTGAGCCATCGAAGCAGTCGCTACGGTCGCCGTCGCACACCCAGCTCCTCGGAATGCAGCCGTTCGCCCGGCGAGGGGAGGGGCACGCGAATTCGTCCGCTGCGCACGTGTGCGCTGCTACTGGGCAAAATTGATGTCTTACGAAAGATATCCACCGCTGGATGTAAGCTCATTATACTCTACTACTACTTTTTTTAATAGGACACAAAGGAAGGACAAAATACCTTTTTAATTGATTTTAGAAGGGTAAATATAATGCATATTTTAATATAATACTTATACAATTAGTGCCATTAATAATACATATTAAGCCATGTGTTATTATTTTTCTTACAACAGCATGAGTATTTGTTTCTGAGTCTGGGATGTTTTCTTTGTATTCAGGTTGTAGTTTTTCAACATTAAAGGTCCTATATCAGTGCAAGCCTAGTGCTCTTACCGCAGTTTTGTTCGTCTGAGCCATCGAAGCAGTCGCTGCGGTCGCCGTCGCACACCCAGCTCCTCGGGATGCAGCCGTTTGCCCGACGAGGAGAGACGCACGCAAACTCGTCCGCGGCGCATGTGTGCGCAGCTGCTGGGCAAGATATAATGTCTTACGAAAGATCAGGAAATAAAAAATCGAAACAGCTAGACTACGTCATAGTAGTTTACGTGCCCAAGTTGTCACCTTTTACCATCCACGTCCACGGCATGCCGTACGAACAACGCTTTTATAAGTTACCGTCAAATACTTTTATTGGACTCTTCGACAAAGTTCAGTAGTCACCTACTCCAATCAGACTCGATCTTTTTCAGATTATTAACGAAAAATTAAAAAAAAACGGATTAGTGCGAGTCTGAGTCGCCCACCGAGGGTTCCGCACATGACACGGTTAACTCAATTAAAAATTTGGAACTCCGTTCCTTGCATAAAGACCCTGTTTTTTTGTGATTTAATTAAAAATGTATTAATTCTAGATTATTTCCTACACTTGTAGTATAAGATAGTCAACGGGAAATACCCAATACATTTTCATTCCCTCGAGTGTCGAAATACACGTTTTTTGCGGCATAAACGGCCGTATTCTTGTTTTTACGTCGCGTTCATGTAGAAGTTTGATTTTTTCACGCCTTCAAGGACTGTAGACCGGAGTTGACGGTTTTAATTTTAACTCTATTCCTCCACGCGTTCCCGAGATAAAGGATCTTGACAGACAGACGGACAGAGAGACAGACGGACAACAAAGTGATCCTAGAAGGGTTCCGATTTTTCCTTTGAGGTACGGAACCCTAAAAATCAGACTAATTATGCCGCCGAAGCTTGTGAACAGTAGATCAATCGTGATTAAGAAAAGAGTGTAGAGTTCCTTGCCCTGCAGCGACATACAGTGAACACAGGCTAATTTATAAAAGAAAACACATATCTCATTTAAAAAAAACACATTTAAAACTTTATAATTAAAACTCAATAGACGACGTCTAAAACTGTGCTTGATGAAATCTGTCAATTTTAAGCAACGGATACAGTTTTCATCTCAGCTTCGAGCGCTGACCGTATGTCAGTGTTACTATATTATTGTACGTAAACACTTCACTCTAAAACTGTCGATATGATTTTGATAGAAAGTTTAGTGTGGTAACAGCAACGGCACTATAACCATGGAAATCTATGGTATGCGGATACTCAAGACGTTAAATTAAAAACTTTTTCATATAATTCAGTAGTAAGAACGATTAAAACTAGATGTGAAACGACACACAAAGCATCTTTTCAAACAAAACATTTATACCTAGGTTTAGGTTGAAAACTATGGGCAAATATTTGTGTGACTAGATGAGTATTTGTTTCTGAGTCTGGGATGTTTTCTTCATATTTTTTCAACATTTAAGGTCCTATATCAGTGCAAGCCTAGTGCTCTTACCGCAGTTTTGCTCGTCTGAGTCATCGAAGCAGTCGCTGCGGTCGCCGTCGCACACCCAGCTCCTTGGGATACAGCCGTTCGCCCGGCGAGGGGAGCGGCAAGCGAACTCGTCCGCCGCGCATGTGTGCGCTGCTGCTGAGCAAAATTGATGTCTTACTAAAGATACCCACCGCTGGATGTAAGCTCATTATACTCAACCAATAAGCAACCAATCCAAATCTAAAGTATTTAGGCGAAAAGTTCACCAACGTACATCCAACCAATTAGATTCATAGGCCACTATGAAACTGTGTCAAAGTGACGTTTTAATTCAGTTGTTAAAAAGTTTGTTACGATTTGAATCATAACGTCACTTTGAAATAGTTCTATAGTCGCCTATAATTCAAATTGGTTGAATGTACATATGTATGTAATATACATATAGATAACATTCTAGTAACATTTACCTTTTTCAATTAAGGATTTATTAACTAAAATATAAACAATTAATGCCGTGCATAAAGAATATAGATATAAAACTGTACATAATAATCAAATTAGAAATGAACAACACGTTAAGCAGCTCCCAAACGAATCATTTTTAGTATTTAGTTCACAATTACAAATATTACAAATTAATATCAAAAAATAACAAGATCACATACTTTATACTGACCACTACTTATAACTAATTCATGGTGTAACTAAATGCATGCTCTGGTAAAGTTGTTGACATACTTCTGCAATTCAATGTTTTACATAACTATTGGCCAAAATTGCAATTTTTAAAAGATTTAAAAACGTATATCGTCACATGCATAGTGCTCTTACCGCAGTTTTGTTCGTCCGAGTCGTCGACGCAGTCTCTGTGGTCGCCGTCGCACACCCAGGTCCTCGGGATGCAGCCGTTGTCGCGGCGGTTGGACCGGCACGCGAACTCGTCCGCCGCGCAGCGGTGCTGATCTGCTTGACGAAAGATGTTCAAAGAGGATCAAAAGGAAAGGAAACTTTAAATCTATAATAGAGGCATGAATATTCTTAAAACACTTGAAAACTATACTAATTTAACATTTGTAAAAAAAAAATTAAACGGAAATTGAATGTGAATATTAAAGAATAAGAAAACCCTTTACCGGTCCAGAGTTTGAACTTTCAAGTGTAATGTTAATTATTTTGGGAGTTAGGGTTTATGTAGATTTTAATGATACTGGTAAAGAATGCTACCTTGTGGTACACATTTACCTCCTTTGGATTAAAGTAGCTGAAGTTCAGTGTTTCTAAAACTTTAATCTGTGATTATAAATATAGCAATGTATGTATTAAATTACACCATAATTCCGAAATATCAATGGATTCAAAGTACTTAAATTTACATTTTCTAAGCTATTAAAGCATTTCTCGTTTTTCATGCAACATCTATTAACTATAAACATAGTAATAGAATTGGAAAAGTAAATGAATACGAAAAACGTTTAGTGGCTTTGAAAGTGAATAGTAGATTGATAACCAAGGGTTGAAAGTGACCCATTTCACCCGAGATATTTCCGGCTCGAGGGAAAATGGGTAATTTCACACTCTACTTTTTATTTCGGCTTTGAGGAAAGTAAACTTAAGTAAGAGATGGAATATATTCGTGACGTAATAACGTTCAAATGTTCTTGTTTCGAACGGATGTTCGACGTTCAACCTCCAGTGTTCCATACATTGGGCCTAACTTGATCAAACTTTTATAATATTAACCATATGTGTCTTTTCTAGATGATGCCGAAACGTGAAAAAAAAGTGTCATGCTATGCTATCATGGCAATGTGGCGGGAGCAGAATAGAGGAATAATTTTAAATGTTGATGCCAAATTATATACCCGGCTATCTACCGGTTCAAATTAAGCTTTCCGAACAGGAAAGATGAAAAATACATATTTATTTTGATTAACTTATCTATTGTAAAAAATATGATACATATCAAGTTTGGAATCACATATACTTAATAGCAATTCCCAGCCAATTTAGGCCAAACTGTACCGCAAGGCACCGTTCTATGCCAGTATCGTTAAAACCTTAATAACTTCTAATTTAAAATGTAAACTAGGTATATTCTAATTCGGTAAGGAAGGCTTTCTTATGCCGTCATATTATCAAAATCTGGGACACTCAGTTTATCCATATTATTGAGATTTACAAGACCACGAAGTTATTATTTTTTACTAAGTACAACTAATAATTAATTGACCGGTTTAACTAAATTAAGGTTTTATCTAAGCTTATCAACTTAACATCATGTTTACAGACTATATACTGACCTCTACTGAGGCTTATTGTACGGTGACAAGGTTCACAAATCGTCAGTTTACTGCGTTGCTGATACCATCTACTTCCGCAATGAGTGTGTAACATAACTACTTAGATCAGGAATTTAGGAACCTATGTCAGTACAAGCCTAGTTAGTGCTCTTACCGCAGTTTTGTTCGTCCGAGCCGTCGACACAGTCCCCGTGGTCACCGTCGCACACCCAGCTCCTCGGGATGCAGCCGCTCGACCGGCGATTGGACGTGCACGCGAACTCGTCCGACGCGCAGTGGTGCTCAACTGCTGGTCAAGAATAAATGTCTGACCAAAATTGTTCACCGCTGTGTGTGAGCTCTTTATACTCAAGCTAATTAAAAGTATATACTAAAGGCACATGAAGTGTAATGTACGAATATTTAAGTATATATTGGTACATACACAAAAGTAACTGAAATAAATATCATAGAATCTTTGCGTTTATGTTCTAAAGCAATTTTTTATCAGTGGTCCTCGTAACCTAAAAAGATTTATTTTCTGGAAGCGATAACGTTATCTCAAAAACACCAATGGTGCGTAGTGATTGTTAAAGCGTATTGAAACGTGTGTTGCCATTTTTACTAGAATTTAACTATTATAACATTGTTATCACAAGGGTTATGCTCACCACGTGTCGTTTTGGCGTTTGGTGAATTATTCATAAATAAAAAAAGACATAAATCAAATAATCAAATTTTACGTAAAGGTTTGAAAATGCATGTTTTATGGTATATATGAGTTTAGAATATCATTTTTTGGAACGATTTTTATGTTTAAGTTGGTTTTAAAATGAATTGCGAATAACAAAAATAAAGCTTCATGTTATAAGGGTCCGAGTGCCTATTAACCTAAACTGCATGCATGACCAATGATGAATGAGATAAGATTTCTATAATATAATAAGTGTAACAAAAGATACAATCTGACATAACTTTTAAATTGGTTGTCAAAATAATAATGTCCTATTTTTAAGCGATTGTATGGGAAAAACGTAAGCGCTCTTAGCCCTTGGAGCGTCCGCGATTTTAGACTTCCATACATTAATACAGACAAACGGACAAAAAATAACAATAAGGTTATAATTTTTGACTACGAAACCCTAACTTGTAAACTACTAGACGAACACCGTGATATTTATCCTTACATAAAATTTAAATCGGTTAGGTGGTAGAAATATTATTTTTGACCAACCGCAACACTGTCACCGTCTTGCGTTTTTATTAAATTACCATTTGTTTAACCTTGGTTTGTACCTGTCCTGCTGGCAATGTCCACTTTGGGACTAAATAACATTAAATCTAATACTCAGTGCGGTACGAACTAGTCCACCAAATAGTGGTGCATGCTGCTAGACAAGAAATTATGTCTGACGAAAGATGTTTACTAGCTGGATGTAAGCTCCACGAGTATACTTAACCTGATACATTTTCACTATATAGTTTACTGTTTATGTGGAGTAAGCAAGCTGACCTATCAGTTTACCTATAAAAGAAACAGATGTAGACATCAAAGAAACCTCTGTCCATTTTACAACATGTTACTTCAGTTCTATATTGTATCATAAATCATTTATTTCAGAAAATGTTACATTACGACCTCTCGCAAACTTGAGGTAAATTCGCTGCCATATAGCCGATCTCTGTTTGTACATAACTCACACAGTTACGAGTATACATATGAAATAACTATCGATTATTTAACTACGAACGAATATACGAACGAATATATTTTGTCGTTTAACAAAACAGTTTGTATAACCAGATAAATTAACTATGTATACTTATCTAGATAAACACATATTCACTGTTAATGTCAAGATATATAAGATGTAGGTCCTTGTACTGTACCAATATTGTAAAGGAAATAAAAATATTGTGAATTTATTATAATTACGCGACATATAATAATGTTATTTCTGATACGAAATAAATGAGTACCTTCTGCTACTGCTAAATATGCATAAGTACCCAAAGTTAATTGATATTAATTTAACTCGTCCTATATGTATACATGAGTTGTCACAAATAACATATTGTTAGGGAGCTGAAAGAATATTATTTAAATTAACGATAAAAAATCTATGTTTCGACCCTGTTCCACGTTGTATGATTGAAAGCAAGAGATCGGTCCTTAAAGACTGAGATGTTGTGCCATTGAAATGTACGATGTTTGTGTATATATGAAAGCTAGGATAAAGAAGTTCATCCAAACACTCTAAAGAGGTTGTATGCTCACCGATTGAAGTTGTGGTGCTTGTGCCTGCAAAAGAGACAATAAATTAAATTAAGATTGCCAGCAGACATAATTCTCCGCGTTTTAATAAATTAAAACTTTCAACGCTTAGATTAATACTGACCACTACTAATACCCAATTATTTAACGGTGAAATCAAACAAGTTTTTCAACACACTTCTGCAATATTACCATCTAAAATAACTCCTAGCTATTTGTGTAATTTTTCAAGGTCGGTACAAGTCGGTGCTCTTACCGCAGTTTTGTTCGTCCGAGTCGTCGACGCAGTCTCTATGGTCACCGTCGCACACCCAGCTCCTAGGGATGCAGCCGTTCGACCGGCGATTGGACGTACACGCGAACTCATTCTCCGTGCAGGGGCGTTGTGCTGCTGAACGAGAAAAAGTAATTCGAATGATGTCCACTGCGGGCTTTTAGCTCCTTGTATTTAACCCGAAGTATTTACTAAAGGCGATTGGGAGCCTAACGTATTTGTGTCATTATGTCAGCCAAAAGACGTCCACTGCTAACCATAGGCCTTCCCGAAGGCTTTCCACTCAGACCGGTCTTGTGCTTTTCATATCCACCGCGGTACCGCGATCCTGACGAGGTCGTCACTCCATATTGTTGCAGGCCTACCTACAGCTCGTCTTCCGGTCCGGACGTATTTGTGTATATTATGTGTAATAACCAAGTTGGCCTGGGTTGTCACAGAATGGCCCCTTTTATAATTTATCGTTGCACGGGACGGCGCATTATTTCATTGTTTGCGCTTACATTTCTTTGTTAGTTACAAAGAGAAGATGTTTTGTTTTTTATGAAACAAAACTCGACCAATATTAAATCCTTAACTTATCCAAAAATTCAAAAATCAAACCAAATACGGGCCGTATGAATTGCCGCTAAACATAACAATAAATAAAAAAATCGATGGGATAAAAGAGAAGTCTTCTCCAATGGGTGTCTAAAATAACAATTTAGCATTAGTTGCACATTTTCAAGGTCAGTACAAGCCTAACTCCTCTTACCGCAGTTTAATTCGTCCGAGCCGTCATAGCAGTCTCCGTGGTCGCCATCGCACACCCAGCTCCTCGGTATACAGCCGCTGTCCCGGCGAGGGGAGCGGCACGCGAACTGCTCCGACGAGCAGTGCACTGTTGAATAAGAAAAAATGTCTGACCAAAGATCTCCACCGCTGTACCATCCACGAGTATACTGGACGTAGTTAAGCGAAAATGACTCAATCTACAAAACAAAATCGAAAGTGGAGCTAAGTATGCCACGATGGTCCTTAGGGTCTAGAATATCAATCAGCAAGAAGGTCCGGAAAATAATTGCGACAAGTTATTTTAACTTTTAATATACTATAGAGATTGTTTGATTGTAGGACGAGGGTGCATTCTCACCGGTTGAAGCATCTGTACGTGGACCTGAAAAAGAGATAATAATTCTAATTAAAATTGCTTTGACAAGCACACGGAAACGCGTTTCTATTCTTTGTTTTAACCAAGATTTTAATCACATACCTAAGATATATTATTGCCTTTGATATAAATTAAAGTTCCTATTGTTACCGTCCATAAGTTTTTTCTCGTAATTAATGCGAATCACAATGATTAACGGCTTAATTTAGAGTTCAGATTTCCGCTAGTCATATGTATTTTTCTTTGTTTTTATAAGAAGACAAAATGCTTAGAATAGTGTTAAATATTAACATTGAAGTAAAATACTTGAAACTAAGAAATAAGATAACAAGATCAGTAATACGGTTGTACGTTATTTTACAGACTGAATTTGTTTAGAATTTCATTTCATATAATTTTTTTCTCGTATTATCATTTCATAGAATAATCAATATGTAGAATAATTACTTTGAAGACATTTAAATCATCGTTTTTTATTTCAAATAAAAATCAATGTTTCTTTTTTCATATCATAGAATAGCAAATTAAATATTCTTTGTTCTAATATTATTTATTTAAAATATAAAAAAAATAACCTCGAAGGCTATGGCGGGAGCTTGCTTCGCTTCGCTCCCGCCATAGCCTTCTAACCTAACCTATTCAAGTCGGTTCTGCCCAGAGAGGTCTTGGTCGCTATTCGCTAAAAAACAAATATTTTGTTTGATAAGTTTGTGTAATGAAAAAATAAAATTATAAAATTCATTGAATTGATTTTCTGTGGAATGTGTTTCTTTCAAGTAAATAGTTTAAAAAATAATAATATTCGAAGCAAAAATACAAGGACCAAATAGTATATGAAACATTTTCTGTGAAACAAAATTCTGTAATTTTTCTGTCTGTAAAACAAGGGGACACCCAGTAATACTATTATTAAGGGTGCAAAAAAAACTTCGTTTTGTCAACATACTTCTGCAAGTAATAACTTAAATAACTACTTATTAAACGTGTCATTTAATTTATCAAGGTCAATACAAACGTCTTCTCGACAAACGACTGCTCTTACCGCAGTTTCGTTCGTCCGAGCCGTCCACGCAGTCTCCGTGGTCGCCGTCGCACACCCAGCTCCTCGGTATGCAGCCATTATCCCGGCGATTAGACGTGCATGCGAATTCGTACTCCGCGCAGTGCTGAGCTGCTGAACGAGAAATAATGTCTGAGGAATGTCCACTGAAGGTTGTATTGCCGTACTTCTACCTACCTAGTCCAAATAAAGTTCCGGAGTATTATTTTCTGCTATCTACCTTTTTATCAACACTCATGCGTTGCCCGGACTAATAGTTGTATTAAAGTTTATTGTTCTTAAAAAGTTAGTATATCATTGCCATTTTATGTTTAAAAGGTGGCAGATTATTGCAGCTGCCCCAAAAACAGTCGTCGTGTGCTGGGAACCAATTAAGAGTGAGCCAAGCGAGACCTAACATTGTGATCGTTTATTTTTAACATTAAGAACAGATGTCTCATCTTTATTCGTAACGCAAAAGGTATTATTGATACATATTGTAGCTAGATATCAGTTTCGACGTTTAACCATATTTAACATCTTGTTAAGGTTTAAATATGGAGTTATACTGCTCTGTCAAAAAAGTACCGGGAATTTGTAAATAAAAAAAGTCAATGCCAAAGATTTCAAAAAATAAAATGCTTTTTAGGTTGGTAGCACTGTCTTTAATTATACTACCTAATATGAGCGGTAAAAGTCCGCCATTTTAAATACAGCAGCTAGTTAAACCGGCAGACCTAAGAAGTTTTTCACGATTTTCATGATGGACGAAATTATCGAACAACGAGTTTGCCTTAAATTTTGTGTTGCGAACGGTATATCGTGTGTAGACTCGCTAAAAATGTTAGGTAAAGCCTATGGTGAGTCAATGTTATCAAAAACACGGGCCTAAGGATACAAAGCATTCAAGGAGACACCCCTCGTTCCGGACGACCGTCGACATCTTCTACGGACGAAAATATAGAAAAAAATCAGGAAATCGTACTCGATAATCTATGTGATCGACCATAAGCATTTTGAATGCGTTGTACAATATTCGTAGAATTAAGACGCTAGTCAAAAACAATTATAAGAGTCACTTCCATACCTACTACTTACCTAACTTAGTATTGTACAATGTTGTTGTTTAAAAAATAAAATCAATAAAAAATCTTTCTGGTACTTACTAGTAAAAAACCTCCAATGCATTCCAAAGATAGAATCAGCATAGGTATATAGCATAGGCAATAGGCATAGGCATACGTATAGGAATATTAGTAACTCGCACAGTTTGACAAGCAAAACAATTACTAATTAGGTACATATTTAATTCTTTTTTGGGGTAGCCCTGCTGCCTACCCCAATCTGGATACGAAGGCATGAGTTTGTATGCTCGTTATTATCTTTTAAATCTTTCATAATATTTTAGAACATTTTACTACTTGATTAATTTTTGAACGTGGCGTGAATGAAAAGCTGTTATCGCTCGCTCCTACCTCAAACCTATAAACCATTCCTTTTCACCCAAAACTGCAGTGTAAGCACCTTGTACTGTCATCATAATCACGTCAGCCGAAAGACGTTCACTGCTGGACATAGGCCTCCCCCAAGGCTCTCCACTCAGATCGGTATTGTGTCGGTATGCGAAAAGTCGCATCCACCGCGTTCCCGCGATCCTTACAAGGTCGTCACTCCATCTTGTTGGAGGTCTACCTACAGCTCGTCTCCCGGTCCGCGGACGCCACTCAAGAACCCTTTAACCCCATCAGCCATCAGTTCTGCGAGCAATGTGCCCCGACCACTGCCATTTAAGTTTAGCTCTTCTTCGGGCTATGTCGGTAACCTTAGTTCTATTGCGGATATCATCATTTTTGAGTCTATCACGCAGAGAAACCCCGAGCATAGCCCCTCTCCATAGCCCTCTAAGTGAGTTTGAGCTTCCTTATGAGGCCCATTGTTAGCGCCCACATCTTAGATCCATAAGTCATCATTGGCAACACACACTGGTCAAAGACTTTTGACTTCAAACACTGCGGTAATTTGGACGAAAAGGTGCTGCGAAGCTTCCCGAACGCTGCCCAGCCGAGCTGGCTATAGTACTGTAGATCACATACATGCGTTGCGGCAGGTTATACAGAAGACCATGTACTGAATTCAAAGTATTTACTAAAGGCATTGGAAGTGATACGTATTTGTATATATGGTTGCGTGGAATAACTGAGCTAGCCCCTTTTATAGTTGACCTTTGCACGGCACAGCGCGCCACGTTTACCATAACGGTTAAAAAGGAAACCTAAATGCTTTAATATGCCATTAAATCACTTTGTTGGTTGCTTCAACAAAGAACAGACTTAAAGTTAGTTAAAAACCTCCTCTTACCGCAGTTCCGTTCGTCCGAGCCGTCGTAGCAGTCTCCGTGGTCGCCGTCGCACACCCAGCTCCTCGGGATGCAGCCGTTTGACCGGCGAGGGGAGCGGCACGCGAATTCGCTCGACGAGCATTGCGCTGTTCGACAAGAAATAATATCTGACGAAAGATGTCCACCGCTGGATGTTTCTAAGCTCCTAACAAGTACACTTAACTTAATCAAAAGATGACACTATATATACAGACACAGCGAGCGTAACGTCTCATATCAGCTAACGTACAAATTAAAGGGATGTAGACATCATAAAAACCTCTATTTATTTTCTAATATATTACTTCTATTAACTTCATTAATCTTTAATTTCATTCTTTTTTATTAATAATGTCCTCTTGAGAACTTTAGGTGAATTAGCTCCCAACTGGGTGAATTGCAAAAATTGGATCAGTTAAAAAAAGGCCCTTGACTTTTTCCTTTGTGTAACGAAGATTAGTCAATTATGATGATATTATGAATAATTTTAGTTACACAAAGGAAAAACAATGGAAGAAAGTTAACGTTATCTCAATTAACTCCCTAGCTATGTACAATATTTTAGCAATTCACCCAAATAGCCGATCTTTGTACATAATTCACACAGTGTCACAGTTGCATAAAACTGTCAATTATTTAACTCTTTTCGAGTAACTGAAACAATATAATTTTGTCACTATCAACTGATAAACAGTTTGAATAACTGGACGGATAAAATATGTTTATGTAACATTTTTGACATCAAGACACATAAGATGTATGTACCAGTGTACCGATATCGTAAAGGGCTCAGGTGTTAGAGGATTAAATTAAAGTGCGCATAACATAATACCCCGAGTTATCTGATTTTAATAAAACCCTTTCTATCTCCGTGAATTCTAACAATAAAATTTAACTTTTATGGTGGCTAAAATAAATAAATTTGAATTGAAATTCATATTTTGAGGTTTCGACCCTGTTTCAGATTTTATCATTGCAGGCATGAGATCGGCCTTTGAAGACTGAGATTTTGTGCCATTGAAATGTGCAACGTGAGAAAACTAGGATTAAGGAGTTTATCCAAACACTGGAAAGAGATTGTAATTTGCTGTTCATACGTTCATTCTCACCGGTTGACGCCTCAGTTGTGCTGCTTGTGGAGCCTGTGCCTGAAAAGGGGAGAATGAGCCCAATTAATTTTTGAACGTAGGTATGAGCGAAACAGAGCGATCGAAGAGCACACGGCACTGCAATCGATGTGAACGAGACAAATAGTACCTATCTATTTCAAAGCCTGTCCTTCTTAGATCTCAAAATTTGTTTCGGAGAAAAGGAACTAAAATACCGAACTAGTTCCTTTGACAGATTGATCGAGACCGGAGCGCTCCCTTTAAAGACCGAGCGGGTGTAACTCTAACTAGTTACTACTGTTTAAGCTATTTGTGTTAATTTAAGGTCGGTACAAGCGTAGTGCTCTTACCGCACTGGCGCTCGTCCGAGTCATCGAGGCAGTCTCTGTGGTCGCCGTCGCACACCCAGTGCCTCGGGATGCAGCCGTCCGACCGGCGATTGGACGTACACGCGAACTCGTCCGCCGCGCAGCCTCGCTGTCCTGATGAACAGGAAATAATGTCTGTCAAAGGATGTTCACTGAGGGCTGTAAGCTCCATTTACCCGATCCGAAGTATTCACTTTAGGCATAGGGAAGTGCAAAGTATTTGTGTATATGTGGAATAACTGAGGTGGCCCCTTTTATAATTTATCGTTGCACGGCACGGCGCGCAGCATTTATATCATCAAGGATAAGAAGAAAACTTAAATGCTTTCATGATTTGCCGTTCAGTCACTTATTTGGTTAATTTTACAAATCGCAGATGTCATGTTCGTAAAGAAACAGCGAATACTCGAAATATTTTAAATGGTTCCCTCTGTTTACGCATAATTTTTTTAGTCATATTTTAGAATTGCATAATTTGTTTAAGCCGAATTGTTTTCTGCAGAATTTGTTCTCGCATAATTTGATGTCGCCGAATTCTATCACGCTTAACCAATTGTAGCCGTATTGGTTTTACGCTTATTTTCTGAAATCCGAATAGTAATTTTTCAGAAAATTACTTACGCATTAATTAGTTTCGCAGAAAGTTAGTTTTCGCATAAGCTTATTTCGCTGAATTAATACATATGTTTCCTGTAGTATGGATCCCTATGGATGTAATATTACACATAAACCATGATTAGTTAGTATTTTAGTTTTATTTATTATTATTATTTAATATTAACATAACCTATTTAATAATGACCTAACCGAAGAGATTCGCCTTATGTCCCGCTACCTGTGGCGGTGTCGACGGGGCTCTGGTACGCGGATCCTCTTTCCCATGTAGTTTGGCTCTTCGCGCCTGGACACAACTCTATCCTAACCTTATCCAATTTATGTACAATATAATTTTCCTTTCTACATTATAATGACAACGTTACTTAAATAATTATATTAGTTAACTGTTTAGCAATTTGAACAACCAGACAGATGAAATATGTTATTAAGATGTTATGGACATCTTAATAAGAATATTTCTATAATAAACATAATTTTGTCACCAACAGTTTAACAGTTTGAATAACTGTACAGATAATAGTAGCTTTTGTGACTGTACATAATGAAGGGCATTAAACACGAGTGTCGGTTTAATAATAACATCACACAAGTGTTTTAATGCCTAATTATGTACCTAGTATTTACATACACTACTTTCTCTACCCACATTATCATAAGCCTCCATGACGCATTCAGGAGCCGTATATTATGACCGGCATTGCGGCGTTGTTCAGGGCCACTAACATTTTTTACTAACTAACACAATTATTTAATGACGTGTTGCTTTGTCACGTATATCAGCAGGCGTCGCCGAAATATCTATGTATATCATCTTGACCGCTCATTTTGTGGTTTAAATTCAACAAATCGAATAACTTTATATAACAAAACAAATTTTTAACCGGAAATGGCGGTAATAAATAGATTGAAAAGTTTTCTGTCATAGTTTTTCTTTTAATAAAGAGACAAACTAGAGTCGGCTCCATCTATCATATCATATCATTCTATACCTTACTTAAGTGTGACATTTGTCAAATTTGTATGCTAATTGAAAATTCATTTCGATCTAGACGTCATCTCGACTGATATTAGAACAGTGGTCAAATCAAATTTATTTGTTTTTCAGAGTTGTTCGAAATTGGAATGAAATAATATCATCGAAATCGATGTTTTTATTCAGCAATAATAACATTTTTACAGGTAAGGAATTTGTTCTAACAAAACAGAATATTTTTATGGTGGTCATAATGTGCGGTTCTTGAACGCATCATGGAGGGATTATGATATTTGGATAGATAAAATATGTTTATCTATTATAGACTCAGTCACTTTCGACGTCAAGACACATAAAATGTATGTACCAGTCATTGTACCGATGTTGTAAAGGGCTCAGGTGTTAGAGGAGTAAATTAAAGTCCGCATAAAAACATCCCGAGTCATCTGATTTCAATTAAACCCTACCTATTTCCATGAATTCTAACAATGATATTCAAATTTAAGGTAGCTAAAATAATATTATTTTAATTGAAATTTATATTTATATATTTCGACCCTTCGATTCAGATTTTATCATTGCAGGCATGAGATCGGCCGTTGAAGACTGGGATGTTGTGCCATTGAAATGTGCAATGTGCAATGTTGTAGTTTGCTATTCAGAAGTTCGTTCTCACCGGTTGAAGCCTCTGTTGAGTAAATAACCAGGTCCCCCTCCACCTCTGTTGTGCTGCTTGTAGAGCCTGTGCCTGAAAAAAAGACAAGCAGTCCAATTAAAATAACATTTACAAGTACAGTGTACTACCCCTACTTTAGTGCAATGTCATAATAAACTTCAAACTGAACTTCAAATGACAAGTATGAAAATAACAATATCAGTCACAATGACAAGGTTCCAAGTATGCTTAACATTTTTAAACGGTGACTGTACATGAAAACGCGTTACTTACTACGCGATGTTCTTAACTACAAATTTGATTACATAACTAAGGGTTTTCATTACCTTCGGTATAAATTAAAGTATCGATTTTTACCGTCCACAAGTTTTTTCTGAAAATGAGTAGGTTTTAAAAGGAATAATTTTAGCTTAGATTTCCGCTAGTGGTATTTGTTTGTGTTTAAATAAATTTATAACTTTTTATGTCACCATGCAAGAAAGCTCTTTAAAATGCTGAGGTAGGTTAACAATACAGTAAAAAAATTAAAATTATAAAGTAAGAGAACAGCACCATATGACACAGCATCAAACTTAAAACTGACCACTATTACTTCCCTATTCTTAAGGGTAACAATTAAATTAATGTTTTATGAACAAACCTCTCCAATTAAGGATTTGAAATACTACTACTACTATTACTTATTAAGCTATTTGTGTCATTTTAAGGTCGGTACAAGCGTAGTTCTCTTACCGCACTGGCGCTCGTCCGAGTCGTCGACGCAGTCTCTGTGGTCGCCGTCGCACACCCATCTCTTCGGGATGCAGCCGTCCGACCGGCGATTAGACGTACACGCGAACTCGTCCGCCGCGCAGCCTCGCTGTCCTGATGGACAGGAAATAATGTCTGACAAAGGATGTTCACTGACGGCTGTCAGCTCCTTGTACTCAACCTAAAGTATTTACTTAGGCATTGGAAAGTGCAGAGTGTTTGTGTGTATGTGGAATAACCGAGGTGGCCCCTTTTATAATTTACCGTTGCACGGCACGGCGCGCCACATTTCTATTTCGAAGAAGGAAACCTATATGCGATAAGCATCACATTTTATAAAATGTTATCAGAAAAAAACGTCGTCTGCAATGGGTGTCTAAAATAACCATATAGCATTAGTTGTAATTTTTCAAGGCCAGTACAAGCTTAGTCCTCTTACCGCAGTTCTGTTCGTCCGAGCCGTCGTAGCAGTCTCCGTGGTCGCCGTCGCACACCCAGCTCCTCGGGATGCAGCCGTTTGACCGGCGAGGGGACGTACACGCGAACTCGCCCACCGGGCAGTTCGCTGTTCGAAAAGAAATAATGTCTGACGAAAGATTCCACGCCCTGGATGTTACTCAGCTCCTTACGAGTATACTTAACCCGATCAATATATGTCACTACATATGTATACATGCAGGCACAGGGAGTGTAACGTATTTTTATTTGTAGCTCTAGTATCAGAAACAAACGAATATATTTTTTGTCGTATGTATATACAGTATAGTGACACCGTTACTTAAATAATGAAAATGAAATATGTTTATTTAGATGAACTTATACATTGTCGACGTCAAGATGTAGGGTAGGGCCACCAAAAGATGAACGATTAAGCGACTACACCAACTTAAGACAGTTTATTCTTAGTGAAACGAATAAATTTCTCCCTGTTTAATTGTTTTATTTGGTACATTATATGATCTAGATTGAAGATGACTATTTTAAAGCCACACCATTATAACACAGTATTTTTCAAAAAAATCTTGATACCAAAAATGTGCCGATTTGTCCAAAAGATGATCAGAATTACGGATTCAGACTAAGTAGTACCATTGTAATTATGAAATATGTTTAAAAAATTACTGACTGCTGAGTTTCTTGCGGCGTTTCTTCTCAGCAGTGGTCTCCTCTTGGGAAGCGCTGGTAGATTCTTGACGTGTAAATGTGCCCGAGCGGCCTACTTTTTTATATATTTAATTGTTTTAATTTATAATATAATATTATTTACCTTCCTATTTTGTGTTTCAAAAAGAAGAATTAACTAGTATTTTTAAGAAATAATCATAACCATAATACTTACTTATCTTTTGATAAAACAACGAAAATAAAATATATATTTGGTAAAATTAAATCAAACAATGAGGCAAATAAACATGTACACAATATAAAGTTCCATTTCTAGCCAGAGTTTTGCGTCTAGCGGTTTAGCAGTAAAAACGTAACAAACCGACTAACAGATCTTTCACATTTATAATATTAGTAAATGTTTCCATAAACACTAGTAGTTTTCATATTACCATAGATAAAAGAATATTACATAACATCGCCTAAAAGTTGAACGACTGAATTTACTTGGTTCAACTTTAATACACAGAATTTATGAAATGAACGAACAAAAACCAATAAGAGTTCACCTATTGGAATAGAATTCAAAAAATCAACTAGTTTTAATTCGTTCAAGTACTAGGCATACATTTTATTATTGATGGTTTTCATAGTATTTAATTGAAACTCCAAAATCGTTGCATTAGACATCAAAAGTTACTTTGGTTATTTTGGTTTAAAAATAGAAAATAGAAGATAGAATAATAGAAAATAGAAGATAATTTAATGATCACTATACGTTATTAAGTTTCCATCTGTCATTTCAGGACCATTTATAAAGACGGTTTAAAAAAAGCACGCCTCGCCTAGTAGCTGAACACCGTTCAAGTATTGGCTTAGGTACACATTTTGAAACCATTACTTACGGCATATTACTTGTTAACTAACAAAAAAAAACGTATAAATACTATAAAAGAGAGGTTAATCAAGAATACATACCTAGCAAATCCTTATAATTATGGCAATTATTTAATTTCATACGTAATAAAAAGCTTAAATTTAGAGTGCAATGTCATTAACTATTTTCCCACACTGGAGACGTTTTCACCGGCAAGCTTCAGAACGATGACCTATCACGGCCATGGGTGTGACGCAAGTTTCAGTTAGAATTTTAATTTTTTTTCTATTTTATTCTAATTATGTGATTATTTTGGTCGAGTGTTCAGCTTTTAGGTGGCGTTCATCTTTTTGTGCCCCTACCCTATGTACCATGCTAGTGGATTAAATTAAACTGCGCAAAACAAATAATTATCCCGAGTTATCTGATTTTAAATTAACCTTTCATATCTCCACAAACTCAAGTCTTTAAGTTAGCTGAAAGAATATTATTTCAATTGAAATTTATATTTCGATATTACGACCTTGATCCAGGATTTATCATTGCAAGCGAGAGATCAGTCTTTGAAGATTTAGATGTTGTGCCAATGTAATAAACAGTGTTTGTGTACATTATGAAAACTAGAATATAGAAGTTCATCGAAATACTCAAAAGAGATTGCAGTTTGCAATTTATTAGTTCATTCTCACCGGGAGAAATTGTTGTGGAGCTTGGGGTGCTTGTACCTGAAAATGAGACAGTAAGTCAAATTAAAATAGCATTGACAAGTTCATGGAAACTGGTAACTAAACTTTGCTCTTAACTAAAATTTTCATTACATAACTAGGGGTTTTAACTTTCTCTGATAGATATAAAAGTTCTTTAAGTAGGTACCATAAATTTTACCTCATAATTAGTTTGAATTATAACGTTACAAGGTTTAGAGGTCGGGTTTCCGCTAGTCATTTTTGTCTGTGTTTTAATAAATTTATAACGTTTTATGTCATTATGTATGAAAACAGTTTGCAATGTTTACAATAGGAATTTAATTAAAATTAAAATTAAATATATACATGATATAAGAAAACAGTAGATAACAACACCACGTGATACAATACCGAACTTAATACTGACCACTAGGTACTAATACTTTTTTTATGGGTGCAGATAACATACTTCTGCAATTATAGTCTTAAATAACTACTTACGAGGGGCATTCAATAAAAACTGAGATTGAGATGCAAACTCTTTGAATATTAGACGACGCGCTGGCCTAGTTGGTAGTGACCCTGTCTACGAAGCTAGCGGTCCTCGGTTCAAATCCCGGTAAGTGCAGATGTTTGTGTGATGAGCGCGAATATTTGTTCCTGAGTCATGGATGTTTTCTATGTATTTAAGTATATATTTCTCTATATAAGTATTTATATCGTTGTCTAGTACCTAACCATAGCACAAGCCTAGAGCTTAGTTTGGGACTAGGTCAATTGGTGTGACATTGTCCCCTGATATTTATTATTAGGAAATTAATTACTGGCCGGTAAATCTGATCTATCTAGCTGATTATCAAATACTTGTTTGAATTATTTTTCCACGGACCAAGTCAATTTAGATTTGCGGGACACTTTAGGGTCTAATGCTCCTCCATATTCGACAGTCGCACATTGGTGCGCCGAATTTACACGTGGAAGAACATCGACCATGGACGACCCCCACTCCGGACGCCCTACTACAACAGCAGTAACTGAATAAATTGTGAAAAAAGTCGTTCGTTTTATTGCTGAAAATGTAAAGATTTTAACGGGGAGCGTGCATAATGTTTTACATGAACGCTTGGGTATGAAAAAGGTATCTTCGCGTTGGGTAAAAATAATGCTTACTGACACGCAAAAACAAACTAGATTCGAGATTTGTCAAGAAGCTTTGGAACTGATACAGCAAGACCGGAAACTTTTTTTGGCGCGATTTATAACAATGGACGAAACATGGCTCCATCATTATGACCCTGAAACGAAAACGCAGTCTGTGACATGGAAAAGGCCATCATCTGCCGGTAAGTTCATGGGATCTTTTTTTTGGGATGGTAAAGGGGTAGTAATGATTGAGTATCTCGAGCATGGAGCCACTATTACGGGCACTTTATATGCCAAACAAATAGCAACATTGCGCAATGAGATCCACGAAAAACGGCGAAGTAAACTCTCGAAAGTTGTGCTGTTCCACCAGGACAATGCACCGGCACACAAGTCCGCCGTTGCAATGGCTGCATTTCGTAATGCTGGGTTCGATATTCTTAAGCATCCTCAGTATTCACCAGATCTTGCCCCCAGTGATTTCTACCTATTTCCGAGATTGAAAGAATACCTGAGAGGCCATAAATCTGAAGACGACGACGCGGTAGTCGCTGCTGTACAAGATTTTTTAAGTACTCAAGATCTTTTTAAAATATGGAATTTTAAGTTAAGACAACAGATATACTAAGTGTATTATGCTCGAAGGTGACTATGTCGAAAAATAAAATGACATTTAATAAAAGTTGTTCTCACTTTTTATTGAACGCACCTCTTATCAAGCTATTTGTAGTTTTTTTAAGGTGAGTATAAGCCTAGTGCTCTTACCGCAGTTAAGTTCGTCTGACCCGTCGTAGCAGTCTCCGTGGTCGCCGTCGCACACCCAGCTCCTCGGGATGCAGCCGTTTGACCGGCGAGGGGAGCGGCACGCGAACTGGTCCGCCGAGCAGTGCTCTGTTGGACAAGAAATAATGCCTGACGAAAGAGGTCCATCGCTGGATGTACCTAACGAGTATACTGTATCTAAACAAATAGGTCACTTCATATACAGGCACAGGGAGCGTAACGTATTTCTATTTATGGGTTTAGGGGCCGTAGCCAAGATGCAAACGCCACTACAGTTTATCTTTCCTATCACTAAAAATCTAGGGGATGACATTCTCGTACATTTCGATAAGCCTCATGATCAGCTGTCATCCCATACATTTCGGGCCATAGAAAAGAAAAACGTTAGTAGCGTTTCCACGTTGGCTAGGGCCCTAGTTTACGTAGGTACGTAAGAAACGGAAGTAGAGACCGTAGAAACTTTATATACAATATGTTCCTACTATATCATAAATCCTTTATTCAATAAAAAAACAATTATCGCCCGCTCCCAAACTTTAGGTAAATTACGTGTTGTTTGCGATAATTGCCTGCACCCAGGAGCACCTCCTTACAGCGCCAAACTCAAAACTAGTCCACAATCGTATCCAAGCCCTAAACAGGCTTGGTAGGCACAACAAAGTGAAACTGATGTGGATTCCATGACACGACCGGGACAGGCTTTGCCGGATATGAAGCCGCGGACGAGTTGGCAAGGGAAGGGTCCAAGAGCGCATTCAAATTCAAAATTCAAATTCAATTTATGACAACACATATTTTAGAATGTGAGGCGAAAGTGTGGAAACAATGATACACTTATTGTGTGAATGTGATGCCCTCGCCGGAGTAAGAATGAAAATCACAAAAAGATCCCATAGGGTCGAAGTGTATCCGTAAGGGTCCCGTCATTAAGATAAGATAAGATAAGGTATATTACTCACATAACTAGGTGCCTTAATTATTAACTTTGTAGGTCTTTTCTAGTACACTCAGGAGCAAAAATACCGGGTCAGAGTGCGTTTTTCATACAAACGAGACTATTTCGAAGCTTTGGTTCCTCGCCAGCAGTTGTCAAAAGTTCTTAAGATACCTAACTGATCGCACAATCAGTTAAGACCACAGCGGGAGAGTTTGGGTCAGCACTTGGATTTCCTTACATATTATTGCCATTTTAGATGTTTTTCTGAACATGCACAATTCCGGCGTTAACCGCAGATTCATTCAGTTGGGTATCCTAGGCACTCTGGAAGTCCTGTATCGATGCTCGGGGTATTAAAAGCATTCCCAAGCGAGGAAACAAGGCTTCGAAATAGCCTCTTTAGTATGAAAAAGGCACTCTGACCCGTTTTTTTGCTCCTGAGTGATTTAGAAACCAACAAACATATATTTTTAGGTAACTGTTTAACATTTAAAATAACCAGAAAAATATATTTATCCAGCTAGATATATTTATTCACTTTCGACGTCAAGATATATAAAACGCATGAACCAGTAGTTGATGTATGAGTATCTGCACGATGCGGCAGCGTGATTTTCTACGGCGTCGCGTCGTAACACGTTAACGACGCCGTGCCGTGGTGATGTGGCCAGGCCATAAGTCGTATCATGGCTATATTTACCACCTGTTAATTTTTGGCCGAAATCATTATTTGCTTCTATCTCGTATTTACGACGTTTTAACCCTTAGACGAATAAATAGGTAGGTACGGGAGCCTGCCGTTTGGCAAAAATATGTTTAATGTATCGTTTCCCAACTTTTTCATTTGCCAACCCAATGTTATATTATTTATTCAGGATTTATTTTAGTACCATCGTGTAGAACCCTATAGGTTAGGTTAGGTTAGTTATTATAACATACTGTAATATTTACGGTTACAGAAAACAAAGCGGGTTGGCAAAATGAACCGGTTGGGAAACGATACATTTGGCAAACATATTTCGCCGAAACAAAGGTAACCCAGGTAGGTACTTAGTGGGTTTTTTGTTCGATAGTCCACAAGATTTCTACTAAGCTCGTGGGTATTTCGGTTGCCCTACACTTTTGCTGTTCACCCATGCCCGGCCTTACGCACTCGCAATCGACTTCAAAGTGGAACAATCGTTCCTTTTTCTAAGCAGACTCGCCTTCGGGCTGTCAAAATGAAAACGATTGCGATTGCAAGCGCAAAGCAATAAGCCTGCTGATTGACGACTTACGCAAGCTTAGCTTATTATTTTCGGTGCAGTACGAGTGTGTTTATGAATCAGACAAATGCTTACGGCAATTTTGTTCGTCCGTGCCGCGGCTGTCGTGGCAGTCGTTGGTGCCGTCGCACTTCCAACTGATGGGTATGCACCTGCCATTATCGCACGCAAAATGGTCTGCCGGACAAGACCTTGGTGATCCTGGGAAGAAAAAACAAATGTGTTTATTTATTCCTATCGCAACTCTTTTCAGTACGCAAAAATACACAAAGTACACAACATAGCCCTCTTTGATAAACGTACTACATATAAACTTATTGTAGCAAAAGTATACTTTGGCGCTTTATACTACATATAAACTTATTGTAGCAAAAGTATACTTTGCGCTTTATGTCAAATTCAAATGTAATAACGACAGATAAGGACAGAGCATGTTATTTCAAGTGCACTTTAGCTATTATTTTTTTATTTTAGGGTTCACTACATTTTAATTTTAAACTATTCTCAATTGTAAACATATCAGATTTAAAAAAAAGGGTAGATAAAGGAAAAATTTGGACTTCGTCGTTCTTCTTTTTTACTGGCAATAAACCGACGATTTACTGTTTTTTTAGATTTATGGACTATTTATATTAAGTTCCATTTATTTTTTATATCAATCTGCCTGCGGCTTGGAACCAAGATCCGTGTGCCTCATTCTTGCAACTTTGGCAAGGAGGTGGATGAGCTTGGTAGATATGGTCTTTCTTGTTCAAGATATGCCGGCCGCTTGTTTTGCCACGGTGCCATCAATGATCTGATCCGTCGTTCGCTTGCCATCGCCTTGTACCTGTTGTCTTAGAACCAGCTGGTATAATCAAAAACGATGGTAAACGCTCCGACGGAGCTACATTGGTGCCGTGGAAGCTTGGTAGGGCTCCGGTGTGGGACGCAACTTGTGTCGACACTTTTGCCCTATCACACGTACAAGTAACCCGAAATCAGGCCGGCGCAGCAGCTGATCAGGCCCAGACCCTCAAGCGTCGCAAATATTCGTCATTAATTAATGATTACGAATTCGCGGCGCTTGCAGTGGAGACTGGGACCTTGGTCTGCTGACATGAAACTTTTTATAAAGAACCTGTCTGCCAAGCTTATCGACGCCTCCGGGGATCCCAGAGCTGGCGATTACCTCTCCTAAAGGATAGTAGGTTAGTTAAACCTATCAAGGAGAGGCAACGCAGCCAGCATTATGGGTACAATGCCGCGAACAGATTTATTAGAGGGGATATTTTTTTTGTTAATTAATGCTTCCTGTCCTGCAGATAATGTTTTATTCTTTTTAATGAGGTTTAACAGAAATACTGTGACAATTTTCAGCTGAGAGCAATTTTTAGATGACCGCTATGTTACGGCATTCTATGAAAAACAATATATAAAACTGGGTTAAAGATAGATCGCGATTATTTATTAGGTAAGTATTATTTCAAACATTAAAAAAATATTAGGCACTAAAATAAAAACACCGTATAGGTAATCGATAATTGTACAAAACGGTTCAACATTTGAGACAAAAGACTATGAAACATCTATTTTAAATGTTGTACATAAAACAGTAGCCACTTTTGGTTATCTGTGAAATTGTAATAAATTTTAATCAAATTGGGATCAGTGGGCAGATCATCATAGTCTTAACCAACTTGCATTACTCGACGGACGTACTTAGATATTAGGTATTAACCGGCGAGTTTAGGTTACCACTTCAATCGGCCGATCGATCATTCGACTAAAAACGGTTTAAGAGAATAACATCTTTAAAGGCATACATACAAATGCAGACAGATAATGATGGATGAACTTAGCACAAGACCGGGCAGAGAATGGGTTGGTGGAGGCAAAAATGATGTCAAAAATGGCTAACACGCCTGCTACTCTACTTATATCGAAAAAAGAGATTAGGCACAACACGATTCAAATGAAAACGAGTTAAAATATACAAGAGAGATTACAATTATAGCCATTCATATCCATAGCAGAGGACCGATCGTTGTGGAAAACCTTGGGGAAGGCCTTTGTCCAGCAGTGGACGTCTTGCGGCTGATAATGATGATGATGATATCCATCAATTTGAGCGACGGACGGGGCACGCCACCGTCGTGTTTTTAAAGCATAATGTAAGACCAAACTGACGTATCATTTTCCAAATCTAATGTCTAATGAAATAAATCACTTCATTTTGTTACCTACCTTTTTGATACTTAAGCAAAGAAAGTACCTAAGTAAGTACCAACGCAGTAAGTACACTTACCGCAGTTTTGTTCGTCCGAGCCGTCGTAGCAGTCATTGGTGTCACCGTCACACACCCACCGCAGCGGGATGCAGCCGTTCGACCGGCGAGGGGAGCGGCACGCGAACTCGTCCGCCGCGCATGTGTGCGCTGCTGCTGGGCAACATTATAATGTCTTACGAAAGATATCCACTGCTGAGTGTAACTCCTTATTCTCAGCCCGACCAAATTTATGAACTTTAGGCTCAGTATGTGAGTTTATGAGAGTTAAATTAACTGAACTAATGTTTGTTTAAAAGCCAATCAGTCGACAGTTTTTGTTAGTTTAAAGAAAAACTAAAGAAGACAACATGTTTGATTTATTTAGTACTTAAGATTTCCAATTAAACAAAGGTATTGGTTACTTTAGTTCTTCTTGTTGTAAACATAGCATTTGAACGCCCCAAAGTGTGTACCATATTTTACTCGTTAGTCATAACATATCCAACCCTAACTTAACCAATTGCGGGGTCTCTACTGCTACTTTTAGCCCTAGGGGACACGGAGAAACAATCGAACCTACTTTTTAAAAGGCAGCGGAACAGGTGATTACTGTTTAGAAATTAGTGCATAATATGTTACATGGTTTCTTTTTTTTTATAAAAAAACCGCAAGCGTGTTTGATTATATGACCACGTATGCGCTCAGTCACTTACGGCAGTTTTGTTCGTCCGACTCGTCGTAGCAGTCATGGTGGTCGCCGTCGCACACCCAGCTCCTCGGGATGCAGCCGCTCGACCGGCGAGGGGAGTGGCACGCGAACTGTCCCGCCGGGCAGTACACTTTTGGACAAAAAATAATGTCTGCCGAAAGGTGTCCACCGCTGGATATACATCTATATGTAGACTATACAGGGTGGAAAGTTGAGATGGGGAAGTAAGGGCAGCTACTAGACCCGTTGCTGCCTACGCGAAAATGCTTTTAAGAGACCTTTACTAACTTATTAAGTGATGACAATCTACATTCACAGATTTTTGATAAAATGTAGAGTGAGCGACAAAACTCGAGTTTTATATTGATAACACTTAAATAGTAATGTTTCAATCTTCCCCCGTCTTTGAAAATCATAGAAAGAAAACATATTCCCAAACTTAAAAAAATATTAACGTTAGGTTTATTTAATGACCTAATCACGATAAATAAAATAGTAACTAAGAAGTATAAATTAAACGTTTATTATAAAATGTATCAGTAGGAACTTAAACATGTCGCGTCGCGCTACTAGCGCCGCTGGTGGAATACTAGGATAGTAATTGTACTTAGTTTTTTTTTTTTTTTTTTTAATAAATATCAGGGGACAATGTCACACCAATTGACTTAGTCCCAAACTAAGCTCTAGGCTTGTACTATGGGTACTAGATAACCATATAAATACTTATATAGAGAAATATATATTTAAATACATAGAAAACATCCATGACTCAGGAACAAATATTGGCGCTCATCACACAAACATCTGCCCTTACCGGGATTTGAACCCAGGACCGCTAGCTTCGTAGGCAGGGTCACTACCAACTAGGCCAGCGCGTCGTCAACACACGCAACGCCGCCACGTTGCACACAAATAAATTAGGACGGGAACCGTGAAGTGGTTAACTTTGTTGTTATATTGGTGGACCTGGCTGACAGGTTAGCCAACCGTAATCGATTTGGCGGGAGGGAATACTTGCCCGCCAAGGGATTCTGAAATTGGCTTCAACCGAGAAAGGACGTGCACACCTCGTGCTGAAAACGCCACGTTTCCTGAAGGCTTATGCCTGAAAGCTTATTAAATTAGTTGATTCCTATCGCTCAGTATTAAACAGTTTTTGTCCATTTAAATCTGTAACCAATTTGATTAAACTACAAGTTTACATTCAACGTCTTATTTGAAACGTATGGGAGATCCTGACAAGTTTCCCGTTGACCACTCGTCAAATATAAATCTGTTTTTAGGTACTTACATAAGTTCTAAACTTGTACAATTTATGATTAGGGACGTAAAGTAAGTAAAGATATTTCAGCCTGTTAAAAACGCTTCTAAAGCACCAAAATCCGCGATTGAAAATAAGACGCCTTATCCCATCTGCGTAACAGTAGGTACCGGTTAACTGGGGGTACTTTGATTTACGGGGTAACATTGACCGACCTTAAAACGATAACTATTTTAGTTGTTATCTTCTTAAATTGTTGAAGTCATTATATAACTGTATGAGTAGCTCAGTCCTGATGAAACATTTAATAGAATAATTAAATATTAAAGATAGTTTTTGGGGTGGCCAATGTTACCCCGTAAATCAAAGTACCCCCATTCTACGGTACTTATTTGGTTTTCTAATATTTAAAATTTAAGTAAGTCTGTGACTTAGTTTCCTACACAGATTACTAAGTTTTTGGTAATTTTTTTGCATTTTAAATACAAGTATTTAACATAATTTGTCACACAGATTGATATTTGATTTTCTAATATTACGTATCTGACTTAATTTGTAACAAAATTAATCATCCTGCAAGAAAATACTTAGGGGAAGCTGTTGCACTCCGAACATTTATTTTAACTACAAAAAAGTTTTACTTCATCCATTGATACATTAGAACATACTGGATAGGAATAGTTAAATAACTCAATATACAACTTGATCTTGGACCTATAAATAAAGGACATGAAAAGCTACTGAGGACACATTTCATTTTTTTATGTCAATGTTTTAAGAGCCTTTATGTTCACTGTTCATTAATTCATTCTCACCGGTAGAAGCTACTGTTGTGGCACCGGTATCTGAAAAAAACAATAAATCATATTAAAATTGCATTAACAAGCACACAGGAACGCGTAACTATGCGTAGCTGTTAGAGTTTGATCTCATAAGTACGGATTTTCATTGTCTTCGAGATAAATTGAAGTATCGATTTTTAAGACCGTTTTTCAGAAGTATAGCCAAGAACTACATAGTTCAGATTTTTGCTAGTTATATTTGTGTGTGTTTCAATGAATTCATAACTTTTACGTCATTATGGAGGTACTCATACGTCAACGCTTTACATGTTTAGAATAGGTAAGTTATTAACATTAAAGTATAAAACTTAAAAATGTAACATCCGACGAAGCATTCAAACATCAGCTGAGAAACCTTTTATTGGATAATCCATTATACTCTGTCGACGAATATATGCAACTTAAATTGTAAAATTATTATTGATATTTGACCTTTATTAGTTTTGTGTATTGACATCGGAAACTGACCATTTATTACTTGTTTATCATTGTTGTTTTTGATTATTTGAGTGTTTTATATTATTGTATTATTTTAATATTATTTTATCAATTTGTATTAATGTTTTGTTGACGATATCAATGTAATTTCGTATTTTTTGACATGCAATGCAATCTATACTGTAACATTACATTGATAAATAAATAAACTAAACTAAACTAAACTAAACTAATACATAGAAACGAAGTACGTAACGTTGCCAAATGTATTAGCAGTATTAGTTCATTGGGTATGTAAGAAACTAAACAAACTATGTAATTTTTTTCCAGTTGCGTCTTATCTCTGCGATATTTACCAGCTGTCTATTTGTAAAAAATATACCTTGCCGAGTTTCTTACGCCGGTTCTTCTCGGGGCAAAGGTTTTATTTTTCGAACCGGTGGTAATGCTTTTTGACATTCATAGGTGCATTATGTTATGCCTAAATTGAAGAATAAAGAACTTTGACTTTGACTTTGACTTTGACTTTGTGGAGGAAATTAAGTATTATATGTCTCTTACAAAATATTTAAATTCAAGACATTGATCATGTCTTTATCATGTATTGTACCTACGCTAAACATGTAATGCAAATATACTGTGATATTGTAAACGTATGTAAGACGTAATTTTTTTTGGAAAAAATATTCCTTGCCGAGTATCACACCGGTTTTTCTCGGGGCAAAGGATTTATTTTTCGAATCGGTGGTAATGCCTTTTGACATTCATAGGTGCATTATATTATGCCTAAGTTGAAGAATAAAGAACTTTGACTATGACTTAAACTTTATTAACAACGCTTTTACCTTCGGAGGAAAATGTAGGTACTTACCGGGTTTTTGTGCAAATAGTCCAGAAGCACGTGAGTATTTCAACACTACGGGTGCCCTAACACTATGGCTGTTCATAATATCTCTGATTCTCGGAGATGTACTCCATATCTTGTATATAATAATATGTTTATTAATCAGAAAAACCCTTACAGCAATTAAGTTCGTCCGAGCCGCCGTCGAGGCAGTCGTTCGCGCCGTCGCACCTCCAACTGTTGGGCACGCACCGCCCACTATCGCACGCAAAATGGTCTGCCGGACAAGGCCGCGGTGATCCTGAAATGAAAAAAACGGGATCCCTTTGACTGCCATACATTTATTGTTTCGATTATTGAAAGTCAGACTTTTGTACCCATTTTGTTTATGTTCATAACTATCGGAAGTCATAATTTTTTTAAGTCATAACGCTTTATAAGTCGAACGTTAATTATCCATAATGTAAAATATTATAATATACAAAAGTCATAACCTAAAACCCTATAACATTCAAAGGCATGTTTAAAATGAGTCAGACACATTTTAGGACATACTTTTTATAGTATCAATTATTTTAATTCATACCGTTTTTCTACCAAATGTTAATTACAATTTTTTTTATGTTTCGAAAGTATTAAAGGGGTCTCTATTGACTGCCATAAAATTTAAGTTTCGATTATTGTTGTCCAAAACGTTTTACGTTATACTTATTATTAGTCATAATGTTAAAAGTCATAATTTTGAAGAGTATTAATTGGGTTACTTTCGCCCGACATGATTGCAAATACTAAACAGTGAACGAAACATTAAATTATGTAGGTACGTTTACGCGGCAATACTTCCTACCCGCTTTATTTGTCTTAGTTATTATATTACTATGCAGGCACAGTTTAAGGGCCCCATACACGGTACGATCCGTCGTTACAATCCGTCGGTTCATACTGAAATCGAGCGATGGATTGCAGTGTGTGGCAATACTGGCAATATCCCATCCAAATTTCAATCGCAATATGAATCGTCACGTAATCGATTCAGATTGATCATAACGACGAATCGTTGCTCTGTAATTGTCGCCCCTAAAAACGTTAGTTACTTCAAGTTGTATGTGTTGTACTGGGGATCCCTTTGACTGCCATACATTTATTGTTTCGATTATTGAAAGTCAGACTTTTGTACCCATATTATTTATGTTCATAACTATCGGAAGTCATAAAAATTTCAGTCATAACGCTTTATAATTCGAACGTATATCAAAAAATCCTTGCTTTAGACGATAAATTTAAATCAATAGGTTAGGTTAGGTTAGTATTGCGTCAAGGCCGAAGGCCTTAACTACCCAGAAATAGGAGCTCCGCGAAGCGGAGCTCCGTCGACCCTGTCTAATCATACATGTCTATTGTCAGTTGTATAAGTTGTACTTTTGTGACTAGCAAGTTTTGACCTAATAACATTTCTTACAAGTTCTATAACCTTTGACATTATGAAGTTTAACTATTATGACATAAATTGGTATGACCTGCAATAATTGACATTCCGATTTATACTCTTCAATATTATGACTTTTAACATTATTACTAATAATAAGTATAAAGTAAAACGTTTTGGCTAACAATAATCGAAACTTTAACTTTATGGCAGTCAATAGAGACCCACAATACTGTTATGACTAACAAGTTTTGACCTAATAACATTTATTACAAGTTCTATTATTACCTTTGACATTATGAAGTTTAACTATTATGACATAAATTGGTATGACTATGAATTTTATGACTTCCAACAAATATGACCCACAATAATTGACATTCCAATTTATACTCTTCAAAAGTATGACTAAAAACATTATGACTATTAATACGTATAATGTAAAACGACTTGGCAAACAATAATCGAAACTTTAACTTTATGGCAGTCAATAGAGACGCGAAAAAAACAACTTATTGTTATTTTTTGCAGACTTCACTTACGCTCTAACTGTTTCTATTGTAAAAAGCTAAAATGTCTTGTTGCAAGGTGAATTGACAATGTATGATTGCACAAATTGACCACTTACAAGGAGCAGATTTTATATGTTAATTATTTTTCCAAAAATAGCAAAAAATGTTATGTCAAACACTAATGATGTTAATTTTTTTCCGCCTGTTGCAGCTTTGGACAATAACATAATCATTATTAGTCGTCTAGATAAGTTAAAATTGCAATGTGTCAAAAATTAAACTCCCTATTGTTTATTTGTCCATAACGCAGCTCTTTTCAATAAGTATAAAGCATCAATATCAGTACAGTACAACCACAGTATTAATATTAACGCTTCGGCGTTTAAAGTCAGTCTTGAAATATCAAGTGCTTAAATTATGTCAATATAGGACGAGTCAAAATTTTAAAACGTCCTTGTCGTGTAATGTCAAGGTCTAAGAACGTCAAGGTCTTACAACGTCAAAGTCGTACAACGTCAAGTTCTTACAACGTCTAGCTTACTACTCTGATTTTCTACGATCTAGGCAGACTGACATTTCAAGACTTTGACTTTAAACTCCAAAGCGAATATTAAGTACTATTGGGCTATCGCTGTCACGCTCATTGCGGCATCTGTTAGTTTTTTTTTTGTGAGAGAGTGGGAAAGCGTATACCGCCAAATACTAAGAATGACCTGGTTTAAAAGTAACTTGTCATATTCTTTGTGATAAAAAGTCATACGATCTAATTCAAAATTGAATTCAACAATCCTTTCTTATGAACGTATTTTTTTAAACTTCATAGGTAGAACGAAATGTTAATTCTCTACCAGAATCTTTAAAATCATTTGATGTTTTATTTTAATGCTTAAGTGTTCCGGTGACAGCAAGCAAGACAATCGAAAAATGATTAGCAAAGATGCGGGATATCTTAGCCATCAGGTTGGCAACGCAGTTTTCGTTAAATCGTAATAAAATTTACATGTGATATGAAAAGTTAAGATCTGAAATGAAGCTGAAAAATCGCTAAAACGCCTGCTCACCCTTAATATCAAGAAGAAAGCGTCGGTAAAACACTCGCCGAATGAACACTTGTTAAAATAAAACAGGTTCACACGACTAAAAAGGCAACTCATTAATTGAAAATTTATATTCAATTAACGTATCTTTTTCCGTCGGATATTTCGGAGATTACAGTTGTATCCAACAATGAATTGATTTAAATGACCATTTAACGAGTAGATACCGACAGATCATACTGACCACGACTATTAATTTATTAGATGATTAAGGGTTTAACTTAGGTACACAATGTTTTATTGATGCTTGACCAACTAAGGAAGTCTGTTCTGCAGCAAGTGCTAAAGTAATTCCTAAGCCTAGTGTTGCAATTTTATTAAGGCTACCGAACCTAAAGTCCACTTGTCTAAAAAGATTTAGAAAAATGTAAACAAACTTAACCACGCGCACGTATATTTGATCCAACCACTTAAGCTTAAGCCGCTCAAATTCTCATTTTAAAATGAGTATTTGAGCGGCGGAGCACGTTCAACTGTTTTTTTTTAAATTCCATATTATCGTTTTGTGGTTTGCTTACTTGGGTTTTGTTTGTTGTCTTGGGTGATTTCTATGTATTTTGTCTTTTTTTTTTATTTATTAATAAAACAATTGGTTACAATATAACAATAGAAAACTACGGGATCATTATCGTTATCTTGGTACCTACCCATTATACGGCCTAGAGCTTAGTTTGGGACTATGTCAATTGCTGTGAAATGGTCCCCTGATATTTTAAATACCTAAGTAAACAAGGTAGTAGGTACTCTTACCGCACTGGAGTTCGTCCGAGCCGTCGATACAGTCCCCGTGGTCGCCGTCGCACACCCAGCGCTGAGGGATGCAGCCGCTCGACCGGCGATTGGACCGGCACGGGAACTCGTCCGGCGCGCACAAGTTGCTCTGATGTGTTACTGCACAAGAAACAATGTCATGCGAAAGATGGCCACCGCTGGTTGTTACCAAACAGCATTAACTAAGGAATTGACAACAGGAACGTTTTAAAAGGTATATTGTCTCAAAAATATACTTATTTGGAATATTACTTTTTGTTTACTAATTACTGAGAAAAATAAATATGAATGGCTAAGGAGCTTAAAAGCAACATTGTCTTGCCTACGTCACAGCTAGTTTTAAAAAACAAAACGCGTTTATTAACAATATGACGTCAATTTAACCAATAGGCCAAAGTGGGCGTAACGTCATAGCAGTTTAAATGGTTACACTCCTTATGTCAATAATGGCGTACTTATAATTAAAATTACGTACCCACTAGCAGTTAGCTATACCACTATACTCTCCTTAAGCTGATAGACGGGCTAACAGCCAAGCTGTGCCTACGTCAATTTTCCCTGTACCGATAATGAAACCATGAACTTATTAAAAATACTAACAAAATGAGTACCTAATCTATCTGGATGCCGATAGAAGTTTACACAATTGAAATTTAGAGAACCGAAACCCTGTTTCACATTTTACGGTTGCACGAGATTGGTTGTTTTATTCTGAGATGTCGTGCCATTAAAATTGACTGCCATTCTTTGCCGAATATAAACTTTTATCTTAGTATACAACACTTAACACAAAATGTTTGTTGTTTATGAGGTTATTCTCACCGTTGGTGGGGGGTGCTCCGGTGGATGTATCTGAAAAAGAAACAATAAGTCAAAATTAAATAAAATTAAAAACCACACTAGCATGTGCCTTACGGAGTTAGACCATATAATAAAAAATACCCTATTACCCAACACCTAATTCGACGAATAAGGTACATTATAATATTTAAAAAAATAGCATAGGTAGAAGTGTAGTGCGGAGGCAAGATGTCCTAGGTTTTGACGAACCTTTAAAAGTCTCGAACTATCCGATTGACTAACATTTTGAGATATTTCGACATCGTCACCATATAAAACAAATTCCATTTAACGAAAGTACAGGTCACAATTCCCAAAACACAAGTAAACGTTTTGTGTATATGTAGGTATACAATCATGAACATTATAACACGACGACTGTAGGTTAAATAGGTACTTCTAATGTTTGTGCACTTCTAGTATTTGACGTAAAATTTTTGATTTCTTTGTTTGATTGTGTGAATCGATTGTAATATTCGATATTCAAAAATTTGTATTGAACAAGAATTTGTCACTAAATGAAATAACAAATTACAAATCCTTTTCTTTACGAAGATGTTCAAAATTTGAATGTGATTAAAGTTTGGCTACCTATACTGTAATTTAAACATTACGATGCAACCACAGATACAAGTTTACTAATATAGGTCATTTCCTTATCGTTTCTGAACATATTATAGGGAAGTTATGCCATGGATATAGATAAAAAATATTTTATGAATGTAAGGTACTTTAGTGTACTGTCATAATAAACTTCAAACTGAACATCAAATGACAAGTATAAGAATGGCAGTCACAATGAAAAGGTTCTAAGTATGCTCAACATTCTTATTGGGCTTATTGTACAAACATTGAAATGAATGAAATGAAATGAAAAATAATTTATTCGGCACATAAATAATAAACAGTTTACAAGGAAAATATCTTAACCTATTTTTTTTTATTATGGCCAAAATGGTCTCCGCTCAGCTTTATGCCTCTGAATGTTGGTAATACATCCACAGGCGCTGGTTTTCAGTGAGACCAGGGAGAGTAGATAATTATGGCAATCGAAGGCGTTAAAATTAAATATATATATATATATATATCAAATACCTAAAATAATAGGTTGAGGTTATATGAATTTAAGACTATATCAAACAAATACTTACGGCAATTTCGTTCGTCCGAGCCGCTGTCGTGGCAGTCGTTCGTGCCGTCGCACACCCAATAGTCGGGTATGCACCGTCCGGAATCGCACGAAAAGTAGTCTTCTGGGCAGGGTCGTGTTGAACCTAATGAAAAAATATGTGTTTATTAGTTCATAAGTAATAATATTTCATAAATTGAATTGTAAGGACAAACAGGAAAATCGTCATATCATAATAACCAAGTCAATTTGACATTTAATTTTTGTAAAATGTTCACATTAGCCAAGCAGTAGAAACTGTTTCTGAATTATGTATAAAATCGTTGCTATTCATTGTGGAGCTAAAACTATTTTTGGTTGAAGAATATAGTATTTTGTTGATTTGTGAATATTGGTAGGTACCTACTTTAGCAGCAAGAGTCTAAAATAACTCACAAGTCTTGTGTTTCAAGTTTATATAACGTCTGTGGGCCGTTATCAAAAACATTGATGGTTAAGGACAGTTGAAGCCTTAATTTAAATCATTAAGACCAATCCATTTCGTAGCAAAAATTAATATACTTACTTAATTTTAATGGTTAACTTTCATTACGAAATGGAAAAAAAAAGGATTTGAATTGTGGCTTAAACTGCTCTCACGTATGTTTTTTTTTGAAAACGGCCCATATACAATCGTGGTAGGCACTCTTACCGCACTCGCTTTCGTCGGAGCCATCGACACAGTCGCTGCTGTCGCCGTCGCACACCCAGCGCTGAGGGATGCAGCCGCTCGCGCGGCGGTTGGACGTGCACGCGAACTCGCCGAAAGGGCAGGTCCGTTGCGACTCTGTATTATAACAGTCATCGCAATCATTGTCTTGTTGGATGAAAGATGGCCGCTTTTGCACAAAGGACTCCTACACTGCCCTTTTAAATAAAAAGAAGTGCTGGTAGATTTTTCCGTCACTCCAACCTTAATGATGTCATCCGCCGGGCTTTTACCAGCGCCAATTGTACGGTCATTTTGAAACCAAATGGTCTTATGCGAGACGATGGTAAAATACCTAATGGATGAGTCTTGTTCCATGGAAGTTGGTACGGCTGTTGGTTCGGGATGCCAATTGCTTGGATACCCATGCGCAGTCACACCTTCCCAGAACAAGTACTAGAGCTGGTTTCACGGTGCAATCACCGGACCTTCAAAAGGCGCAAATACGAGGGCGACACTGAAAGTTTTTAGATCTGGCCACTTGTAAACAAAATAATAAAAAATAAGTTTAAATTTTGAAAATGGAACTCTTTGCCAATATTTTTCAGTATGTATTTTATTCATTTGTCATTTGTTTTACGATTTGGCGGCAAATTGAAAGTTGTCAGTGTCACGTCAGCATGAATTTAACGCGAGAAAATTTTCGTGCAATGATTTTTTATGACTTTCGATTTCATTTAAGTCAACGAGAAAGTTATGATAGACTACGATTGGCCTTTCACGATGAAGCCCCATCTCGTGCCACTGTTTACAATTGGTTTAATGATTTTAAACATGGTCGCAATAATCTCACCGATGATCTACGTGAGGGCCGGCCTTCTACGGCAACGACTGAAGATAACATCAGTGTTGTGCGGCGTATGATAGAGACTGATAAAAGAGTGACCTATCAGCAGATTTGTACAAGCTTGGGCATCGGTATGAGTCAAGTGCACGAAATCCTCCATGAACATTTAGCGGTCAGGAAGGTTTGTGCCCGGTGGATACATCATAATTTGACCTAGGCCCAAAAACTCCGTCGTGTTGATTGCTGCCGTGAAATGGTTTTAAGATTTAACGGAGGTGACTCAAATGCTGTGTTCGACATACATACGGGTGACGAAAGCCGGTTTTACTGTTATGATCCCGAAACCAAAAGATGGTCTGCTCAGTGGGTGTTTCCTTCCGAGGAGTTGCCAACTAAAGTGAAGAGAGGTCGAAGTGTGGGAAAAAAGATGGTAGCCTCGTTCTTCGGAAGGACAGGGTCATTACGCGACAATTGTTTTAGAGGATTAAAAAAAGTTACTGCAGAATGGTACACTAACAATTGTTTGCCACTTGTCTTGGAAAAAGTTCGGGAGAAACGACCTCGCAGTAGGATCCTCCTTCACCACGACAACGCCTCGTCACACACCGCCAGGCGAACGATCGACTATTTGGCGACGTCAGACGTGGAATTACTGGGTCACCCGCCGTATAGCCCGGACCTCACACCTTGCAATTTTTATTTATTCCCGAAATCGGATGCAGCGATGTATTGACGTCAATGGACACTATTTTGAAAAGATGTAATAAACTGATTAACTTTGCCAGTTTAATCAGTTTTTGATTTTCTAAGAACTTTCAGTTTGACCCTCGTATAGTCAACTTGATAGAAATTACATATTTGAGCCTTTTTGGGGTCGAAACTTTAGGATCGTGGGGACCAGGAGGATGATCGATGAAACTCGTGACTAAAATGGTGCCAAGATCCACTACTCTAACTAGCGTTTCTATTCGTTTCGTTTTAATTTGACTTTTCGTATCACGTCATCTACCAGTAACGCGATTGGTTTAAAAGCGAAAAGAATAGAAACACTAATTAGCGAAGGGCACCTTGGCAGGGCTATCAGTACTTGGTAGATGAGGCGGTTTTCCTAGGCATAACAATAGATAAAAATTTGCAATGGAGTCCCCACATAGCTGCACTGGCAGGTAAACTAAGTTCGGCAGCTTACGCCGTTAGGAAAATTAGACAACTAACTAATGTTGAGACAGCTCGCTTAGTTTATTATAGTTATTTTCATAGTGTTATGTCTTATGGTATTCTGGTTTGGGGTAAGGCAGCTGACATACAAACTATATTTGTGTTACAAAAAAGGGCCATTCGTTCTATTTTTAATTTAAATTCCCGTGACTCATTAAGATAACTTTTTAAAGAAATTAATATCTTAAGTGTAGCGTCTCAATTTATTTACGAGAATATTATTTATGTTATTAAGAATTTAGATTCTTTCACCAAAAACTCAGATATCCATAATTTAAATACTAGAAATAAAAATAAAATAGCTATTCGAAAATTCCGTGTCCGTAAAGTATATAAATCATTTGTTGGTCAATGCATTCATTTCTATAATAAATTACCTGAAGTAGTTTTAAAGTTACCCTTTTCCAGCACTTAAAAAATATTTGAAAACGTCGTTAATGTCTAAAGCGTATTATAGGGTCGAGGACTATCTAACAGACAAAAATGCATGGCCTACACCCGAAACTTAGTCAATAATAATTTGTTCAAATGCAAAAGCTTTATCCTGCTTTTTCTTGTCTGGGGGACACCGTTGATGCAGGAAAACATATCGAAACTTTTATGTGGTCATCTTGCACCATCTCCATATATATACACATATATAAGTAGTTGATTCTATTTTATTTTATTCTTTTCTATCTTTCTCTCCCGTAAGATTTTTGGCATGTTTTCCTGCTGTACTACTGTTATTTGATATTACATTTAATTTAATACTTGTAGCTTTATATAATGCTAGATTAAGTTGTACCATTGTAATATGAAATATGAAAAATGTTTAAAAAATGACTGACTGCTGAGTTTCATGCGGCGTTTCTTCTCAGCAGTGGTCTCCTCTTGGGAAGCGCTGGTAGTATCTTGACGTATAAAAGTGCCCGAGCGGCCTACTTACTGAATAAATTTATTTTATCTTTTTTATCTTTTATCAAGATAAGCACTAAGATTAAGCATTGCCATTAAACGTGGCAAAGCTGACAGCATTTTGGGAAAAATGCCCACTGGTAGCGGATTGTTCGATTAGTGTATTTTGAGTAAGTTTGTAGTTCGTTCGTTTGTTTTTTATTTTTCCATATAATATTTAATATATAAGTAAAAATGGTTAAAAAAAATTACCTACAGATTTATATTAACGTTTCCTCTAATGGCAATCGTATGTGTATGAAAATAGATATCTTGAGTTGCAGTTTTCTCGAGTTTATGTAGAACGTTGACATTGCTTACGCGACCGTAAAGCGACAAGGTACAAAGTTCGTATCTACTTTTGATACTGACTGTAAAAGTTTGTATGCCTTTGGGCAAGATGTAGTGGTACATAATGTTAATCTGTTTTACCTATTACAACAATTTAATTATTTGAATTTGAATTTATAGTACTCTTACCGCAATGTCTTTCGTCCGAGCCGTCGGGGCAGTCGACTCCACCGTCACATACATAGCTTTGCGGTACGCAGCGCCCGGACGCGCACGCGTGCCAGCTATTCGGACAAATACGCATGGTTCCTGAACACAAAATATATAAAACCAGTTACAATTATTCTTTAGTAAAACATAAAATTCAATGCAAAACGGTTAGGCCCTGCTTGTAGACCAGAAGGCGACCTTCGGTGACCCTCCCTCATTCACTAACAGCACTAACAACTGTAATGTTGTGGGGCGAAGAAAGAAAAGTTGATCTGCCTAAGCAGAACCTGGCAAGTTGTATAGAACCATGAAAGCAGAAAGAAAGGGTTAATCCCCGATTTTTTTTTCAAATTAATTTTCCTCGCTTTTATTTTTTTACGAAATTTTAGCTTTGCTACTTTACAGACAGACAAATGGACTTGCGCTCCTTCTACATACCGTTAAAATAAATAGGCCTTTTCATTTTATTAATTTCCTATACAGTGGTTACCTTTTTAGAGGCATTGATAGACTCCAGACATATGTAAGTGTGCCCATAGCTAACTTTAAAAAATAAATGTGTAACTGAGATACAACAAAATAATGCCGCCTTACCACAATCGAGTTCGTCCGAGTGGTCGGTGCAGTCTGACATGTCCCCGTCGCATACATACTCAAGCGGTAGGCAGCCTTCCGGTGCACGGAAGCCGACGGCGACGCACGCGAATTCTTCATTTGAACAATTCTGGTTTGGCGCTGTCAAACAGAAATCTCATTGTAAAACTTATGAATGAAGGAGCAAAAGATACAAAAGACAACAAACAGTATATTTATAAGTCGTCTTTGATAGAAAACCAAACCAGTGCGAGTTGAACTAGCGTGAAGATGGTTCCGTACATTTGTGACACAGTACAAAATATCACATTTGCAATCCTCACAGTAAGACGCGAGTTAATTACTACTAGCACTATCTTGTGGTGTTTCAGTGAAGTATTTTCTTTACCACTTTATTTTCAATTGATAAAACTGTTATAGGTTTTCCTGTTATCTACAAGCGATGTACATTTGTACAATATTTAGTATTTTTTCAAACTTTAGGATGTTTCCAAAAAAAAAATTCGCTATATATTATGCGGTGGTACACTTACGCCATGATAAATTCGGCGAAAGTTAAACCTATTCTGAGTCATAAAATTCTGCAAAATTATAATCGACGATGTTAGTATTTTGCTATTTAAAATTCAGCCAAATAAGAGAAATCTCATTTAAAAAAAAAAACATGAAGGAGCAAAAGATAAAGTACTCGTTGACAACTAACAGTATATCTAATAGTCGCCTTTGATGCTAATAAAAAACTGTTAGTAGGGGAAAGGTGACAAGATGGTCCCCTTAAGTGAGAATAGACGTAACAGTATATTTATTCGTCGTCTTTGATAGAAAAACGATAGTTTCCGATCGAATCTCTTTATTAAAACCATTAAATGAAGGAACAAAATACAATGTGGATAAATAACAGTATAATTATTAGTCGTTTTTGATAGAAAACCGGTCAAGTGTGAGTCGAACTCGCGTGAAGGGGTTCCGTACATTTATGTGACATTGAAATCCTCACAGTAAGACGCGAGTTAATTACTACTATCACTATCTAGTGGTGTGATAGTGAACTTTTTTCCGTAAGAGAGCGTATTATATTGACTTGTCCACTTCATTTTCAATTGATTAAATAACTATAGGTTTTCCTGCTACATGCTTCGAACTATATTTTATATTATATTCAAAATTTTAGGCGTAGTAATTTCGGAGAACAGGGCGGGAATGGTGAATTTTCGTCTTCTTTCATAAATGAAATCAAAACGTTTTATTTTACTATAATACCAAAAACATATTTGAAATTCTCATAACGAGCCCTTTCATTTTAATATAATGACAAACTAAGGTTTACAATAAAAAAAAAGAAAAACGTAATTTGTCCCCCAAATATCACACCGAAAAAAAAAACGAATAACTTTGCACGTCTGTGTTTGAGTCATCTATTTACATATGTGTACCAATTAGTAGGGAAAAAGTGTACCAGTGTTCTGGAAACTAAACAAATTTAACCAAAAATACTGCGACTATGTATTCAATCTTCACGGGTTCGCGACTCAAACTAACAATGTATATTGAGTGAAATTTGAAACACCACATATGCTGCCACGCCCACAAAAGAATGAAAAGAGATATGCTTGATGACAGCGTCAATTTCAAATAATTGCTGTTGACTTTACAACTGCAACATTAACAATAAAAAGTGGTTATCAAAATATTATGCTGCGGTACATCTATGCCATGAAAAATTCGGCAAAAGTTATACCTATTCTGCTTCATAAAATTCTGCAAAATAATAGTCGGCGACGTAGTATTCTGGTATTTAAAATTCTGCCAAAAACGAGAAATCTCATCGTAAAACCATTAAATGAAATAGTAAAAGACAAAGTTAACAACTAACAGTATATTAATTAATCGTCTTTGATAGAAAACGATAATTTCCGATCGCTGCGCCAATAAAAAACTGTTCATAGGGGAAAGGTGACAAAATGATCACCTTAAGCGGGAACAGACGTAATATCTACGTTTTTCCGTGTAGTGCAAAAGTGAAGACGTTTACTACTTTCTAATGTAGTTATCTCTTATTGTCATACACATGTCAAATAATTTAATTAATTAAGAAATAGTTCAATATAATATAATTACTTTTACCCTACAGAGTGATCATCTAATACACCCCCGTGTTAAGTTTACCTTTTGAAAGCCTTACGTTAAATACAAAAACGCCTCACACGCCAAAATGTTTGTAAATAACAACATTCTTGCAAAAAAAGTATCTTTTAATCTTCAACTTGTGGCGTCAGTGACACGACTTTCAGTTTTTGGCCAGTGCCGACTGTGGCATTCAAAAGGTTTTAATTATTCCAGTGATCATTTATACACATTTTTAACAACAATGTATACCATTTCAAATTTAAGAGGCCACATAATTATGCTGCCACGCCCACAAAATAATGTAAAGAAATGTGCTTCCTCGCGAAGAACGTTTGATGGAGATGGTTTGCGCGCGCTTCGATGGCAGCGCCAATTTGAAATATTTGAAACATTTACTTTTAAAATAGGAATTAGCTAAATATAATGCTATGGTAAACTTATGCCATGATAAATTCGGCGAACGTTATACCTATTCTGCTTTATAAAATTGTATTAATGTAATTTCATTTTTAGAAACCTTTAAAAATTGTATGAAAAGGTATACAAAAACAAAAATCTGCTAGTACATAACGTTGAAATTTAGATTTTTGTCACCCTTACCGTCTGTTACAGCCCTTTCCGTACCTGAAAAGAGGACATTTCAATTAAGGCTTCATAAGTCGGTCATGTAATTATAAAAATAGAAAAAAATAGTAAATAAAATACTAACTTCTGGAAACAAAACAAATTAAACTAAAAATACTGCTACTTTGTAGTCAGTCTTCACCAGATCGTGACGCAAACTGACAATGTATACTATTTTAAATTTAAGAGGCCACATCTTTTAAAGTAATAATTAGCTAAATTTAATGCTATGGTATACTTATTTCAAGATAAATTCGGCAAATGTTATACCTATTCTGCTACATAAAATTTTACTAATTTTTTTTCGTTTTGAGAAACATTTAATATTTTTATATCCCTTCGCCTGGCGCCGCCATTTTGGTCATTTACGCGCATCTGGCGCTGTCCGGCTCCGGGAGAGAAAAGAAAAGACTAATTATGGCGGCCGCCATTTTGCAAATTTTACCACGTTTGGCACAGGCCTAGGATGGACAATTTAAACTGGTCTTCGATGTTCAGAAAAACTTAAATTTTACTGCTTTTCTGTATTATAAGCGTAATAAAATGTAGCATTTTAGATTCTTAATTAAGTACGCTATCATATTGCATACGGTAAATATGTATAAAGTGTGAAAATAAAACAATGTCGTAAAGTAAAGATAGGGTCACGGGTTTTTTTCCGATTTTCGATACATAATATACCATATCATAAATTATACCTACTTTTTCTCGTCAATATTTGTATTTTATTTACAATACTATAAACATTCTATAAAATCACTTCAATCCATACATTTTTTTAGCAGTAAGAGCATTACTAAATGTGGGCCTTATCAGGCGCCGTCCCGTCGGTGCTATAAAGTGACTCGTGTTTCAAGATTAGTTCTGAGAGAGACGTGGCTCAAGTGGCTCATGTTTTTTGTTTATTCGTAAGTTCGGTTCATATAGTTAGCCTATACAAATATTCACATTCGTAAAGTAATAAGTTTGGCAGCTTGAGACATAAACATAAAGCCCTCGAAAAACGACTCTAAATAGGTACTCACAATGAATGGCCTGTAAAACAATTCCAGATTATCTTTTTTTAATACTGATAACATTTTCTAAAACTAGATTTATTATACTAAAGTAACGTTACAAAATGAAAACGTCTTAGCATAGAAAAATCTTTGAGAATTTATAAACAAAAACACCCAATTTCTACTCCGGAGCGGGAATTTGCCACACGAAGGGGTCTCAGGGCGGCTACAATAGTATGGATACGACTTTCATGAATTCCCTAGGAGGAAAAGAAAAAAAGTTTTATTTATCATTTCAAGTAATAGACAATTTTTTAGCAACTATTTATTTATTCTTTTTTTAAACCTATTATTTTTATAGGTATATTTATACCTTTTAGGCACTTTTTCAGTAAAAATGGCAAAATATGTAGGTATGTATGTAATCGCGTTCTCGAAAACAGCTGGAGTTTTTTGATTAACTTACCCGTTTAAGAATTAGAGCGGTCCAAAGTTGCGAGTACCACACCTACTGACTCAATAAATAGTATAATAGTAACTTAAAAAGAAGACTACGTACGAACAAGTCGACGGAGCTCCGCTATGCGGAGCTCCTATTCTGCGTAGTTATGGCGCTTCGCGCCTTGACGCAACTCTAACCTAACCTAACCTACTTTCTATGACCTTTGAAGCGCTCTAGTTCGGTAATGGTCAAGTTTATGAAAAAAATATAATCAATAAAATATGCGTATTTTAGCATGTTATATATGATGCAATAATAAAAAACACAGGTTATACAGGTAAAATTTTTTCATCGTGAATTTTCTAAGTCCCTGGTCCGTAGTAATCCTATGGCCGAACTCGCAACTTTGAAGCGCTGTAGTTATTAAACGGGCAAGTTAATCAAAAAAATGTCATCAATAAAAAATGCTTATTTTAATGTATTCTTTAAAGTTTTAAACAAAAAAGTTGCAAAAATGCGAAAAAAAAAAAATTTCAAAAATTTTTTTAAGTCCTAAAATCGGGCCCCGTTTGCTATACCCCAACCAATATTAGTGTTGAAAAAAATGAAAATGCTAATTAGTACATAAAAATGCAAGCTCAAAAAAAATAATGTAAAAAGAAATAATCCGAAAGTCATCTCCACATTAATTTAGCGGCGAACGAAATGGCCGCATCGGTTGACCTTGAGTGTCAAACGCCGTGTGGCACTGTACCGCTCCGGACAACACAATGCCGGCAGTAATTTTATCACAAATTTCGCTAAATATTGATTAATTTGGATGAATCTAAAGTAGGAAATATGTAAATAGTTATACAATAATTCGTTTTTCACAATCTTTTACATAAAAGTATCGTGAATAGCCAACAAGAAATAGTTTTTTTGGCGGGACTAACACAGTTGCAAAGTCGGAGTGGTTGATGAAATAAGCATTTTTTCGTTAAAAAACCTTGAATCCACACAAACAATTACTTAAATGAAGTGTATTACTTACCCATCCATACTTTTCTTAAGAAGTTCAGGCCGAAACACGACGAAATATATAAAAAACACACAATAAACACGGGACGTTCGTTGTAGGCAAACACTACTACACAACCGCTCACGGAACAATGAACATTCATTGAAATATATGTCTTGTTGACATTTCTGTTGTACTGTAGTCTATCTTTGTTCTATAAATAAGCTTCAGTATAAGTTAGAGCAGTGCATAATGCGTTTTAGGCGTCAAAATGGTAGTTTTAAATAATAAGGTCTATAAAAACAATAATCTGCCTGGATATACCGTTAAAATTAAGATTTTTTTACCCTTACCGAATATTCTGGTCCATTCTATACCTGAAAAAGAGGACATTTCAAGTTATACTGGCATCATCAGTTGGTCATGTAATTATATAAATAGGAAGAAACAGTAAACGAAATACTAAGTTCTGGAAACTAAACAAATTAAATCAAAAATACTCCTACTTTGTATTCAGTCTTCACGGGTTCACGATACAAAGAGACAATGCATACTTATTCAAATTTCAGAGGCCACATATGTTGCCACGCACACAAAATAATATAAAGAGATGTGCTTCCTCACCAAGAAAGTTTGATGGAGACAGTTTGCGCGCGCCTTGATGGCAGCGTCAATTTCAAATAATTGAGGTTTACTTTATAAATGCAACATTTAAAAAAAAAATGGTTAGCTAAATATTATGCTATGGTACACTTATGGCATGATAAATTCGGCGAAAGTTATACCTATTCTGCTTTATAAAATTCTGCAAAATTATAGTTGGCGATATTCTGCTATTTAAAATTCACGCCAAATAAAAGAAAGCTCATTGTTAAACATTAAATGAAGGGGGAAAAGGCAAAATAAACAACTTACAGTATATTTATTAGTCGACTTTGATAGAAAAACGATATTTCTGATCTTTGCGCCGATAAAAAACTGTTAATAGTAGGAAGGTGACAAAATACTACGTTTGTCCGTGTAGTGCTAAAGTGAAGACGTTTACTACTTTCTAATGTAGTTATCTCTCTATTGTCATACGCATGTCAAATAATTCAAATAATTAAGAATTAGTTTATTATAATATGATTACTTTTACCCTACAGAGTGATCATCTAATACACCCCCGTGTTAAGTTTACCTTTTGAAAGCCTTACGTCAAATACAAAAGGTACCCCTCACACGCCAAAATGTTTGTAAATAACAACATTCTTGCAAAAAAAGTATCTTTTAATCTTCAACTTGTGGCGTCAGTGACACGACTTTCAGTTTTTGGCCAGTGCCGACTGTGGCTTTCAAAAGGTTATAATTATTCCAATGATCGTTTATAAATACCCATATTTAGAAAGCTTTTGTATTTTCACGAGAAGGTCTATAAAAACAAAAATCTGCTTGGACATAACGTTGAAATTTAGATTTTGTTACTGTAACACATCTAGCGTATCAACTGTTAATAAAATAAGTAATACCTATCTATATATTTTTTGTAGTGACGCCGAAACAAATCTAAGCGCAGCGATTTTAGTAAAAAAAATTACTCGAATACCACTTATTATGTCAACGTAAATTTTGTAACTTATGACCGGTTTTTGTGGCAAAAATCTATTAGTTCGTTGAAACACAATCTAACTGCAGCACTTGAGACAAGGTCCAAGGTAATGATGTTTTTGTCTACATTTTGCCTTTTTATTACGAAGGAAGGACACAAATGTTTAGTATTTATCACCCACTTGGCGTTTGCATATTTTTTGTGCACAAAGCTGCGTGTGAAAAGAATGTTTGGCTGAACTTAACTCTGATTGGTTAATTAGGTTGGCGTCAGTTGTAAGAGGTAGGGATGATTTTTGATTGAGGAAATATAGGTGTTTTAGACGGATGGTTACCCCGGGACGCGAAATTGAGACATCGTGAGTTTTATCGTACGCATACGGTTAAACCTAAGTCTCACTTTTTGTCAATTATTTTAATCTAGATTCAGTATTTTGATTTTGTGATTAGTGTATGGACATTAAATTAAAAGACAATATATTTATTTATACTTTAATTTATAGTAGGCTTATTAGGGACTAAGGAAGCCATATAGCGTGGCAGGTAGGCTATGTGAGGTCAGACCCCATCCAAAGTAAGGACAAATTTGATTTTAACTTCATGTTCATATATTCGTTTAAATCTAAGGTCAAATAGGTTCTCGCTGTAACTGACCTTTTTCGGGGTTGGGGGTGGGGGTGAGGTTACGCCAATATATATTGCACTACATACACATACAGGAAGGGAATATTATTTTATATTACATTATTTATAAGTACATTTAAATAGTATGCACTCCGGTACTCGGAGGCCCCACGAGCAGTGAGTGGAGGGGTATTCGATACTACAATTCCTGAGTGTGCAGGTATCTAAGGAGATTCTCGGTGACTCGTATCCATTTTATAACTTTCGTTTGTTTATTTTGTCTAATCTTGATTGTGGTTTATTTATGTTTTATTACTTGTTTATTGTTTTAAATAGGTTTAGATTAATTCTGATTACAGATTATTTTACACAACGTAGAGGGTCCTAATTTAGTTTTATTTTAAAATCTAGACGATCACATGTTTTAATACAAGACCAAATTATTTAATTACACAACGTAGGATTTTATTCAATTCTATGTAGCCCCGGAGTAGGAGTGTAACATTACCCTTACCGTCTATTATGATCCTTTCCGTACCTGAAAAAGTGGACATTTCAAGTTATACTTAAGGCATCATACGTCGGTCATGTAATTATATAAATAGGAAGAAACACTGAATGAAATACTAACTTCTGGAAACAAAACAAATTAAACTAAAAATACTGCAACTTTGTATTCAGTCTTCACCAGATCGTGACGCAAACTGACAATGTATACTAATTCAAATTTAAGAGGCCACATATGCTGCCACGCCCACAAGATAATGTAAAGAAATGTGCTTCTTCGCGAAGAACGTTTGATGGAGATGGTTTGCGCGCGCTTCGATGGCAGCGCCAATTTGATATATTTGAAACATTTACTTTTAAAATACTAATTAGCTAAATATAAAGCTATGGTATACTTATGCCATGATAAATTCGGCGAAAGTTATACCTATTCTGCTTCATAAAATTTTATTAATTTTATTTAATTTTTAATAACCTTTAGTATTTTTATGATAAGGTCTACAATAACAAAAATCTGCTAGTAAATAACGTTTTAATTTAGGTTTTTTCATCACACTTGCTCGGAAAGGGTTTTATAACACGCAGGCGTTTAGGGCAGTTATAGCCGACTTAGCTCCCGCGGGAGTTATAGATTTTCATAACTCCCTAGGGAGTTATGAGTTTAGTTTTAAAATATAGAATCCACTTGTACATCATTTCAGACCAAGGAGGTGTAAAATCAGCCAAGGTTTATTTCCTATATTCAAAACTTGGCTACAAACCAATTTTACTGTTTAATTGAACTTATACGGCACATTTGTCTGCATTATATTTCTATTTTACCATTATTTCAGAGATATTCGCAATAATTTTATTAAATTTCATTTTGAAAATTTATACAATCTGGCAGAATGGCCTGTATTTGTCAAGTTTAAAAAAAAGCAATTCTAAGCATTATCTGTGGAAGACTAAAAAAACGTTGTCAAACTCTTTTAGCTTAGCGAATAGAGTTCGTTTAATTTTGTTTTTTTCTATTTGTTTTTTATTTCCTCGCTAATGTAATGAAAATCATTGTGTGTATCATGGGCAGTAAGGAGATTGCAAACTCGAGTCATTAAAAGCCCTCCGCCTTCGGCGTCGGGCTTCTAATAGTCTCTCGTTAGCAATCCTCTTATTACCGCCCTTGATGCACAATGTACTATTTCATCACACTTGCTCGTAAATGGTGTTATTCCATGCCTGTATACAGAAGGACAATGGCCTAAATTGTTCCCGCGGGAATTATGGCGAGTTTGTCATCCCTAGGGAGTAATGACTTTCTTTTTAAAATTTGCAACTCTTTCGTACATCATTTCTGACTAAGGAGGTTTAATTTTCAGCCAAAAATTAAATCGGTTTCTAATTTCATCTTTAAAAACTAGCTAAAGACTAACTTACATTACACAAAACCTATACGTTTCATTAAACTTCATTATTTTTATACCTATTTCAAGTTTATATCAACATTTATCATTCATTTTAGTAATTATACATTTTTATCAAATTGGCTAAATCTGGCTCGAATCCAGGTCGAAACTAAACGCAGTTATTATCTGTGGTAGAGGTCACAAAAAAAATATCGTTTCCATTTACGTTCCCGTTTGTCAAAAGTTATTTCTTTATATTTTGCAGAGTTATAGTGTTTCTCCTCGCAAATGTGATGAAAACCATTGTGTGTATCACAGGCAGTAAGGGGATTACTAACTCGAGTCATTAAAAGCCCTCCGCCTTCGGCGTCGGGCTTCTAACACTCTCGTTAGTAATTCCCTTCATACTACCCTTGATGCACAATGTACTATTGTCACCCTTACCGTCTGTCACAGCCCTTTCCGTACCTGAAAAATGGACATTTCAATTTATAGTTAAGGCTTCATAAGTCGGTCATGTAATTATATAAAGAGGACGAAACAGTCAATGAAATACTAAGTTGTGGAAACTAAACAAATTAAACCAAAAATACTGCTACTTTGTATTCAGTTTTCACGGGTTCACGACGCAAATAGACAATGCATACTTATTCAAATTAAGAGGCCACATATGTTGCCACGCACACAAAATAATATAAAGAGAATGTGCTTCCTCGCCAAGAAAGTTTGATGGAGATAGTTTGCGCGCGCCATGATGCAACATTTAAAAAAAATGGTTAGCTAAATATTATGGTATGTTACACTTATGGCATGATAAATTCGGCAAAAGTTATACCTATTCTGCTTTATAAAATTCTGCAAAATTATACTTGGCATAATATTCTGCTATTTCAAATTCCTGCCAAATAAAAGAAAGCTCATTGTAAAACCATTAAATGAAGGGGTAAAAGACAAAGTAAATAACTACCAGTATATTTATTTATTAGTCGGTTTTGATAGAAAAACAATATTTCTGATGTTTGCGCCGATAAATAACTGTTAATAGGGGATAGGTGACAAAATGGTACCCTTAAGCGGGAATAATCCATTATAACATTATTAGTTTTACCCTACAGAGTGATCATCTAATACACCCCCGTGTTTAGTTTACTATTTGAAAGCCTTACGTCAAATACAAAAGGTACCCCTCACACGCCAAACATGTTTATAAATTACAACATTCTTACAAAAAAAGTATCTTTTAATCTTCAACTTGTGGCGTCAGTGGCACACGACTTTCAGTTTTTGGCCAGTGCCGACTGTGGCATTCAAAAGGTTATAATTATTCCAGTGATCATTTATACAAATTTTTAACAACAATGTTTCAAATTTAAGAGGCCACATATGCTGCCACGCCCACAAAATAATGTAAAGAAATGTGCTTCCTCGCGAAGAACGTTTGATGGAGATGGTTTGCGCGCGCTTCGATGGCAGCGCCAATTTAAAATATTTGAAATATTTACTTTTAAAATAATAAATAACTAAAATTTAGTTATTTATTATTTTAAAATTTAGCATTATATTTAATATAATGCTACGGTATACTTATGCCATGATAAATTCGGCGAAAGTTATACTTATTCTGCTTCATACAATTTTAATGATTTTATTTCATTTTTAGATACCTTTAAAAAAAAAAAAGATAAGTTCTACAAAAACCAAAATCTGCAAGTACATAACGTCAAAATTTAGATTTTTGTCACCCTTACCGTCTGTTACAGCCCTTTCCGTACCTGAAAAGAGGACATTTCAATTTATAGTTAAGCCTTCATAAGTCGGTCATGTAATTATAAAAATAGGAAGAAATAGTAAATGAAATACTAACTTCTGGAAACAAAACAAATTAAACTAAAAATACTGCTACTTTGTAGTCAGTCTTCACCAGATCGTGACGCAAACTGACAATGTATACCATTTCAAATCTAAGAGGCCACATATGCTGCCACGCCCACAAAGTAATGTAAGAAAAAGTGGTTCCTCGCGAAGTACGTTTGATCGAGATGGTTTGCGCGCGCTTCGATGGCAGCGCCAATTTGAAATATTTGAAACATTTACTTTTAAAATAATAAATAGCTAAATATAATGCTATGGTATACTTATGCCATGATAAATTTGGCGAAAGTTATACCTATTCTGCTATATATATTTTTATTTATTTTTTCTTTTTTAGATACCTTTAAAAAAATTATGATAAGGTCTACAAAAACAAAAATCTGCTAGTACATAACGTTAAAATTTAGATTTTTGTCACCCTTACCGTCTGTTACAGCCCTTTCCGTACCTGAAAAAGAGGACATTTCAAGTTATAGTTAAGGCTTCATAAGGCTGTCATATAATTATATAAATAGGAATAAACAGTAAATGAAGTACATAGTTCTGGAAACAAATAAATTAAACCAAAATCACTGCCACTTGTATTATGTCTTCACCAGATCGTGACGCAAACTGACAATGTATACTAATTCAAATTTAAGAGGTCACAATGCTGCCACGCCCACAAAATAATGTAAAGAAATATGTTTCCTCGCGAAGAACGTTTGATGGAGATGGTTTGCGCGCGCTTCAATGGCAGGGCCAATTTGAATAATTGCTGTTTACTTTACAACCGCAACATTTACTTTAAAAAAAAATGGTTAGCTAAATATTATGCTATGGTACACTTATGGCATGATAAATTTGGCGAAACTTATACCTAGAATAGAAACCTTTTTTTTTAATGGCATCAAGAAGGCAAACAAGCACAAAGGCTCACCAGATCGTGACGCAAACTGACAATGTATACCATTTAAAATTTAAGAGGCCGCATATGCTGCCACGCCCACAAAATATTATGTAAAGAAATGTGCTTCCTCGCGAAGAACGTGTGATGGAGATGGTTTGCGCGCGCCTTGAGGGCAGCATCAAATTTAAATAATTTCTGTTTCCTTTGCAATCACCACATTTACAAAAAAATGGTTTATCAGCTTCAAGAAGTTATTTTTAGTCGTCTTTAATAGAAAACCGAAAATGGCCTAAGACACAAAAATCTGCCGGCAAGGTTTAGCAAGGTGCCTCTTTATTTTGGGATGCGCATGTAATACTCTTGTAATTGTAAGTATTTCACAGTGCCTTAGTACCTGTTACTGTTATACTGTGTTAATTATTTGAAATAAATAAATAAAAAATAAAAAATAAATACTCTTTATCGACTGCCTTAATGCAGGGCAAAATATAAATAACTTATATGACATGGGATTATTGGACCGATTAAAGTACGAAAGCGCGGCAAAAGCGGTTTTTTCACCAGGGAAATGCGCCTTGTCACATGTCCATGAGAACAATGGCCAAACTAAATAAATTGGGTTTGGAATTACTTCCCCATCCACCTTATTCTCCAGATCTGTCCCCTATTGACTACAAGCTGTTTGCAGACCTAAAAAGAATGCTCTGGGCAAGAAATTTGATTCAAATGGTAAAGTAATGGCAGCGGCGACACACATAGAATAGAAAAGGTAGAAAATCAGTGGGGGGACCGTATCGCGGTTAAAGGAGACTACGTTGATGATTAAAAAAAATTTTTATCAAAATAACTTTCTTCAAAAAAAAAAAGATAAAAGATGTTTATTCAGTAAGTAGGCCGCACGGCCGGCGCGGCCGGTAAGGCGGTTTTTGTATTTAGTCTCGGGACTTATTGAACCACGTGTTATGCTGCTACGCACACAAAAGAATGAAAAGAGACGTGTTTCCTCGCAAAGAACGTTTGATGGAGTTACTTTGCGCGCGCCTTGGTGGCAGCGCCAATTTCAAATAATTGCTGTATACTTTACAATCGCAATAATTCCAAAAAAAATTGGTTCATCGGGTTCAAAAAGTTATAAAAATAAAAGCTATTAAATCCGAAATCAACGTCTGAAAGAAAAACGAAGATTTCCGATCGCTGCGCTAATAAGAAACTCGTAGTACGAGAAAAGTGTACAAGTTGATCCCCTTAAGTGAGAATGGACGTAATTTCTATGATTTTCCATACAGTGCAAAAGTGAAGACGTTTACGTGTATTTATCTCTATTGTCCTACTCAAAGTATTCAATTAATAAAGAGATCATTATAATATTCTCGTTTTTTTTTCACTCTACAAATCGATCATCTTATACATCTCAGTGTTTAACGTTTTGAATGCCTTACATCTTTGCAAATTAAATCATTCATACGAAACAAGTATCTTTTCATTTTCAGCTTGTGGCGTCAGTGGCACGGCTTTCAGTTATCGCCCTGAGCCAACCATGGAGTTCAAAAAGTTGATGATTCCAGTCATCATTTATACCTATACACAGTTTTAAAAATCCTTAATTAAAAAAAAACTTTGCATGTCTGTGCTTGAGTCATCTATTTACATATTTGTACCAATTTTTAACTCAATCAGTCCAACAGTTTAGGAGCCAATTGGCTGTGACAGACGGACGGACAGACAGACGTACGAGTGATCCCATAAGGGGTCCGTTATTTCATTCTTTGTATGGATCCCTAAAAACGAAGATATCCGATCAGTGCGCTAATATGAAACTGTTAGTAGGGTAAAGGTGTACATGATGATTTTCTTATGTGAGAATGGACGTAATATCTATGTTTTTCCGTGCAGTGCAAAAATGAAGATGTTTATTACTTTCAGATGTATTTATCTCTCTAATGTCATAGTAAAAATATTCAATTATTTAAGATTTCTTTTATATGATTTTCATATTTTTTTTCATCATGTTGATCATCTCATACACCCTGGTGTTTAAACATTTGAACGTCTTACGTCAAATACAAAAGGTACACTCACACGCCAAACATGTTTGTAAATTACAACATTTATATAAGACAAGTCTGTTTTTAATCCTTAGCTTGTGGCATCAGTGGCATGACTTTCAGTTTTTCACTTATCAGCCAAAGCCGACCGTGGTGTTTAAAAGGTTAAAATGATTCCAGTGATCATTTATTCACAGTTTAAGAAACCTTTAATATAATCATGAAAAGGTGTATAAAAGCAAAAATCTGATGGGATTAGAGGTACGTTTTAATTTATGCATTCGACATAACATAACGCACAAATTACGATTTTTGTGACACTTACCGTAAATCATAGTCTCCTCCGTACCTGAAAAATTTCAAGTTAAGTTATAATTTAAAAGTTATATAAATTAAAAGTTATAATTTAGGCATCATAAGCTGGTCGTTTAATTATAATAAATAGCACGAAACAGAAACAGAAACAGTTTTGAAAACTAAAGAAATTTAACCAAAAATACTGCGTTTTTGTATTCAGTCTTCACGGTTTCACCACGCAAACTGACAATGTATATACTTAACAGGGTGGCTCATTCAAATCGGTCAGTATGGGAAAGTCTGAAACTATAAGACATACGAAGATTTGTTCTTAGGAACCATGTCACCGATTTTGATAAAAAGAAAAACTGCATTCATACATTTGAAAAAATAACTGTACCCAGCTAGGGAATCGATCCGACCGTTACAATATTCAACAAGTTCAGGCATTCGTTACAATATTCAACAAGGTCACTTCGAACATCTATTAAAATAAATAAAAATGTTCCGCGGTCTGGATCTCTATACCCATAAGGCCTATCCTTATGGGTATAGAGATCCAGACCGCGGAACACTACCGACTTTATCATATTGTCACTTGTAGGAGTCAAAAAACTATTTAGTTTTTGGAAAATAATCGTAATTATTAAAAACTAATTTACCAATTAAAATGATTTCTGAGACACAATTTCATAAAATCTCGTGTAATTTTCGCTCAAACAGAGCCCAGCCCCTGTACTTTCGAAGATAGTATGGCGGTTACATTACTTTTTTTGATGAAAATGTCTCATACGTTAGTAAGTCCTCAAAAAGCAACAACGTACCACACAAAAACAAAAAAAACATAACGTATGCCACAGTTTTATACTCTGAGAGTTACATTAAAGTTAGTATACTGATGAAACTGAACCTTATGCCGCAATCATAAGAACCAAAATGGAAGAAATATTAAAATATTATTTGGGTTGGTTTTTTCATCAGGGACATGCGCCTTGTCACAAGTCCATGAGGACAATGGCCAAACCAAATAAATTGGATTTGGAATTATCCACCTTATTCTCCAGATCTGGCCCCTATTGACTACAAGCTGTTGCAGACCTAAACAGAATGCTCAGGGCAACAAATTTGATTCAAATGGTATAGTAATGGCAGCGGCGGAGGCTTATTTTGAAGCCAAAAATAAATCGTTCTACACTCATGGGAATAGAAAAGGTAGAAATGCATTGGGGGCACCGTATCGCGGTTAAAGGAGACTACGTTGATGATTAAAGAAGAATTTTATCAAAATAACTTTGTTTTTGTATTTAGTCTCGGGACTTATTGAACCACGTGTTATGCTGCTACGCACACAAAAGAATGAAAAAGCTGAGTGCTTCCTCGCAAAGAACGTTTGATGAAGTTAGTTTGCGCGCGCCTTGGTGGCAGCGCCAATTTCAAATAATTGCTGTTTACTTTACAATCGCAATAATTACAAAAAAAAAAGGTTCATCGGGTTCAAAAAGTTATAAAAATAAAAGCTATTAAATCTGAAATCATCGTCTGAAAGAAAAACTAAGATTTCCGATCGCTGCGCTGATAAGAAACTCGTAGTACGAGAAAAGTGTACAAGTTGATCTTCTTAAGTGAGAATGGACGTAATTTCTCTGATTTTCCATGTAGTGCAAAAGTGAAGACGTTTACGTATATTTATCTCTTTTGTCCTACTCAAAGTATTCAATTATTAAGAGGTCATTATAATATTATCGTTTTTTTTTAACTCTACAAATTGATCATCTTATACATCTCAGTGTTTAACCTTTTGAATGCCTTACATCTTCGCAAATTAAAACATTCATACGAAACAAGTCTCTTTTCATTTTCAGCTTGTGGCGTCAGTGGCACGACTTTCAGTAATCGGCCTGAGCCAACCATGGAGTTCAAAAAGTTGATGATTCCAGTGATCATTGAAACACAGTTTTAAAAATCCTTAATTAAAAAAAAAAACTTTGCCCGTCTGTGCTTGAGTCATCTATTTACATATTTGTACCAATTTTCAACTCAATCAGTCCAGCAGTTTAGGAGCCAATTGGCTGTGACAGACGGACGGACAGACAGACGTAAGAGTGATCCCATAAGGGGTCCGTTATTTCATTCTTTGTACGGAACCCTAAAAACGAAGATATCCGATCAGTGCGCTAATATGAAACTATTAGTAGGGTAAAGGTGTACATGATGATCTTCTTAAGTGAGAATGGACGTAATATCTATGTTTTTCCGTGCAGTGTAAAAGTGAAGACGTTTATTACTTTCAGATGTATTTATCTCTCTAATTTTATAGTAAAAATATTCAATTACTTAAGATTTCTTTTAAATCATTTTCATATTTTTTTCATCATATTGATCATCTTATACACCCTGGTGTTTAAACTTTTGAACGTCAAACGTCAAATACAAAAGGTACCACTCACACGCCAAACATGTTTGTAAATTACAACATTTATACAAAACAAGTCTGTTTTTAATCTTTAGCTTGTGGCATCAGTACGACTTTCAGTTTTTCACTTATCAGCCAAAGCCGACCGTGGCGTTCAAAAGGTTAAAATGATTCCAGTGATCATTTATTCACAGTTTAAGAAACCTTTAATATAATCATGAAAAGGTGTATAAAAACAAAAATCTGCTGGGATTAGAGGTACGTTTTAATTTATGCACTCGACATAACATAACGCACAAATTTCGATTTTTGTGACACTTACCGTAAGTCATAGTCTCCTCCGTACCTGAAAAAGAGGTAATTTCAAGTTATTATTTAGGTATCATAAGCTGGTCGTTTAAATATAATAAATAGCAAGAAACAGAAACAGAAATAGTTCTGAAAACTAAAGAAATTTAACCAAAAATACTGCGTTTTTTAATTCAATCGTCACGGTTTCACCACGCAAACTGACAATGTATACCGGGTGTACAATCCAAATGGGTCAGTATGGTGAAGTCGGAAACTATGAGAGATAGCGAGATCTGTTCTTAGGTACCATGACGTCGATTTTAGATTTAATAATAATTACATTCATTTTTTTTATTAACTCTCATACTTTAAACAAGATTCCATTAGTGTTGTGCTTCTTGCGAGTTGCAGAATTTATACACATTGATTTTGACCAGGTTCGATTCCATTCCAGGTTTCGATTCCAGGTTCGAAAAGTTTTAATGTAATTATTATTAAATCTAAAATCGACGTCATGGTTCCTAAGAACAGATCTCGCTATCTCTCATACTTTCCGACCTCTCCATACTGACCCATTTGGATTGTAACCCGGTATATACTAATTCAAATTTAAGAGGCCACATATGCTGCCATGCTCACAAAATAATGATATAAAATAAATCTTGAATACAACAAAAACAGCCTTCAAAAACGCAAAAATTACTTCTTATAAAATGGTTGCTAATCCAACTGAAGGTTGGTTTTTGATTCATTAAACAATTATTTATATGAAACTCTCTAGTGATCCTATTTATGCTGTTATGTAGTCCCAATTCTCAATTAATGAGAAACTGTAGACCATTTCAGGCTCGCAGCAGACGACGCCGCGGGAATGTCATAGTCATATACTCGTATTTAAACCTAAATGTGCTTCGTCTTAGTCACTCAACTACCTTAATCGAGATATCTTTTCGCCACCCTTGATAAAGGTACCGTTAAGGAGTTCCGGTGGCCGTCTGTGGTGCTCATCATCACTTCCAATTCACCATATAGTGCTTTTCAAGAGCAAATGCACGACTTACAGTGAAAAATACGGCAATCGCTTTAGGGGTACCTAAAATATTTGAGTTCTCTTGATTTCTCCAGGATCCCATCATCAGATCCTGACGTGTTGACAATGGGATTAAAAAAGCACACCATTCAAACAACGAAAAAAAATTCAAGTCGGTCCATTGGCCTTCGAGTAATCAGGGAACATCCTCCTTTTATTGAAGTCGGTTAAAGAGATGTGGTTCCTCGCGAAGAACGTGCTCATCCGACAAACTCAATCTCCAACTCATCACGAAGAGCACGCGCTTCCCGCGTGCGGTGCGGCCGCCGCTGCACCTCTAAGTTAACGGGTACGTTGTGCCCCCACCACTGGGGCTCACCACCCACAATTCATGTGAAGCTGTCACAGTGACTAACACTAACAGCGAAGGTCACTTCAAAAAGCGAAGAACGTTTGATGGAGATAGTATGAGCGCGCCTTGGTAGCAGCATCAATCAGAAGTTTTAAATACTCATCTATTGAATCTCAAATTATCGTTTATTAGTTTCAAACATTCAACAAAAACATGCGAAAAAGCAGCCTCAGCAGTTATATTTAAAAAATATACCTGCTAAGGAGTTTCTAATAGTGTTTTTACGAGTAACAGTCTCAAGAAAATCTGATCAAGTTTAATATATGTAAATAACAGACACATAGGCCTTATAGAGATCCAGACCGCGGAACACTACCGACTTTATCATATTGTCACTTGTAGGAGTCAAAAAACTTTTTAGTTTTTGGAAAATAATCGTAATTATAAAAAACTAATTTATCCAATAAAAATGATGTCTGAAACACAATTTCATAAAATCTCGTGTATTTTTCGCTCAAACAGAGCCCAGCCCCTGTAGTTTCGAAGATAGTATGGCGGTTACATTACTTTTTTTGATGAAAATATCTCATACGTTAGTAAGTCCTCAAAAAGCAAAAACGTATAACAACGTACCACAAAAACAAAAAAAAACATAACGTATGCCACAGTTTTATACTCTGAGAGTTACATTAAAGTTAGTCTACTGATGAAACTGAACCTTATGCCGCAATCATAAGTACCAAAATGGAAGAAATATTAAAATATTATTTGGGTTGGTTTTTTCATCAGGGACATGCGCCTTGTCACAAGTCCATGAGAACAATGGCCAAACTAAATAAATTGGGTTTGGAATTACTTCCCCATCCACCTTATTCTCCAGATCTGGCCCCTATTGACTACAAGCTGTTTGCAGACCTAAAAAGAATGCTCTAGGCAACAAATTTGATTCAAATGGTATAGTAATGGCAGCGGCGGAGGCTTATTTTGAAGCCAAAAATAAATCGTTCTACACTCATGGGAATAGAAAAGGTAGAAATGCATTGGGGGCACCGTATCGCGGTTAAAGGAGACTACGTTGATGATTAAAAAATAATTTTATCAAAATAACTTTGTTTTTGTATTTAGTCTCGGGACTTATTGAACCACGTGTTATGCTGCTACGCACACAAAAGAATGAAAAAGCTGAGTGCTTCCTCGCAAAGAACGTTTGATGGAGTTAGTTTGCGCGCGCCTTGGTGGCAGCGCCAATTTCAAATAATTGCTGTTTACTTTACAATCGCAATAATTACAAAAAAAAATGGTTCATCGGGTTCAAAAAGTTATAAAAATAAAAGCTATTAAATCCGAAATCATCGTCTGAAAGAAAAACGAAGATTTCCTATCGCTGCGCTAATAAGAAACTCGTAGTACGAGAAAAGTGTACAAGTTGATCTTCTTAAGTGAGAATAGACGTAATTTCTCTGATTTTCCATGCAGTGCAAAAGTGAAGACGTTTACGTATATTTATCTCTTTTGTCCTACTCAAAGTATTCAATTATTAAGAGGTCATTATAATATTATCGTTTTTTTTTAACTCTACAAATTGATCATCTTATACATCTCAGTGTTTAACCTTTTGAATGCCTTACATCTTTGCAAATTAAAACATTCATACAAAACAAGTATCTTTTCATTTTCAGCTTGTGGCGTCAGTGGCACGACTTTCAGTTATCGGCCTGAGCCGACCGTGGAGTTCAAAAGGTTGATGATTCCAGTGATCATTGATACACAGTATTAAAAATCCTTCATTCAAAAAAAAACTTTGCACGTCTGTGTTTAAGTCATCTATTTACATATTTGTACCAATTTTCACCTCAATCAGTCCAGCAGTTTAGGAGCCAATTGGCTGTGACAGACGGACGGACAGACGTACGAGTGATCCCACAAGGGGTCCGTTATTTCATTCTTTGTACGGAACCCTAAAAACGAAGATATCCGATCAGTGCGCTAATATGAAACTGTTAGTAGGGTAAAGGTGTACATGATGATCTTCTTAAGTGAGAATGGACGTAATATCTATGTTTTTCCGTGCAGTGTAAAAGTGAAGACGTTTATTACTTTCAGATGTATTTATCTCTCTAATGTCATAGTAAAAATATTCAATTACTTAAGATTTCTTTTATATCATTTTCATATTTTTTTCATCATATTGATCATCTTATACACCCTGGTGTTTAAACTTTTGAACGTCTTACGTCAAATACAAAAGGTACCACTCACACGCCAAACATGTTTGTAAATTACAACATTTATACAAAACAAGTCTGTTTTTAATCTTTAGCTTGTGGCATCAGTGGCACGTTTTCCAGTTTTTCACTTATCAGCCAAAGCCAACCGTGGCGTTCAAAAGGTTAAAATGATTCCAGTGATCATTTATTCACAGTTTAAGAAACCTTTAATATAATCATGAAAAGGTATATAAAAACAAAAATCTGCTGGGATTAGAGGTACGTTTTAATTTATGCATTCGACATAACATAACGCACAAATTACGATTTTTGTGACACTTACCGTAAATCATAGTCTCCTCCGTACCTGAAAAAGAGGTAATTTCAAGTTATAATTTAGGCATCATAAGCTGGTCGTTTAATTATAATAAATAGAAAAAAACAGAAACAGAAATAGTTTTGAAAACTAAAGAAATTTGACCAAAAATACTGCGTTTTTGTATTCAGTCTTCACGGTTTCACCACGCAAACTGACAATGTATATATACTAATTCAAATTTAAGAGGCCACATATGCTGCCATGCTCACAAAATAAAGAAATAAAATAAATCTCGAATACAACAAAAACAGCCTTCAAAAACGCAAAAATTACTTTTTATAAAATGGTTTCTAGGGCAGTCCAACTGAAGGTTGGTTTTTGATTCATTAAACAATTATTTATATGAAACTCTCTAGTGATCCTATTTATGCTGTTATGTAGTCCCAATTCTCAATTAATGAGAAACTGTAGACCATTTCAGGCTCGCAGCAGACCACGCCGCGGGAATGTCATAGTCATATATTTAAACCTAAATGTGCTTCGTCTTAGTCGCTCAACTACCTTAATCAAGATATATTTTCGCCACCCTTGAAAAAGGTACCGTTAAGGAGTTCCGGTGGCCGTCTGTGGTGTTCATCATCACTTCCAATTCACCATATAGTGCTTTTCAAGAGCAAATGCATGACTTACAGTGAAAAATATCGCAATCGCTTTAGGGGTACCTAAAATATTTGAGTTCTCTTGATTTCTCCAGGATCCCATCATCAGATCCTGACGTGTTGACAATGGGATTTAAAAAAGCACACCTTTCAAACAACGAAAACAATTTCAAGTCGGTCCCTTGGTCTTCTAGTAATCAGGGAACATACATTTAAAAAAAACTGACGAATTGAGAACCTCCTCCTTTTATTAAAGTCGGTTAAAGAGATGTGGTTCCTCGCGAAGAACGTGCTCATCCGTCAAACTCAATCTCCAACTCATCACAAAGAGCACGCGCTTCCCGCGTGCGGTGCGGCCGCCGCTGCACCTCTAAGTTAACGGGTACGTTGTGCCCCCACCACTGGGGCTCACCACCCACAATTCATGTGAAGCTGTCACAGTGACAAACACTAACAGCGAAGGTCACTTCAAAAAGCGAAGAACGTTTGATGGAGATAGTATGAGCGCGCCTTGGTAGCAGCATCAATCAGAAGTTTTAAATACTCATCTATTGAATCTCAAATTATCGTTTAAGAGTTACATTCAACATCACACAAATATCTGCCCTTACTGGGATTTGAACCCAGGACCGCTAGCTTCGTAGTGTCAATACTAACCAGGCCAGCACGTCGTCAACGTGACCACATTAGACCAAATCATATATACATTGGGTGCAATTATGTTATGCCGTGAATACGAGAAATAAAATTGTCAAAATCAAACTTTAGCTAATTGACTAAACTAATTAGGTGAACCGTTGAATAGGTATAAATAAATCGTCTTTATAAAACAGCACGGTTCCAATAGAGTACACCTGGCTCACTTTTTGTGTACATAACAAGAAAAATTTAATGAATATTTAGACTTTAAAAATTGGTTTTTTTCTATCTATTTACCATCGCACTTTTATTTACAAGTTAAGTATTGCCAAATACCGCCAGGTCTTAGCTTATCTTACAAATGTTCGTTTTTTACGTCCTACCTTAGATAGCAATCCTTTATTCAAACGATAAATATTCCGTTGATTACGCGCAGACAATAATAAAAAAATAACGGACTTAAATATAATAAGCATTTAAATTATCTTTACGTTATTAAAATGCAGAAAGAGAATAAACGAGAATAGGCAAAACTGGTAAAAGCTGGTTAGCTTAAATAAAAACATTACCAAAACCAAAACATAAATATGTTTTTAATATACTTTTATGTTTGATTCGTTCAGAACTTTTTTTTTGAGCAGGTTCTATATACATTAAGTCGGCTGTTATCAATACGTCTAGATATCGAAACGGCTTTGTATTTAATAATACTTTAATATTCCGAAGTACCTGTTTCATCTTAATATAATGAATTCCTCATTAAATTTATAGCACTTTTATCCTAAAACACCTTAAAACGCCAGAAATTTGAACACATTGACTGCTTTACTATATTTCATGACTACTTTACTATCCTGACGCTATTTATTTACCTATACCTATTTTTAGTATTTTTCACTCTAAGATTTAGTCAGTATTCAGGCATTTTGGACGTTTAGGATCAAATTCATTTTGCAGGTTCTTGAGGAAGACAATTTAATCATTTAATATTATCGTTAGTCGCTCTTGTATTTCAATTTATAATTATGTTCTTATTACAAATAAAAGTTTTTGTTTTTTGTTTGTTAATTTTTTAATATTTTTTTAATCTAAAAGTTTTAACTGAGTCAATTTATTGAATCACGCTTTTTGGTTAATACATTCTACACATGTGATTGAAACAAAAGTAAGCGGGGCGTACAGTTGCGCCTTCATTACTGTTATTGTGTTTTAATAATGTAAATTATTTACTTATAATGAAAGTAGGACGACGATATGTTGTACAACCCAATGAAAAATGCCAAATATTTTCCGTTGAATTAATCACATAAAAATATGAAGTAACGTGATTATTATAGTTTACAAATTGTTGACATTCTGACTTCAAAGAAGAATAGCGTATATAGTGTTTGAAAAAAAAAATTGATTTTCGAACGCGGGCAGCGTCGAGGCCGCGGGCAGTGTTTAATATTTTTTGAAATACTTCACTGTGGTCCCGTAGGAGGCCATAAGTCCAGATTATTGGTATAACCCAGCCATAATTTATCTTTGCCTAATTACTCACTAGTAGCCATACATCCATAAACTATAAATAGTTTGCAAATTAAGTGAAATAATCAATACGTTTCGGACCTTCAAATTGAATGCATCTGCCACTCGTAACTCATTAAAGTAAAAGTTTGTTTACGACATTTATATCTCAGGATCGTTTGTGTATTAATCTTTTACATCATTATGGAAGTTGTTGACAAAGGTATGTATTATTATTATCAGTACTATTTTGTAACATGTTGAGGTCTGCGTTATGTTTAATTACAAAAAAAAAGTATAATTTGTCTACTATGTACGTTTACGTATGTTGCTAAAATAATCTAAAGATGACTCTATATGTAATTGAATGCTCATAAAGGCTAGTTTATTATTTAATATTGTCTACTGGCCGGTTTTTGTCGGACCCTTGTCCAGAAACCTTCTACGGAACTCGTAGCAGTGCTACGACATTGCTACCCCCGTAAAGAACTATCAACATTCCCTTCTAATACATGCCCTTTTCATTTCAGGTACTTTTATTCTTTGCAAATTTGCAAGAATGTATATATTTGAGTTATGGCACCGTGCTCCTGTTTCGCAAACTGAGAAATCAAGCCACGTACTTGAGTTAATCCTACAGAATATTTTACCGGAGGATGTTGAAATTGTTGATATTGGGGATCTCAAACTGCGATCGACCGAAGAGAAAGAACTCTTGGCTAAAAAAAAGCAGACACTTAAACGTGAATTTAAAACAAAGTAAGGTCCTGGAATGATCGTTGACAAACCACGTAGTGGCGGAAGTGGTACATCAAACGACCGTAACACGGCATGTAGGTTTTCTAATAATTCCACTCTTTCAGCTGAAATTACTGGCATCAAAAACGATCTCATTGACAGGTGTGGCACAATTTTAAACTGTTTAAATTCTGGTTATAAAATAAATTTAGATTAGAATTTAACAGTAATTATTGAGTGTAACGTAATTTAATTCAAATATTTTTAAGAAGACAACTCTTAACGTGCCATTGTTTATGTTCCATAAATAGCTTGTTACGAAGCAACTTTGTTAATATATTTTTGTAGAAACTGTATACTGTTTTTATATTGTAAATAATGAACATGTATTTAATTTTGGATGTTTGGTTTTTTTTTCGTTAATATTTAATATTTGTATTTTTTAAAAAGGATTGAAATAGAGTAAATTTTGCTTTATTTTTTTTTTGGTGTAGGTAGTAATTAAATTAATTTCTTATAGTTTTCTGTTTTTTTATTAGACTAAATAATAATAATACGTTATGTATATAATTATAAAATATAAGATATACTTTTGGAAAAATCGAATTTTGACACTTTCTCCATACAAGCTGAACCACAGTGCACTGCCCGCCATATGATGATATTTTAATTGTCCCCGGTCCTCGAGAAACTCATGAAAAAAGACAAAGGCGCGGACAAATTTTATATATTATATTTTTGTTATCATGGAATTTATTAAGGAATATGGAAAAAATACATTTATCGATACTCGCTTGTACAACGGTGCCCTCCATTCTTCCTGTAAATAAGTGGCCGCTTGTTCGTTCAGCGGTTTAACAACGACATGAAACGCAAGGCCATACAACGTTTTCACCCTTTTTTTAATAAATTTGCCATTATTTTTGATTTATTTACAATTAAAATATCATTTACAGACATTCTGGCTTCAAATAAGAATAGTGTATATAAGGTATGAGAAAAAAAAAACGAACGCGAGCGGCGACGTGGCCACAGGCAGTGTCTTTGTTTTAAATTGTTTTGGTTGCAGGACTTGGATGTTAGGTTACGAAGCATGTGAGTAGTACATACTACATAGTACATTCATATTAATTTCGTAAGGTTCCTTCTTGGCTACGTCGATGAAATTTTAATAAAATGAAGATTAGAAGTTGGTTCATATTTAAAAAAAAAGGTGTTTGTACCACGAGCAGAACTTGTTATACAGGGTGTCTCTAATTTTATTTTTTATTTTTTTACCAGGATTTGAATGGTTAGGAGGGTCAAGTTTTTTTGGCATTTAGCTTGTATTTACAATAATATTGGTAGAACATTTGAAATAGATCACTTTTATAGTTTAGGAGAAATTAAATAAAACAGTTTGGGAATTTATCGGGTATTTACAACCTCCAGGGTGTAACAGAGGGATGAAACTTTGTGCAGGGTATAACCCCTTCAAAAGGCATCGTTTGGTTATAAGTTCTAACCAAAAACGCTGGGGGGCATTTTTCAAAGGCTATCCTGCTATACCCTTTTTGTCGCATGCTATTAACTTAGTAGTCATAACGATATAAAGCAGAATAATATATTACTTATCCTTGATTGTAATTATAAGTAATTATACAGAAAGCTTTTAATATTATCTGTCCTACTCCACCAATTGCAATTTGGTCTTGGCTGTTATTTCTAACCTAACCTGCAGCAGTTCGTTAGTAATATTATGCTATGGTACAATAATTATACCATAATAAATCATTTGGCGGAAGTTATATTCTTCTTCATAAAATTCTGCGAAATTTAAGTCGACGATGTTAGTATTCTGCTTTTCAAAATGAGATTTCTCTTATTTGGCAATATTTGAACAGCAGAATATATTCAAAATTTTGCCAAATAAGAGAAATCTCATTGCAAAACTTATAAATGAAGGAGCAAAAAAAAGGAGAAACTGAACAGGTCTTTATTGGTCGTCTTTGATAAATAGAAAAACAATGATTTCCGATCGCTACGCTAATAAGAAACTGGTAGTAGGGGGAAAGGTGCAAGATGGTCCCCTTAAGTGAGAATAGACGTAATATGTATGTTTGTCTGTAAACTACAGAAGTGAAGATATTTACTGCTTTCAGATATATTTATCTCTCTATTCTCATACTCAAAATTTTAAATTAATTAAGAGGTTATTATAACGTTTTCGTTTTTTTTTTAATCTACAAAATGATCATGTTATACACCCTGGTCTTTAACCTTTTCAACGCCATACGTCAAATACTAAAGGTACCTACCTCTCATACGCCAAACATGTTTGTTAATTACAACATTCATACAAAACCTCTCTTTTAATCTTCAGCTTGTGGCGTCAGTGGCACGACTTTCAGTTATCAGCCAGAGCCGACCGTGGCGTTTAAAAGGTTAATATCATTCCAGTGATCATTTATACCCATTTTTAAAAACCTTTTAATATTTCATGAGTAGGTCGAAACATAACGTTAAAATTTAGTTTTTTGATTTTGGTGACCCTTACCGTCTGTTATAGTCTCCTCCGTACCTGAAAAAGAGGACATTAATGTTTGAGAACGTGGACGCAAGTCTTCAGAGGATTATCGCCTTATAGGTGTCCATGCAATTTTGACCGTGACCGTACATGCAATAAAAATACAGTCATGTCATAATAAAATTAAATATAGGTAATAAAAATAACGATAGTACAGAAAATATTACAATTATAAGAATTAAAAAACATAATTTTGACGACGCGCTGGTCTAGCTGGTAGTGAGCCTGCCTACGAAGCTAGCGGTCCTGGGTTCAAATCCCGGTAAGAGCCGATATTTGTGTGATGAGCACGAAAAATGTTCCTGAGTCATGGAGGTTTTCTATGTATTTAAGTATATATCTCTCTATATAAGTATTTATATCGTTGTCTAGTACCCATAATACAAGCCTAGAGCTTAGTTTGGGACTAGGTCAATTGGTGGTGTGACATTGTCCCCTGATATGTATGTATAATCGCAATTAGAATTAAAATCATAGTCAAAAAATAAATACAAATTAAATTTAGTATACTAATCATTTCTATATTATCTAATTTTATTTTATGACGCTAATGCATTTTCTGACTAAGTGGTGAAATAAGGGACTGTCAACGCGGTTTGCAAGCACTTTCAGGATGATATTCTGGCTGCCGCGAACACGATGGAAAAAGGAGACCCACATCTTACAAATTATAGCGTAGAAATTGTCCAATGTCCATGCGCGCCGCCATAACTACACTCAGGAGCAAAAATAACGGGTCAGAGTAGGATTTTCATACTAAAGAGGCTATTTCGAAGCCTTAGTTCCTCGCCAGATCATGCTTTTAGTGAAATCTGATGATGAATACCCCGAGCATCGATACAGGACTTCCAGAGTGCCTAGGATACCCAACTGAATGAATCTGCGGTTAACGCCGGAATTGTGCATGTTCAGAAAAATACCTAAAATGGCAATAAATTTAAGGAAATCCAAGTGCTGACCCAAACTCTCCCTGGTGTTAACTGATTGTGCGATCAGTTAGGTATCTTAAGAACTTTTGACCTCCTCTATTGAACCTCGCAGTATCTACTATTAAAACTCACTCAAAACAACCCCTCGCGAAGAACGAAGGCTTCGAAATAGTCTCGTTTGTATGAAAAACTCACTCGGACCCGGTATTTTTGCTCCTGAGTGTATCATTATGGCAAAATATTGTTAGGGATTATGGACATTAAATATTATGGAATGTGTTATTATGGTATCTAATATTAAGGAGGCTTAACATTGTAACTTGTATAAGACTGAAAAAAAATATTATTAATCTTACCAGGTGTTTGAGGTACGGTGGTGGTCACAGCAGGGTTGTCTGCGAAGATATAAAGTTGTGAGTAATATTGTCAGTTTTGAAGTAGCTTTCGCTTCGTCGGCAATTTACCGCTGAAATGCGAATTTTAGAGTAGGTAATCCTACTTTCATATAATGTTTTATTAGTGTGTTTGCTTAAAACGTTGCAATTATATTGCTTGAGCCTCTACAAATGTATTTAAAATTTTATTAATATTATTACCTACTTATTAATTAACTTTATAATGAAATCAAAGAAATTAAGGTTCAAAAAATGAACGCGCAAGCGTGAACAAATGGGTTTGCTGGAATTATCTACAAAAACATTATGCAAGCCAAGGAGCTGTTTTAGAATCGATAAAGGCATGAAATTGACAGATTTTCTACCTCCGAAGAACATTTTGACCAGACCATCAAAAGTCCTAACTCTACTTATATCTGTGGGGCAGTAACCGTAGTGCCTTACCGCATTGTGTTTCGTCGGACCCGTCGTCGCAGTCGCCGGCGCGCCCGTCGCACACCGCTGCGAGCGGCACGCAGCTGCTGCTCCAGCGCCGCGACGCGCACGCAAACTGCTCATCCGAGCATAACCCCGGAATGCCTGGAGAAGACAATGGTATATACTACGAGGTACCTTTTTATGTCAATATTAGTAAGGGGAACGAACATACAGGGCCGAGGTTCTAGGCGGCAAAAACCATATCGTTTTTGACCTATTATCGTATTGTCAACGTTTTGATAGCTCTTATTTATTTAACAATTATGGCGGAATACCATATCAGACCAAACCCTTTTTTTTACGACCTAGAATAGAGGCTCAGGCCACCTCACTCGCAGTTCTACCTAACACTCCTCCTCGCTTCGCTCGTCGTCGTACCTAAAGGAGCTACCTACCTTTAAGGTAGAATAGGTAGGTTATTAGAATAATAGTACGTATTCCAGATTATACCCAATAAACACGCTGAAACAGTCTGGATCTGATTTTTCCGTATTGGGCCAAAGGATAGTTATGGCATAAAATGTTAGGGATTATGAACATAATAAAAAGTAAATATTATGGAATGTGGAATGTGTTATCATAGGGTGGCCGAGCATTCTATACTGTATAAGACTGAACAAAAACATTATTAATCTTACCAAGTGATTGAGGTACGTTGGCGTTCACAGCAGAGTTGTCTGCGAAGATAATAAAGTTGTCAGTAATATTGAGTTTTGAAGTAGCTTTCGCTTCGTCAGCAATTTACGGCTGAAATGCGAATTGGAGAGTAGTCCTATTTTCATATGTTTTGTTAGTGTATTTGCTTAAAATTGATGTGATATTGTCCCCTGATAATTGTTTTATTTATATTTATTTATTAAACATTTCATTAATATTATTATACTTATTAATTAACTTTTATGAAATCAAAGAAATTAACGAGCAAACAACGAATAAATGAGTTTGCTGGAATTTACTACAATAACATTATGCAAGTCAAGGCGCTGTTTTAGAATCGAGAAAGGCATCAAATTGGGAGATTGTCTACGTTCGAAGGATATTTCTTCAAGACAAGTAACTAAATATTGGTATCGCTGTCGGGAACCCGAGGTTACGTCCGTTTTGTTGGTATAAGTTAACTTCCGAAGTTGAAGCCTATTATAGATACAGGTATTCTGCACATAAAGTTTTTCAAAATTATAAACTTTTGAAGGGACAAATGCAGCTGCTGAGAAACAAAAATTCGTACTTGCGGTATGTTACCAATATTATGTAGTGAGGGACGCGTGCTTGTGCATTGAAAATACTACAGTTGTGCGCTTACTGCATTGTCGTTCGGCGCCGTCGGAGCACTGGCTGCTACCGTCGCAGGCCATCTCCGGCGGCACGCAACGCCCGGAGGAACACGCCAGCCAGCGCGGGGGGCAGGCCCGGGCCACTCCTGGACCAAAATCATCACAAAATTATCAACATAACAATAATAAAACCCCCTATAGTAGTTGTAGTTTATATTGCATCATTTGAAAACGATATAACTAATTGTTACTGATTTTTCACTAAAATGTTGCAATAAACGTCCACCAAATTTATAAAATGTTAAGATAGATACGATAGTTCGGTACTTAGAGTAATTAAGTAATCATACTAACACGGGGTTAGGTTAGGTTAGGTTAGTTTTGTCACGACTCGCTTTGGGTGCCGCCACCAAGCCCGCGAGGGTAGAGGGGGAGAGGAAGAGGAGGGGCTTTCCCAAGGTGGAAATCTGGCCCACCTCGACCTGGGAATGGCGGAGGAGGCCACCATGGTGGAGGCGTGGTGTGCGCCCCTACCGGTCACCCTGGGGGGTGAAGGAGCGGGTAGCCCGGTTTCGCGTCGCACTTACGTCGGTGTGCGACGCCGCGATGCGGCAATGCCCCGGGCCAGAAGGCCTCCTGAGGAGGCCCCAAAGACTGGAGGCCCTCCGAATAGTGAGGGCCTATATGACGGTGGCACATGCGGCCGCGTGTGTCTTGGCATGCAACCCGCCGTGGGAGCAAGATGCTCAGGTTCAGGCCGAGACATACCGGAGGCGGGTGGGGTTCCGGGCGAGGAGAAAGCGCCCGTACTCGGAGACTGTGGAGGGGGCCCGTCGTATCACGAAGTTGCGCCTGCGGGACCGGTGGAAAAGCGACCTGGAGGACTCCGCACCATAGGGGCACTCCTCCCGTCGCTGTACCACTGGTTGGAGTGGAGGTACGGTATCGTCAGGTACCGTCTCATGCTTCCGTCATTACCTGCACAATATTAGGAGAGAGCCCAGTCCGGTTTTCCATCAGTGCGGCGATCCAGACGACAAAGCCCAGCACACCCTAGAGGTGTGCTCAAATTGGGATCCGGAGCGCCGTACTCTGGTTCCAGACACAGGGCTCTCCGATCTCTCACTGCACAGCGTGGTGTCGGCCATGCTGAGCAGTGCGAGATCGTGGTTGACTTCGTCTCCTTCTGCGAGAGCATTATCTCGCAGAAGGAGGTTGCGGAGCGAGAGCGCGCGCAGGACGTGGCTGCGCACACGCTCCGGCGTGTGGGGCGAAGGCAGAGGCAGTTTGCCGCCCGCCTGAACCCCTAGTAGGACAGTGGGGATAGGGTCCCACACTACGGTCCTTCACGTTTGGGGAGGGTTCAGGGTGTTAACTGAACCCTCCCTCCTTTGGTGCAGGTGCCCCAGCAATGGGCTGGGGGTCACCCAGTGGTGAATAGTAATCAGCCCGTGGTGCCCCCGTTAACAGCCCACGGAGGTTAACACCCGTCAGGTTTTAGTGGGTAGGCTTCCCCTTTTCCCTTCTCTCTGAAGGGTAGGGGGTTGTGAATCCTATACAACCCTCCAATATGGTCATCCCTAAACCGGAGGGAAAGCATAAATGCGTTTCCACAGCTAAAAAAAAACCCGTTGGTTAGATTAGGGTAAGTAATATCTGGGGTGCAGGCCGGATTCTTCCACGTTGGCTTGGGTGTTGCAGTGTCTCTTGATCTCGATCCGGAGAGAACGCAGAATCTGGGCTGGTGCACCCTGGGCATCGGTTGAGACTTTTCCCTTATGGGGAATTCTTTTAGCCCATGGCAAATATCCGGCAAGGGGGAGGCGACAGGGGTTTCTTGAAGGGTTGCGGTTGTGTGGAGATCACTTCTGCCCCGGAAAATTTCCTTCTGTCACCTGGGGAGGGATGGTGTCGAGCAGCTTTTCCTCGAAAAAGTAGCTTCGTCACCTAGAGGGGGTCACAGAGGTTGTTGAAACGGGCGGTTGCGCGTGCCTTCGAGACCGCTTCTTTCAAACTTGACAGCTTATTTCTGTCACATTGGTGGTTGGTGACTGGGTTTACCGGAATGCACGGCATGCAACGGAGGCGTGATTTCCGCCCTGAAGGTACTCCCATGTCACCCGAGGGTCCTTCTACGTGTCCTTTGGAATCCCGGGGGGCACTGTAGTTATTGGTGGGATAGCTCTGCTGTGGTGGGGTGTGTTTGAAGGGTATGGGACCAATCCTTGCATTTGGGTATCCGGAAAGCACCATCCACCACAGGCAGACCGTTGAAGGGAAGGCGAACTCAGCGAACTCCGGTTTGCTGCTCGCCTGAACTTCTTGTAAAGCTGTAAAGTGGGTTGGGGTCCCACACTGTACGGCTTTACCGGTCTGGGGAGACGGTCGCGGGCTGTTTACAGCCTCCTCACAGTCTCCTCCTCTGGCTGAGGTTTGAAGGGCTCTTTGGAGCAAGCTGGGAGGCGCGTCAGTGGGCAATGCTTTTTAGCGGTACCGCGGTGCCTCACTACTGGCCAGGAGATTTAAACGCCGGAGTGGTTTTAGACGGTAGTTCTTTTGAGAGTCCGTCATACCTCCCATTGCACAGCCATCCCCTAGGCTTGGAGGATGCGTAAATTGTATTTCCACTCCGTTAGCAAAAAAAGGGGGTAAGTTATACCTAGGGTTAAGAATTTTGGTAGCATATCGTGGTCCTAGAATCCATAGGGTCGCTATTTCATAATTCTTATATACTTACCTTGATTTTGACCTCACCACCAAAAGTCCTAACCGTACTAATTATCTGTGGGGCAGTTAGTGTAGTGTCTTACCACATTGTGTTTCGTCGGAGCCGTCGTCGCAGTCGCCGGCGCGCCCGTCGCACACCGCCGTGAGCGGCACGCAGCCGCCGCGCCAGCGCCGCGACGCACACGCGAACTGCTCTTCGGAGCATGTCGCCACAATGCCTGGAAAAAACAATGCTTTGTATACTACAGGTACCTTTTATATGCCAATATTGGTAAGGTGAACTAGCATACAAGGCCAAGATTCTAGGTGGCAAATACCATATAGTTTTTGACCTATTATTGCATTGTCAACGTTTAGATAGTTTTTATTCACTTGCCAATGGCCGAGTTCAAAACAATACTATAACAGATCAAAGACTATCTTTTTTTACAGCCTAGAATAGAGGCCCAGACCACTTGGCTCTCCTATGCTAGCGCACTGTAACGTCACAGTCCCACGTAACACTCTTTCTCGCTTCGCTCGTCGTCGTACCTAAAGGAGACTTTCTTTGAGGTAGAATGGGTAGGATATTGTAATAATAGTACGAATTCCAGATCCAGGAATAGGCCACTCCTGGACCAAAAGTATCACAAAATTATCTACGTAACAATAATATAACCTCCTATAGTATAGAAATGAGCAGCAGAACACGTTTCAACGGTTTTCAGTATTTATCCGTATTTCTTTGTTTGTTTATTTTGCATCATTTGAAAACCATTTGACTATTTTTTACTGAGTTTTCACTAAAATGTTGCAATAAACGTCCAACAAGTTTATAAAATGTTAAGATAATAACTGTGGGGCAGTTAGCGTAGCGCCTTACCGCAGTCTGTTTCATCGGAGCCGTCGTCGCAGTCACCGGCGCGCCCGTCGCACACCGCCGTGAGAGGCACGCAGCCGCCGCGCCAGCGCCGCGACGCGCACGCGAACTGCTCTTCCGAGCATATTCCCGGAATGCCTGGAAAACACAATGGTTTAGAATATACTACTAGGTACATTTTTTATGACAATATTGGTAAAGGTAAGCATCCAGGGCCGAAATTCTAGGCGACAAAAACCATATCGTTTTTGACCTGCTATCGTATTGTCACCGTTTTGATAGCTCTTATTTACTTGATAGTAATGGCGACCCAGTTCAAAATAATACCAAAGCTGATCAAAGACTATATTAATTTTACGGCCTAGAAAAATAGGTAGTTTATTGTAATAACAGTACTATCGAACCAACGGAACCCTGACCCACCATGGAACCTTGTCACAATGATTGACGTACGATTGTCGTATAGCGTCGTATGACAGTCCTAACGTCAATCACTGTGACAAGGTTCTATGGTGGGTCAGGGTTCCGTTGGTTCGATAGTACATATTCCACCCAATTAATACACTGAAACAATCTGGATCTATTTTTCCGAATTTATGGCAAAATAATTGTTATGGCATAAAATATAAGGGATTTTGAACATAAAAAAGTAAATATCATAGCATGTGTTATTATGGTATCTAATATTGTGTACTGTATAAGACGTAACAAAAATATGATTAATCTTACCAGGTGTTTGAGGAACGGTGGCGTGGACAGCAGGGATGTCTGCGAAGATATAAATTTGTCAGTAATATTGTCAGTTTTTAGTAGTAGTACTTAGCTTTCGTTTCGTCAGCAATTTACGGCTGACATGCGAATTTGACAGTAGTCCTACTTTCATATGTTTTATTAGTGATTTCGCTTAAAAAATGTTCCGAATCTATTGCTTGAGCCTATACAAATGTATTAAACATTTAATTCATATTATTACTTATTAATTAACTTCTATGAAATCAAAGAAATTTAAGTGCAAAAAACGTACCCACGCGAACAACAAACGAGTTTGCTGGAATTATCTACACTAACATCAAGCCAATGAGCTGTTTTAAAATCGAGAAAAACATGGATCTGTGAGATTTTTTACATTCAAAGGACATTTCTTCAAAACAGCTAACTAAATACTTATTATTCGGGAAATTGGCGGACTCATCGTGGACACGAGGTATCGCTGTCGGGAATCAGCGGTTATGCCCATTTTGCCGATATAAGTTAACTTCCAAAGTTGGAGCCTATTATAGTAATTTTTTTTATTAAAGTATTCTGCACATAATGTTTTTCTAAATTATGAACTTTGAAACAAATGCAACAGCTGTTGAGAAACAAATCTTTGCACTTGCGTTATGTTAGCAATATTATGTAGTGGGGGGACGCGTGTTCGTGCATTGAAAATATCACAGATGTGCGCTTACTGCATTGTCGTTCGTCGGCGCCGTCGGGGCACTGGCTGCTCCCGTCGCAGACCATCTCCGGCGGCACGCAGCGCCCGGAGGCGCACGCCAGCCAGCGCGGGGGGCAGGCCCGGGCCGCTCCTGGACCAAAAGCATCACAAAATTATCTACGTAACAATAATAGTACCCCCTATAGTGTTTGTAGTTTATTTTGCATCATTTGGAAACAAAAAAACTAATTTTTACAAAGGTTTCACTAAAATGTTGCAATAAACGTCCACCAAGTGTACAAAATGTAAAGATACACGAGGTAAGCTATATCCGGTAAGTTATTTTCGAAAAATTTGATCAATCACTATTATCTAGGGTTAGGAATTTGGCAGCAAACCGTGATTCTAGAATCCATGGTGTCACTATTTCCTAATTCTTATATACATATAAGCTTGGTTTTGACCTAACCACCAAATGTCTTAACCGTACTAATATCAGTGGGGCAGTTAGCTTAGTGCCTTACCGCATTGTGTTTCGTCGGAGCCGTCGTCGCAGTCGCCGGCGCGCCCGTCGCACACCACCGCGAGCGGCACGCAGCCGCCGCGCCAGCGCCGCGACGCGCACGCGAACTGCTCTTCCGAGCATGTCGCCGGAGTGCCTGAAAAAGACAATTGTTTTTACTACTAGGTACTTTTTTTATTCCAATATTGGTAAGTTGAACGAGCATACAGGGCCGAGATTCTAGGCAAACACCATATCGTTTTTGACTTGTTATCGTATTGTCAACGTTTTGAGAACTCTTGTTTACTTGAGAGTAATGGCGGCCGAGTTCAAAACAATACCATAGCAGATGAATTTTGTTATTATTTTAACGGCCTATAATAGACGCCCGCAGGCCACCTCCCTCGGCTAGCGCGCTGTAAGGTCGCAGTTCTACCTAACACTCCTCCTCGCTTCGCTCGTCGTCGTACCTAAATGAGACCTTCATTAAGGTAGAATAGGTAAGTTATTGTTATGATACTACGTTTTCCAGATTATACCCAATGAACACATTGAATCAGCCTGGATCTCCTTTTTCCTTAATTATGGCAAATGATTGTTATGGCATAAAATGTTAGGGATTATGAACATAATAAAAATAAAATATTATGTAAAGTGTTATTATGGTATCTCTCATATTACAGAGGCTGAACATTATGGCACTTGCGTATTATGGCACTCAATAATTATGTTATATGATATTAGGGCAAATGAAAAATTAGCCATTATGGCGAATGAAATTAGTACAAATTAATTTATGGAAAATGGCGGGATACCGCTAAATTACCAATAGTTTCTAATAACTAAACTGTTCTATAACGTGCGTTGCCACTGTTAATACAGTTTAACCGTTATAGCATTCTTATCACAATGGTAATGCTCATTAAGCTATTCTATCGATTGGTGAATAATTCGTAGGTCAAACATGAGAGTGTTAAAGTTCATAATGAACAAACGAATGGGCAGAAATGTATGAACACTGGCCTAGAAACCAGTTAAAATAAGGACTATATATATCAACGGACATCCTTTTAATTCTACAACGATTTTGGGTAGCGGGAAAACTCAAATAACTGTTAGAAATATTTAATCTTGAACATCGGGACGCCTACATAGACGACGTTAGCGTAATTACTTTGAAACACCGCGGTATTTACATGGCTATAACTTTTTACCCGACTGCGTCAGAAGGAGGGTTATGTTTTTCGATTGTATGTATGTCTATTTCTAGGCACGCTCTGAAGCCTAAACGGCTTGACGGAATTTAACATGCGAGGTGTCATCCAATTCGTCTTAATTGTCGAAGTGACATAAGGTATATAATATTTCATTAAGCGTCCGCGAAAAAGATGGAGGGGGAATAAAATACAATATTTTTATTATTGCAATATGGGTATCAAATGAAAGCTAATAAATAGACTATTCCAAATATATATACATTATATCATAATACTTTGATGCTACCATTTTGTCAGGAAAGTAAAAAAAACGTAAATAGTCAAGTAATAAACTCCTTTTGCTAGAAAGAGTGTTTCGCTTGTAATTTGTCACTTGTAGCATCGCTACAATTAAAATCGGAGCTTCAGAGCTCAAAATATCGCTTAGTAATAATTAATTAAATCATTATTTTATTAATAAAATCTAAAAAGAATTAAATAAAATAATAAAATAATCAACTAAAAAGCGAAAAACAAGCCATAATATATTCTATAGAAAATTGTAAGAGCAATGTGCCTACTTATCGATATTTATAACAATTTAAATTTAACTCGAATATTGGTAAAGGTGCTGCAGGCCGGACAAGCCAGTCCACAAAGATTTTGAACGACCGGCCATAGTGATAGTTTTACAACTTAGAATTACCTAACCGGCCATTTTGCCACCAACCTCCTTTTACTCGTCGAGTTTTCAGTAAATACTTTTATGAAAACAAAACAAGATAGCATGGCTCAAATATAACTTATAGGTGTACAACATAATTTTGTTCTGATGGGGGTTTATACGTATACAAAATTTCCACATTGTGTCTTTCCCGGATCACCTATCCTCTTTCTTCCTATAGTAACTGATCTGATCCTACTCGATCAGGAAGGGTTGCCCTCTACGTCTAAGGTGGAACTGGTGAGTTTTCAATAAAGCCAGTGATTTCCGGCTCCGTACCATCACACAATATGCATTCAATATAACCTAAGTACCTAACTGGTTAAGAATAAGATAGATGTTCGGCCAGCAAAGTTATGCATCCACGAGAGCATACGAAGGAAGTCATATCACAATCACAAGTTCCATCTGGACTTGGAAATATCGAGCTGATTATCGGTAAAAATGTCCCCACCCACCAACAGTGATGAAACATGTGCCAGTTTATAGATCTTGGCAATATGATGTATTTTTTCTCTGGCGACGATCACCATAAGTATGGGGTTTTCTTGAAAAATCATAATCTTATCGTATGGAACTATGGAATTTGTTTGAAAATGAACACGTATGTAGATGATTTGCCTTGCCTGGCCCTTTGTTTTCATTAAAAAATTCCCATTGATTTTGCTACGAAGATAAGTATTTTGTCTTTTATTGGGTCCTAATGAACATATAGACCTGCAGCCCGTTACTGTTGGAGGGGGGGGACGGGGTCCTTACAAAATTGCCCATCACCCTTTAGTTTGACTTAATCATTGTAACGGTTAACTTTTATTCGTCGTCCATGGTGCATATCATCGTGTATGTAGATAATATTTTTAAATGGAAATACAGCCGGTACAACTAATATTATAAATGCGAATGTTTGTGTGTGTGTATGTTTGTTACTTCTTCACGCTGCAACGGCTGGACGGAGTTGGATGAAATTTGGAATGAGGATAGCTTATACACTGGATTAACATTATAGGCCGGATTTTATCCCGGAAAATTTAAAAGTTAAAGGGAGTATAACTATAATCTTAATCTAAACGAAGACGCGTTCAGACGCTATAATCCACTAATGATATTAAAAAAGTGTCCTTATCCTACTAATATTATAAATGTGGAAGTCAGTGTGTTCGTTTTTTACTTCTTCACGCTGCAATGAATGGACGGATTTGGATGAAGTTTGAAATGGAGATAACTTAAGTATACCCCGGATAAACACATAATCGCAATCTACGCGGAAGAAGTGGCGGGCAGAAGACTTTTTTTTTTAAACACCGATTTTGGGAGAACTCAGTTGTAAAAGGAGGCTTGTAACATACAGCCTAACCTAAACTAAACCGAAACGACACGAGCCTAACCTGAACCTGTCAATCTAGTCTGGTACACATCTTCCAATCAAGAAATCTAGTCTCTCCAAATGAATCCAAAGGCCTGCGAGATCGTATAGTAAAATTGGTAGGTCTACGTTGTACCCATAGGTAACCTAAGTTCTAATGATTAGCAATGTAATGAGTTAAGTGTGCCCTTCGAAAAGGAGATGTGGCACCTCCACCGCCACATCTTATGTGCTTCGTCTCCTGACGGGGCGGCACTCTAGCACATTGATTCTAAAGAAAGCAAAAGAATGATCTACCTCGGTAAAGTCAGCAAGTTAGTCAAGTCTATGTCTACTAGGGGACAAGAGGGATCCCTAAACAGAGAGCCTATCCTACATCTTTAAATAAAATATGAATTTACGTAAGGCTCTCTTAGCGGGATTTTTACAGAATAAACAAATTCATGAAATGAAGGTCATGAAAGATGCTGAAGTAACTGATCTAGGAAGTCTTTGGATTCCATTCCTGCTTCCAGATCCTAGTACGAATCTCCAAGTGCTATTCCCTAAATTTGGGCTCTCATCCGCCTCTTTCACTATCTATCCCATAAGATGAGAAGGTTTTATAAGATTCAGTCCAGGTTTTAGACTAGAGCACAATATGCTAGACTCCGTGGAGTCTGTGAAGGAACTCAGAGGCAACGTCCAGCGAGACCTTGGTCTACATCAGGACTCCGAAGCATAATTCGGTGCTTAAGAACTCTCCACTCGAAGAATCATCAACCTTAGGACTTTCTATGTTAATGGTAAATTGGTAATCGGGTATGGCACTGGGAGGTCACGCACTACAATCGGGGTGAACAACAAGAGTAACAGATGTGGAAGAAATAAGTATTATCACATAGTATAAATAAGACACATCAAAGTAATAAGTGTGGAAGCTGCAACAAATGATGATTAGAAATAAAATAAAACATTTAATTTGTAGTATAATTTTGTTAAGAAGACGAAGTCCTTCCTGAAGCTCGGGCCGAAGAGCAATTCTGAGAATAAATTTTATTAATATATTTGTGAAGACGTTGCTCCGAAGCTCTGGAGACTTTCCTAGACATTTTGTTTAAACACTTACGTTAGGGTTCAACTCTTATCAGAGTTCTAGATTACCTCGGACAGTAACCAAGTCTAGGTTACTAGATTTCAATACTTCACTTTTATTATCTAACACTCGAACATATTACGGCCTTTTAATAAAATTAAAGATTGTAATAAATTTAGGGTTCTTGTTACGGCTTTACTGACTGCCTCCTACTTTAAAGCTGGTCTCGATTCATCTGCCTTTACTGACTGCCTCCTACTTTAAAGCTGGTCTAGATTCATCTGCCTTTACTGACTGCGTCCTACTTTAAAGCTGGTCTAGATTCATCTGCCGATTCCTAGATTGTTTACGTTTCGAATCCCTTGCTGCAATATTTAAAATTATTTATTTTTCTAGTTTAAACCTCTATCATCTACCTCCTTGGATTAGCTAAGTACCTTTTTATTACGACTAAAGAAAAGGACAAACTACTCTGAGAATGTCGTCTCGAATTTTAAGCTGGTTTCACAAATTCCTAAAATCTAGAGAAAGAGACAAACGGCTCCTATCTAACTATCGTGACTTTTAAGGCCGGCTACACAAGCTTAGTGTTGCAAGGTGAAACCTCTTGTCTCAAACAACCTAAAGTCGTCGTTACACCACTCAACTACACTATCAAACACTTCTACATCGTCCAACTTATATTTGTGAGAAGGACAGACGACTCAGATAGGGTCGTCGTGTCACAGGCTGAAGAATTTTATATGAGTTTCGTCATTTTTGAAGTTAGAAATGTGAAAATTGGTATTTACACTACCTAACACTAATAAAAAAAAAACCTATGGGGTGAAATGGGGGGTAGAAGTAGTGTATCGAAGTTAAATAAACTCATGGCTATGAGCTATGATAATAGCTGTAATGTACTGCGAGTAAGTACAGTTGGTTATGGTTTTTTTTAGACCGCCCTAACATGACTCGGTGCACTCCGAATACGGTTGGTTGGTTGTTAGCGTTTGGTCTGATTATACATAGTACAAATACATAATACTACATACATTATCAATGCGATGTGTGCATGAGTTTATCACTTCTTCGCTAAAACGGATGGACGAAATTGGTTGGGTACAATTAGGAATATAGAGTTGGCTTTTACACTGTATTAACACATAAGGCTACCTTGAATCCCGAAAATACTAATTCTACGCGGACGAAGTCGCGGGCAGAAGCTAGTTTTACAATAATAACAAAAAAATATTGGAGATCCTCAAAACGAGCCCTTTGATTTGATATGACACAGTAAGGTTTACAAAACTTTTTTTTAATGTGCTATTTTGTCCTCAGAAAATGAACATGATTAAAAAAAAACATATAGGTATGTGTTTGGAATATTATTTTACATATGTGTACCAAATTTCAACTCAACTGGTCTGGTAGTTTCGGAGCAAATTGGCTGTGACAGACGGACGGACAGACAGACGCACGAGTGATCCAATTAGGTTTCCGTTTTTTAATGTTTTGTAGGGAACCATAAAACGTACTTAAAATGATTTCCTTGAACGATTTGTTTTTTTATTAATATTTGAAAATCATTTTAACTTTAAGTTTAGTTACATAATATATGAAACGGAGCATGACCCCAACTCCCACGATATTTCAAAGACAAAAAACCGTTTTTTCAATATGTATACATACAAGATCGTTCAATAAGTCCCGAGACCAAATAGGAGAACGAGTACGTATTAATTTTTTTTAATTATTTTGAAAGTACTGGCCATCAATTGATACGTATCCATTTTTTTTGAAAATCGAACAGGTAAATATTGAGTTACAGACATTTAGGTGACGCGTTCTTTTTATTATTCTGAAACAATGGAAAAAAACGAGTTTCGTGCGTTGATAAAACATTTTCTATTAAGGGGAAATAATACTGTTGAAGCACAGCCGTGGCTAATGAAATGTTATTCGGAATCTGCTCCCTCTAAGTCATCCATTTGTCGGTGGTATGCTAACTTTGAACGCTGACGTATGGACACGAATCATGCTGAACGCTCAGGTCGTCCAAATGAAGCAGTGACTCAACAAAATATCAACCAAGTCCTAAAAATCGTTACGGAACATCTAAAGGTAAAAGTGCGTGAGATAGCTGAGATACTGAAGATTTGAGATATTGAAGATATTTTACATTACAAAAAAAACAAACAAAAGATTCTGTCCCCTTTAACCCACTCGGATAATTACGATTGTTTAATCTGTTGTACATATTAGGAAAACTATGTCGATGTACTTATGTTTTTCTTTCTAAGAAAATGTTTATTCGAATAAAATAAATTATAAACACAGAAAGGTAAATTTTTTCAGAATAATTACAATATGTTCAAAAATCGTAAAATTCGGAGTGGGTTTAAGGGTGATTTAGGGGGTGAGAATCTTTTTCGCCGGTACGAAACTTGCATAGAACTCAATGGACTACGTAACTTAATCGACGCTTCACATTCCTTAAGTCTTGAAAATTCCTCTTAAATATGTTGTTTTAGCATGGAACCGGCACTTAAATATGAGCAGAGGGCTGAATTAAAAAAAAATATGTGTACGAGTAGGAATGAAATATTTGTCGATGAATTTACTATTAAATCCTTACACATTACAAAAGCTAAATTTTAGGTTTGATGTATAAAAATCCTGAGTTTATTTTTATTTTTATAAATACGTTATGACTTACGATGATTATGACCTAAAACACATTATAACTAAAAATACTTATGGCAGACAGAATAGACCTTAAATTTTAAGTTTGATTACAAGTCTTACCTGCGGCGACCGAAACGCAGCACAGGACGAGCGTCCACAGTAGCGCATCCATGTTGAGAGTGGACTGTGCGCCCCGGCCGGCCCACCGGCTATATATGCTCCTGCTACCCTACCACTATCCGGGTCAACTCGCGCGCCATCTCGCGGTTCCCTCCAAGTCGACTTGTTTCGCAGCTGCCAACAACAGAATAAATAAATAGTTTATGAATATTGGTCGTAGGTACGTAAGTCGGACCATTAAGCAATGGACCACAGTGCTTTTTTTCGATATCAGAGGGGACAGGGTAGCCTAATGAACTAGTCCCAAACTAAGCTCCAGGCTTGTAGTATCGGTACTAGCCCACCACACATTTTATTTACGCAGCAAAATACATACATAGAAAACAATCAAGAAACAGGAATAAATACTCGCGGTCAGCACACAAATATCTGCCTTGGCCGGGATTTGAACCCGGCCAGCATCGTAGACAGGGTCACTTACCGACTTCGCTAACGTGTTGTACAATGACCAGGGTGTGCTCGAATAGCTGCGACAGTGGGCCAGGAGAGCGATTTTCGCAATTATCTTCAACAGAAAGACCTTCTTGGTGTGGGCGAGCATTTCCGACTATGGGCAACTGATCTAGTTTCATTTCATGCCGGCTGACCTGATGTAAGATGATACATTTGGTTATACCGAACAGGTCACCCTAGCCTGCCTTCAGCCAGCATTCCGGTCAGCATTGCCACCTCTGTCTGGCTAACGGCTAAAGAGAAGGGTTTAAACCATTATCCAGCTCTATCAAACGTAACGGACTTAAAAAAAGTCCTCTCAAGGTTCCGAAGTGAAACTAGGAAGCCTTATAGTTGCACTCTGTCCATTTGCCTGTCGGTCCGTCTATCCGTCTGTCCGTGGTTTAACTCGGAGAGATACTAAAAAACTTTTATAGGTGCATTGAAATTACGCCGACAAAGTTGTAAAATAAAACCTTGAACTTATTTTTTACTTTATGTCATCAAGTTAGGTAAGGATAACTCTTACAAAATCATTACGTATCATTGGGGGACCGTTTAGTAATTTCAAACTCTTAAAGTCTAATTTTCTTTAGACTTACTTCTTCCCTCTCTCCCCACAGACAAAACTAGAAGTAATAAAAATCTTAAATAAAAACACGGTTCTCTGCCTATTGGCAGCAATATTTATGGCCTAATGTATAGTTTCCCAACCGTTTCATTTGACAACCCGCTTTTTTTTCTGAAACTGTAAATATTTCAGGATTACACCACCAGTGAAATAAATCCGGAACACCAGTTAGGTAGTGAAATAAATCCGGAAATATTTACAGTTACAGACAAAAAACGGGTTGTTAAGTGAAACGCTTGGGAAAAGATACATTAGGCCAAACATATTTCTGCCAAAAGGCAAGATACCTGAAAACATGCAATAGTGAACTTCAAAGGAAAACTATCACTAAGTAGGTACTTGATTAGTTCCTGCGATGCAAGCGCATAAAGTGTTTATACCAACTAAAAATCATCTAAGAATGTACTAAATAACTTTATTTATTTATTTATTACACTATAAATCCACATCACAAATTACAGTGTAGTATGACAAAATTAAATAAAAATAAAAATGTTATGTTATGTTATGTTGTATGTTGTAATTTAAATAGAAATGTTGTTCATAAATGCATGTTCATGCTGATTACACATGTTTACGAATGATTTGTGGAACCCTTTCATTTGATACCCATATCAGTATATTTTGGAGATATCTTTTGTCGGTCAGGTTTCTGGTTTCTGGTAAAACCATACTGCTCTTGTCATGGTATCATATTTACAATAGCTCTTATTTACTTGACAGTATTGGCAGGTAAATTTTAAACTAAATTTTATGTAAATACTAGAGAACGCCCGCGACTTCGTACGCGTAGAATAAGTTTCCCGCTACTCCCCCTACTTTAACCCCTTAGGGAGTGAATTTTGAAAAATCCTTTCTTACTGCTCACTTACTTGTACATCATGAAAGGAAACCTTGTACCCAATTTCAAGTTTCTAGGTACATTAGTTTCGGTGTTACGTTTCTGCGCGTTGATATATAAGTCAGTGAGTCAGATTTGCCTTTTATATACCTAATAATAGCTTTTGCCCGCGACTTCGTCCACGTAGAACTCGTAAAGTAAATTAATAGATTTAAGTAATTCTATAGTTTGATGTCCTCCCTGGCCAGAATAATCTTTTGAACAAAATGTAATATTGAGCTTGAAATTTACCGGGACTCCAACTATAAGCATGAACGTACTGGAGGGCACTTCCGATACCTCCAAAGAGTTCAGGAACTCTAAGGGTAGGACGTGACTAGCGCGGTGTCTATGACATTGTCTACAAAGAGATACTCCACAACATCGCCTTCTACGTAAGACATATTTTTTTCATTTTTCCACCGGATTATTTCGTTTGTCGGTGTATACTCGTATATTGCCCTTTCGCACAAACATTCTCTATTCTTTATATTGTATCGTAGATCGTCGGGGTGCTTAGACGTTATTTTTAGATCATCTGTATTTTGTAAAATATTACAGAATTCGCGGTTTAATGTACTCATACCGTTTCTATCTCTTGCCATACGATAAAATAATTCATCTCCTACACAAATTTATACCCCCCATTTAGCGCGTTAGGGGCAGTTTTTCCATAATCAGTGAAAGTTATTTTTTTATTTATAAACAGTAGCTTTAATACCACTTTTCCAAATACAATTATAACCATAGTTCCATCATACAAACTTCCACCCCCTATTTTAACCACTTAGGGAATGAATTTCAAAAAAATCCTTCGCTGTGCACCCCTAGGGAATCCAAGAAATATTTACTTCAAATTTCAAAAGTCCTTAGATCCAGCGGATTAGGGTATGCGTCGATTGATCAGTCACTCAGTTTTACCCCTTTTGACCCCTCGGGGGTAAAATTATCAAAAACGCTGAGACACGTATAACTTTATGTTCAATTGTCAACCAAAACACAATATTTTATGATTCTAACTTCGAAACTCACGAACTTTCATACAAATGGTTATCCCCTTTTTTACCCCATTTGGGGTGGTATTTCCGAAAATCCTTCCTTAGTGGATATCTACACTGTAAGTCCATTATATATAGACATAGTATAACAAGTTTCATGCCACTAGCTTCATGCCAAATACACTAGCTATTTACGCATGCTTATGGCTTGGCTTATGGCGAATTATATAAAAAAACAAGATTTTATTTTACCACTTTGTTGGCGTGACTAAAACGACTATGTTCTACTACTAAGAGTCTCTGAGCTAGGCTGCGCACGGATGGACGGACGTACATGGCAAAACTACTTATAAGGGCTCCTAGTTTGACTACGGAACCCTAAAAAAGGATGGCAACACAGAAATCACTCAGCACTCGCAGACGGCTAAGATACAGGCTCAGACTAGTTTAGTCTCTGACGGATATCTACCTACGCTTAAGTAAAATGTTGTATTTTGAAAAATTAATTATTATTATTCAGATATTTATTAAATTTTCGGTAAGTTAGGTTTCTTACTATATAATTTTAAATATAAAAGTAAAATAACAATACTAATACAAAAAATAAACATTATAAAAACCTAACCTACAAGTGCCGCCTGCAGCGGGGCAGGGCTCAAGCTACCGGTGGTTAGGGCTGCAGAGAGAGGAACCTCCTCACAATGCGTGCCGTGTCGAGGAGTACTGCCTTCTTGTCTCCCTTGACCCAGCCATCTAGCGAGAGTCTCTTGAGGTGTTGGTCGAGACTCTTCGCTATAAAACCGTTTGCCGAAACTACTATCGGGACAATGTTCGTCGAGTCAACATCCCACATGGCGGCATCACCTCGTGAGCCAAGTCAAGGTACTTGCTGAGCTTCCTTCTCCTTCTCAGCCTTCACGAGGTTCTCGTCATGCGGGACGGTGACGTCGAGAAGCACTGCCCGATGTTGAGATCGATCTGTCAACACGATATCAGGCTTATTGGCGACAATAGTCCTGTCCGTGATGACAGATCGATCCCAATAGAGCGTAGCACGACCATTTTCGAGAACTGGCGCCGGTGTGTACTTATAGTACGGCACTTCAGACTCAACAAGACCATATTGAAAAGCAAGTTGCTGATGGATGATCCTGGCCACGAGGTTATGTCTGTGCAAGTACTAGCCGTGCGCCAAATGCGAACAACCGGAAATTATATGTCTGAGGGATTCGCCGGGGCAACGGCACGCTCGACAAACGTCGACCGTGCCATCCCTCAGAATATATTTTCGGTAATTGTTCGTCATTATGACCTCGTCAGCAATTGCACAGGCAATACCTTCGGTTTCCCCGAACAGGTTATTATTATTATTATAGAAATCAAAATAAAAACAATAAAGAATGAAAGAAAAAATGCAACTGTAGGATAATGTTGCCATGGGTGATTCTGTTGTAAGTCGAAATTGACACTTCTCAGCACTATGTTATGTCACAGCATAAACCGCGACGCTGGTTTCAGTGGCGCCAACGTGACACACATAATTATGTGTCTAAGAGCCGGTCTGATGATGGAGTCAAAAGGAAGCGACAGGATCTTTGCTTTACATACCGTAGATTCACTGTGTTGGAACTCGTTAGTTTGGTATTGATAAGCAGATAATGACTAAAAAAAGCACAGTTGGCAACAGTTACACACAGCACAGTTGGCAGTTATGACATGGGTGCCTTCAAGAAAAGAGCTTACATCTCCCTTATTGGCCGGCAACGCACCGACAACTCTTCTTGAGCTGATGGTGTTTATGGGCGGTGGTGTTTACTTCCCATCAGGTAACCTACATGCTCGTTTGCCTCCCACTGATATAGAAAAAAAAAAAAAACTACCAATTATTGTTTATGACACAAACTTATTATTTGCTCAAACTGGAGCGGAGCGGGGCGGGACAATAATGTTGAAAAATAAATCCGCACGTGAAGTTATTTTGCGACTAGGATAAGATTAATATTTCCATGAATTAACGTTCAAGGAACAAGTCGACAAACAGGACCCAGTAATTTAAGTAGGTACCTATTTATCCATAAAAGAGAATACCTATTTATGTTTATTTTCACTCCTTCAATAAAAGCTGATTCACGTAACAAATGACTGTTCCCAACCGGAGAAAAAACATTTTATGAATATGTTTAATATAACCAAGATTTGATTGGATAAGACGATAAAGATATTAATTATCTTTATCACATCACACACATTACACATTACACATTCTGCAGGGCATTGACCAACTTACTTAAATGGAAATAGCTAACTATATTTTGTTTCTGAAGAGGAATAGTGGAGTAAAAACAGTATGTAGATATATTTTTAATGGCGTGGTTCTCCACGCAAACGAGCACACAAGCCATAAGTGAGTTTTCATTTTCACATTTTCAATACGACGAATGCAACCGCAAGACTGCAAATGTATTGCCAATCTTGAGTTCCTCGTGCTAGTTATTTCATCGATTGTCTTACAATGAAATGCAATGCGACCACTGCTGTTGGGCGGCTGTTTGGTGTACCGATTGACGACGCTAGTCCTGGGTTCAAATCCCGGTAAGGGCAGATATTTGTGTGATGAGCGCGAATATTTGTTCCTGAGTCATGGATACTTTATTATATAAGTATTTATATCGTTGTCTAGTACCCATTATACAAGCCTAGAGCTAGAGCCTAGTTAGGTCCATTGACGAGACATCTTGCCCTGATATTTATTATTTATTTTATTAACCTATTGGTTTTTTATTTGGTGATCAAAAGAAATGCCTCTCCCCCTAAATTAAAATGTAAAGACGCCATTAAGTAAAAAGGTAACTAAGTTTAATGTCAGTGATTGCATAATTGAATGGAATTCATTTCTTCGAACGCTATTTTGTTGCTTAAACTATGATGTTTTCATGATAGGTACGTTGGTTAGGTTAGGTTAGGTTAGGTTACACTTTGTGGCTACCAACAACATATAACTCATGCGGCAAAAAAATGCTTTCGATTAATTAAAAAAATTGCGTACCTGCCTAATGATAAGTGTTTGTTAAAATTATAAAATTAGAGTAGGCCATTAAACTAACACAAGAGATGTTAATATAGTATATAAGTAACGGATATTCCTGCACTAATTCTCTGATATCACTTCGAAAACAAAAAACTCATGTACTTATCGTCTTAATTAATTTTTTGGAGCAATGCATATCCTGTTTTTTCGGTGTCATGTTTTCCTTATTGTGTTATAGTAAAATATTAAAAATTTAGCTTTGAATATATATATTTTATAATTAAGTTGAATTTGTTTTCCTTTAAATGTTCAGTAGGTACCTATCCATTATGGTATTGCTTTAAGATATGAAACCGGCGGATTATGAGCCGGACTCGCACTTCGAAGGTTTCGAGCTCAATCAGATTTGCTCTAGTCAACGCTGACATCACCCACACATCATCAGCCCGAATCAGCCCGCTGCCAGACTCTAGCTCTTCCATACGTCTGCAGGCCCTGCGTATATTTTTGCTCAACCTGGTCACAGCGGTCTCCACTCTAATGTCCTAGAGCTTGTCTGCCCCAACGGTGATCGGCCCTACTGTGAATATAACCAACAATTTTTTCAATTATTTGAGCTAAGTATGTTGGTAACTTTGCTCCTCTGCCGAATTACCTATTTCCGGGGTTGATTCCGCAGAGACACAACAATTAAAACTCTCCCAAAACGATCCCTTATGGTGAGACTTCGGTGTCTGTCTGTCAGTATGTCACTGCAGCTTTTCTCACAAACTAAGCTATCAACTTCTGTCCGCATCTGTTTTAAGTAAAAAAGTTTTTTTTTTGTATATGAAAAGTGGTTTAGACTGAGGGGTTGGAAAATGAAAGTAATTTGATAATAGAAAACGGGTTATCATATAAAAGGGTTCCGTCTGCATAGATAATAAAGTTCATAACAAATAAGTATCAACTTTAGCGTTTTAAACCATATTACCTTAAAAACGGAACCCTCGGTGCGCGAGTCCGACTCGCCCTTGACTGATGTTTTCAATAATGTATACATTTCTTTTGCGTTTGGACGTATGACGACGATCTAGTATGACTCATAATGATGGCTTAACCTATGTAGATCAGGATTGATGGAGTATCGATTCAAACCACAGCTTACGCTGAAACTGAATTTTTACTTTTGATTTCAAAGAAATACATACATACATACATACATTAAATCACGCTTGTTTCCCAGAGGCGTAGGCAGAGGCCACTTCTTTCCACCTGTCAAAGTCAAAGTAAAAGTTTATTTGCCAGAATTGTGGTACATGGTTGGTAGTACACACTGGCTGCGGTTAGTTAAATAACTGTCAATCCATTTAGATGCTCTACCTCGGATTCCATAGGTCTGTGTTTACCTGAGAAATTATATCAAAGAAATATAAAATAAATAAATAAATATCGAGCAATCTTACACAAATCGACTTAGTATCAAACATAGCTCTAGGCTTGTTCTATGAGTACCAGACAATGATATAAATACATATATGTATGAAATGAATACTGATATACCTACTTACATGGAAAACATCCAAGACTTAGAAACAAAAGATAAAAAGATTTGATTTGATTTGGAACAAATACTCGCGGTCATAACGCGAACATTTGCCCATACCTGAATCGAACCCGTGACCGCTAGCTTCGTAGGCAGAATCGATCACTACCAACTAAGCCAACGCGTCGCCAAAATAATCAGAAAACTGCAATGATATAATATAATTATGATAATATCAATAAATTCACACCGTAAATAATTAGCAAAATAGATATATGGTTTTAATTACAAAAATAGTTCGAGATCATTATGAAAAAAAAAAAAATTCAACGCAAATTACATGTTACCGTTAATTTGGGCGGTTCCTGTGCACTTGTTGCAAGGGTCTAGATAAAGCAGTCATTAATTAAGGGAAGGCCCTCAGCAGACTCAGGTCTATAAATGGATTATTTATTTATTCCTTAGATCATAATAAATTGGGGAGAAATTCTCATGTCTTGCTGTCTCTTGAGGAGTTGGCAAGGTTATGAAGTATTTTTATTTCGAATCATAAACTACCCGCCTGACCTTACCCAGAAACAAAAAAACCTTAACGAAAAAAGAAGGGGAACACCGGGAAGGTATACACTAAAGAAAATCAGCAACCTCTTCTTGGAGAAATTGTCTGCCATCAAAAGTTACAAGGGACACCAACCCACCTTCCGACTTCATGGTCCACATGGTCTGCCAGAATGCACGTGGATTGTCTTTTAGCTTGAGAAGACTTTAGCAAAGTAGCAATTCAGATTTTCGTTTTTCATTTTGGACCTCAGCTTTTGAACTCACTGTAAACAGCACTATCCTTGGTAGACTTCTATTCTGAGATTAGAATTATATTTCAAATCCAGGCATTTATAGGGATTCTTATAAGTACTACTAATATTTTATAAATTGCGTCTAATGCAACGTCGACGCACGCAGCACACTGAGGACTTTTGAATTTGAATTTGACTCAGCTGGAGTGCGGCCAATATATTAGGATCGCAATCTCCAATGGTGGGTGGTACTCATCAGATCGCGGTCACAGACCACCCACCCTCTGTCCCAGATATCACAGAATCAAGAGCATGCTCTGACACCAGCACAACATCTTACTTACAGCCATGTACCTATGTACATTAATCACGTCGTTCAGCTCTTTTACAACATATAAAGTTAAATTATTACTAATTTTACTTAAAATACTAAGTTACCTACACAATGAACGATAAAACAATTGTTACTAAGCACAGTTCTAATACAGGAAAATTGACCCACTGATAAAGAAGGACCTTGTGTGGATTCCTGTGGTTCGGTTTTTAATGTATTCGTCTTATCTATACATATAAAATGCTTTATCGAGAATGACTGACTGACGGATCAACGCACATCCTAAACCGCTGATCGCAGAGACCTGAAACTCGGAGGGCGTGTTCTTTGTATGACGTAGGGTCCCGGTAATAAAAGATTTTCCGAAATTCTACCCCTAAGGGGGTGAAAAAGGGACGCAAAGTTTGTATAGGAAAACGTGATTCCTTGGTCCAATCTCCTTCAAATTTCGCATAAACATTTTTTGTCAGAATTGATGGAAGTCGCGTTTTGTATTTTATTGAAATTCATCCCATAGGGGGATGAAAAAGGGGTAGGAAGTTATTTTGGAGTGATTTGCTTCGAAATATCAATACTCTTTAGTGCTCTTGATTTACATTATATTTTATTTTGACAAATGTTTAAAAACTCAATTCGATTTTATCAAAAAACTGACATAAAAGCTTGGTGCACCGCAAATACCCAAACACACATGTTTCCTTATGAGGTCTAGGGGTGCAGTAAGAAAGGAATCTCCGAAACCCGACCCCCAACGGGAAGAAGTAGTGGGAGTTGCGGGAAACTAATTCTACGCGGACGAAGTCGCGGGCGTCCTCTAGTCTATATACAATTAAAAGGCAAACCTGACCCACTGACTTATAAATCAACGGACAGCCCAAACAGCTGGAGCTAGAGACTTGAAATTTGGAGGGAGTATTCCTTGGGTACCCCAGGGGTGCACCAAGAAGGGATTTTCTGAAAATCAACCCCCAACGGGGAGCAATAGGAAAACTAATTTTCTTTGCGTCCTCTAGTGTACATATAAAATCCAAGTTCGACCATTATTCAGGTAGTGCGTTCGTTTCAACCTGGAAGGACTGGTTTTCGACATTAGGTAAGTGTAACATATGCATAATAAATTTTGCTAGAGTTGGAAATTAAATCCGTCCTAACCGTTTTTTTACTATAGATTTTACTTACCGTAATATTATGTACCTGTATGTCTATAGATTTACATATGATTATATTCGGCTTGTTAAGACCTTTAAAAAAACATAACTGAACAAAGATGCACTTTACTGCCCATGTAAGTAGGTACTTATTAACATTTCCAGACATCTGAGCCTTGCTTTGCCTTCTACTTCCTGCTTTCTACTGCCTTCTACTGCCTTCTACTGGGTATTGCCTTTGTCGTGTTATGGTATTTTTGTAACTCGGTCACCATTACTGTCAAGTAAATACGAGCTACCGTAACGTTGAAAATACGATAACACGTCAAAGGCAAAATGGTTCCACCCAGTAGAATGGAGGCCATGGTCTGTAAAAATAAATCGAATGATACGTTACACCCACCACTTTAACATTATAATAAAAAAAAAATTAGAAACTTGGAAGCATAGGTACCACTTACATCATAATGGAGCTACCATTAAGTATTCATATTGTGATTTATCACCTCACAATCTTATCGGCAAGATATTTTATTCTAGAAAAACTCGAGTGTCATAATATACTGTGAGGGCGGCTAGCACTAGTTGTCCTCGATTCGTGTTAGGGTCATAGCAAGCTGAACGCTATAAGGATGATTATTAATTAAGCTAAAAAAAAACATACCAAATGCGATAACGTATCTCTCCCCTTAACCCCGGTCCGTTTTTACGATTCTTGAATCTGTTGTAGATATTAAGAAAACCTATGTAAGTAAGTACGTTTTCCCTTGATTTAGGGGGTGAGAAACGTTGAGCCCGGAGCTGAATCTGTACGGATATCTTTTGCCAGCTACGTAATCTAAGCGTCGCTTCACACTCCTCTTAAATCAAGTAAGTACTTAACGTCATCTAGAATGAATGTATGACGAGTGAATTCAGCGCTCAATGTTTAAACTTTCCTAAGTTAACGTTACGTCATCAAAAAAAAATTTAGTATAGCGATTGGTACACCGCCTCGTGTTCGTATTTAGCACTAAAATTTGCCAATACATAAAGGAGATTAAGTAAAATAATGTATGAAAACGTTAGTCTGTTTTGGGGGTTCGTGCTATGGATACCTAGATGATCGAGAGCCAGCTTTTGTTAAAAAATAAGATATTGGTGGCACCTTTTTTGGTGACACCGGTGACTTTAAAACAGGAGGAGGTTATACGTTCCACTGTATGCATGTTCACCGATTTCTCCGTCAATTAGAGTCTGATTTAAAAAAAAACTTTTGTTGTTTGATAGAGTATACTTCCAAGATAGTTCAAAAAAAATCCGACTAGGGGATCCATGAGGAATTGAGGGAACTCCTCTAACATTATAATTTCAGTATATTTAATAACAAGTCCAGCATTTGCATTCAGAAAGTATCATTTGGTGAAGTGGAACTGATGATGAAGACCAAAGATGGCCAACGGAACTCCTCAACGGTACCTATTTCAAGGGTTGCGATAAGATATCTCAATTAAGATAGTTGAGCGGCTATAACGTAGAACATTTAATTGTTTAAATACGACTGTGATTTTCCCGCAGCGTTACTTGCGGCGAACTTGAAATGTCTGAAAGTTTCAAATCAACTAAGAAGTGGTACTACATGACAGCTTATTATGACCACTAAAAAGTATAAAATAAAATAAATGTATTAAACCAAAAAACTTCCTTTAAAAACGTGAAAAATAACTTCTTTTAAAATTTACTGAACCACTCCTTGGGTACATAAGGAGTGGTGGTAGGAGTAGCAATGAATAATCTGGTTATTTCTTATTTCTTGCTAATTATGAAGCAGTTTAATTTACTAATTTGTAGATCTTATCTTATCTTTATGGTGGGGTCCTTACGGATACACTTCGACCCTATGGGATCTTTTGTGTAATTACCCCTCTTTTAGCACTTAATCCAATGCAGCCTCCACCCCTTCCAAAAAGCGGATAGTGGAGTGCAATGGCAGTGCCTTGAAATCGTTCGGTTCTGGGTATCCACGGTAACCGAGGATTTTCATTCTTACTCCGGCGAGGGCATCACATTCACACAATAGGTGTTTCATTGTCTCAGCCTCTTCGCCGCACATTCTACAATCTGTGTTGTCATAAAGGCCCATCTTTGCTAGGAGATATTTAACCCCGAAGTGCCCGGTAAACACTCCGATAATGTATCGAAGTTGTTTTCTGCTGAGTTTCCAAAGTTTCTTGGTCCAGCTCTGGTCAACTCTTCCTATGAAGAGCTTTGCATGCCCTAAGCCTACCGTAGTTTCCCACTCTTTTTGGTGGTTTTCTAGGGCGTTGTTGTTCAGGGCTGCTTTTATAGTGCCCGGTGAGGGTGCCACAAACGGTTCAGGTCCGACGTATGCGCCCTTGGACCCTTCCCTTGCCAGCTCGTCCGCGGCTTCATTTCCGGGATAGCCTTCGTGTCCTGGAATCCACATCAGTTTCACTTTGTTGTGTCTACCAAGTCTGTTTAAGGCTTGGATTCCATTGTAGACTAGCTTCGAGTCTACTTTAGGCGCCGTCAGCGCCTTGAGTGCCGCTTGGCTGTCGCTTAGGATATAGATAGTTCTCTCCTGTAGAGACCTATCAATATTCTCCTGCGCGCAGGCAATTATCGCATACAACTCCGCCTGGAAGACCGTTGCGTAGTTGCCCATACTTATGCTACTGTTGTAGTCTTTGGCATGAATACCAGCCCCAGTACCGGAGCTCATCTTTGAACCATCCGTGTACCATATCGCGTTGTCTTCCTCCGATAGGTGCAACCCATCCTTCCATTCATCCCTTGTCGGAATGTGGACATTGAAGTTCCTCCGGAATACATACTTGGGCTGCATTTTATCGCAGCCCATCGTCAGTATTCTGTCTGGAGCAACATTGTGTGCCATTTTAGTGTGTCTGGTTCTAGGTGCTGTGTCGTTCCACAGGCCAGCCTCTTTCAGCCTTCGCAGTGACTTGCACGCCTCAGACTGTATGGCGATATGTAGTGGTGGGAGATTTAGTAAGACCTCCATTGCCACCGTCGGCGTCGTTCTGAATGCCCCTGTTATAGCCATGCAGGCCACCCTCTGCACTTTAGTTAGAGAGTCCTTGCATGTCCTCAGTGTTGTTCTTGGCCACCAGGCCAAGCAGCCGTACATAATTATGGGTCTTACCATCATGGTGTAGATCCATTTCAGTACTTTAGGGTTAAGGCCCCATGTCTTTCCATATGCTGATCTGCACATTCCAAACACTCTCAGCGCTTTTGTTAATGCGTTTTCTACGTGCTTTTTCCAAGTGAGTTCTTTATCTAGTATGATGCCTAGATATTTTACCTCACCTGACAATTTTAGTAACTCGCCAAACAGCCTTAGCTGTTTAATATGTCTGAGGTCCCGTTTCTTAGTAAATGGGATTACTACAGTTTTGCTGGGATTGATGGATAGTTGATGACTAAAGCACCAGCTTTCCACCTTTTCCAAAGCTTTACCCACGATTTCCGATACTATTTCCGGAAACTTCCCGTTTATAAGTATCACGAGATCATCTGCATACCCCACAGTGTGTAGTGGGCCAGTGTTGAGTTCCTCCAAGAGAGAGTTTACTACCAGGCTCCACAGAGTAGGTGAGAGAACCCCCCCCTGAGGACATCCTTTTGTCGTTGTGGCAAATAGTACGTCTCCCAAAAGAGTTGACTTTATTAGCCTACTATTTAGCATGTTGCCTATCCATTTACATATGGTTGGTTCAATGCCGTGCCTAGCAGCTGATGTGCTTATGGCTTCGAACGTGGTCCTATCAAATGCTCCCTCCACATCAAGAAATGCCGCGAGGCAGATCTCTTTGTTCTCAAGTGCATTTTCAGCTTTATCCACTACATAATGAATCGCAGTATCCGTGGATTTACCCGGTTGATACGCGCATTGCATTTTATGCAGTGGATACCGCCTTAGAGGTCCGTCTCTTATGTGCCTGTCTACCAGCTTCTCTAGTGTTTTTAGGAAGAATGATGATAGGCTTATCGGCCTGTATGCTTTGGCATCACTGTAATCTGCCTTGCCTGGTTTTGGCAGGTAAATTACCTTCACAAGCCTCCATACGCGTGGGACGTGCCCGAAGGCTAAGCACGCTCTGTACAGCCTGCTTAAATGCGGAACTATTACATTCGCGCCCTCTTGTAGTAGGATTGGGTAAATGTTATCCGGGCCCGGCGCTTTGTACGGTTGGAAAGTGGATAGTGCCCACCGTATCTTGCTGTCATCTACTACCTTTTTGGCAGTGTCCCAATTGTATCTGGTAGTGCGTGCTGTCTGTTCTGACATACAAATTGGTACACTGTCTATTTTGCTCTCATGTAAGATGGAGCCGGGAAAGTGTGTACTACACATAACTTTCAGGGTATCTAAACCCGTATCAGTCATCCTTCCCTTATCGTCTTTTATTGACGCTAACGGAGTTGACTTTGCTACGGCTAGTGCTTTTGAGAGCCTCATACCCTCTGGTATCGAGCCTATTTGGTTGCAGTGGTTCCGCCACGCACTCCGTTTTGCTTTTCTTACAGCTTTATTATACTCCGTGAGCTTGTGAGCGTAGTTGCTAAAGTCATTAGCCGCCTTCGCGTCATTGAAGATCGCCCTAGTTTCACTTCTGATTTTGGTTATTTCAGGGTTCCACCATGGTATCTTCTTGGCTAGCACCCTTTTTTCCGGGCAGTTATTGGTCCACGCGGTGTGTAACGCCCGTACCATGTTGTCCGCTTCAAATTCAATATCGATAATAGAATTAAGCTTACCTTTCGGATCCCCTAGTTCTACCTTTAGATCACGTTTAAAGGATGACCAGTCGGTATTCCTAGGATTTCTTTTGCGCACAGTTTCAATTGGTATTTCGGTCCTGTACCTAAAGCATATGTACCTATGATCTGAAAGTGAGATTTCATTGGAAACATGCCAAGAGTGAATATCTTCGTAGATGTCGTTAGACGGCACCGTTATGTCGATTACTTCTCCACGCCTAGCATTGACGAAAGTTGGGCTGTTCCCTTTATTCAGTAATTGTAAAGAAGAGCTCACCAGAAAATCCAGTAACTTCTCTCCCCGCTTGTTGACGTCCGAGCTACCCCAGATGACGTGGTGTGCATTGGCGTCGCAGCCGATGATCAAGTCGGTGTTCACTTGACTGCCAGATGCGACCAGACTCCGGAGTTGGGGTGTGATGGGGTCGGTCGCTTCGTATGGGAGGTAGGCAGACGAGATGATGAGAGTCTTGCCCAACCTCTTCTCCTGGATCTTAATAGTGGTAAGATCCCTAGAACAGTAAGCATTATAAGGCATGGCATTTATGCCATTTCTGACATACACACAAGTCCTCATATTATTCTCGGGGCAGAGGTAATAGATAACTCCTCCCGTGCCGTTTAGTCCCCTGATCTCGCCCCTGTATATATATGGTTCTTGAATCAGGGCTACATCGAATTTATCATTCTTTAGCTGCTTCGCCAAAAGGGCTGTGGCTGCCTTATTGTGTTGTAAATTAATTTGTACGCACCTTATGCCTCCCATGGCTTGCGTCGTTATTGTGGAGGCTTAGGCTTGCTGAGGTCAGCAGCCTCCGCCGGCGACTCGCGGTCCTCGGACATGGGTGATGTGGGGTTACCGAGGTAGAGGGCCTCTAGGTCACGCAGGTTCTCGGATGTCGTCACCGATACTGGTGACGCCTCCCGACCCCCACGCGGCCCTTCTTCCACTCCAACCCCGTCAACCTCGTCCACCCCGTCCGACTCCTCGCCCGCTGACACCTCAGGAACCACGTCAGTGCGGGGAGCCTTACCAGGATCGACGTCAGCACCCCTCCTCTCAGCATCGTCCAGAAGCTTAAAGGTGCTCACGTCGATTCCCGATTTAAGGACGTAGCCGGCCTCCCGGATTACGTCCGCTGACTCCCGGTCCATCAGTATGATGCGCCGGGTGCCAGCCGCCGCCTCCGAGGTGTCGACTACCTTCCACTGTTCAGTGTTCAGCCGCTCATTGAAGCGTTGGAGCAGCTGAAACACCACCTTTGCGTCGGGGATGCCAATGATCTTCGTTTTCCACGCCATTTTCACCGGTTTTGGAAGATCCTTGGCATCCACGACCTTGAGGCTCATCCCCGCAATGTCTCCCTCGCTTATGAGGGAGCTGAGCCACGTGGAAGACGCCTTGTCACCGCAACTGATGTGCAGGGCGCCTCCCACAATGTTCCCGAAATTGATGTCGGGGAGCGGCTTAGGGATGACTAGGAGGCGCTGGATCACGACCCCCTGTATGGCCGCCATGTGACACGCCAGGATCTTCTTGGCTGGGAAGGTCGTTGGTATCACCGCTACCTTGACACTTGAGAGTGCCTCCGCATACGACCCTACCCTCGTCCTTTTGGAGTCACCACCGGTTTTTGGTGATACCAACGGCCTCTTCTGTGTCCTTATTGCGGCTCCTTCAGCGGTGCCGTCCCTAGATGGGCCGGCATCCAGATGCTGGATCGCCGCAGCTTGAGCTTCCCTCTTCCTCTGCCTCCTGCTCCCTTTCTTCACACTCCCTTCCGGCTGGAAGCTTACAGGGGGTGGTTTCGGGGAGGTCAGATTTAGAGGAATAGGGAGGCCTTGCTTACTGCAACTTGCCTCCGTTACGCCGTCAGCCCCTCCAGCACCTACGCCGGTCGCTCCCTTGGTGGGGAGGCCAGCGCGTCCTTCCTTCATCCCCGAGGGGAGAGGTCGGCTCATGCCTTTGAGGTGTTCGGCGACACTTTGGCTGTTGCCCTTGTTGGCGTGAAGCGCCCTAACTGCCCCTGCGGGCCCACGTACTCTACTGTTTCCGGATCCCGCGTCCCTGTCTGCGACAGGTCGGCGTCTCACCTCACAGTCTGACTTTGCGCTGAGCGCCTTTGCCTCACTCCTTGCGGAGGGTTCAGCTTCCGTCGATTTTGGTTTTTTATTGTCCATAAATCACATCTAAAAATTCATCCAACTCGTTCCCCACCCTCCTTGGAGCCCTCTTACTGGGGATGCTTTGACGCATCAGGGATACGAGCCGGATATAGCGTCCCAAAGTGAGCTGCCGAATGAGCCCGCACGGTGTCAAGCCCTCCGTCACCTACCACAGCGACTCGGGGCCGTACACCGCCGGCTACCGACCTCAACACCCCAGAACACTCGCCCGCGGCCAGACTACTGTAGACGCGACAGCCGATTGATTCTGACTGACTGGGCCAGAACCTCCCGTGTGAGATGAATCCCGAGCCAAAGTGGCGTGTTGTTATCCGAGGGTAACGACTCCGACCCTCCTCAAACTCAGCCTACCAGGATCTCGTTCTCCACCTGTACGGGTCCCCGCGCACGGCACAAACACGCGGGTGGCATTATACCGCTACCTATCCTTTACTGTTGGATAGGAGGCCCGCTGCGACATGCCACGACATCGCTTGCAGCTGATTGGCTAGGAAATATAGGAAGCATGGAAGGGTGAATATAGGACAATCAGGAGTTCGACTGGATGTTTTGGTTCTACTCGTTTTACTCCGGGGAAACCGAGTAGTTGACAGGCAGCAACCTCGGGAAGGAACACAACCAGTCTTGCCTAGGGTCTCAGCGCAACTGTGAGCTCCACCCTCGGCCGTTTGCCAAGCCAACTACCGGACAAGTAGATTGACATAGGGACGGACCCATTTCACACTGCGACCGGTCGCAAACTGTCGTTGATTTGGACCCGCCCCCGCCCAAAAATTTGTAGATAATTATACAATCAAATAAAAATACAATCATATTTATATGGATGAGATTCTTTGAGTTTTCTCAATATTTATTGCGATGTACCTATTTAAAACTTTTTGTACAACAAAATTTGACAATCTTCGCTCGCCGTTGCCTACAATGCCACAGTTGTATTTCCATTTACACAACTTATTTTATGCTTTTAGGAATATCGTCTTACGAATAAGTTATACCTATAAACTGGATTTTACCTTGGGTTGGTTGGGTAGTGCAGAACTCTCTCCAATCTAACCTCTGACAGAGGTTATTATTCTATGGGGGACATTTTTCTGTAAAAATGACAATTATACACAAATGTTGAATTCCATGTATCTCCTCAAAATAAACTCAAATCAAAAAATATTAACTAGGTATTGATCAAAAGACTAGATATAGGTAATACTCGCACGGAGCTAGATCTGGTGAATCGGAGCATGCGGAACCAGCTCGAAGCCCAACTCGTGGATTTTGGCCATTGCAATAGTTGACGTGTGTACTGGGGCATTGTCTTGATAAAAGAGGACTTTCTTGGGGGACAATTTTGGTCGTTTTTCCAACAATTCAGCATTAAAACGGTCCAATAACTCTGCGTAATAACGGGCAGTGATAGTCTTTCCCTTTTCCAAGTAATCAATCATAATGATTCCTTCGCCATCCCAGAAGACTGTCGCCATCACCTTCCCAGCCGACGAAACTGCTTGGCCTTCTTTGGGGCACGTTCACCAGTCGCCATCCATTGTTTTGATTCAGGTGTATAATGATGGACCCAAATTTCGTCTACAGTGTCAAATCGACTCAAACAATTCCGAGGATTACGCTTCATCATATCCGAACACAGTTTGGAAATTCGCTTTCTTTCGCGTTTTTGTTCGATTGTCAACAAACGTGGCACCAATCGTGCAGACAGTTTTGTCATACCCAAATCTTCATGCAGGATTTTATGTACTCGCTTAGTGGAGATGCCTGTATTCTCAGCTATTTCACGCACCTTCACTCGGCCGTCGTCGAGTACACTATGAGTCGAGTATATTATGGACTTCTTCAACAACATCCTCAGTAGTGACATCGATTCGGCGACCAGAGCGTGGAGCATCAGATGTGCTTGACCGACCAAGTTTAAAATCATTTATCCAGTTATAAACAGTCTGCAACGTTGGTGCGTTAGTGCCATGAACAGAATGAAGTTCAGTTTTTAATGTGACAGCACTGCAACCCTTTAAAAAAAATGTTTTATAACGGCACGAAATTCATATTTTTCCATAGTTGTTGAAAATTTACGAGTGATCACAGTTAAACAATGGTTATACTGACAAAAACTTGTTTTCTTTTGCTGAATTTTTGACAGTCTTCATTTGAAAGATTGTGCATCATCTGCCAGTGGTAGTGCCATTTACCAGAAAAAAGGTTTTAAAAATAGTTTTTAAAAAGACTTATCAAACAGCTCTCTTATACTTTGTATGACAGAGAAGAGTACGAAAGATATATTTTCTACTCTTCGCACTTATATAAGGTCGATTTCTGGTTTCTGACTGAGCACTGATGACTTTACCCTAGTAGGTAGTTACAGATTACTATAACAAATGCACTGCTTAAAACAATCCACAAATATTAGCTACTACTTTCAGGACCACTACTTATAGGTCAGTCAAACTGACCAGCACCACCACCCACTATTTCAAAAGAAGAAGTTATTTCATACGTTCTTAAGGCGGTTTCTTGTTTTTAAAACATTGATTTTATTGCTAGGATTGCTTTTATAACGGACTTTTATCCTGCAAAATATATCATCTAGTTACCTAATGAAACTAAGTCTTTGGGATAAAGATCCATAAATAGAACTGAAAACGGGTACTAAATGCAAAAAGTACTAAATGGGTTCGTGTATACAGTTATACACACTGCCGTATCGCTCGGCTTTTTCTTCGAACTTGGCCGGAAACACTCCCGCGTGACTTGATAAATCTAGCGCACCTCTCTCACACTTATTATTCACGGTCCCAACTAATAGTCTTTTCGAAATACCTATAAACATCTCTTAGAATAATTGTATTGCTTCAAAAATAAATAAAACAATATTTTTATTCTGCACATCAGTTTATTGGGCATTAACGCCGAAACGGAACCGGACCAAAACCTAATATTGTAATCCAAATTAAACTTTATCGCAACGCTGTGTTCCGGTTTCGTGGCAGTGTGCTTCAGGCGTAAGCGCGCTAGTTGCGTGCGAGGTCCCGGAACAGGTGCAGCACGGCCATCTGCGCGTCGAGCTTGTCGCGCGGAGCGCGCTCGCGCAGCATGGGCGCCAGCGACAGCGCGAAGTGCGCGTCCTGGTCCGTGGCCAGCCAGCTCGGCAGCTCTACCTTCACCGTTCCGCCTTGCGCTGGAATCGAGACGCATTAGTTAGTGACGCAGTGAGTTACTACCTATGTTATTTGAAATTTGAAGAACAGATTGTACCATAATCATAGTATAAAAGTAGTTCGTCTTCGGCCGTTCAGGAGACACTGATACCTATTGCCGCTCAGGCGCTAGGGTTGCGCCTAAGCGCGTCGCTCAATACTTAATACGGGCACCACCAGATGCGCCGACGGCGAGGCCCCGAATAACCCTACTTGGCGTGACTTGATCAGTTTGCTTGCGATGCGTCGCCGCGCGTACGGTAAGGCACACACACATAGAAGACGTTTCCGAATTTCTGTTACTGGTCCATATCCTGTAGTAGCGTAGGTGGGCATCAAAATACTTAGTAGGTAATTACTTATTCGGTCTTTCAAAATTAGGCTTTTAATTTGTGACCTCATGACGCGTACTCATAGAATTCAAAAAAATAAAATTCAAAATTCAAAATATTTGTTTAGTAAATTGGCCACATGAGGGCTCTTTTACACGTCGGTAATATAGAGTGAGTCTACTAGCGCTTCGGACAAGACTAACATTACGGAGCAGCGGCAGCGCCGCAAGAAACTGCAGCAGAACGTAATTTTTTCCTAAAGATAAAAGTCTGTACTGATACAGACTTTTGGACCTGAGTTTTGTGTTTTTTACCGTAATGCTACATTGTATATTGTATAAGACTAAACAATAACATTATTAATCTTACCAGGTGTTTGAGGTACGGCGGTGTTCACAGCAGGGTTGTCTGCGAAGATATAAAGTTGTCAGTATCAGTAGTATTGTCAGTTTTGAAGTATTAAGGAGTCAGTTTATGTCAGCAATTTACGGCTGATAGCGAATTAACAATTAATTTACTTAGTAATCTTAACTTCCATGAAATCAAAGAACAAATATCCCGAGGAATTGAGAACCTCCCCCTTTTTATGAAGTCGGTAGATGAATGTGCAAAAAACGAACGAACAAGCGTGAATCAATAAGTTGGCTGGAATTATGTACCTACAATACCATAAATTACCTATTATGCAAGCCACAGAAACTGTTTTAGAATCGAGAATGGCATGAAACTGGGAGATTTGCTACCTTCGAAGAATGCTTCTTCAAGGTAACTAACAAGGTAAGGTACCCAACTGTCCGGCTCCGATTTTCTTTTGATATATGTAAGAGAGTAGTCTAAAATAACAGACACGTTGTCCAATCAACCTGTTGGAGAATTGTTCTCTAAAGTACTGAAAAGTTACTATACGCTCTAACTAAAAAAGTACCAAAGAAAGTGTATCTTCGATGACAACTAAGTTGATAATTAATGATCTACGAGTTTCGGGCGGCAGTGATGATATAAAAAGAACCGCGCTAACTGAAATCGTTTATTGATCTGACTAAACGATACTTTCATACGACCTACCTACTTTGATTCATGCCCACGTACGGTACGGTTCTCTGTACAAGAAATATGTAACTTTGAAGGGTATTTTTAAATATGACTTTTAGTCAATAGAACACAACACGTGCTCATAATTTTTTCATGTTCTTCAACATACAATCAAACTAGTACTTACCTAGGTAACTAGTTTATTTTATTTTAATTATTATCTATAGAAGTTAGATTGGGCAGCTAAAAAGATACGTTTATGTAATTTTAGACTAATGTCTAACATATATCAAAATAAATCAAATCGAAGCCTGATAGTCGGGTAGCTTTTTTTGTAAGTACATACTTATTATTCGGAAAACGGGCGGACTCTTGATGGACACGAGGTATCATGGTCGGGTATCGGAGGTTAAGTTTACGTCCGTTTTGCCGACGTAAGTTAACCTCCGAAGTTGGGTCCTATTAGGTATGTCTCTTGTTTGTATATTAAAGGATTCTAGAAAAACGCTTTTCTAAATGATGTATGAGTTTTCAAACAAATTCAACCGTTGAGAAACTAAACGTGGCATTTGCTATAGTTTACCAATATTGTGTGGGCTGTTCCCGTCGCAGACCATCGCCGGCGGCACGCAGCGCCCGGAGGCGCACGCCAGCCAGCGCGGGGGGCAGGCCCGGGCCACTCCTGGATAAAAAGCATCACAAAATTATCTACGTAACAATAATAAAACCCCCTAACGTATTTGTAGTTTATTTCGCAACATTTGAAAACGAAATAACTAATTTTTAATCAGTTTTCACTAAAGTGTTGCAATAAACGTCCACCAAGTTTACGAAATGTAAAGATATTTATGTAGATAGGATAATTTGTTACTTAGAGTAAACGTAGTTACACGCGGTAGTAGTAGTAGTAATTTATTTCATATTGGAACTTACATTATTATATGTTGCAAAGTTATAATGAATTCACAATAAAAATGGTCTGGCTAAAAAAATAAAAATCAAATAATGTCAATGTGTAGAAAAGTAATAATAATTATGACCCAGAATAAAACAGTAAAAGAAACAAAAAGTTAGATCCGGTAACTGATTTTGGAAAAAATTGGTCAATCAGTAATACCTATTTAGGTTTAGAAATTTTGGTGGCATACCGTACCGTGGTTCTAGAATCCATGGAGTCGCTATTTCCTAATTCTTATACTTATACATATAACCCCGATTTTGACCTTACCACCGAAAGTCCTAACCCTAGTAGTATCTGTGGGCCATTTAGCGTACCGCATTGTGTTTCGTCGGAGCCGTCGTCGCAGTCGTCGGCGCGCCCGTCGCACACCGCCGTGAGCGGCACGCAGCCGCCGCGCCAGCGCCGCGACGCGCACGCGAACTGCTCTTCCGAGCATGTCGCCGGAATGTCTGGATAAAGAAAATGATTTATATACTAAATACTTAATTTTATGCCAATTTTGGTATGGTGAACGAGCATAAAGGGGCCGAGATTGTAAGCGGCAAAAACAATATCGTTTTTGACCGTGGAGACTTTCTACATCTCCCTTGTTTTGTGTTTTTTTTTAAATTATATTTAATTCTTAATTTTAATTTGACATTTGGAGACTGTTTACATCTCCGAAATTGTATTATTTATTTTAATCCGACATTTTGATATATTTAATTATTATTACTACTGGGACCTGTACATCCCTGTGACATTTAAATTGTGTAGCTTAAGTTTAGTATTGTAATAAGTGATTTATTTGGAAAAACCGGCTTACTGTTGAGTTTCTTGCGGCGCTTCTTCTCAACAGTGGTCTCTTTGGAAGCGCTGGTAGACTCAGACTTGTAAAAGTGCCTACAGGGGCCTATTGCATATAAAATAATAGCTTATATTATAAGCTATTTACTCCTAAAATTTACTGATTATAATTGTGTTACGTTGCATAAAATTAAATAGTCATAATAATAGTTAGCAGTCCTAAAAATAATTTCAGAAGTATGCTAAATTGTATTGCATAAATATTTTTTTGAACTTATAAAATGCTTTTACTTATAATATAAGTAACGAGTCCAAATTTAACAAAAAAATTTTTAATATTGTAATACTTATATCAAATGCTCAATTTGGACCGCGGTTCCTTTCAGCGTACGGCCATAGTGTAAAAAGAGTTTAAAAAAAAACAAAATACTTGCTGTATTTTCCCGCTTTTATTCGTAAGTTGAGTTAAAATAAAACATTAGGTAAATATGATGAGAAAACGAGAAGAAAAGCACCTGAAAACAACAAATTTTCTGAGAAAAATGATTGACTTCAAGGAATTACTATTTGCAAAGTTTTCGCCGACAATCACGAAAGATATAAAAAAACAAGCGTGGATAGATGTTCGTGACTACGCGGTCGCGATTAATTTTGTCACAAGCGACAAAGACTTTACGTATATAAGAGACACAACTTGGCCTAACTTACGCCAAAGAACGATGGTAAGTTTACTAATAATTAAAGATTATTTGCAATCCCTTAAATAATTTATGTCATAATATAGAAGATGAATATGGCTCGTGTTGGGTGAGAATATTTTGGCACCACATTTTAAACCCTCCATATATCTTCGGATAAGCAGTATAGCATAATATTATTCGCCCCCTTTACCTGATTTTAATGTTTATCTTTGAATTATGTAGGTTTGATTCTAAACTAATTTTATTACCTACTTATTTGATAATTTAAATTGTGTTTTTTTTCTTATCTTTAGACTAAAGTAGATAGAGCGAAGAGTACGGGAGCAGCGGGTGGATCAAACAGCAAACTGGATTCCATTGACGAATTAGTTTTAGAGGTAATTGGGAGGGACTCGCCCATTATAGAGGGAATCGGGTTAGAAGATTCGTTTGGAATACGATACAAAACCCCAGTACAACCGGTAGAAGCCCCTCTCAATAACGCCCTCGAGGGAAATAGTGAGGCTCCTGAACAACAAGAAACCAACCAAATTTCCACCACCAACCAACCTCATAACAGCTATACGAGAAATAAAACTCCATTACACAAGGGTAAAAGAAGCACGAATAATACATCACCGTTAATAGATTCAACAGAATATCACCAATTAAAGAAGAAAAAACTACAATTAGAAATAAGAAAATTACAATTAGATGTTTGGGAGAAGGAAACGTCTCTAGGTGTAGAGCACTGCGAATTAACCAACGATTTGAGACCGGAATCTGTGCCGGAATGTATGAGTACATTAATAATTAATGACGACGGTGAAATTCAAATACTTAATGATACTCATGATACAAACTGAAACATTTTATTTGAATATACATTATTTCATACCTATGTTGTATTATATAAGTACAAATATGTTCTTAGTCATAAAAACTAAACTAAATATATCTACTTAAATAGAAACAAATCTAAGGATGTTTTTTTTACATTCACTGGAAATGACGATAAAAATATTGTAATTTTTCTTGGCCATCATTGTTCCGAGTATTTTCCCATTGGTCATCAAACTCGTCACTTGTTAAATTTTCCGTATTTAACTGGTCAACTTCATTCTCTATTAATTGTTCGGACATGTTGTTTTTAGATAAATTGCAAAGAGCAACGCAGCATGTTACTACTTGACCAGCATAGACAGGATCAAGTCGCAAATGATTTAGGCAAGGAAATTTTTCCTTTAGTATTCCTAATGCACATTCCACCACACGTCTGGTACTTCTGTGAGCCCTTAGAAATCTACGTTGAGCGTTGTTTGTAGGGTCTCTTATAATAGGTGGAATTAACCACGATTTTAACGGATAAATGGAGTCTCCTAGAAGAACTGCATCTGGAAAAGGTCTCCATCCAGCCTGCATACGTTGGCAAAGCCCGCTGGTTCGTAACACCCTTGCGTCACTAGTACTTCCAGGCCAGTCAGCATAAACATAATAAAACTTTAGGTCTGCACCAGCAACAACCATTACGTTTAACGAATGATTGCCATGTCGATCAACGTAGGCATTTTCGAATGCATTTGTGCCGTCTATGTTTATCAATGTTCCGTCGACTGCTCCACAGACGAGTGGCATATTATTATATGGCACCTCTCCCCCCGGACCGCCTTCTGGTGTTGACGTGTCCACTAATCCACGTCGCTCCTTAATATTGTAAAACTAAATAAAATTATTGATTCAAAATTCGAGTACAAAAATTAGAGGTGCAGAGGACGGAAGGAGGTTAGAAGTGTTCACAACTTAGTCTACAATAACACCCCTTGACTAACCTGCTGCCCTGGTACTTCGACGCTTGTGAGTCTTACAAATTTCTATAAAACTAAGCGCCTGCGTCTTACTGGTTCCCGAGAATACTGCTCCGGCAAAGCCACACCTACCTTGCCTGTGATTGGCGCACCGAGCTTGAGGAAGCCACGCCCCCGGCCTATCACCGCACGACTGCGCGGGCGCTTGCTAGCTATATAACTACACCGCTGTCTGGCCTATGAACGCCTGGTACTATGGGGAACCATGACAAGTCGCACTCGGAATCTGAGTTAACTACACCAACGAAGTTCAACATGCGAAAAAAACGGAGTCGTGAGGACAGCTTCTCACAATTCAAGGACGAAATCACCCAAATGATTTCCAGTATCCTGGCAACTCATTTATCAGAAATCAGGAAAAACACTCAAATGCTTAATGAGATAAATCAGACAAACCGCAACATTGAGGACTCCATATCATTTCTATCCGCCCAGTATGAGGAATTCAAAAGTAAGATAGCCTCGCTTGAAGCAGAAGCAATCGACAACAGGACTTACATCGCTACACTAGAAAATAAAATATCTGAGCTCCAACGTGATAATCGCAAAACTCACCTTGAAATAAAAAACGTCCCGCTGCAGCAGGGTGAGACCAAGGACAAACTAGTAAATATGGCGGCTTTGCTGGGTAATACTATCTCGTGTCCAATAAGACAAACTGACATCAAGGACATCTACCGTATTAGGAACAAAAAGGAAAACCCTAAAACTTCGACCATCATTCTTGAAATGACCTCTACACTCCAGAGAAGTGACATCCTAAAGCTGTGTAAAGCTTTTAACGTGCGGAATGCAAGCAAACTCAGTGCCAAGCATCTAGGGATTGAAACGAGCCCGGATACCCCGATTTTTGTTGCAGAGCAGTTGTCTCCTAAAGCGGCCCGGCTTTATTTCCTAGCTAGGGAGCTAAAGAAAACAAAGACCTACAAGCACTGCTGGACTAGTTACGGCAGGGTCTTTCTAAGGAAAGAGGACAACTCTCAGGTTATTGAGGTCACGAGCGAATCGCAGATTGAACGCATTTCTAATGGAAACTGACTAGTACTTTTAAGCCTTTCTTTGTTATGTAACCCTGGTAACTACATCTCAAAGACATTGATCATCGTGGTGAGTTGCCTCTTTTTTATGTATTCCTATAGCTACAGTGTCCTTCAATCTCTCATAAGGTTATGCTCCCCTGGTAATTATGGAGTGAAGACTCTAATTTTAATTTTGATTTGCTCGATCTTTGTTCTTCAACGACAACATAAAAAATTAACACTGTTTGCCTCATGTACCCATGGTAACGCAAACCTCCGCTTTACTCTCCGTTGGTCGTCTACCTTTTTTGTATTTTTTAAATTTTCATTTATGTTCATAATTGTCTACTCGATAAGATGGTCGTATCCATGCGATCCTAGTACTTGTAAGTGCATCCTCCTACTGGAACCACTCAAAATGTACTCCCAACTTACACACATAAACAACTCTAAACTAACACACAATCACACTCTAAAACACACTCTCATACACACTCGCACACACACTCTTACACACACTACTAAACAACAGTCTATACACATCCTCAAAGTCACTCTTAACTCACACACTAATTGTAAAATAAATCCAGACTATAAAGCTAGCCAGTCAACTCTCGTATATACAGATACCACGGGCCGCATTAATCGCATTAGTTTTATTAACTTCATTAAATTCATTAAACTCATTAAACTCAAACTTAATTCATCCCAACATTTGGCTACCCATCATGTTTTTATTATTGTTATTCACATTCACTAGCCAACTAGACATACTTGACGAAATTGATAACACAGAAATAGCCCAAACTTTTGAGTGTGAACCTCAGGACCTAAGCAAGCAGCTTCCGAATGCAAACCTAAAACTAACTGTTATCGCACAAAACATTCGGAGTATATATGGCAACTTCAGCGACTTTCAAATAACTCTCGCGCATCTTAATCTAGAGCCGGATGTCCTAATTCTGACGGAATGTCGATTAAATTCATTAAAACCAATACCGCTTTTATCGAACTACACATGTACATCAACTATACATAATCTCAACCAAAACGATGGAGTAGCTATCTATGCTAAGGATAAACTTAATTCCAACTTAAAGGAAGTCAAGCTTGAGCATGCATCCTGCATTGAGGCTCGATTTAATGACGTTATTATACTTGGAATCTATCGCTCGCCCTCTAACCTCAATGCTCAAAATTTCATAAACTCTTTAAGCCTATACCTAGATACAATAAATTCTACATACACTGTAATTATCGCAGGGGATCTAAATATAAATTTACTGTCACGTACAAATGAACATCATCATGACTTCGCAAATAGACATCTCTATCTTAATATGCTAAGCCAATATGGCATCTTACCAGGGCTCCTAAAACCAACTAGAGGCGAAAGTTGTCTTGATCATATCATGTTAAAAATCAATAAGAATAAAATAAATGCACACACAGCAGTCCTAAACACATCCATCACGGATCATAGCACTATTTTTCTAGCTCTCGAAGACTGTTTTGTTAATGACACACCTTCTCTCAAAACTGTTGAGCAAATTGATTATGAAAAGGCGGCGGTAAGGCTTCTAGATAAAAACTTAGAATTGCTTCTTTTTTGTAATGATCCCAACCTTATAATTGAGCAATTAATTAGCAAATTAAACCAATCACTAGATGAGAGCAAGATTAAAAAAGTGATACCTAGGAATCGAAGAAACATTAAACCCTGGATTACGCCAGGTATTTTGCGTTGTATTAGGAATAGGAATAAGATGCAGCTTAAACTGAGGTCTAATCCAGAAAACGAGGTCCTGAGGACCACATTCAAAAGGTATCGTAACTTCACTAATAACCTGATCAAGAAGGTTAAACGTAACTACGAGCGGGAACTGTTAAACAGTAATCTTAAGAACTCTAAAGCACTTTGGAGTTCAATAAAAACCATTACAAATTACAGAGCAGTTAAAACTCATAACACTGAACTTATGAAGTATAAGTCTACTCCCCTAGAATCTATCAATCACATTAACGACTACTTTTCTAGTATTGGGAAAAAACTTGCCTCTGAAATTTCTAATAATAGTCACATGCACACAGCCAGTACCTTTCACACAAACAGTTCTAACTACAACCCCATTTCATCTTTTGTCCTACTAGATACTGATCCACAAGAAGTAACTTGCATCTTAATGACATTAAAATCAGATAGTGCCACTGGCTGTGATGGTGTGCCAACAAAGTTTTTGAAACTCTGTAAACACATTGTTATACCTATCATCACTCACCTTGCAAATCTCTGCTTTGCGCGGGGATGTTTTCCATCTGCTCTGAAAAATGCCCTAGTCACGCCTGTGTACAAGGGTGGTGAGAGAATCGAGCCAAATAATTACAGACCAATTTCGGTGTTAACGGCAATATCTAAAATTATAGAAAAACTTATCAACAACAGACTAATAAACTATCTTAATAAATTCAACTTACTTTATAAATTTCAATTCGGTTTTAGGCAAGGCAAGTCAACTGAAGATGCAGTACTTAACTTAGCAACTCTAATCTCTAATGAAGTAGACAAAGGTAATAAATGCTTATCGGTTTTCTTAGATTTAAAAAAGGCATTCGACACGGTCTCTCACCCAACCCTTGTACGCAAGCTTGAACACTATGGCATCAGAGGACGACCCCTGGAGTTACTCAAGGATTATTTGAGAAACCGTAATCAAAGAGTAAAAGTCGGAGATTGTGTAAGTGCAGAATCAGAGGTGACCTTTGGCGTCCCACAGGGCAGTGTCCTGGGACCGACCCTATTCCTTACTTATATAAACGACCTTGCTGACGTTTGTTCCAGGGATGGTCATATTATACTTTATGCGGATGACACAGTTGTTACTTTCTCTGGTAAGAACTGGGAATCGGTCTTTGCCATTGCAGAGGAAACCCTAGTTAAGATTAACTTTTGGCTAACTTCAAACCTACTCACTCTTAATTCCGAAAAATCAAATTACATCTGTTTTAGCAAAAATGTCACTTCACAACCCCCCCCAAACCTTAAACTTAGAATACATAAATGTAATCCCTCTATTAACTCAACCTGTGACTGCGTAATGCTGGAAAAAGTAAGAACAACTAGGTACTTGGGAATTATTTTCGACCAACGACTATCGTGGCATTCACACTTAGAATACATCAATAATAGAATACGCAAACTGATCTGGCTGTTCAAAAACCTAAGACACATCACGACCACTAATCTGCTTAAACAAATTTACACCGCACTAGCACAATCCATAATGACCTACTGCATTCCAGTTTGGGGAGGCGCAACTAAATGTAAATTTCTTGAAGTTGAGAGAGCCCAGAGACATTTGCTTAAAACCATGTTTTTCAAATCGTATAGATTCCCAACCTCGGAACTCTATAAACTTTGTGAGCTTCTGAGCATGCGTAAGCTTTACATATTCTCGGTGGTGTTAAGGCTTCATAGCCAACTGCCATTTAAACCATCTAAAGAAGGAAGGAGAACTCTTGCGCCTGCACCGGTCCCCTTCAGGAAATCGGCCTTCGCAAGGAGACAATACTGTGTGCAGTCTGCATATATCTATAATAGGATAAATAAAAAAATTAAAATCTACTCAACTAAACGGTACGACTGCAAAAAAAAGATTATAGAATGGCTTAGAGATCTTTCATATGACGAATCTGAAGCTCTTCTCTCCCAGATTAGCTATGGTTAACTTATCTCCACATCTCTGTTGTTTGGTCTGCTTATTCAAATAATATAATATACTTATATAATACAACAACTATGTAACAATTCTTATCTCGTAGCGATTAGTCGTAATAATGAGACGACTGACTTTAGGCTGTAACTTACACACACATATACACACACACACACACACACACACACACACACACACACACACACACACACACACACACACACACACACACACACACACACACACATATCCAACTGTACTCTAACGCATCAACTCGCTCGAGCTGCTTGTAAGTTGTAAGTCACAGGTATTATTACTTATTTATTTATCTATAACCTATATTATAACAAAATGAACCTCCTTATAGTCTCATAATTGAAACTATAATTGAGTATCCCAGTTATATACATACCCATACGCACATATACACACACACACACACACACACACACACACACACACACACTCCCACACACACATAACTATCCAACTGTACTCTAACGCATCAACTCGCTCGAGCTGCTTGTAAGTTATAAGTCACAGGTATTATTACTTATTTATTTATCTATAACCTATATTATAACAAAATGAACCTCCTTATAGTCTCATAATTGAAACTATAATTGAGTATCCCAGTTATATACATACCCATACGCACATATACACACACACACACACACACACACACACTCCCACACACACATAACTATCCAACTGTACTCTAACGCATCAACTCGCTCGAGCTGCTTGTAAGTTATAAGTCACAGGTATTATTACTTATTTATTTATTTATGACCTATATTATAACAAAATGAACCTCCTTATAGTCTCATAATTAATTGAAACTATAATTGAGTGTCCCAGTTATATACATACCCATACGCACGTACACACTCACACAAGCTTACACACACGCACACGCACACACACACATACACACACACACAGACACATACACACACACACACACACTCACAAAATTTAGAGATCACATAGATCAAATGAAGAGTTCCTAATTAGGGATATTACCTAGTATTTATTAATTAAGTCTTAGTAATATTACTCTTTGCCTTTCTTGTTTTAATTCTTTGTTATGCAAATGTTCTAATTATAGGAAGTTTGTTAAACCCATTGTATTTGGAAGAGCGGGTTCTCCTGATACAAGTATTTAAATACTTAATAGGAGATCCCAACCTTATTGTGATGTACACTCCTATTGTTTAACCAAATAAACTTTTTTTTTTTTTTTTTTTTTTTTTTTTTTTTTTTTTTTTTTTTTTTTTTTTATATTAGCTATGTTATTAAAGTCATTTATTACACTATCAACATCACTTGGCCACTTCACTACGTTTCTTAAAATATGATTATTCACGGCAGTTACTACCCGTTTCACTGCTCTGCAAACAGTGGCTTTATCAACGCCATGCATATCGCCTATGCTGTGATATTGGGCACCGGTTCCCAACCAATGTAATGCCACTTGCAACTGTTGGTGCGGTGTTAAAGCATAATTCCTGCTTGTCTGATGTTGAAGCGTACCCTGAATTTCGTCTAAAATATATGAAAATTGCTCAAAGTTTAATCTGAATCTTTCATTGTATTAGTATGATTCTTGTAAATGATTATAACTCAATCGGCCTCTAAACATCCGCGGTGGCCTTCGTGATGATACTTCATCACTACTATCACTGTCGGATGATGTCATTTTAATATATATATATATTATTTGTGACTATTGAAAAGGATTTCGATCACTTATATTATTTTTAACAAACTCTAAACACCTATGAAATATTTACTTGTATTATGAGTAAATAATAAAAGCAAGCTGTGTTTTTGCAACAGAACCACAATTTTACTTGTAATAATAGCTTATAATACCCGTAAAATTTCTTATAACTTCTATTATTAGTAAAAAATATATGCAACAAAACACTTATAAATTTTACTTGTAATATGAGTATTTTTCTCGTAATAATAGTCTAATATTTTTATGCAACAAAAGCATACTATTTTATATGCAACAGAAAAAACTCGACTACTAAAATATTTTTTATGAGTCTGCTATTATAAGTTTATAATAGCAGTATTTTTATGCAATAGGCCCCAGGGCCTACTTACATAATAAATTATTTGTATTTGTATTTGACCCGTTATCGCATTGTCCACGTTTTGATAGCTGTTATTTACTTGATCGTAATGGCGACCGAGTTTAAAACAACACCACAGCAGAGCAGATCAAAGACTAATTTATTGTTGCGGCCTAGAATAGAGGGCCAGGCCACTTCGCTCGGCTAGTAGTCGCAGTTCTACCTAACACTCCTCTTCGCTTCGCTCGTCGTCTTACCTAAAGGAGACCTCCTTTAAGGTAGAAAATATAGGTTATTGTAATAATATAACTAATTCCAGATTATAACCCAACGAACACACTAAAATAGTGTGGATCTGCTGCAATTATGGCAAATGACTGTAAAGACATTTAGGGATTATGAACATGATAAAAAGTAAATATTATGGAAAGTGTTATTATGGTATCAAATATTAGGGAGGTTCAACATTATGTCACTTGAGCATCATGACACTAAAGTATATGATATTTGGGCAAACGAAGATTATAGCCAGTGACCATTATGGCAAATTAAATGAGTACCTACCAATGAATTTATGGAATATGGCGCGAAAACACCAATATTACTTATAAATCAGCTCGTTCTAGCATTATACACTACAGATATAGCATCGTTATCACAATGGTAATGCTGATTGGTAAACAATTCGTAAGTCGAACATGAGCGTGTCATGTTTGACTACAAACACCTAAAACAAATACAAAAACTTGTTCAACACGAGTCGTACACTGTTAATTTTATTATAGAATATAAGTCTGTTAATCAAACGCAATACGCATTTGTCATGCGATTTTTTTAACATGCCTTTTTAGTTTATCTGTCCTATTTAAAATAAAATAAAATAAAACTAAGCTACTCAAATATTAAAAATTAAACATAAACACCACTATAAAAAGAACACCCCCTCTAGCAGGTCCGCTCGCGGCATGGTCCCTAAGACACTGGCTGCATTACCTCTCTGGATGGCTAGCCCAATCCTTTGGGAAAGGTAAGCGCCAGCTCTAGGGTCTCCGGAGGTGTCGATGAGCCGGGATGACAGGGCCTTAATAAAACTTTTCATGTCAGCTGTCCTATTGCCAATATCTTTCTACTTATGGTGCATAAGTTTCAACTCCAGATTTAAACGCATCAGACTGTGTGTTTTCTGTGGACGCGGTTACTCCCACTCACCTGTAGTTGAAGTCACCGTCCCGGGAGTCGGTTCTGAGTCAGTGCCTGAAATAGAGACTACTCGAATCAAATCTTACTAAAATATTTACTTTGTATAACAATCGGATTTGGGCAATTTTGGAACCATAAGAAAATCAAAAATGAAATTTAAGATTTTCATAAACTTTAATGCTTTAGTACAAAAGAAGGATAGGATAGGAGAGGATATAATGAATAATTTACTATCATACTATAACAATTAGTGGCATTAATAACAACGTATTAAGTAATGTGTTGTTATTTTCTCACCGCAGTTCCGTTCGTCCGACTGGTCGAAGCAGTCTCTGTGATCACCGTCGCACACCCAGCTCCTCGGGATGCAGCCGTTCGCCCGGCGAGGGGAGCGGCACGCGAACTCGTCCGCCGCGCATGTGTGCGCTGCTGCTGGGCAAGATGTAATGTCTTACGAAAGATCAGGAAATGTGAAATTGGATAAGCAAGACAAAGTAATACTTAGTAGTTTACGTGCCAAGGTTGTCACCCTTGCACTGAACGGTATGCCTTTCCGTTCACGTCCACTGCACGCCGTACTAACAAAACTTTTATAATTTACCGTCAAATACTTTTATTGGAATCTTCGACAAAGTTCAGAAGTATCTACTCCAACCAGATTCCTCGACCTATTTCAGATCATTAACCAACAATTTAAAAATTAGACTAATGTATGCCGCCTATCCTAACAGTAAATAAATCTTATTTAAGAAAAGAAAGAGTCCCTTGCCCTACAGTAACATACAGTGAATTCAGGCTAATTAAGAAAAGAAACCATTTATCCCAACTAAAATTGATGAAATCTGCAGCAACGGTTAAAGTTTTCACCTGCGCAGCACCTCGAGCGCTGACCGTGCAGTGCTTACAATATCATTGTACTTAAACACTTCACACTCAAACTGTCGATATGATCCTGACAGAAGCTTAGTGTGGGACAGCGACGGCACTGTACACCAACACGTTACTGAAGACGTTCAATTAAAAACTATTTCATATTTCAGTTAGGTTGAAAAATATGGGCAAATATTTGTCTGATGACTTGATGACCATGAATATTTGTTTTTGAGTCTTGGATGGTTTCTTAGTATTTAAGTATTTATATGTTTATATAAGTATTTGTAACGTTGTCTATGGTACAAGCCTAGAGCTTATTGTTGATATATCATCGCACAGCCCAAACCGCTGGACCAGAGACTTGAAATTTTCCACATAGACACCTTATACAGTGTAGTAGTGTACACTAAGGAAGGATTTTTGGAATTTCCACCCCTAAGGGGGTAAAATAGGGGATAGAAATTTGTATGGAAGTCCGCCAGATTTGAAGTTAGAATATTTAAATTTTGTGTTTAGGTCGATGATTGAAAACAAAGTTGTACGTGTCTCGGCGTTTTTGATAATTTCATCCCCAAAGGTATGGAAAGAGGTAAAACTGGCTAATGGTATTTAAGCTACTGGTAATTATTGGTATTTAAGCTACTGTTTATAAATAAAAGTATAATTACAACTTTCAGTGATTTTAGGAAAGGCGCCTACTATGCGATGCATCCCAGAGAAGACTGCTGCCTCTAGCCCACGGAACCAGGGTTGAGCTATCTGGCTGCTTACCATCCGAGCAATTCAGACCCCGTGGCTCAAACACACAAGACATATTAGCTTGAACTAAAGCCCGATGAATTTAATGTTTTTAATGTCAATAAACCAATCCAAGCGCTTTCCGAATTAAATTACATCGCACCTTCTGCTCGATTAATCAGCTTAAATTTTAAAACCTGTACCAAAGTGGACAACATTTGCACCTTTTTAAAAAGGTTATGAATTGAGTAAGTTTTATCCGTAATTTTTACGCCAAGTGTCATCCATTTTTTACGAGTAATACCCTTCAACAGAAACGAAATTTCCAAAAAAAAGTGTACATTTTCAGTTCCCAGAATGAAGTATTTTGTTCACAATCGACAGTTTTAGATCAAAAGTTATACAACTCGGATATATATATATATATATATATATATATATATATATATATATATACACATATATAGGTAAAGCAGTAAAGAAGGTCACTGTTCGAGAAATAATACCTTCTTTTCAATTGAGCGTAAGGGTTGTTCTCGTTTTTTTTTTAAATTTGATAGACGTGGCGGGGCGATTGAGACAGAAAAATTTAAACTAATTTTTTGGGCAGTAAAAAAGATTACAATTATACCATATTTGCTTATATCATAAAAGATAAAAGATAAAAGATGTTTATTCAGTAATTAGGCCGCACGGGCACTTTTACACGTCAAAATCTACCAGCGCTTCGCAAGAGACCACTGCTGAGAAGAAACGCCGCAAAAAACTCAACAGTCAGTCGTTTTTTTAAAATAGGTACTACTTATGATATTATACAATTATAAAGCTTAACCTTGCATGATATAAAACAATGAATTTAACATAAAATAAAAATAAAAAACATTCAAGCGTAGCTTGTGCAAGAAAATGTGTCAAAACTAAGAATTTTCATAGGGAGTAATAAGTAAAGTAATAAAAAAAATATTTATATAAAATATGTATATATATTAAAAATATATATATATATACTTTCCTATGACAGTGCAAGACAACCACCACAGTTTCGATACATTCTCCTACAGAAACCGTGTCCCCTAGACAATATACAATATTTACATATTTTTATGCCTATTTTATTAGTCAGTTATTTAGGTGTTTAGTTAAGTTTAGGCCAAGCATTTTTATCTGTTAGATAGTCCTCGACCCTATAGTAAGCCTTAGACATCAACGACTTTTTCAAGTAACTTTTAAGTACTGGAAATGGTAACTTTAAAACTGAGTCAGGTAATTTATTATAGAAAAGAATGCATTGACCTACAAAATGATTTATAAACCTTATGGACACGAAATTTTTTAATAGCAATTTTATTTTTATTTCTTGTATTCAAATTATGTATATCACAATTCTTAACAAAAGAGTCTTGATTTTTAATGACATAAATTATATTCTCATAAATAAATTGTGACGCTACTGTTAAGATACTAATTTCTTTAAATACTAATCTTAAGGAATCACGGGAGTTAAGGTTATATATAGAACGAATGGCTCTTTTTTGTAACACGAATATAGTCTGTATGTCAGCAGCTTTTCCCCAAACCAGAATACCGTACGACATAACACTATGAAAATAACTATAATAAACTAAACGAGCTGTCTCAACATTGGTAAGTTGCCTGATTTTTCTAACAGCATAAGCTGCCGAACTTAATTTGCCTGCTAGTACTGCTATATGGGGACTCCATTGTAAGTTTTTATCTATAGTTATCCCTAAGAAAAGCGCCTTATCTACCATTTCCAAACACTCATCATTTAGAAATAAACTGGATTCTACTGGTCTAACATTAGGCAAAGCGAACCTAACACATTTAGTTTTTTTAGCATCGAGTAGCAAATTGTTACTAGTAAACCAATTAAGTACTTTACCTAGCGTGGCATTTATCCTACTGAAATCGACGGATTTTCGTTCTACCTTGAAAATTAATGATGTATCATCAGCAAATAGCACAATATCACAAAGGTTATCTACCGTGCGTGGTAAGTCATTAATATAAACCAAAAATAAGAAAGGACCTAATATAGAGCCCTGAGACACACCTAGTTTAATAGCTGCTCTCATGGACTGTGTTTTGTTTACCACAACCGTTTGTGTTCTATCACTAAGATATGAAGACATAAGATTTAGAGAATTAATTGACAGACCATAATGTTCTAATTTTAATATAAGAGTCTCATGATCTACGCAATCGAAAGCTTTGGAAAGGTCACAAAAAATTCCTATTGCATCACAAGATTTCTCCCAAATATTATATATATATTTAATGAGTACAGATGCTGCGTCAGTTGTGGATCGTCCTCTGGTGAAGCCGAACTGATTACTGTTAAGCAGTTTATTTCTATTGAAGTGACCTAACATATCTTTTAACATTAACTAATTGGATGAACATAGTTAAACTAATTGGAATTGATATGGTATTTAAATTAAAAAAAAATATCATAATAAAAATAAAGAACAAACTGTGCGAAATGGAGTTTGTTTAATTGTGCCCCACCCATGTGGCACCTTAATTATGTAAAAAAGGTTTAAAAATGCGATAGTCCAACAAAATGTGGTTTCGGTTCTTTTAAGGAGGGTATAGAGGCAACCTATTGTGTTTGACAAAGGTATCTCTTTTTTATACTAATATATTATACTTATAGACGTTATGACCGATTTCAATTACTTTTTTTGGATTTATTTCAATGAACTTTAACGAGTATGAGAATATAGGCTCAACAAACCTGAAAACCCGAAACTTAACACAACTCAGTCAAAAATTACTTAGTCAAACATTGATAGCACCAATGTGCCCCGTACTTTTGTGTATCGAAGTGCCCCAACGGTGTTGTGGTTAACTTTTCTAAAGTACACAGGTTTTATTAATATTCAAATACTTTTGAATATGACCGTTGCATTGGGGCACTGACAATGAAATTAAATAACTTAATATTGGAAATTCACATATACAATAAACAGATAAACGAATATTTTAAATTAATATTTTTAGTAAGCTACACTAAAACCGTTTTTTTTATTTACTTGTGAAAGCTAAAGAACAACCAAGCGATGCATTTACAGCTGTCAAGCCCGGTTATGTATAGTCATGTTTTAGTAATATTTCGATATTACTACCATTTGTTTTTAACGGAATAGTTGTGGTGTATCATTGTGCTCCGTACATCAAACTGCCCCGCTTCCCCCTACTTCTGCAATGATTAATATTAATGTTGCAGTTTTTGAAGATATAAGGTCCTATTTCAGTGCAAGCTTAGTGCCCATACCGCAGTTTTGTTCATCCGAGCCATCGAAGCAGTCGCCGCGGTCGCCGTCGCACACCCAGCTCCTCGGGATGCAGCCGTTCGACCGGCGAGGGGATCTGCACGCGAACTCGTCTGCCGCGCATGTATGCGCTGCTTCTGGGCAAAATTGATGTTTTAAGAAAGATGTCCACCGCTGGATGTAAGCTACAACCAATAGATCAAAAGTATTTTTCATCACACTTGCTCGTAAATGGTGTTATTCCATGCCTGTATACAGAAGGACAATGGCCTAAATTGTTCCCGCGGGAATTATGGCGAGTTTGTCATCCCTAGGGAGCAATGACTTTCTTTTTAAAATTTGCAACTCTTTCGGACATCATTTCTGACTAAGGAGGTTTAATTTTCAGCCAAAAATTAAATCGGCTTCTAATTTCATCTTTAAAAAATAGCTATAGACTAACTTACATTACACAAAACCTATACGCTTCATTAAACTTCATTATTTTTATACCTATTTCAAGTTTATATCAACATTTATCATTAATTTTAGTAATTATACATTTTCATCAAATTGGCTAAATCTGGCTCGAATCCAGGTCGAAACTAAACGCAGTTATTATCTGTGGTAGAGTTCACAAAAAAAATATCGTTTCCATTTACGTTCCCGTTCGTCAAAAGTTATTTCTTTATATTTTGCAGAGTTAAAGTGTTTTCTCTTTGTTTTTTTTCCTCGCAAATGTGATGAAAACCATTGTGTGTATCACAGGCGGTAAGGGGATTACTAACTCGAGTCATTAAAAGCCCTCCGCCTTCGGCGTCGGGCTTCTAACACTCTCGTTAGTAATTCCCTTCATACTACCCTTGATGCACAATGTACTATTATCTACACACATATGCAATAGATTTCTATTTTATTATATTCTATTCTATATCATAAACCCTCTATAATGCGTTCAGCGCAAATTACAACTAGCCTATATAGGCAGACTCTAGTTTGTCTGTGAATTAAAAAAAACTACAGTTGCGTGACATCATGACGTCGTGCGTGAGAAAAGTTTTCATTTACCGCCATTTTTGACGTTCTGTTTGTCTTGTCGCAAAAAATAGTTTGTTTTGTTTATAAAGTAACTAGCGATCAAGATAGTGATTGAGATATTTCGGAGACGACGGAAAGCAACGAATGTTATAAAAGGCCTTGTTACCAGTTACAAAAAAAATAGGTATGTATGTGTGTAGATAAACAGTGACAAGGTTCTAAGTATGCTCAACATTTTAATTGGGTGACTGTAAAAAAATTAGGCAATAAAACACTCGTGTGATGTTATAGTGAAATTCGCCTATTGGCTCGCTTCATAAACACACACTCGTATTTTAATGCCGTTTATTATGTAACAGTCACATAAAGTGTACCATCTATACATAGTTATAATATAATTATATAATATATATTATAGAGATTCTAATAACACTTACAACTTAATAAATTTAAAATTAATAACAAAGATCTAAACAATTAATGTCATGCATAAATAATAGAGATATAAACTGTACATAATATTCAAATAAATAATAATAAAAAAAATATGAACAAGATCACAATGAAAACCTTATACCTACTGATCACGACTTATAACTAATTCTCGGTATAACTAAATGCATGCTCTGGTAAAGTTGTTGACATACTTCTGCAATTCAATGTTTTACATAACTGTTGGCCAAAATTGCAATTTTTAAAAGATTTAAAAACGGTCATCGTCACATGCATAGTGCTCTTACCGCAGTTTTGTTCGTCCGAGTCGTCGACGCAGTCTCTGTGGTCGCCGTCGCACACCCAGGTCCTCGGGATGCAGCCGTTGTCGCGGCGATTGGACCGGCACGCGAACTCGTCCGCCGCGCAGCGGTGCTGATCTGCTTGACAAGATAAAATATCTGACGAAAGAGGTTCACTGCTGCGTGTAAGCTCATCATCCGTATCAAAAGTTGTTTAAAAACACTTGAAAACTGATAAATGGAACTGATAAATGGTTTTAATGATACTGCTACACCTTTTCCTCTTTTGGTTCAAAATAACTGTAATTAGTGATTTTTAAAATTTAAATCTCCTCTTAAGTACGTATAGCATTTTACTGAATTACTGAAATTTACTGAATTTAATTAATAAATCAACGTAAATCCATACTTTCAAGGCTATAAATTCATTTAACGTTTTTCATTGAACAAATATAAACTTTTTTTTAAAAGAAGCATCAAAGTTGGTAATACACACACTCACACACACACTTCCTTGACTGTACCAGTCATTATATCCGATTTTAATTAAGTTAGTTTCTTCTCAGCAGTGGTCTCTTCCGAAGCGCTGGTAGATTTTTGACGTGTAAAAGTGCCCGTGCGGCCTATTTACTGAATAAACATCTTTTATTTATTTATTTATTTATTTATTGGTAGGAAATCCAACAGTTACACTTACAACATATGAAACAACAATAAGAGACACAAAACCAATTAAAGGATTTCACTTGTAGTGACTGAGTAGCAAACTTAAAGTTTAATACAAACTTCAAATGCACACGCACTTTCACTACACACTAGCGCAAATAAAAAGTAAAATTAAAACTACTGCTAAATACCAGCCAGAGGCAGATCGCCAAAAGGTTCTCTTCCCTATGGCACACAAAACATGCTCAAACAACAAAATTCGCAATCAAACATCGCCTCACGGAAGGGATCTTACAATTGAATATATCAATATCTAGCTTATTCGTATTTACCCAATTATTCAAGCCTTTACCAGCACGCGTCAGGAAACTATTTTGTCTGTACCTAGAGGATGCCAATTTAAGTGATATAGGGGGATAACTCCTTTTAGACCGAGTGGGAATACTAAATGATACGCAAGACAGCAACTCCGGACTGTCAACGAGGCCGCTAGTAATATTTAGAATATAAGTAATGTCGGCCACCTCACGGCGTTGATATAGGGACACCAAATGGTGTCTTTTACAAATTTTAGTGTAAGATAACGAATTATAGGGACATTTAAGCTTAAAACATAGATATTTTACGAACTTTTGCTGAACGCGCTCAATTCTGTCAACATATGTCGCGTAGCATGGATTCCATATTTGAGAAGCATACTCAAGCTTACTTCTAACATACGAGCAAAAAAGCACTTTTAAAGTCTTCGCTTGAGTAAAATGGACGGAATTACGCATTATAAAACCTAGTGCTTTGCAGGCACTGCTTACAATTCCGTCAACATGCTTATCAAAAAGAAGCTTAGAATCGTGAACTACACCTAAATCTTTAATGTGTTGAACTTTAAGTAGGGTTTGGTCCTTTAGAACATAGGAAGTAGGTATTCATTTATGTTGACGAGAAAAGGTAACTGAGTAACACTTAGACGGACTTAAATCCAGTCTATTTACTTGACAATAGTCAGCAAGACGTGCTAGATCGGACTGTAGCAGCAATGAGTCACGATCAGATCGCACTTTGATGAAAATTTTCATGTCATCGGCAAAACAAAGAAGCTTGGAATGGACAAAACAATTACCGATGTCATTAACAAATATGTTAAACAGCAAGGGTCCCAGTATTGAACCTTGAGGAACACCGCTTGGAGCAGTTACCCAGCCTGACATATAATTTTTGACCACAACAGCTTGGGACCTATTTTCAATATAAGATGAAAACCATCTCAACAAATCGCCATGTATCCCTATACCACGCAATTTCGACAGTAATATGCCATGATCGATCCTGTCAAAAGCTTTACTGTAATCAGTATAAATTACATCCACTTGAGAGCCACTATCCATTGCCTCCGTAACATACTCATTGAACAGTACAAGATTGGAAACAGTGGACCTACGCTGTAAGAAACCGTGTTGATTGGAAATGAACGAATTTTTTAGAACATCATAAACTTGGTTATTAACTATTTTTTCAAGAACTTTAGATACAATACATAATTTAGAAATTGGTCTGTAATTAGTTACATTAGTTTTAGGACCTTTTTTATGGACCGGGGTAACGAAGGCAGATTTCCAAACTGACGGTACTAAACCCTCAGAAAAAGAACGTCTGAATAATAAAACTAAGGGGGTCATTACGGTCTTGACACAGTTAATTAAGAAAATGGCTGGCATCTCATCAGGGCCGGCCGACTTAGATGGGTCCAGTTTGCATAATATATTAACTAGTTTCTCTGGATTAACTTCAATGCTGTTCAAATTAACAGCTGAATTATCATAAAAATTGCAAAGGGGTTTGGAAACAGCATCCGTCGGCGTCGAGAAGGTAGAAGAAAAATAGTCCGAAAAAGCATTACAAATATTGGGACCGTTATTGACCAACCTATTCTCATATTCCAAACTGCTAGGTATTCCGTGACAGGTGGATCGCGATTTGATAAATGACCAGAAAAGCCTAGGATTCTTTGCAATGTTAGTTTCGACGCGTTCAATATACTTGTTAAAACACTCCTGCTCTAACTTTCGCACTCTGTCTCTCAACACATTATATGAAACTAAATTAGATATATTATTATAAGTTTTAAATTTTTTAAGGTACTTATATTTTTCTTTTTGAGCTTTTTTTAGTGAAAGCGAGTACCATGCAGGATACGAGTCTGTATTCAGCTTTCTACAGGGTACATACTTCCCTCTAAGCCTTTTAAAAGTTTCATAAAAGAAATCAACCGACTGGTCAAAAGTACGCCGAGAGAATTAATCATTCCATTTTATATTCGACAGCTCGTTATTAATAGACTCATAGTCGCCTTTGTTAAAATAATATTTAAATTGAGGAGCCGACAGTAAAGGGCTCATAGTAGTAAATTTTATATAAATAGTTAAAGGTTTATGGTATGGGTCAACAGGTACTAGGGCGTTAGGGCACTCACACACATATACATCATCATTAGACAAGACGAGATCTAGCAACTTATTATACTGATTTAAAACTCCATTATACTGTCTGAGATTATGCATATTCAGATCATCAATCAAACAACACTCATCCGCAGTCAAGTAGTTAGACGGAACTAATGATGACCCCTCAACCGACCATACAATACTGCTCATATTAAAGTCACCAATGAGGAGATATTTGTCGTTAGGGTTATTTAATAATACCGTATTCAGACTGCTTAGAAAATTTGACAACTGCTGCGAAAATGTATAACCATTATTTTGTTTACATAAGTACAGTACGCAAATATGGACTTCGATCGGCCTATTGCAATCATCTTTAATTGAAAGTGTGACCCATAAATCCTCAGCGGCGGACTGAAAGGCCAACCGCGGGGCTACTGCGAGCTCCCGGCGGGTAGCTATAATCACGCCACCGCCGCGGCTTTGACCAGTCAAGACACAATCACGATCCCGCCGCCAGACCACGTATCGATCGTCAAATAATTCCGAATCTAACAACCCGTCCACCAGCCAAGTCTCCGTTAAAACAATAATATCAAAAGAAGCTAAACAAACGTTGCGGTAAAACGTAAGTGTCTTAGAACGAAGCCCCCTCACGTTTTGATAATAAACAGAAGGAAAAGTATTCACCTTGGTATTCTCATCCATGAGTGAAACAATGATTAAATATAATTGAATATATATCTGATAAGTTAATAATAATGTCACGTAATAAACCCCTAAATCCTAAATGAAACAGAAGAAACATTACTTTACCAATACTAGTAAAATTAAAAACTTGCGGGTATAGCTTAAAACGATACGTAAAAATAATTCCGTGAGTGCGAAGAAACAAACAATTTGAAATAGCATTAAATGAAAGCGAATAAGAAGGACAGACATATGCTACCGAGCCTGCAATGAGCGGGTCAACAAATGTACTGAGCTTATCGCAGATGGAGATAAGGCCGAGCGCTAAACAAAAGAGGCAGACCACCCAGAAAGGTCGGCCAGCGGTGCTAAAACTGTAGCAAATTAGCTTAATATTAAACAATATAAAATAAAACACATACACAGAACTCATTCCAAATAAGGATAACGAATAGCAAATACAACACTTTAAATTAACCTGTTTAAATCACGCTCATTGTTTACAATCACAACTTTGGAATTATCTTCCTTACGAACATGGATTTTACCATATTTCACCCAAATGTAGGCGAAGCCCTTCTGCTTCAATAGTGTCTTGGTTGATGTTAACAACTTCTTATTTCCCGGAGTCAGGTGATCGTTGACATATACCCTCTGAGTGCAACCCTGAAAACCTATTTCCTCGGCTGAGATGGTTTTCTTCAGTCTCGCAGAAGCCACGAAGTCCTCCTTTATATAACGATTGATAAAACTGACCACCAGTAACTTCTCCTTAGAGTTCTGAATCGGTACTCGAGAAATGTAGTTAATACAATTTTTGTCAACCGCATAACCAATTGCAGAGCATATGCCTCCCATAACCGAGAACAGATTCTCATTTCTTTTCACAGGAATTCCCTTGATCTCGACATTGTTCAGGCGCAAAAATTGATGATTTTGCGCAAGTTCCTCCTTCAAGAGAGACACTTCGTCGCTCAAGACTTGAGCTTTGCTCTGTAAAGCCTCTAACTCCGGCAGTTTTCGTTCCATTTCAGTCAGGCGTGAGAAACATTCATCCAACTTAGCACTCGTAAAATTACAAGAGTCCTTGACTTCCGACAGCTCAGTCTTCACAATCGCTAGATCCTTTACCAACCCAGGCAGGCAGGATAGATGCTTTTTCATATCCCGCAATTCAATCAAAACGGTATCCAAATCCGTCTGCCTCGTAGGAGCTGGCGAGGCCTCCCTTCTACACTTAGGACATTTCCAAGCAGCCCTGCGTTCAGCTCCCAGTTTTCTGTATCCCTGCTCAGTTATAACGGCGCAACAAAAGCCAATGTCTTTCATGCATGTTGCACATTGAGCACCATCACTGACAAGGGCATCACAAACGGCGCATTGCATACTGAATTTAGTATAATAAATTTTAACTAATCGCAAAAAAAGAAAGAAAAAACAGTTTGGGAACCACTGGAAAGTAGAGGTAGCAGCGTTAAGTTAACTGAATAGCCGTGCGTCCGTGTCAAGTGCGCGAAGCTTACTTTTTATCTTTATACTTTTTATCTTTATACTTTTTATCTTTATACTTTTTATCTTTATACTTTTTATCTTTTTACTATTACTTTTTATCTTTATCTTTTATATAAACCCTTCCTGTTTCCAGGAATTCTGACCATTAAATTCAACTTTTAAGGTAGCTAAAATAATATTATTTGGATTGAAATTCATATTTCGACGTTTCGGCTGTTTCAGGTTTTATGATTGCAAGCAAGAGATTTGCCTTTGAAGACTGAGTTGTTGTGCCATTGAATTGTGCAATGTATATAAGAAAGCTAGGATTTAAAAGTTCGTCCAAACAGTGTATAGAAATTGTGGTTTGCTGTTCATAAGTTCATTCTCACCGTTTGAAGCCTCTGTTGAGCTGCTTGTGGAGCCTGTGCCTGAAAAAGAGATAATGAGTCAAATTAAAATAACAATGACTATTACATGGAAACGCATTGTCCTTAACTACGAGTTTGATCACATAACTTATGCGGCGTTTACACTGAGTCGTTCGCCGAATGCGCTCAACGCATTTGGTTCAAATCTGAACTTTAAATGAAAGCAATTTGATCCAAATGCGGTGACCGCGTTCAGGGAACGACTCAGTGTAAACGCCGCGCAAGGGTTTTCATTACCCTCGATATAAATTAAAGTCCCGATTTTTACCGTCCATATGTTTTTTTAAATATATAAAATTAAGAAAATACGAGAAGAAAATTAGAGAACAGTACTGAACACTACTAATACCCTATTTTAAGGTTTAAAATAAAATTAATGATTTATCAACACCTCTGCCATTTAAGATCTGAAATACTACTAATTTTTATTAAGCTAATTGTGTTATTTTAAGGTTGGTACAAGCCTAGTGCTCTTACCGCACTGGCGCTCGTCCGAGCCGTCAACGCAGTCTCCGTGGTCGCCGTCGCACACCCAGGTCTTCGGTATACAGCCGCTCGACCGGCGATTGGACGTACACGCGAACTCGTTCGACTCGCAGCCCCGCTGTCCTGATGGGCAGAAAATAAGCTAAGTGTTTACTTGGTATTGGGTGCGTTACGTATTCGTGTGTATGTTTTCACCGAGTGGCCCCTTTCATAATTTAGCATTGCATAACACGGCGCCCCACATTTCTACCGCCAAGCGTAACAAGGAATCCTAAATGCTTTCATAATTTGCCATTCAATCTCTTTGTTGGTCACTTTTACAGATCGCAGATGTCATAATATACTCGTAAAGAAACAGCGGATACTCGAAATATCCTTAACTGAACTAAAAAATCAAAATTCAGACCAATTATTGGCGATAATCATGACAATAAACAAAACGTTCATCAGATAAAGAAAGTCATCTAGCGCGTAACACGTTAACGACGCGGCGCCGTGGTGATGTGACCAGGCCATAAGTCGTATCATGGCTATATTTACCACCTGTTAATTTTTGCCGATATCATTATTTGCTTCTATCTCGTATTTACGTCATTTTAGCCTTTAGAAGAAAATATAGATAGGTACTGACTGGGTTTGTTGTTCGATAGCCCACAAGATTTCTATTAACACGTGGGTATTTGACACCTTCGGATGCCCCACACTTTGGCTGTTCACGCATGCCCGGCCTAACGCATTCGCAATCGACTTCAAATTGGAACTATCGTTTCATTAGGGAAGGAGACTCGCCTTCGGACTGTCAAAATGAAAGCCTGCTGATTGACGACTGACGCAAGCTTGGCTTATCATTTTCGGTGCAGTTCGAGTGTGTATATGAATCAGACAAATTCTTACGGCAATTTTGTTCGTCCGTGCCGCTGCTGTCGTGGCAGTCGTTGGTGCCGTCGCACTTCCAACTCATGGGTATGCACCTCCCATTATCGCACGCAAAATGGTCTGCCGGACAAGACCGTGGTGATCCTGAAAAAGAAAACAAATATGTATGGATTGAAAACGCAACCCTTTTCAATACAAATAAAACAAACAACTTACCCCTTATTCATAAACGCAAAATGAACTTATTGTAGCAAAAGTATGCTTTGTCGCTTTCTGTCAAATTCAGATATAATATTATATGTTATTTCAAGTACACTTTAGTTATTATTGCGCGTTTATGAATAAGAGGGTTCCCTTCATTTTATTTTTAAACGATTCTCAACGCTTCAAATGTATACAAGTTAGACTTAAAAAAAATGTGTGTAAAAAGGCGAAATTTGGACTTGGTCATAAAGATTATAAAGATTATAAAAGATTATAAAAAGATTATAAAAGATTATAAAAGATTTATAAAAGATTATAAAAGATTATAAAGATTATAAAGATTTATTCGTCTTGTTGTGGTTTAACGGAAACACTGTGACAGAATTCCAATTGGGGCCGTTTCCAGCCGAGAACAATTTTTAGATGACCACTATGTGATGGCATTCTATGAAATACAATATCTGCTTATGAAAAAGAATACTGGGTTAAAGAAACACCACGACTTTTAGTACTAAGTGAATGTTTGTTTTTTTCAAATTATTTGTTTGTTAATTTTGGTATTTTTTTTTTTTTTTTTTGATTGTTTTTGTGTCCCTTGTTCTATTCTGGGCAAGACTTCCCCTAAGAGATATTAATAATTAAAAAAACCGGTCAAGTGCGAGTCGGAGTCGCTCACCGAGGGTTCCGTATTTAAGATAACATGGTTGAAAAACGCAAAGAAAATACTCATTTTGTTATGAACTTTACTACCTATGCAATAGAGTCCATTTTAACTAGCCTTAATATTAGGTCAGAATTTTAAAGTTTCTTGATAATTTTCCAAAACTGTAAAGTTTGAAAACTTCATTTTAATTTTTCGCGTAAACTGAAAGTTCTTATCTTTAAATCAGGAATTTTTCAGATTTTTTTTGGTCGATTAACTTCGGAGATAAGGGGGGGAAATGTATTTTTTTATTTTTTGGCTATAAATAAAAAGTACCTACGTCACGGAAAATAATATTAAAAAAAGATTAACCCTTTCACATGACACGTTTGCTATTATCAAATTGCTTTTTTTACTAAAATCATATGCGGGTAATCATTATTTCAAGTTGATAGCTTTTATAGTTTCTGAGAAATCTACTGTGGCATACGGACAGACAGACAGACAGACACCGAAGTCTCACCATAAGGATTTTACCACTTTGGTACGGAACCCTAAAACTATAATAGTACTATATTAAACACTAAAATCAAAATGATCAATAATCAAATGAGACGCTTACTAAGATGAAAGACAGATAAATACATACTTAATTGTACAAATCGGTTTAAAAATAGATTATGAAACATCTTCTTTTGGTTATCTGTGAAATCGTAATTTTTAATCAAATTGGGATCAGTGGGCAGATCGTCATAGTCTTAACCAACTTGCATTACTCGACGGACGTACTTATTATTTATTATTTAGGTATTAACCGGCGAGTTTAGGTTACCACTTCAATCGACCGATCGATCATTCGACTAAAAACGGTTTAAGAGAATAACATCTTGATTTTGTTTGGTCCCCTTTTTGATACCTAAGCAAAGTAAGTAGGTACCTAAGAATTGGTACTTAGGTAGGCAGTAAGTACACTTACCGCAGTTTTGTTCGTCCGAGCCGTCGTAGCAGTCATTGGTGTCGCCGTCGCACACCCAGCGCTGCGGGATGCAGCCGCTCGACCGGCGAGGGGAGCGGCACGCGAACTCGTCCGCCGCGCATGTGTGCGCTGCTGCTGGGCAACATATAATGTCTTACGAAAGATATCCACTGCTGAGTGTAACTCCTTATTCTCAGCCCGACCAAAAATATGAACTATAGGCGCAGTATTTCAGTTTATGACAATTTAGTACCTAAGATTTCAAATTAAACATTGGTTACTTTAGTTTCTCTTCTTGCAAACATAACATTTGAAAGTCCTAAAGTGTGTACCATATTTTACTCGTTAGTCATAACATATCCAACCCTAATCTAACCAATTGAGGGGTCTCTACTGCTACTTTTAGCCCTGGGGGACATGGAGTAACAATCGAACCTACTTTTGTAAACGCAGCGCAACAGGTTATAACTGCGAGAAATATTTTAGTACATAATAATGTTACATGATTTCTTTTATTTATACAAAGACCGTAAGCGTGTCTTATTATGTGACCAAATGGAAAGAGACCCGACGGATGCACTTTAATACCGTGGCATCTTGTTCGTCCCTTGGCGTGGGACGTCACTTGTGTTGATACGCTAGCACCGTCTCACGTCCAAGGTTCTTCTCGCAAGCCAGGGACCGCCGCAGACCTCGCCCAAACCATCAAGTGCCGCAAATATGCTTTTTTAAAGCCAAATTACGAATTTGCTGCACTTGCTATGGAAACGTTTGGTCCGTGGTCATCTGACACAAAAAAAATTATTAAAGAAGTGTCAGACAAATTAATAGGTGTCTCTGGCGACCACAGGCAAGGCTCCTTTTTTGCCCAAAGACTGAGCATCGCAGTGCAACGGGGTAACGCTGCGAGTGTCCTCGGCACGATGCCGCAAGTGGGGGTAATGAAGGGATTTATATTATAGGTTAGTTGTGTTATATTTTATTATTATTGAACTTGTTTTTTTATTTAAAAGTATTTATTGAATAAAGAATTATTATCACAATCTTTGGGGATTGAACTTTAAGGAAACGTGTGCCATATGTGCTGAATAGTTTGCCCGAGGATATCCGACAGGAGCCAAATATTCGTAGATTTAAGAGGCTAGTCAAGATTTTTTTATTAGTCACTTCCATATTAGATGTAAGATAAAACAGATTTAATAAATGGACACAATCCTGCAGTCAAACTGTTCCAACAGTTTTGCAGGCCATGATATATTATTGTACTATGTTTGTTTTTAATAAATAAATAATAATAATAATAAAGTCCAGAAGCACCTCTCCACCCTTAGCCCCTCTGGAACTGTTGCCTCCCCGCTGCTATATATATGTGGCTATTTCGGGAGGTCCATTCCATTGAGTTGGCGAGTCACCGCCTGCCATTTAAACCAAAGTAATTAGCATTGGCCAGGCAGGCGCCGTAGTTTCATCAATAGCCTAGTTCTCCAATCCATATCAGTTCATTCATAGAACCTATTATTAGTATTCCCATCCTTCTTGAATAGTCTTTACACTGACCGGTGGTTATCCGTGGGAGCATACTTCTTTAGTTTGAACTCAGGGACAATCGCCGGTTGGTGACCCATAACTTTACCAAATTAAACGGATTGATGTGCAATTGCCCAAAACTATGCGATGCATCTCAGGCGCAATCAAATCCACTCCTATACAATGGCTACCAGCTCTAAGCCACATACCTCCGCCATATTTAAGAAGACAACAAGCCCTTCTGCATGAAAGCAACAAGATAGCCAGCAGACCAGAATTGCCGGTCTTCCACGAGTTCTCTTCTCCCCCGCGGCATCGTCTAAAATCTCGGCATCCTCCTTATCAGACAGCCCAGAACCTCCTTGCCTATCAACCTACGATCAAAAATCAATGGAGCGAAGAGTGGAAGGCTAATCCGCCTATAGCCTCACTCTTAAGCTATGATCCAACCAGGAAACCTAACGGCTTTTCTGCCCCAAGAAGAGAATGGTGCCAGCTGAACAGACTGCGAACGAGACACGGGCGAAGCGCCGATTATCTGTTCAAATGTGGATGGAGAGATTCACCGGCGTGTGACTGCGGTGCCCCCGTGCAGACTGTAGACCACATTATAAAGGATTGCCCTATCCGAAAATATGATGGAGACCCTCAAGATCTGTTCACCCTTACTGATAACGCGGCCCAATGAGTGAAGAATTTAGATATAAAACTATAGTGCATGTGCTTGACTCGGCTTAATAAAGCCATACGATTAAATAAATAAATAACCAAATTAAACTTGTCTAAAGGGCCTCTGCGTGTTGGCTTCGGCTCCATGTACGCCTTCCAAAGGTCCGGGACTCCCATAGTCCCGTGATTGGTAAAGACATACAAATAATAATAATAAAGCAATTAATTAGTTCATTCTCACCGGGGGAAACCTCTGTTGTGGAGCTTGGAGTGCTTGTACCTGAAAACGAGACAGTAAGTCAAATTAAAATAACATTGACAAGTTCATGGAAACCGGTAACTATGCGTTACTCTTAACTAAGAGTTTGACTTCATAACTAAGAATTACATCAGAAATTAAAGATGTAATTCGTAAATTAAAGTACCACCGTAAGTAGGTAAAAAAATGTTTCCTCGGAATTCGTTTGAATTATAACGTTACAAGGTTAAGTTTAGAGCACAGGATTCCGCTATAGTCATATTAGTCTGTGTTTTTTTTAACGTTTTATTTCATTATGTAACACTTTGCAATGCTTAGAATAGATTAAAATATGTAAATTAAATTTACACTGAGTCGTTCGGCGAATGCGGTCAACGCATTTGGTTCAAATCTGAACTTTAAATGAAAGCAATTTGATCCAAATGCGGTGACCGCGTTCAGGGAACGACTCAGTGTAAACGCCGCGCAAGGGTTTTCATTACCCTCGATATAAATTAAAGTCCCGACTTGTACCGTCCATAAGTTTTTTTAAATATATACAATTAAGAAAATACGAGAAGAAAATTAGAGGACAGTACTGAACACCTCTAAAACCCTATTTTAAGGGTTAAAATAAAATTAATGATTTTTCAACACACCTCTGCAATTTATCTTATTAAGATCTGCAATTCTACTACTTTTTATTAATCTAATTGTGTTATTTTAAGCCTAGTGCTCTAACCGCACTGGCGCTCGTCCGAGCCGTCAACGCAGGTTCCGTGGTCGCCGTCGCACGAGACCACATCAAAATCAGTTCAAGAGCTAAAACTATCCGTAAACAATAAAAAAAAAGATTCCAACGAATTAAGAATCTTTTTTTACTTAATGAGTCAATGCATCCTTACCACAATTGAGTTCATCTGTCCCGTGGTCGCGGCAGTCGTTCGCGCCATCGCACACCCAGTGGTTGGGAATGCAGCGCCCGGACTCGCACGCAAAGTAGTTCTCCGGGCAGATTCGCAAAGATCCTTAACACGAAAAGTACCAGTAAATTTTGAAAAAAAAACTAGCGGCAATATTCAGCATAAGTAGTTGCCTATCTACTTATATCAACCAAAGTTGATAGTAAGTAACAACAATAAGTTGTCTATTGATTCAAGTAACATCTTAGTGGATGTATCTTGTTAGCATCATATATAATCAAGACCCTTATGCAAACAATCACAATATGTTTAGAAGCAACCTTTTTTTCTCAGTTATATGTTGTTTTTGCTTCAAAGCTGAAAATCACAGCGATCGGTTACAAGCGTAGCGTGTTGTTTCAGCGATTGTGTTAAAAGGAATTTACGTACAAATGAGTGCGTAAATGTGTTAAGATTTAACTTAAAGGTATTCATTTTTTGGCAACTAAGAGAAAATCTCTCTTTGAGTGTACGAACAGAGAATCAGACTAGCGGGATGCTGAAGCTGAAATTAATAAAGAAATATAACAAGAAAATTAAGGTTTCCATTTACATAAGACCTTTGAAGTAGTTGCTTCCGCAATAACAATACGTACAAATTGTAAAACAAAGTGATTGTGTTGCTCGTGCTGATACTGAGAGTGAAAGAATACGAGTACTTTGTGTTAGAAGTCTGAAAACTATAATTTCCTATATTTACAAAGATAGGTCTTTAAAAGTGTCCTACCGAGACTATCTAAACAGATTATTACATCATGGGCCATAGCCAAGGTGCAAACTCAAAACGACAGTCTCGTGCGTCACGATAATCCACCTGGTCAACGGTCATCCCCTACATTTTGAGCGATCGATAGAAAAGGAAAACGTAAGTAGGGTTAGTATTTTGGCAAGGACCCCAGAGGCTACACAAGATGCATAACGCTAACGTTAACAATATTCGAAAACTGTCCTTGTATTAAATTGACATCTAACTTTACGTTACTCAATCACGCCGGAACCGCTGAACGGATCTGCATGAAATTTGGCCCAGTAATATGATTATAATGGGAAAGGTAAGCGCCAGCTCTAGGGTCTCCGGAGGTGTCGATGAGCCGGGATGACAGGGCCTTAATAAAACTTTTCATGTCAGCTGACCAAGGTCCCATTGTTTCCACCGCAAGCGCCACAAATTCGTAATTATTTAATAATGATGAATATTTGCGGCGCTTGTTGGTTTGGGCCTGTTCAGCTGCTGCACAGATAATAATGATTATAATCTGGAATCGCACGTAGGCTACTTTTATCTCGGAAAAATGTACTGTTTCCGAGGAGAGAGCGATAAGCGGTCGGAGTCCCAAGCAACAGCTCGTCTTATGTATTTTCGATAACGATAATGTGTTCGCAGCGCCCGTTGTCTAGGGCCACAGCACAGATCTTTGTGTGTTGTTACATATACTTTATGACGACGTTTGAGTGATGTTATTGTACGTGCATCGCGTTGTTCTTACCACATTCGCTTTCGTCCGAAGCGTCGACGCAATCGTTATCTCCGTCACACACCCACCGAAGGGGTAAGCAGCTGCCGCCGCCGTTCCTTCGTCGGCATGGAAATTCCTCATCCGAGCAGGTTGCACTTACTGTGGGACAATACCATGCATTAATTATTAGAGCTTTATTGTTATAATTACCTTGCGCTGGTATTAAACTTGCCATTGGGTTTACTGATGTGTTACAAGATTGGAACCGAAATAACATTAATACTAACAAATCAAGTTCAGGAATGACAGACATAGAAACGAAGCTGGTGCTATTAAAATTTAAAATATGTTTTTTTAATTTTGTATTGGACTAGTAGCCCGTCAGTAGCTCTGCACACTTCGTTGTTCAGTCGACTACCAAGATATATATCGACTTCTTCACTTTATTGCATTGTAATACGGCTCAACAGTGAGTACATCACTTTGTAGTCCAGTTCATAATATTTTTAAATCGTTACCCTTAACGATATTCTTAATAGGTAAAAACTCCATTAAAATGTATTTTTGGACCATTTAAGATCAAACAAATCGATATCTTGTATATAGATTCGTTTTGAAGTCAAGATAACGGTTGTCCCAGAAGTAGGTATTTAAAAAAAATATCAATTAAAATGTAAGACACGCATGTAAGTTAAACAAATGAAGGGCGGATCGAGAATTCGGTCCAGTGTGCTCGGAACGGAATGACCTCTGCCCCATCCGCCCCTGGTAGGCATCATCGGTAGCCCTACCTGATATAGGTACCTGATATATTGCGAGCAGCTTACAGTTGCTGTGGGCAATAGGACGAAAATAAACTCATATTACTGTATAAAATCCACCCGATATTTTTTATTCAGGTACATTGACGATGTTATCAAACCAAAATCGGTCAGAAAGAAAAAAGCCAAGCTGAATTTGAGCAGACCACAAAATTACCTATGTACGTAGTAGGTTAGTGAATACTATAAATATTATTATTTTGGTATCGACCAAATAAGGTCGCATGCTGGTACTGCGGGTACTTGATGATATACATCGACTTCCAAACGTGACCCTAAAATCGGACGGACAGACTAATTAAAATACGGAATCACAGTGCCGCAGACCACGTTTCTCTAGCTACTTAACAAGCTTAAATCTATGAACAAAGTGCAATTCTTTCAGAATATTTATTTTGGATGATAAATAAATAATAAATAATAAACATCAATAGACAATCCTACACACGTTGAGCTATTACAAAACAAAGCTCGAGGCTTGTATTATGGTACTTGACAACGATAAACGTACTTATAAAGAGAAATGCATACTTAAATACAAATAACACTTCCAAGACTCAGAATTCAGAAACAAAGTAACTCGCGCTCATGATACCATGTAACGGAATGTCTAACTATGTATATTGTTTAAAAAGTAAAAGGGTATGATGTAACGGAACGCAGCCTTAAGCTGGCAATCCTAGCCTTGGCTATCGCCAACCCAGACATTATTCACTTGTTCCAATTTTAAGCAAAATGGTATAGGTATTTGACATTTTTTATGTATTGATTGACACTAATAAATGATACAGGGACCAAAACTAAATTAAAAGTATATAAATTAAGATACATAAAAAAACTAAAATGAAAGTAGCTGATTTTAGTCATGATTCTGTTTCATTGAATTCAGTTCAAATCCAACATAAAATAATATAATACTGGACTTATGTGATTTATTTCATTCGAGATATGAACATTAATATTTCTTTATAATGCAGTAAAATTTAATATATACTTATAAAATCCAATTTATAAATTTCAAATAGGTACAATGTATTGAATAGAGAATAAACGAATTTTTACATTTTAGTACTATGTACGTATAGTAACATTTACGTAAAAAAACGTACGTAAAATAATTTCCTTGAATGATTTTGTTTTCTTATTAAGTTAATTGAAAATCATTTTAACTTTAGGTTTAGTTACCTAATATACGAAACCGAGCATGACCACGAATCCCACAATATTTCAGAAACAAAACACCTTTTTTTTAATAGGTATTTATAAATATGCTTATTTTGTTTATTACTGCAGCTTCTGCTTCAAATAATCATTAAAAAAATATCTCCCCTTAAACTCACTCGGATAAATACGATTTTTTTATCTGTTGTATTTATTAGGAAAACTATTTCGAGGTACTTATGTTTTTCTTTCTAAGAAAATATTTCTTAGACTAAAATAAATTAAGAAAAACAGTTTTTCGTAATAACTACAATATGTTCAAAAATCGTTAAAATCGGAGTGGGGTTTAGAATTATTTAGGGGGTGGGAGACGTTATCGCCCGGTTCGAAATTTGAACTCATCTAACTACGTAACTTACACAATTTAAGAATGAATTAGTTGATTCTCACCGGGGGAAACCTCTGTTGTGGAGCTTGGGGTGCTTGTACCTGAAAACGAGACAGTAAGTCAAATTTAAATAACATTGACAAGTTCATGGAAACCGGTAACTATGCGTTACTCTTAACTAAGAGTTTGACTTCATAACTAAGAATTACATCAGAAATTAAAGATGTAATTCATAAATTAAAGTACCACCGTAAGTAGGTAAAAAAATGTTACCTCAGAATTCGTTTGAATTATAACGTTACAAGGTTAAGTTTAGAGCACAGGATTCCGCTAGTCATATTAGTCTGTGTTTTTTTTAACGTTTTATTTCATTATGTAACACTTTGCAATGCTTAAAATAGATTAAAATATGTAAATTAAATTTACACTGAGTCGTTCGCCGAATGCGCTCAACGCATTTGGTTCAAATCTGAACTTTAAATGAAAGCAATTTGATCCAAATGCGGTGACCGCGTTCAGGGAACGACTCAGTGTAAACGCCGCGCAAGGGTTTTCATTACCCTCGATATAAATTAAAGTCCCGATTTGTACCGTCCATAAGTTTTTTTAAATATATACAATTGAAAATACGAGAAGAAAATTAGAGGACAGTACTGAACACCTCTAAAACCCTATTTTAAGGGTTAAAATAAAATTAATGATTTTTCAACACACCTCTGCAATTTATCTTATTAAGATCTGAAATTCTACTACTTTTTATTAATCTAATTGTGTTATTTTAAGCCTAGTGCTCTAACCGCACTGGCGCTCGTCCGAGCCGTCAACGCAGGTTCCGTGGTCGCCGTCGCACGAGACCACATCAAAATCAGTTCAAGACCTAAAACTATGCGTAAACAATAAAAAAAAAGATTCCAACGAATTAAGAATCTTTTTTTACTTAATGAGTCAATGCATCCTTACCACAATTGAGTTCATCTGTCCCGTGGTCGCGGCAGTCGTTCGCGCCATCGCACACCCAGTGGTTGGGAATGCAGCGCCCGGACTCGCACGCAAAGTAGTTCTCCGGGCAGATTCGCAAAGATCCTTAACACGAAAAGTACCAGTAAGTTTTGAAAAAAAACTAGCGGCAATATTCAGCATAAGTAGTTGCCTATCTACTTATATCAACCAAAGTTGATAGTAAGTAACAACAATAAGTTGTCTATTGATTCAAGTAACATCTTAGTGGATGTATCTTGTTAGCATCATATATAATCAAGACCCTTATGCAAACAATCACAATATGTTTAGAAGCAACCTTTTTTTTTTCAGTTATATGTTGTTTTTGCTTCAAAGCTGAAAATCACAGCGATCGGTTACAAGCGTAGCGTGTTGTTTCAGCGATTGTGTTAAAAGGAATTTACGTACAAATGAGTGCGTAAATGTGTTAAGATTTAACTTAAAGGTATTCATTTTTTGGCAACTAAGAGAAAATCTCTCTTTGAGTGTACGAACAGAGAATCAGACTAGCGGGATGCTGAAGCTGAAATTAATAAAGAAATGTAACAAGAAAATTAAGGTTTCCATTTACATAAGACCTTTGAAGTAGTTGCTTCCGCAATAACAATACGTACAAATTGTAAAACAAAGTGTTTGTGTTAGAAGTCTGAAAACTATAATTTCCTATATTTACAAAGATAGGTCTTTAAAAGTGTCCTACCGAGACTATCTAAACAGATTATTACATCATGGGCCATAGCCAAGGTGCAAACTCAAAACGTCAGTCTCGTGCGTCACGATAATCCACCTGGTCAACGGTCATCCCCTACATTTTGAGCGATCGATAGAAAAGAAAAACGTAAGTAGGGTTAGTATTTTGGCAAGGACCCCAGAGGCTACACAAGATGCATAACGCTAACGTTAACAATATTCGAAAACTGTCCTTGTATGAAATTGACATCTAACTTTACGTTACTCAATCACGCCGGAACCGCTGAACGGATCTGCATGAAAGGCCCAGTAATATGATTATAATGGGAAAGGTAAGCGCCAGCTCTAGGGTCTCCGGAGGTGTCGATGAGCCGGGATGACAGGGCCTTAATAAAACTTTTCATGTCAGCTGACCAAGGTCCCATTGTTTCCACCGCAAGCGCCACAAATTCGTAATTATTTAATAATGATGAATATTTGCGGCGCTTGTTGGTTTGGGCCTGTTCAGCTGCTGCACAGATAATAATGATTATAATCTGGAATCGCACGTAGGCTACTTTTATCTCGGAAAAATGTACTGTTTCCGAGGAGAGAGCGATAAGCGGTCGGAGTCCCAAGCAACAGCTCGTCTTATGTATTTTCGATAACGATAATGTGTTCGCAGCGCCCGTTGTCTAGGGCCACAGCACAGATCTTTGTGTGTTGTTACATATACTTTATGACGACGTTTGAGTGATGTTATTGTACGTGCATCGCGTTGTTCTTACCACATTCGCTTTCGTCCGAAGCGTCGACGCAATCGTTATCTCCGTCACACACCCACCGAAGGGGTAAGCAGCTGCCGCCGCCGTTCCTTCGTCGGCATGGAAATTCCTCATCCGAGCAGGTTGCACTTACTGTGGGACAATACCATGCATTAATTATTAGAGCTTTATTGTTATAATTACCTTGCGCTGGTATTAAACTTGCCATTGGGTTTACTGATGTGTTACAAGATTGAAACCGAAATAACATTAATACTAACAAATCAAGTTCAGGAATGACAGACATAGAAACGAAGCTGGTGCTATTAAAATTTAAAATATGTTTTTTTAATTTTGTATTGGACTAGTAGCCCGTCAGTAGCTCTGCACACTTCGTTGTTCAGTCGACTACCAAGATATATATCGACTTCTTCACTTTATTGCATTGTAATACGGCTCAACAGTGAGTACATCACTTTGTAGTCCAGTTCATAATATTTTTAAATCGTTACCCTTAACGATATTTTTAATAGGTAAAAACTCCATTAAAATGTATTTTTGGACCATTTAAGATCAAACAAATCGATATCTTGTATATAGATTCGTTTTGAAGTCAAGATAACGGTTGTCCCTGAAGTAGGTATTAAAAAAAAATATCAATTAAAATGTAAGACACGCATGTAAGTTAAACAAATGAAGGGCGGATCGAGAATTCGGTCCAGTGTGCTCGGAACGGAATGACCTCTGCCCCATCCGCCCCTGGTAGGCATCATCGGTAGCCCTACCTGATATAGGTACCTGATATATTGCGAGCAGCTTACAGTTGCTGTGGGCAATAGGACGAAAATAAACTCATATTACTGTATAAAATCCACCCGATATTTTTTATTTTGGTACATTGACGATGTTATCAAACCAAAATCGGTCAGAAAGAAAAAAGCCAAGCTGAATTTGAGCAGACCACAAAATTACCTATGTACGTAGTAGGTTAGTGAATACTATAAATATTATTATTTTGGTATCGACCAAATAAGGTCGCATGCTGGTACTGCGGGTACTTGATGATATACATCGACTTCCAAACGTGACCCTAAAATCGGACGGACAGACTAATTAAAATACGGAATCACAGTGCCGCAGACCACGTTTCTCTAGCTACTTAACAAGCTTAAATCTATGAACAAAGTGCAATTCTTTCAGAATATTTATTTTGGATGATAAATAAATAATAAATAATAAACATCAATAGACAATCCTACACACGTTGAGCTATTACAAAACAAAGCTCGAGGCTTGTATTATGGGTACTTGACAACGATAAACGTACTTATAAAGAGAAATGCATACTTAAATACAAATAACACTTCCAAGACTCAGAATTCAGAAACAAAGTAACTCGCGCTCATGATACCATGTAACGGAATGTCTAACTATGTATATTGTTTAAAAAGTAAAAGGGTATGATGTAACGGAACGCAGCCTTAAGCTGGCAATCCTAGCCTTGGCTATCGCCAACCCAGACATTATTCACTTGTTCCAATTTTAAGCAAAATGGTATAGGTATTTGACATTTTTTATGTATTGATTGACACTAATAAATGATACAGGGACCAAAACTAAATTAAAAGTATATAAATTAAGATACATAAAAAAACTAAAATGGAAGTAGCTGATTTTAGTCATGATTCTGTTTCATTGAATTCAGTTCAAATCCAACATAAAATATAATACTGGACTTATGTGATTTATTTCATTCGAGATATGTACATTAATATTTCTTTATAATGCAGTAAAATATATACTTATAAAATCCAATTTATAAATTTCAAATAGGTACAATGTATTGAATAGAGAATAAACGAATTTTTACATTTTAGTACTATGTACGTATAGTAACATTTACGTAAAAAACGTACGTAAAATAATTTCCTTGAATGATTTTGTTTTCTTATTAAGTTAATTGAAAATCATTTTAACTTTAGGTTTAGTTACCTAATATACGAAACCGAGCATGACCACGAATCCCACAATATTTCAGAAACAAAACACCTTTTTTTTAATAGGTATTTATAAATATGCTTATTTTGTTTATTACTGCAGCTTCTCTCCCCTTAAACTCACTCGGATAAATACGATTTTTTTATCTGTTGTATTTATTAGGAAAACTATTTCGAGGTACTTATGTTTTTCTTTCTAAGAAAATATTTCTTAGACTAAAATAAATTAAGAAAAACAGTTTTTCGTAATAACTACAATATGTTCAAAAATCGTTAAAATCGGAGTGGGGTTTAGAATTATTTAGGGGGTGGGAGACGTTATCGCCCGGTTCGAAATTTGAACTCATCAAACTACGTAACTTACACAATTTAAGAATGAATTAGTTGATTCTCACCGGGGGAAACCTCTGTTGTGGAGCTTGGGGTGCTTGTACCTGAAAACGAGACAGTAAGTCAAATTTAAATAACATTGACAAGTTCATGGAAACTGGTAACTATGCGTTACTCTTAACTAAGAGTTTGACTTCATAACTTAGAATTACATCACAAATTAAAGATGTAATTCATAAATTAAAGTACCACCGTAAGTAGGTAAAAAAATGTTACCTCAGAATTCGTTTGAATTATAACGTTACAAGGTTAAGTTTAGAGCACAGGATTCCGCTAGTCATATTAGTCTGTGGTTTTTTTTAACGTTTTATTTCATTATGTAACACTTTGCAATGCTTAAAATAGATTAAAATATGTAAATTAAATTTACACTGAGTCGTTCGCCTAAGGCGGTCAACGCATTTGGTTCAAATCTGAACTTTAAATGCAAGCAATTTGATCCAAATGCGGTGACCGCGTTCAGGGAACGACTCAGTGTAAACGCCGCGCAAGGGTTTTCATTACCCTCGATATAAATTAAAGTCCCGACTTGTACCGTCCATATGTTTTTTTAAATATATACAATTAAGAAAATACGAGAAGAAAATTAGAGGACAGTACTGAACACCTCTAAAACCCTATTTTAAGGGTTAAAATAAAATTAATGATTTTTCAACACACCTCTGCAATTTATCTTATTAAGATCTGAAATTCTACTACTTTTTATTAATCTAATTGTGTTATTTTAAGCCTAGTGCTCTAACCGCACTGGCGCTCGTCCGAGCCGTCAACGCAGGTTCCGTGGTCGCCGTCGCACGAGACCACATCAAAATCAGTTCAAGAGCTAAAACTATGCGTAAACAATAAAAAAAAAGATTCCAACGAATTAAGAATCTTTTTTTACTTAATGAGTCAATGCATCCTTACCACAATTGAGTTCATCTGTCCCGTGGTCGCGGCAGTCGTTCGCGCCATCGCACACCCAGTGGTTGGGAATGCAGCGCCCGGACTCGCACGCAAAGTAGTTCTCCGGGCAGATTCGCAAAGATCCTTAACACGAAAAGTACCAGTAAGTTTTGAAAAAAAACTAGCGGCAATATTCAGCATAAGTAGTTGCCTATCTACTTATATCAACCAAAGTTGATAGTAAGTAACAACAATAAGTTGTCTATTGATTCAAGTAACATCTTAGTGGATGTATCTTGTTAGCATCATATATAATCAAGACCCTTATGCAAACAATCACAATATGTTTAGAAGCAACCTTTTTTTTTTCAGTTATATGTTGTTTTTGCTTCAAAGCTGAAAATCACAGCGATCGGTTACAAGCGTAGCGTGTTGTTTCAGCGATTGTGTTAAAAGGAATTTACGTACAAATGAGTGCGTAAATGTGTTAAGATTTAACTTAAAGGTATTCATTTTTTGGCAACTAAGAGAAAATCTCTCTTTGAGTGTACGAACAGAGAATCAGACTAGCGGGATGCTGAAGCTGAAATTAATAAAGAAATGTAACAAGAAAATTAAGGTTTCCATTTACATAAGACCTTTGAAGCAGTTGCTTCCGCAATAACAATACGTACAAATTGTAAAACAAAGTGATTGTGTTGCTCGTGCTGATACTGAGAGTGAAAGAATACGAGTACTTTGTGTTAGAAGTCTGAAAACTATAATTTCCTATATTTACAAAGATAGGTCTTTAAAAGTGTCCTACCGAGACTATCTAAACAGATTATTACATCATGGGCCATAGCCAAGGTGCAAACTCAAAACGACAGTCTCGTGCGTCACGATAATCCACCTGGTCAACGGTCATCCCATACATTTTGAGCGATCGATAGAAAAGGAAAACGTAAGTAGGGTTAGTATTTTGGCAAGGACCCCAGAGGCTACACAAGATGCATAACGCTAACGTTAACAATATTCGAAAACTGTCCTTGTATGAAATTGACATCTAACTTTACGTTACTCAATCACGCCGGAACCGCTGAACGGGTCTGCATGAAATTTGGCCCAGATATAGATTATAATCTGGAATCGCACGTAGGCTACTTTTATCTCGGAAAAATGTACTGTTTCCGAGGAGAGAGCGATAAGCGGTCGGAGTCCCAAGCAACAGCTCGTCTTATGTATTTTCGATAACGATAATGTGTTCGCAGCGCCCGTTGTCTAGGGCCACAGCACAGATCTTTGTGTGTTGTTTACATATACTTTATGACGACGTTTGAGTGATGTTATTGTACGTGCATCGCGTTGTTCTTACCACATTCGCTTTCGTCCGAAGCGTCGACGCAATCGTTATCTCCGTCACACACCCACCGAAGGGGTAAGCAGCTGCCGCCGCCGTTCCTTCGTCGGCATGGAAATTCCTCATCCGAGCATGTTGCACTTACTGTGGGACAATACCATGCATTAATTATTAGAGCTTTATTGTTATAATTACCTTGCGCTGGTATTAAACTTGCCATTGGGTTTACTGATGTGTTACAAGATTGGAACCGAAATAACATTAATACTAACAAATCAAGTTCAGGAATGACAGACATAGAAACGAAGCTGGTGCTATTAAAACTTAAAATGTGTTTTTTTAATTTTGTATTGGACTAGTAGCCCGTCAGTAGCTCTGCACACTTCGTTGTTCAGTCGACTACCAAAATATATATCGACTTCTTCACTTTATTGCATTGTAATACGGCTCAACAGTGAGTGCATCACTTTGTAGTCCAGTTCATAATATTTTTAAATCGTTACCCTTAACGATATTCTTAATAGTGTTACGTACGTGGGGGTAGGTAACTGATAGAAATGCACAAAAACACCGATAATCAAAAGTAGACTTTAATAACGCACTCACTTAAACCGTTACAAAACACTCATTCCCAATAGTGTTATCTCCTTCGCTCTTAGTGGGTAATGAAACGCCTTACCACGCCGGCGTAACAATAGGTAAAAACTCCATTAAAATGTATTTTTGGACCATTTAAGATCAAACAAATCTATATCTTGTATAAAGATTCGTTTTGAAGTCAAGATAACGGTTGTCCCTTAAGTAGGTATTAAAAAAAAGATTTAATTAAAATGTAAGACACGCATGTAAGTTAAACAAATGAAGGGCGGATCGAGAATTCGGTCCAGTGTGCTCGGAACGGAATGACCTCTGCCCCATCCGCCCCTGGTAGGCATCATCGGTAGCCCTACCTGATATATTGCGAGCAACTTACAGTTGCTGTGGGCAATAGGACGAATAGAAACTCATATTACTGTATAAAATCCACCCGATATTTTTTATTCAGGTACATTGACGATGTTATCAAACCAAAATCGGTCAGAAAGAAAAAAGCCAAGCTGAATTTGAGCAGACCACAAAATTACCTATGTACGTAGTAGGTTAGTGAATACTATAATTATTATTATTTGGTATCGACCAAATAAGGTCGCATGCTGGTACTGCGGGTACTTGATGATATACATCGACTTCCAAACGTGACCCTAAAATCGGACGGACAGACTAAGTAAAATACGGAATCACAGTGCCGCAGACCACGTTTCTCTAGCTACTTAACAAGCTTAAATCTATAACAAAGTGCAATTCTTTCAGAATATTTATTTTGGATGATAAATAAATAATAAATAATAAACATCAATAGACAATCCTACACACGTTGAGCTATTACAAAACAAAGCTCGAGGCTTGTTGTATTATGGGTACTTGACGACGATAAACATACCTATAAAGAGAAATGCATACTTAAATACAAATAACACTTCAAGACTCAGAATTCAGAAACAAAGTAACGCACGCTCATGATAAAAATATTTGGATACCATGTAACGGAATGTCTAACTTTGTATATTGTTTAAAAAGTAAAAGGGGATGATGTAACGGAACGCAGCCTTAAGCTGGCAATCCTAGCCTTGGCTATCGCCAACCCAGACATTATTCACTTGTTCCACTTCCTTCATGTTTATTTATAATCAAGAGTTAGTACTTAATTAATATAATATGCAGAACTACTTGAGACACATCTCACCGGGGTGATGTCATTCGAGGGAGAGGGGGGGTGCGAGGGGGTTTGCGATAGCCAAGGCTAGGATTGCCAGCTTAAGGCTGCGTTCCGTTACAACCATACCACTAACTTCGTAGGCAGGGTCCCTAGGTCCTGACCAACTGGGCTAAACGTGTCGTCAACCCAAACTACACACCTGCCTGCCTGCCTGCTAGATTCCGCCTGGGCAGATCTATTTATAAGTCACTTTGCCTCATTCCTATTGTAACTGATCTGCTCCTACTCGACCAAGAAGGGTTAGGCACCGGGGCTGTGCCATCTGCGTCTAAGGCTTGATTTCCTACGCTGATATCGGTCGAGCGTACGTCACGAACATGGTGTATTTTCATTTGGAGAGGCGTATGCCCAACGGTGGGCGCATATGCGCTGAAGAAGAAGAAGAGAGAAGAGATAGGTACTGATTATTAATATTTGTTGGGTAACCCTTCAGTACAATCCGTCTTTTGTAGAAATGTCAACCGGTTCCAATGATTCTAAACGATTCGAATGTAAAATCCTTTGATACCGAAAGCCGCTTATGTTTTGTATTTTTTTTTGTATTGATTGACACTAATAAATGATACAGGGACCAAAACTAAATTAAAAGTATATATATATATTAATATACATAAAAAAACTAAAATGAAAGTAGCTGATTTTAGTCATGATTCTGTTTCATTGGATTCAGTTCAAATCCAACATATAATACTGGACTTATGTGATTTATTTCATTCGAGATATGAACATTAATATTTCTTTATAATGCAGTAAAATATATACTTATAAAATCCAATTTTTAAATTTCAAATACAATGTATTGAATAGAGAATAAACGAATTTTTACATTTTAGTATAGTATAGTAACATTTACGTAAAAAACGTACGTAAAATAATTTCCTTGAATGATTTTGTTTTCTTATTAAGTTATTTGCAAATCATTTTAACTTTAAGTTTAGTTACCTAATATACGAAACCGAGCATAACCCCGAATCACAAGATATTTCAGAAACAAAAAACCTTTTATTTAGTATTTATAAATATGCTTATTCTGTTTATTACTGCAGCTTCTGCTTCACTCGGATAATTACGATTTTTTAATCTGTTGTATTTATTAGGAAAACTATTTCGAGGTACTTATGTTTTTCTTTCCAAGAAAATATTTCTTAGAATAAAATAAATTAAAAAAAACAGCAAGTAACAGTTTTTTGTAATAACTACAATATGTTCAAAAATCGTTAAAATCGGAGTGGGGTTGAATGATTTAGGGGGTGGGAGACGTTATCGCCCGGTACGAAATTCAACTCATCTGACTACGTAACTTAATCGACGCTTCACATTCATTAAGTCTTGACAATTCCTCTTAAATATGTCTTTTTAGCATGGAACCCGCACTTAAATATGACTCGCAGTGGTCTGATTTATATATTTTTTTACTATTAAATACTTATACATACAAAAGATAAATTTAACTTCGATTATAAAGCTTACCTGCGGCGTCCGCAGCGCAGCACAGGACGAGCGTCCACAGTAGCGCATCCATGTTGAGAGTGGACTGTGCGCCCCGGCCGGCCCACCGGCTATATATGCTCCTGCCACCCTACCACTATCCGGGTCAACTCGCGCGCTATCTCGCGAATCCCTCTAAGTCGACTTGTTTCGCAGCTCCCAACAACAGGATAAATAAATAATTTATGAATATTGGTCGTAGGTACGTAAGTCGGACCATTAAGCAATGGACCCCAGTGCTTTTTTTCGATATCAGAGGGGACAGGGGACGGGGTGATATAAATTGACCTAGTCCCAAAATAAGCTCTAGGCTTGTACTATTGGCACTTTACCACGATACATTTTATTTACGTAGAAAAATACATACATAGAAAACAATCAAGAAACAGGAATAAAATACTTGAGGTCACCACACAAATCCCGGCAAAGGAATACCCGGCCACCTTCGTAGGCAGGGTCACTTACCAACTTGGCTAACGTTTGTCCAATGCCGATCAGACCAGGATGAGAACAGGGTGTGCTCGAATCGCTGCGACAGAGGACCAGGAGAGCAGTTTTCGCAACGCTTCCATGTGTGGGCGGGGTTTTCTAACGATGGGCAACTGAGGTAGTTTCATTTCATGCCTGCTGGTTGTTTGACCTGATGTAAGATGATACACTTGGTAATAACGACAAGGTCATCCGTGCCTGCCTTCAGCCAGCATTCAGGTCAGCATAGCCAGCTCTGTCTGGCAACTGCTCCGAATATGTGAAGTAATCTAAAGAGAAAGGTGTTAACCATTATCCAGCTCTAACAAACGTAACGGACTTAAAATGGGTCATAAAGAGGAGCTTTTCAGGGTTCCGAAGTCAAACTAGGAAGCCTTATAGTTGCATTCTGTCCATCTGTTTGTCGATCCGTCTATCCGTCTGTTCGCAGTTTAACTCGGAGAGATACTAAAGCTTTTATTTGGCATAGATATAGGTACATTGAAATTACGCCGACAAAGTTGTAAAATAAAATAAATAAAATATTCAGTTCCTCGTGCTAGTCATTTCATCGATTGTCTTACAATAAAATGCAATGCGAACACTGCTGTTGGGTGACTATTTGGTGGACCGATTGACGACGCTAGTCCTGGGTTCAAATCCCGGTAAGGACAGATATTTGTGTGATGAGCGCGAATATTTGGTCCTGAGTCATGGATATTTCTCTAAAGATATATAAGTATTTATAGTCTAGTACCCAGTATACAAGCCTAGAGCTAGAGCCTAGTTAGGTCCATTGACGAGACATCTTGCCCTGATATTTATTATTTATTTTATTAACCTATTGGTTTTTTATTTGGTGCCCAAAAGAAATGCCTCTCCCCCTAAATTAAAATGTAAAGACGCTATTAAGTAAAAAGGTAACTAAGTTTAATTTCAGTGATTGTATAATTGAATGAAATTCATTTCTTCGAACGCTATTTTGCTGCTTAAACTATGATGTTTTCATGATAGGTACGTTGGTTAGGTTAGGTTACACTTTGTGACTACCAACAACATATAACTCATGCGGCAAAAAAATGATTTCGATTAATTAAAAAAATTGCGTACCTGCCTAATGATAAGTGTTTGTTAAAATTATAAAATTAGAGTACCTAGGCCATTAAACAAACACAAGAGATGTTAATATTGTATATAAGTAAACGGATATTCCTGCACTAATTCTCTGATATCACTTCGAAAACAAAAACTCATGTATGATAAGTATTAAAGTCTTAATTAATCGTTTGGAGCAATGAATATCCTGTTGTTCCGGTGTCATGTTTTCCTTATCATGTTATAGTAAAATATTATAAATTTAGCTTTTAATATATATTTTTTGTAATTAAGATTACACCAACGCCTTCGATAGTATCACCCATCTAGCCATATTAACTGCACTCAAAAACCAAAATATCAATCCCACCTACATCAATTTAATCAAAAACATATACGACAATAGTACAGCAGACGTTAAGCTTCAGTCTTCCGGCCAGTCGTTCCAAATACAGCGAGGCGTTAAACAGGGAGACCCGTTATCTCCGAAATTATTCACCAGCGTACTTGAAGTGGGATTGGGCCGGTCACGTCTGCCGCATGCACCCCGACCGGTGGGCTAGCGTAGCCACCAAGTGGGTGCCGCAAAATGGGCGGCGTAAACGGGGCAGGCCTAGACGGAGATGGCGGGACGACTTGGACGCATTCCTCAACAACTGGCCGGAAGAGGCACCAAATAGGGACTCATGGAGATCAAGGGGAGAGGCCTTTGCCCAGCAGTGGGACACTCATACAGGCTAGGAAAAAAAGAAAAAAAAAGTTTACACTTGAATTTGTTTTCTTTAAATGTTCAGTAGGTACCTATCCATTACGGTATTGCTTTAAGATATGAAACCGGCGGATTATGAGCCGGACTCGCACTTCGAAGGTTTCGAGCTCAATCAGATTTGCTCTAGTCAACGCTGACATCACCCACACATCATCAGCCCGAATCAGCCCGCTGCCAGACTCTAGCTCTTCCATACGTCTGCAGGCCCTGCGTATATTTTTGCTCAACCTGGTCACAGCGGTCTCCACCCTAATGCCGTAGAGCTTGTCTGCCCCAACGGTGATCGGCCCTACTGTGAATATAACCAACAATTTCGTCAATTATTTGACCATAGTATGTTGGTAACTTTGCTCCTCGCCGAATTACCTATTTCCGGGGTCGATTCCGCAGACACACACCAATTAAAACTCTTCCCATAATCATAATGCTTATTTTTATTTGTTTATAAAGTAAATATTAACATGTTCTTTATTTGACAAACAATATTAAATAGTTTATAAAACAATAACAACAATAACCGAGTAAGTAATGAAACTAAAACTAAGCTAACATAAAACTAAATTCAGGATATAAAAAATTACTAAAACATTAAAGCTAAGTATGGCCCCTGAGTTTACTTACTTACTTTCTTAGTAATCATTATTACGTATAAGAATGGTCCCAGTTTGAAGCCCTGACCGACGTTAGATTGAGTTTGATAGGGGGCCGAGTCGAAGGTGATTTTATTTGGTAATAAAATTAATACATTCGTTTTTTAGAGCTCCGTACCAAAATGGTACAAAAGGATCCCTTATGGTGAGACTTCGGTGTCTGTCTGTCTGTATGTCACAGCGGCTTTTGTCACAAACTAAGCTATCAACTTCTGTCTGCATCTGTTTTTAGTAAAAAGTATGTTTTTTTTTGTATCTGAAAAGTGGTTTAGAATGGGGGGATCACATGAAAGGGCTCAGTTTGCATACATCTGATAGGCTTTAGCGTTTTAAACCATATTACCTTAAAAGCGGAACCCTCGGTGCGCGAGTCCGACTCCCCTTGACTGTTTTTTAATAATGTATACATTTCTTTTGCGTTTGGACGTATGACGACGATCTAGTATGACTCATAATGATGGCTTAACCTATGTAGATCAGGATTGATGGAGTATCGATTCAAACCACAGCTTACGCTGAAACTGAATTTTTACTTTTGATTTCAAAGAAATACATACATACATACATACACTAAATCACGCTTGTTTCCCAGAGGGGTAGGCAGAGGCCACTTCTTTCCACCTGTCAAAGTCAAAGTCAAAGTCAAAGTCAAAGTTTATTTGCCAGAATTGTGGTACATGGTTGGTAGTACACACTGGTTGCGGTTAGTTAAATAACTTTCAATCCATTTAGATGCTCTACCTCTGATTCCATAGGTTTACCATAGGTTATCTGAGAACTTATATCAAAGAAATATAAAATAAATAAATAAATATCGAGCAATCTTACACAAATTGACTTAGTATCAAACATAGCTCTAGGCTTGTTCTATGAGTACCAGACAACGATATAAATACATATATGTATAAAATGAATACTGATATACCTACTTACAAGGAAAACATCCAAGACTTAGAAACAAAAGATAAAAAGATTTGATTTGATTTGATTTGAAACATCACAACACAACAATACTCGCGGTCATAACACAAATATTTGCCCGTGACCGCTTCGGTCACGGGTTCGATTCCGGTACGGGCATGCATGAGTAGGCAGAGTCGATCACTACCAACTAGGCCTACGCGTCGCCAAAATAATCAGGAAACTACAATGATATAATATATGATAGTGTATATCAATATATTCACACCTTAAATAATTAGAAAATAGATATATGGTTTTAATTACAAAAATGGTTCGAGGTCACAAAGAAAAAAAAAAAGAAAAATCAGCGCAAATTAAATGTTACCGTTAATTTGGGCGGTTGCTGTGCACTTGTTGCAAGGGTCTAGATAAATTAATTAAGGGAAGGCCCTCAGCAGACTCCGGTATACATATAAATGGATTATTTATTTATTCCTCGGATCATAATAAATTGGAGAGAAATTCTCATGTCTTGCTGTCTCTTGAGGAGTTGGCAAGGTTATGAAGTCTTTTAAATTTCGAAACATAAACTACCCGGCTGACCTTACCTAGAAACAAAAAAACCTTAATAAAAAAAAGAAGGGGAACACCGGGAAGGTATATACACTAAAAAATTTGCAACCTCTTCTTTGAGAAATTGTCTTCCATCAAAAGTTATAGGGGATACAAACACACCTTCCGACTTCATGGTCCACATGGTCTGCCAGAATGCACGTGGATTGTCTTTTAACCTGAGAAGACTTTAGCAAAGTAGCAATTCAGATTTCCGTTTTTCATTTTAGACCTCAGTTTGAGAACTCACTGTAAACAGCACTATCCTTGGCAGACTTCTATTCTGAGATTAGAATTATAGTTCAAGTCCAGGCGTTTATACTACTACTAATATTTTATAAATTGCGTCTAATGCAACGTCGACGCCCGCAGCACTGAGAACTTTTGAATTTTAATTTGACTCAGCTGGAGTGCGGCCAATATATTAGGATCGCAATCTCCAATGGTGGGTGGTACTCATCAGATCGCGGAAACAGACCGCCACCCTCTGTCCCAGATATAACAGTATCAAGAGCTTGCTCTGACACCTGCACAACATCTTACTTACAGCCAAGTACCTATGTACATCAATCACGTCGTTCATCTCTTTTACGCCACATAATGTTAAATTAATAATAACTTAAAATTAACGATAAAACATTTGTTACTAACAACAGTTCTAATAGCTAACAGGAAAATTGACCCACTGATAAAGAAGGACCTTGTGTTGATTCCTGTGGTTCGTTTTTTAATGTTTTCGTCTTATCTATTCATATAAAATGCTTTGTCCTGAATGACTGACTGACCGACTGACGGATCAACGCGCAGCCGAAACCGCTGCGCTGATTGTAGAGACCTGAAACTCGGAGGGCGTGTTCTTTGTATGACGTAGGGATCCGATAATAAAGGATTTTCCGAAATTCTACCCCTAAGGGGATGAAAAAGGAAGGCAAAGTTTGTATAGGAAAACGTGATTCTTTGGTCCAATCTACTTCAAATTTCGCATAAACATTTTTTAACAGAATTGATGAAAGACGTGTTTCGTATTTTATTTAAGTTCATCCCCTAAGGGGATGAAAAAGGGGTAGGAAGTTATTTTGGGGTGATTTGCTTCGAAATATCAATACTCTTTAGTGCTTTTGATTTACATTAAATTTTATTTTGACACATCGTGCGTTAAAAAGAAAAATGACGTTATTCAAAATCATCAAAATTTACAGGACGAGAGTCAAAAGTTTCGGGCACGCTTATTTCAATATGTTGAAGATGGTATAGAACAAGTAACTAAGTATTATATATCACTTTCTTCGTAATTTTTTTTTCTATTTCTTTTTATAAAAATGTAATGTGAAAAGTAGAAATAAAGCCTTGTTAGCCTAATAAATGCCACTTTTCCATAAAAATAGTTAACCTTTTACGGTGACCTTTTATGAAATAAAATACAAATTGTGGAAGAAAACTTTCTTTATTGAATATAAAAAGCAAATGAAATTACACTGAAGTGTTAAAAATATTGCCAATAGCAAGGTACATGATGCGAAATAAGTAATATTTTTGGCGAAACAACCAAATCAAACAGGTAGATTTTTTCGAAACTCGAAATAAAATTATTATTTTTTTATATCGATTCAAGTAGGATAAAAGTGGGTACTTTTTAAAGAAATAAAAAAGAAAACATAAACTTATACTCAATAATTCGCAGCGCTTTCGGCTGCGCCATTTCAAAACCTAGCAAGTCTCAAAAATTCAATTTTGTATTTCTTGCATAAAACGTGGTTCCTAGTAAGTCCCTACCGGATGCAAAATCATTTAGAGACCTATCTCGGTCAGGTTCACAGATATGAGTACCCCGAAACCTACTAAGTACCTACAGAAACAAACGGTCTTGACCATTTCAAAATCCAGTATGTCACAAAACTATTTCAAATACCTAGTATATGACATGCACTTACTAGGTATTCAAAAAGTCATAGAGGCTTACTAGGTTTTGATGTGGTCGAACGAGTTTAATCATAACTTTTTAAATGTAGTATGTGTTTTTTTACTTGAAGTTACTAGTTTTTGTAAGTCAAGTGTTATATTCATAGACGTTAGTCTTTGTTCGTTTCATTTGACGCGTTTAGGTTGGTAGTACCTGTTCCCCCACCAACTTCATGCCATTGCCGTGCGCCGGAGCCGTTCGAACTCATTCAAACGGTTTGAATGAGTTCGAACGGCTCCGGCGCACGGCATTTGGCTGGCGACTGCGCGTTTGAATCAAACGCGCAGTCGCCAGCCCAATGTCGAGTTAGCCTGCACGTGTTATGTTAAAATTTTGGTTAAGTGGTGTGATTTGGCTACGAAAATCAATAAAATAAGTAGTCGCACTAAGCGTATAGTGAACAATGCTTTGAATTTAGATAACCACAAGTCTGTGTAAGTAAATGTACCTATATATTATACCTATCCTGATTAGACTGACACTTTCTCGTAGGTATTCAAGTGTTATAAGTTAGATTTTTTGTTGCCAAACGATTCATTTCTATAATATACCTATCTTGATGACACTCTGACACTTTCTCGTGGGTATTCAAGTTTAATAAATTAGATTTATTGTTGCCGAAGTTGCCGAATGATTAATTTCAATATAATTATGTTTTTCGAGTTTACAGCTTATTTAAATTTATACACAAGACGCACGTAAAATTCTATTTGATATCATAGTGTGTTAACGACATTTTTTTGACAAACGTTTAGGTATTTAATTATTACGCTTCACATCATCTATTTATCTTGAGTATGGGACAGGGTATCAGCTCATGGTATTTTTTTGCTTAAGCATGGTGTTATGTTTTATGTCTGTGCATTTTAAATTGTTTTTCGGTGGTTTTTGCTATTTTATGTTTTCATTTCAGCTCATTATTAACAACTAACGTTGGTCAACTAAAGATGGTTTTAGGTTATTTTGATTTTCCATTGACAGACTTAATTGTGACGTAAGTAAATCTTACTTATTTAAAAGTCGCAAACAAATAAATTTTATACTCCTAATTTAGAAAAAACAAAACTAGCAGTTATTTTTCTATTAGTCAACATAAAATTTCATAGTAGTATTTTGAACTTAAACGTCTCATTTCTAAAAGTGACGCTTCACATTCAATGAACCCACGGTAACTCTAAATAAATAAATAAAGAAAAACGTCATTTTACAAAAGATATCACTTTGGTACAAAACTTTATTCTAACTTTCTATACTCAAATCAAAAAGTGTCATTTTAGTATTTTAAATTACGTTGATAAGTTAAGACTGAAGAGTAGTTTTTTCTAAAATGTCATTTTTCATTAAATAACACTTACCTGTTTATATCAAATTTTCACACTATTCCGAGATATGTCAGATTTCCACAAAAACACACGTCTATTCACCACTGTGACTGGATTGCAACTGCGAGAGCGTCGCTCTTCTACATAAAAGATGGCGGACTATAGCGTAGTGGAAAAATGACAACGGTGCCATCTGTAGTGATAGGAAGAAAACTGCGGAGGGCCGCTTTGCCAACTTAAAATATAGGCAAAAAGTAGTTAATTTATGTAATAAAACACTTTTGATATTTTTTTGAATAACGCCACTTTTCTTTTTAACGCACGACATGTTTATAAACTAAATTAGATTTTATCAAAAAAGGAATTCCATTCCATTCCAGGAAGGATTCCATTTTTAGTACATAGTTTCCTTATGAGGTCTAGGGGTGCAGTAAGACAGGATTTTCCGAAACCCGACCCCCAACGGGAAGAAGTAGTGGGAGTTGCGGGAAACTAATTCTACGCGGACGAAGTCGCGGGCGTCCTCTAGTCTATATACAATTAAAAGGCAAACCTGACCCACTGACTTATAAATCAACGCACAGCCCAAGCAGCTGGAGCGAGAGAATTGAAATTTGGAGGCGGTATTCCTTGGGTACCCCAGGGGTGCACTAGGAAGGGATTTTCTGAGAATCAACCCCCAACGGAAAGCAATAGGAGGAGTAGCGGAAAACTAATTTATCCGTCCTAACCGTTTTTTTACTATAGATTTTACTTACCGTAATATTATGTACCTGTATGTCTATAGATTTACATATGATTATGGTCGCCATTACTGTCAAGTAAATAAGAGCTACCGTGGAGGCCATTTGCAACGTCAAAAGATGGCGAGTAGGCTAAAATTGGGGGACCTGGATACGGACCGAGGTATCCAAGCCCCCCAATCTTACCCGTGAATACTAAATAGATCAAGTTTTTATCAATTCATCTATTAATTCTTCTTTTCATCAATTAATCTATTAATTCTACTTGTTCTTCTCTTTAAGATCAGGTATCCAAGTCCCCAATCTTACCCATGAATACTAAAATAGATCAAGTTTTCATCAATTCATCTAGGTACCTATTAATCAACGTATCCACGCCCCTATTAATTCTATTAATTAATTCACCAATCTATTAATTATACTTTTCTTTTCTTTAAGATGTTGATCAGGGTCTGCCTATATATTCAAAGGTCGTTGATTAGAACTATTCGAAGATGTGGTTCGAACTTCAATGATTACTGTTGGATGTTGATGTGATAAATATGGTATTTACTTATATAACGTGGAGGGAAAAAACAAAACGAACAAATCACTGTCATACATTTATTTAAATCACTTTAACAAATCAGTTATGTATAGTGTATAGGCCTTAGATAAGTATAGGTAAGTACACAATTAAAAACATAAATAAAAATTAAAAAGTACAAATATCTACCTTTCTCCATATATTGAAACTTTGAGTATTTAGAAACAGATAAACATGTACCTAACAGAAAACTAATCATAGTCATAGTCATATTCATTTATTGCTTTATGTTGTACAGAGAGGTCTTAAAAATACAGTAGATAGCTTCAACATAAACCCTGCAAGGGCACTGCAACAAGACACAATAATATACTTATAAGTCTATTTAGAAAACATTTACATAATAATAAAAAAGATGAAATTTAATAATAAAAGGCTAACATTATTTATTCACTCGTGAAATGAAAAAAACTCTTCCAAATTATAAAAAACATTTTGAGATCAAAAAACTCTTTAACTTATTACAAAATATAGACTCTTTTGTTATATTTTTGATTGTTAGAGGTATTTTATTGTAAAATTTTACAGCCATGTGATGTGTCGCAGAGCTAACAATTTTTAAATTAGTAAAAGAGCTTATTAACTTATTTCTCGTCCTGAGGTTGATTTGACATTTATTTTCTCTTTCTTGTGGAAATAGGGTTTTGTGGTTTCGTACAAGTCTACATATTTCGTAAATATACATGGACACCAGTGTCAGGATATTTAGACGAGTAAAATGTGGCCTGCAGGTATCTGTTGCTTTAATATTGACCAGTATCCTAATACATTTTTTTTGTAGAGTGAAATGTTTGCTAACATTGGTGCTGTTGCCCCAGATGATCACTCCATAACTGAGCCAGGCATGCGCGTAGGCATAATAGGCCGCTATGGCAGTTTTTAAATTAGTAATTTTTTTCAATTCATAGAGTGCATATGTGAAACGAGCTATTTTGTTTATTATTTTATCTATGTGTGCTTTCCAGTTCATCTCTGAGTCTATTTCAACTCCTAACAAGTTACATGAAGAAACAGTCTCTATTAAATTATTTTTATATGAAAAGTTCGTATCAATGGGTATTTTTTGTCGTGGTTTAATTTGGATTAATTTGGATTTTGCAAGGTTTAATTTTAAATTATGCTCTTCTAACCAGTCCGATATTTGATTAAGGGTAACTTGTATTTGTTGTTCTAAGTCCTCTCTGTTATTACACTGGAAAATAACTGTGATATCATCTACATAGAGTATGCTATTATTATGAATAACCTTCGGCAAATCATTTATATATATTACAAAAAGGATACAGCCTAAAACACTACCTTGAGGGATTGAACCCTTCAATATTTTTTCTTGCGATCTAAAACTAGTACAGCAATTTGTGTTTGCGTCGTGATAATCAATATCTACAAATTGTTTCCGGTTCTCGAGGAAAGACGCAAACCATTTATTGGCTATTCCGCGTACTCCTATACCGTACAGCTTTTCCAAAAGTATTTTGTGGGAGACTCTGTCATAGGCCTTGCTCATATCTAACAACATAGCCACGGCGTACTTCCGGTTATTTATTATGTCTAGAATATCGTTTGTAAATTTATATAATGCAGAAACAGTTGATCTTTGTGAACGAAAACCATTTTGGCTGTCGTCATATATACAGAGATTCGCACAAAATGATTTTAATCGTATTGCCATTGCGGATTCGAATATTTTTGAAAAGGAAGATAACAGTGCTATGGGGCGGAAATTATTTGGATCATTTGCTAGCTTCGTTTTGGGGATAGGTTTTACTATTGACGTTTTTAAGAGGTCGGGAAAAATTGCTTCGGAAAAGGATTGATTAATTAAGTTCGTTAAAGGCGTTACTAATTCGTCCCTACAATATTTTATGAGAATCGGTGGGAATTCGTCAAAGCCAAAACTCGTTTTATTTTTCATGTTTGTGATAATATTTTTTATTTCGGTTTGACTAACTGGGTTTAAGTATAATGATTTTGAAGTTGGGGAAATAACTGGCCTTCCTTTTGGAGCACGATCCATCGAGCTAGCTCCAACAGATACAAAAAAATCTTTTTTTTTATGTTTTTTAAAGTTTTTTCGTACTTTTTATAATATTTATTTAAAACTGGGTTATGTGTTTTTGAATGTAGTAGTAATTTTAATAGCCTTTTATTTTTACAGGAAACTTTTAAACCAACACTTAACCAAGGTTTACTTTTTTTCTTTTTGAAATGCATTGTAATTTTGGTTAATATTTTGGTCTGGGGTAAATATGCTATTCCAGTCAATGGTTTGAAGTTGTGCCTGAAACATTTTTATATTTCTGTTACTAAATATTCTTTTTTCAGTCCACAATTTCCCATTTTCAGCTGACTGTGATAATGGGAGAGTGATAATAATGCCTTTATGATCTGACAGGTCAAGTTCTAAAACATCAAAAGTGCAGTTTACAATGTTAAAATTTGTAAAGACCACGTCCAGACATGTTGAAGTTGTGGCAGTTATTCTCGTAGGTTTTTTAATATTTTGAAAGAAATTGTAACTTCTAAACAGTTCAGTCATGTTTTTAGTTTGGCTAGAATTATTGAGGAAATTTACATTAAGGTCTCCTCCAATTATAACACTCTTTTTACTGAACTTAATTACTAATAATTGCAATAATTTTTCTATTGTACATTAAATAAATTGACTTCTCTACTACTATTTGGCCAATATATAGTTACAAGTATTAAATTTAACTTAAGTATTTCTATTGCACAAATTTCAATCACATATTCTATAGATAGTTTAGCTATATCTTCTAATTCTGTATACTCTACGTTTTCTTTTGTCAGTATACATACTCCTCCGCCGTCGCGTTCCTTTCTGCTAAAAATACTTGCCACATTATAATCTTCTATATTTAATAAATTTATTTTAGCCTCTGTGATCCAGGTTTCAGTTAAACAAATAATTGGTATGTCCTTTTCTTCTGTAAGTGCTTCTAGTAAGTGTATTTTATTGCTAATACTTCTTACATTTTGGAATAGTATTTTTAAATTATTAGTGACGAAAGGAATAATTTTTTGGGTTCCTCGTTTCAGTTACAGAAATTTCATTTTGCGAGCGTGTAAACCGCGGCCAGAGTTTGTATCTTGATAATGGACATTACTGTGCTGCCTAGGTTTTCTATGGTTATCCCTGTGTCGCTTTCTTTCTTGCAGACCTTTTTGATCAAGGAGTTCCGATATCCAAAGTCCGGTATTTCTAAATATACTAACATTTGAGAGCAGATACTTCGTCATTCTCTTACTAGGAGCTCGATTTTGAGTGGTCTTCGCATGCCTCTTTGTCCGATGCGTTCTAATTCTTCAATATAACCATGTAGGTTAATTTGAGTGATTTCTTGAAATACGTTTATAACTCTGTCATGCAGATCGGCTTCAGTTTCAAACCTCGTTTCGTCAAGGCCATAAAGGACGAATACTCTGCTATTATCTGTTTCTTGCTCTTTTGGATGTACTTTATCAGAGATTTTGTAGTATGAAGGCGAGTTATTTTTATCAGATGACTTGTTTGTAGATGCTGAGTGGGTTATTTCTGCGGTGTCTAATTTTAATTTTAATTGCGCGTTCAAGTCCGACTTTTCATTATTTTGTTTTGTACTAACGTCGATACAATCTTTCTGGTTTCAATTATTTCCCGAGAGAGTCGTTTATTTTCTATATCTAATTCATTTATACAACTTTTGTTACTCACAGTTGAGGTTTTCAGATCCTTTATTTCAGCATCTAGCATGTCATATCGTTTGTTGATATTGCTGACACTTTTTTGCAGCGCTTTAATCGTTTCTGATAATTCATAGTCCCTTATCTCTTGTTTATGGGATTGGACGGTTATTTGTGTTCTAAGTTCCCGTATTTCCATAATTAATATGGAAATCGTTCCTTCACCAGTGTTTGAGATAACAGTGTCTCCTGATGGTAGAGTGTTTTCTAAAATTTGAGAATCATCCTCTGTGTATTTTATTGTTGTTTTCCTTCTTTGGGTTACGTTTCCATCATCAACTTGAATAAGGGAGCTGCCGTTGGTAGAGTTGCTTAAACAACTGTTTAAAGCCTCATTTTGTAGTTGTTGACTAACTGTAGCATTCGTATTGTTTTGTTTTGGTTGTATCGATTTACACTGAGGGCATACCCAAGTGCTTTTATATTCCTCTGGCATTATATTATAAAATCTCTTTTCTGAGATATTAACACAGTCTATGTCGTATTTTTCTGCGCATAATGAACATACTAAATATCGTCGGTGAGTTATTTCCTGCTCGCATTTAGCGCACATATTTATGTTTGCGTCTGCCATCTTGCGGAATGCTAACAAAAGTTGCAAACCTAATCTTTGTTTTGGTTTTCTTGCTTTGGTATCTGTCGTAGTAGTTTCAAAAATTACTCACAGATGGCGTTGTTCTCAGTTGTTAGTAGACGCTGTTTCAAACTGTACCCGAAAAATTTGCTTTTATCGCTTTTTCACTTGTTATCACTTTACTTTCCACTTTTTATTTGCATTAGAGATTAGTTTAACAAGAAAGAAAACAGTTTAGTAACTTCGGAGTTCACAATTTTGTTTTAGACAGTGTAACGGTTTTTATGTCACGCATTTTAGTAAAATAGATTTATCTTCCGTTATTGTTTATACTAACACGAGATAACACTTTCACACATGAGTCAAAGCACAATTAACATGTCTTCACAATATTAACGTTATATATATTATGCAGTTTTTACATTATTTTGTTTTTACAGTAATCAGATATTAAGAACTTATAATCGCAGTAAGGTACATAACCTTCATTCCACAGTATTCCCCTGTTCCTTTCTATCAATCCTACTTGTTTACGTTCTTTCTTAGTTAAATAATAAAACGGATATGGGGGTTTAATCAACAATACCAGGACATGTTTATCACTTATAATAGCTATTTCTTTTGGTATAAGCTTGTTCTTTTCATCTTTAAAACCTTGGACATCGATGATGACATTCATGTCAGTTTCCGCACTATGTTACTCAACGGTTTATACTCAATAAGGCGATCGTTTATGATAAGGCAATAAGCTGTAGTATTCTCTGGGATATCTTGTGAAGACTCTACTTCTAGACGAACATCAACTGGTCCAGTTTTTAGCGTATCGTTTTGTCTTGAACAATCAATAACAAATAATGGAGCCTTTTCTCCAAATGTCTTCAAATCAAGCAACGGATCAATGTCGGCTTTGTAATACGACTGACGAAAATTAGCATACATCTCATATAATATACTGTACTTAGCTTCATCAAATTTCAAGTTTAATGAATCATATGGAAAATATTGTGAATTTAAAAACAATTTCACATTTGTTATATTACAATGATCAAACAAAGTTGAATGTTTTGTTTGATTTAATTTTCTATTTGTTTGAAATCCCAATATAACAAATCTAGGTTTCTCCAACTGAGAAGCAGTTTTAACTGACCATGAATGTTTGGTTGTTTGAGGTACTAATGGATATTCATATAGATCCCAATTTCTAAAGGCAACTTGTATAGCTCTATCTTTTTCCAAATGCTTTAGCAGTAATAACCTGTTGCGATCAGAAACTTTAATATGCGGTATACGCCACTGAACCTTTTGTACGTCTATTATAACGGTATCACCTTTATCCATACACACACTGTTTGAAACAGAACTACTTCTATGCAGTATAAGTTCGTGTCTACAATTTATAAGTATTTTATTATAGTCTTCTGCGAATCCTAGGACTTTATTCAATGGAGAATAAAAGAGAAATGTTTTTTTTTGCTGTGGGTTCCGCTCAGGTTCCACCCCCACAAGGCCGCATTTTTGCTTTCTCCTCCATTCATCTAGATATAAGACTTCATAGTTGTAGTTATTCCAGCATTTTTTATATGATCTATTTCAACACCATTTAATTCGTATCTGATATTTTGAAATAAAAACAAAATCGGATTGTTCGTCAACTTAACTTCTTTATCTATAGGTTTTCCTGTTGCGTCGGGAGAGGACGCAGTGATATACCCCTCAATGTAAATGGAGCTAGCAGACGGTAGTACATATACGTCTTACTGATGAATAGGGATTCTGATTTCATCGTTTTCTTTGAAGCTGTTAGTATAGGGATTGTAAGTATGAATTTCATAGCTTTCAATCGAATTATCGTGCTGTGGCAAGTCAGTGATTTGAAGCTTTTTATGTTTTAAATCCGAGAGAACGTAGAAATGTTTTATTATTTTTGGTAATCACTCTAGTTGATTTTAAACGTCTTCTACCTTTCGATATCGGGGATGAAGTATTTAGTTTTCTTGTCTGAGCAGGGATTTTATTGAAAACAATCATTCTAGGTCAAGCAATCACCGACTTTAACATGTACATGCTAATAAGATCACCGATGGCGTAAGAATGTAAACTAATTAGAAGTATCTCGATATTTATTTGGTTTAATAAATCTGATTAGCGAAATGTATTTTATTTACGTACGTAGTTCCTTGTTTTCCAAAATGAACTTAAGAATTTTAAACATAAATGACCGCAATTGTATATGCTATTACCCTGTAAGTTTTGATAATTGTAATTAATTTTCGTTCCCATATATTCAATAAATTCCTTCGGAGGTTTCAAGTTACCATAACTATCAAAGTATTCAATATAATCATATATTTTTGCATAGGCTACCCAATGACTACCAGTAGATGATGAAGAATCTAAATTTATAATCCCACATTCGATTGGTAGTGGTGATTCTGGTAATTCATCTCTCATATATACATTACGAAAATGAGGTATATTTTTCGCGTGATTTATAATGTCGATGTTAGTTAACGCTCTTTTAGGTAGCCGACTGATTAGTTTTTGTGTTCGTAACATAAATCCCTACCCCATTCTTGTACGGCTTAAGATGCATTCCTTTCCCAATACACAGTCCTTTCATGTTCTCGTTTTGTTCCTTTACTTGTGCTAGCTGTTTTTTAGCCGATTTATATTCATTGACAGCTTTCGTGATTCCTGCAATGCCACCCGATAAAGTGCCGCTGGCAGACGATCCAGCAAATATAGGTATTAACGGGAGAAAACCACCAGTTTTAGGTACAGGTATCACTCGCGGTATTTTAATAGGTAAATCTGACGCGAACTCTCTAGCTGCTTCGTATGCTAACTCTGTTAGCATTTTCTTACATTTAGGTTTTAGGTTACGAATGTGTTTTTTTGTATGTGAGACAATATTATTAAATGTTTTCTTTAAACCAGCACCAGTTTTGAACTTCAATGATGCTGGTGTTTTATTCTTCACTTTATGAATATCATGACATTGTCGTTTGCTCCTCATGATATAATAATTTAGTTTAATGTAAGGATTTCAATAAAATTTCGAGTGTAAAAGTCCGTATCGTTTAAAGATTAACTTTCAAATGAGCACAACGTAAGAAATATATCTTTAAATACATTCATTAGTCTCACTAAAATATCTATAAACAATTTGTATTTTCTAGCCTTCTCATAAGAGTTATATAACACTTAACAAATAACAAGTCAAACAACAATGTGTTAAATGAAACTGTATGATAATAATAATAACAATAATATATATTATGAGAAATATAGACGCACCACATTATCAAAGGAAACCATACATATCGGACATTTCGGTTTTTTTATTGATAACGCACATTTAGCGCATGCAACTACATGACCGCACGGTACAAACGCGAAATCACATGCCTTGACGTAACATATTTTACACACCTGTACTGCGTCACTATTCACCACCTCCTCCTTTGGGCGGGAGACAGGTTGCTCTAAGAAATAAACAGTGTTCACTTTCTCCTCGACGTAGTCTCTACCCTTCACCAGTTTGACGTACGCACATCGCTCAAACCAGCGTGCGTGCTGCTCCCACGGGTCATCACCCTTCTCCCAATCCTTTAGACCGCCATCACAATGATAACATTTTGTTTGATCTCCGCACCCAGTATAATAGAAACCGGCTTCTGCTAACTCTTCGGGTCTTTGTGTCATACTACAAGGCCAATCTTTAAATGTTTTCAACCGTGCCGCTTGCGTTGCATATTTAGGGTGTGTAGGACGCTGTAGACTCATGGTGGTGGAAGGAGACATGTCCGCACGATCGTTTTCTCCTTTCATTAAGTTAGTATGTGTTTGCGGTGACACTGACCTTTCCTATACTGGTATCAATAAATAGTACGAACGTTAATAATCAGCACAAAGTTGAATAAATCTTGCCAAACAGCAGTACAAAGCTGTTTAAATCTCATTGAGAAATCAATATCGGTTGTAAAAGTCTGTACTGTTTTAATATGAACTTTCAAATGAGCACAACGTAAGAAATATATCTTTTAAATACTTTTGTGCCAGTAAGAATATCTATAAACGATTTGTCTTTTCTATCCAGCTGTTCTCGCTTGTAGGTAGTCCTAGCCACTTCACATATACTTTATTCCCCCGACTTTTTATTACTTTTTCAACCAGATATACGTCAGGATGTAAAGTTTTTTGAATTTCTTGTCCATAAAATGCTCCTAATATTGGTCTCGACTTCAAATCTTCTAATAAATAAGTTACAGGATAAGTGTGTTGAATCTTTGTTTTCTTAAATATTTCTGTAGACCAATTAGGAGTGAAACCTTTTTCAAAACAACCTTTATACTTGCTAATTCTAACAAAGTCACCGACTTAAATCTCTTGATTTTCAACTTTTTCTTAGACTGCAATTTAACATATTTTTGTAATACATCCGCTTTATTTTCATGGCTGATTGAAGCAGGAGTTCTACCTACAGTTCTATGAAAATCATGATTATATTCATACATTTTATTATCTAGCATCCCATCAATCCATTTATAATCGCCTTTTAAACTGAATCCCTTATAAAGCTTATTTTTAAGCGTTCTTATAAATCTTTCCACAATTGATGCCTTTTTGGTGGAGTATGTTGAATAATGGTTAATATCATATTTTCTCATTACTTGGACAAATGTTTTATTAGGTATAAAACTCTTTACCCTTATCTGTCTGTAAATTACTTGGGAATCGTCCATTAGCTAAAAGTGTTTCAAATTGCTTACATACGATTTCTTTAGTCTTCTGTTTGAGGGGAAATGCCCAAGCGTACTTTGAAAAACAGTCAATAATTACTAATATATATTTATAGCCAGAATTTACGTCCGATAATGCCTGCATGTCAATCAAATCCGCCTGCCAGAGGTCATCTATATCTTTTAACATAACACTTCTCCGAGGAAAGTTCACTCTAGCATTTGTGTGAATTTCATTTACGACGTTGGCTTTGCTCATAATGCTTGTCCAACGCTCCTTGAATCTCTTTTAAGGCAATATCTTTTTTTATTGCTTTGATACTATCTTTTAAACTTTCAGTTAGTATTAAGAAATTATCTCCCTGAAGCTTATTTAAAGCGATATCTTTTTCAATGTTGTCTATACGATTCAACAAACTCGAAGTTAGCTTTTCCAAACTTAACACTATATTACGATTGTCCTCGACATGTTCTTTATTTGCAAAATTTGACGCTCTAGGTTCATTTCTAGATTTTATTTTAATGACTTCTATTTGACAACAATCAACTGAATGATATTCACTTTTCTCGATACTCATGTCTAATGCTCCTCAGAGCATTAAGTGCAATGATAACAATAGACGATGTTTTATTCTTTTATTATACCAGCTTCTTTTAATTCTTCGATAATAGATACGATTTCATTATCATGATTACTGTTACCAGCACTTTTAGATGCAATTAATAGTTTGAGTCTTTCAATCAATTCATTCGGGTCATCCCAATAAACATAATCAGTGTTTTTCTTGTACTTTTTTAATAAAGGCAAGAAACCACCGCTTTTTAATTTCGTTAATTGTTCTGGGAAATCCTGATTTGCATCATTAAGCTGTGAAAATAAAGGTTTTATAATGTGACGGTATTTCGAACCTTTGTCCCCCTTCAATGGTCCGCTAGGATTCAAGTCTCGTTTGTGTGCGTTAGTATTAATTAGCATTTCTTTATACTCAATTTTGTCTTGTTCTGTTACGACATCAAGATTAGGCTTATTGCGTAATAAAAGTTCCTTTAAACCCTCTGTTAGTTCATAGTTTTTGTTCTTAATGATAACCATATATTTTTTCCCCGCATCATTATTATTATCATTATTATTTGTTTGTCATTGTATGTTTGAAATGGCTCACTTATTCAAATGATCAACAGTTAAATTTACATTTTATAAGTAATTATTTGACAAAATGAACATTTAGCAACGGAGTTATCAGACAAAATTTTAAATGCAACGAGCAAGACGAATCTGGGCAGAACTGACTCGGATAGGTTAGGTTAGAAGGCCAAGGCGGGAGCTTTGCTCCCGCCTTGGCCTTCGAGGTTATTTTTTTCTGCCCAGAAATAGGTAAACTACAGGAAATAATATTTGGTGAAATGGAAAACTGTCAATTGACATTTTATTATTTAACACATTTACTAAGTGTAGTGTTTGCTAATTGATCATTTGCTAATTGAGTTATTGCAAAATGATACTTTTGTCAAATGTCACGTTTGCCAAATGATTATTTGGTGAAACGTTGTTTGTCAAATGATCATTTGTCAATATTTTTTTGGTCAAACATTAGTGAACCTTTGTTGGTGTCCTGCCGTTTGACCAAAAGTCATTTGGCAAAATTACACTTGACAAACAACGTTTTGCAAAAAAATGTTTCGCCAATTGATCATTTTACTAGTTGTCATTTTAAAAATGGCTCACTTATTCAAATGATCAACAGTTAAATTTACATTTTATAAGTAATTATTTGACAAAATGAACATTTAGCAACGGAGTTATCAGACAAAATTTTAAATGCAACGAGCAAGACGAATCTGGGCAGAACTGACTCGGATAGGTTAGGTTAGAAGGCCAAGGCGGGAGCTTTGCTCCCGCCTTGGCCTTCGAGGTTATTTTTTTCTGCCCAGAAATAGGTAAACTACAGGAAATAATATTTGGTGAAATGGAAAACTGTCAATTGACATTTTATTATTTAACACATTTACTAAGTGTAGTGTTTGCTAATTGATCATTTGCTAATTGAGTTATTGCAAAATGATACTTTTGTCAAATGTCACGTTTGCCAAATGATTATTTGGTGAAACGTTGTTTGTCAAATGATCATTTGTCAATATTTTTTTGGTCAAACATTAGTGAACCTTATTTGTTGATGACAAACGTACATCAATGTTTCCCATCATGAGCTTCTTGTTCTCGCTCCGAATACCGAATGGAACATTAATGTTATCATAAATATTAAGCATATCTTCTTTTTTAAGAGACAATAGTGTATCATTATTTTGATTTCGCAAACTACCATCTGCTAAATCATAATACTCTGAGCACTTACTAGAATCAGTCTTGATTATGTCTCTAAAATTTTCGTATTCTATAGAAGAATCCAAGTCATTAAAAGTGTCTTTTACATTTAAACTTTTTGAAATGTTTAATTCAGGACGATCCGAGCCATTCACCTTTATCAGAGTTTCTAGAGGATCTGTAATAGGTTTGAATACTTTCTTAAATTTAAGACTAGCCGCATCCTCTTCATTTTGAATCATCTTTATTTTATTTTTTATATTATCAACAGATTTAATTAGTTGTTCTTTTACATTTGTCTCCATTGCAATGACTGTTTAATACTAATACTCATCATCTAGTGACATATTTTAAGCTTTGAACAAGTATTTATGAGATGCCTAAAAAATGGATAAATGTGTCAAATCCTTTTCTATACCTTCCTTTATCAATAGTACAATCTTTATTAATCAGCACGAAGTTGAACTGATCTTGCCAAACAGCGGCACAAAGCTGTTTAAATTTTATCCACTCTACATCTGCATTGACATGCTCATTGTATATATGTTTTAAATTTGTATCATCTTGTTTGTAGATAATTAAAAGATTAGCGTTATCTCTAATAAGCTGTTTTGGTATCTTTGAGTATGTTTGAGATAAATAAAAACAGTCTATCCGTCTGTGTCTTCCCATGGCAAAGTAATTTCGTATGTTCACCTGATTTTCACACGCAACGTCATCGAAAATTATGATTGAATTGATCAAAGCATCATTAGGTTTGAAGAACTTCTTTATCCTCATTGTATAAAAAGAATTCAGCTTCTGGAATTTTCTGCATGATTTGTCTTAAGAAAATATACTTCGCCTGAAAGGCTGTCTTTGAATACAAATATATATGCTTAAACTTCAAACCGTTTTCATGTAACAATAAATTCAGCATAACATTCGTTTTACCACAGTTAGAAGGTCCACATATTATGCATCGAATTGTGTTTGGTAACAGTGTGCTATGTTTGACTTTTTGTGACCGATTTTCTATATCAATAGTTTTCACTTCTAAAGTTTGAGTTTGCTTGACGAATTTTATTGTGTAGTGTGAGCTTAATTAAATTTTCCAAGTATTTATATACCTCATAAAATTATGTAATTTGAAGTAAAATGACATTATAAAATTGGAACAGATTGTAAATGTCGGCATTACATTAAGATGTACGAAAACATAGTTGGATTCCTTTATTTAGATACATGTTCTAAGTACCTAACAGATAAAACAAGATTGAACACTTCCTTTTCTATAGAAATGCAGTTTGAATGTGGTGTGGTAATTGAATTGGGTTAGCTATAGCTAGAAAGAAAAAAAACAGATCAATTCACTTCAACAGTTTATTATAATTATTCGTATTATTAATTATACATGTTCTTGCTATATAAAACAAATAAGAAATACTATATTATTACATATAGGTACTAAAACTTAAATATACTCTTTCACTACTCAATCATCTATTAAATTCGATGTTAATGTAATTAATACCTCATTAATAACAAATATAAAAATTAAAACAACAATCTGCATTTGTCATTACCGATAGTATTATTCATGGGTAAATATTTATTACACATAACCATAATTCATAATAACCAAAGACGACTTTTACACTTTATTTATGAACAATACTTAATCATTTAAAATACCGTCTCACAATGACCCCATGGTAATGTATGTATTTGATCTCTCAACACTTGTCTCTTATCATCACTTCTGTTCAATACTTGTTTGTCTACTTGTTGAGAGTATAAAACATGTTTTATAGACCGTATCATGTTCATCTTACAACGAAGTTGTTGATCAGCTATCAATGCCCTATTATAGTCATTTAGTGTTAAACGCTTAGAAATGTATTTAGAGATGCCTTTTGCTTTTTTAATGGCACTGTTCTCACTTTTGATGCAATATAGTTTAGCCCTCAAACCTACAAATTCTGTTATTACATCACCTCCCATCTCGTCTTTGAATATGCCCGGTATTTTCTCATTCACTTTCGGTATGTTATACGGATTATTGATTGCAAAGTTGCTTGTGTCAAATTTGGAAATATCACAATACATCTCTTGATAAAAATCTTCTGTATAAATCAAGTACAACAGGCTGTCAGTATCTGTGTAGCACAGGTGTGCATCGTTTTTGAATTTATTTTTGATATAGTCGTAATGAAACTGATATAGGTGTTGTTTGACAAGCTCTATGCTCTCATGGTTAAACTGTATTCCTACAAAGTTTTCTGAAAATATAGTTACACTTTTAAAGTTAGGTTTGGAGATCAATTTTTCCGCTGTAAGATGTTTATTTGTTACATTTTCATTGTCTTTCCATTTAGTTACCAATTTTACATCGATTTGGTTACGATTATTTTGCAGAGTCTTTCCGAAAATTGCGTTATTGGATAATTTAAAATGGTTCTTTTCATATTCAGTTTTAGCTGCTTGACGAAGGGTTGTATTTAAGTCAATGTATTTTTTCAAATAATTTTCTTGCCTAAAACTAAGAATGCGGTGAATTTTATTTAAAACTAGACCATGTTTCAAACAATCTTTTAAGTGGGTGTAGTGAATAATGTAGTTAAATTTATCATAAAGATTTGCTATTAGCTTTGCACATTTACCACCGGGGGGGATGAACTTTTCTGCAGCGAACGGTAAGTCATTGTGCTTACTATGCAAATGATCAGGGTATGCCAGGTCTACCTCCAAAATATAGCCGTAGTCATTGTTAGCTGGAATACTCAACACATCAATTGTTTCAATTTCATTTTGACTCAAAAATTTGAACTCTGATATAGGAAATCGTTGCATCATGGCGTAACCATACAAGTTATTACAGTCAAGATAAATCAAATAACTACACGGTTCAGCATCATTGAAATCAGACATAAATTTATTATTTGCTTTGGCGTGTCGAAAGGAGCACTGTGCTAATCCCCCGCGTATTCCTTTTTCTAACATTTGATATATCTCTAAGTCACTTATTAACTCTAATTCAACCTGAGTATACAGAAGCATTGCATCCCAACTTAAACTTGGGGAAGTGATGTAATACGCAGGATCTAGATTATAATAATGCAAACTAGTCATCCTAAACTTTTCGAAAATGTCACATAATAATAATACGTCACTTTTTAAATATAAGTCGGTATATTCACCAAGTGATTTTATATTAAAGACATTCCATATTGTTCGCGCGCGTTCGTATTCAGCTTCAGTGATATGACTATCGTTCAAACTGTTGTAGAAACAAGATTTTAGAGGAAGTTCGGTTTCGGAAAATTTAAAACAACTATTCATGTAATCATACGGGTAGACACCTTTTTTATACAATAATTCACGTTGATTTTTGTCAGGAAACTCACGTGATAAATTAACAAAATCGTTTTCCGATAAACTTTTGCTTAACGCATCCAGACTTGAACTCATAAACTGATACGAATCAATTAATTTAATTTGAATAGAACGAGAGTTGGTATCAGTTTTTATGTATTTTGTTATAGAAAGGTACTTTTCTTTAGTTTGAGGAATAATTTTAACGGAACCTTCTTGTTTTACTAACTCCTCAATAAATAAGTGAGAATCGTAGCCTGATAAGTTATGAAAAACAACAGGTATGAATGGATACTCTATGCATTAAGTTACAATGAGAGTGCGCCGGCCCTCTGTACATGGATGTAACATGATCATGATCTCGCACTTTGTCACCGAACAGATGTTGTTTACATGTATGACAATATTATGTTGCGTTTTGATAAGATGATTCTTGTTCAGCAGTTAATGGAGTCATAGGTTTAACATTAGATAATATTTTATGTAATCGTTTTACATCCTTTATTATTCTTTTGACAAAAATTTCAACACAGTCTTCACCTCGATATGTCACAAATTTATTTAATTGATCATCATACGAGCAACATATATAATAAGCAAAACATGACGGGCGGTGTTTTTTCAAAATTTGAGTGTTTTCAGATATGTTTTCGGTGTGGATACTCAGGAGGCATTCAAAATCGGCGTAAATAACGAAGTTGAGTTTCTGTTGTCTTTCATAATGTTCGAATTTTAAAACAGAATTTATTTTAGGCAAAGTAACTAACACGACACTACAATCATGAGATCTATATTTTGTTTCATCATTATAAAATTGTAAACATGTCTCACATAAATATATCTTACCTTTGTGGTGCGAAACTTGCCGTCGAACTAACCTTACAAGATCTTTTATTAAACAGTAATGTGCTTTCCCCCCCCCCCCCCCCCCCCCCCTTTCAATATATAGTAAATTAATGTGATTAATTTCTCTTTTTTTTGTCTTGTATAGAGGTCCGGTAACTTTTGATTTATTATCTAATCCATATATATTAACGCTTATATTCGGGTTATTTTTTTCAAAAAGTTCAATTTGTTTAGGCGAAGGTGGGAATGACATTCCTTCTGTGTTGAGAACGGAAGAATAATGTGGATATGAACTGACTTTACATACATTCCTTGTAGAAGGAAACAAACCGGCCATAATACTCCACAAAAAACAATGATTATCGCTATTCTGTATACTTATACAAGTTTTCGAACTTCTGATTGCCGGAGGTAACGGAATATAAGAACCGCCTCGCAAAGGAGAATACTTGTTCATGTTAATTTCAATATGACTTATAGATAGGTACGTCGTACGTCCATCCAGATTCACGAAGTTCGAATTCGGTTAGTTTTTCTTTCAGAGTGTTACTTGTATTCAATAATAATTCATTAAAATCAGTGCTCTTGTAAACAGTTTCATATTTAGTGTTGAATGACTTTAGCTCCTGTTTGTCTGAGTGAGGTTGTATAAAGTACGCAAAGAATTCAAAGTTAACTTTAATACAAGTAAGGCTCTCTACTGATATATTGATAAGTTTTATAAGATCTTTCTGACACTCATTAAAGAATATCTCTGGTGTGAAATAATCTACTTTCTGAGATGGATTTATACGATATGAAACAATTCTGTTTTTAAAAGCAGTAGCAATCATATAAATACTATCGAATTCTGTGTTCAGTAAGCAGTTTGACTTATGTAAATTAGTTTTTAAATGAGATGAGTATTCCTTTCGAGACATTTCAATTTTACAGTTTTCACAATTCATTAATTCATATTCTGGTATTAAGGCTGATACAGGATGAACTGTAAAGAAAAGAAAAAATTAAAGGTTTACAATCTACTCATTTATTTTATAAATCCTAGTAATAGTTGCAAGCGGTAGTTTAATAAGCTTTACACTTTAGTATCACCTGTTCTAAAGTTAAACATTTTTTGAATACATCTCAACAATGGGTACAATAGACGGGGTACAATTAAGAGCGAGCTCTATTTTAATAATAACTTCCGATAAAAGTAGGCGGGCAAGGCTTGAACTCCTTTCGCGTAGCTCTTATATACTCGGTTAACGCACGCCAGCCCTCCGTACAATCATCTGTTCTGTTTTTTAAGCTTATTATTGCGTGGCGCCACCGATTCATGGGAGCTACGCGCTCTATTTCATCGCATTTATATACTTTTAATTCTACGTAATGAGAACCGAGTTTACAGTCGTTAGACTGGCGAGCAACTCCGTTTGCGATTCGTCGGTTTAGAAAAGATACGAGAGGAGTCATTTTTTTACCAGGTCTGAGGGCTTGCTCATCTACTTCGTCATCCTCAGAGTCGGTCCCGAACACATCGCGCGCAGACTCCTTTCTGTTAACGTCAGCGCGAGTAGTATGGCTCGCAGTAGTTGGAGTAATAATGCTGACTTTACTTTTCTTTCGCTTCGGCTGCTCCAGTTCACTATTATGCGGCTCTTTGCTTCCATGTTTTCCCGTCTTTTGTATTTTTGGGTTTTCACACCGTACTCCATCTTGAACAAATGAATAAACATTATGACTAGTGTTAATGCTATAACTTTTTGGATATCTTTTAAACTCTTTTCTTATAATGCTTACAAACTGCTTTAGATATTGCCAGGCATCGGAGTCGGTGTTAGTTTTATTTTTTAATTTTAGGTCAAATAATATTTCATCAGCCTTGCACAATTTCAAAACGATGTAGTATGTTCCTTTTTTATGTTTATCGATCTGACGTGAAAATCCTTTCGTTTGTTAGTGATGTAGGAATAAAGATGATTGTATTGTTCCTTACCACTATCGTCACTGTTTCGATCCTCCTCTTCGCTATCTGTCCCGAACAATTCATACGATAACGCTGGTTCGATGCGAGCGGGATTAATTCGCTTTTTCCCCTTTTCCGAAGTGCTGGCCCGAGGTGCTGATTTCGAGCCGTGACCCGCCTCACGGATCACGGGTTTTTTACATTTATTATGAGTATAATTCTTCTCATCCTCCTCCGTCCGAAGCGGTCTCTCTTGAACATGGCTGGACCTGAAAAAAGGTAATTTTATTAAATTAATTTGTAATTGAACACACACGCAATCAGTAAAACAACTCAGATCGCAAAACAAAACACAAATTTATTTTAAACTTTAACTGTCTAAACGTACGAGAGAATATTGAATGGATGCATTCATTTCTATACTACTTGTCAAACTACACGGTGTGCTAAGCTCAGAAAAAATAATCGTATTTTAATAAATGAAATATCTGATAGATGAATATTCGAATGGTACTTACATGATAGCAGATATGTTGACACTTATTGATGCACTTTAGTAACTTGAAGATCAGAAGACTTCGGTTGCTGATGACTTTGTGGCTCGGTCTCACAATTCCCGCTTTAAATATATGCGAGCGATAACCATTTTTGGAACGAAAAACACACATTCAAATAAAAATCAAGCAGACTTGCACTTTTGCTGCTCCATACTTATCATGCACAATAGCTGTTGTCAGCGTTCTGTATCCCTGATATAAAAGTAAAAATCTAAATATTTAATTACAACCTTATCTACTATGCAACAAGCACTATAAATAAGTGCAACCAAGAAATTAATCACAATCATGTTTTTTTTTAGTCTCAACACGATTGGAATTCAGTCGGAAGTATACGTGGGCCGAACATTGAAATTAAACTTTATTATCTATAAATATAGTTCAATTTAAATGGCAGAAAAATCAGACCTAATACGTCTCACACCGAAAAGCTAGAATTTAAATAGATAGGGAATCATCTTGCATTCGACACGTGCATAAACTTTCCTCTTATGGCGTATACCATAAAGGATTAGAATGTTAGATCAATATCCAATATTAAGCTACTTTGAATTCTATCGGCACCATTTTATTTATATATAAAGCTAAGAATTTCTCAAGGGATACCTATTGTAATAAATATTTTGAACGTACGTGGGTCTCTTGCAAAATGTCGGTAAGTTAAATTTAATTATAAATATCCGTACATATGTTTTCTGTTTATATATTCCATGCTAACCGGTGTGTAAATTTCAGGATACGTCTGAGCATCTATTCAACTTTGTACCCTGCAATGCATCGCGACCTACATATGAACCACGGCTCGGGTTAGATCGTAAACGAAAGCCAGAAAACACAACAATTTATTCGTATTGTTACGTACGTGGGGGTAGGTAACTGATAGAAATGCACAAAAACACCGATAATCAAAAGTAGACTTTAATAACGCACTCACTTAAACCGTTACAAAACAATTAAAGCACACAAACTTCGAAGACTTAGATCGCTCGGGTCGCTCTTGATCGCACTGTTCGCTTTCCAAGTAAAGACTGCCTGCCCACAACCGCGGTCCGCCTTTTATAGCTCCCACGTTATTCCAGAACGTCTTCCTTCCACCAAATATTCCGGAAAGATCAACGTAGTTTGCTCCGCCGAGGACGACCGAGACTATTCGTTTCTTTATTGTTCTACGCCTTGCTACCTGCTCGCTCCGTTAACAATGGCGACGTCCTTGGCGCAAGGGTCTGGAATGTCCTGCGTATCGCTGTCTCATTCCCAATAGTGTTATCTCCTTCGCTCTTAGTGGGTAATGAAACGCCTTATCACATCGGCGTAACACTACCCCCTCCCAAGACATGCTCGTCCCGAGCATTATTCGTTCCGTAATATCTCGCCAGTCGGTCAACATGGACAACCTTGCAGGGGCTTCGCTGGCTCCGCTGTATCCGATACGTGACGTCGTTGATTCTAGTGACCACTTTGTACGGCCCTTCCCAATTCGGCGATAGTTTCGGGGATTTCCCTTTTCTTCGCATGGGGTTATGCAGCCACACCAATGAACCTTCCTCGAACCCCACTTGGTTAGTTTTTCGGTCATATCGTGTTTTCATCTTCGCACTGGCTTGAAGTCCATGTTCGCGGACGTGACTGTGAACATCGTCTATCCAGTTTCTCAAGTCGCTGGCATACTCGGTGATCGGTTTAGGTGAATCTGGAGGACGTCCGGTTAAAAGGTCTGCAGGTAAACGAAGTTCTCTTCCGAAGTTCGCGTAAGCCGGAGTGACAGCCGTAGTTTCGTGAGTAGCTGATCTATATGACATCAGGAAGAGAGGGATATGCCTATCCCAATCCTTTTGGTGACTTTCCACAACCTTTGCCAAATGTCTTTCCAACGTCTGGTTGAATCTCTCGACCATTCCGTCCGATTGTGGGTGATATGGCGTAGTTCTGGTCTTATGAATTCCCATGATTCGGCAAGTCTCCTGGAACACCTGGGACTCAAAGTTTCTGCCTTGATCACTGTGAATTTCGAGTGGCACCCCAAATCGAGAACACACTTCCATCACTAATTTCTCCGCTACAGTGATTGCTTCTTGGTTAGGGATGGCAAATGCTTCAGGCCATTTGGTGAAGTAATCTAAATATATAAAAGGAGAAACTGACTGACTGACTGACTGACATATCAACGCACAGCCGAAACTACTGTACCTAGAAACTTGAAATTTGGTACAGGTGTTCCTTTCATGATGTAAGTGAGCACTAAGAAAGGATTTTCCGAAAATCGACCCGCAACGGGAAAAATAGGGGGAGTACTGGGAAACTAATTCTACGCGTACGAAGTCGCGGGCGTCCGCTAGTCCATTATAACGAGGATGTACTTGTTTCCCGAGTTGGATGTCGGAAACGGGCCAGCGACGTCTAGAGCAATTCTTTCCCAAGGAGCTCCAACATTGTACAACTTGAGCGCTCCTCTACTGCGTGTTTGCGGCCCTTTAACTGAAGAGCAGTTTGTACACTTCCTGCACCAATCCTCCACATCTTCTCGACAGTGAATCCAGTAGAAGCGTTGCCGAATTTTCATTAGGGTCCTCTTCACTCCAAGGTGCCCACCGGAAATTCCGTCGTGGAAGGATCTCAAAACATCACTCACTCTTTTTCTTGGAACAACCACCTGTAGGTGAGCATCCTTTCCATTTGCAGACTCCCATTTTCTGCAAAGTACGCCATTTTGCATAACCAAACTTTCCCATTGGGCCCAGTAGCTTTTAGTTTCGGTACTCATCGGAGCTACTTCACACCATTTCGGTTTGGGAACGCCTGCTTTGATCCAATCGAAAATGGGTTTGATGTCCTGGTCTTCTTGCTGCGCTAGCTCGTTCCAAGCGCACTCCATCGGCCTTTCGCCATGACCCGACAGTGTCCGGCGCAATGGAAGGCACCCCGCTCGCATTTCTACTGCTGTCGGTAATTTTGGGATGCTGCGCATTACTGATTTCCACCGCAGCCAAGTCTCTCGTCGCATTTGCCAGCGGCGACGCATCCTTGCGACTCTCGTCAAACAATCGTTGTTGACCGCCAAGACTTCGTATTCCACGTACAAATTGATCACGCTGTCTTCGTTTCCTTTTTGGGCAACTGGTTTGCAAGTGTCCACGTTCTCCACACCAATAACACCTTGGCCCAAATTCACGGCGAGGAGCAGTTGGCTCCCTGGCTGAAACTTCTCGCACCCTAAAAGGCCTCGAGTCCTGGCGTACCGTTTCCACTTCCAAGGCGTGGGCAACTGCATCCTTCAGGCTCCCATGATGTCCTAGTCGCACAGCAGCTCTGACTTCCAAATCACGGATTCCGTCAATGAAGGCCTGTACTAGCATGCTGTCCACAAATGAAGCCGATGCACTTTGGTACGCTTTTCTGACCAATTTTTCTATTTCGAGGGCCCACTGTTGTAATGACTCACTACGTCCCTGGGCTCGATCCTTCAGTTGAGCTCTGAATACATGCTCTAGATGACTGTCCCCGTAACGGGCTTCCAAAGCTTCAAGAAGGCGGTCGTATGTCCTGTCTTTCCCCAACGCTTCCAGAATAGTGAGGGCTTCATCTCGTAGCGCCAAGGTTAAGGCCGTCTTCGCTTGGTCTTTGTTCCAGCCATTCGCCTGAGATACCGACTCAAACTGCAATTTGTAGGCCGTCCATGATGAAGTTCCATCAAATTGAGGGACTTTAAATCTTCCAGCTACCGGGATAGATGTCTCAGGTCCACACGTACCGTTGACCACTTTGATTTCCAGCTTTTTCACTTCATTTCTTATCGTCTGGAGGCGATTTTCGTGGTCCTCAACTTTTTCCTTGAAGTCATGTAGGTGATTTTCGACCTTTTCATTAATTCCCTGGAGACGGTTCTCGAACTTAATGTCCATGTCAACAAGTTTTCCTTGAACCTCAGTTATTTCTTTCTTCCATTCCGAAGTGGCCTCTAGTACCTGTTCTAGGAGAATTCTCGATTGTTCCTCTTGAGATTTCTTCTGACTGCGTAGCTCGTCATGAATAATTCTCGACTGTTCCTCTTGAGCTCTAGATTGTTCTTCTTGAGCTCTGGATTGTTGTTCCTGGAATTTCTTCTGATTCCGTAGTTCGTCATGGATAACTCTCGATTGTTCCTCTTGAGCTCTGAAGCGTTCCTCTTGGGCTCTAGATTGTTCCTTCAAGAGGATTAAGATTGCGTTCAGGTCAAATTCCGGTTTAGCTGACGCTGCTGTAGTAGCCGCTGCACTAGCGGTGGACGTACTGGCGGCAGCCGCAGAGTCGTCAGTTGCAGTTTGGCTCCGGGTTTTGACCCCCTCCTGCTCTTGATCTCGCGGAGTTACTGGCATTTTCTATCCCACTTCTGACACCAAATGTTACGTACGTGGGGGTAGGTAACTGATAGAAATGCACAAAAACACCGATAATCAAAAGTAGACTTTAATAACGCACTCACTTAAACCGTTACAAAACAATTAAAGCACACAAACTTCGAAGACTTAGATCGCTCGGGTCGCTCTTGATCGCACTGTTCGCTTTCCAAGTAAAGACTGCCTGCCCACAACCGCGGTCCGCCTTTTATAGCTCCCACGTTATTCCAGAACGTCTTCCTTCCACCAAATATTCCGGAAAGATCAACGTAGTTTGCTCCGCCGAGGACGACCGAGACTATTCGTTTCTTTATTGTTCTACGCCTTGCTACCTGCTCGCTCCATTAACAAGTGCGACGTCCTTGGCGCAAGGGTCTGGAATGTCCTGCGTATCGCTGTCTCATTCCCAATAGTGTTATCTCCTTCGCTCTTAGTGGGTAATGAAACGCCTTATCACATCGGCGTAACAGTATATCAAGAAACCTCATCAGAATAGAGCTGCTAAAGTGATTAAAATAGAAATTTATGACGGAGACAAAATAGAAGATAGTGATCGAATATGCAAGTGTATTGCAGAATTGTGCCTGCAGTATGCGGTCAATAGCGTTCCTCTAGACAGAATATATGAGTCAACACTTAACGTAATAGATAAAATAACGGAGTCTATATCATCTAATCTCTGTAATCGCTACACTGTGTTGTAAAATATGCATTTTACAGAATAAATATTAATCGAGTTCAATATGTTTATTTATTTATCACACCACTAACCCACCATTTTAAATTCGACTTATCACGACTCGCGTTGTTTTGGAAAGGTGAGACCGCTAATTAGTTACCGGTGTCGATAACACTGTACGTCTCATAAATATGTTCACATGGATGTATGAATCACTATCTATTTAATAGCGCTTCATATAAAATGGAGCACTCATAATTGATGTATTGAATACATGAATACTGATTTAGATCCGTTATAAATCTTGCCTAGCTCATAGGTATTACAGTAGATGAAAACTTGATCTATTCAGTGTTCAGAACATGAAAACTTGCATCAATTTAGTATTCACGGGTAAGATTGGGGATTTGGATACCTGATCTTAAAGAAGAGAAAATATAGAATTAATTGATTAATTGATGAAAAGTAGAATTTATAGATTAATAGATGAATTGATAAAAACTTGATCTATTTAGTATTCACGGGTAAGATTGGGGGACTTGGATACCTCGGTCCGTATCCAGGTCCCCCAATGTTACCCTACTATGGCGGATGTGTAATTTGTTTTAGTTTTTATTTTTATGTATTTAGGCGTTCAAAGTTCTTTTTTGTTAGTGATTTGTACTTTAAATGCCTTTGTGTTGCACAGTGATAGAAGACTTGGACTTATTTCGTATATCCTGGCATCTTACTTCTCGTTTCAAATGGACTCGAAGTGGTACAGAGGTTAAAACTATCTTGGCCTCTGTCCTACATATCACCGTACAACGTTGCCACCAATCTTCCTAGAGAAGATTGGATTGTGTTTTATTACTATATTGATTTATACTTATATATACTTGACACTGGCGAAATCACTTTATAGTGGAAACGCCATATTCCCGCGGTAGTATCTGTTTAAGGAAAAAAAAAGTAAAAGAGCTACCGTAACGTTGAAAATACGATAACACGTCAAAGGCAAAATGGTTTCACCCAGTAGAATGGAGGCCATGGTCTGTAAAAATAAATCGAATGATATCGTTACACCACCACTTTAACATTATAATCAAAATAAATTTAGAAGCTTGGAAGCTACGAGGTAATAATGTAAAGGTACCTCTCACGTACATAATGGACCTACCATTGTGATTTATCATCTGTCACCATAATAGTTAGTGACTCTCGGCACAACATACTTGCCAGCAGCTACAGATCGAGTGCCAAAAGAGTTGTCTAAAGCGACAGATTGCCTTAAGCGCCATGATTGGCTACCGCTAACAGAAACTTGTGCTTAATTTTTACAGGGAGAATTTTACAAATACTAAATAACTGATAATAATCTTTTCTGCTTTTCTGTTTCTTTTCTTTAATGTAAGTAAGTACATTTTCCCTTCCAAGAAAATAATTCTTAAAATGACAGATATTAAAAAAACAGACCTAGTTCTTCATAATAACTACAATATTTTCAAAATTCGTGGAAAACGGACTTGATTTAGGGGGTGAGCAACGTCGAGCCCGGAGCTAAATCTGTACGGATATCTTTTGCCAGCTACGTAATCTAACCGTCGCTTCACACTCCTCTTAAATCAAGTAAGTACTTAACGTCATCTAGAATGAATGTATGACGAGTGGATTCAGCGCCCAATGTTTAAACTTTCCCAAGTTAACGTTACGTCATCAAAAAAAATGGTGTAATTGTAGTATAGCGATTGGTACACCGCCTCGTGTTCGTATTTCTCACTAAAATATGCCAGTACATAAAGGAGATTAAGTAAAATAGTGTATGAAACCGTTAGTCTGTTTTGGGGGTTCGTGCTACGGATACCTAGATTATCGAGAGCCAGCTTTTGTTAGAAAATAAGATATTGGTGGCACCTTTTTTTGGTGACACCGGTGACTTTAAAACAGGAGGAGGTTATACGTTCCACTGTATGTATGTTCACCGATTTTTCCGCCAATTAGAGTCCGATTTAAAAAAAAACTTTTGTTGTTTGATAGAGTATACTTCCAAGGTAGTTCAAAAAAAAGAACCGACGAGGGGTTCCATGAGGAATTGAGGGAACTCCTCTAACATTATAATTTCGGTATATTTAATAACAAGTCCAGCATTTGCATTCAGAAAGAATCATTTGGTGAAGTGGAACTGATGATGAAGACCAAAGATGGCCAACGGAACTCCTCAACGGTACCTATTTCAAGGGTTGCGATAAGATATCTCAATTAAGATAGTTGAGCGACTATAACGTACAACATTTAATTGTTTAAATACGACTGTGATTTTCCCGCAGCGTTACTAGCGGCGAACCTGAAATGTCTGAAAGTTTCAAATCAACTAAGAAGTGGTACTACATGACAGCTTATTATAACCACTAAAAAGTACAAAATAAAATAAATGTATTAAACCAAAAAACTGCCTTTAAAAACGTGAAAAGAACTTCTTTTAAAATTTACTGAACCACTCCTTAGGTACCTATACCTAAGGAGTGGTGGTAGGAGTAGCAATGTATAATCTGGTATATTTTTTATTTCTTGATAATTATGAAGCAGTTTAATTTACTATTTTGTAGATAATTATACTATCAAATAAAAATACAATCATATTTAAATGGATGAGATTCTTTGAGTTTTCTCAATATTTTTTTTATCGATGTACCTATTTATAACTTTTTGTACAACACAATTTGACAATCTTCGCTCGCCGTTGTCTACAATGCCACAGTTGTATTTCCATTGAAACAACTTATTTTATATTTTATATCGTCTTACGAATAAGTTATACCAATAAACTGGATTTTACCTTGGGTTGTTTGGGTAGTGCAGAAGTCTCTCCAATCTAACCTCTGACAGAGGTTATTATTCTATGGGGGACATTTTTCTGTAAAAATGACAATTATACAAAAATATTGAATTCCATGTATCTCCTCAAAATAAACTCAAATCAAAAAATATTAACTAGGTATTGATCAAAAGACAATAAGGTATTAAGTAGCTCATCAAATTAAAAAAAACCTATGGTCATGATAAACACCTCATATAATATTATATCAGAAGACGCTGCTCAAAAAGTTTTAGGCGAGATGTAATATAAAAGGCAAAATCTTGGAATCGCCCGTTGATTTTTACGATTGTTATTTTTTATTTTATTTAATAGGGTAAAGTCAACAGTGGTCAGGCAGAGACCTGTAGTCGGCATCTACCTACGAGGGCTGCTTGATAAGTCGTTTTAATTTTTAATTTTTTTAACTATTTACATTTATTTTTCAACATAGTCTCCCTTGTGGGTCAAACACTTGTTCCAGCGAAATTCCAATTTTATTATCCCCCCCAAAGAATACGTTTTGTCAATGTCATCAAAATAGGCGTTTACGTAAAAAAAATTGTCCTCCATGCCATTTTTTCAGATTTGGGAATAGGTAATACTCGCACGGAGCTAGATCCGGTGAATCGGAGCATGCGGAACCAGCTCGAAACCCAACTCGTGGATTTTGGCCATTGCAATAGTTGACGTGTGCACTGGGGCATTGTCTTGATAAAAGAGGACTTTCTTGGGGGACAATTTTGGTCGTTTTTCCAACAATTCAGCATTAAAACGGTCCAATAACTCTGCGTAATAACGGGCAGTGATAGTCTTTCCCTTTTCCAAGTAATCAATCATAATGATTCCTTCGCCATCCCAGAAGACTGTCGCCATCACCTTCCCAGCCGACGAAACTGCTTGGCCTTCTTTGGGGCACGTTCACCAGTCGCCATCCATTGTTTTGATTGCTGTTTTGATTCAGGTGTATAATGATGGACCCAAATTTCGTCTACAGTGTCAAATCGACTCAAACAATTCCGAGGATTACGCTTCATCATATCCGAACACAGTTTGGAAATTCGCTTTCTTTCGCGTTTTTGTTCGATTGTCAACAAACGTGGCACCAATCGTGCAGACAGTTTTGTCATACCCAAATCTTCATGCAGGATTTTATGTACTCGCTTAGTGGAGATGCCTGTATTCTCAGCTATTTCACGCACCTTCACTCGGCCGTCGTCGAGTACAATATTATGGAATTCTTCAACAACATCCTCAGTAGTGACTTCGATTGGGCGACCAGAGCGTGGAGCATCAGATGTGCTTGACCGACCAACTTTAAAATCATTTATCCAGTTATAAACAGTCTGCAACGTTGGTGCGTTAGTGCCATGAACAGAACTTTAAAAAAAATGTTTTATAACGGCACGAAATTCATATTTTTCCATAGTTGTTGAAAATTTACGAGTGATCACAGTTAAACAATGGTTATACTGACAAAAACTTGTTTTCTTTTGCTGAATTTTTGAAAGTCTTCATTTGAAAAATTGTGCATCATCTGCCAGTGGTAGTGCCATTTACCAGAAAAAAGGTTTTAAAAATAGTTTTTAAAAAGACTTATCAAACAGCTCTCTTATACTTTAGATGACAGAGAAGAGTACGAAAGATATATTTCCTACTCTTCGCACTTATATAAGGTCGATTTCTGGTTTCTGACTGAGCACTGATGACTTTACCCTAGTAGGTAGTTACAGATTACTATAACAAATGCACTGCTTAAAACAATCCACAAATATTAGCTACTACTTTTTTTCCGGACCACTACTTATAGGTCAGTCAAACTGACTAGCACCACCACCCACTATTTCAAAAGAAGAAGTTATTTTATACGTTCTTAAGGCGGTTTCTTGTTTTTAAAACATTGATTTTATTGCTAGGATTGCTTTTATAACGGACTTTTATCCTGCAGAATATATCATCTAGTTACCTAATGAAACTAAGTCTTTGGGATAAAGATCCATAAATAGAACTGAAAACGGGTACTAAATGCAAAAAGTACTAAATGGGTTCGTGTATACAGTTATACACACTCGTATCGCTCGGCTTTTTCTTCGATCTTGGCCGGAAACACTCCCGCGTGACTTCATAAATCTAGCGCACCTCTCTCACACTTATTATTCACGTTCCCAACTAATAGTCTTTTCGAAATACCTATAAAGATCTCTTAGAATAATTGTATTGCTTCAAAAATAAATAAAACAATATTTTTATTCTGCACATCAGTTTATTGGGCATTAACGCCGAAACGGAACCGGACCAAAACCTAATATTTTTATCCAAATTAAACTTTATCGCAACGCTGTGTTCCGGTTTCGTGGCAGTGTGCTTGAGGCGTCAGCGCGCTAGTTGCGTGCGAGGTCCCGGAACAGGTGCAGCACGGCCATCTGCGCGTCGAGCTTGTCGCGCGGAGCGCGCTCGCGCAGCATGGGCGCCAGCGACAGCGCGAAGTGCGCGTCCTGGTCCGTGGCCAGCCAGCTCGGCAGCTCTACCTTCACCGTCCCGCCTTGCGCTGGAATCGAGACGCATTAGTTAGTGACGCAGTGAGTTACTACCTATGTTATTTGAAATTTGAAGAACAGATTGTACCATAATCATAGTATAAAAGTAGTTCGTCTTCGGCCGTTTAGGAGTCACTGATACCTATTGCCGCTCAGGCGCTAGGGTTGCGCCTAAGCGCGTCGCTCAATACTTAATACGGGCACCACCAGATGCGCCGACGGCGAGGCCCCGAATAACCCTACTTGGCGTGACTTGATCAGTTTGCTTGCGATGCGTCGCCGCGCGTACGGTAAGGCACACACACATAGAAGACGTTTCCGAATTTCTGTTACTGGTCCATATCCTGTAGTAGCGTAGGTGGGCACCAAAATACTTAGTAGGTAATTACTTATTCGGTCTTTCAAAATTAGGCTTTTAATTTGTGACCTCATGACGCGTACTCATAGAATTCAAAAAAATAAAATTCAAATTTCAAAATATTTATTTAGTAAATTGGCCACATGAGGGCTCTTTTACACGTCGGTAATATAGAGTGAGTCTACTAGCGCTAAACATAGATAGATAAACACATAGACAGACTTTTATCTTTGGGAAAAAATGACGTTCTGCTGCAGTTTCTTGCGGCGCTGCTCCGTAATGTTAGTCTTGTCCGAAGCGCTAGTAGACTCACTCTATATTACCGACGTGTAAAAGAGCCCTCATGTGGCCAATTTACTAAATAAATATTTTGAAATTTGAATTTGACTTTTGGACCTGAGTTTTGTGTTTTTTACCGTAATGCTACATTGTATATTGTATAGGACTAAACAATAACATTATTAATCTTACCAGGTGTTTGAGGTACGGCGGTGTTCACAGCAGGGTTGTCTGCGAAGATATAAAGTTGTCAGTATCAGTAGTATTGTCAGTTTTGAAGTATTAAGGAGTCAGTTTATGTCAGCAATTTACGGCTGATAGCGAATTAACAATTAATTTACTTAATAATCTTAACTTCCATGAAATCAAAGAACAAATATCCCGAGGAATTGAGAACCTCCCCCTTTTTATGAAGTCTGTAGATGAATGTGCAAAAAACGAACGAACAAGCGTGAATCAATAAGTTGGCTGGAATTATGTACCTACAATAACATAAATTACCTATTATGCAAGCCACAGAAACTGTTTTAGAATCGAGAATGGCATGAAACTGGGAGATTTGCTGCCTTCGAAGAATGCTTCTTCAAGGTAACTAACAAGGTGAGGTACCCAACTGTCCGGCTAAGATTTTCTTTTGATATATGTAAGAGAGTAGTCTAAAATAACAGACACGTTGTCCAATCAACCTGTTGGAGAAATTTTTCTCTAAAGTACTGAAAAGTTACTATACCCTCTAACTAAAAAAAGTACCAAAGAAAGTGTATCTTCGATGACAACTAAGTTGATAATTAATGATCTACGAGTTTCGGGCGGCAGTGATGATATAAGAACAACCGCGCTAATTGAAAACGTTTATTGATCTGACTAAACGATACTTTCATACGACCTACCTACTTTGATTCATGCCCACGTAAGGTACGGTTCTCCGTACAAGAAAATATGTAACTTTGAAGGGTATTTTTTTAAATATGACTTTTAGTTGATAGAACAAAACACGTGCTCATAATTTTTTCATGTTCTTCAACATAGTTATAATCAAACCAATACTTACCTAGGTAACTAGTTTTTTTTTAAAATTATCTATAGAAGTTAGATGGGGCAGCTAAAAAGATACGTTTATGTAATTTTAGACTAATGTCTAACATATATCAAAATAAATCAAATCGAAGCCTGATAGTCGGGTAGCTTTTTTTGTAAGTACATACTTATTATTCGGAAAACGGGCGGACTCTTGATGGACACGAGGTGTCATGGTCGGGTATCGGAGGTTAAGTTTACGTCCGTTTTGCCGACGTAAGTTAACCTCCGAAGTTGGGTCCTATTAGTTATGTCTCTTGTTTTGTTTGTATTTTAATGGATTCTAGAAAAACGCTTTTCTAAATGATAGATGAGTTTTCAAACAAATTCAACCGTTGAGAAACTAAACGTGGCATTTGCTATAGTTTACCAATATTGTGTGGGCTGCTCCCGTCGCAGACCATCGCCGGCGGCACGCAGCGCCCGGAGGCGCACGCCAGCCAGCGCGGGGGGCAGGCCCGGGCCACTCCTGGATAAAAAGCATCACAAAATTATCTACGTAACAATAATAAAACCCCCTATAGTATTTGTAGTTTATTTCGCATCATTTGAAAACGAAATAACTAATTTTTTATCAGTTTTCACTAAAGTGTTGCAATAAACGTCCACCAAGTTTACGAAATGTAAAGAGAGATAGGATAATTTGTTACTTAGAGTAATTAAGAAAACGTAGTTACACGCGGTAGTAGTAGTAATAGTAGTAGTAGTCATTTATTTCATATTGGAACTTACATTATTATATGATGCAAAGTTATAATGAATTCACAATAAAGAACCAACGAACCTTCACGTATCTTTATTTCTCACTAGTGAGAAGCATCGTTGAATATGGCTCTGTTATCTGGTCTCCCTACTATGCAGTGCATAGTGACAGAATTGAAGGATTGCAGAAAAAGTTCCTAAACATACTTTGCTGGAGACTTCATTTGGGCCGAGAGGTTCGATCGTACGCTGGTAGACTTGAAAAATTTAATCTACCATCATTAGCTTCACGTCGTAAATCCAATGAATTAGTCTGTCTTTTCAAAATCATACACTCCTATGTTGATTGCCCATCGCTTCTTTCCCTTATATGTTTTAGAATTAAATTCAAAGCTCGTAATCCCTCGCCTAAAATATTTCTACTTCAAATTTATAAAAATAACACGTCCTACTACAACCCTATAACCCGAATGTGCCGATTGTATAATGATACCGTGACCGAGCATTCTTCTTTGGATATTTTTAACAGTAAATTGCCCTCTTTTAAAAACCAAATTCACAATATATTCTGTACTTAATTCACTAGAGTATAATGATAATTAATATAATATTATTCCTCTCTGTAAAACTAACTTACAAAATAAATCTGACTAACTTTGTATAAGATACCTAACTAATACCACTAACCATCAAACATTTACATACACTTTAATCATTTTGTGCACACATAGTTTAGAGTTATAGTCTAGATTCATGTATTCTTTTTTATCAAGATATTAGTTTTATTTCTGATTGTAACTTGTTTTGTGAGCCTTGAATAAATAAATAAATAAATAAATAAAATAGACTGTCTAAAAAAATAAAAATCATATAATATCAATGTGTAGAAAAGTAATAATAATTATGACCCAGAATAAAACAGTAAAAGAAACAAAAAGTTAGATCCGGTAACTGATTTTGGAAAAAATTGGTCAATCAGTAATATCTAGGTTTAGAAATTTTGGTGGCATACCGTGGTTCTAGAATCCATGGAGTCGCTATTTCCTAATTCTCATACTTATACATATAACCTCGATTTTGACCTTGCCACCGAAAGTCCTAACCCTAGTAATATCTGTGGGCCATTTAGCGTACCGCATTGTGTTTCGTCGGAGCCGTCGTCGCAGTCGCCGGCGCGCCCGTCGCACACCGCCGTGAGCGGCACGCAGCCGCCGCGCCAGCGCCGCGACGCGCACGCGAACTGCTCTTCCGAGCATGTCGCCGGAATGTCTGGATAAAGAAAATGATTTATACTAAATACTTAATTTTATGCCAATTTTGGTATGGTGAACGAGCATGAAGGGGCCGAGATTGTAAGCGGCAAAAACAATATCGTTTTCGACCCGTTATCGCATTGTCCACGTTTTGATAGCTCTTATTTACTTGATCGTAATGGCGACCGAGTTTAAAACAGTACCACAGCAGAGCAGATCAAAGACTAATTTATTTTTGCGGCCTAGAATAAAGAGCCAGGCCACTTTGCTCGGCTAGTAGTCGCAGTTCTACCTAACACTCGCTTCGCTCGTCGTCTTACCTAAAGGAGACCTCCTTTAAGGTAGAAAAGGTAGGTTATTGTAATAATATAACTAATTCCAGATTATCACCCAACGAACACACTAAAATAGTCTGGATCTACTTTTTCCGCAATTATGGCAAATGATTGTAAAGACATTTAGGGATTATGAACATGATAAAAAGTAAATATTATGGAAAGTGTTATTATGGTATCAAATATTAGGGAGGTTCAACATTATGTCACTTGAGCATGAAAAAATATGGTATATGATATTAGGGCAAGCGAAGACTACAGCCAGTGACCATTATGGCAAATTAAATTAGTACCAATGAATTTATGGAATATGGCGGGATACCGCGAAAACACCATTATTACTTAAAAATCAGCTCGTCTAGCATTAATAGCACTATACACTACAGATATAGCATCGTTATCACAATGGTAATGCTGATTGGTAAACAATTCGTAAGTCAAACATGAGCGTGTCAAAGTTCACTATGAACAAATTTTACTCACGAGTTTTTAGTAACTACATTTATAAAAACGAAACAAGATAGCATGGATAATTTTCTATTTATGGGGGTTTATACTTATGCAAATTTTCCGCGCTGTGTCCTTTATAGTTTATAGTAAATGAAACATTATGACATAAACAGACAGATGGACAAAGCGAAACAATAAAAATTCTTTGTTTGACTACAAACACCTAAAACAAATACAAAAACTTGTTCAACACGAGTCGTACACTGTTAATTTTATTATAGAATATAAGTCTGTTAATCAAACGCAATACGCATTTGTCATGCGATTTTTTTAACATGCCTTTTTAGTTTATCTGTCCTATTGCCAATATCTTTCTACTTATGGTGCATGCATAAGTTTCAACTCCAGATTTAAACGCATCAAACTGTGTGTTTTCTGTGGACGCGGTTACTCCCACTCACCTGTAGTTGAAGTCACCGTCCCGGGAGTCGGTTCTGAGTCAGTGCCTGAAATAGAGACTACTCGAATCAAATCTTACTAAAATATTTACTTTGTATAACAATCGGATTCGGGCAATTTTGGAACCATAAGAAAATCAAAAATGAAATTTAAGATTTTCATAAACTTTAATGCTTTAGTACAAAAGAAGGATAGGATAGGAGAGGATATAATGAATAATTTACTATCATACTATAACAATTAGTGGCATTAATAACAACGTATTAAGTAATGTGTTGTTATTTTCTCACCGCAGTTCCGTTCGTCCGACTGGTCGAAGCAGTCTCTGTGATCACCGTCGCACACCCAGCTCCTCGGGATGCAGCCGTTCGCCCGGCGAGGGGAGCGGCACGCGAACTCGTCCGCCGCGCATGTGTGCGCTGCTGCTGGGCAAGATGTAATGTCTTACGAAAGATCAGGAAATGTGAAATCGGATAAGCAAGACAATGTAATACTTAGTAGTTTACGTGCCAAGGTTGTCACCCTTGCACTGAACGGTATGCCTTTCCGTTCACGTCCACTGCACGCCGTACGAACAAAACTTTTATAATTTACCGTCAAATACTTTTATTGGAATCTTCGACAAAGTTCAGAAGTATCTACTCCAACCATATTCCTCGACCTATTTCAGACCATTAACCAACAATTTAAATTAGACTAATTTATGCCGCCTATCCTAACAGTAAATAAATCTTATTTAAGAAAAGAAAGAGTCCGTTGCCCTACAGTAACATACAGTGAATTCAGGCTAATTAAGAAAAGAAACCATATCCCAACTAAAAAAACCCATTTAAAACTTTATGTTAAAAACTCAACAAGCGTTTAAAACTGTACTTGGTACCTCGAGCGCTGACCGTGCAGTGCTACAATATCATTGTACGTAAACACTTCACACTCATACTGTCGATATGATCCTGACAGAAGCTTAGTGTGGGACAGCGACGGCACTGTACACCAACACGTTACTGAAGACGTTCAATTAAAAACTATTTCATATTTCAGTTAGGTTGAAAAATATGGGCAAATATTTGTCTGATGACTTGATGAGCATGAATATTTGTTTTTGAGTCTTGGATGGTTTCTTAGTATTTAAGTATTTATATGTTTATATAAGTATTTGTAACGTTGTCTATGGTACAAGCCTAGAGCTTATTGTTGATATATCATCGCACAGCCCAAACCGCTGGACCAGAGACTTAAAATGTTCCACATAGACACCTTATACAGTGTAGTAGTGTACACTAAGGAAGGATTTTTGGAATTTCCACCCCTAAGGGGGTAAAATAGGGGATAGAAATTTGTATGCAAGTCCGCCAGATTTGAAGTTAGAATATTTAAATTTTGTGTTTAGGTCGATGATTGAAAACAAAGTTGTACGTGTCTCGGCGTTTTTGATAATTTCATCCCCAAAGGTATGGAAAGAGGTAAAACTGGCTAATGGTATTTAAGTTACTGGTAATTATTTTAAGCTACCTACTGATTATAAATAAAAGGCACTCTAGCCCACGGAACAAGGGTTAAGCCATCTGGCTGCTTACCATCCGAGCAATACCCCGTGGCTCAAACACACAACACATATTAGCTTGAACGCCCGCTAGCCCGACGAATTTAATGTTTTTAATGTAAATAAACCAATCAAAGCGCTTTCCGAATTAAATTACATCGCACCTTCTGTTCGATTAATCAGCTTAAATTTTAAAACCTGTACCAAAGTGGACAACATTTGCATCTTTTTAAAAAAGTTATGAATTGAGTAAAGATTTTTCCGTAATTTTTACGCCAAGTGTCATCCATTTTTTTGGAGTAATCCCTTTCAACAGAAACGAAATTTCCAAAAAAAATTACTGTTTTTTGATTTAAGAACCCATTTTTTCTGAGGTATTTGGAATTTTTGCTAAGTGTACATTTTCAGTTCCCAGAATGAAATATTTTGTTCACAATGGACAGTCTTAGATCAAAAGTTATACAACTCGGATATATATATATACACATATATAGGTAAAGCAGTAAAGAATCTCACTGTTCGAGAAATAATACCTTCTCTCCAATTGAGCGTAAGGGTTGTTCTTGTTTTCTTATTAAATTTGATAAACGTGACAGGGCGATTGGGACAGAAAAATATAAACTAATTACTTGGGCTGTAAAAAAGATTACGATTATACCATACTTGCTTATATCATAGTTAAACTAATTGGAATTGATGTAGCATTTAAATTAATCTTGAAAAAATATCCTTATAAAAATAAAGAACAAACTGTGCGAAATGGGATTTGTTTAATTGTGCCCCACCCATGTGGCACCTTGATACACACGTTTAATTATGTAAAAAAGGTTTAAAAATGCGATAGTCCAACAAAATGTGGTTTCGGTTCTTTTAAGGAGGGTAAAGGCAACCTATTGTGTTTCAAAAAGGTTTTAAATATCTCTTTTTAGGGTTCCGTAGCCAAATGGCAAAAAACGGAACCCTTATAGATTCGTCATGTCTGTCCGTCCGTCTGTCCGTCCGTATGTCACAGCCACTTTATTCCGTAACTATAAGAGCTATACTATGGAAACTTTGTAAGTAGATGTATTCGGTGAACCGCATTAAGATTTTCATACAAAAATAGAAAAAAACAATAAATTTTTGGGGTTCCCCATACTTAGAACTGAAACTCTTTTTTTTTTCTTCAAACCCATACGTGTGGGGTATCTATGGATAGGTCTTCCAAAATGATATTGAGGTTTCTAATATATTTTTTTTCTAAACTGAATAGTTTCCGCGATAGACGCTTCCAAAGTGGAAAAATGTGTGTCCCCCCCCCCGTAACTTCTAAAATAAGGGAATGATAAATGTAAAAATAATATATGATGTACACTACCATGCAAACTTCCACCGAAAATTGGTTTGAACGAGATCTAATAATTAGTTTTTTAATACGTTATAAATCGTAAACCGCATTTTACCTTTCATTCAATCAACTCCAATATAATAAAGAATAAAGAAAAATATTTATTTAGATGTATAGTGGTACGGAACCCTACGTGCGCGAGTCCGACTCGCACTTGGCCGCTTTTTATATATATTATACTTATAGACATTATGACCGATTTCAATTACTTTTTTTGGATTTATTTCAATGAACTTTAACTAGTATGAGAATATAGGCTTAACAAACCCCAAAACCCGAAACTTAACACAACTCAGTCAAAAATTACTTAGTCAAACATTGATAGCACCAATGTGCCCCGTACTTTTGTGTATCGAAGTGCCACAACGGTGTGGTGGTTAACTTTTCTAAAGTACACAGGTTTTATTAATATTGAAATACTTTTGAATATGACCGTTGCATTGGGGCACTGACAAAGAAATTAAATAACTTAATATTGGAAATTCACATATACAATAAACAGATAAACGAATATTTTAAATTAATATTTTTAGTAAGCTACACTAAAACCGTTTTTTTTATTTACTTGTGAAAGCTAAAGAACAACCATGCGATGCATTTACAGCTGTCAAGCCCGGTTATGTATAGTCATGTTTTAGTAATATTTCGATATTACTACCATTTGTTTTTAACGGAATAGTTGTGGTGTATCATTGTGCTCCGTACATCAAACTGCCCCGCTTCCCCCTACTTCTGCAATGATTAATATTAATGTTGCAGTTTTTGAAGATTTAAGGTCCTATTTCAGTGCAAGCTTAGTGCCCATACCGCAGTTTTGTTCATCCGAGCCATCGAAGCAGTCGCCGCGGTCGCCGTCGCACACCCAGCTCCTCGGGATGCAGCCGTTCGACCGGCGAGGGGATCTGCACGCGAACTCGTCTGCCGCGCATGTGTGCGCTGCTTCTGGGCAAAATTGATGTTTTAAGAAAGATGTCCACCGCTGGATGTAAGCTCATTATACTCAACCAATAGATCAAAAGTATTTTTCATCACACTTGCTCGTAAATGGTGTTATTCCATGCCTGTATACAGAAGGACAATGGCCTAAATTGTTCCCGCGGGAATTATGGCGAGTTTGTCATCCCTAGGGAGTAATGACTTTCTTTTTAAAATTTGCAACTCTTTCGTACATAATTTCTGACTAAGGAGGTTTAATTTTCAGCCAAAAATTAAATCGACTTCTAATTTCATCTTTAAAAAATAGCTACAGACTAACTTACATTACACAAAACCTATACGCTTCATTAAACTTCATTATTTTTATACCTATTTCAAGTTTATATCAACATTTATCATTAATTTTAGTAATTATAAATTTTTATCAAATTGGCTAAATCTGGCTCGAATCCAGGTCGAAACTAAACGCAGTTATTATCTGTGGTAGAGGTCACAAAAAAAATATCGTTTCCATTTACGTTCCCGTTCGTCAAAAGTTATTTCTTTATGTTTTGCAGAGTTAAAGTGTTTTCTCTTTGTTTTTTTTCCTCGCAAATGTGATGAAAACCATTGTGTGTATCACAGGCAGTGTTCGGACACATAGCGACACCTGTGAGCAACCTACATGAAGCAGCCACACATCGTCACACTCTACGTCACACATTTGTTCCATACATACCCCTCTCCTAAAACTTTTGTACAAGAACGTTCGCTACAATATAAGCTGCACGCACGTTAAGCTCTTGGATTTTTATTTAACCATCCTTTCGCAATTGCCTAAAATTATTACGCAAATTAAGCGCCTGCTATCCAACATATTGATCCTTCTTCGCCGATCTACAAGAAACGGTACCTTTGGAATTTAAAAAAATACGCTTTGACTACACGTGTTGGTTGATGGGCGCGTTTGCTGTACTCTGAAGACACCCAAGGACACGCAAATTTGGGAGAGTTCGGATCTCGGACAAGAACTGGACGTCGGCACGAGAGTATACGCACAAATCTCGGTACGGACGGCCAGCCTTCCTACTCCAAAACCCTAGTCTTCTTTTGCTTACCATCGTGCTTAATATCATTTCAGTGAGCTCCGCAATCAGTTCTCGAGTGTGTTCCGTTCCCAGCCGCTACAGGGTTCACACGTGAGTACTCCACATTTCACTGACTACCAAAATGAGCTTAGAAAAACCACGCGATAAATCTCCTTACCGAACTATTTGTGATGACAATAATGAGCCGTTAATCCGCGACCTTGTTAAAAAGCGCGGAATCGTTAAGTCTAGGCTCACAAAGTTTATAACCTACCTAAATAATGTTAATGAGAATCCTAATTTAAGTGCTCAATGCCGCATAGACTTAAAATTACGCGTTCAGGGTGCCGCAAGCTTGTACACCGAATTTAACGATCTTCAAAGTAAAATTGAATCTAACGTGGTCGATTCTAACCTCGAAGATCAGCTGACGAATCGAGAGCAGTTTGAAGATGGTTACTACGGTGCACTTGCTTTGGCCGAGACTATGCTTAACAGTAATGCCACACCGGAGAGTTCCACGAGTTCACACAATACATTAAATTTAAAATCAATTAAATTACCAACTATACCTATGCCTACCTTTGACGGATCATACGATAACTGGCTCGAGTTCAGAGACACTTTTCTATCGCTAGTTCATGAATCTACAGACCTTTGTGACGTTCAAAAGTTTCACTACCTAAAGTCTTCGCTAAAAGGCAGTGCTATACTAGTGATAGACTCGCTCGAGCTCACGGCGACCAACTATGCAGTAGCTTGGGAGCTTCTTCTTAATCGCTACAACAATAGCCGCTTGCTAGTTCACAATCACGTCAAGGCATTATTTACATTAGAACCACTTAGCAAGGAATCGCATATGTTTATTAGAAAGTTAATCGATACTACACACAAAAATCTACGTGCTTTAAAGATATTAGGAGAACCTACGTCGTCTTGGGACACTTTAATTATTTTTATAATCGTATCGAAGCTTGATAAAACTACTGAACGCGAGTGGGAACAGTACAAAGGCAGTTTTACTTGTCACGATTCTCAAATCAGGCTTAAATTGGATGATTTAATGCAGTTCTTAAAGAACCGAGCGGACATGTTGGAGACATTACAGACGTCACACACTACGCGCGATAAACACGAAGTTAACAAAAAACAAAATACTTCTAACTTCAATCACAAAGTTCACTGTAACGTTTCCACTAATAAACCGCAAAAATCACACGCTGTACCTAAGTTTACGTGTTCGATGTGCAAAATGAATCATCCACTTTATTCCTGTGTTAAGTTTCTTGAGACTGATTACGATTCAAAATTAAAATTAGTTAAAGATAACAATCTGTGCGAGAATTGCTTGCGCGCGGGGCATAAGGTTGAGACATGCGTGTTCGGGCCGTGCCGGAGGTGCAATAAGAAGCATAATTCGCTAATTCATCCTCCGAGCGATGACTATTCCAGCTTTGCCCCCGCCGGACCTCCCGTCCCCGCAACGTCCTACACTGATATGTCGTTCAATGCCCATACACAGATTGCTATGCAATCCGCACACCGATATGCATCTAAACCGGTATTATTGTCCACCGCCCTTGTTGATGTGACGGACATAAATAATATTTGTCACACCGCTCGCGTATTACTCGACAATGGCAGTCAAAGATGTTTCATCACTAAATCATTAACGGAATTATTAGACACGCCATTGATACAGTCCACTCACGAAATTCGCGGAGTAGGTAACTCAGTTACGCAGTGCACGCAGACCTGCTATGTAACGATTAAGTCGCGCATTAATACCTACACCACCAATTTAAATTGTTTTGTACTACCGCAAATAACTTCTACTATGCCAGTTGTACATGAAAATCGCGCTAATTTCTGTATTCCAGATAATGTACAACTGGCCGATCCGCATTTTCTAGATTTCCAAAATATTGACATCTTAATAGGCGCCGATAAGTTTTGGGATCTACTTACGCAGGGTAAGATAAGGTTACGTAACGGACCTTACTTATTAAATACTAAATTAGGCTGGATAATTTCGGGTCCCGTTCATTTAAACGCACGCATTGACGGCCATATCCAGTGTAATTTAACGCATTCGATTGACACTTTGTTACGACAGTTTTGGGAGATTGAGGAGCTACCCGCGGCTCGGGACGTGTATACCGACGAGGAGAAGGCTTGCGAGGAGCACTTCCTTCGCACCACTACGCGCAATAGCGAAGGAAGGTTCTGTGTTAGTTTGCCATTTAAATACTCACCCGAACTGTTGGGAGCTACTTATTCTCAAGCGGAACGTCGTTTTCTGTCGCTTGAAAAACGATTAGAGCGATCAGAAAGTTATAAAAAAATGTATAGTAACTTCATCCATGAATATGAGGATTTAGGACACATGACCAAAGTTACATCCCACGGTTCACCACACTATTTCTTGCCACATCACGGTGTCTTCCGCGAACACAGCACCACCACTAAATTGCGTGTCGTTTATGACGCCAGTGCCGCTTCTACCTCGGGCAAGTCATTAAACGATCTCCAAATGGTTGGTCCAGCGATACAAGGCGACCTCATCTCCATTTTGCTTCGTTTTAGGCAGCACCAGTTCGTAGCCTGCGCCGACGTTGAGAAGATGTATCGACAGTGTTTAGTGACAGACCAGCAACGTGACCTTCAGTTGATTCTCTGGCGCGATAGTCCTGCGCTGCCTCTCAGCGTGTACCGGCTAAACACTGTCACATACGGAACCGCGTCCGCCCCGTTTTTAAGCGTACGTTGCCTAAAACAATTAGCCGCTGAGTGTACTAATCCCGATGTCCAACGAATCATTACGGAAGATTTTTATGTCGATGATATGATCACCGGGTCAGACGATAGGCAAAATCTATTACGCGTTTGCAAGGAGACCGCGCAAACACTGCAGTTAGGTTGTTTTCCGCTAAGAAAGTGGATATTCAACTTTAATGAGTCATCAATCGGTTCGAACCCGGGCGACTCACTTGACGCACAAAAACAGCTGACGCTCGATAGCAACTGCAGCTCTAAAACGTTAGGAATAGGATGGAACAATGTTGATGATATGTTTTACTTTAATTCTCAATTTGATTTCGTTAACAATGACAAGGTCACTAAACGCACTATTTTGTCCCATGTGTCGCAAATATTCGACCCTTTAGGTTTACTGAGTCCTACGATAATGCTGGCTAAGGTCTTATTACAACGTTTGTGGTTAATAAAATTGAACTGGGATGATGAAGTACCCAGTGACGTCACGCGCTCTTGGAACCAGTTTGCTAAGTCGTTATCAGCTGTTTTAAACACCATTCGTGTATCGCGTTACGTAATGGGCAGTAGCAGCAACTATACTCGCATAGAATTACATATATTTGTGGATGCTTCTCAGGAGGCTTATGGGACTTGCATCTATATTCGCACGGTAAATGATGACCTCGAAATATCAGTACGCCTGTTATGTTCTAAAGGGAAAGTTGCGCCTTTAAAACCCTTAAGCATTCCACGTTTGGAATTGATGGGAGCACTTTTAGGGGCTAGGTTGTACGACAAGGTTGTCAAAAGTTTGCACTGTCAGTTTAACGACATTTTATTTTGGACGGACTCGACGATCGTTTTGGGATGGTTACGCATGCCTCCCAATATGCTTAAAACTTTCGTGCAAAATCGTGTTGCCGAGATACACGAATTAACTAAGGACCTTCCATGGCGACATGTTAGCGGGAAACAAAACCCAGCTGACTTAGTATCGCGCGGTGTTGACCTGGAGCATTTGGTTGATTCGGGTATCTGGTGGACCGGGCCAAGTTTCTTGCACGATAGTCAATTTGATTGCGCATCTTTATTATTGATTCCTAATTCTAATGACGTGCATGTTTTGCCAGAGGTAAAATCAAATGTAAATTTTGCGCTAACTTCGGTGGCTGACGAAACGTGGTTCCCATTCAAAAGGTTCTCTCAGTTTTCTCGCATGATACATGCCGCTGCATACATATTACGATTTATTTTCAATTCACGCAATAAAAATAATAAACGTAAGGGCAGTATCAGCGTTGAAGAACTTGGAGAATCATTGACGTTATTGGCCAGACTGTCGCAACTGGATTCCTTTCCAGATGTGTACAAGTTATTGGCTAATAAGCAATCATTGAAATCTAAACACAATTTAAGTAAATTAAGTTTGTTTATGGGCGAAGATAAAGTTATACGTGTCGGTGGTCGCATTAAAAATTCTCCACACTTTTCTTTCGAGAAAAAACACCCAATGCTGATCGCCAGCAAACATTATTTTTCAATATTATTATTTCGCAGCGAGCACAATAAACTTCTTCATGCTCCGCCTCAAGCACTATTGTTTAACTTACACGACAGGTGGTGGTCTATCGGGGGTAGAAACCTTGCACGTAAAGTGGTTCATGATTGTGTTATTTGCAAACGATTAAGAGGAAAAACCCTTACGCCTCTGATGGGCAACCTCCCCGCAGCGAGAATAACTCCTACCTACCCTTTTCTCAAATGTGGAGTAGATTACGCTGGACCAGTTTTTATACTGAACCGCAAAGGCAGAGGCGCGCAAACGGTTAAAGCCTATATTTGTTTGTTCGTCTGCTTTGTGACTCGAGCTATTCACCTGGAGCTTGTGAGTGACCTCACAGCTAACGCATATCTCCTAGCTCTTAAACGGTTTATATCGCGCCGCGGCAAGCCTTCGGATATTTTCTCCGACAATGGTAGAAATTTTGTGGGTCTAATGAACGATTTCCGCAACTTTCTATCCAGATGCAGTTCGGACATTGTTGATTACGCAACCAGTCAACAAATTAAATTTAGGTTTATTGTACCTTACGCTGCTCATTTTGGTGGTCTATGGGAGGCTGGGGTGAAATCATGCAAGCACCACCTACGTCGCGTGGTAGGAAACGCTCACCTCACTTTCGAGGAATTCAGTACGGTGCTAACGCAAATTGAGGCTGTCCTAAATTCACGTCCCTTGTCCCCCATGTCTTCGGATCCGCAGGATTATGCTCCGCTGAGCCCTGCACACTTCTTGGTTGGCCGATCCTTAACGTCACCCGCTAGCGAAGACCTCCGAGATGTCAACTCGCATCGACTCGACCGGTACCAGATGGTGGAGAAGATACGGCAACATTTTTGGGAGCGTTGGGCGAAGGAGTACGTCTCCGAACTACAGGAGCGATCCAAATGGAGGACGAGTACCGAAGACCTGCAACCTAACTCACTCGTCGTCATAAAGGACGACAATCTCCCCCCTTTAAAGTGGCACCTGGGGCGAGTCATCAAAAGTATTCCCGGCAAGGACGGCGTATCAAGGGTCGCAGAAATTAAAACCGCAACTGGCATCGTGAGGCGCGCATACACCAAAATCTGTCCGTTGATTTCCCAGACTAACAACGCGACTCAATAGTTTTGAAAGTCAGTGCTTTCAAGGCCGGGGGCATGTTCGGACACATAGCGACACCTGTGAGCAACCTACATGAAGCAGCCACACATCGTCACACTCTACGTCACACATTTGTTCCATACATACCCCTCTCCTAAAACTTTTGTACAAGAACGTTCGCTACAATATAAGCTGCACGCACGTTAAGCTCTTGGATTTTTATTTAACCATCCTTTCGCAATTGCCTAAAATTATTACGCAAATTAAGCGCCTGCTATCCAACAGGCAGTAAGGGGATTACTAACTCGAGTCATTAAAAGCCCTCCGCCTTCGGCGTCGGGCTTCTAACACTCTCGTTAGTAATTCCCTTCATACTACCCTTGATGCACAATGTACTATTATCTACACACATATGCAATAGATTTCTATTTTATTATATTCTATATCATAAACCCTCTATAATGCGTTCAGCGCAAATTACAACTAGCCTATATAGGCAGACTCTAGTTTGTCTGTGAATTAAAAAAAACTACAGTTGCGTGACATCATGACGTCGTGCGTGAGAAAAGTTTTCATTTACCGCCATTTTTGACGTTCTGTTTGTCTTGTCGCAAAAAATAGTTTGTTTTGTTTATAAAGTAACTAGCGATCAAGATAGTGATTGAGATATTTCGGAGACGACGGAAAGCAACGAATGTTATAAAAGGCCTTGTTACCAGTTACAAAAAAAATAGGTATGTATGTGTGTAGATAAACAGTGACAAGGTTCTAAGTATGCTCAACATTTTAATTGGGTGACTGTAAAAAAATTAGGCAATAAAACACTCGTGTGATGTTATAGTGAAACTCGCCTATTGGCTCGCTTCATAAACACACACTCGTATCTTAATGCCGTTTATTATGTAACAGTCACATTAAATTTACCATGTATACATAGTTATAATATAATTATATAATATATATTATAGAGATTCTAATAACACTTACAACTTTTTAAATTTAAAATTAATAACAAAGATATAAACAATTAATGTCATGCATAAATAATAGAGATATAAACTGTACATGATATTCAAATAAATAATAATAAAAAAAATATGAACAAGATCACAATGAAAACCTAATACCTACTGATCACGACTTATAACTAATTCTCGGTATAACTAAATGCATGCTCTGGTAAAGTTGTTGACATACTTCTGCAATTCAATGTTTTACATAACTGTTGGCCAAAATTGCAATTTTTAAAAGATTTAAAAACGTTCATCGTCACATGCATAGTGCTCTTACCGCAGTTTTGTTCGTCCGAGTCGTCGACGCAGTCTCTGTGGTCGCCGTCGCACACCCAGCTCCTCGGGATGCAGCCGTTGTCGCGGCGGTTGGACCGGCACGCGAACTCGTCCGCCGCGCAGCGGTGCTGATCTGCTTGACAAGATAAAATGTCTGACGAAAGAGGTTCACTGCTGCGTGTAAGCTCATCATCCGTATCAAAAGTTGTTTAAAAACACTTGAAAACTGATAAATGGAACTGATAAATGGTTTTAATGATACTGCTACACCTTTTCCTCTTTTGGTTCAAAATAACTGTAATTAGTGATTTTTTAAATTTAAATCTCCTCCTAAGTACGTATAGCATTTTACTGAATTACTGAAATTTACTGAATTTAATTAATAAATCAACGTAAATCCATACTTTCAAGGCTATAAATTCATTTAACCTTTTTCATTGAACAAATATATACTTTTTTTTAAAAGAAGCATCAAAGTTGGTAATACACACACTCACACACACACTTCCTTGACTGTACCAGTCATTATATCCGATTTCAATTAAGTTAGTTTCTTCTCAGCAGTGGTCTCTTCCGAAGCGCTGGTAGATTTTTGACGTGTAAAAGTGCCCGTGCGGCCTATTTACTGAATAAACATCTTTTACTTTTTATCTTTATCTTTTATATAAACCCTTCCTGTTTCCAGGAATTCTGACCATTAAATTCAACTTTTAAGGTAGCTAAAATAATATTATTTGGATTGAAATTCATATTTCGACGTTTCGGCTGTTTCAGGTTTTATGATTGCAAGCAAGAGATTTGCCTTTGAAGACTGAGTTGTTGTGCCATTGAATTGTGCAATGTATATAAGAAAGCTACGATTTAAAAGTTCGTCCAAACAGTGTATAGAAATTGTGGTTTGCTGTTCATAAGTTCATTCTCACCGTTTGAAGCCTCTGTTGAGCTGCTTGTGGAGCCTGTGCCTGAAAAAGAGATAATGAGTCAAATTAAAATAACAATGACAATTACATGGAAACGCATTGTCCTTAACTACGAGTTTGATCACATAACTTATGCGGCGTTTACACTGAGTCGTTCGCCGAATGCGCTCAACGCATTTGGTTCAAATCTGAACTTTAAATGAAAGCAATTTGATCCAAATGCGGTGACCGCATTCAGCGAACGACTCAGTGTAAACGCCGCGCAAGGGTTTTCATTACCCTCGATATAAATTAAAGTCCCGATTTTTACCGTCCATATGTTTTTTTAAATATATAAAATTAAGAAAATACGAGAAGAAAATTAGAGAACAGTACTGAACACTACTAATACCCTATTTTAAGGTTTAAAATAAAATTAATGATTTATCAACACCTCTGCCATTTAAGATCTGAAATACTACTAATTTTTATTAAGCTAATTGTGTTATTTTAAGGTTGGTACAAGCCTAGTGCTCTTACCGCACTGGCGCTCGTCCGAGCCGTCAACGCAGTCTCCGTGGTCGCCGTCGCACACCCAGGTCTTCGGTATACAGCCGCTCGACCGGCGATTGGACGTACACGCGAACTCGTTCGACTCGCAGCCCCGCTGTCCTGATGGGCAGAAAATAAGCTAAGTGTTTACTTGGTATTGGGTGCGTTACGTATTCGTGTGTATGTTTGCACCGAGTGGCCCCTTTCATAATTTAGCATTGCATAACACGGCGCCCCACATTTCTACCGCCAAGCGTAACAAGGAATCCTAAATGCTTTCATAATTTGCCATTCAATCTCTTTGTTGGTCACTTTTGCAGATCGCAGATGTCATAATATACTCGTAAAGAAACAGCGGATACTCGAAATATCCTTAACTGAACTAAAAAATCAAAATTCAGACCAATTATTGGCGATAATCATGACAATAAACAAAACGTTCATCAGATAAAGAAAGTCATCTAGCGCGTAACACGTTAACGACGCGGCGCCGTGGTGATGTGACCAGGCCATAAGTCGTATCATGGCTATATTTACCACCTGTTAATTTTTGCCGATATCATTATTTGCTTCTATCTCGTATTTACGTCATTTTAGCCTTTAGAAGAAAATATAGATAGGTACTGTAACAATGCAGTTGTTACGCTCCTTACCTGTGTGCATTTTATAGACAAAACTAGCCTTAATATCACTTTATTTTCACTTAAAATCACTTTCACATCTTGTATTTGTTTATCAACATCTGTAACTGTCAAACAGACAGCACGTCACCATAGATAAGCGATGATGTGACACTCCTATATTGACATTGTCAAATGTTAGCGACGCTTAGCCAACAGATGGCGGCACGAGCTATTCTCTATTACCTCTTGTAATTTTCAATTCTTTATTAAGTAATTATTAAATTAAAAGTCAATGTAAATGTAAATAATCTTTTAAAATCAAGTATAATAATAATTAAATCAATTAAATATTGATCATCGTTCTTTTTACTTTATTAACATTCAGCGCATGAGAAAATAATTGAGGGTAAGCTGGTGTCTTTCTACATGACCAGTTATTTTCCACTCATGACGCGCAGTAGTTTGCTAGGATTCCTTTGTTCGCCCTGCTAACATTCAAAATTAACCGAAAAGGGCGAAAGGTTATAAATAGGCCACGCTCACTTCATTCGGCCTCTTTGCTGCTCAACCTTAACGTGAAACAGTTAGTTATACACGTCATACTTTAACTATCTTTTAGAATCGGTGCAATTCCCCAAATCGGGTAAGTTAGTGCAACGAACCTATTTATCTATTTTATTTGCTATCTTGCTGTGTACCTACTGTATTTGTGTTTTACCTTTTTATAACGTGTTCTTCTAGATTCTTCCAAATTGTTCTTCCAACCTTTTTGTCCTAAATATCTGACCGTTACTTCATAACGGTCATTAGTAATTATTAAATTGTTCTTTTGGCTTCGCTTCATTTTGTAATTGTAACTCCGTTCCGATAGTTCTTGCCACCGCCAATAATTAAAAAACTACGCACTATTCCCTCGGGGCTTCACCCCTCAACGGCGGCTGGCACGGACTATCCCAATGCTGGACACCAGGCTCACACAGCCAATGCTTGGGTTTTCCAGGGACCACCGCTAGGAGTACGAGCTACGCTAACTGCAACGCTAGGGGTACAGCTCCGCTAGGAGTCACCTTTCAGAGTCGGGTTCTACGCCCTGTCTACCTACGACACACTACTTGGCCGGAGCGGCCTCTACTCTGGTGGTCAGGATCGTCGTGTGGGTTCCGGTGCTACACACCGGGTGCTACCCCCGACGCCAGGGTCCAGTCACCGCGCACCGTCGGGCTGCCGACGGTTTCCTCACTGCCGCTCCACGTCACCAAACTGCGAGGGAAGTGCTAGCTCGCTTCGCAGAACCAGACCACCCCTACGAACCTACCCTACCTCTTCTGTTCACACTACCGGCGTACTTTTAAAAATAAACCTTTTAAACCACTTAGTGTTTTTACTTGCCACCCGGTAGGACGTGACAGTGGCGCCCTTTACGTGGTCTAAGTCTGGTTCTGTGTAGTGTTTAATTGTTGGTGTGTGTGTTTTTATTGTGTTTTTTTTTTTAGTATTTTTGTATTTCGTGTTTTGTTTTGCAATTCGCAGCAAGCTCTTATTACCCGTGTGGTGTCCGGGTCTAGAGTAGTGCCACCCTCTTTCTATCCGAGGTGTCGTAAAAGGCGACTAAGGAATTTTCGGGGCCGTTTCTTCTAAACGGTCCACGCTAAGCTCACATCATTACACCCGGTGTGAGCTGACGCGCCGCCTTCTGCGGAACCTTTTCTTTGGGTGTCGCCTTCCGCGCACTACTACCTACCTACCTAACGTTTTTTTTTGCCCTTCTGGTTTTTTTTTCATTACATTACTTGCTGCGGGTTACAATTATTTTTATTCATCTGCTTATTCTTCATACTTTGTAACGGAACGGAGAGTAGTTATTCTAGTCGGTTCGTTGCACTATCTTCCTACAAATTTTTTGGTTTTTTTACTATCTACCTACATTTTTTTTTTATTTTTATTTTTTTTTGACTATCTACCCAAATTTATCCGTACAGTAAAATCATGTCTGAGGTTAAATTTCTCTCTTTACAAAAGGATGAGCTCACCTATGAGGTGATCATCCGCGGTTCTACACCGGCTGATTTTAATGTAGGTGATGTAGTCTGGAAGAGAACCTATTTCTTGAGTGACAAGTCACAACATTTTAGTAAAAAACTAGCACCAAAATTTGTAAAATGCCGTGTGATTTCTAAAAAGTCACCGTTAGTCTATGTATTGCAGGATATGTCCGGCAAGGATTTAGGCACGTGGCATATCAAGGACCTAAAACTTGTAAATTCTAAATAATCTATTTCTACAATACTATTACTACATTCTAAAATGATTTCTGTGCTGGCAGAATTATTTGTGACTTGTGGATTCTTTGTTTTTTTTTAACATAATTGTCTTTTTGTTTTTTTTTTAATTTGCATTACACCACCTAGTTGTTAAACTTTAAAATCTCTTTACTAGTCGAACTACAAAGCCTTTCACTCAAGCGGTTGGTAACTTGGAAAATAAGCCCTACCTTGACCACTACTTAAGATTGCAGCTATGCTTTCTTCATCTAACATACGTGCCCCGAGCGGATAGTGACTCGTTAAATAAGCCCTTGCCCTGCATGTATCGTTAGGTGATCTATATATAGGACGGGTGGTGATCCTATGACGATGTTTAGAGGAAGGTTTAACAGTTTTTCATCCAGTTCCATCTAGCCATTTTATTTTGCGTCAGGGTCAACTAAATTGCCTAAATAGTTTACTCACTTTGAAAGGATATTCTGCTAGTTATTTGTATGTGTGATGAATGAAAGAAGTTTGAATGTGTAGACGTAAAAGTTTTTCTTAGGCGGATTTTTATCTTAGGATCAAAATCCTTACTGGAGAAGGGGGGGTACTGTAACAATGCAGTTGTTACGCTCCTTACCTGTGTGCATTTTATAGACAAAACTAGCCTTAATATCACTTTATTTTCACTTAAAATCACTTTCACATCTTGTATTTGTTTATCAACATCTGTAACTGTCAAACAGACAGCACGTCACCATAGATAAGCGATGATGTGACACTCCTATATTGACATTGTCAAATGTTAGCGACGCTTAGCCAACAGATGGCGGCACGAGCTATTCTCTATTACCTCTTGTAATTTTCAATTCTTTATTAAGTAATTATTAAATTAAAAGTCAATGTAAATGTAAATAATCTTTTAAAATCAAGTATAATAATAATTAAATCAATTAAATATTGATCATCGTTCTTTTTACTTTATTAACATTCAGCGCATGAGAAAATAATTGAGGGTAAGCTGGTGTCTTTCTACATGACCAGTTATTTTCCACTCATGACGCGCAGTAGTTTGCTAGGATTCCTTTGTTCGCCCTGCTAACATTCAAAATTAACCGAAAAGGGCGAAAGGTTATAAATACTTCATAACGGTCATTAGTAATTATTAAATTGTTCTTTTGGCTTCGCTTCATTTTGTAATTGTAACTCCGTTCCGATAGTTCTTGCCACCGCCAATAATTAAAAAACTACGCACTATTCCCTCGGGGCTTCACCCCTCAACGGCGGCTGGCACGGACTATCCCAATGCTGGACACCAGGCTCACACAGCCAATGCTTGGGTTTTCCAGGGACCACCGCTAGGAGTACGAGCTACGCTAACTGCAACGCTAGGGGTACAGCTCCGCTAGGAGTCACCTTTCAGAGTCGGGTTCTACGCCCTGTCTACCTACGACACACTACTTGGCCGGAGCGGCCTCTACTCTGGTGGTCAGGATCGTCGTGTGGGTTCCGGTGCTACACACCGGGTGCTACCCCCGACGCCAGGGTCCAGTCACCGCGCACCGTCGGGCTGCCGACGGTTTCCTCACTGCCGCTCCACGTCACCAAACTGCGAGGGAAGTGCTAGCTCGCTTCGCAGAACCAGACCACCCCTACGAACCTACCCTACCTCTTCTGTTCACACTACCGGCGTACTTTTAAAAATAAACCTTTTAAACCACTTAGTGTTTTTACTTGCCACCCGGTAGGACGTGACAGTACTGACTGGGTTTGTTGTTCGATAGCCCACAAGATTTCTATTAACACGTGGGTATTTGACACCTTCGGATGCCCCACACTTTGGCTGTTCACGCATGCCCGGCCTAACGCATTCGCAATCGACTTCAAATTGGAACTATCGTTTCATTAGGGAAGGAGACTCGCCTTCGGACTGTCAAAATGAAAGCCTGCTGATTGACGACTGACGCAAGCTTGGCTTATCATTTTCGGTGCAGTTCGAGTGTGTATATGAATCAGACAAATTCTTACGGCAATTTTGTTCGTCCGTGCCGCTGCTGTCGTGGCAGTCGTTGGTGCCGTCGCACTTCCAACTCATGGGTATGCACCTCCCATTATCGCACGCAAAATGGTCTGCCGGACAAGACCGTGGTGATCCTGAAAAAGAAAACAAATATGTATGGATTGAAAACGCAACCCTTTTCAATACAAATAAAACAAACAACTTACCCCTTATTCATAAACGCAAAATGAACTTATTGTAGCAAAAGTATGCTTTGTCGCTTTCTGTCAAATTCAGATATAATATTATATGTTATTTCAAGTACACTTTAGTTATTATTGCGCGTTTATGAATAAGAGGGTTCCCTTCATTTTATTTTTAAACGATTCTCAACGCTTCAAATGTATACAAGTTAGACTTAAAAAAAATGTGTGTAAAAAGGCGAAATTTGGACTTGGTCATTAAGATAATGTTTTATTCGTCTTGTTGTGGTTTAACGGAAACACTGTGACAGAATTCCAATTGGGGCCGTTTCCAGCCGAGAACAATTTTTAGATGACCACTATGTGATGGCATTCTATGAAATACAATATCTGCTTATGAAAAAGAATACTGGGTTAAAGAAACACCACGACTTTTAGTACTAAGTGAATGTTTGTTTTTTTCAAATTATTTGTTTGTTAATTTTGGTATTGTGTGGGTGTGGTAAATGCGGTATTTTTTTATTTTTTTTTTGATTGTTTTTGTGTCCCTTGTTCTATTCTGGGCAAGACTTCCCCTAAGAGATATTAATAATTAAAAAAACCGGTCAAGTGCGAGTCGGAGTCGCTCACCGAGGGTTCCGTATTTAAGATACCATGGTTGAAAAACGCAAAGAAAATACTCATTTTGTTATGAACTTTACTACCTATGCAATAGAGTCCATTTTAACTAGCCTTAATATTAGGTCAGAATTTTAAAGTTTCTTGATAATTTTCCAAAACTGTAAAGTTTGAAAACTTCATTTTAATTTTTCGCGTAAACTGAAAGTTCTTATCTTTAAATCAGGAATTTTTCAGATTTTTTTTGGTCGATTAACTTCGGAGATAAGGGGGGGAAATGTATTTTTTTATTTTTTGGCTATAAATAAAAAGTACCTACGTCACGGAAAATAATATTAAAAAAAGATTAACCCTTTCACATGACACGTTTGCTATTATCAAATTGCTTTTTTTACTAAAATCATATGCGGGTAATCATTATTTCAAGTTGATAGCTTTTATAGTTTCTGAGAAATCTACTGTGGCATACGGACAGACAGACAGACAGACACCGAAGTCTCACCATAAGGATTTTACCACTTTGGTACGGAACCCTAAAACTATAATAGTATATTAAACACTAAAATCAAAATGATCAATAATCAAATGAGACGCTTACTAAGATGAAAGACAGATAAATACATACTTAATTGTACAAATCGGTTTAAAAATAGATTATGAAACATCTTCTTTTGGTTATCTGTGAAATCGTAATAAATTTTAATCAAATTGGGATCAGTGGGCAGATCGTCATAGTCTTAACCAACTTGCATTACTCGACGGACGTACTTATTATTTATTATTTAGGTATTAACCGGCGAGTTTAGGTTACCACTTCAATCGACCGATCGATCATTCGACTAAAAACGGTTTAAGAGAATAACATCTTGATTTTGTTTGGTCCCCTTTTTGATACCTAAGCAAAGTAAGTAGGTACCTAAGAATTGGTACTTAGGTAGGCAGTAAGTACACTTACCGCAGATTTGTTCGTCCGAGCCGTCGTAGCAGTCATTGGTGTCGCCGTCGCACACCCAGCGCTGCGGGATGCAGCCGTTCGACCGGCGAGGGGAGCGGCACGCGAACTCGTCCGCCGCGCATGTGTGCGCTGCTGCTGGGCAACATATAATGTCTTACGAAAGATATCCACTGCTGAGTGTAACTTCTTATTCTCAGCCTGACCAAAAATATGAACTATAGGCGCAGTATTTCAGTTTATGACAATTTAGTACCTAAGATTTCAAATTAAACATTGGTTACTTTAGTTTCTCTTCTTGCAAACATAACATTTGAAAGTCCTAAAGTGTGTACCATATTTTACTCGTTAGTCATAACATATCCAACCCTAATCTAACCAATTGAGGGGTCTCTACTGCTACTTTTAGCCCTGGGGGCAACGAAGTAACAATCGAACCTACTTTTGTAAACGCAGCGCAATAGGTTATAACTGCGAGAAATATTTTAGTACATAATAATGTTACATGATTTCTTTTATTTATACAAAGACCGTAAGCGTGTCATATTATGTGACCAGATGGAAAGAGACCCGACGGACGCACTTTAATACCGTGGCATCTTGGTCATCCCTTGGCCAGGGACGTCACTTGTGTTGATACGCTAGCACCGTCTCACGTCCAAGGTTCTTCTCGCAAGCCAGGGACCGCCGCAGACCTCGCCCAAACCATCAAGTGCCGCAAATATGCTTTTTTAAAGCCAAATTACGAATTTGCTGCACTTGCTATGGAAACGTTTGGTCCGTGGTCATCTGACACAAAAAAAAATATTAAAGAAGTGTCAGACAAATTAATAGGTGTCTCTGGCGACCACAGGCAAGGCTCCTTTTTTGCCCAAAGACTGAGCATCGCAGTCGCAGTGCAACGGGGTAACGCTGCGAGTGTCCTCGGCACGATGCCGCAAGTGGGGGTAATGAAGGGATTTATATTATAGGTTAGTTGTGTTATATTTTATTATTATTGAACTTGTTTTTTTATTTAAAAGTATTTATTGAATAAAGAATTATTATCACAATCTTTGGGGATTGAACTTTAAGATCTGAAATTCTACTACTTTTTATTAATCTAATTGTGTTATTTTAAGCCTAGTGCTCTAACCGCACTGGCGCTCGTCCGAGCCGTCAACGCAGGTTCCGTGGTCGCCGTCGCACGAGACCACATCAAAATCAGTTCAAGAGCGAAAACTATGCGTAAACAATAAAAAAAAAGATTCCACCGAATTAAGAATCTTTTTTTACTAAATGAGTCAATGCATCCTTACCACAATTGAGTTCATCTGTCCCGTGGTCGCGGCAGTCGTTCGCGCCATCGCACACCCAGTGGTTGGGAATGCAGCGCCCGGACTCGCACGCAAAGTAGTTCTCCGGGCAGATTCGCAAAGATCCTTAACACGAAAAGTACCAGTAAGTTTTGAAAAAAAACTAGCGGCAATATTCAGCATAAGTAGTTGCCTATCTACTTATATCAACCAAAGTTGATAGTAAGTAACAACAATAAGTTGTCTATTGATTCAAGTAACATCTTAGTGGATGTATCTTGTTAGCATCATATATAATCAAGACCCTTATGCAAACAATCACAATATGTTTAGAAGCAACCTTTTTTTCTCAGTTATATGTTGTTTTTGCTTCAAAGCTGAAAATCACAGCGATCGGTTACAAGCGTAGCGTGTTGTTTCAGCGATTGTGTTAAAAGGAATTTACGTACAAATGAGTGCGTAAATGTGTTAAGATTTAACTTAAAGGTATTCATTTTTTGGCAACTAAGAGAAAATCTCTCTTTGAGTGTACGAACAGAGAATCAGACTAGCGGGATGCTGAAGCTGAAATTAATAAAGAAATGTAAGAAGAAAATTAAGGTTTCCATTTACATAAGACCTTTGAAGTAGTTGCTTCCGCAATAACAATACGTACAAATTGTAAAACAAAGTGATTGTGTTGCTCGTGCTGATACTGAGAGTGAAAGAATACGAGTACTTTGTGTTAGAAGTCTGAAAACTATAATTTCCTATATTTACAAAGATAGGTCTTTAAAAGTGTCCTACCGAGACTATCTAAACAGATTATTACATCATGGGCCATAGCCAAGGTGCAAACTCAAAACGACAGTCTCGTGCGTCACGATAATCCACCTGGTCAACGGTCATCCCATACATTTTGAGCGATCGATGGAAAAGAAAAACGTAAGTAGGGTTAGTATTTTGGCAAGGACCCCCGAGGCTACACAAGATGCATAACGCTAACGTTAACAATATTCGAAAACTGTCCTTGTATGAAATTGACATCTAACTTTACGTTACTCAATCACGCCGGAACCGCTGAACGGGTCTGCATGAAATTTGGCCCAGTAATATGATTATAATGGGAAAGGTAAGCGCCAGCTCTAGGGTCTCCGGAGGTGTCGATGAGCCGGGATGACAGGGCCTTAATAAAACTTTTCATGTCAGCTGACCAAGGTCCCATTGTTTCCACCGCAAGCGCCACAAATTCGTAATTATTTAATAATGATGAATATTTGCGGCGCTTGTTGGTTTGGGCCTGTTCAGCTGCTGCACAGATAATAATGATTATAATCTGGAATCGCACGTAGGCTACTTTTATCTCGGAAAAATGTCCTGTTTCCGAGGAGAGAGCGATAAGCGGTCGGAGTCCCAAGCAACAGCTCGTCTTATGTATTTTCGATAACGATAATGTGTTCGCAGCGCCCGTTGTCTAGGGCCACAGCACAGATCTTTGTGTGTTGTTTACATATACTTTATGACGACGTTTGAGTGATGTTATTGTACGTGCATCGCGTTGTTCTTACCACATTCGCTTTCGTCCAAAGCGTCGACGCAATCGTTATCTCCGTCACACACCCACCGAAGGGGTAAGCAGCTGCCGCCGCCGTTCCTTCGTCGGCATGGAAATTCCTCATCCGAGCAGGTTGCACTTACTGTGGGACAATACCATGCATTAATTATTAGAGCTTTATTGTTATAATTACCTTGCGCTGGTATTAAACTTGCCATTGGGTTTACTGATGTGTTACAAGATTGGAACCGAAATAACATTAATACTAACAAATCAAGTTCAGGAATGACAGACATAGAAACGAAGCTGGTGCTATTAAAATTTAAAATATGTTTTTTTAATTTTGTATTGGACTAGTAGCCCGTCAGTAGCTCTGCACACTTCGTTGTTCAGTCGACTACCAAGATATATATCGACTTCTTCACTTTATTGCATTGTAATACGGCTCAACAGTGAGTACATCACTTTGTAGTCCAGTTCATAATATTTTTAAATCGTTACCCTTAACGATATTCTTAATAGGTAAAAACTCCATTAAAATGTATTTTTGGACCATTTAAGATCAAACAAATCGATATCTTGTATATAGATTCGTTTTGAAGTCAAGATAACGGTTGTCCCAGAAGTAGGTATTTAAAAAAAATATCAATTAAAATGTAAGACACGCATGTAAGTTAAACAAATGAAGGGCGGATCGAGAATTCGGTCCAGTGTGCTCGGAACGGAATGACCTCTGCCCCATCCGCCCCTGGTAGGCATCATCGGTAGCCCTACCTGATATAGGTACCTGATATATTGCGAGCAGCTTACAGTTGCTGTGGGCAATAGGACGAAAATAAACTCATATTACTGTATAAAATCCACCCGATATTTTTTATTCAGGTACATTGACGATGTTATCAAACCAAAATCGGTCAGAAAGAAAAAAGCCAAGCTGAATTTGAGCAGACCACAAAATTACCTATGTACGTAGTAGGTTAGTGAATACTATAAATATTATTATTTTGGTATCGACCAAATAAGGTCGCATGCTGGTACTGCGGGTACTTGATGATATACATCGACTTCCAAACGTGACCCTAAAATCGGACGGACAGACTAATTAAAATACGGAATCACAGTGCCGCAGACCACGTTTCTCTAGCTACTTAACAAGCTTAAATCTATGAACAAAGTGCAATTCTTTCAGAATATTTATTTTGGATGATAAATAAATAATAAATAATAAACATCAATAGACAATCCTACACACGTTGAGCTATTACAAAACAAAGCTCGAGGCTTGTATTATGGGTACTTGACAACGATAAACGTACTTATAAAGAGAAATGCATACTTAAATACAAATAACACTTCCAAGACTCAGAATTCAGAAACAAAGTAACTCGCGCTCATGATACCATGTAACGGAATGTCTAACTATGTATATTGTTTAAAAAGTAAAAGGGGATGATGTAACGGAACGCAGCCTTAAGCTGGCAATCCTAGCCTTGGCTATCGCCAACCCAGACATTATTCACTTGTTCCAATTTTAAGCAAAATGGTATAGGTATTTGACATTTTTTATGTATTTATTGACACTAATAAATGATACAGGGACCAAAACTAAATTAAAAGTATATAAATTAAGATACATAAAAAAACTAAAATGAAAGTAGCTGATTTTAGTCATGATTCTGTTTCATTGAATTCAGTTCAAATCCAACATAAAATATAATACTGGACTTATGTGATTTATTTCATTCGAGATATGAACATTAATATTTCTTTATAATGCAGTAAAATATATACTTATAAAATCCAATTTATAAATTTCAAATAGGTACAATGTATTGAATAGAGAATAAACGAATTTTTACATTTTAGTACTATGTACGTATAGTAACATTTACGTAAAAAACGTACGTAAAATAATTTCCTTGAATGATTTTGTTTTCTTATTAAGTTAATTGAAAATCATTTTAACTTTAGGTTTAGTTACCTAATATACGAAACCGAGCATGACCACGAATCCCACAATATTTCAGAAACAAAACACCTTTTTTTTAATAGGTATTTATAAATATGCTTATTTTGTTTATTACCTACTGCAGCTTCTGCTTCAAATAATCATTAAAAAAATATCTCCCCTTAAACTCACTCGGATAAATACGATTTTTTTATCTGTTGTATTTATTAGGAAAACTATTTCGAGGTACTTATGTTTTTCTTTCTAAGAAAATATTTCTTAGACTAAAATAAATTAAGAAAAACAGTTTATCGTAATAACTACAATATGTTCAAAAATCGTTAAAATCGGAGTGGGGTTTAGAATTATTTAGGGGGTGGGAGACGTTATCGCCCGGTTCGAAATTTGAACTCATCTAACTACGTAACTTACACAATTTAAGAATGAATTAGTTGATTCTCACCGGGGGAAACCTCTGTTGTGGAGCTTGGGGTGCTTGTACCTGAAAACGAGACAGTAAGTCAAATTTAAATAACATTGACAAGTTCATGGAAACTGGTAACTATGCGTTACTCTTAACTAAGAGTTTGACTTCATAACTTAGAATTACATCACAAATTAAAGATGTAATTCATAAATTAAAGTACCACCGTAAGTAGGTAAAAAAATGTTACCTCAGAATTCGTTTGAATTATAACGTTACAAGGTTAAGTTTAGAGCACAGGATTCCGCTAGTCATATTAGTCTGTGTTTTTTTTTAACGTTTTATTTCATTATGTAACACTTTGCAATGCTTAAAATAGATTAAAATATGTAAATTAAATTTACACTGAGTCGTTCGGCGAATGCGCTCAACGCATTTGGTTCAAATCTGAACTTTAAATGAAAGCAATTTGATCCAAATGCGGTGACCGCGTTCAGGGAACGACTCAGTGTAAACGCCGCGCAAGGGTTTTCATTACCCTCGATATAAATTAAAGTCCCGATTTGTACCGTCCATAAGTTTTTTTAAATATATACAATTAAGAAAATACGAGAAGAAAATTAGAGGACAGTACTGAACACCTCTAAAACCCTATTTTAAGGGTTAAAATAAAATTAATGATTTTTCAACACACCTCTGCAATTTATCTTATTAAGATCTGAAATTCTACTACTTTTTATTAATCTAATTGTGTTATTTTAAGCCTAGTGCTCTAACCGCACTGGCGCTCGTCCGAGCCGTCAACGCAGGTTCCGTGGTCGCCGTCGCACGAGACCACATCAAAATCAGTTCAAGAGTTAAAACTATGCGTAAACAATAAAAAAAAAGATTCCACCGAATTAAGAATCTTTTTTTACTAAATGAGTCAATGCATCCTTACCACAATTGAGTTCATCTGTCCCGTGGTCGCGGCAGTCGTTCGCGCCATCGCACACCCAGTGGTTGGGAATGCAGCGCCCGGACTCGCACGCAAAGTAGTTCTCCGGGCAGATTCGCAAAGATCCTTAACACGAAAAGTACCAGTAAGTTTTGAAAAAAAACTAGCGGCAATATTCAGCATAAGTAGTTGCCTATCTACTTATATCAACCAAAGTTGATAGTAAGTAACAACAATAAGTTGTCTATTGATTCAAGTAACATCTTAGTGGATGTATCTTGTTAGCATCATATATAATCAAGACCCTTATGCAAACAATCACAATATGTTTAGAAGCAACCTTTTTTTTTTCAGTTATATGTTGTTTTTGCTTCAAAGCTGAAAATCACAGCGATCGGTTACAAGCGTAGCGTGTTGTTTCAGCGATTGTGTTAAAAGGAATTTACGTACAAATGAGTGCGTAAATGTGTTAAGATTTAACTTAAAGGTATTCATTTTTTGGCAACTAAGAGAAAATCTCTCTTTGAGTGTACGAACAGAGAATCAGACTAGCGGGATGCTGAAGCTGAAATTAATAAAGAAATGTAACAAGAAAATTAAGGTTTCCATTTACATAAGACCTTTGAAGTAGTTGCTTCCGCAATAACAATACGTACAAATTGTAAAACAAAGTGATTGTGTTGCTCGTGCTGATACTGAGAGTGAAAGAATACGAGTACTTTGTGTTAGAAGTCTGAAAACTATAATTTCCTATATTTACAAAGATAGGTCTTTAAAAGTGTCCTACCGAGACTATCTAAACAGATTATTACATCATGGGCCATAGCCAAGGTGCAAACTCAAAACGTCAGTCTCGTGCGTCACGATAATCCACCTGGTCAACGGTCATCCCCTACATTTTGAGCGATCGATAGAAAAGAAAAACGTAAGTAGGGTTAGTATTTTGGCAAGGACCCCAGAGGCTACACAAGATGCATAACGCTAACGTTAACAATATTCGAAAACTGTCCTTGTATGAAATTGACATCTAACTTTACGTTACTCAATCACGCCGGAACCGCTGAACGGGTCTGCATGAAATTTGGCCCAGATATAGATTATAATCTGGAATCGCACGTAGGCTACTTTTATCTCGGAAAAATGTACTGTTTCCGAGGAGAGAGCGATAAGCGGTCGGAGTCCCAAGCAACAGCTCGTCTTATGTATTTTCGATAACGATAATGTGTTCGCAGCGCCCGTTGTCTAGGGCCACAGCACAGATCTTTGTGTGTTGTTACATATACTTTATGACGACGTTTGAGTGATGTTATTGTACGTGCATCGCGTTGTTCTTACCACATTCGCTTTCGTCCGAAGCGTCGACGCAATCGTTATCTCCGTCACACACCCACCGAAGGGGTAAGCAGCTGCCGCCGCCGTTCCTTCGTCGGCATGGAAATTCCTCATCCGAGCAGGTTGCACTTACTGTGGGACAATACCATGCATTAATTATTAGAGCTTTATTGTTATAATTACCTTGCGCTGGTATTAAACTTGCCATTGGGTTTACTGATGTGTTACAAGATTGGAACCGAAATAACATTAATACTAACAAATCAAGTTCAGGAATGACAGACATAGAAACGAAGCTGGTGCTATTAAAATTTAAAATATGTTTTTTTAATTTTGTATTGGACTAGTAGCCCGTCAGTAGCTCTGCACACTTCGTTGTTCAGTCGACTACCAAGATATATATCGACTTCTTCACTTTATTGCATTGTAATACGGCTCAACAGTGAGTACATCACTTTGTAGTCCAGTTCATAATATTTTTAAATCGTTACCCTTAACGATATTTTTAATAGGTAAAAACTCCATTAAAATGTATTTTTGGACCATTTAAGATCAAACAAATCGATATCTTGTATATAGATTCGTTTTGAAGTCAAGATAACGGTTGTCCCTGAAGTAGGTATTAAAAAAAAATATCAATTAAAATGTAAGACACGCATGTAAGTTAAACAAATGAAGGGCGGATCGAGAATTCGGTCCAGTGTGCTCGGAACGGAATGACCTCTGCCCCATCCGCCCCTGGTAGGCATCATCGGTAGCCCTACCTGATATAGGTACCTGATATATTGCGAGCAGCTTACAGTTGCTGTGGGCAATAGGACGAAAATAAACTCATATTACTGTATAAAATCCACCCGATATTTTTTATTTTGGTACATTGACGATGTTATCAAACCAAAATCGGTCAGAAAGAAAAAAGCCAAGCTGAATTTGAGCAGACCACAAAATTACCTATGTACGTAGTAGGTTAGTGAATACTATAAATATTATTATTTTGGTATCGACCAAATAAGGTCGCATGCTGGTACTGCGGGTACTTGATGATATACATCGACTTCCAAACGTGACCCTAAAATCGGACGGACAGACTAATTAAAATACGGAATCACAGTGCCGCAGACCACGTTTCTCTAGCTACTTAACAAGCTTAAATCTATGAACAAAGTGCAATTCTTTCACAATATTTATTTTGGATGATAAATAAATAATAAATAATAAACATCAATAGACAATCCTACACACGTTGAGCTATTACAAAACAAAGCTCGAGGCTTGTATTATGGGTACTTGACAACGATAAACGTACTTATAAAGAGAAATGCATACTTAAATACAAATAACACTTCCAAGACTCAGAATTCAGAAACAAAGTAACTCGCGCTCATGATACCATGTAACGGAATGTCTAACTATGTATATTGTTTAAAAAGTAAAAGGGTATGATGTAACGGAACGCAGCCTTAAGCTGGCAATCCTAGCCTTGGCTATCGCCAACCCAGACATTATTCACTTGTTCCAATTTTAAGCAAAATGGTATAGGTATTTGACATTTTTTATGTATTGATTGACACTAATAAATGATACAGGGACCAAAACTAAATTAAAAGTATATAAATTAAGATACATAAAAAAACTAAAATGGAAGTAGCTGATTTTAGTCATGATTCTGTTTCATTGAATTCAGTTCAAATCCAACATAAAATATAATACTGGACTTATGTGATTTATTTCATTCGAGATATGAACATTAATATTTCTTTATAATGCAGTAAAATATATACTTATAAAATCCAATTTATAAATTTCAAATAGGTACAATGTATTGAATAGAGAATAAACGAATTTTTACATTTTAGTACTATGTACGTATAGTAACATTTACGTAAAAAACGTACGTAAAATAATTTCCTTGAATGATTTTGTTTTCTTATTAAGTTAATTGAAAATCATTTTAACTTTAGGTTTAGTTACCTAATATACGAAACCGAGCATGACCACGAATCCCACAATATTTCAGAAACAAAACACCTTTTTTTTAATAGGTATTTATAAATATGCTTATTTTGTTTATTACTGCAGCTTCTCTCCCCTTAAACTCACTCGGATAAATACGATTTTTTTATCTGTTGTATTTATTAGGAAAACTATTTCGAGGTACTTATGTTTTTCTTTCTAAGAAAATATTTCTTAGACTAAAATAAATTAAGAAAAACAGTTTTTCGTAATAACTACAATATGTTCAAAAATCGTTAAAATCGGAGTGGGGTTTAGAATTATTTAGGGGGTGGGAGACGTTATCGCCCGGTTCGAAATTTGAACTCATCTAACTACGTAACTTACACAATTTAAGAATGAATTAGTTGATTCTCACCGGGGGAAACCTCTGTTGTGGAGCTTGGGGTGCTTGTACCTGAAAACGAGACAGTAAGTCAAATTTAAATAACATTGACAAGTTCATGGAAACTGGTAACTATGCGTTACTCTTAACTAAGAGTTTGACTTCATAACTTAGAATTACATCACAAATTAAAGATGTAATTCATAAATTAAAGTACCACCGTAAGTAGGTAAAAAAATGTTACCTCAGAATTCGTTTGAATTATAACGTTACAAGGTTAAGTTTAGAGCACAGGATTCCGCTAGTCATATTAGTCTGTGGTTTTTTTTAACGTTTTATTTCATTATGTAACACTTTGCAATGCTTAAAATAGATTAAAATATGTAAATTAAATTTACACTGAGTCGTTCGCCTAAGGCGGTCAACGCATTTGGTTCAAATCTGAACTTTAAATGCAAGCAATTTGATCCAAATGCGGTGACCGCGTTCAGGGAACGACTCAGTGTAAACGCCGCGCAAGGGTTTTCATTACCCTCGATATAAATTAAAGTCCCGACTTGTACCGTCCATATGTTTTTTTAAATATATACAATTAAGAAAATACGAGAAGAAAATTAGAGGACAGTACTGAACACCTCTAAAACCCTATTTTAAGGGTTAAAATAAAATTAATGATTTTTCAACACACCTCTGCAATTTATCTTATTAAGATCTGAAATTCTACTACTTTTTATTAATCTAATTGTGTTATTTTAAGCCTAGTGCTCTAACCGCACTGGCGCTCGTCCGAGCCGTCAACGCAGGTTCCGTGGTCGCCGTCGCACGAGACCACATCAAAATCAGTTCAAGACCTAAAACTATGCGTAAACAATAAAAAAAAAGATTCCAACGAATTAAGAATCTTTTTTTACTAAATGAGTCAATGCATCCTTACCACAATTGAGTTCATCTGTCCCGTGGTCGCGGCAGTCGTTCGCGCCATCGCACACCCAGTGGTTGGGAATGCAGCGCCCGGACTCGCACGCAAAGTAGTTCTCCGGGCAGATTCGCAAAGATCCTTAACACGAAAAGTACCAGTAAGTTTTGAAAAAAAACTAGCGGCAATATTCAGCATAAGTAGTTGCCTATCTACTTATATCAACCAAAGTTGATAGTAAGTAACAACAATAAGTTGTCTATTGATTCAAGTAACATCTTAGTGGATGTATCTTGTTAGCATCATATATAATCAAGACCCTTATGCAAACAATCACAATATGTTTAGAAGCAACCTTTTTTTTTTCAGTTATATGTTGTTTTTGCTTCAAAGCTGAAAATCACAGCGATCGGTTACAAGCGTAGCGTGTTGTTTCAGCGATTGTGTTAAAAGGAATTTACGTACAAATGAGTGCGTAAATGTGTTAAGATTTAACTTAAAGGTATTCATTTTTTGGCAACTAAGAGAAAATCTCTCTTTGAGTGTACGAACAGAGAATCAGACTAGCGGGATGCTGAAGCTGAAATTAATAAAGAAATGTAACAAGAAAATTAAGGTTTCCATTTACATAAGACCTTTGAAGTAGTTGCTTCCGCAATAACAATACGTACAAATTGTAAAACAAAGTGATTGTGTTGCTCGTGCTGATACTGAGAGTGAAAGAATACGAGTACTTTGTGTTAGAAGTCTGAAAACTATAATTTCCTATATTTACAAAGATAGGTCTTTAAAAGTGTCCTACCGAGACTATCTAAACAGATTATTACATCATGGGCCATAGCCAAGGTGCAAACTCAAAACGTCAGTCTCGTGCGTCACGATAATCCACCTGGTCAACGGTCATCCCCTACATTTTGAGCGATCGATAGAAAAGAAAAACGTAAGTAGGGTTAGTATTTTGGCAAGGACCCCAGAGGCTACACAAGATGCATAACGCTAACGTTAACAATATTCGAAAACTGTCCTTGTATGAAATTGACATCTAACTTTACGTTACTCAATCACGCCGGAACCGCTGAACGGATCTGCATGAAATTTGGCCCAGTAATATGATTATAATGGGAAAGGTAAGCGCCAGCTCTAGGGTCTCCGGAGGTGTCGATGAGCCGGGATGACAGGGCCTTAATAAAACTTTTCATGTCAGCTGACCAAGGTCCCATTGTTTCCACCGCAAGCGCCACAAATTCGTAATTATTTAATAATGATGAATATTTGCGGCGCTTGTTGGTTTGGGCCTGTTCAGCTGCTGCACAGATAATAATGATTATAATCTGGAATCGCACGTAGGCTACTTTTATCTCGGAAAAATGTACTGTTTCCGAGGAGAGAGCGATAAGCGGTCGGAGTCCCAAGCAACAGCTCGTCTTATGTATTTTCGATAACGATAATGTGTTCGCAGCGCCCGTTGTCTAGGGCCACAGCACAGATCTTTGTGTGTTGTTACATATACTTTATGACGACGTTTGAGTGATGTTATTGTACGTGCATCGCGTTGTTCTTACCACATTCGCTTTCGTCCGAAGCGTCGACGCAATCGTTATCTCCGTCACACACCCACCGAAGGGGTAAGCAGCTGCCGCCGCCGTTCCTTCGTCGGCATGGAAATTCCTCATCCGAGCAGGTTGCACTTACTGTGGGACAATACCATGCATTAATTATTAGAGCTTTATTGTTATAATTACCTTGCGCTGGTATTAAACTTGCCATTGGGTTTACTGATGTGTTACAAGATTGGAACCGAAATAACATTAATACTAACAAATCAAGTTCAGGAATGACAGACATAGAAACGAAGCTGGTGCTATTAAAATTTAAAATATGTTTTTTTAATTTTGTATTGGACTAGTAGCCCGTCAGTAGCTCTGCACACTTCGTTGTTCAGTCGACTACCAAGATATATATCGACTTCTTCACTTTATTGCATTGTAATACGGCTCAACAGTGAGTACATCACTTTGTAGTCCAGTTCATAATATTTTTAAATCGTTACCCTTAACGATATTTTTAATAGGTAAAAACTCCATTAAAATGTATTTTTGGACCATTTAAGATCAAACAAATCGATATCTTGTATATAGATTCGTTTTGAAGTCAAGATAACGGTTGTCCCTGAAGTAGGTATTAAAAAAAAATATCAATTAAAATGTAAGACACGCATGTAAGTTAAACAAATGAAGGGCGGATCGAGAATTCGGTCCAGTGTGCTCGGAACGGAATGACCTCTGCCCCATCCGCCCCTGGTAGGCATCATCGGTAGCCCTACCTGATATAGGTACCTGATATATTGCGAGCAGCTTACAGTTGCTGTGGGCAATAGGACGAAAATAAACTCATATTACTGTATAAAATCCACCCGATATTTTTTATTTTGGTACATTGACGATGTTATCAAACCAAAATCGGTCAGAAAGAAAAAAGCCAAGCTGAATTTGAGCAGACCACAAAATTACCTATGTACGTAGTAGGTTAGTGAATACTATAAATATTATTATTTTGGTATCGACCAAATAAGGTCGCATGCTGGTACTGCGGGTACTTGATGATATACATCGACTTCCAAACGTGACCCTAAAATCGGACGGACAGACTAAGTAAAATACGGAATCACAGTGCCGCAGACCACGTTTCTCTAGCTACTTAACAAGCTTAAATCTATAACAAAGTGCAATTCTTTCAGAATATTTATTTTGGATGATAAATAAATAATAAATAATAAACATCAATAGACAATCCTACACACGTTGAGCTATTACAAAACAAAGCTCGAGGCTTGTTGTATTATGGGTACTTGACGACGATAAACATACCTATAAAGAGAAATGCATACTTAAATACAAATAACACTTCAAGACTCAGAATTCAGAAACAAAGTAACGCACGCTCATGATAAAAATATTTGGATACCATGTAACGGAATGTCTAACTTTGTATATTGTTTAAAAAGTAAAAGGGGATGATGTAACGGAACGCAGCCTTAAGCTGGCAATCCTAGCCTTGGCTATCGCCAACCCAGACATTATTCACTTGTTCCACTTCCTTCATGTTTATTTATAATCAAGAGTTAGTACTTAATTAATATAATATGCAGAACTACTTGAGACACATCTCACCGGGGTGATGTCATTCGAGGGAGAGGGGGGGGTGCGAGGGGGTTTGCGATAGCCAAGGCTAGGATTGCCAGCTTAAGGCTGCGTTCCGTTACAACCATACCACTAACTTCGTAGGCAGGGTCCCTAGGTCCTGACCAACTGGGCTAAACGTGTCGTCAACCCAAACTACACACCTGCCTGCCTGCCTGCTAGATTCCGCCTGGGCAGATCTATTTATAAGTCACTTTGCCTCATTCCTATTGTAACTGATCTGCTCCTACTCGACCAAGAAGGGTTAGGCACCGGGGCTGTGCCATCTGCGTCTAAGGCTTGATTTCCTACGCTGATATCGGTCGAGCGTACGTCACGAACATGGTGTATTTTCATTTGGAGAGGCGTATGCCCAACGGTGGGCGCATATGCGCTGAAGAAGAAGAAGAGAGAAGAGATAGGTACTGATTATTAATATTTGTTGGGTAACCCTTCAGTACAATCCGTCTTTTGTAGAAATGTCAACCGGTTCCAATGATTCTAAACGATTCGAATGTAAAATCCTTTGATACCGAAAGCCGCTTATGTTTTGTATTTTTTTTTGTATTGATTGACACTAATAAATGATACAGGGACCAAAACTAAATTAAAAGTATATATATATATTAATATACATAAAAAAACTAAAATGAAAGTAGCTGATTTTAGTCATGATTCTGTTTCATTGAATTCAGTTCAAATCCAACATAAAATATAATACTGGACTTATGTGATTTATTTCATTCGAGATATGAACATTAATATTTCTTTATAATGCAGTAAAATATATACTTATAAAATCCAATTTTTAAATTTCAAATACAATGTATTGAATAGAGAATAAACGAATTTTTACATTTTAGTATAGTATAGTAACATTTACGTAAAAAACGTACGTAAAATAATTTCCTTGAATGATTTTGTTTTCTTATTAAGTTATTTGCAAATCATTTTAACTTTAAGTTTAGTTACCTAATATACGAAACCGAGCATAACCCCGAATCACAAGATATTTCAGAAACAAAAAACCTTTTATTTAGTATTTATAAATATGCTTATTCTGTTTATTACTGCAGCTTCTGCTTCACTCGGATAATTACGATTTTTTAATCTGTTGTATTTATTAGGAAAACTATTTCGAGGTACTTATGTTTTTCTTTCCAAGAAAATATTTCTTAGAATAAAATAAATTAAAAAAAACAGCAAGTAACAGTTTTTTGTAATAACTACAATATGTTCAAAAATCGTTAAAATCGGAGTGGGGTTGAATGATTTAGGGGGTGGGAGACGTTATCGCCCGGTACGAAATTCAACTCATCTGACTACGTAACTTAATCGACGCTTCACATTCATTAAGTCTTGACAATTCCTCTTAAATATGTCTTTTTAGCATGGAACCCGCACTTAAATATGACTCGCAGTGGTCTGATTTATATATTTTTTTACTATTAAATACTTATACATACAAAAGATAAATTTAACTTCGATTATAAAGCTTACCTGCGGCGTCCGCAGCGCAGCACAGGACGAGCGTCCACAGTAGCGCATCCATGTTGAGAGTGGACTGTGCGCCCCGGCCGGCCCACCGGCTATATATGCTCCTGCCACCCTACCACTATCCGGGTCAACTCGCGCGCTATCTCGCGAATCCCTCTAAGTCGACTTGTTTCGCAGCTCCCAACAACAGGATAAATAAATAATTTATGAATATTGGTCGTAGGTACGTAAGTCGGACCATTAAGCAATGGACCCCAGTGCAATTTTTCGATATCAGAGGGGACAGGGGACGGGGTGATATAAATTGACCTAGTCCCAAAATAAGCTCTAGGCTTGTACTATTGGCACTTTACCACGATACATTTTATTTACGTAGAAAAATACATACATAGAAAACAATCAAGAAACAGGAATAAAATACTTGAGGTCACCACACAAATCCCGGCAAAGGAATACCCGGCCACCTTCGTAGGCAGGGTCACTTACCAACTTGGCTAACGTTTGTCCAATGCCGATCAGACCAGGATGAGAACAGGGTGTGCTCGAATCGCTGCGACAGAGGACCAGGAGAGCAGTTTTCGCAACGCTTCCATGTGTGGGCGGGGTTTTCCAACGATGGGCAACTGAGGTAGTTTCATTTCATGCCTGCTGGTTGTTTGACCTGATGTAAGATGATACACTTGGTAATAACGACAAAGTCATCCGTGCCTGCCTTCAGCCAGCATTCAGGTTAGGATTGCCAGCTCTGTCTGGCAACTGCTCCGAATATGTGAAGTAATCTAAAGAGAAAGGTGTTAACCATTATCCAGTTCTAACGAACGTAACGGACTTAAAATGGGTCATAAAGAGGAGCTTTTCAGGGTTCCGAAGTCAAACTAGGAAGCCTTATAGTTGCATTCTGTTCATCTGTTTGTCGATCCGTCTATCCTTCTGTTCGCAGTTTAACTCGGAGAGATACTAAAGCTTTTATTTGGCATAGATATAGGTACATTGAAATTACGCCGACAAAGTTGTAAAATAAAATAAATAAAATATTCAGTTCCTCGTGCTAGTCATTTCATCGATTGTCTTACAATAAAATGCAATGCGAACACTGCTGTTGGGTGACTATTTGGTGGACCGATTGACGACGCTAGTCCTGGGTTCAAATCCCGGTAAGGACAGATATTTGTGTGATGAGCGCGAATATTTGGTCCTGAGTCATGGATATTTCTCTAAAGATATATAAGTATTTATAGTCTAGTACCCAGTATACAAGCCTAGAGCTAGAGCCTAGTTTGGTCCATTGACGAGACATCTTGCCCTGATATTTATTATTTATTTTATTAACCTATTGGTTTTTTATTTGGTGCCCAAAAGAAATGCCTCTCCCCCTAAATTAAAATGTAAAGACGCCATTAAGTAAAAAGGTAACTAAGTTTAATTTCAGTGATTGTATAATTGAATGAAATTCATTTCTTCGAACGCTATTTTGCTGCTTAAACTATGATGTTTTCATGATAGGTTACGTTAGTTAGGTTAGGTTAGGTTAGGTTAGGTTACACTTTGTGGCTACGAACAACATATAACTCATGCGGCAAAAAAATGATTTCGATTAATTAAAAAAATTGCGTACCTGCCTAATGATAAGTGTTTGTTAAAATTATAAAATTAGAGTAGGCCATTAAACTAACACAAGAGATGTTAATATAGTATATAAGTAAACGGATATTCCTGCACTAATTCTCTGATATCACTTCGAAAACAAAAACTCATGTATGATAAGTATTAATGTCTTAATTAATCGTTTGGAGCAATGAATATCCTGTTGTTCCGGTGTCATGTTTTCCTTATCATGTTATAGTAAAATATTATAAATTTAGCTTTTAATATATATTTTTTGTAATTAAGATTACACCAAAGCCTTCGATAGTATCACCCATCTAGCCATATTAACTGCACTCAAAAACCAAAATATCAATCCCACCTAAGTACATCAATTTAATCAAAAACATATACGACAATAGTACAGCAGACGTTAAGCTTCAGTCTTCCGGCCAGTCGTTCCAAATACAGCGAGGCGTTAAACAGGGAGACCCGTTATCTCCGAAATTATTCACCAGCGTACTTGAAGTGGGATTGGGCCGGTCACGTCTGCCGCATGCACCCCGACCGGTGGGCTAGCGTAGCCACCAAGTGGGTGCCGCAAAATGGGCGGCGTAAACGGGGCAGGCCTAGACGGAGATGGCGGGACGACTTGGACGCATTCCTCAACAACTGGCCGGAAGAGGCACCAAATAGGGACTCATGGAGATCAAGGGGAGAGGCCTTTGCCCAGCAGTGGGACACTCATACAGGCTAGGAAAAAAAGAAAAAAAAAGTTTACACTTGAATTTGTTTTCTTTAAATGTTCAGTAGGTACCTATCCATTATGGTATTGCTTTAAGATATGAAACCGGCGGATTATGAGCCGGACTCGCACTTCGAAGGTTTCGAGCTCAATCAGATTTGCTCTAGTCAACGCTGACATCACCCACACATCATCAGCCCGAATCAGCCCGCTGCCAGACTCTAGCTCTTCCATACGTCTACAGGCCCTGCGTATATTTTTGCTCAACCTGGTCACAGCGGTCTCCACCCTAATGCCGTAGAGCTTGTCTGCCCCAACGGTGATCGGCCCTACTGTGAATATAACCAACAATTTCGTCAATTATTTGACCAAAGTATGTTGGTAACTTTGCTCCTCGCCGAATTACCTATTTCCGGGGTCGATTCCGCAGACACACACCAATTAAAACTCTTCCCATAATCATAATGCTTATTTTTATTTGTTTATAAAGTAAATATTAACATGTTCTTTATTTGACAAACAATATTAAATAGTTTATAAAACAATAACAACAATAACCGAGTAAGTAATGAAACTAAAACTAAGCTAACATAAAACTAAATTCAGGATATAAAAAATTACTAAAACATTAAAGCTAAGTATGGCCCCTGAGTTTACTTACTTACTTTCTTAGTAATCATTATTACGTATAAGAATGGTCCCAGTTTGAAGCCCTGACCGACGTTAGATTGAGTTTTTTTGGTAATAAAATTAATACATTCGTTTTTTAGAGCTCCGTACCAAAATGGTACAAAAGGATCCCTTATGGTGAGACTTCGGTGTCTGTCTGTCTGTATGGCACAGCGGCTTTTGTCACAAACTAAGCTATCAACTTCTGTCTGCATCTGTTTTTAGTAAAAAGTATGTTTTTTTTTGTATCTGAAAAGTGGTTTAGAATGGGGGGATCACATGAAAGGGCTCAGTTTGCATACATCTGATAGGCTTTAGCGTTTTAAACCATATTACCTTAAAAGCGGAACCCTCGGTGCGCGAGTCCGACTCGCCCTTGACTGTTTTTTAATAATGTATACATTTTTTTTGCGTTTGGACGTATGATGACGATCTAGTGTGACTCATAATGATGGCTTAACCTATGTAGATCAGGATTGATGGAGTATCGATTCAAACCACAGCTTACGCTGAAACTGAATTTTTACTTTTGATTTCAAAGAAATACATACAATCATACATACATACATACACTAAATCACGCTTGTTTCCCAGAGGGGTAGGCAGAGGCCACTTCTTTCCACCTGTCAAAGTCAAAGTCAAAGTCAAAGTCAAAGTTTATTTGCCAGAATTGTGGTACATGGTTGGTAGTACACACTGGTTGCGGTTAGTTAAATAACTTTCAATCCATTTAGATGCTCTACCTCTGATTCCATAGGTTTACCATAGGTTATCTGAGAACTTATATCAAAGAAATATAAAATAAATAAATAAATATCGAGCAATCTTACACAAATTGACTTAGTATCAAACATAGCTCTAGGCTTGTTCTATGAGTACCAGACAACGATATAAATACATATATGTATAAAATGAATACTGATATACCTACTTACAAGGAAAACATCCAAGACTTAGAAACAAAACATAAAAAGATTTGATTTGATTTGATTTGAAACATCACAACACAACAATACTCGCGGTCATAACACAAATATTTGCCCGTGACCGCTTCGGTCACGGGTTCGATTCCGGTACGGGCATGCATGAGTAGGCAGAGTCGATCACTACCAACTAGGCCTACGCGTCGCCAAAATAATCAGGAAACTACAATGATATAATATATGATAGTGTATATCAATATATTCACACCTTAAATAATTAGAAAATAGATATATGGTTTTAATTACAAAAATGGTTCGAGGTCACAAAGAAAAAAAAAAAGAAAAATCAGCGCAAATTAAATGTTACCGTTAATTTGGGCGGTTGCTGTGCACTTGTTGCAAGGGTCTAGATAAATTAATTAAGGGAAGGCCCTCAGCAGACTCCGGTATACATATAAATGGATTATTTATTTATTCCTCGGATCATAATAAATTGGAGAGAAATTCTCATGTCTTGCTGTCTCTTGAGGAGTTGGCAAGGTTATGAAGTCTTTTAAATTTCGAAACATAAACTACCCGGCTGACCTTACCTAGAAACAAAAAAACCTTAATAAAAAAAAGAAGGGGAACACCGGGAAGGTATATACACTAAAAAATTTGCAACCTCTTCTTTGAGAAATTGTCTTCCATCAAAAGTTATAGGGGATACAAACCCACCTTCCGACTTCATGGTCCACATGGTCTGCCAGAATGCACGTGTATTGTCTTTTAACCTGACAAAGTAGCAATTCAGATTTCCGTTTTTCATTTTAGACCTCAGTTTGAGAACTCACTGTAAACAGCACTATCCTTGGCAGACTTCTATTCTGAGATTAGAATTATAGTTCAAGTCCAGGCGTTTATACTACTACTAATATTTTATAAATTGCGTCTAATGCAACGTCGACGCGCGCAGCACTGAGAACTTTTGAATTTTAATTTGACTCAGCTGGAGTGCGGCCAATATATTAGGATCGCAATCTCCAATGGTGGGCGGTAGGTTCTCATCAGATCGCGGAAACAGACCGCCACCCTCTGTCCCAGATATAACAGTATCAAGAGCTTGCTCTGACACCTGCACAACATCTTACTTACAGCCAAGTACCTATGTACATCAATCACGTCGTTCATCTCTTTTACGCCACATAATGTTAAATTAATAATAACTTAAAATTAACGATAAAACATTTGTTACTAACAACAGTTCTAATAGCTAACAGGAAAATTGACCCACTGATAAAGAAGGACCTTGTGTTGATTCCTGTGGTTCGGTTTTTAATGTTTTCGTCTTATCTATTCATATAAAATGCTTTGTCCTGAATGACTGACTGACCGACTAACGGGTCAACGCACAGCCGAAACCGCTGCGCTGATTGTAGAGACCTGAAACTCGGAGGGCGTGTTCTTTGTATGACGTAGGGATCCGATAATAAAGGATTTTCCGAAATTCTACCCCTAAGGGGATGAAAAAGGAAGGCAAAGTTTGTATAGGAAAACGTGATTCTTTGGTCCAATCTACTTCAAATTTCGCATAAACATGTTTTAACAGAATTGATGAAAGACGTGTTCCGTATTTTATTTAAGTTCATCCCCTAAGGGGATGAAAAAGGGGTAGGAAGTTATTTTATTTATTTATTTATTTCTTTATTGGAGAACAAACAGAAATAAGCGTACAGAGATACAAATTTTAAAAATGTAGTATAAACTAACATGCACTTATTTCCTAGACAGCTCCCACTTAAACATTTTTTGTGGTCTATTTAGCTGCACTAGCACTAAGACCGAGAATGACAATCGTGACCAACAAAGATGACTTAAGAACGAAACATCACATACCTTAAAAGTAGTATAAGTGCACTGCACACCAACTTGCTAACATATTAAGAGACGTTTTTATTTGTCATTTGTTAATAGTTGTAGAATTATGCGAATAAATTGTGCTATCGTTGAATTAAATATGTCCACCGAAGAAAATGACTTATTGTAATGTGAACACACACGGCGCAGGGGCGCGCGGAGCCCGGCGTTGCCGGACGAGGTAGGCACGGCGAACAGGGCGCTGGAGCGCGATCCGAGGCGGGCGGGGACTCTAAATCGAATTTGTTCGATCAGCTCAGTACAATTGTATATATTTTTACAAATTTTAAATAGCGTGATTTGGTCAGATACTTTACGTCTACTTTCTAAAGTTGTAATCCCATATAGTAATAGTAGATTAGAATATGATATTCTTTTACCCGTTAATCTTCTATGCATAGCTCGTAGAAACTTTTTTTGTACCATTTCTATAGAGTTGATGTATTTGGCATAAAGTGGGTTCCAAACTACCGACGCATATTCTAAATGTGGCCTAACGAGGGCTTGGTACAGTGTTAGATACGTGGCTGAATTTTTGAAGACTTTTGCTGTTCTTAAAACAAAACCTAGCATTTGACGCGCTTTGGAAACAAGTCGTTCCACATGCACATTAAAATCCAATTTTTCGTCGTACAAGACTCCTAAATCACGTACTGTCGATACTTTTTTGATAAAAGCCGCTCCAAGTTTATATTCGGTATTGATTTTATTTTTTCTATTTTTTGTAAACGATATGTGCATACATTTATCACTAGCTAACTGTAGTTTATTTTCTTTACAGTACATAAGAAATCTATCTAAATCCTCTTGGATTTTAATACGGTCATCGTCATTTTTAACTATTTTGTAGATTTTTAAGTCATCTGCGAACATTAAAAAATTGCAATTATGGAAACATTTTTTTATGTCGTTAATAAATAGGATATAAAGTAAAGGGCCTAAAATTGATCCTTGAATTACCCCTGAAGTGACGTCTGTACAGAGCGACTTGTAACCGTTTATGACTACAATTTGCGTTCTGTTAGCAAGATATGACACAAACCAACGTAAAAGATTGCCGCGAATTCCATTATACGCTAATTTCTTAAGAAGAAATAGATGATCTACTTTGTCGAAGGCCTTTCTAAAATCAGTTAATATAACGTCAACTTGTTCACGTCTATCCATCGATTCAAAGAGGAAGTTAGTGTAAAGTGTGAGATTTGTAACAGTAGATTTATTTTTCATGAACCCATGTTGTTCAGGTAAAATGATAGATTCAAGAGCAGGATAGATTTGATCGTGTATCAACCCTTCAAATACTTTGGGAATACATGACTGCACTGATATTGGCCTATAGTTAGTAATATTAGACCTTGGTCCAGACTTAAAAATAGGAGTAACATGACAAATTTTCCATAACTCCGGAAAAATGCCCCTGGTGAGGCATTTATTAAAAATAATATACAGAGGGCACACTAGGGATTCGGCCAAATTTTTGATAAAGATTGGACTAATTCGATCAGGACCAATGCCTTTTTTAATGTCGAGGTTTTTCAATTTTTTAAGAATGTTTTCTTTGTTGATATAAATATTGCTAAGATTAGGGGCTGTATCTGAGGTTGAAAAATCAAGGTCATGACAGTTACCGAGATCATTACCAGGCTCGAATACAGATTGGAAAAACTGTGAAAAGAGTTCCGCGGCCTGGACAGGTGTAGAGGAAGATTTGACTCCGTAGAACATGGTGGCCGGGTACCCTGACGAATTTGCTTTAAGGGACGAGACGTACGACCAGAACGCTTTAATGTTACTTTTTAAGGCAAACTCAGTGTTTTCAGTATAGCTATTGAAGCATTGAAGTATTAGAACCTTGCAGCGCGTACGAAGTAATGAGTATTCCCTGTAGTCAGCTAGTGACTCATAGGTTTTCCACCTACGCCAGATTTTCAATTTTCTTTTTAGAGAACTAATTAGGGCAGGGGAAAACCACTTAGGATACCTGTTATTTCTAATAAGCTTCATAGGTATATGTCTATCGATAATATTAAACATCAAGGCATAAAAGTGGCTGACCGCGTCACTAGGGTCTAAGTTATGAAGTTCAAGGTCCCAGTCGATTTTATTTATCTCCAGAGATAATACAGTGTAGTCGGCCTTTTCAAAGTTATACTTGGTTACACGGTTATTGTGAACAAGTTTACTTGCATAAAGGTCGAAGTGAAACTGAAAAGCCGGGTGATGTCTATCTATATTAGTAAGTTCTAGTTCAGGCTGTACCACAACGCATTCATTGTTGCAGAATAAAAGGTCCAACGTGCGACCATTAATATTTTTAAAATTATTATACTGCTTAAGTCCTAACAAATTCGTGGTATCCAATAGTATCCTACCAGCTGGGCCATGAGTGCAATCGGAAGGAGCCGATTCGCGGGATGTTGTGTTATAAAACCAATTAATATCAGGTAAATTAAAATCACCTACGAGACAAATATCGGCTTCTTGAGTCATAGCGATTAGATTTTCAAGTTTATTACAGTAACTTTCATAGATACACATATTCGATTTTGGTGGGATATATACAGCATTAATCAGGATTTTATGTTTAGAACAAGTGACTTCAACAAAAATCTCTTCTATATGCTTACATTCCCAATCTGTTCTTCGCGAAGCAAGAATCGATTGTTTTACTGCTATGAGGACACCTCCACCGTCCCTTTTCGCCGTACCCACCAGATCTCTATCACGTCTAAATATATTGTAGCAAGTGTCAAATATTTCAGCATCAAGGATATCTGGCCTTAGCCAAGTCTCGGTAAGTATAATAACATCATAATTACACTGTAGTACATTGAGACGCAAATTCATAATTTTGGTTCTTAGCCCACCACAGTTTTGATAGTATAATTTGAGCTCATTATGCATCATTTCTACATGGATTCATAAGGACATGAAAATAACATGACAGTAAAATACTTAAAAAGCGTGCAAAAAATAGTGGAGTAATAGTAAATAGTGGTGGGCAAACTTTGGTAACACTAAGTGACCAATTTAAGTGGTTTAAATATGCGTCAAGATAAGTCAGGTATGTAGTTAAATGTAAAATAATATCATCACAAGTTAATAAAACTTTAAATAGTTTAAATAGTTTTGTACTTTGATTCAACGACAATGAGGCCAATGAGACATAATAACAACGGAGATCAGTATAGCATCTAAAAGAGTTGGTAAGGTTTTTAACCCAGAATGAATTATATGAAAGTATAATTACAAACAGACAATACTCAAGCAATCCTCAGAGCTTGGCTAGGTCCCCTTCACTACGAATTCTCACCACTCGCGAACTGTCGTCCTTCCTGGCGAGGATTGCTGCATTTTTAACCCACACCCACTTGTACTTCTTAGCAGCGGCTTCTGAGCGCGTTTTTGAGTATAATATTTTATTTTTTAGCGTGAGGTGCTCATTAATGAATATTGGGCGTGAAGCCGCGCGCTCATCCAGCGCGGCGGGGCCCGAGCCGCCCGCCGCCGTTAGCACTTGTCCGGCCGTGAGGCCCCGGCGCGCACGGGCCGCGGCGATTACTTCGTCCCTCAGGCGACGGGAACAAAGTTCTACTATGACATTTTTCGGTCGGTCACTGGGCCTGCTGTGATTATTTGGAGCTACTCTATGGGCGGCCCTTATAGATGTAGATGTTATAGGAACATTTAACACTTGACTTAATGTCTCAGCAATGTGTAACAAATTTTCAGACTTTTTTTCTGGTAGATTTTGAATTTCTATATTGCACTGCCTTGATCTTTGCTCCTGATCGTCCACGTTCACGATGAGCAGGTCCATCTGATTACGGAGAGCCACATTCTCCTCCTTGAAGGCTTGCAACTCGTCGTGAAGGGAGGCGTTCCTCTCTGCTACAGATATTAATTCAGTTTGGACGCTTAGCACAGTTTGCTCAATTTCTTTAAATTTGTTGGACCATAATTGTATAAGGTTGGACAATGCATCCAGCTTGTCACCAAAGCTGTGTTTTAATTCAACCATGTCCTGGGTCAGCTGATGGAATTTACCGTTCATGTTGGCCAATAAAGCGCTTGTGTCGATGCTGACGATTGAGGGCAGATTTTCGGCACTTTCGTTTGACGGTTCATTAAAGGTCACGGGCGATTTTGGTGAGCCCTGTGACGAGGTACCTGGCTTTTTTGGTTGCTTGCATTTAGGGCACCTCCATTTTTTCAGATTCATGGGTAATATTTTTGTATAGTCCCCTTCCGATAGCCCAACACAGGCATAATGAAATTTTTCTGAACATAATGTGCATTTTATTAACTCATCAGTCACCAGGTCGTAGGTGCATTTATTGCATTTCATGTTTGTTGGCTTTTAAATCGTATGTTTTACTTATCGAACCAAAATTATAACCATTACACAAAATAATGCACACGATATAAGCGACGTTACACCCTTGTAAATACAGTTCAAAGTCGATTGCGCCCCGGTGAGGTAGATGTAATAGTTCTTCGCGTTATCGCGAAAAAGTTAACTCGTTCAAGTAAACACCGTCACAAAACTGGTTATTTATAAGACCGGCGTCCACTCGCGACTCAAATTAAACGATTTTTGGCAGATAATAATTTCTCACAACACCAGATCTAACTGTTGTCACACTCAAAATACACCAATAACACTTGTTGACACCGTTCAAGGACTTGGGTCCAGAATATATCAATTAATTAACATAATAGAAATGACGACCGACTTAGCACAGTGCTTAGCGTAGTGCGGTTGCGCGCGGATTGATGATTTTGGGGTGATTTGCTTCGAAATATCAATACTCTTTAGTGCTTTTGATTTACATTAAATTTTATTTTGACACATGTTTATAAACTAAATTAGATTTTATCAAAAAAGGAATTCCATTCCATTCCAGGAAGGATTCCATTTTTAGTACATAGTTTCCTTATGAGGTCTAGGGGTGCAGTAAGACAGGATTTTCCGAAACCCGACCCCCAACGGGAAGAAGTAGTGGGAGTTGCGGGAAACTAATTCTACGCGGACGAAGTCGCGGGCGTCCTCTAGTCTGTATACAATTAAAAGGCAAACCTGACCCACTGACTTATAAATCAACGCACAGCCCAAGCAGCTGGAGCGAGAGAATTGAAATTTGGAGGGGGTATTCCTTGGGTACCCCAGGGGTGCACTAGGAAGGGATTTTCTGAGAATCAACCCCCAACGGAAAGCAATAGGAGGAGTAGCGGAAAACTAATTTATCCGTCCTAACCGTTTTTTTACTATAGATTTTACTTACCGTAATATTATGTACCTGTATGTCATGTCTATAGATTTACATATGATTATATTCGGCTTGTTAAGACCTTTAAAAAAACATAACTGAACAAAAATGCACTTTAGTACCCTTGTAGTGGTTAAGTACTTATTAACATTCCAAGACATCTGAGCCTCTATTCTACTGGGTATTTATTGCCGTTGTCGTGGTATGGTGTTTTTTCAACTCGGTCGCCATTACTGTCAAGTAAATAAGAGCTACCGTGGAGGCCATTTGCAACGTCAAAAGATGGCGAGTAGGGTAAAATTGGGGGACCTGGATACGGACCGAGGTATCCAAGCCCCCCAATCTTACCTGTGAATACTAAATAGATCAAATTTTTATCAATTCATCTATTAATTCTTCTTTTCATCAATTAATCTATTAATTCTACTTGTTCTTCTCTTTAAGATCAGGTATCCAAGTCCCCAATTTTACCCATGAATACTAAAATAGATCAAGTTTTCATCAATTCATCTAGGTACCTATTAATCAACGTATCCACGCCCCTATTAATTCTATTAATTAATTCACCAATCTATTAATTATACTTACTTTTCTTTTCTTTAAGATGTTGATCAGGGTCTGCCTATATATTCAAAGGTCGTTGATTAGAACTATTCGAAGATGTGGTTCGAACTTCAATGATTACTGTTGGATGTTGATGTTATAAATATGGTATTTACTTATATAACGTGGAGGGAAAAAACGAAACGAACAAATCACTGTCATACATTTATTTAAATCACTTTAACAAATCAGTTATGTATAGTGTATAGGCCTTAGATAAGTATAGGTAAGTACACAATTTAAAACATAAATAAAAATTAAAAAGTACAAATATCTACCTTTCTCCATATATTGAAACTTTGAGTATTTAGAAACAGATAAACATGTACCTAACAGAAAACTAATCATAGTCATAGTCATATTCATTTATTGCTTTATGTTGTACAGAGAGGTCTTAAAAATACAGTAGATAGCTTCAACATAAACCCTGCAAGGGCACTGCAACAAGACACAATAATATACTTATAAGTCTATTTAGAAAACATTTACATAATAATAAAAAAGATGAAATTTAATAATAAAAGGCTAACATTATTTATTCACTCTTGAAATGAAAAAAACTCTTCCAAATTATAAAAAACATTTTGAGATCAAAAAACTCTTTAACTTATTACAAAATATAGACTCTTTTGTTATATTTTTGATTGTTAGAGGTATTTTATTGTAAAATTTTACAGCCATGTGATGTGTCGCAGAGCTAACAATTTTTAAATTAGTAAAAGAGCTTATTAACTTATTTCTCGTCCTGAGGTTGATTTGACATTTATTTTCTCTTTCTTGTGGAAATAGGGTTTTGTGGTTTCGTACAAGTCTACATATTTCGTAAATATACATGGACACCAGTGTCAGGATATTTAGACGAGTAAAATGTGGCCTGCAGGTATCTGTTGCTTTAATATTGACCAGTATCCTAATACATTTTTTTTGTAGAGTGAAAAGTTTGCTAACATTGGTGCTGTTGCCCCAGATGATCACTCCATAACTGAGCCAGGCATGCGCGTAGGCATAATAGGCCGCTATGGCAGTTTTTAAATTAGTAATTTTTTTCAATTCATAGAGTGCATATGTGAAACGAGCTATTTTGTTTATTATTTTATCTATGTGTGCTTTCCAGTTCATCTCTGAGTCTATTTCAACTCCTAACAAGTTACATGAAGAAACAGTCTCTATTAAATTATTTTTATATGAAAAGTTCGTATCAATGGGTATTTTTTGTCGTGGTTTAATTTGGATTAATTTGGATTTTGCAAGGTTTAATTTTAAATTATGCTCTTCTAACCAGTCCGATATTTGATTAAGGGTAACTTGTATTTGTTGTTCTAAGTCCTCTCTGTTATTACACTGGAAAATAACTGTGATATCATCTACATAGAGTATGCTATTATTATGAATAACCTTCGGCAAATCATTTATATATATTACAAAAAGGATACAGCCTAAAACACTACCTTGAGTTGGGGATAGGTTTTACTATTGACGTTTTTAAGAGGTCGGGAAAAATTGCTTCGGAAAAGGATTGATTAATTAAGTTCGTTAAAGGCGTTACTAATTCGTCCCTACAATATTTTATGAGAATCGGTGGGAATTCGTCAAAGCCAAAACTCGTTTTATTTTTCATGTTTGTGATAATATTTTTTATTTCGGTTTGACTAACTGGGTGTAAGTATAATGATTTTGAAGTTGGGGAAATAACTGGCCTTCCTTTTGGAGCACGATCCATCGAGCTAGCTCCAACAGATACAAAAAAATCTTTTTTTTTATGTTTTTTAAAGTTTTTTCGTACTTTTTATAATATTTATTTAAAACTGGGTTATGTGTTTTTGAATGTAGTAGTAATTTTAATAGCCTTTTATTTTTACAGGAAACTTTTAAACCAACACTTAACCAAGGTTTACTTTTTTTCTTTTTGAAATGCATTGTAATTTTGGTTAATATTTTGGTCTGGGGTAAATATGCTATTCCAGTCAATGGTTTGAAGTTGTGCCTGAAACATTTTTATATTTCTGTTACTAAATATTCTTTTTTCAGTCCACAATTTCCCATTTTCAGCTGACTGTGATAATGGGAGAGTGATAATAATGCCTTTATGATCTGACAGGTCAAGTTCTAAAACATCAAAAGTGCAGTTTACAATGTTAAAATTTGTAAAGACCACGTCCAGACATGTTGAAGTTGTGGCAGTTATTCTCGTAGGTTTTTTAATATTTTGAAAGAAATTGTAACTTCTAAACAGTTCAGTCATGTTTTTAGTTTGGCTAGAATTATTGAGGAAATTTACATTAAGGTCTCCTCCAATTATAACACTCTTTTTACTGAACTTAATTACTAATAATTGCAATAATTTTTCTATTGTACATTAAATAAATTGACTTCTCTACTACTATTTGGCCAATATATAGTTACAAGTATTAAATTTAACTTAAGTATTTCTATTGCACAAATTTCAATCACATATTCTATAGATAGTTTAGCTATATCTTCTAATTCTGTATACTCTACGTTTTCTTTTGTCAGTATACATATTCCTCCGCCGTCGCGTTCCTTTCTGCTAAAAATACTTGCCACATTATAATCTTCTATATTTAATAAATTTATTTTAGCCTCTGTGATCCAGGTTTCAGTTAAACAAATAATTGGTATGTCCTTTTCTTCTGTAAGTGCTTCTAGTAAGTGTATTTTATTGCTAATACTTCTTACATTTTGGAATAGTATTTTTAAATTATTAGTGACGAAAGGAATAATTTTTTGGGTTCCTCGTTTCAGTTACAGAAATTTCATTTTGCGAGCGTGTAAACCGCGGCCAGAGTTTGTATCTTGATAATGGACATTACTGTGCTGCCTAGGTTTTCTATGGTTATCCCTGTGTCGCTTTCTTTCTTGCAGACCTTTTTGATCAAGGAGTTCCGATATCCAAAGTCCGGTATTTCTAAATATACTAACATTTGAGAGCAGATACTTCGTCATTCTCTTACTAGGAGCTCGATTTTGAGTGGTCTTCGCATGCCTCTTTGTCCGATGCGTTCTAATTCTTCAATATAACCATGTAGGTTAATTTGAGTGATTTCTTGAAATACGTTTATAACTCTGTCATGCAGATCGGCTTCAGTTTCAAACCTCGTTTCGTCAAGGCCATAAAGGACGAATACTCTGCTATTATCTGTTTCTTGCTCTTTTGGATGTACTTTATCAGAGATTTTGTAGTATAAGGGCGAGTTATTTTTATCAGATGACTTGTTTGTAGATGCTGAGTGGGTTATTTCTGCGGTGTCTAATTTTAATTTTAATTGCGCGTTCAAGTCCGACTTTTCATTATTTTGTTTTGTACTAACGTCGATACAATCTTTCTGGTTTCAATTATTTCCCGAGAGAGTCGTTTATTTTCTATATCTAATTCATTTATACAACTTTTGTTACTCACAGTTGAGGTTTTCAGATCCTTGATTTCAGCATCTAGCATGTCATATCGTTTGTTGATATTGCTGACACTTTTTTGCAGCGCTTTAATCGTTTCTGATAATTCATAGTCCCTTATCTCTTGTTTATGGGATTGGACGGTTATTTGTGTTCTAAGTTCCCGTATTTCCATAATTAATATGGAAATCGTTCCTTCACCAGTGTTTGAGATAACAGTGTCTCCTGATGGTAGAGTGTTTTCTAAAATTAGAGAATCATCCTCTGTGTATTTTGTTGTTGTTTTCCTTCTTTGGGTTACGTTTCCATCATCAACTTGAATAAGGGAGCTGCCGTTGGTAGAGTTGCTTAAACAACTGTTTAAAGCCTCATTTTGTAGTTGTTGACTAACTGTAGCATTCGTATTGTTTTGTTTTGGTTGTATCGATTTACACTGAGGGCATACCCAAGTGATTTTATATTCCTCTGGCATTATATTATAAAATCTCTTTTCTGAGATATTAACACAGTCTATGTCGTATTTTTCTGCGCATAATGAACATACTAAATATCGTCGGTGAGTTATTTCCTGCTCGCATTTAGCGCACATATTTATGTTTGCGTCTGCCATCTTGCGGAATGCTAACAAAAGTTGCAAGCCTAATCTTTGTTTTGGTTTTCTTGCTTTGGTATCTGTCGTAGTAGTTTCAAAAATTACTCACAGATGGCGTTGTCTCAGTTGTTAGTAGACGCTGTTTCAAACTGTACCCGAAAAAATTGCTTTCATCGCTTTTTCACTTGTTATCACTTTACTTTCCACTTTTTATTTGCATTAGAGATTAGTTTAACAAGAAACAAAACAGTTTAGTAACTTCAGAGTTCACAATTTTGTTTTAGACAGTGTAACGGTTTTTATGTCACGCATTTTAGTAAAATAGATTTATCTTCCGTTATTGTTTATACTAACACGAGATAACACTTTCACACATGAGTCAAAGCACAATTAACATGTCTTCACAATATTAACGTTATATATATTATGCAGTTTTTACATTATTTTGCTATTTTATATTACGCGGTTATAATAAATTATTGTTTACATGATGAGCGCCCTCTAGCGTGTTCCTAATCATAATTGTCTATATTAAAAAATAAAACATTGCTATCTTTGCACCACTTTTTTAAGCAAGTAACATTTTTGTAAGCACATATATTATTATAATAAATACAAGTTTGTACATCATACGATGTTGCATACCTTTCATAAAGAGAAACAAAATTAGGACAGCTAATATCTTCTAAATTATGAACAATCTCAGTACCTAATATTTCTTTTAACCAATTCACTTTTTCATAGCCTTTTGTATGAATACATTTGTTTTTACAGTAATCAGATATTAAGAACTTATAATCGCAGTAAGGTACATAACCTTCATTCCACAGTATTCCCCTGTTCCTTTCTATCAATCCTACTTGTTTACGTTCTTTCTTAGTTAAATAATAAAACGGATATGGGGGTTTAACCAACAATACCAGGACATGTTTATCACTTATAATAGCTATTTCTTTTGGTATAAGCTTGTTCTTTTCATCTTTAAAACCTTGGACATCGATGATGACATTCATGTCAGTTTCCGCACTATGTTACTCAACGGTTTATACTCAATAAGGCGATCGTTTATGATAAGGCAATAAGCTGTAGTATTCTCTGGGATATCTTGTGAAGACTCTACTTCTAGACGAACATCAACTGGTCCAGTTTTTAGCGTATCGTTTTGTCTTGAACAATCAATAACAAATAATGGAGCCTTTTCTCCAAATGTCTTCAAATCAAGCAACGGATCAATGTCGGCTTTGTAATACGACTGACGAAAATTAGCATACATCTCATATAATATACTGTACTTAGCTTCATCAAATTTCAAGTTTAATGAATCATATGGAAAATATTGTGAATTTAAAAACAATTTCACATTTGTTATATTACAATGATCAAACAAAGTTGAATGTTTTGTTTGATTTAATTTTCTATTTGTTTGAAATCCCAATATAACAAATCTAGGTTTCTCCAACTGAGAAGCAGTTTTAACTGACCATGAATGTTTGGTTGTTTGAGGTACTAATGGATATTCATATAGATCCCAATTTCTAAAGGCAACTTGTATAGCTCTATCTTTTTCCAAATGCTTTAGCAGTAATAACCTGTTGCGATCAGAAACTTTAATATGCGGTATACGCCACTGAACCTTTTGTACGTCTATTATAACGGTATCACCTTTATCCATACACACACTGTTTGAAACAGAACTACTTCTATGCAGTATAAGTTCGTGTCTACAATTTATAAGTATTTTATTATAGTCTTCTGCGAATCCTAGGACTTTATTCAATGGAGAATAAAAGAGAAATGTTTTTTTTTGCTGTGGGTTCCGCTCAGGTTCCACCCCCACAAGGCCGCATTTTTGCTTTCTCCTCCATTCATCTAGATATAAGACTTCATAGTTGTAGTTATTCCAGCATTTTTTATATGATCTATTTCAACACCATTTAATTCGTATCTGATATTTTGAAATAAAAACAAAATCGGATTGTTCGTCAACTTAACTTCTTTATCTATAGGTTTTCCTGTTGCATCGGGAGAGGACGCAGTGATATACCCCTCAATGTAAATGGAGCTAGCAGACGGTAGTACATATACGTCTTGCTGATGAATAGGGATTCTGATTTCATCGTTTTCTTTGAAGCTGTTAGTATAGGGATTGTAAGTATGAATTTCATAGCTTTCAATCGAATTATCGTGCTGTGGCAAGTCAGTGATTTGAAGCATTTTATATTTTAAATCCGAGAGAACGTAGAAATGTTTTATTATTTTTGGTAATCACTCTAGTTGATTTTAAACGTCTTCTACCTTTCGATATCGGGGATGAAGTATTTAGTTTTCTTGTCTGAGCAGGGATTTTATTGAAAACAATCATTCTAGGTCAAGCAATCACCGACTTTAACAAGTACATGCTAATAAGATCACCGATGGCGTAAGAATGTAAACTAATTAGAAGTATCTCGATATTTATTTGGTTTAATAAATCTGATTAGCGAAATGTATTTTATTTACGTACGTAGTTCCTTGTTTTCCAAAATGAACTTAAGAATTTTAAACATAAATGACCGCAATTGTATATGCTATTACCCTGTAAGTTTTGATAATTGTAATTAATTTTCGATCCCATATATTCAATAAATTCCTTCGGAGGTTTCAAGTTACCATAACTATCAAAGTATTCAATATAATCATATATTTTTGCATAGGCTACCCAATGACTACCAGTAGATGATGAAGAATCTAAATTTATAATCCCACATTCGATTGGTAGTGGTGATTCTGGTAATTCATCTCTCATATATACATTACGAAAATGAGGTATATTTTTCGCGTGATTTATAATGTCGATGTTAGTTAACGCTCTTTTAGGTAGCCGACTGATTAGTTTTTGTGTTCGTAACATAAATCCCTACCCCATTCTTGTACGGCTTAAGATGCATTCCTTTCCCAATACACAGTCCTTTCATGTCCTCGTTTTGTTCCTTTACTTGTGCTAGCTGTTTTTTAGCCGATTTATATTCATTGACAGCTTTCGTGATTCCTGCAATGCCACCCGATAAAGTGCCGCTGGCAGACGATCCAGCAAATATAGGTATTAACGGGAGAAAACCACCAGTTTTAGGTACAGGTATCACTCGCGGTATTTTAATAGGTAAATCTGACGCGAACTCTCTAGCTGCTTCGTATGCTAACTCTGTTAGCATTTTCTTACATTTAGGTTTTAGGTTACGAATGTGTTTTTTTGTATGTGAGACAATATTATTAAATGTTTTCTTTAAACCAGCACCAGTTTTGAACTTCAATGATGCTGGTGTTTTATTTTTCACTTTATGAATATCATGACATTGTCGTTTGCTCCTCATGATATAATAATTTAGTTTAATGTAAGGATTTCAATAAAATTTCGAGTGTAAAAGTCCGTATCGTTTAAAGATTAACTTTCAAATGAGCACAACGTAAGAAATATATCTTTAAATACATTCATTAGTCTCACTAAAATATCTATAAACAATTTGTATTTTCTAGCCTTCTCATAAGAGTTATATAACACTTAACAAATAACAAGTCAAACAACAATGTGTTAAATGAAACTGTATGATAATAATAATAACAATAATATATATTATGAGAAATATAGACGCACCACATTATCAAAGGAAACCATACATATCGGACATTTCGGTTTTTTTATTGATAACGCACATTTAGCGCATGCAACTACATGACCGCACGGTACAAACGCGATATCACATGCCTTGACGTAACATATTTTACACACCTGTACTGCGTCACTATTCACCACCTCCTCCTTTGGGCGGGAGACAGGTTGCTCTAAGAAATAAACAGTGTTCACTTTCTCCTCGACGTAGTCTCTACCCTTCACCAGTTTGACGTACGCACATCGCTCAAACCAGCGTGCGTGCTGCTCCCACGGGTCATCACCCTTCTCCCAATCCTTTAGACCGCCATCACAATGATAACATTTTGTTTGATCTCCGCACCCAGTATAATAGAAACCGGCTTCTGCTAACTCTTCGGGTCTTTGTGTCATACTACAAGGCCAATCTTTAAATGTTTTCAACCGTGCCGCTTGCGTTGCATATTTAGGGTGTGTAGGACGCTGTAGACTCATGGTGGTGGAAGGAGACATGTCCGCACGATCGTTTTCTCCTTTCATTAAGTTAGTATGTGTTTGCGGTGACACTGACCTTTCCTATACTGGTATCAATAAATAGTACGAACGTTAATAATCAGCACAAAGTTGAATAAATCTTGCCAAACAGCAGTACAAAGCTGTTTAAATCTCATTGAGAAATCAATATCGGTTGTAAAAGTCTGTACTGTTTTAATATGAACTTTCAAATGAGCACAACGTAAGAAATATATCTTTTAAATACTTTTGTGCCAGTAAGAATATCTATAAACGATTTGTCTTTTCTATCCAGCTGTTCTCGCTTGTAGGTAGTCCTAGCCACTTCACATATACTTTATTCCCCCGACTTTTTATTACTTTTTCAACCAGATATACGTCAGGATGTAAAGTTTTTTGAATTTCTTGTCCATAAAATGCTCCTAATATTGGTCTCGACTTCAAATCTTCTAATAAATAAGTTACAGGATAAGTGTGTTGAATCTTTGTTTTCTTAAATATTTCTGTAGACCAATTAGGAGTGAAACCTTTTTCAAAACAACCTTTATACTTGCTAATTCTAACAAAGTCACCGACTTAAATCTCTTGATTTTCAACTTTTTCTTAGACTGCAATTTAACATATTTTTGTAATACATCCGCTTTATTTTCATGGCTGATTGAAGCAGGAGTTCTACCTACAGTTCTATGAAAATCATGATTATATTCATACATTTTATTATCTAGCATCCCATCAATCCATTTATAATCGCCTTTTAAACTGAATCCCTTATAAAGCTTATTTTTAAGCGTTCTTATAAATCTTTCCACAATTGATGCCTTTTTGGTGGAGTATGTTGAATAATGGTTAATATCATATTTTCTCATTACTTTGAGAAATGTTTTATTAGGTATAAAACTCTTTACCCTTATCTGTCTGTAAATTACTTGGGAATCGTCCATTAGCTAAAAGTGTTTCAAATTGCTTACATACGATTTCTTTAGTCTTCTGTTTGAGGGGAAATGCCCAAGCGTACTTTGAAAAACAGTCAATAATTACTAATATATATTTATAGCCAGAATTTACGTCCGATAATGCCTGCATGTCAATCAAATCCGCCTGCCAGAGGTCATCTATATCTTTTAACATAACACTTCTCCGAGGAAAGTTCACTCTAGCATTTGTGTGAATTTCATTTACGACGTTGGCTTTGCTCATAATGCTTGTCCAACGCTCCTTGAATCTCTTTTAAGGCAATATCTTTTTTTATTGCTTTGATACTATCTTTTAAACTTTCAGTTAGTATTAAGAAATTATCTCCCTGAAGCTTATTTAAAGCGATATCTTTTTCAATGTTGTCTATACGATTCAACAAACTCGAAGTTAGCTTTTCCAAACTTAACACTATATTACGATTGTCCTCGACATGTTCTTTATTTGCAAAATTTGACGCTCTAGGTTCATTTCTAGATTTTATTTTAATGACTTCTATTTGACAACAATCAACTGAATGATATTCACTTTTCTCGATACTCATGTCTAATGCTCCTCAGAGCATTAAGTGCAATGATAACAATAGACGATGTTTTATTCTTTTATTATACCAGCTTCTTTTAATTCTTCGATAATAGATACGATTTCATTATCATGATTACTGTTACCAGCACTTTTAGATGCAATTAATAGTTTGAGTCTTTCAATCAATTCATTCGGGTCATCCCAATAAACATAATCAGTGTTTTTCTTGTACTTTTTTAATAAAGGCAAGAAACCACCGCTTTTTAATTTCGTTAATTGTTCTGGGAAATCCTGATTTGCATCATTAAGCTGTGAAAATAAAGGTTTTATAATGTGACGGTATTTCGAACCTTTGTCCCCCTTCAATGGTCCGCTAGGATTCAAGTCTCGTTTGTGTGCGTTAGTATTAATTAGCATTTCTTTATACTCAATTTTGTCTTGTTCTGTTACGACATCAAGATTAGGCTTATTGCGTAATAAAAGTTCCTTTAAACCCTCTGTTAGTTCATAGTTTTTGTTCTTAATGATAACCATATATTTTTTCCCCGCATCATTATTTGTTGGTGTCCTGCCGTTTGACCAAAAGTCATTTGGCAAAATTACACTTGACAAACAACGTTTTGCAAAAAAATGTTTCGCCAATTGATCATTTTACTAGTTGTCATTTTAAAAATGGCTCACTTATTCAAATGATCAACAGTTAAATTTACATTTTATAAGTAATTATTTGACAAAATGAACATTTAGCAACGGAGTTATCAGACAAAATTTTAAATGCAACGAGCAAGACGAATCTGGGCAGAACTGACTCGGATAGGTTAGGTTAGAAGGCCAAGGCGGGAGCTTTGCCTTGACCTTCGAGGTTATTTTTTTCTGCCCAGAAATAGGTAAACTACAGGAAATAATATTTGGTGAAATGGAAAACTGTCAATTGACATTTTATTATTTAACACATTTACTAAGTGTAGTGTTTGCTAATTGATCATTTGCTAATTGAGTTTTTGCAAAATGATACTTTTGTCAAATGTCACGTTTGCCAAATGATTATTTGGTGAAACGTTGTTTGTCAAATGATCATTTGTCAATATTTTTTTGGTCAAACATTAGTGAACCTTATTTGTTGATGACAAACGTACATCAATGTTTCCCATCATGAGCTTCTTGTTCTCGCTCCGAATACCGAATGGAACATTAATGTTATCATAAATATTAAGCATATCTTCTTTTTTAAGAGACAATAGTGTATCATTATTTTGATTTCGCAAACTACCATCTGCTAAATCATAATACTCTGAGCACTTACTAGAATCAGTCTTGATTATGTCTCTAAAATTTTCGTATTCTATAGAAGAATCCAAGTCATTAAAAGTGTCTTTTACATTTAAACTTTTTGAAATGTTTAATTCAGGACGATCCGAGCCATTCACCTTTATCAGAGTTTCTAGAGGATCTGTAATAGGTTTGAATACTTTCTTAAATTTAAGACTAGCCGCATCCTCTTCATTTTGAATCATCTTTATTTTATTTTTTATATTATCAACAGATTTAATTAGTTGTTCTTTTACATTTGTCTCCATTGCAATGACTGTTTAATACTAATACTCATCATCTAGTGACATATTTTAAGCTTTGAACAAGTATTTATGATATGCCTAAAAAATGGATAAATGTGTCAAATCCTTTTCTATACCTTCCTTTATCAATAGTACAATCTTTATTAATCAGCACGAAGTTGAACTGATCTTGCCAAACAGCGGCACAAAGCTGTTTAAATTTTATCCACTCTACATCTGCATTGACATGCTCATTGTATATATGTTTTAAATTTGTATCATCTTGTTTGTAGATAATTAAAAGATTAGCGTTATCTCTAATAAGCTGTTTTGGTATCTTTGAGTATGTTTGAGATAAATAAAAACAGTCTATCCGTCTGTGTCTTCCCATGGCAAAGTAATTTCGTATGTTCACCTGATTTTCACACGCAACGTCATCGAAAATTATGATTGAATTGATCAAAGCATCATTAGGTTTGAAGAACTTCTTTATCCTCATTGTATAAAAAGAATTCAGCTTCTGGAATTTTCTGCATGATTTGTCTTAAGAAAATATACTTCGCCTGAAAGGCTGTCTTTGAATACAAATATATATGCTTAAACTTCAAACCGTTTTCATGTAACAATAAATTCAGCATAACATTCGATTTACCACAGTTAGAAGGTCCACATATTATGCATCGAATTGTGTTTGGTAACAGTGTGCTATGTTTGACTTTTTGTGACCGATTTTCTATATCAATAGTTTTCACTTCTAAAGTTTGAGTTTGCTTGACGAATTTTATTGTGTAGTGTGAGCTTAATTAAATTTTCCAAGTATTTATATACCTCATAAAATTATGTAATTTGAAGTAAAATGACATTATAAAATTGGAACAGATTGTAAATGACGGCATTACATTAAGATGTACGAAAACATAGTTGGATTCCTTTATTTAGATACATGTTCTAAGTACCTAACAGATAAAACAAGATTGAACACTTCCTTTTCTATAGAAATGCAGTTTGAATGTGGTGTGGTAATTGAATTGGGTTAGCTATAGCTAGAAAGAAAAAAAACAGATCAATTCACTTCAACAGTTTATTATAATTATTCGTATTATTAATTATACATGTTCTTGCTATATAAAACAAATAAGAAATACTATATTATTACATATAGGTACTAAAACTTAAATATACTCTTTCACTACTCAATCATCTATTAAATTCGATGTTAATGTAATTAATACCTCATTAATAACAAATATAAAAATTAAAACAACAATCTGCATTTGTCATTACCGATAGTATTATTCATGGGTAAATATTTATTACACATAACCATAATTCATAATAACCAAAGACGACTTTTACACTTTATTTATGAACAATACTTAATCATTTAAAATACCGTCTCACAATGACCCCATGGTAATGTATGTATTTGATCTCTCAACACTTGTCTCTTATCATCACTTCTGTTCAATACTTGTTTGTCTACTTGTTGAGAGTATAAAACATGTTTTATAGACCGTATCATGTTCATCTTACAACGAAGTTGTTGATCAGCTATCAATGCCCTATTATAGTCATTTAGTGTTAAACGCTTAGAAATGTATTTAGAGATGCCTTTTGCTTTTTTAATGGCACTGTTCTCACTTTTGATGCAATATAGTTTAGCCCTCAAACCTACAAATTCTGTTATTACATCACCTCCCATCTCGTCTTTGAATATGCCCGGTATTTTCTCATTCACTTTCGGTATGTTATACGGATTATTGATTGCAAAGTTGCTTGTGTCAAATCTGGAAATATCACAATACATCTCTTGATAAAAATCTTCTGTATAAATCAAGTACAACAGGCTGTCAGTATCTGTGTAGCACAGGTGTGCATCGTTTTTGAATTTATTTTTGATATAGTCGTAATGAAACTGATATAGGTGTTGTTTGACAAGCTCTATGCTCTCATGGTTTAACTGTATTCCTACAAAGTTTTCTGAAAATATAGTTACACTTTTAAAGTTAGGTTTGGAGATCAATTTTTCCGCTGTAAGATGTTTATTTGTTACATTTTCATTGTCTTTCCATTTAGTTACCAATTTTACATCGATTTGGTTACGATTATTTTGCAGAGTCTTTCCGAAAATTGCGTTATTGGATAATTTAAAATGGTTCTTTTCATATTCAGTTTTAGCTGCTTGACGAAGGGTTGTATTTAAGTCAATGTATTTTTTCAAATAATTTTCTTGCCTAAAACTAAGAATGCGGTGAATTTTATTTAAAACTAGACCATGTTTCAAACAATCTTTTAAGTGGGTGTAGTGAATAATGTAGTTAAATTTATCATAAAGATTTGCTATTAGCTTTGCACATTTACCACCGGGGGGGATGAACTTTTCTGCAGCGAACGGTAAGTCATTGTGCTTACTATGCAAATGATCAGGGTATGCCAGGTCTACCTCCAAAATATAGCCGTAGTCATTGTTAGCTGGAATACTCAACACATCAATTGTTTCAATTTCATTTTGACTCAAAAATTTGAACTCTGATATAGGAAATCGTTGCATCATGGCGTAACCATACAAGTTATTACAGTCAAGATAAATCAAATAACTACACGGTTCAGCATCATTGAAATCAGACATATATTTATTATTTGCTTTGGCGTGTCGAAAGGAGCACTGTGCTAATCCCCCGCGTATTCCTTTTTCTAACATTTGATATATCTCTAAGTCACTTATTAACTCTAATTCAACCTGAGTATACAGAAGCATTGCATCCCAACTTAAACTTGGGGAAGTGATGTAATACGCAGGATCTAGATTATAATAATGCAAACTAGTCATCCTAAACTTTTCGAAAATGTCACATAATAATAATACGTCACTTTTTAAATATAAGTCGGTATATTCACCAAGTGATTTTATATTAAAGACATTCCATATTGTTCGCGCGCGTTCGTATTCAGCTTCAGTGATATGACTATCGTTCAAACTGTTGTAGAAACAAGATTTTAGAGGAAGTTCGGTTTCGGAAAATTTAAAACAACTATTCATGTAATCATACGGGTAGACACCTTTTTTATACAATAATTCACGTTGATTTTTGTCAGGAAACTCACGTGATAAATTAACAAAATCGTTTTCCGATAAACTTTTGCTTAACGCATCCAGACTTGAACTCATAAACTGATACGAATCAATTAATTTAATTTGAATAGAACGAGAGTTGGTATCAGTTTTTATGTATTTTGTTATAGAAAGGTACTTTTCTTTAGTTTGAGGAATAATTTTAACGGAACCTTCTTGTTTTACTAACTCCTCAATAAATAAGTGAGAATCGTAGCCTGATAAGTTATGAAAAACAACAGGTATGAATGGATACTCTATGCATTAAGTTACAATGAGAGTGCGCCGGCCCTCTGTACATGGATGTAACATGATCATGATCTCGCACTTTGTCACCGAACAGATGTTGTTTACATATATGACAATATGTTGCGTTTTGATAAGATGATTCTTGTTCAGCAGTTAATGGAGTCATAGGTTTAACATTAGATAATATTTTATGTAATCGTTTTACATCCTTTATTATTCTTTTGACAAAAATTTCAACACAGTTTTCACCTCGATATGTCACAAATTTATTTAATTGATCATCATACGAGCAACATATATAATAAGCAAAACATGACGGGCGGTGTTTTTTCAAAATTTTAGTGTTTTCAGATATGTTTTCGGTGTGGTTACTCAGGAGGCATTCAAAATCGGCGTAAATAACGAAGTTGAGTTTCTGTTGTCTTTCATAATGTTCGAATTTTAAAACAGAATTTATTTTAGGCAAAGTAACTAACACGTCACTACAATCATGAGATCTATATTTTGTTTCATCATTATAAAATTGTAAACATGTCTCACATAAATATATCTTACCTTTGTGGTGCGAAACTTGCCGTCGAACTAACCTTACAAGATCTTTTATTAAACAGTAATGTGCTTTCCCCCCCCCCCCCCCCCCTTGCAATATATAGTAAATTAATGTGATTAATTTCTCTTTTTTTTGTCTTGTATAGAGGTCCGGTAACTTTTGATTTATTATCTAATCCATATATATTAACGCTTATATTCGGGTTATTTTTTTCAAAAAGTTCAATTTGTTTAGGCGAAGGTGGGAATGACATTCCTTCTGTGTTGAGAACGGAAGAATAATGTGGATATGAACTGACTTTACATACATTCCTTGTAGAAGGAAACAAACCGGCCATAATACTCCACAAAAAACAATGATTATCGCTATTCTGTATACTTATACAAGTTTTCGAACTTCTGATTGCCGGAGGTAACGGAATATAAGAACCGCCTCGCAAAGGAGAATACTTGTTCATGTTAATTTCAATATGACTTATAGATAGGTACGTCCATCCAGATTCACGAAGTTCGAATTCGGTTAGTTTTTCTTTCAGAGTGTTACTTGTATTCAATAATAATTCATTAAAATCAGTGCTCTTGTAAACAGTTTCATATTTAGTGTTGAATGACTTTAGCTCCTGTTTGTCTGAGTGAGGTTGTATAAAGTACGCAAAGAATTCAAAGTTAACTTTAATACAAGTAAGGCTCTCTACTAATATATTGATAAGTTTTATAAGATCTTTCTGACACTCATTAAAGAATATCTCTGGTGTGAAATAATCTACTTTCTGAGATGGATTTATACGATATGAAACAATTCTGTTTTTAAAAGCAGTAGCAATCATATAAATATTATCGAATTCTGTGTTCAGTAAGCAGTTTGACTTATGTAAATTAGTTTTTGAATGAGATGAGTATTCCTTTCGAGACATTTCAATTTTACAGTTTTCACAATTCATTAATTCATATTCTGGTATTAAGGCTGATACAGGATGAACTGTAAAGAAAAGAAAAAATTAAAGGTTTACAATCTACTCATTTATTTTATAAATCCTAGTAATAGTTGCAAGCGGTAGTTTAATAAGCTTTACACTTTAGTATCACCTGTTCTAAAGTTAAACATTTTTTGAATACATCTCAACAATGGGTACAATAGACGGGGTACAATTAAGAGCGAGCTCTATTTTAATAATAACTTCCGATAAAAGTAGGCGGGCAAGGCTTGAACTCCTTTCGCGTAGCTCTTATATACTCGGTTAACGCACGCCAGCCCTCCGTACAATCATCTGTTCTGTTTTTTAAGCTTATTATTGCGTGGCGCCACCGATTCATGGGAGCTACGCGCTCTATTTCATCGCATTTATATACTTTTAATCCTACGTAATGAGAACCGAGTTTACAGTCGTTAGACTGGCGAGCAACTCCGTTTGCGATTCGTCGGTTTAGAAAAGATACGAGAGGAGTCATTTTTTTACCAGGTCTGAGGGCTTGCTCATCTACTTCGTCATCCTCAGAGTCGGTCCCGAACACATCGCGCGCAGACTCCTTTCTGTTAACGTTAGCGCGAGTAGTATGGCTCGCAGTAGTTGGAGTAATAATGCTGACTTTACTTTTCTTTCGCTTCGGCTGCTCCAGTTCACTATTATGCGGCTCTTTGCTTCCATGTTTTCCCGTCTTTTGTATTTTTGGGTTTTCACACCGTACTCCATCTTGAACAAATGAATAAACATTATGACTAGTATTAATGCTATAACTTTTTGGATATCTTTTAAACTCTTTTCTTATAATGCTTACAAACTGCTTTAGATATTGCCAGGCATCGGAGTCGGTGTAAGTTTAATTTTTTAATTTTAGGTCAAATAATATTTCATCAGCCTTGCACAATTTCAAAACGATGTAGTATGTTCCTTTTTTATGTTTATCGACCTGACGTGAAAATCCTTTCGTTTGTTAGTGATGTAGGAATAAAGATGATTGTATTGTTCCTTACCACTATCGTCACTGTTTCGATCCTCCTCCTCGCTATCTGTCCCGAACAATTCATACGATAACGCTGGTTCGATGCGAGCGGGATTAATTCGCTTTTTCCCCTTTTCCGAAGTGCTGGCCCGAGGTGCTGATTTCGAGCCGTGACCCGCCTCACGGATCACGGGTTTTTTACATTTATTATGAGTATAATTCTTCTCATCCTCCTCCCTCCGAAGCGGTCTCTCTTGAACATGGCTGGACCTGAAAAAAGGTAATTTTATTAAATTAATTTGTAATTGAACACACGCAATCAGTAAAACAACTCAGATCGCAAAACAAAACACAAATTTATTTTAAACTTTAACTGTCTAAACGTACGAGAGAATATTGAATGGATGCATTCATTTCTCTACTACTTGTCAAACTACACGGTGTGCTAAGCTCAGAAAAAATAATCGTATTTTAATAAATGAAATATCTGATAGATGAATATGTAACGTTATATTATTATATATTAGAGTTACTTATGTGTGAGGTGACTTGACAGAGGTTCTGTCCACACTTGGTGTTGGGCCGGGACTAAAATTGACTAAAATAGAGGGTCGTGGATACTTGAGCTTAGTTCGGTACGAAAACAACTTACCAGTGTCGCACAAAATTGGTGCAGTTTACTAGATAGATAAGAAAGAAAAGGGCGCCATCTGTTTTAATCTAAACCAACAGAAAGATGTAAGTAAATAGTAATATTAAATTAGAGAGATTGAAAGTAAACAAACATGAACCTTGTCAACAGAGTTTATTAACCTGTTATTTATATCGTACAGTAAAAATTAACCAGTTACCATGCTACTACTCTCTTTCAGAGCGTCTTATACATACAGACACACTGCACAATAGCAGGGTTATTTTATATTTATATATTACATACTTCCCTACTTATCAAGCGTTAACTTATAAACTATTCCTCTGTAACTGTGACAGGGCAAATGAAATCATACATCTCTACGTTCGAGCGTTTGTGTACATGTAAGTAGTATGAAACGTGTTCACCTGATGAGTAGACAGATCCACAAGTTGAGGATGAAGAAGTTCAGCGGGCGCAGCAAATCCACAGAGAAGCATGGACCGCAGCAACACCACGTAGAAAAAGACAGCGTGGCAAACACCTAGCAGAAGCAGATCCGGCAGTTGCACAGACAGGCAGGCGTGCACACAGTCAGAGAGACAGGCGGTCAGACGGGCATAGCCTTACACCGCACGTCGACATAAACAGACAAGAGGAAACCCATGGAAGAAGAATCCAAGAAGGAGAAGGGCCCCACAGAAGGACCGGCTGTTTTTAGCTGCAAAGATTGTTGGCATTAGTATTTTGTATGAACATACGTTTTATACCTGCAAATAAAAACCTCAAGCACAAGAAAGCAACAGTGTGGATGACACGTTTCGTGAAACAAAAATAGATTTTGTAGATAGGCAAATACACTTACCCGGTTAAAGAAGTATTAAAAGCAGCGGCGACTTTACCATGCGTTTAACCATGTTCGCCTTAGGTTTAGAAATCGTGTTCCTCCTTACATGTTTATTCTAAAACAAGAAACGACCATAAAACACCAAAAATAAAAGCACCTGACGACGAGGTCGACAAAATTCTAGCACACACGAGATACTTACGTAGAAACACTTAGTATTTAACAAGGATGAATTGCGCTTACATGACGCTAAATTTACAAAATGGCCATACGGCCGTAGTGAGACTCTCACAGTATGTCGGTGACGTACGTGCTCACATATCTGTAGCGGTGACGAGAGTGACAAACAGATTCTTCACCTATGCGACCATTGACAAGCGTCTATGACTAAACCTAGAGGAGAATCGTATCGATCGAGACTTCGACCAGATATCGAGATTAAAATAAATTAGAGAAAACAGATCCTAACAATATTTAATTATAAATAGAACCTTCCCGAAGCGTTTTCCTAAAATAAACAAAGATTTATTTAAATGCAAAAGAAACTAGTCCTATATTATACCAAGCGGCAACACTTAGCGATCGGCGAGTCGAAATATTATCCCTTGTTGTCCAGAGATGTCGCCACTGGTTCTAAAATAACAGCATTAGACATTAATCTGTAACATTACCTCTCTACTTAGTAAAAAAAAAAAATTTTTTTTTTTTTTTTTTGAAAATTGTACTTCTATCCTACCCCACACCATAAACATTATTTGTCACCTAAGCAACGCAGAACTTCCACTACAACAACTATATTCTAATAAATCTAGAACTAGACACATCTCACAACGAAATAAGTGACCTATCTAATCTTATATGCAACTCTATGCAACCTTATATCTACCTATTACGATCTGACTCTACCATTATAACTAGTAATTGCCATGCTAGCAATTTTAAAACTATTTGCAAACCTAAGAAACTAACTTGCTATCCAAACTAAATGCTACACAAAGAAATATGAAGCATCACCTGTTCTCTTATCAAGAGAATCAGAATATGAAGAAACAAGGTTAGCAATACCCGACATATCCTAAAACAATACAAAGTAATAATAGAAAAAAAACAGTCACCATAATAGTGTAATAAACATCAGTAGGCATGTCTACACATGTTTAAAGTAAAGAAGTAAAACAAACAGTTTTTAAGTTTAAAGTTAAACTATATAAGTTTAAAATATATTTAGCCACCTTATGACCAAAAGAGTAAATATAAAAGAAAGGAAAAGAAGGAACTTTACACCCTTGGTGCGTCCTATAGTAAGCAGTAACCCTATAAATCCGTAGATTGTAGCTTTAGAATGTCTTTGACATGCCAAATACCTAACGACTTCTTAGATTCGATATCTTGTAACTCATACGTCACAGGAGAATATTTTTTTCCTATAACACATTTCTTAAATTTAGGAGCTAACTTCTTTGTAAAGAATTTGTCAGCATCTGACAATGGATATTCCTTTTTCCAGACAACCTGACCTTCGTTATATTCTACAAATCTCCTATTACGATTATAGTAAATTCTACTACGTTGGTAAGATTTCTGAAGGCGGTCATTAACCTTTTGAAAGATAGGTTTTAGATGAGTCAGCATGGAAGTATATAAATTCCTATCAGTGAATTGCAATTCATCACTTTGCAGAGGTGCTGATGGATACCATTCGCCAGAAAGAATAGCCTCCCGTCCATTATTCATAAAATAAGGACTATATCCAGTCACTTCATGCACAGCAGTATTAATTGCGAATTCAATTGCACTTAATTCGTCAGACCAAGTACGATGATTCTTGCCGACATAAGATGCCACGGCAGTCACCACCACACGATTAACTCGTTCAGCAGGATTATTCTGAGGAGTGAATCTACAGTTATAGAAAAGTTTGGGTATCTTATATTTCTCTCTCAGTGTTTGCATATTTTTAGAAATATACTGTGGACCATTATCCATTATTATACACTGAGGGATACCGTGTTTTAACAAGACATTATTTTCTATTATTTCCACTACAGTTTTAGCCAAAGAATTTCTCATAGGAAATAGACAAGTGTACTTAGTAAAACAATCACACACAACTAAGATAAATTTATATCCTTTTGGACTACGTGGAAGGGGTCCTAATATATCAGTACATATAACTTGCCAGGGTCGTTGAACCTTTTTCGGGTTTTCCATTAAACCTGGAGGAGCCTCATTCGTGCTCTTATAAGCTAAACAGACTTGACAGTTTTTTATGTATCGTTTTATGTCTCCTAGCATTTTAGGCCAAAAGTAGCTTTGAGCAACACGTTTTAGTGTTTTGAAAACGCCTAAATGAGCAGCATCTGATCTATCATGACATAGTTTCAGCACTTCCAGTCGTAGTTCTTGTGGAACAACTCTCTTCCACTCACAATCTTTAGCTAAAGGATTTTTAGATCTAACACGCTTAAACAAATTGTCATTTAATATTTTAAAATCAGGAAATTTATGAGGAGAATTTTTGACTCTAGTAAATAAATTAGTGTACCATGTATCAGTAACAGAATCTAAAGAAGAAATAAGATCCACCTTTTCAATTGGGATGGGTGCCCTAGAAAGTGCGTCAGCAAGTTTATTTTCAGAACCTTTCTTATATTGTATATCAAAATTAAATTGTGACAGACGAAGTGCCCACCTAGCTAAGCGTCCCGTTGGTGACTTCAGACTAACCAACCATTTTAAACTACTGTGATCAGTGAACACTTTTGTTCTAAAAGGAGAACCATCAATATAGCCTCTAAATTTTTCCAAAGCAAAGATTAAAGCATTTAGTTCTTTCTCAGTCGTAGAGTGATTTTTTTCAGATCCAGTAAGAGTTCTGCTGGCATAAGCAACAGCATGCTCATGACCTTGATCGTCCAGCTGTGATATGGCACAACCAAGTCCAACATCAGAAGCGTCCGTCGAAATAATAAATGGCCTATCAAACTTAGGTACACACAAGATAGGTGCAGAAACCAAGAGTTCTTTGACAGCCCTATAAGCTGCATCAGCTTCAGAAGTAAACTGAAAACATGATCCCTTAGGTAATTTTTTAGTTAATTTGTTAAGAGGAGCACAAACAGTAGAGTAGTTATTGATAAAGCGACGGTACCAAGACACCATGCCAAGAAATGTTCTAAGTTCCTTTTGAGAAGAAGGAGTAGGAAAGTCAGTTATAGCTTTGACTTTATCCTTGTCTGTCCTCAGACCTCTACGATCAACAACAAAACCCAAGAATTTTAAAGATGAGCGACAAAAAACAGACTTGTCAAGATTAATTGTTAAACCAGCTTGCCGTAGTTTTTCACAAGCTCTTTTTAACAATGTTATATGTTCATCAAAAGTTTCAGAGATAAGTATAATGTCATCGACATAGTAAAAGATATTATTAGCAAATTCCGGACCAAATACTTTGTCCATTAGTCTCATCATTCGAGCAGTTGAGTTTACCAAGCCAAATGGTAACCTTCTAAATTGAAAGGCTCCCACGCCTGGCACAGAAAAACAAGTCTTTTCTCGCGAGTCAACAGACAACATAATTTGAAAGAAAGCAGACTTTAAGTCTAAAGAGGTCATAAACTTAGCATTATTTAGAGAGTCTAGTATTTCTTGTACCCTAGGCATTGGATAAGTATCCACTTTAGTTAAGCTATTTAATTTTCTGCTATCTAAGCACATTCTAAGTTCGCCATTAGCCTTTGGAACTAGCAAAATAGGACTATTCCACGGAGAAGTACTTCTTTCAATAATACCTAATTTCAACATATCATCAATCTCCCTACGAACATACTCTCGATGATGAAAAGGTATCGGATAATATTTTTGTTTAACAGGAGCATTGTCTCCGGTATCAATGACATGTTCTTCCAGAGTGGTACAACCTAAAGTATCCTTAGTAGCTGCAATACATTCAAAATCTAGAACCACGCTATTTAATCGTGACCTTTGTTCAGGACTGAGATCTTCCAAGTCATGTAAATGAATATTAGTATCTTTTATTAAGTTAAGAACAGAGTACGGTTCAATCGACCGTTTAGTATTCAGAATATCCGAGCAAAGATGAAATTTAGTTAAGAAATCTACCCCTAATATAATTGGAGTATTAACATCACTACAAACATAGAAATTAATATAATGTAGAACATGTTTATATGAAACAGGTATTTCAATTTTCCCTAAGACTTTCAGAGATGCCCCATTTCCAACAGCAAGTTCAGTATCACATGTCTGCAAGGGAAAGTCTAAACCTTCACTTAGCAATAAGGAGTAAGCACACTCGCTTATTAACGACACGGCAGCTCCACTGTCAGCTAATGCATTGCACTCAAGCCCTAAAATACCTACAGAAAGAAATGGCCTAGGATCGCCCCCATTTTCTTTAAATAAAAGTGAACAATTATTATTGTCATCAAAATTAGTCATAGTTAAATCAGTTTGAGTATACCGGTCAGAGGTATTAGAAGAGTTAGATTTATTTTTATCTATAGTAGCAATAGGATCCTCCGACCTATTATTTAGTTTTTTGAACAAGGACAATATTTAGTAATTACACCAGGTCGCTTGCATTTAAAGCATATTGGTGTTTTGTGTACATCACACCGAGAATGGTGATGTGCACCTCCACATTTTAAGCATAAAACAGTATTATTTTTCTGTTCAAGATTAGTGACACGAAGCCTAGCATTAGAAGTTGATGAATTTAAATTTTCACCCAAATGGCAGAAATTTGGCAAAATAGATTCCTTGCCAGTGTTTAAGAATCCTCTATTTTCACACTTAAATTTAGAAACTTCCAAACGTGAACAAATATCCTTCAAACCCCTAATTGAGTTAACCTCCGTTAAAGCTAAACGAGAAATAAAGAAAGGACTCATATTAGTCATAATAATTTCCAGCTGTTCTGCTTCACTCAATGGTTTAGACAGACGTAAGAACAAACTTTCCATAATGTTAATGTAAGATTTTATATTTTCACTTTTGTCTTGCAAGCGCGTCCTAATCTGATTCAACAAACAACGTTCATATTCAATGGGTTGAAATTCAGCTTTAAGTAATTCAATTAAATTCTCAAAAGATTCAAGGTGAGATTTATTATTCCTAAACCATATTAGCGCTTCACCAGAAAAAAGATGAACAGAGTTCCTTAAAAGCTCAACATCAGTGACCTCCGAGGAGTATTTCAATTCACGTAACCGAAAGATAAAATCATGAACAGGTGTTCGACCATCATAAATAAGATTCCACTTAAGAACTTGAGAAGCACGTTTGTAACAAGAGCTTGAAGGAGCCATTTCAACAGATTCTCTCACAACAGCTTGAGAAGATTGACCAGGAGTTTGATTACACTTAAGAGTTTCAACTGCATGATACGCATGTGAGACAAGAGCTATCTTTGCAAGATGCTGTTCAGATGTCAAAGAATGAAGTGTCTCCAACCTTAATATGACGTGTGACAACCTCGACAGACACCTGCGACGACACGACGATGAAGAGTGATCAGCCTGAAGCACCGCCTCAACTTTCTCTTTGCAGATCTGAAATTCGTTGTCAACAGACAAGCTTGAGATATATGTGTTGATTTTGTTTGTGTCAGGTGTTATGCCCCTAGTAGATCTTAAACTACGTTTTAATTCATCTACAGTATCATCCTCAGCAGGTTCTAAGCCCCGGGATTTCAATTCAAACAATAGCTCACCCTTATTCAAACAGTCAACATCTATATGTAATGCCATGGCTAAGTATGCCAGTTAAAATTATAGTTACAGAAAAAGTCAAGTAATATAAAACTTTAGGTACAAATCTTTTTATAAATTTGAGTTAAGTATGTATATTTTAGATACAGAGTAACACTTATATTACAAGTGTGTAAGAGTAAGTTCAGTTTTAAAAGTTCAAAATAAAAATTAATAGTAAAAGTAGAATTTACTTATTTAAATCCACTTAGTAATTTTAAGATAGAAACACAGATTATAACACAAAGTATGAATTTTAAATACAGCCAAGAGAACTCCTGTTGTAAAGGTTCATAAAATAGTTATTAAAAAAAAAGGAATAATAATAAGTTGCTTTCACCGACACTATCAGAAAAAAACTAAGCTTTGCCCCACGTTGGGCGCCAAAAATGTAACGTTATATTATTATATATTAGAGTTACTTATGTGTGAGGTGACTTGACAGAGGTTCTGTCCACACTTGGTGTTGGGCCGGGACTAAAATTTACTAAAATAGAGGGTCGTGGATACTTGAGCTTAGTTCGGTACGAAAACAACTTACCAGTGTCGCACAAAATTGGTGCAGTTTACTAGATAGATAAGAAAGAAAAGGGCGCCATCTGTTTTAATCTAAACCAACAGAAAGATGTAAGTAAATAGTAATATTAAATTAGAGAGATTGAAAGTAAACAAACATGAACCTTGTCAACAGAGTTTATTAACCTGTTATTTATATCGTACAGTAAAAATTAACCAGTTACCATGCTACTACTCTCTTTCAGAGCGTCTTATACATACAGACACACTGCACAATAGCAGGGTTATTTTATATTTATATATTACATACTTCCCTACTTATCAAGCGTTAACTTATAAACTATTCCTCTGTAACTGTGACAGGGCAAATGAAATCATACATCTCTACGTTCGAGCGTTTGTGTACATGTAAGTAGTATGAAACGTGTTCACCTGATGAGTAGACAGATCCACAAGTTGAGGATGAAGAAGTTCAGCGGGCGCAGCAAATCCACAGAGAAGCATGGACCGCAGCAACACCACGTAGAAAAAGACAGCGTGGCAAACACCTAGCAGAAGCAGATCCGGCAGTTGCACAGACAGGCAGGCGTGCACACAGTCAGAGAGACAGGCGGTCAGACGGGCATAGCCTTACACCGCACGTCGACATAAACAGACAAGAGGAAACCCATGGAAGAAGAATCCAAGAAGGAGAAGGGCCCCACAGAAGGACCGGCTGTTTTTAGCTGCAAAGATTGTTGGCATTAGTATTTTGTATGAACATACGTTTTATACCTGCAAATAAAAACCTCAAGCACAAGAAAGCAACAGTGTGGATGACACGTTTCGTGAAACAAAAATAGATTTTGTAGATAGGCAAATACACTTACCCGGTTAAAGAAGTATTAAAAGCAGCGGCGACTTTACCATGCGTTTAACCATGTTCGCCTTAGGTTTAGAAATCGTGTTCCTCCTTACATGTTTATTCTAAAACAAGAAACGACCATAAAACACCAAAAATAAAAGCACCTGACGACGAGGTCGACAAAATTCTAGCACACACGAGATACTTACGTAGAAACACTTAGTATTTAACAAGGATGAATTGCGCTTACATGACGCTAAATTTACAAAATGGCCATACGGCCGTAGTGAGACTCTCACAGTATGTCGGTGACGTACGTGCTCACATATCTGTAGCGGTGACGAGAGTGACAAACAGATTCTTCACCTATGCGACCATTGACAAGCGTCTATGACTAAACCTAGAGGAGAATCGTATCGATCGAGACTTCGACCAGATATCGAGATTAAAATAAATTAGAGAAAACAGATCCTAACAATATTTAATTATAAATAGAACCTTCCCGAAGCGTTTTCCTAAAATAAACAAAGATTTATTTAAATGCAAAAGAAACTAGTCCTATATTATACCAAGCGGCAACACTTAGCGATCGGCGAGTCGAAATATTATCCCTTGTTGTCCAGAGATGTCGCCACTGGTTCTAAAATAACAGCATTAGACATTAATCTGTAACAAATATTCGAATGGTACTAACATGATAGCAGATATGTTGACACTTATTGATGCACTTTAGTAACTTGAAGATCAGAAGACTTCGGTTGCTGATGACTTTGTGGCTCGGTCTCACAATTCCCGCTTTAAATATATGCGAGCGATAACCATTTTTGGAACGAAAAACACACATTCAAATAAAAATCAAGCAGACTTGCACTTTTGCTGCTCCATACTTATCATGCACAATAGCTGTTGTCAGCGTTCTGTATCCCTGATATAAAAGTAAAAATCTAAATATTTAATTACAACCTTATCTACTATGCAACAAGCACTATAAATAAGTGCAACCAAGAAATTAATCACAATCATGTTTTTTTTTAGTCTCAACACGATTGGAATTCAGTCGGAAGTATACGTGGGCCGAACATTGAAATTAAACTTTATTATCTGTAAATATAGTTCAATTTAAATGGCAGAAAAATCAGACCTAATACGTCTCACACCGAAAAGCTAGAATTTAAATAGATAGGGAATCATCTTGCATTCGACACGTGCATAAACTTTCCTCTTATGGCGTATACCATAAAGGATTAGAATGTTAGATCAATATCCAATATTAAGCTACTTTGAATTCTATCGGCACCATTTTATTTATATATAAAGCTAAGAATTTCTCAAGGGATACCTATTGTAATAAATATTTTGAACGTACGTGGGTCTCTTGCAAAATGTCGGTAAGTTAAATTTAATTATAAATATCCGTACATATGTTTTCTGTTTATATATTCCATGCTAACCGGTGTGTAAATTTCAGGAACTTTGTACCCTGCAATGCATCGCGACCTACATATGAACCACGGCTCGGGTTAGAACGTAAACGAAAGCCAGAAAACACAACAATTTATTCGTATATCAAGAAATGTGGCTCGCTAGACCAAACTTAGTTTTAAATATCCTGTCGCATGTTATACAGTAGAGTTGACCCTGCAAGTTGTAAGTGTAGGTATAGGAGGGCTTGGGTCTATCTTTTTGAATTTGGCGTTTTAGGTCAAGCGTTTTCAGCCGGTTTTCCTCAAAAGTTCTGATAGATTAAAAAAAAAAAAAAAAAAAAATAGTCTGTGTCGCCGTCATCGAAATCGATGAGGAGGACTATATATATATATATCAAGAAACCTTATCAGAATAGAGCTGCTAAAGTGATTAAAATAGAAATTTATGACGGAGACAAAATAGAAGATAGTGATCGAATATGCAAGTGTAATGCAGAATTGTGCCTGCAGTATGCGGTCAATAGCGTTCCTCTAGACGGAATATATGAGTCAACACTTAACGTAATAGATAAAATAACGGAGTCTATATCATCTAATCTCTGTAATCGCTACACTGTGTTGTAAAATATGCATTTTACAGAATAAATATTAATCGAGTTCAATATGTTTATTTATTTATCACACCACTAACCCACCATTTTAAATTCGACTTATCACGACTCGCGTTGTTTTGGAAAGGTGAGACCGCTAATTAGTTACCGGTGTCGATAACACTGTACGTCTCATAAATATGTTCACATGGATGTATGAATCACTATCTATTTAATAGCGCTTCATATAAAATGGAGCACTCATAATTGATGTATTGAATACATGAATACTGATTTAGATCCGTTATAAATCTTGCCTAGCTCATAGGTATTACAGTAGATGAAAACTTGATCTATTCAGTGTTCAGAACATGAAAACTTGCATCAATTTAGTATTCACGGGTAAGATTGGGGATTTGGATACCTGATCTTAAAGAAGAGAAAATATAGAATTAATTGATTAATTGATGAAAAGTAGAATTTATAGATTAATAGATGAATTGATAAAAACTTGATCTATTTAGTATTCACGGGTAAGATTGGGGGACTTGGATACCTCGGTCCGTATCCAGGTCCCCCAATTTTACCCTACTATGGCGGATGTGTAATTTGTTTTAGTTTTTATTTTTATGTATTTAGGCGTTCAAAGTTCTTTTTTGTTAGTGATTTGTACTTTAAATGCCTTTGTGTTGCACAGTGATAGAAGACTTGGACTTATTTCGTGTATCCTGGCATCTTACTTCTCGTTTCAAATGGACTCGAAGTGGTACAGAGGTTAAAACTATCTTGGCCTCTGTCCTACATATCACCGTACAACGTTGCCACCAATCTTCGTAGAGAAGATTGGATTGTGTTTTATTACTATATTGATTTATACTTATATATACTTGACACTGGCGAAATCACTTTATAGTGGAAACGCCATATTCCCGCGGTAGTAGCTGTTCAAGGAAAAAAAAAGTAAAAGAGCTACCGAAAATACGATAACACGTCAAAGCCAAAATGGTTTCACCCAGTAGAATGGAGGCCATGGTCTGTAAAAATAAATCGAATGATATCGTTACACCACCACTTTAACATTATAATCAAAATAAATTTAGAAGCTTGGAAGCTACGAGGTAATAAAGTAAAGGTACCTCTCACGTACATAATGGACCTACCATTGTGATTTGTCATCTGTCACCATAATAGTTAGTGACTCTCGGCACAACATACTTGCCAGCAGCTACAGATCGAGTGCCAAAAGAGTTGTCTATAGCGACAGATTGCCTTAAGCCCCATGATTGGCTACCGCTAACAGAAACTTGTGCTTAATTTTTACAGGGAGAATTTTACAAATACTAAATAACTGATAATAATCTTTTCTGCTTTTCTGTTTCTTTTCTTTAATGTAAGTAAGTACATTTTCCCTTCCAAGAAAATAATTCTTAAAATGACAGATATTAAAAAAACAGACCTAGTTCTTCATAATAACTACAATATTTTCAAAATTCGTGGAAAACGGACTTGATTTAGGGGGTGAGCAACGTCGAGCCCGGAGCTAAATCTGTACGGATATCTTTTGCCAGCTACGTAATCTAACCGTCGCTTCACACTCCTCTTAAATCAAGTAAGTACTTAACGTCATCTAGAATGAATGTATGACGAGTGGATTCAGCGCCCAATGTTTAAACTTTCCCAAGTTAACGTTACGTCATCAAAAAAAATGGTGTAATTGTAGTATAGCGATTGGTACACCGCCTCGTGTTCGTATTTCTCACTAAAATATGCCAGTACATAAAGGAGATTAAGTAAAATAGTGTATGAAACCGTTAGTCTGTTTTGGGGGTTCGTGCTACGGATACCTAGATTATCGAGAGCCAGCTTTTGTTAGAAAATAAGATATTGGTGGCACCTTTTTTTGGTGACACCGGTGACTTTAAAACAGGAGGAGGTTATACGTTCCACTGTATGTATGTTCACCGATTTTTCCGCCAATTAGAGTCCGATTAAAAAAAAAACTTTTGTTGTTTGATAGAGTATACTTCCAAGGTAGTTCAAAAAAAAGAACCGACGAGGGGTTCCATGAGGAATTGAGGGAACTCCTCTAACATTATAATTTCGGTATATTTAATAACAAGTCCAGCATTTGCATTCAGAAAGAATCATTTGGTGAAGTGGAACTGATGATGAAGACCAAAGATGGCCAACGGAACTCCTCAACGGTACCTATTTCAAGGGTTGCGATAAGATATCTCAATTAAGATAGTTGAGCGACTATAACGTACAACATTTAATTGTTTAAATACGACTGTGATTTTCCCGCAGCGTTACTAGCGGCGAACCTGAAATGTCTGAAAGTTTCAAATCAACTAAGAAGTGGTACTACATGACAGCTTATTATAACCACTAAAAAGTACAAAATAAAATAAATGTATTAAACCAAAAAACTGCCTTTAAAAACGTGAAAAGAACTTCTTTTAAAATTTACTGAACCACTCCTTAGGTACCTATACCTAAGGAGTGGTGGTAGGAGTAGCAATGTATAATCTGGTATATTTTTTATTTCTTGATAATTATGAAGCAGTTTAATTTACTATTTTGTAGATAATTATACTATCAAATAAAAATACAATCATATTTAAATGGATGAGATTCTTTGAGTTTTCTCAATATTTTTTTTATCGATGTACCTATTTATAACTTTTTGTACAACACAATTTGACAATCTTCGCTCGCCGTTGTCTACAATGCCACAGTTGTATTTCCATTGAAACAACTTATTTTATATTTTATATCGTCTTACGAATAAGTTATACCAATAAACTGGATTTTACCTTGGGTTGTTTGGGTAGTGCAGAAGTCTCTCCAATCTAACCTCTGACAGAGGTTATTATTCTATGGGGGACATTTTTCTGTAAAAATGACAATTATACAAAAATATTGAATTCCATGTATCTCCTCAAAATAAACTCAAATCAAAAAATATTAACTAGGTATTGATCAAAAGACAATAAGGTATTAAGTAGCTCATCAAATTAAAAAAAACCTATGGTCATGATAAACACCTCATATAATATTATATCAGAAGACGCTGCTCAAAAAGTTTTAGGCGAGATGTAATATAAAAGGCGAAATCTTGGAATCGCCCGTTGATTTTTACGATTGTTATTTTTTATTTTATTTAATAGGGTAAAGTCAACAGTGGTCAGGCAGAGACCTGTAGTCGGCATCTACCTACGAGGGCTGCTTGATAAGTCGTTTTAATTTTTATTTTTTTTAACTATTTACATTTATTTTTCAACATAGTCTCCCTTGTGGGTCAAACACTTGTTCCAGAGAGAAATTCCAATTTTATTATCCCCCCCAAAGAATACGTTTTGTCAATGTCATCAAAATAGGCGTTTACGTAAAAAAAATTGCCCTCCATGCCATTTTTTCAGATTTGGGAATAGGTAATACTCGCACGGAGCTAGATCCGGTGAATCGGAGCATGCGGAACCAGCTCGAAACCCAACTCGTGGATTTTGGCCATTGCAATAGTTGACGTGTGCACTGGGGCATTGTCTTGATAAAAGAGGACTTTCTTGGGGGACAATTTTGGTCGTTTTTCCAACAATTCAGCATTAAAACGGTCCAATAACTCTGCGTAATAACGGGCAGTGATAGTCTTTCCCTTTTCCAAGTAATCAATCATAATGATTCCTTCGCCATCCCAGAAGACTGTCGCCATCACCTTCCCAGCCGACGAAACTGCTTGGCCTTCTTTGGGGTACGTTCACCAGTCGCCATCCATTGTTTTGATTGCTGTTTTGATTCAGGTGTATAATGATGGACCCAAATTTCGTCTACAGTGTCAAATCGACTCAAACAATTCCGAGGATTACGCTTCATCATATCCGAACACAGTTTGGAAATTCGCTTTCTTTCGCGTTTTTGTTCGATTGTCAACAAACGTGGCACCAATCGTGCAGACAGTTTTGTCATACCCAAATCTTCATGCAGGATTTTATGTACTCGCTTAGTGGAGATGCCTGTATTCTCAGCTATTTCACGCACCTTCACTCGGCCGTCGTCGAGTACAATATTATGGAATTCTTCAACAACATCCTCAGTAGTGACTTCGATTGGGCGACCAGAGCGTGGAGCATCAGATGTGCTTGACCGACCAACTTTAAAATCATTTATCCAGTTATAAACAGTCTGCAACGTTGGTGCGTTAGTGCCATGAACAGAACTTTAAAAAAAATGTTTTATAACGGCACGAAATTCATATTTTTCCATAGTTGTTGAAAATTTACGAGTGATCACAGTTAAACAATGGTTATACTGACAAAAACTTGTTTTCTTTTGCTGAATTTTTGAAAGTCTTCATTTGAAAAATTGTGCATCATCTGCCAGTGGTAGTGCCATTTACCAGAAAAAAGGTTTTAAAAATAGTTTTTAAAAAGACTTATCAAACAGCTCTCTTATACTTTAGATGACAGAGAAGAGTACGAAAGATATATTTCCTACTCTTCGCACTTATATAAGGTCGATTTCTGGTTTCTGACTGAGCACTGATGACTTTACCCTAGTAGGTAGTTACAGATTACTATAACAAATGCACTGCTTAAAACAATCCACAAATATTAGCTACTACTTTTTTTCCGGACCACTACTTATAGGTCAGTCAAACTGACTAGCACCACCACCCACTATTTCAAAAGAAGAAGTTATTTTATACGTTCTTAAGGCGGTTTCTTGTTTTTAAAACATTGATTTTATTGCTAGGATTGCTTTTATAACGGACTTTTATCCTGCAGAATATATCATCTAGTTACCTAATGAAACTAAGTCTTTGGGATAAAGATCCATAAATAGAACTGAAAACGGGTACTAAATGCAAAAAGTACTAAATGGGTTCGTGTATACAGTTATACACACTCGTATCGCTCGGCTTTTTCTTCGATCTTGGCCGGAAACACTCCCGCGTGACTTCATAAATCTAGCGCACCTCTCTCACACTTATTATTCACGTTCCCAACTAATAGTCTTTTCGAAATACCTATAAACATCTCTTAGAATAATTGTATTGCTTCAAAAATAAATAAAACAATATTTTTATTCTGCACATCAGTTTATTGGGCATTAACGCCGAAACGGAACCGGACCAAAACCTAATATTTTTATCCAAATTAAACTTTATCGCAACGCTGTGTTCCGGTTTCGTGGCAGTGTGCTTGAGGCGTCAGCGCGCTAGTTGCGTGCGAGGTCCCGGAACAGGTGCAGCACGGCCATCTGCGCGTCGAGCTTGTCGCGCGGAGCGCGCTCGCGCAGCATGGGCGCCAGCGACAGCGCGAAGTGCGCGTCCTGGTCCGTGGCCAGCCAGCTCGGCAGCTCTACCTTCACCGTCCCGCCTTGCGCTGGAATCGAGACGCATTAGTTAGTGACGCAGTGAGTTACTACCTATGTTATTTGAAATTTGAAGAACAGATTGTACCATAATCATAGTATAAAAGTAGTTCGTCTTCGGCCGTTTAGGAGTCACTGATACCTATTGCCGCTCAGGCGCTAGGGTTGCGCCTAAGCGCGTCGCTCAATACTTAATACGGGCACCACCAGAAGCGCCGACGGCGAGGCCCCGACTAACCCTACTTGGCGTGACTTGATCAGTTTGCTTGCGATGCGTCCCCGCGCGTACGGTAAGGCACACACACATAGAAGACGTTTCCGAATTTCTGTTACTGGTCCATATCCTGTCGTAGCGTAGGTGGGCACCAAAATACTTAGTAGGTAATTACTTATTCGGTCTTTCAAAATTAGGCTTTTAATTTGTGACCTCATGACGCGTACTCATAGAATTCAAAAAAATAAAATTCAAATTTCAAAATATTTATTTAGTAAATTGGCCACATGAGGGCTCTTTTACACGTCGGTAATATAGAGTGAGTCTACTAGCGCTTCGGACAAGACTAACATTACGGAGCAGCGCCGCAAGAAACTGCAGCAGAACGTCATTTTTTCCCAAAGATAAACACACAGACAGACTTTTATCTTTGGGAAAAAATGACATTCTGCTGCAGTTTCTTGCGGCGCTGCTCCGTAATGTTAGTCTTGTCCGAAGCGCTAGTAGACTCACTCTATATTACCGACGTGTAAAAGAGCCCTCATGTGGCCAATTTACTAAATAAATATTTTGAAATTTGAATTTGACTTTTGGACCTGAGTTTTGTGTTTTTTACCGTAATGCTACATTGTATATTGTATAGGACTAAACAATAACATTATTAATCTTACCAGGTGTTTGAGGTACGGCGGTGTTCACAGCAGGGTTGTCTGCGAAGATATAAAGTTGTCAGTATCAGTAGTATTGTCAGTTTTGAAGTATTAAGGAGTCAGTTTATGTCAGCAATTTACGGCTGATAGCGAATTAACAATTAATTTACTTAATAATCTTAACTTCCATGAAATCAAAGAACAAATATCCCGAGGAATTGAGAACCTCCCCCTTTTTATGAAGTCTGTAGATGAATGTGCAAAAAACGAACGAACAAGCGTGAATCAATAAGTTGGCTGGAATTATGTACCTACAATAACATAAATTACCTATTATGCAAGCCACAGAAACTGTTTTAGAATCGAGAATGGCATGAAACTGGGAGATTTGCTGCCTTCGAAGAATGCTTCTTCAAGGTAACTAACAAGGTGAGGTACCCAACTGTCCGGCTAAGATTTTCTTTTGATATATGTAAGAGAGTAGTCTAAAATAACAGACACGTTGTCCAATCAACCTGTTGGAGAAATTTTTCTCTAAAGTACTGAAAAGTTACTATACCCTCTAACTAAAAAAAGTACCAAAGAAAGTGTATCTTCGATGACAACTAAGTTGATAATTAATGATCTACGAGTTTCGGGCGGCAGTGATGATATAAGAACAACCGCGCTAATTGAAAACGTTTATTGATCTGACTAAACGATACTTTCATACGACCTACCTACTTTGATTCATGCCCACGTAAGGTACGGTTCTCCGTACAAGAAAATATGTAACTTTGAAGGGTATTTTTTTAAATATGACTTTTAGTTGATAGAACAAAACACGTGCTCATAATTTTTTCATGTTCTTCAACATAGTTATAATCAAACCAATACTTACCTAGGTAACTAGTTTTTTTTTTAAATTATCTATAGAAGTTAGATGGGGCAGCTAAAAAGATACGTTTATGTAATTTTAGACTAATGTCTAACATATATCAAAATAAATCAAATCGAAGCCTGATAGTCGGGTAGCTTTTTTTGTAAGTACATACTTATTATTCGGAAAACGGGCGGACTCTTGATGGACACGAGGTGTCATGGTCGGGTATCGGAGGTTAAGTTTACGTCCGTTTTGCCGACGTAAGTTAACCTCCGAAGTTGGGTCCTATTAGTTATGTCTCTTGTTTTGTTTGTATTTTAATGGATTCTAGAAAAACGCTTTTCTAAATGATAGATGAGTTTTCAAACAAATTCAACCGTTGAGAAACTAAACGTGGCATTTGCTATAGTTTACCAATATTGTGTGGGCTGCTCCCGTCGCAGACCATCGCCGGCGGCACGCAGCGCCCGGAGGCGCACGCCAGCCAGCGCGGGGGGCAGGCCCGGGCCACTCCTGGATAAAAAGCATCACAAAATTATCTACGTAACAATAATAAAACCCCCTATAGTATTTGTAGTTTATTTCGCATCATTTGAAAACGAAATAACTAATTTTTTATCAGTTTTCACTAAAGTGTTGCAATAAACGTCCACCAAGTTTACGAAATGTAAAGAGAGATAGGATAATTTGTTACTTAGAGTAATTAAGAAAACGTAGTTACACGCGGTAGTAGTAGTAATAGTAGTAGTAGTCATTTATTTCATATTGGAACTTACATTATTATATGTTGCAAAGTTATAATGAATTCACAATAAAATAGACTGTCTAAAAAAATAAAAATCATATAATATCAATGTGTAGAAAAGTAATAATAATTATGACCCAGAATAAAACAGTAAAAGAAACAAAAAGTTAGATCCGGTAACTGATTTTGGAAAAAATTGGTCAATCAGTAATATCTAGGTTTAGAAATTTTGGTGGCATACCGTGGTTCTAGAATCCATGGAGTCGCTATTTCCTAATTCTCATACTTATACATATAACCTCGATTTTGACCTTACCACCGAAAGTCCTAACCCTAGTAGTATCTGTGGGCTATTTAGCGTACCGCATTGTGTTTCGTCGGAGCCGTCGTCGCAGTCGCCGGCGCGCCCGTCGCACACCGCCGTGAGCGGCACGCAGCCGCCGCGCCAGCGCCGCGACGCGCACGCGAACTGCTCTTCCGAGCATGTCGCCGGAATGTCTGGATAAAGAAAATGATTTATATACTAAATACTTAATTTTATGCCAATTTTGGTATGGTGAACGAGCATGAAGGGGCCGAGATTGTAAGCGGCAAAAACAATATCGTTTTTGACCCGGGTTATCGCATTGTCCACGTTTTGATAGCTCTTATTTACTTGATCGTAATGGCGACCGCGTTTAAAACAATACCACAGCTGAGCAGATCAAAGACTAATTTATTGTTGCGGCCTAGAATAGAGGGCCAGGCCACTTCGCTCGGCTAGTAGTCGCAGTTCTACCTAACACTCCTCTTCGCTTCGCTCGTCGTCTTACCTAAAGGAGACCTCCTTTAAGGTAGAAAATATAGGTTATTGTAATAATATAACTAATTCCAGATTATAACCCAACGAACACACTAAAATAGTGTGGATCTGCTTTTTCCGCAATTATGGCAAATGATTGTGAAGACATTTAGGGATTATGAACATGATAAAAAGTAAATATTATGGAAAGTGTTATTATGGTATCAAATATTAGGGAGGTTCAACATTATGTCACTTGAGCATGAAAAAATATGGTATATGATATTAGGGCAAGCGAAGACTACAGCCAGTGACCATTATGGCAAATTAAATTAGTACCAATGAATTTATGGAATATGGCGGGATACCGCGAAAACACCATTATTACTTAAAAATCAGCTCGTCTAGCATTAATAGCACTATACACTACAGATATAGCATCGTTATCACAATGGTAATGCTGATTGGTAAACAATTCGTAAGTCAAACATGAGCGTGTCAAAGTTCACTATGAACAAATTTTACTCACGAGTTTTTAGTAACTACATTTATAAAAACGAAACAAGATAGCATGGATAATTTTCTATTTATGGGGGTTTATACTTATGCAAATTTTCCGCGCTGTGTCCTTTATAGTTTATAGTAAATGAAACATTATGACATAAACAGACAGATGGACAAAGCGAAACAATAAAAATTCTTTGTTTGACTACAAACACCTAAAACAAATACAAAAACTTGTTCAACACGAGTCGTACACTGTTAATTTTATTATAGAATATAAGTCTGTTAATCAAACGCAATACGCATTTGTCATGCGATTTTTTTAACATGCCTTTTTAGTTTATCTGTCCTATTGCCAATATCTTTCTACTTATGGTGCATAAGTTTCAACTCCAGATTTAAACGCATCAAACTGTGTGTTTTCTGTGGACGCGGTTACTCCCACTCACCTGTAGTTGAAGTCACCGTCCCGGGAGTCGGTTCTGAGTCAGTGCCTGAAATAGAGACTACTCGAATCAAATCTTACTAAAATATTTACTTTGTATAACAATCGGATTTGGGCAATTTTGGAACCATAAGAAAATCAAAAATGAAATTTAAGATTTTCATAAACTTTAATGCTTTAGTACAAAAGAAGGATAGGATAGGAGAGGATATAATGAATAATTTACTATCATACTATAACAATTAGTGTCATTAATAACAACGTATTAAGTAATGTGTTGTTATTTTCTCACCGCAGTTCCGTTCGTCCGACTGGTCGAAGCAGTCTCTGTGATCACCGTCGCACACCCAGCTCCTCGGGATGCAGCCGTTCGCCCGGCGAGGGGAGCGGCACGCGAACTCGTCCGCCGCGCATGTGTGCGCTGCTGCTGGGCAAGATGTAATGTCTTACGAAAGATCAGGAAATGTGAAATCGGATAAGCAAGACAATGTAATACTTAGTAGTTTACGTGCCAAGGTTGTCACCCTTGCACTGAACGGTATGCCTTTCCGTTCACGTCCACTGCACGCCGTACCAACAAAACTTTTATAATTTACCGTCAAATACTTTTAATGGAATCTTCGACAAAGTTCAGAAGTATCTACTCCAACCAGATTCCTCGACGTATTTCAGACCATTAACTAACAATTTAAAAATTAGACTCATGTATGCCGCCTATCCTAACAGTAAATAAATCTTATTTAAGAAAAGAAAGAGTCCCTTGCCCTACAGTAACATACAGTGAATTCAGGCTAATTAAGAAAAGAAACCATTTATCCCAACTAAAATTGATGAAATCTGCAGCAACGGTTAAAGTTTTCACCTGCGCAGCACCTCGAGCGCTGACCGTGCAGTGCTTACAATATCATTGTACTTAAACACTTCACACTCAAACTGTCGATATGATCCTGACAGAAGCTTAGTGTGGGACAGCGACGGCACTGTACACCAACACGTTACTGAAGACGTTCAATTAAAAACTATTTCATATTTCAGTTATGTTGAAAAATATGGGCAAATATTTGTCTGATGACTTGATGAGCATGAATATTTGTTTTTGAGTCTTGGATGGTTTCTTAGTATTTAAGTATTTATATATTTATATGGTATAAGCCTAGAGCTTATTGTTGATACATCATCGCACAGCCCAAACCGCTGGACCAGAAACTTGAAATTTTCCACATAGACACCTTATACAGTGTAGTAGTGTACACTAAGGAAGGATTTTTGGAATTTCCACCCCTAAGGAGGTAAAGTAGGGGATAGAAATTTGTATGACAGTCCGCCAGATTTGAAGTTAGAATATTTAAATTTTGTGTCTAGGTCGATGATTGGAAACAAAGTTGTACGTGTCTCGGCGTTTTTGATAATTTCATACCCAAAGGTATGGAAAGAGGTAAAACTGGCTAATGGTATTTATTGGTATAATTATTGGTATTTAAGCTACTGTTTATAAATTAAAGTACAATTACAACTTTTAGTGATTTTAGGAAAGGCGGCTACTAAGCACGATGCATCCCAGAGAAGACTGCTGCCTCTAGCCCACGGAACCAGGGTTAAGCCATCTGGCTGCTTACCATCCGAGCAATTCAGACCCCGTGGCTCAAACACACAACACATATTAGCTTGAACGCCCGCTAGCCCGACGAATTTAATGTTTTTAATGTCAATTAACCAATCCAAGCGCTTTCCGAATTAAATTACATCGCACCTTCTGCTCGATTAATCAGCTTAAATTTTAAAACCTGTACCAAAGTGGACAACATTTGTACCTTTTTAAAAAGTTTATGAATTGAGAATGTTTTTTCCGTAATTAGTACGCCAAGTGCCATCCATTTTTTTGGAGTAATCTCCTTCGACAGAAAGGAAATTTCCAAAAAAAATATGTGTTTTTTGATTTAAGAACCCATTTTTTCTGAGGTACCTATTTGGAATTTTTACTAAGTGTGCATTTTCAGTTCCCAGAATGAAGTAGTTTGTTCACAATCGACAGTTTTAGATCAAAAGTTATGCAACTCTGTTGTTCTTATTTTTTTTGTAAATTTGATAAACGTGACGTGTTTTGTTTATTGTATCTGAACTAGTTATTTATAGATTGCAAATATATCAACATTACTTCTCAATCTAAAGTAGTCAATCTAGACCACTTGCGTTACTAAGTATATACATTTTATACTGACCACGACTTAATAATTCAAGGGTGTAACAATTTCTTTTATTTAAACTTTTCAACATACTAACAGCATCACTGTTTTAACTGACCAATGGTGCGCCTTACTTATTAAAGGAGACAAGATTCACAAATGGTCAGTTAACTGTGTTGCTGATAGTACATAGGGGGAGCGGGGCAGATTGGTACGTACAGTAACTAAGCCCGCTTATTTTAGTCATGTTTTGGTAATATTTCGATATTACTACAATTTTTTTTAATAATAGTTGTGGTGTATAGTATAGTATCATTGTGCCCCGTACATCAAACTACCCCGCTTCCCCCTACTTCTGCAATGATTAATATTAATGTTGCAGTTTTTGAAGATTTAAGGTCCTATTTCAGTGCAAGCTTAGTGCCCATACCGCAGTTTTGTTCATCCGAGCCATCGAAGCAGTCGCCGCGGTCGCCGTCGCACACCCAGCTCCTCGGGATGCAGCCGTTCGACCGGCGAGGGGATCTGCACGCGAACTCGTCTGCCGCGCATGTGTGCGCTGCTGCTGGTCAAAATTGATGTTTTAAGAAAGATGTCCACCGCTGGATGTAAGCTCATTATACCCAACCAATAGATCAAAAGTATTTTATCTACACACATATGCAATAAATTTCTGTTTTATTCTATTCTATTCTATATCATAAACCCTCTATAATGCGTTCAAAAAGCGCAAATTACAACTACCCTATATGTATAGGCAGACTCTAGTTTGTCTGTGAATTAAAAAAAACTACAGTTGCGACATCATGACGTCGTGCGTGAGAAAAGTTTTCATTTACCGCCATTTTTGACGTTCTGTTTGTCTTGTCGCAAAAAATAGTTTGTTTTGTTTATAAAGTAACTAGCGATCAAGATAGTGATTGAGATGTATCGGAGACGACGGAGAGCAACGATTGTTATAAAAGGACTTGTTACCAGTTACAAAAAAAGTAGGTATGTAAGTGTGTTGTGCACTTTGCAAATGTTAAGCACTTTCTAGTGCGTTGTCATAGTAAACCTCAAACAGAACCTCAAATGACACACATGACAATGTCAATGACATTCACAGTGACAAGGTTCTAAGTATGCTCAAAATGTTTAATGGGTGACTGTACAAAATTAGGCAATAAAACACTCGTGTGATGTTATAGTGAAACTCGCCTATTGGCTCGCTTCATAAACACACACTCGTATTTTAATGCCGTTTATTATGTAACAGTCACATAAAGTTCACCATCTATACATAGTTATAATATAATTATATAATATATATTATAGAGATTCTAATAACACTTACAACTTTTTAAATTTAGAATTAATAACAAAGATATAAACAATTAATGTCATGCATAAATAATAGAGATATAAACTGTACATAATATTCAAATAAATAATAATAATAAAAAATATGAACAAGATCACAATGAAAACCTTATACCTACTGATCACGACTTATAACTAATTCTCGGTATAACTAAATGCATGCTCTGGTAAAGTTGTTGACATACTTCTGCAATTCAATGTTTTACATAACTATTGGCCAAAATTTCAATTTTTAAAATATTTAAAAACGTTCATCGTCACATGCATAGTGCTCTTACCGCAGTTTTGTTCGTCCGAGTCGTCGACGCAGTCTCTGTGGTCGCCGTCGCACACCCAGGTCCTCGGGATGCAGCCGTTGTCGCGGCGATTGGACCGGCACGCGAACTCGTCCGCCGCGCAGCGGTGCTGATCTGCTTGACAAGATAAAATGTCTGACGAAAGAGGTTCACTGCTGCGTGTAAGCTCATCATCCGGATCAAAAGTTGTTAAAAACACTTGAAAACTATTCAAATTTAACATTTGTAAAGGTTTTAATGATACTGCTACACCTTTTCCTCTTTTGGTTTAAAATAACTGTAATTAATTAATGTAGGGAATAAAGGCTTGCAGTACTGTTAGGCGATGGGCTTGCAACCTGTCACTGCACTGGTAAACATCTTAGCCTGATTGTGCAAAATGTGGTTACAGAATTATCAACAAGTTTTTAGGGTTGTTGGAAATTCTGTAGCTCTGCCTACCCCACTCTGGGAATGAAGGCGTGAGTTTATGTATGTATGTATGTATGTAACTGTAATTAGTGATTCAAAAACTTGAAATCTCATCCTAAGAATTACTGAATTTTACTGAATTTAATTAATAAATCAACGTAAATCCGTACTTTCAAGGCTATACAATCATTTAACGTTTTTCATTGAACAATTATTAACCTATTTTTTAAAAGAAGCATCAATTTGGTAATACACACACTCACACACACACACACACAACACACACACACACACACACACACACACACACACACACACACACACACACACACACACACACACACACACACACACGCACGCACGCACACACACACACACACACACAAACACACACGCATATATAATAGCAATTTTCAGCCAAGGGCGGTTAAGGAATACCGCAAAGTAGCGTTTTACGATTTGTCAAAGCTTGTCAACAAAGCATCATTGTTTACTGGCCATTTACTGACCTCTAGTGAGCCTTATTGCAAGGTGACAAGATTCACAAAGTTCAGTTTACAACGTTGCTGATTCAATCTACTTCCACAATGAGTGTCTATCATAACTACTTAGATCAAAAATTTAGGTACCTATTTCAGTACAAGCCTCGTGCTCTTACCGCAGTTTTGTTCGTCCGAGCCGTCGACACAGTCCCCGTGGTCACCGTCGCACACCCAGCTCCTCGGGATGCAGCCGCTCGACCGGCGATTGGACGTGCACGCGAACTCGTCCGACGCGCAGTGGTGCGGAGCTACTGGTCAAGAAATAATGTTTGACGAAAATCGTTCACCGCTGCTGGGTGCAAGATCTTTATACGCAATCTAATTAAAAGTATTAACTACAGGCACATGAAGTGTAACGTACGAATATTTAAAAATATATACGTATACAAAAGCAACCGAAATAAACATCATAGAAATATTTGTGTTTATGAACCTATTTCTGCAATGCTAAGCAATTTTTGTATAAGTGGTCCTCGTAACCTAAAAAGATTTATTTTTCTGGAAGCGTCCTACAAACCGCTTATTTTGACATCGATAACGTTATCTCAAAAACGCCAATAGTGCGTAGTGATTATTAAAGCGTATTGAAACGTGTGTCGCAATTTTTAACAAAATTCAACTATTATAGCATTGTTATAAGGGTTATGCTTATAACGTCGTTTTGGCGTTTGGTGAACTATTCGTAAGGAAGATTGACATAAATCACAATGACCAAATTTTATGTAAAAATTTGGGAACTTCATGGTTTATAGTAGTAAGTACATATAAGTTTTGAATATATATTTTTTGACACGATTTTTATATTCACGTTGATTGTTTAAATAAATTGCGAATAAAAAAAATAAAGCTTCATGTTTCAGGGGTCGGAGTGCTTATTAACCTAAACTGCATGCATGACCAATAATGAATGAGATAAGATTACGGTATAATATAATAAGTGTAACAAACGATACAATTGACATACATCTTGATTGGTTGTCAAAATAAGCCCTATTTTTTAGCATTGGTATGGGAAAAACGCAAGCGCTCTTAGCCCCTGGACCGTCGGCGAATTTAGTCTTTCATACATTAATACAGACAGACAGTCGAAAACGAAACCCTTACTTGTAAACTACTAGACTTACACCGTGAATTTTATCTGTACATAAAATTTAAATTTGTCAGCTGGTAGAAATACTCTTTGACCAACACTAAGTGTTGCGGTTGTTTTGTTCCTTTTTAAATAAAATCCCAATTTGTTTAACCTTGGTTTGCACCTGCCTACTTTGGGACGTAAATAACATTCAATCTAATACTCATTGCAGTACGAACTAGTCCGCCAAATAGTGGTGCATGCTGCTAGACAAGAAATGATGTCTGACGAAAGATGTTTACTAGCTGGATGTAAGCTGCACAAGTACACTTAACCTGATAAATTTTCACTATATAGGCACAGGGAGCGTACCGTATTTCTGTTAATATGGAGTGAGCAAGCTGACCTATCAGTTTACCTATAAAAGAAACAGATGTAGACATCAAAGAAACCTGTGTCCATTCTACAACATTACTCCTATACCGTAAATCATTTATGTAATATAATTGAACATTACGACATCTCGCAAACTTGAGGTAAATTCGCTCCCAAATAGCCGATCTTTGTTTTTACATAACTCACACAGTTACGAGTATATTAAATAACTATCGATTATTTAACTTTGTAGCTCTTTTCGTGTAACAGAAACAAACGAATGTAATTTTTGTAGTAACAATTTAAATAACACTGTATCTTCAATTATTTTGTTATTTTGACCGGTTTGATCAAATAAAATATTTTACTTATCTAGATAAACACTTATTCACTATTAATGTCAAGATATATAATATGAAGGCCCCAGTAATGTACCGATATTGTAGAGGGCATAAAAATATTGTTCCAGGTTTTATGATTGAGAGCGAAAGATCGATCTTTTAAGACTGAGATGTTCTGCTATTGAAAAGTACAATGTTTGTGTTTATATTAAAGCTAGAATAAAGAAGTTCATCCAAATACTCCAAAGAGGTCGTATGCTCACCGATTGAAGTTGTGGTGCTTGTGCCTGCAAAAGAGACAATAAATCAAATTAAGATTGCCACTGGAAATATTTGTCCGCGTTTTAATAAATTGATTACTCTCAATGCTTAGAGTTAACATTGAATAAGCCACGTAATACAGTAAAGCATCGAACTTAATAATTACCACTACTAATACCCAATTACCTAACGGTGCAAACAATAGTACATTGTGCATCAAGGGTAGTATGAAGGGAATTACTAACGAGAGTGTTAGAAGCCCGACGCCGAAGGCGGAGGGCTTTTAATGACTCGAGTTAGTAATCCCCTTACTACCTGTGATACACACAATGGTTTTCATCACATTTGCGAGGAAAAAAAACAAAGAGAAAACACTTTAACTCTGCAAAATACAAAGAAATAACTTTTGACGAACGGGAACGTAAATGGAAACGATATTTTTTTACTGACCTCTACCACAGATAATAACTGCGTTTAGTTTCGACCTGGATTGGAGCCAGATTTAGCCAATTTGATAAAAATGTATAATTACTAAAATTAATGATAAATGTTGATATAAACTTGAAATAGGTATAAAAATAATGAAGTTTAATGAAGCGTTTAGGTTTTGTGTAATGTAAGTTAGTCTATAGCTAATTTTTAAAGATGAAATTAGAAACCGATTTATTTTTTGGCTGAAAATTAAACCTCCTTAGTCAGAAATGATGTACGAAAGAGTTGCAAATTTTAAAAAGAAAGTCATTACTCCCTAGGGAGTAATGACAAACTCGCCATTATTCCCGTGGGAACAATTTAGGCCATTGTCCTTCTGTATACAGGCATGGAATAACACCATATACGAGCAAGTGTGATGAAAACATGTTTATTAAACACACTTCTGCAATAGTAGCATCTAAAATAACTACTTATTTAGCTATTTGTGTAATTTTTCAAGGTTTATAAGACTAGTGCCCTTACCGCAGTTTTGTTCGTCCGAATCGTCAACGCAGTCTCTGTGGTCGCCGTCGCACACCCAGCTCCTCGGGATGCAGCCGTTCGACCGGCGATTGGACGTACACGCGAACTCATTCTCCGTGCAGGGGCGTTGTGTTGCTGAACGAGATAAAAAGTTTTTGAAAGATGTCCATTGCGGGCTTTTAACTCCGTGTATTCAACCCGAAGTATTTGCTGGGAACGTTACCTCCACACTACATAATACCACATATGTGTGTATTATGAGAAATAACCAAGTTGGCCGGGGTTGTCACCGAATGGCCCCTTTTATAATTTATCGATGCACGGGACGGCGCATTATTTCATTGTTTGCGCTTACATTGCTTTGTTAGTTACAAAGAGCAGATGTTATGTTTTTTATGAAACAGCAACTAGAGTAATTAGTTGCTGTTTCATGCCAGGCCAATTTTAAATTCTTTCCTAACCAAAAACTCAAAACTCAAACCAATTTCGGGCCGTGTGCATTGCTGTTGAGCATTACAATAAATAAAAACATCAATCAGCAAAAAGGGACGACTCCTGCAATGGGTGTCTAAAATAACCATTTGCAACCTGTTGCAATTTTTCAAGGTTAGTACAAGCCTAAGTCCTCTTACCGCAGTTTTGTTCGTCCGAGCCGTCGTAGCAGTCTCCGTGGTCGCCGTCGCACACCCAGCTCCTCGGTATACAGCCGCTGTCCCGGCGAGGGGAGCGGCACGCGAACTGGTCCGACGAGCAGTGCACTGTAGGACAAGAAATAATGTCTAACGAAAGATGTCCACCGCTAATTGTACCTTGGGCAAATGATACTAAAGTAAAATCAGACATGGGAAATAGATAAATTATCAAACAAATATTTATTTATTTATTTAAATACTTTATTGCACAAAAAGACATAGGGTACAAAAGGGGAAATTAATGCTGCAAGCATTTTCTACCAGTCAAACTTAATATATTGGACAACTAATTGTACGGCGAAATGAGTAATAAGAAACAGGTAGATAATTTGTCAAATCGGTAAAAACCAAAATAATTAATGACTTTCTAAATAAAATGATATATTACGAAGTAATCTTTCGGGCAAAGGTAAAAATATCCAAACCCAATTTGTCAAATATTTTTTGGCAAATCAACAACCCGTCAAACATTTTTCACAGTTCACATAGGTCACCACTTATTTCTTGTCGACATCAAGATATATATGATGTATAAAATACTTACTGAGTTATTTGATTTAACTTTAACCCTTCTTACCTATATGAATTCTAACAAATAATATATTTTTAGTTAGCTGAAAGAATATTATTTGAAATGAAATGTTTTGACTCTGTGTGTTTTATGATTGCTAGCAAGAGGTTGGTCTTTGAAGATGCATATGTCACGTTATTGAAATGCGCAAAGTTTGTGTACATAACTAAAATATATATGTTCATGCAAATACTATAGAGATTGTTTGATTGCAGGACAAAGGTGCATTCTCACCGGTTGAAGCCTCTGTTGTGGTGCTTGAACCTGAAAAAGAGACAATAAGTCAAATTAAAATAGCTTTTACAAGCACACGGAAACGCGTTTGATGCGTTTCTCTTAGCTAAGAGTTAAATCACATAAGTAAGAGTTTTCATTGCCTTTGATATAAATTATAATAAAATTATTAAGTTCCAATTGTTACCGTCCATAAGTTTTTTCTCGTAATTAGTGTGAATCATTATGTTAAACGGCTTAATTTAGAGCTCTAGTCATATGTATTTGTCTTTGTTTTTATGAGAATACAGAATGCTTAGAATAGTGTTATTAATATTGAAGCATTGAAGTGAAATACACCAAACTAAGAAGGTAGAGAACGAGATCTGTGATATAGCATCGAACTTAATACTGACCGCTAGTAATACCCTATTACTAAGGGTGCAAAGAACTACATTTTGTCAACAAACTTCTGCAATAAGTATCTTAAATAACTACTTATTAAGCTATTTGTTTAACTTTTCAATGTTGGTACAAGTCTAGAGCTCTTACCGCAGTTCCGTTCGTCCGAGTCGTCGATGCAGTCTCTGTGGTCGCCGTCGCACACCCAGCTCCTCGGTATGCAGCCGTTATCCCGACGGTTAGACGTGCATGCGAACTCGTTCTCCGCGCAGTGCTGTGCTGTTGAACGAGAGATAATGTCTGAAGAAGGTCCACTGAAGCCTGTATTGCCGTACTCCTAACTAGTCCAAACAAAGTTCCGAAATAACATTTTCTGCTTCAACCTTTCAATCAACACTCATGCTTTGCCCGGACTACTGGTTTTATTTAACGTATATATTTTTAAATAGTATATCATTGTCATTTTAAGTTTAAAAGGTTATTAGATTAGATTAGATTATTCCAGCTGCTCCGAAAAACTCGTCGTGTGCTGAAAATCAATTAAAAGCGAGGCAAGCCTGACCTTACATAAACTCAAACGATCACATCTTTTGAGTTTATCATTAAGAACAGATGGCTCACTTATTCGTAACGCCAAAGATTATATATCGTAACTAGATGTGAGTTTCGACGATTTACTATATTTTACATCTTGTCAAGCTTTAATGATGTAGTTGTATGTGATCAACGATAAGCATTTTTAATGCGTTCTACAATATTCGTAGAATTAAGACGCTGCTAGTAGAAAACAATTAGAAGAGTCACCTGAATACCTACTAGAAATACTGTAAAGTAAACTTATTTTAAAAAAAAACTTTCTTGTACGTACTAGTAAAACACCTCCAAAGACAGCATAGTTAAATTTTGATAATATTAGTGACGCGTACAGTTTGACACGCAAAACAATACTATGTATTTACACATTTAATTATTATTTGGGGTAGCTCTGCTGCCTACCTCACTCTGGGAACGAAGGCATGAGTTTATGTATGTACGTAATATTTTTTTAAATCTTTCGTAATATTTGAAAACATTATACTAATCGATTAATTTTTAAACGTGGCGTGATTGACAAACTCGCCCCTTCCTCAACACCTATGAAACGCTTCCTTTTGAACTAAAAACAGCAGTGTAAGCACCTTGTACTGAATCCAAAATATTTACTATTATAGGCATTGGAAGTGTAACGTATTTGTGTATTATATATGGTTGCGTGGAATAACTGAGGTGGCCTAGGTTCTGAAGAATACGTGTAAAACGGGGGTGTCAAAAATTAGCATTTTAAAAGTTCATATTTTTCAAGTTAGTGCAAGCTAAGTGCGCTTACTGCAGTTCCGTTCGTCCGAGCCGTCGTAGCAGTCTCCGTGGTCGCCGTCGCACACCCAGCTCCTCGGGATGCAGCCGCTCGACCGGCGAGGGGAGCGGCACGCGAACTGGTCCGACGGGCAGTTCGCTGTTGGACAAGAAATAATGTCTAACGAAAGATGTCCACCATTACTTCACAGATCTTTTATTTCATTTAAGTAAACAAATTTACTAACTCAAAACAGGGCAAAATGGAAAAGAATTGGAGAGGCATATACCCAACAGTGGGCATCTAAATAAATGCTGTGGAAGAGAGAGAGAGAGAAACAAATTTAATGGCCGCTTGCGTACTTTACTTAAATTATCTCCCAAATCGCCAATCTATGTACATAATTCACACAGTTGCACAAATAACCGTCTATTATTAAACTGTGTAGCTCTAAACGAATGTTATTTGAAGTAAAATTCATATTTCGATGTTTTGACCCTGTTCCAGATTTTATGATTGCAAGCAAGAAATCGGTCTTTGAAGAATGAGATGTTGTTCCATTGAAATGTGAAATGTTTGTGTGTATGTGAAAGCTAGGATTAAGAAGTTATCCAAACTCAGCAAAAAGATTGTAGTTTTCTGTTAATAAGTTCATTCTCACCGGTTGAAGCCTCTGTTGTGCTGCTTGTGGAGCCTGTGCCTACAAAAAAAACAATTTGTCAAAATAAAATTACATTGAAAAGTACATAGAAAAAGTGTTAATCAATGGCTTGATCACATCACTAAGGATTTTCCATTACCTTGAATATAACTTAAAATCCCGATTTTTACAGTCCATAAGTTTATCCTCAAAATTAGTAAATCATAATGTTAACAGGTACAATTTAAAGCTCCGATTTCCCTCTAGTAGTACCTGTATGTTTGTATTTTAATAAATTTATAACTTCTTATGTCATCAAGCAAGAAAACAATTTAAAATGATTAGGTAGGTTATTTACAGTACAGTCAGATATATACAATTTAGAAACTAAGAGGACAGTACCACTTCACACAGCATCAAACTTAAAACTGAACACTACTAATACCTCTTTTTAAGGGTAAATATAAAATTACTATTTATCAATACACCTCTGCAATTTAGAGGCTGAAATACTACTACTAATTATAACTAAGCTATTTGTGTAATTTTGAGGTTGGTACAAGCGTAGTGATCTTACCGCACTGGCGTTCGTCCGAGTCGTCGACGCAGTCTCTGTGGTCGCCGTCGCACACCCAGTGCCTCGGGATGCAGCCGTCCGACCGACGGTTGGACGTACACGCGAACTCGTTCTCCGCGCAGCCTCGCTGTCCTGATGGACAAGAAATAATGTCTGACAAAGGATGTTCAAGTGTGTGTGTGCTGTAAGCTCTACATATTTACTCAATCCGAAGTATTCACTATAGGCATTGGGAAGTACAAAGTATGTTTGTATAATTGTGGAAACTTGTGACTGAGATGGTTCCTTTGAAAATTTACCGTTGCACGGCACGGCGCCACATGTCTACCGTCAAGGTTAAGAAACAATCCTAAATGCTTTCATCATTTGCCGTTTAGTCACTTTGTTGGTTTTTACAAATCGTAGAGGTCATGTTTGTAAAGAAACGGTGGATACTCAACAAATTTTAAATCTTAGCTTAAACAAGAAGTCAAAAATCAGACAAATTATGGACGATAAGCATAACATTAAATAAAACATTGCTTAGAAAAAAGAAGTCTTCTGCAATGGATGTCTAAAATAACCATTTAGAATTAGTTGGTATCTTTCAAGGCCAGTACAAATCCAGTCCTCTTACCGCAGTTTTGTTCGTCCGAGCCGTCGTAGCAGTCTCCGTGGTCGCCGTCGCACACCCAGGTCCTCGGGATGCAGCCGCTGTCCCGGCGAGGGGAGCGGCACGCGAACTGGCCCACCGGGCAGTTTGCTGTTGGACAAGAAATAATGTCTGACGAAAGATGTCCAGCGCTGGATGTTCCTCAGCTTCTTACGAGTGTACTTAACCTGATGGTCACTATATATACATGCAGGCAAAGCGAGTGTAACGTATTTGTGTTTGTGTATAGCTCTTTTTGAGTATCAGACGCAAACAAATATAATTTTCGTCGTATTCACATTATAATGACAACGTTACTTAAATAATTTTATTAGTTAACTGTTTAACAATTTGAACAGCCGGACTGATAAAATTATGTTTATTTAGATATACTTAGTCACTGCCGACGTCAAGATATATGTACTACATTAGTGGATCAAATTATCTCATTTCAAATTAACCCTTCCTATCTTCACTAGTTCAACTTTATAAGTTAATAAAAAAAATGAATTTAAATTTATATTTTAATGTTTCGACCTTGTTCCAGGTTTTATCATTGTAACCAAGTAAACGGTATTTGAAGACTGAGATATTGTGCTTTTGTAATGTACAATGTTTGTGTATATATGAAAGCTAAGATATAGAAGTTCATTCAAATCCCCTAAAGAGATTGTTGTAAGCAATTAATTCGTTCATTCTCACCGGGGGAAACCTCTGTTGTGGAGCTTGGGGTACTTGTACCTGAAAACGAGACAGTAAGTCAAATTTAAATAACATTGACAAGTTCATGGAAACTGGTAACTATGCGTTACTCTTAACTAAGAGTTTGACCACATTACTAAGAATTACGTCACAAAATAAAGATGTAATTCATAAATCAAAGTACCGTAAGTAGGTACATAAATGTTACCTCAGAATTAGTTACAAAGTTAAGTTTAGAGCACTGTTGTCTGTGTTTTTTTAACGTTTTATGTTATTACTAGCTTTTGCCCGCGACTTCGTCCGCGTGGCGTGTTATAAAAGAGAGATCTTGGTGTGTGTGGGAGAAAGGCTAAAAAATGTTTTTTTTATTATTTTTAAATGAGGTTATAGTATAAGGAGCCTCTAACTCGCTTCCCGTTCCCAGGGGAATTTTTAACTTTGCTTTGTTTTTTAAGGTATATTGCATGTCAAATTTCAAGCATCTAACTTATGCAGTTTAGATTTTTTCATACAACATTTTTTTCCCGCTAACTTAATTTTTCAAAATACAGCCATAACTAAACTTTATATTTACTAAGGTATGCATGCATGCTAGATTGAAAACATCTATCTTACGTGATTTAGATTTTTACATACAAAAGTTTTTTCCCAATAACTCCCGTTCCCGTGGGAATTTTGCAATATCGCATTGCAAGTAAGCTTTACGTTTATTAGGGTACCTGCATGCCAAATTAATCATCTATCTTACGCGGTTTAGATTTTTACATACAAAAGTTTTTTCCCAATAACTCCCGTTCCCGTGAGAATTTTGCAATATCGCATTGCAAGTAAGCTTTACGTTTATTAGGGTACCTGCATGCCAAATTTCAATCATCTATCTTACGCGGTTTAGATTTTTACATACAAAAGTTTTTTCCCAATAACTCCCGTTCCCGTGGGAATTTTGCAATATCGCAATGCAAGTAAGCTTTACGTTCATTGGGGTACTTGCCTGCCAAATTTCAATTATCTATCTTACGCGGTTTAGATTTTTACATACAAAAGTTTTTTCCCAATAACTCCCGTTCCCGTGGGAATTTTGCAATATCGCGTTGCAAGTAAGCTTTACGTTCATTAGAGTACCTGTATGCCAAATTTCAATCATCTATCTTACGCGGTTTAGATTTTTACATACAATAGTTTTTTCCCAATAACTCCCGTTCCCGTGGGAATTTTGCAATATTGCGTTGCAAGTAAGCTTTACGTTTATTAGGGTACCTGCATGCCAAATTTCAATCATCTATCTTACGTGGTTTAGATTTTTACATACAAAAGTTTTTTCCCAATAACTCCCGTTCCCGTGGGAATTTTGCAATATCGCAATGCAAGTAAGCTTTACGTTCATTGGGGTACTTGCCTGCCAAATTTCAATTATCTATCTTACGCGGTTTAGATTTTTACATACAAAAGTTTTTTCCCAATAACTCCCGTTCCCGTGGGAATTTTGCAATATCGCGTTGCAAGTAAGCTTTACGTTCATTAGAGTACCTGTATGCCAAATTTCAATCATCTATCTTACGCGGTTTAGATTTTTACATACAATAGTTTTTTCCCAATAACTCCCGTTCCCGTGGGAATTTTGCAATATTGCGTTGCAAGTAAGCTTTACGTTTATTAGGGTACCTGCATGCCAAATTTCAATCATCTATCTTACGTGGTTTAGATTTTTACATACAAAAGTTTTTTCCCAATAACTCCCGTTTCCGTGAGAATTTTGCAATATTGCGTTGCAAGTAAGCTTTACGTTCATTAGGGTACTTGCATGCCAAATTTCACTGATCTATCTTACGCGGTTTAGATTTTTCATACAAAAGGATTTTCCCGCTAATTCCCGTTCCCGTGGGAATTTCGGGAATTCCTTTCTTAGTGCACCTCTACGGTACCTAAGCTACGTTCCTTTCAAATTTCAAGTGCCTACGTTTAGCCGTTTAGGCTGTGCGTTGATATGTCAGTCAGTCAGTCAGTCAGTTTCTCCTTTTATATATTTAGAAGAAGATGTAACACTTTGCAATGTTTAAATTAGATTACAATATGTATATTAAATTAATTAAAGTAGAGTACAAGACATCGCGAAATGGTGACACAACATCGAACTTAAGACTGACCACTACTATTATCTGCCCTGTTTTTAGGAGTGCAAATAAAATAATCGATGATTTATAAAGACACTCCTGCAATTGACTTATTAAATAACTACTTCCTTAACTATTTGTATAACTTTTCAGGTTGGTACATGTCGAGTGCTCTTACCGCAGTTTTGTTCGTCCGAGCTATCGTAGCAGTCTCCGTGGTCGCCGTCGCACACCCAGCTCCTCGGGATACAGCCGCTTGACCGGCGAGGGGAGCGGCATGCGAATTCGCTCGAAGAGCAGTGCGCTGTTCGACAAGAAATAATGTGAAAGATGAAATGACGAAAGATGCCCACCGCTAGTAGTTTCCAAGCTCCTTACGAGTATACTTAACCTGAACAAAAGTTGACACTACATATACAGGCACAGGGAGCTTAACGTATTTGTGTTTGTGTGCAGTAAGCAAGCTGACCTCATATCAGCTTATGTACAAAATATACTGATGTAGACACCATAGAAACCTTTATGTATTTTATAATATGTTTTACTAATTAAACAAAGCTTTTATTCAATAAAAGTAAATATTACGTCCTCTTACTAACTTTAGGTAAATTAGCTCCTAAATAGCCGGTCTCTATATAATTCATACAATTGCATAAATAACTGTCAATTATTAAATTTGTAGCTCTTTTCGAGTAACAGAAACAAACGAATATAATTTTCGTTGTCTGTATCTTAGTTTTAATAACTTTGCTATAATAATGTTGACACTAACTGTTTAATAGTTTGAATAACTGGACAGGTATTTTTTTTTATCTATTATATACTTACTCAATTTTAACGTCGAGACACATAAAATGTATGTACAGTCAAGGAATTTAATTCGTATAGCACTCTGGACTATGTCAAAGTGACACTAAATAAAATCATAAGAAGTTTCTTACGTTTTGATTGATTACGTCACTTTGACATAGTCCTGAGTGGTATAGGAGCTAAATTCCTTGACTGTACCAGTCATTATATCCGATTTCAATTAAGTTAGTTTCTTCTCAGCAGTGGTCTCTTCCGAAGCGCTGGTAGATTTTTGACGTGTAAAAGTGCCCGTGCGGCCTATTTACTGAATAAACATCTTTTACTTTTTATCTTTATCTTTTATATAAACCCTTTCTGTTTCCAGGAATTCTGACAATTAAATTCAACTTTTAAGGTAGCTAAAATAATATTATTTGGATTGAAATTCATATTTCGACGTTTCGGCTGTTTCAGGTTTTATGATTGCAAGCAAGAGATTTGCCTTTGAAGACTGAGTTGTTGTGCCATTGAATTGTGCAATGTATAAGAAAGCTAGGATTTAAAAGTTCGTCCAAACAGTGTATAGAAATTGTGGTTTGCTGTTCATAAGTTCATTCTCACCGTTTGAAGCCTCTGTTGAGCTGCTTGTGGAGCCTGTGCCTGAAAAAGAGATAATGAGTCAAATTAAAATAACAATGACAATTACATGGAAACGCATTGTCCTTAACTACGAGTTTGATCACATAACTTATGCGGCGTTTACACTGAGTCGTTCGCCGAATGCGCTCAACGCATTTGGTTCAAATCTGAACTTTAAATGAAAGCAATTTGATCCAAATGCGGTGACCGCGTTCAGGGAACGACTCAGTGTAAACGCCGCGCAAGGGTTTTCATTACCCTCGATATAAATTAAAGTCCCGATTTTTACCGTCCATATGTTTTTTCAAATAAATAAAATTAAGAAAATACGAGAAGAAAATTAGAGAACACTACTAATACCCTATTTTAAGGTTTAAAATAAAATTAATGATTTATCAACACCTCTGCCATTTAAGATCTGAAATACTACTAATTTTTATTAAGCTAATTGTGTTATTTTAAGGTTGGTACAAGCCTAGTGCTCTTACCACACTGGCGCTCGTCCGAGCCGTCAACGCAGTCTCCGTGGTCGCCGTCGCACACCCAGGTCTTCGGTATACAGCCGCTCGACCGGCGATTGGACGTACACGCGAACTCGTTCGACTCGCAGCCCCGCTGTCCTGATGGGCAGAAAATAAGCTAAGTGTTTACTTGGTATTGGGTGCGTTACGTATTCGTGTGTATGTTTTCACCGAGTGGCCCCTTTCATAATTTAGCATCGCATAACACGGCGCCCCACATTTCTACCGCCAAGCGTAACAAGGAATCCTAAATGCTTTCATAATTTGCCATTCAATCTCTTTGTTGGTCACTTTTACAGATCGCAGATGTCATAATATACTCGTAAAGAAACAGCGGATACTCGAAATATCCTTAACTGAACTAAAAAATCAAAATTCAGACCAATTATTGGCGATAATCATGACAATAAACAAAACGTTCATCAGATAAAGAAAGTCATCTGCAATAAGGGTAAAAAAAACCGTTTAGCATTAGTTGCAATTTTTCGAGGTCAGTACAAGCCTAGTCCCCTTACCGCAGTTCTGTTCGTCCGAGCCGTCGTAGCAGTCTCCGTTGTCGCCGTCGCACACCCAGCTCCTCGGGATGCAGCCGCTGGACCGGCGAGGGGAGCGGCACGCGAAGTGGCCCACCGGGCAGTTTGCTGTTGGACAAGAAATAATGTCTCACGAAAGATGTCCAGCGCTGGATGTTCCTCAGCCTCTTACGAGTGTACTTAACCCCATCAATATTTGTCACTACAAATGAATACATGCAGGCACAAGGAGTGTAACGTATTTGTATTTATAGCTCTTTTATAGTATCAGAAACAAACTAATATTATTTTCGTCGTATATACAATATTTTTAACGTTACTTAAAACATGTATTATTTCAGTTAACAATTTGAACAACCAGACAGATGAAATAAGTTTATTTAGATACACTTATTTACTGACGATGTCGAGATGTATATCCCATGTTAGTGGATTTAATTAAACTGCGCATGACTAATTCCCGAGTTTTATCATTTCAATTTAACCCTTCCCTCCACTAAGTTGTACCAATTCAAATTTTCAAGGTAGTTAAAAGAATATTATTTAATTTGAAATTTATATTTAGGTGTCTCGACCTTGTTCCCGGTTTTATTATTGCAAGCAAGAGATCAGTCTTTGAAGACTGAGCTGTTGTGCCATTGTAATGTACAATGTTTGTGTATTATAAAAGCTAGGATATAGAAGTTCATTAAAATCCCCTAAAGATATTGCAGTTTGCAAATCATCAGTTCATTCTCACCGGGGGAAACCTCTGTTGTGGAGCTTGGGGTGCTTGTACCTGAAAAGGAGACAATAAGTCAAATTAAAATAACATTGATAAGTTCATCGAAATTGGTAACTATGCGTTGCTCTTAACGAAGACTTTAATCATGTAACTAAGGGTTTTAATTATCTCCGATGGACGTTAAAGTTCCGTTAGTAGGTACATAAGTTTACCACGTAATTAGTGTGAACTATAAGGTTACAAGGTTAAAATTACCTACTGCTCAGTATTCCGCTAGTCATATTTATCTGTCTTTTAAAAAAAATATAACGTTTTTATGTCATTATTTAAGAAAACACAATGCAATGCTTAGAATAGGTATTTAATTAAAATTGAAATTAAATATGTACAGAACAAGACCACGTGATACAACATCGAACTTAATACTGACACTTCTACAATTAGTATAAGATACTTATCAAGATATAATTGTGAAATTGTTCAATGTCAGCACAAGCCTGGTGCTCTTACCGCAGTTTTGTTCGTCCGAGCCGTCGAAGCAGTCTCCGTGGTCGCCGTCGCACACCCAGCTCCTCGGGATGCAGCCGTTTGACCGGCGGGGGGAGCGGCACGCGAACTGGTCCGCCGAGCAGTGCTCTGTTAGACAAGAAATAATGTCTGACGAAAGATGTCCTCCGCTGGATGTACCTAAGCTCCTAACGAGTAGGTATACTTAACCCGATCAAAAGTGATCACTACATATACAGGCGCAGGGAGCGTAACGTATTTCTGTTTATGGGTTTAGGAGCCGTGGCCAAGATGCAAACGCTACTACAGTTTATCTTTTCTATCACTCAAAATTTATAAGGAGACATTATGGTACATTTCGATAAACCTCGTGGTCAGCTGTCATCCCATACATTTTGGGCGATAGAAAAGAAAAATATTAGTAGCGTTTGAACGTTGGCTATGGCCCCAGTTTATGTACAAAAGAAACGGAAGTAGACACCGTAGAAACTTTATATAGAATATGTTTCTACTATGTCGCAAATCATTTATTCAATAAATATACAATTATCGCCCGCTCCCAAACTTTAGGTAAATTAGCTTCTAAATAGCCGATCTCTGTACCTACCTACGTATATTACTCACATAACTAGGTGCAAACAAACTAATCAATTTTTTAGGTTCAACATTTTAAATTACCAGATAGATGAAATATGTTTATCCAGCAAGATATAATTATTCACTTTCGACGTCAAGATATATAAAATGCATGAACCAGTAGTGTACGTATGCGTATCTGCACGATGCGGCAGCGTGATTTTCGTGATGTGGCCAGGCCATAAGTCGTATCATGGCTATATTTACCACCTGTTCATTTTTGGCCGAAATCATTATTTGCTTCTATCTCGTATTTACGACATTTTAGCCTTTAGAAGAAAATATAGATAGGTACTGACTGGGTTTTTTGTTCGATAGCCCACAAGATTTCTATTAACACGTGGGTATTTGACACCTTCGGATGCCCCACACTTTGGCTGTTCACGCATGCCCGGCCTAACGCATTCGCAATCGACTTCAAATTGGAACTATCGTTTCATTAGGGAAGGAGACTCGCCTTCGGACTGCCAAAATGAAAACGATTGCGATTGCGAGTGCAAGGCAATAAGCCTGCTGATTGACGACTGACGCAAGCTTGGCTTATCATTTTCGGTGCAGTTCGAGTGTGTATATGAATCAGACAAATGCTTACGGCAATTTTGTTCGTCCGTGCCGCTGCTGTCGTGGCAGTCGTTGGTGCCGTCGCACTTCCAACTCATGGGTATGCACCTCCCATTATCGCACGCAAAATGGTCTGCCGGACAAGACCGTGGTGATCCTGAAAAAGAAAACAAATATGTATGGATTGAAAACGCAACCCTTTTCAATACAAATAAAACAAACAACTTACCCCTTATTCATAAACGCAAAATGAACTTATTGTAGCAAAAGTATGCTTTGTCGCTTTCTGTCAAATTCAGATATAATATTATATGTTATTTCAAGTACACTTTAGTTATTATTGCGCGTTTATGAATAAGAGGGTTCCCTTCATTTTATTTTTAAACGATTCTCAACGCTTCAAATGTATACAAGTTAGACTTAAAAAAAATGTGTGTAAAAAGGCGAAATTTGGACTTGGTCATAAAGATAATGTTTTATTCGTCTTGTTGTGGTTTAACGGAAACACTGTGACAGAATTCCAATTGGGGCCGTTTCCAGCCGAGAACAATTTTTAGATGACCACTATGTGATGGCATTCTATGAAATACAATATCTGCTTATGAAAAAGAATACTGGGTTAAAGAAACACCACGACTTTTAGTACTAAGTGAATGTTTGTTTTTTTCAAATTATTTGTTTGTTAATTTTGGTATTTTTTTTTTTTTTTTTTGATTGTTTTTGTGTCCCTTGTTCTATTCTGGGCAAGACTTCCCCTAAGAGATATTAATAATTAAAAAAACCGGTCAAGTGCGAGTCGGAGTCGCTCACCGAGGGTTCCGTATTTAAGATAACATGGTTGAAAAACGCAAAGAAAATACTCATTTTGTTATGAACTTTACTACCTATGCAATAGAGTCCATTTTAACTAGCCTTAATATTAGGTCAGAATTTTAAAGTTTCTTGATAATTTTCCAAAACTGTAAAGTTTGAAAACTTCATTTTAATTTTTCGCGTAAACTGAAAGTTCTTATCTTTAAATCAGGAATTTTTCAGATTTTTTTTGGTCGATTAACTTCGGAGATAAGGGGGGGAAATGTATTTTTTTATTTTTTGGCTATAAATAAAAAGTACCTACGTCACGGAAAATAATATTAAAAAAAGATTAACCCTTTCACATGACACGTTTGCTATTATCAAATTGCTTTTTTTACTAAAATCATATGCGGGTAATCATTATTTCAAGTTGATAGCTTTTATAGTTTCTGAGAAATCTACTGTGGCATACGGACAGACAGACAGACAGACACCGAAGTCTCACCATAAGGATTTTACCACTTTGGTACGGAACCCTAAAACTATAATAGTGTATTATAATAGTATATTAAACACTAAAATCAAAATGATCAATAATCAAATGAGACGCTTACTAAGATGAAAGACAGATAAATACATACTTAATTGTACAAATCGGTTTAAAAATAGATTATGAAACATCTTCTTTTGGTTATCTGTGAAATCGTAATAAATTTTAATCAAATTGGGATCAGTGGGCAGATCGTCATAGTCTTAACCAACTTGCATTACTCGACGGACGTACTTATTATTTATTATTTAGGTATTAACCGGCGAGTTTAGGTTACCACTTCAATCGACCGATCGATCATTCGACTAAAAACGGTTTAAGAGAATAACATCTTGATTTTGTTTGGTCCCCTTTTTGATACCTAAGCAAAGTAAGTAGGTACCTAAGAATTGGTACTTAGGTAGGCAGTAAGTACACTTACCGCAGATTTGTTCGTCCGAGCCGTCGTAGCAGTCATTGGTGTCGCCGTCGCACACCCAGCGCTGCGGGATGCAGCCGTTCGACCGGCGAGGGGAGCGGCACGCGAACTCGTCCGCCGCGCATGTGTGCGCTGCTGCTGGGCAACATATAATGTCTTACGAAAGATATCCACTGCTGAGTGTAACTCCTTATTCTCAGCCCGACCAAAAATATGAACTATAGGCGCAGTATTTCAGTTTATGACAATTTAGTACCTAAGATTTCAAATTAAACATTGGTTACTTTAGTTTCTCTTCTTGCAAACATAACATTTGAAAGTCCTAAAGTGTGTACCATATTTTACTCGTTAGTCATAACATATCCAACCCTAATCTAACCAATTGAGGGGTCTCTACTGCTACTTTTAGCCCTGGGGGACATGGAGTAACAATCGAACCTACTTTTGTAAACGCAGCGCAACAGGTTATAACTGCGAGAAATATTTTAGTACATAATAATGTTACATGATTTCTTTTATTTATACAAAGACCGTAAGCGTGTCTTATTATGTGACCAGATGGAAAGAGACCCGACGGATGCACTTTAATACCGTGGCATCTTGGTCGTCCCTTGGCGTGGGACGTCACTTGTGTTGATACGCTAGCACCGTCTCACGTCCAAGGTTCTTCTCGCAAGCCAGGGACCGCCGCAGACCTCGCCCAAACCATCAAGTGCCGCAAATATGCTTATTTAAAGCCAAATTACGAATTTGCTGCACTTGCTATGGAAACGTTTGGTCCGTGGTTATCTGACACAAAAAAAATTATTAAAGAAGTGTCAGACAAATTAATAGGTGTCTCTGGCGACCACAGGCAAGGCTCCTTTTTTGCCCAGAGACTGAGCATCGCAGTGCAATGGGGTAACGCTGCGAGTGTCCTCGGCACGATGCCGCAAATGGGGGTAATGAAGGGATTTATATTATAGGTTAGTTGTGTTATATTTTATTATTATTGAACTTGTTTTTTTATTTAAAAGTATTTATTGAATAAAGAATTATTATCACAATCTTTGGGGATTGAACTTTAAGGAAACGTGTGCCATATGTGCTGAATAGTTTGCCCGAGGATATCCGACAGGAGCCAAATATTCGTAGATTTAAGACGCTAGTCAAGATTTTTTTATTAGAGTCACTTCCATATTAGATGTAAGATAAAACAGATTTAATAAATGGACACAATCCTGCAGTCAAACTGTTCCAACAGTTTTGCAGGCCATGATATATTATTGTACTATGTTTGTTTTTAATAAATAAATAATAATAATAATAAAGTCCAGAAGCACCTCTCCACCCTTAGCCCCTCTGGAACTGTTGCCTCCCCGCTGCTATATATATGTGGCTATTTCGGGAGGTCCATTCCATTGAGTTGGCGAGTCACCGCCTGCCATTTAAACCAAAGTAATTAGCATTGGCCAGGCAGGCGCCGTAGTTTCATCAATAGCCTAGTTCACCAATCCATATCAGTTCATTCATAGAACCTATTATTAGTATTCCCATCCTTCTTGAATAGTCTTTACACTGACCGGTGGTTATCCGTGGGAGCATACTTCTTTAGTTTGAACTCAGGGACAATCGCCGGTTGGTGACCCATAACTTTACCAAATTAAACTTGTCTAAAGGGCCTCTGCGTGTTGGCCTCGGCTCCATGTACGCCTTCCAAAGGTCCGGGACTCCCATAGTCCCGTGATTGGTAAAGAGATACAAATAATAATAATAAAGCAATTAATTAGTTGATTCTCACCGGGGGAAACCTCTGTTGTGGAGCTTGGGGTGCTTGTACCTGAAAACGAGACAGTAAGTCAAATTAAAATAACATTGACAAGATCATGGAAACCGGTAACTATGCGTTACTCTTAACTAAGAGTTTGACCACATTACTAAGAATTACGTCACAAATTAAAGATGTATGTTAAGTTTAGAGCACAGGATTCCGCTATAGTCATATTAGTCTGTGTTTTTTTTAACGTTTTATTTCATTATGTAACACTTTGCAATGCTTAAAATAGATTAAAATATGTAAATTAAATTTACACTGAGTCGTTCGCCTAAGGCGGTCAACGCATTTGGTTCAAATCTGAACTTTAAATGCAAGCAATTTGATCCAAATGCGGTGACCGCGTTCAGGGAACGACTCAGTGTAAACGCCGCGCAAGGGTTTTCATTACCCTCGATATAAATTAAAGTCCCGACTTGTACCGTCCATATGTTTTTTTAAATATATACAATTAAGAAAATACGAGAAGAAAATTAGAGGACAGTACTGAACACCTCTAAAACCCTATTTTAAGGGTTAAAATAAAATTAATGATTTTTCAACACACCTCTGCAATTTATCTTATTAAGATCTGAAATTCTACTACTTTTTATTAATCTAATTGTGTTATTTTAAGCCTAGTGCTCTAACCGCACTGGCGCTCGTCCGAGCCGTCAACGCAGGTTCCGTGGTCGCCGTCGCACGAGACCACATCAAAATCAGTTCAAGAGCAAAACTATGCGTAAACAATAAAAAAAAAGATTCCAACGAATTAAGAATCTTTTTTTACTAAATGAGTCAATGCATCCTTACCACAATTGAGTTCATCTGTCCCGTGGTCGCGGCAGTCGTTCGCGCCATCGCACACCCAGTGGTTGGGAATGCAGCGCCCGGACTCGCACGCAAAGTAGTTCTCCGGGCAGATTCGCAAAGATCCTTAACACGAAAAGTACCAGTAAGTTTTGAAAAAAAACTAGCGGCAATATTCAGCATAAGTAGTTGCCTATCTACTTATATCAACCAAAGTTGATAGTAAGTAACAACAATAAGTTGTCTATTGATTCAAGTAACATCTTAGTGGATGTATCTTGTTAGCATCATATATAATCAAGACCCTTATGCAAACAATCACAATATGTTTAGAAGCAACCTTTTTTTTTTCAGTTATATGTTGTTTTTGCTTCAAAGCTGAAAATCACAGCGATCGGTTACAAGCGTAGCGTGTTGTTTCAGCGATTGTGTTAAAAGGAATTTACGTACAAATGAGTGCGTAAATGTGTTAAGATTTAACTTAAAGGTATTCATTTTTTGGCAACTAAGAGAAAATCTCTCTTTGAGTGTACGAACAGAGAATCAGACTAGCGGGATGCTGAAGCTGAAATTAATAAAGAAATGTAACAAGAAAATTAAGGTTTCCATTTACATAAGACCTTTGAAGTAGTTGCTTCCGCAATAACAATACGTACAAATTGTAAAACAAAGTGATTGTGTTGCTCGTGCTGATACTGAGAGTGAAAGAATACGAGTACTTTGTGTTAGAAGTCTGAAAACTATAATTTCCTATATTTACAAAGATAGGTCTTTAAAAGTGTCCTACCGAGACTATCTAAACAGATTATTACATCATGGGCCATAGCCAAGGTGCAAACTCAAAACGACAGTCTCGTGCGTCACGATAATCCACCTGGTCAACGGTCATCCCCTACATTTTGAGCGATCGATAGAAAAGAAAAACGTAAGTAGGGTTAGTATTTTGGCAAGGACCCCAGAGGCTACACAAGATGCATAACGCTAACGTTAACAATATTCGAAAACTGTCCTTGTATGAAATTGACATCTAACTTTACGTTACTCAATCACGCCGGAACCGCTGAACGGATCTGCATGAAATTTGGCCCAGTAATATGATTATAATGGGAAAGGTAAGCGCCAGCTCTAGGGTCTCCGGAGGTGTCGATGAGCCGGGATGACAGGGCCTTAATAAAACTTTTCATATCAGCTGACCAAGGTCCCATTGTTTCCACCGCAAGCGCCACAAATTCGTAATTATTTAATAATGATGAATATTTGCGGCGCTTGTTGGTTTGGGCCTGTTCAGCTGCTGCACAGATAATAATGATTATAATCTGGAATCGCACGTAGGCTACTTTTATCTCGGAAAAATGTACTGTTTCCGAGGAGAGAGCGATAAGCGGTCGGAGTCCCAAGCAACAGCTCGTCTTATGTATTTTCGATAACGATAATGTGTTCGCAGCGCCCGTTGTCTAGGGCCACAGCACAGATCTTTATGTGTTGTTACATATACTTTATGACGACGTTTGAGTTATGTTATTGTAAGTGCATCGCGTTGTTCTTACCACATTCGCTTTCGTCCGAAGCGTCGACGCAATCGTTATCTCCGTCACACACCCACCGAAGGGGTAAGCAGCTGCCGCCGCCGTTCCTTCGCCGGCATGAAAATTCCTCATCCGAGCAGGTTGCACTTACTGTGGGACAATACCATGCATTAATTATTAGAGCTTTATTGTTATAATTACCTTGCGCTGGTATTAAACTTGCCATTGGGTTTACTGATGTGTTACAAGATTGGAACCGAAATAACATTAATACTAACAAATCAAGTTCAGGAATGACAGACATAGAAACGAAGCTGGTGCTATTAAAATTTAAAATATGTTTTTTTAATTTTGTATTGGACTAGTAGCCCGTCAGTAGCTCTGCACACTTCGTTGTTCAGTCGACTACCAAGATATATATCGACTTCTTCACTTTATTGCATTGTAATACGGCTCAACAGTGAGTACATCACTTTGTAGTCCAGTTCATAATATTTTTAAATCGTTACCCTTAACGATATTCTTAATAGGTAAAAACTCCATTAAAATGTATTTTTGGACCATTTAAGATCAAACAAATCGATATCTTGTATATAGATTCGTTTTGAAGTCAAGATAACGGTTGTCCCTGAAGTAGGTATTTAAAAAAAATATCAATTAAAATGTAAGACACGCATGTAAGTTAAACAAATGAAGGGCGGATCGAGAATTCGGTCCAGTGTGCTCGGAACGGAATGACCTCTGCCCCATCCGCCCCTGGTAGGCATCATCGGTAGCCCTACCTGATATAGGTACCTGATATATTGCGAGCAGCTTACAGTTGCTGTGGGCAATAGGACGAAAATAAACTCATATTACTGTATAAAATCCACCCGATATTTTTTATTCAGGTACATTGACGATGTTATCAAACCAAAATCGGTCAGAAAGAAAAAAGCCAAGCTGAATTTGAGCAGACCACAAAATTACCTATGTACGTAGTAGGTTAGTGAATACTATAAATATTATTATTTTGGTATCGACCAAATAAGGTCGCATGCTGGTACTGCGGGTACTTGATGATATACATCGACTTCCAAACGTGACCCTAAAATCGGACGGACAGACTAATTAAAATACGGAATCACAGTGCCGCAGACCACGTTTCTCTAGCTACTTAACAAGCTTAAATCTATGAACAAAGTGCAATTCTTTCAGAATATTTATTTTGGATGATAAATAAATAATAAATAATAAACATCAATAGACAATCCTACACACGTTGAGCTATTACAAAACAAAGCTCGAGGCTTGTATTATGGGTACTTGACAACGATAAACGTACTTATAAAGAGAAATGCATACTTAAATACAAATAACACTTCCAAGACTCAGAATTCAGAAACAAAGTAACTCGCGCTCATGATACCATGTAACGGAATGTCTATGTATATTGTTTAAAAAGTAAAAGGGTATGATGTAACGGAACGCAGCCTTAAGCTGGCAATCCTAGCCTTGGCTATCGCCAACCCAGACATTATTCACTTGTTCCAATTTTAAGCAAAATGGTATAGGTATTTGACATTTTTAATGTATTGATTGACACTAATAAATGATACAGGGACCAAAACTAAATTAAAAGTATATAAATTAAGATACATAAAAAAACTAAAATGAAAGTAGCTGATTTTAGTCATGATTCTGTTTCATTGAATTCAGTTCAAATCCAACATAAAATATAATACTGGACTTATGTGATTTATTTCATTCGAGATATGAACATTAATATTTCTTTATAATGCAGTAAAATATATACTTATAAAATCCAGTTTATAAATTTCAAATAGGTACAATGTATTGAATAGAGAATAAACGAATTTTTACATTTTAGTACTATGTACGTATAGTAACATTTACGTAAAAAACGTACGTAAAATAATTTCCTTGAATGATTTTGTTTTCTTATTAAGTTAATTGAAAATCATTTTAACTTTAGGTTTAGTTACCTAATATACGAAACCGAGCATGACCACGAATCCCACAATATTTCAGAAACAAAACACCTTTTTTTTAATAGGTATTTATAAATATGCTTATTTTGTTTATTACTGCAGCTTCTCTCCCCTTAAACTCACTCGGATAAATACGATTTTTTTATCTGTTGTATTTATTAGGAAAACTATTTCGAGGTACTTATGTTTTTCTTTCTAAGAAAATATTTCTTAGACTAAAATAAATTAAGAAAAACAGTTTTTCGTAATAACTACAATATCGTCGGCTTAGTGCAAGAAGTCATTAAAGGCATAAAGTTACTAAGTACAGGTACAAACACAGGCGGATTCGCCACGACTTACTCTTTCTAACGCACTGACCCATTTCTTTTTACGTTTAGTAATTTCGATGTTACAGCAATGACATTAAGTCATTAATTTCAATTTTTGCTTTATTGATTTGACGGAAATGGTTTATGACCATTAGTTACTTTAATCAAAACATCTTTTTTTATTTTTACACATTTTATTACGTTTGAATATTCACTAATGTTACTTATTAACTTTAAAAAATAAAATAATATGAATATCGCTCTGAAAGTATTTGAGCTAGAATTCATTAGATGCATATAGTTACTTTTAGCAAACAGTAAAACGAAAAAAAATGTTATTATAACGCTTTAATGATTTTTAACAAAATAAGCATTGGATGCATATTACTACTTTTACTTAAGTATAAAATAACTAAAGTACATTATTCAGTTTAAAAAAAATAGGAAACAGCATTAATGGCAGCCAGAATGATTTTTTAAAGTAATCAATGATAGTTATCGATTTTAGTTGTGTCCAAAGATACGTAATTCAAGTGATTAAATTATGGTTAATGACTTTTGACAAATAAGTTGTTTCAATTTGAACACCTTTAGTGAAATTATTCTTGCTCTGATAAGTTCATATTTCAACTCTTTTATATTTCAACCTACGAGTACGTCTTGCTCTCGCGGTAACCCGCCACTCGTTCGGTCATCGCGATCGAAGTCATACCGTTGCAGCTGCGACCAGGGATGGACGTTATGCGAGATGGTAGTGACTTCTTACAAAATGAAGCGAAATAATATTAACATTAAGGCAGGACGAGGATCTTTGATGCTAGAAAAGATTCTAAATAAAGCGAATGAAGAGCGTTTGTACCTATTGTCATTAAATTATAATAAGATACGTTCAAATTGCTCATGCTGTTAAGTTATAGTGTAGGTAAGTAAGTACTTAGTTAAGTATTTCATTTGCAAAAGACTGATTTTACACGATGGGCGAGATTTTGTATAGGTACCTAGGTTTTGTTTTGACCATCACCTGAGGCGAATAGTGTTTATTTATATCTCATAATAAAGATCACAAATGCGGATTTAATTACTTAAAAAATATGTCCTCTAAATGTCGTCCCCCTACACGTGCACATTCATCAAAACGGAGCCTCGCGTTTTGTACCACTCGCAGCATATTCTGCGTAATGTTGTTGATTTCGATAGCAATATTTTTTTGGAAATCACCTATATTTAGACCGTGGGTGGTTATTAAAAGCTCTGGTTTTGAGATACCCCCATCGAAACAAATCCATAGGGGTCAAATCGGGCAATCTCAGCGGCCACGGATTTCTCCAAAGCGGTTTATCAATTTTGGAGGGAAATGTTCGCGAAGCACGTTCATTGACACTGTGGCCATGTGTGGTGTAGCACCATCCTGCTGAAGCCAGGCGTGTGATGAATAGGACGGATGTACAAGCAATTTAGGCAAAAATTAATCAGCTATAATTTTCCTATAGTTTTCACTACCTATTTACATTTTACTGCTAGGCATTTTCAAAAAAAAAAACCCCAATAATTCTATTCAAGGATGAGGTAGACCAAACAGTAACTGTTAGACAATGCAAAGGTCTTTGGTGTTTTTACCGTGGATTAGACGATCGCGGGCCCCAGTAGCGACAATTTTGCTTTACTACATGCTTGTTGACATGAGTACTCATGTGAAAATGGGCCTTGTCACTACAAAAAATGCAATTTTTGGTACGAAATCTGTGCAACATTGTGTCACAAAAAACTTTGTGTTTGGTTAAATCACTTTCATTAATTTCTTGAACCAGTTGAATCCTATAGAGATGAAACTTCAATTATTTTTTCAATATTTCATGCACTGAGAACTTTAGGTGACTTAAAGAGAGCTGCTCTCTTCCGCACTGAAAGTCGTGGATTTTCCTGTAAACTCCGTTGCACACTCAATATGTGTTCCGGCGTCCGTGTGTGCTGGGGCCTGATCTCGGTATATTATGTGCCGAAGAAGTTTCTCGGAACCTTTGCACCCATGACCGACTAAATTTTACACTCGGCCCGTCTCTTAACGAAATTATATAGCGTGCAAACGCTTCAACTGCATAAGAATGACGGCGTTCTGACCATTGAAACAAGATGAAAATAAAGTTCGCAATATTGAACCGTGTAATCCCGCCAAATGTAAAAACCCATTTTTTTTAATTATAAAAATGACTTTTTGAAAATATAAAAAATCTGCCACCGGCCACCCTGTATAAAATGTATTTTACTTTTGATCTTAATGGGTGACAATCAGAATGCTGATTTGAAACTAGTCTTTGTCGGATATTATAAATGGCTTAGAGTCACCTAGACACATTCAAGCACAGAAAGATACGCCGCCAGTCCTTCTTACGAATATTAAGGAAGTAGAACAGTTTACGGTTTGCTAAAAATGTGCAATGAAAAAATAATACCCGCGGAACTTCACCACTGGTACCGGAACTTGCCAGCCAAAGAGTGTCGTGATTATGTCCCTGAAGAAATGTCTTCTAACTCAGAAGACGTAGAGTAAAAAAGATGGACGTCAAGGGTTTTTTTTTACTCTTTTTCGTACCTACTGTATTAATTCAATCAAAAACTGATGTCTTTATTTAAATTTTTAGAAGTTTTCACGTTTTACCTATACTAATAGTGCTTGCTGTTGTCTGGAATTATTATAATATTAAGTTCGTCTATCAACAATGAATATTTCATTATTATTTTAGTTTGAAGTTAAAAATAACGTCATTACGAGAATTTTGTGTTATTTTTGTGGTCTTGCAGACTTTATAATCTGTGAAGTAAAATTAAATAAATCTGTTTATTCGTTGTTGATTAATAAGTAATATTTATAATGCTTCTAAGTTAACCATTACGACTGATTAAACCAATTTTGTTATAGAAAACTATGTTTCCCGATTTATTTGTAATGAAAATAAAAAATAGCTAATTGTAAGTTCCCTTAAGAGCGAAAAAGACCAAAAGTCACTAACTACATATTTAGGCTTTTAAAAAAGTTATTTGACTTTATTGTACAAAGTTTTTAATTGGATTTAATAGTAAATACATTTAGCTAACCATTGATGTTTAATTTTTAAATCTAGAACCGAACCTATTACAATTATGGTCATTTGACTGTGTAAAAACTTTGAGCCCGTTTTTCTCCGACTTGACTTTTTGTTAGTTAATGACTTCTTGCACTAAGCCGACGATATGTTCAAAAATCGTTAAAATCGGAGTGGGGTTTAGAATTATTTAGGGGGTGGGAGACGTTATCGCCCGGTTCGAAATTTGAACTCATCTAACTACGTAACTTACACAATTTAAGAATGAATTAGTTGATTCTCACCGGGGGAAACCTCTGTTGTGGAGCTTGGGGTGCTTGTACCTGAAAACGAGACAGTAAGTCAAATTTAAATAACATTGACAAGTTCATGGAAACCGGTAACTATGCGTTACTCTTAACTAAGAGTTTGACTTCATAACTTAGAATTACATCACAAATTAAAGATGTAATTCATAAATTAAAGTACCACCGTAAGTAGGTAAAAAAATGTTACCTCAGAATTCGTTTGAATTATAACGTTACAAGGTTAAGTTTAGAGCACAGGATTCCGCTAGTCATATTAGTCTGTGTTTTTTTTTAACGTTTTATTTCATTATGTAACACTTTGCAATGCTTAGAATAGATTAAAATATGTAAATTAAATTTACACTGAGTCGTTCGGCGAATGCGGTCAACGCATTTGGTTCAAAACTGAACTTTAAATGAAAGAAATTTGATCCAAATGCGGTGACCGCGTTCAGGGAACGACTCAGTGTAAACGCCGCGCAAGGGTTTTCATTACCTTCGATATAAATTAAAGTCCCGATTTGTACCGTCCATATGTTTTTTAAATATATACAATTAATAAAACGAGAAGAAAATTAGAGGACAGTACTGAACACCTCTAAAACCCTATTTTAAGGGTTAAAATAAAATGAATGATTTTTCAACACACCTCTGCAATTTATCTTATTAAGATCTGAAATTCTACTACTTTTTATTAATCTAATTGTGTTATTTTAAGCCTAGTGCTCTAACCGCACTGGCGCTCGTCCGAGCCGTCAACGCAGGTTCCGTGGTCGCCGTCGCACGAGACCACATCAAAATCAGTTCAAGAGCTAAAACTATGCGTAAACAATAAAAAAAAAGATTCCAACGAATTAAGAATCTTTTTTTACTTAATGAGTCAATGCATCCTTACCACAATTGAGTTCATCTGTCCCGTGGTCGCGGCAGTCGTTCGCGCCATCGCACACCCAGTGGTTGGGAATGCAGCGCCCGGACTCGCACGCAAAGTAGTTCTCCGGGCAGATTCGCAAAGATCCTTAACACGAAAAGTACCAGTAAGTTTTGAAAAAAAAACTAGCGGCAATATTCAGCATAAGTAGTTGCCTATCTACTTATATCAACCAAAGTTGATAGTAAGTAACAACAATAAGTTGTCTAGTGATTCAAGTAACATCTTAGTGGATGTATCTTGTTAGCATCATATATAATCAAGACCCTTATGCAAACAATCACAATATGTTTAGAAGCAACCTTTTTTTTTCAGTTATATGTTGTTTTTGCTTCAAAGCTGAAAATCACAGCGATCGGTTACAAGCGTAGCGTGTTGTTTCAGCGATTGTGTTAAAAGGAATTTACGTACAAATGAGTACGTAAATGTGTTAAGATTTAACTTAATGGTATTCAATTTTTGGCAACTAAGAGAAAATCTCTCTTTGAGTGTACGAACAGAGAATCAGACTAGCGGGATGCTGAAGCTGAAATTAATAAAGAAATGTAACAAGAAAATTAAGGTTTCCATTTACATAAGACCTTCGAAGTAGTTGCTTCCGCAATAACAATACGTACAAATTGTAAAACAAAGTGATTGTGTTGCTCGTGCTGATACTGAGAGTGAAAGAATACGAGTACTTTGTGTTAGAAGTCTGAAAAATACAATTTCCTATATTTACAAAGATAGGTCTTTAAAAGTGTCCTACCGAAACTATCTATATTACATCATGGGCCATAGCCAAGGTGCAAACTCAAAATGACAGTCTCGTGTGTCACGATAATCCACCTGGTCAACGGTCATCCCATACATTTTGAGCGATCGATAGAAAAGAAAAACGTAAGTAGGGTTAGTATTTTGGCAAGGACCCCAGAGGCTACACAAGATGCATAACGCTAACGATAACAATATTCGAAAACTGTCCTTGTATGAAATTTATGACATTTACGTTACTCAATCACGCCGGAACCGCTGAACGAATCTGGATGAAATTTGGCCCAGATATAGATTATAATCTGGAATCGCACGTAGGCTACTTTTATCTCGGAAAAATGTACTGTTTCCGAGGAGAGAGCGATAAGCAGTCGGAGTCCCAAGCAACAGCTCGTCTTATGTATTTTCGCTAACGATAATGTGTTCGTAGCGCCCGTTGTCTAGGGCCACAGCACAGATCTGTGTGTGTTGTTACAAAGTCAAAGTCAAAGTCAAAGTTCTTTATTCTTCAATTTAGGCATAATATAATGCACCTATGAATGTCAAAAAGCATTACCACCGGTTCGAAAAATAAAACCTTTGCCCCGAGAAGAACCGGCGTAAGAAACTCAGCAAGGTATATTTTTTTCAAGAAAAAGGTTTACATCATTACATTATAATATAATTATAAATAGTTTACAATATCACGGTATTTTTGTACAGTAGGTGCACCTTTTTTAAGCGTAGATTACTCATGCAGGACGGACGACTCACTGCCAAACATCCCTATCCATGATATAATCGTTTACTTTATAATATGCTCGGGAAATTAGTTTTTGTTTTACGACAGATTTAAATTTAGAGTCAGTAAGTTCAGTAATACTTTTTGGAATTTTATTGTAGAACTTTACACAATTTCCCAAGAATGATTTTGAAGTTTTGGCCAGTCTATAAAAAGTGGTTTTGAGCTTTCCTGTGCTCCTGGTTACTTTTGGCTTATCAATGTTCGTTGGGAAATTATGTAGATTCTTCCTAACAAAGATGATTATTTCAAATACATATAGCGACGGCAGTGTTAGAATATCTATTTCCTTGAAGAATTCCCTCAATGACACACGCGACCCCAAGTTATAAATAGCTCTAATAGCCCTTTTTTGCAAAATAAACACTGTACCGATATCCGCAGCCGATCCCCACAAAATAAGACCGTACGTAATTATACTGTTAAAGTAAGCGAAGTAGACCAACCGTGCCGTCGCTACATTGGTAAGCTGCCTTATTCTCCCGACTGCAAAAGCAGCGGAGCTCAACCTACTTGCTAACGCAGTTATGTGGGAACCCCACTGCAATTTAGAGTCTAATGTAATACCTAGAAAAACAGTTGTTTTTACAAAGTCTATGGTTTCACCATTAAGTTTAATATTTGAGGCTAAGTTTATATTTGATAAATTTGCTGATGAGAATTTTATACATTTAGTTTTATTTGGATTTAACATTAAGTTATTGGCAGCAAACCAGTCAGATATCATGGAGAGGGTATTGTTTGGTTCAATGAGTTCAGTATCTTTCCTATTTACCTTGAATAGTAGAGAAGTGTCATCAGCGAACATTACAATGCCTGACCTTCTGCTTACCATGTACGGCAGATCATTTACATAAACAAGGAACAGGAATGGGCCCAAAATAGAACCTTGAGGTACGCCCATATCTATCTCTATCTCTGACGAAACGGCTCCATTTATCGCTACCTTTTGATTTCTCTGTGTTAAATATGACTTAATGAGATCTAATGCATTTCCTCTAATGCCATAAAAACCAAGTTTACAAATTAAAGTGCCATGATCTACACAATCAAAAGCTTTAGAAAGGTCGCAGAAGACTCCAATGGCGTCCTGCGACTCTTCCCAAGCCTGTAAAATAAATTTGATCAAACTTGCGCCCGCGTCAGTTGTAGACCTACTTTTCATAAAGCCGAATTGTTGATCGTGTAAAAATTTATTAGTATTAAAGTGAGAAGTCAATTGTGTTAGCATTATTTTTTCAAATATTTTGCTGAACGCAGGAAGGATAGATACTGGACGATAATCAGAAGGATTATTTTTATGACCTGATTTAAAAATAGGAACCACCTTACTAAATTTCATTAAAACTGGGAAAATGCCACTGTCGATACAACTATTGAAAATACGAGCTAGGGTGGGAGCAACGACCTCCAGAATGGTTTCAAGTACCTTAACTGACACGCCCCATAAGTCTTCCGTTTTTTTTATTTTTATCATTTTAAAAGACTTAAGTATATCGAAGGGAGAAACATGATGAAATTTGAAATCGCGTACATTTCCTAATTTTACATTTTCAGATAGAAAGGATTGGGCTATTGCAGTGGACGATGCCAGACATTTTGTTATGTCACTAGGAATTTTTGAGAAGAAATTATTAAATTCACTGGCTACTTTTACTGGGTCGGTTATTAATGTATTTTCTATCTTCAAGGAAACAGTGGATTCGCTTTTACTTTTTTTGCCGGTCTCAGTGTTTATTATTTTCCAGACTGCCCTGGCTTTATTATCTGAAGATTTTATTTTTTCATTTAAATGAGCTGCTTTCGCCTTAATGCACACAGCTTTAAATAATTTGGAATAATTCCTAACATATTGATGGAAATGTTCGTCAGTGGTACAAGATCGCCTATCATAAAGTTGGTATAATTTATCTCTACTTTTCCGGATTCCGGTAGTTGCCCACTCATTGAATGACATTTTATTACTAATTTTAATTCGCTTCTTACTACAAGTTTTATTAAATTCTCTACATACTGTATTTAGAAGCATCTTGAATAGATAATTCGGATCATTTGATTCTGTCTGTGAATTTGGGTGTCCTGCCGTTTGACCAAAAGTCATTTGGCAAAATTACACTTGACAAACAACGTTTTGCAAAAAAATGTTTCGCCAATTGATCATTTTACTAGTTGTCATTTTAAAAATGGCTCACTTATTCAAATGATCAACAGTTAAATTTACATTTTATAAGTAATTATTTGACAAAATGAACATTTCGCAACGGAGTTATCAGACAAAATTTTAAATGCAACGAGCAAGACGAATCGAGGTTATTTTTTTCTGCCCAGAAATAGGTAAACTACAGGAAATAATATTTGGTGAAATGGAAAACTGTCAATTAACATTTTATTATTTAACACATTTACCAAGTGTAGTGTTTGCTAATTGATCATTTGCTAATTGAGTTTTTGCAAAATGATACTTTTGTCAAATGTCACGTTTGCCAAATGATTATTTGGTGAAACGTTGTTTGTCAAATGATCATTTGTCAATATTTTTTTGGTCAAACATTAGTGAACATGGAGACTAGAAAGTTTGACTTTAGTAATTCTAGTCTACTTTCGCCCAGTGGTCTTATTTCTATAACGCGATCTGAATGCTTTTTCTCGCAAGGTAACCTCACCATCTGCGCTTTATGATCCGAACGGACCCCGTTCACTACGCTTCCAACTAGATGAGGACAGTTTAACCAGACATTATCTATACAAGTGGCTGAGGTGGGAGTCACCCTGGTAGGTACTTCAAACAGGTAGTCCAAGTTGACCATATACTTTATGACGACGTTTGAGTGATGTTATTGTACGTGCATCGCGTTGTTCTTACCACATTCACTTTCGTCCGAAGCGTCGACGCAATCGTTATCTCCGTCACACACCCACCGTAGGGGTAAGCAGCTGCCGCCGCCGTTCCTTCGTTGGCATGGAAATTCCTCATCCGAGCAGGTTGCACTTACTGTGGGACAATACCATGCATTAATTATTAGAGCTTTATTGTTATAATTACCTTGCGCTGGTATTAAACATGCCATTGGGTTTACTGATGTGTAACAAGATTGGAACCGAAATAACATTAATACTAACAAATCAAGTTCAGGAATGACAGACATAGAAACGAAGCTGGTGCTATTAAAACTTAAAATATGTTTTTTTTTAATTTTGTATTGGACTAGTAGCCCGTCAGTAGCTCTGCACACTTCGTTGTTCAGTCGACTACCAAGATATATATCGACTTCTTCACTTTATTGCATTGTAATACGGCTCAACAGTGAGTACATCACTTTGTAGTCCAGTTCATAATATTTTTAAATCGTTACCCTTAACGATATTCTTAATAGGTAAAAACTCCATTAAAATGTATTTTTGGACCATTTAAGATCAAACAAATCGATATCTTGTATATAGATTCGTTTTGAAGTCAAGATAACGGTTGTCCCTGAAGTAGGTATTAAAAAAAATATCAATTAAAATGTAAGACACGCATGTAAGTTAAACAAATGAAGGGCGGATCGAGAATTCGGTCCAGTGTGCTCGGAACGGAATGACCTCTGCCCCATCCGCCCCTGGTAGGCATCATCGGTAGCCCTACCTGATATACCTGATACATTGCGAGCAGCTTACAGTTGCTGTGGGCAATAGGACGAAAATAAACTCATATTACTGTATAAAATCCACCCGATATTTTTTATTCAGGTACAGTAAGCTTCATAAGTGCATGGACAGATTGCAAACAAATTCCTATGAGGCAAAACATTACGCCATCTATCTGGTCATACTGTAAGCTGAGTTATCTATGATTTACACTAGTTCAGTAATATTCTACTAGATGGCGTTGAATTACCTTAAATATGAAAAACTTAATTTCCGCTTACCGCAGATTAAGTAAGCACGACACGTTCCTATACTTTATTATTATTTAGTGACAGCCAATGTTCCGAATGTTCCGATTGTTTCGAATCTCCAATCCAATCTTATTACAAATTTCAAATACAAAAACATTCATCACAGATGTAATTGTATCGATTGGGTTCGAACCCGCGAACACGGGGACTGCGAGTGATCCCTTATGCCACTCGACCGTCGAACGTTTAATTATATCTTCGAAATTAAGTATATCTTTGTTTACTTATACGGCTTATTTCCCAACAAATATATTTATATTAACACTTAGGGTAGTCTGAAGATTAATAAATACCTGTTAGGATTTCACAAAGACTCCTGCTCGTTCTTTCGTTCGCTGCTTCTTTGTTTCCTCTTTGGTAAATATTCACTGTTGTTCGATCATTCGATTATAATGAGTTCTCGTTGTAATATTGACATGGTCAAGAGAGCACAAATAATTGCTTTCTACAATGAAGGCAAAAATGTGTCGGATATTGCTCGAGATACCGGTGTAAACGTAAGTAACTAGTTTTTTTTGTATTGTCATGTTTATTTCTCAAAAGATTTACAAAATCACTTCCTTAGAAAACAATATTGTTATCTTTAGGAGTAGAGGCCAGTTACACTAAACTTTGTTCATTCTTTGGTTATCGATAGGATTATTGTTCAGGATAAAATCTCCCTAATAAACATTTGGTCTTAGAAATAAAAAAGATCGTAAAATTTAACATTAATTATAGCGAGTGATTTTTTAACTGGTTCGATTCCCGGGTGAGACAAGAATAATTTTGAAAAATATTTTTTTTCCTCTTTTTATATTTATACACCCAGCAGAAGCCATAATGATGTGTTTAATAATATGTCTTGTATAATAAAAATGACTAATTTCTAATAAATTACTTACTATTATGTATTCAAATGTTTGATTTTTGCTACAGCGGAAAACGGTTGTTTTATGGGTACGAAGATACCAAGAGGAGGGAACTTTACTCCAACGTCAAAGATCGGGTCGACCACGTCTCATAGACACACCGCAGCGTCAAGCCATGGAACGCGAGTATGAGGAAAATGGTTTCATACCGACGAACCATTACGCCGGCTTATTCGGTACGAGTGCGGGCACTGTTCGTCGTGCTCTTCATGGCGAGGGTTTGCATTATCGGAGGCATGCCGTCAAACCTTTACTTACGGAGAATCATAAAAGAGCACGGTTGGAGTTCGCTACACAGTACTTGAATTTCGACTGGAATGGTGCAATCTTTACCGATGAAAAAACTTTTAAATCAAGCCAACATGGTCGTTTAAGTTTGTGGCGTCGGAATAATACGCGATACGATAGCGGACACGTAGTGCCCAATATGGAATCTGGTCGTATAACAGTGAACATGTGGGGGTGGATGAGTTCAGCCGATCCAGGTGAGCTAGTCAGGATACCTAGTCGAGCGAATAGCGCAAACTATGTGGAAGTGCTGGAACAGACCATGTTGCCTACAGTACGAACCGTATATCCGGAAGAAGAAACGCCGCTGATTACATTCGTGCAGGATAACTGTCCGGTGCATCGTTCGCGTATCGTGCGGGAGTGGTTTGGCCAGCACAACAATATCAGCGTTATTCCTTGGCCTAGCAGATCGCCGGATTTGAATCCCATAGAAAATTTATGGGGGATTATTGTCCAACGCTGGGAAAACCAGAATGAGCGAACTCCAGAAGCGTTGGAGGCTCACTGTTTAAAAATATGGGACAGTATCCGGGGTTCAAATCTGTGCAAGAATCTCGTCGACTCAATGCGCTTCCGCTTGCAAGCTGTCATCGACCAGAACGGAGGTTATACTAGTTACTAAATTGAGTTTGAGGTTTAAATATATGTAATTTTTGATAAAACGCAATATGTGTAATAGAATTGAATGTTAGTGAATATGTTTACGTTATTTTAGTTTAAGCGCGCTGCACAGCATGTTTGTATGCCGAGAAGCATAAAGGGACATAATTTCATAACTGTATTAAAGATCTATATGTATAAACCTATGCTGGACAAACAAATAAATGATTTATGATTTGAAAATGGAGACCGGGTTACACCTAATTTAACTCAATATTTAAAACAAAACCTAAACCCATTTTTTTTCTATATCTTTGTGATTATTAATTTTTACCTTATTTTATATACTTAAGGTCAAACCAAATACACTAGCGTACTCTTAGCTATTCGTACTTTCAATAATTGATAACTAAGGTAAGTGATAAAAACTGCAATGTAAAACATACCAGCACCTAAGCGTATAACCTTTATGGCAACCCGGTCTCCAGTTTCACATTATACTTACCACTATATGTTACTTTGGTAAAGCTTCAATCCACTTTCCGATTTCGGAAACGAATACTTAAGCTATTACCTCAATACGGTTGGTGGTTGTTTTATTGTTAAAAACTTACGGTGTTATTAACAAACATGTCGTTGAACATGTGTTTATCAAATGTCAGTTCATAGAAATCTGTCATTTAAGACGTGTCTGAAGTGTCTAACTTTTTTGTAATAAGTGATAGTTAACACCGTTAATATCGTTAACAGAATATTGATTTTGACAATTCGTCTTAACTTTTTTTTTTATACACATACTTTTTCTATAACCACCAACCATTATTCAATGCGATTACTGGTTTATTGTAAAATAAATAAATATATGTTTATCTTGAAAATCAAGTTTCATCATTTCTGGTTAAAAATAATTATTTTTAAATAAATAAATCGTTAAATCAAACTAGAATCAATAATTTTATCCCGTAATATTAAATTGTAATAAAAAATACTTTCTTGCCCCAGTCATATTTGAACTCCCGTCCCGTGGAATCATATCGCGATTCAGGCGAGGCGCCGACCTGTTAAGCCAGCAACTCATTCAGACGAACGGTCGAATTATCGATTCAGATAGTAAGAAGTAAATAATTACATTGCTACACCTTTAAACAATAACTAAACTAGGGTCGTTAACAGCGCCATCTAGTTCAATTTTTGAGAACGTGATCTCAACGGCGCACACGATTATCGTCGTTAAGGTGTCCATGCACTTATGGAGCTGACCGTACATTGACGATGTTATCAAACCAAAATCGGTCAGAAAGAAAAAAGCCAAGCTGAATTTGAGCAGACCACAAAATTACCTATGTACGTAGTAGGTTAGTGAATACTATAATTATTATTATTTTGGTATCGACCAAATAAGGTCGCATGCTGGTACTGCGGGTACTTGATGATATACATCGACTTCCAAACGTGACCCTAAAATCGGACGGACAGACTAAGTAAAATACGGAATCACAGTATTCACAGTGCCGCAGACCACGTTTCTCTAGCTACTTAACAAGCTTAAATCTATGAACAAAGTGCAATTCTTTCAGAATATTTATTTTGGATGATAAATAAATAATAAATAATAAACATCAATAGACAATCCTACACACGTTGAGCTATTACAAAACAAAGCTCGAGGCTTGTATTATGGGTACTTGACAACGATAAACGTACTTATAAAGAGAAATGCATACTTAAATACAAATAACACTTCCAAGACTCAGAATTCAGAAACAAAGTAACTCGCGCTCATGATACCATGTAACGGAATGTCTAACTATGTATATTGTTTAAAAAGTAAAAGGGTATGATGTAACGGAACGCAGCCTTAAGCTGGCAATCCTAGCCTTGGCTATCGCCAACCCAGACATTATTCACTTGTTCCAATTTTAAGCAAAATGGTATAGGTATTTGACATTTTTTATGTATTGATTGACACTAATAAATGATACAGGGACCAAAACTAAATTAAAAGTATATAAATTAAGATACATAAAAAAACTAAAATGAAAGTAGCTGATTTTAGTCATGATTCTGTTTCATTGAATTCAGTTCAAATCCAACATAAAATATAATACTGGACTTATGTGATTTATTTCATTCGAGATATGAACATTAATATTTCTTTATAATGCAGTAAAATATATACTTATAAAATCCAATTTATAAATTTCAAATAGGTAGAATGTATTGAATAGAGAATAAACGAATTTTTACATTTTAGTACTATGTACGTATAGTAACATTTACGTAAAAAACGTACGTAAAATAATTTCCTTGAATGATTTTGTTTTCTTATTAAGTTAATTGAAAATCATTTTAACTTTAGGTTTAGTTACCTAATAACCTAATATACGAAACCGAGCATGACCACGAATCCCACAATATTTCAGAAACAAAACACCTTTTTTTTAATAGGTATTTATAAATATGCTTATTTTGTTTATTACTGCAGCTTCTGCTTCAAATAATCATTAAAAAAATATCTCCCCTTAAACTCACTCGGATAAATACTATTTTTTTATCTGTTGTATTTATTAGGAAAACTATTTCGAGGTACTTATGTTTTTCTTTCTAAGAAAATATTTCTTAGACTAAAATAAATTAAGAAAAACAGTTTTTCGTAATAACTACAATATGTTCAAAAATCGTTAAAATCAGAGTGGGGTTTAGAATTATTTAGGGGGTGGGAGACGTTATCGCCCGGTTCGAAATTTGAACTCATCTAACTACGTAACTTACACAATTTAAGAATGAATTAGTTGATTCTCACCGGGGGAAACCTCTGTTGTGGAGCTTGGGGTGCTTGTACCTGAAAACGAGACAGTAAGTCAAATTTAAATAACATTGACAAGTTCATGGAAACTGGTAACTATGCGTTACTCTTAACTAAGAGTTTGACTTCATAACTAAGAATTACATCACAAATTAAAGATGTAATTCATAAATTAAAGTACCACCGTAAGTAGGTAAAAAAATGTTACCTCAGAATTCGTTTGAATTATAACGTTACAAGGTTAAGTTTAGAGCACAGGATTCCGCTAGTCATATTAGTCTGTGTTTTTTTTAACGTTTTATTTCATTATGTAACACTTTGCAATGCTTAAAATAGATTAAAATATGTAAATTAAATTTACACTGAGTCGTTCGCCTAAGGCGCTCAACGCATTTGGTTCAAAACTGAACTTTAAATGAAAGCAATTTGACCCAAATGCGGTGACCGCGTTCAGCGAACGACTCAGTGTAAACGCCGCGCAAGGGTTTTCATTACCCTCGATATAAATTAAAGTCCCGACTTGTACCGTCCATAAGTTTTTTTAAATATATAAAATTAAGAAAATACGAGAAGAAAATTAGAGGACAGTACTGAACACCTCTAAAACCCTATTTTAAGGGTTAAAATAAAATTAATGATTTTTCAACACACCTCTGCAATTTATCTTATTAAGATCTGAAATTCTACTACTTTTTATTAATCTAATTGTGTTATTTTAAGCCTAGTGCTCTAACCGCACTGGCGCTCGTCCGAGCCGTCAACGCAGGTTCCGTGGTCGCCGTCGCACGAGACCACATCAAAATCAGTTCAAGAGCTAAAACTATCCGTAAACAATAAAAAAAAAGATTCCAACGAATTAAGAATCTTTTTTTACTTAATGAGTCAATGCATCCTTACCACAATTGAGTTCATCTGTCCCGTGGTCGCGGCAGTCGTTCGCGCCATCGCACACCCAGTGGTTGGGAATGCAGCGCCCGGACTCGCACGCAAAGTAGTTCTCCGGGCAGATTCGCAAAGATCCTTAACACGAAAAGTACCAGTAAATTTTGAAAAAAAAACTAGCGGCAATATTCAGCATAAGTAGTTGCCTATCTACTTATATCAACCAAAGTTGATAGTAAGTAACAACAATAAGTTGTCTATTGATTCAAGTAACATCTTAGTGGATGTATCTTGTTAGCATCATATATAATCAAGACCCTTATGCAAACAATCACAATATGTTTAGAAGCAACCTTTTTTTTTTTCAGTTATATGTTGTTTTTGCTTCAAAGCTGAAAATCACAGCGATCGGTTACAAGCGTAGCGTGTTGTTTCAGCGATTGTGTTAAAAGGAATTTACGTACAAATGAGTGCGTAAATGTGTTAAGATTTAACTTAAAGGTATTCATTTTTTGGCAACTAAGAGAAAATCTCTCTTTGAGTGTACGAACAGAGAATCAGACTAGCGGGATGCTGAAGCTGAAATTAATAAAGAAATGTAACAAGAAAATTAAGGTTTCCATTTACATAAGACCTTTGAAGTAGTTGCTTCCGCAATAACAATACGTACAAATTGTAAAACAAAGTGATTGTGTTGCTCGTGCTGATACTGAGAGTGAAAGAATACGAGTACTTTGTGTTAGAAGTCTGAAAACTATAATTTCCTATATTTACAAAGATAGGTCTTTAAAAGTGTCCTACCAAGACTATCTAAACAGATTATTACATCATGGGCCATAGCCAAGGTGCAAACTCAAAACGACAGTCTCGTGCGTCACGATAATCCACCTGGTCAACGGTCATCCCATACATTTTGAGCGATCGATAGAAAAGGAAAACGTAAGTAGGGTTAGTATTTTGGCAAGGACCCCAGAGGCTACACAAGATGCATAACGCTAACGTTAACAATATTCGAAAACTGTCCTTGTATGAAATTGACATCTAACTTTACGTTACTCAATCACGCCGGAACCGCTGAACGGGTCTGCATGAAATTTGGCCCCGATATAGATTATAATCTGGAATCGCACGTAGGCTACTTTTATCTCGGAAAAATGTACTGTTTCCGAGGAGAGAGCGATAAGCGGTCGGAGTCCCAAGCAACAGCTCGTCTTATGTATTTTCGATAACGATAATGTGTTCGCAGCGCCCGTTGTCTAGGGCCACAGCACAGATCTTTGTGTGTTGTTTACATATACTTTATGACGACGTTTGAGTGATGTTATTGTACGTGCATCGCGTTGTTCTTACCACATTCGCTTTCGTCCGAAGCGTCGACGCAATCGTTATCTCCGTCACACACCCACCGAAGGGGTAAGCAGCTGCCGCCGCCGTTCCTTCGTCGGCATGGAAATTCCTCATCCGAGCATGTTGCACTTACTGTGGGACAATACCATGCATTAATTATTAGAGCTTTATTGTTATAATTACCTTGCGCTGGTATTAAACTTGCCATTGGGTTTACTGATGTGTTACAAGATTGGAACCGAAATAACATTAATACTAACAAATCAAGTTCAGGAATGACAGACATAGAAACGAAGCTGGTGCTATTAAAACTTAAAATATGTTTTTTTAATTTTGTATTGGACTAGTAGCCCGTCAGTAGCTCTGCACACTTCGTTGTTCAGTCGACTACCAAAACATATATCGACTTCTTCACTTTATTGCATTGTAATACGGCTCAACAGTGAGTGCATCACTTTGTAGTCCAGTTCATAATATTTTTAAATCGTTACCCTTAACGATATTCTTAATAGTGTTACGTACGTGGGGGTAGGTAACTGATAGAAATGCACAAAAACACCGATAATCAAAAGTAGACTTTAATAACGCACTCACTTAAACCGTTACAAAACACTCATTCCCAATAGTGTTATCTCCTTCGCTCTTAGTGGGTAATGAAACGCCTTACCACGCCGGCGTAACAATAGGTAAAAACTCCATTAAAATGTATTTTTGGACCATTTAAGATCAAACAAATCGATATCTTGTATATAGATTCGTTTTGAAGTCAAGATAACGGTTGTCCCTTAAGTAGGTATTAAAAAAAAGATTTAATTGAAATTACATGAAGACACGCATGTAAGTTAAACAAATGAAGGGCGGATCGAGAATTCGGTCCAGTGTGCTCGGAACGGAATGACCTCTGCCCCATCCGCCCCTGGTAGGCATCATCGGTAGCCCTACCTGATATACCTGATACATTGCGAGCAGCTTACAGTTGCTGTGGGCAATAGGACGAATAGAAACTCATATTACTGTATAAAATCCACCCGATATTTTTTATTCAGGTACATTGACGATGTTATCAAACCAAAATCGGTCAGAAAGAAAAAAGCCAAGCTGAATTTGAGCAGACCACAAAATTACCTATGTACGTAGTAGGTTAGTGAATACTATAATTATTATTATTTGGTATCGACCAAATAAGGTCGCATGCTGGTACTGCGGGTACTTGATGATATACATCGACTTCCAAACGTGACCCTAAAATCGGACGGACAGACTAAGTAAAATACGGAATCACAGTGCCGCAGACCACGTTTCTCTAGCTACTTAACAAGCTTAAATCTATAACAAAGTGCAATTCTTTCAGAATATTTATTTTGGATGATAAATAAATAATAAATAATAAACATCAATAGACAATCCTACACACGTTGAGCTATTACAAAACAAAGCTCGAGGCTTGTTGTATTATGGGTACTTGACGACGATAAACATACCTATAAAGAGAAATGCATACTTAAATACAAATAACACTTCAAGACTCAGAATTCAGAAACAAAGTAACGCACGCTCATGATAAAAATATTTGGATACCATGTAACGGAATGTCTAACTTTGTATATTGTTGAAAAAGTAAAAGGGGATGATGTAACGGAACGCAGCCTTAAGCTGGCAATCCTAGCCTTGGCTATCGCCAACCCAGACATTATTCACTTGTTCCACTTCCTTCATGTTTATTTATAATCAAGAGTTAGTACTTAATTAATTTAATATGCAGAACTACTTGAGACACATCTAACCGGGGTGATGTCATTCGAGGGAGAGGGGGGGTGCGAGGGGGTTGGCGATAGCCAAGGCTAGGATTGCCAGCTTAAGGCTGCGTTCCGTTACAACCATACCTCTAACTTCGTAGGCAGGGTCCCTAGGTCCTGACCAACTGGGCTAAACGTGTCGTCAACCCAAACTACACACCTGCCTGCCTGCCTGCTAGGTTCCGCCTGGGCAGATTTACTTATTTACAAGTCCTCGACCAAGAAGGGTTAGGCACCGGGGCTGTGCCATCTGCGTCTAAGGCTTGATTTCCTACGCTGATATCGGTCGAGCGTACGTCACGAACATGGTGTATTTTCATTTGGAGAGGCGTATTATTTATTATTATTATTTATATATTTATTATAACAAACACAAATTTTAGATATTATACATTGTTCCACAAACGGTGGGCGCATATGCGCTGAAGAAGAAGAAGAGAGAAGAGATAGCTGTAACTGATTATTAATATTTGTTGGGTAACCCTTCAGTACAATCCGTCTTTTGTAGAAATGTCAACCGGTTCCAATAATTCTAAACGATTCGAATGTAAAATCCTTTGATACCGAAAGCCGCTTACGATTTTTGTTGGAATCGGTAATGTTTTGTTAACGATATTTTACTTTTAAATCCAACAATTTTAAGTAAAATTATGGTATAGGTATTTGACAAACCGCTGGATGACAGCAGCAGAGGACCGATCGTTGTGAAAAACCTTGGGGAAGGCCTTTGTCCAGCAGTGGACGTCTTGCGGCTGATAATGATGATGATGATGATAGGTATTTGACATTTTTTATGTATTGATTGACACTAATAAATGATACAGGGACCAAAACTAAATTAAAAGTATATAAATTAAGATACATAAAAAACTAAAATGGAAGTAGCTGATTTTAGTCATGATTCTGTTTCATTGGATTCAGTTCAAATCCAACATAAAATATAATACTGGACTTATGTGATTTATTTCATTCGAGATATGAACATTAATATTTCTTTATAATGCAGTAAAATATATACTTATAAAATCCAATTTATAAATTTCAAATACAATGTATTGAATAGAGAATAAACGAATTTTTACATTTTAGTACTATACGTATAGTAACATTTACGTAAAAAACGTACGTAAAATAATTTCCTTGAATGATTTTGTTTTCTTATTAAGTTAATTGAAAAACATTTTAACTTTAAGTTTAGTTACCTGATATACGAAACCGAGCATGACCACGAATCCCACGATATTTCAGAAACAAAACACCTTTTTTTTAAATATTTATAAATATGCTTATTTTGTTTATTACTGCAGCTTCTGCTTCAAAAAATCATTAAAACAATATCTCCCCTTAAACCCACTCGGATAATTACGATTTTTTAATCTGTTGTATTTATTAGGAAAACTATTTTGAGGTACTTATGTTTTTCTTTCTAAGAAAATATTTCTTAGACTAAAATAAATTAAGACAAACAGTTTTTCGTAATAACTACAATATGTTCAAAAATCGTTAAAATCAGAGTGGGGTTTAGAATTATTTAGGGGGTGGGAGACGTTATCGCCCGGTTCGAAATTTGAACTCATCTAACTACGTAACTTACACAATTTAAGAATGAATTAGTTGATTCTCACCGGGGGAAACCTCTGTTGTGGAGCTTGGGGTGCTTGTACCTGAAAACGAGACAGTAAGTCAAATTTAAATAACATTGACAAGTTCATGGAAACCGGTAACTATGCGTTACTCTTAACTAAGAGTTTGACTTCATAACTAAGAATTACATCACAAATTAAAGATGTAATTCATAAATTAAAGTACCACCGTAAGTAGGTAAAAAAATGTTACCTCAGAATTCGTTTGAATTATAACGTTACAAGGTTAAGTTTAGAGCACAGGATTCCGCTAGTCATATTAGTCTGTGTTTTTTTTTAACGTTTTATTTCATTATGTAACACTTTGCAATGCTTAAAATAGATTAAAATATGTAAATTAAATTTACACTGAGTCGTTCGGCGAATGCGCTCAACGCATTTGGTTCAAAACTGAACTTTAAATGAAAGCAATTTGATCCAAATGCGGTGACCGCGTTCAGGGAACGACTCAGTGTAAACGCCGCGCAAGGGTTTTCATTACCCTCGATATAAATTAAAGTCCCGATTTGTACCGTCCATAAGTTTTTTTAAATATATACAATTAAGAAAATACGAGAAGAAAATTAGAGGACAGTACTGAACACCTCTAAAACCCTATTTTAAGGGTTAAAATAAAATTAATGATTTTTCAACACACCTCTGCAATTTATCTTATTAAGATCTGAAATTCTACTACTTTTTATTAATCTAATTGTGTTATTTTAAGCCTAGTGCTCTAACCGCACTGGCGCTCGTCCGAGCCGTCAACGCAGGTTCCGTGGTCGCCGTCGCACGAGACCACATCAAAATCAGTTCAAGAGCTAAAACTATGCGTAAACAATAAAAAAAAAGATTCCAACGAATTAAGAATCTTTTTTTACTTAATGAGTCAATGCATCCTTACCACAATTGAGTTCATCTGTCCCGTGGTCGCGGCAGTCGTTCGCGCCATCGCACACCCAGTGGTTGGGAATGCAGCGCCCGGACTCGCACGCAAAGTAGTTCTCCGGGCAGATTCGCAAAGATCCTTAACACGAAAAGTACCAGTAAGTTTTGAAAAAAAACTAGCGGCAATATTCAGCATAAGTAGTTGCCTATCTACTTATATCAACCAAAGTTGATAGTAAGTAACAACAATAAGTTGTCTATTGATTCAAGTAACATCTTAGTGGATGTATCTTGTTAGCATCATATATAATCAAGACCCTTATGCAAACAATCACAATATGTTTAGAAGCAACCTTTTTTTTTTTCATTTATCTGTTATTTTTGCTTCAAAGCTGAAAATCACAGCGATCGGTTACAAGCGTAGCGTGTTGTTTCAGCGATTGTGTTAAAAGGAATTTACGTACAAATGAGTGCGTAAATGTGTTAAGATTTAACTTAATGGTATTCAATTTTTGGCAACTAAGAGAAAATCTCTCTTTGAGTGTACGAACAGAGAATCAGACTAGCGGGATGCTGAAGCTGAAATTAATAAAGAAATGTAACAAGAAAATTAAGGTTTCCATTTACATAAGACCTTCGAAGTAGTTGCTTCCGCAATAACAATACGTACAAATTGTAAAACAAAGTGATTGTGTTGCTCGTGCTGATACTGAGAGTGAAAGAATACGAGTACTTTGTGTTAGAAGTCTGAAAAATACAATTTCCTATATTTACAAAGATAGGTCTTTAAAAGTGTCCTACCGAAACTATCTATATTACATCATGGGCCATAGCCAAGGTGCAAACTCAAAACGACAGTCTCGTGTGTCACGATAATCCACCTGGTCAACGGTCATCCCATACATTTTGAGCGATCGATAGAAAAGAAAAACGTAAGTAGGGTTAGTATTTTGGCAAGGACCCCAGAGGCTACACAAGATGCATAACGCTAACGATAACAATATTCGAAAACTGTCCTTGTATGAAATTTATGACATTTACGTTACTCAATCACGCCGGAACCGCTGAACGAATCTGGATGAAATTTGGCCCAGATATAGATTATAATCTGGAATCGCACGTAGGCTACTTTTATCTCGGAAAAATGTACTGTTTCCGAGGAGAGAGCGATAAGCAGTCGGAGTCCCAAGCAACAGCTCGTCTTATGTATTTTCGCTAACGATAATGTGTTCGTAGCGCCCGTTGTCTAGGGCCACAGCACAGATCTGTGTGTGTTGTTACAAAGTCAAAGTCAAAGTCAAAGTTCTTTATTCTTCAATTTAGGCATAATATAATGCACCTATGAATGTCAAAAAGCATTACCACCGGTTCGAAAAATAAAACCTTTGCCCCGAGAAGAACCGGCGTAAGAAACTCGGCAAGGTATATTTTTTTCAAGAAAAAGGTTTACATCATTACATTATAATATAATTATAAATAGTTTACAATATCACGGTATTTTTGTACAGTAGGTGCACCTTTTTTAAGCGTAGATTACTCATGCAGGACGGACGACTCACTGCCAAACATCCCTATCCATAATATAATCGTTTACTTTATAATATGCTCGGGAAATTAGTTTTTGTTTTACGACAGATTTAAATTTAGAGTCAGTAAGTTCAGTAATACTTTTTGGAATTTTATTGTAGAATTTTACACAATTTCCCAAGAATGATTTTGAAGTTTTGGCCAGTCTATAAAAAGTGGTTTTGAGCTTTCCTGTGCTCCTGGTTACTTTTGGCTTATCAATGTTCGTTGGGAAATTATGTAGATTCTTCCTAACAAAGATGATTATTTCAAATACATATAGCGACGGCAGTGTTAGAATATCTATTTCCTTGAAGAATTCCCTCAATGACACACGCGACCCCAAGTTATAAATAGCTCTAATAGCCCTTTTTTGCAAAATAAACACTGTACCGATATCCGCAGCCGATCCCCACAAAATAAGACCGTACGTAATTATACTGTTAAAGTAAGCGAAGTAGACCAACCGTGCCGTCGCTACATTGGTAAGCTGCCTTATTCTCCTGACTGCAAAAGCAGCGGAGCTCAACCTACTTGCTAACGCAGTTATGTGGGAACCCCACTGCAATTTAGAGTCTAATGTAATACCTAGAAAAACAGTTGTTTTTACAAAGTCTATGGTTTCACCATTAAGTTTAATATTTGAGGCTAAGTTTATATTTGATAAATTTGCTGATGAGAATTTTATACATTTAGTTTTATTTGGATTTAACATTAAGTTATTGGCAGCAAACCAGTCAGATATCATGGAGAGGGTATTGTTTGGTTCAATGAGTTCAGTATCTTTCCTATTTACCTTGAATAGTAGAGAAGTGTCATCAGCGAACATTACAATGCCTGACCTTCTGCTTACCATGTACGGCAGATCATTTACATAAACAAGGAACAGGAATGGGCCCAAAATAGAACCTTGAGGTACGCCCATATCTATCTCTATCTCTGACGAAACGGCTCCATTTATCGCTACCTTTTGATTTCTCTGTGTTAAATATGACTTAATGAGATCTAATGCATTTCCTCTAATGCCATAAAAACCAAGTTTACAAATTAAAGTGCCATGATCTACACAATCAAAAGCTTTAGAAAGGTCGCAGAAGACTCCAATGGCGTCCTGCGACTCTTCCCAAGCCTGTAAAATAAATTTGATCAAACTTGCGCCCGCGTCACCTACGACCGACCTACTTTTCATAAAGCCGAATTGTTGATCGTGTAAAATTTTATTAGTATTAAAGTGAGAAGTCAATTGTGTTAGCATTATTTTTTCAAATATTTTGCTGAACGCAGGAAGGATAGATACTGGACGATAATCAGAAGGATTATTTTTATGACCTGATTTAAAAATAGGAACCACCTTACTAAATTTCATTAAAACTGGGAAAATGCCACTGTCGATACAACTATTGAAAATACGAGCTAGGGTGGGAGCAACGACCTCCAGAATGGTTTCAAGTACCTTAACTGACACGCCCCATAAGTCTTCCGTTTTTTTTATTTTTATCATTTTAAAAGACTTAAGTATATCGAAGGGAGAAACATGATGAAATTTGAAATCGCGTACATTTCCTAATTTTACATTTTCAGATAGAAAGGATTGGGCTATTGCAGTGGACGATGCCAGACATTTTGTTATGTCACTAGGAATTTTTGAGAAGAAATTATTAAATTCACTGGCTACTTTTACTGGGTCGGTTATTAATGTATTTTCTATCTTCAAGGAAACAGTGGATTCGCTTTTACTTTTTTTGCCGGTCTCAGTGTTTATTATTTTCCAGACTGCCCTGGCTTTATTATCTGAAGATTTTATTTTTTCATTTAAATGAGCTGCTTTCGCCTTAATGCACACAGCTTTAAATAATTTGGAATAATTCCTAACATATTGATGGAAATGTTCGTCAGTGGTACAAGATCGCCTATCATAAAGTTGGTATAATTTATCTCTACTTTTCCGGATTCCGGTAGTTGCCCACTCATTGAATGACATTTTATTACTAATTTTAATTCGCTTCTTACTACAAGTTTTATTAAATTCTCTACATACTGTATTTAGAAGCATCTTGAATAGATAATTCGGATCATTTGATTCTGTCTGTGAATTTGGGTGTCCTGCCGTTTGACCAAAAGTCATTTGGCAAAATTACACTTGACAAACAACGTTTTGCAAAAAAATGTTTCGCCAATTGATCATTTTACTAGTTGTCATTTTAAAAATGGCTCACTTATTCAAATGATCAACAGTTAAATTTACATTTTATAAGTAATTATTTGACAAAATGAACATTTAGCAACGGAGTTATCAGACAAAATTTTAAATGCAACGAGCAAGACGAATCGAGGTTATTTTTTTCTGCCCAGAAATAGGTAAACTACAGGAAATAATATTTGGTGAAATGGAAAACTGTCAATTAACATTTTATTATTTAACACATTTACCAAGTGTAGTGTTTGCTAATTGATCATTTGCTAATTGAGTTTTTGCAAAATGATACTTTTGTCAAATGTCACGTTTGCCAAATGATTATTTGGTGAAACGTTGTTTGTCAAATGATCATTTGTCAATATTTTTTTGGTCAAACATTAGTGAACATGGAGACTAGCAAGTTTGACTTTAGTAATTCTAGTCTACTTTCGCCCAGTGGTCTTATTTCTATAACGCGATCTGAATGCTTTTTCTCGCAAGGTAACCTCACCATCTGCGCTTTATGATCCGAACGGACCCCGTTCACTACGCTTCCAACTAGATGAGGACAGTTTAACCAGACATTATCTATACAAGTGGCTGAGGTGGGAGTCACCCTGGTAGGTACTTCAAACAGGTAGTCCAAGTTGACCATATACTTTATGACGACGTTTGAGTGATGTTATTGTACGTGCATCGCGTTGTTCTTACCACATTCACTTTCGTCCGAAGCGTCGACGCAATCGTTATCTCCGTCACACACCCACCGAAGGGGTAAGCAGCTGCCGCCGCCGTTCCTTCGTTGGCATGGAAATTCCTCATCTGAGCAGGTTGCACTTACTGTGGGACAATACCATGCATTAATTATTAGAGCTTTATTGTTATAATTACCTTGCGCTGGTATTAAACATGCCATTGGGTTTACTGATGTGTAACAAGATTGGAACCGAAATAACATTAATACTAACAAATCAAGTTCAGGAATGACAGACATAGAAACGAAGCTGGTGCTATTAAAACTTAAAATATGTTTTTTTTTAATTTTGTATTGGACTAGTAGCCCGTCAGTAGCTCTGCACACTTCGTTGTTCAGTCGACTACCAAGATATATATCGACTTCTTCACTTTATTGCATTGTAATACGGCTCAACAGTGAGTACATCACTTTGTAGTCCAGTTCATAATATTTTTAAATCGTTACCCTTAACGATATTCTTAATAGGTAAAAACTCCATTAAAATGTATTTTTGGACCATTTAAGATCAAACAAATCGATATCTTGTATATAGATTCGTTTTGAAGTCAAGATAACGGTTGTCCCTGAAGTAGGTATTAAAAAAAATATCAATTAAAATGTAAGACACGCATGTAAGTTAAACAAATGAAGGGCGGATCGAGAATTCGGTCCAGTGTGCTCGGAACGGAATGACCTCTGCCCCATCCGCCCCTGGTAGGCATCATCGGTAGCCCTACCTGATATACCTGATACATTGCGAGCAGCTTACAGTTGCTGTGGGCAATAGGACGAAAATAAACTCATATTACTGTATAAAATCCACCCGATATTTTTTATTCAGGTACATTGACGATGTTATCAAACCAAAATCGGTCAGAAAGAAAAAAGCCAAGCTGAATTTGAGCAGACCACAAAATTACCTATGTACGTAGTAGGTTAGTGAATACTATAATTATTATTATTTGGTATCGACCAAATAAGGTCGCATGCTGGTACTGCGGGTACTTGATGATATACATCGACTTCCAAACGTGACCCTAAAATCGGACGGACAGACTAAGTAAAATACGGAATCACAGTGCCGCAGACCACGTTTCTCTAGCTACTTAACAAGCTTAAATCTATAACAAAGTGCAATTCTTTCAGAATATTTATTTTGGATGATAAATAAATAATAAATAATAAACATCAATAGACAATCCTACACACGTTGAGCTATTACAAAACAAAGCTCGAGGCTTGTTGTATTATGGGTACTTGACGACGATAAACATACCTATAAAGAGAAATGCATACTTAAATACAAATAACACTTCAAGACTCAGAATTCAGAAACAAAGTAACGCACGCTCATGATAAAAATATTTGGATACCATGTAACGGAATGTCTAACTTTGTATATTGTTGAAAAAGTAAAAGGGGATGATGTAACGGAACGCAGCCTTAAGCTGGCAATCCTAGCCTTGGCTATCGCCAACCCAGACATTATTCACTTGTTCCACTTCCTTCATGTTTATTTATAATCAAGAGTTAGTACTTAATTAATTTAATATGCAGAACTACTTGAGACACATCTAACCGGGGTGATGTCATTCGAGGGAGAGGGGGGGTGCGAGGGGGTTGGCGATAGCCAAGGCTAGGATTGCCAGCTTAAGGCTGCGTTCCGTTACAACCATACCTCTAACTTCGTAGGCAGGGTCCCTAGGTCCTGACCAACTGGGCTAAACGTGTCGTCAACCCAAATTACACACCTGCCTGCCTGCCTGCTAGGTTCCGCCTGGGCAGATTTACTTATTTACAAGTCCTCGACCAAGAAGGGTTAGGCACCGGGGCTGTGCCATCTGCGTCTAAGGCTTGATTTCCTACGCTGATATCGGTCGAGCGTACGTCACGAACATGGTGTATTTTCATTTGGAGAGGCGTATGCCCAACGGTGGGCGCATATGCGCTGAAGAAGAAGAAGAGAGAAGAGATAGGTACTGATTATTAATATTTGTTGGGTAACCCTTCAGTACAATCCGTCTTTTGTAGAAATGTCAACCGGTTCCAATGATTCTAAACGATTCGAATGTAAAATCCTTTGATACCGAAAGCCGCTTATGTTTTGTATTTTTTTATGTATTGATTGACACTAATAAATGATACAGGGACCAAAACTAAATTAAAAGTATATATATATATATATTAATATACATAAAAAAACTAAAATGAAAGTAGCTGATTTTAGTCATGATTCTGTTTCATTGGATTCAGTTCAAATCCAACATATAATACTGGACTTATGTGATTTATTTCATTCGAGATATGAACATTAATATTTCTTTATAATGCAGTAAAATATATACTTATAAAATCCAATTTTTAAATTTCAAATACAATGTATTGAATAGAGAATAAACGAATTTTTACATTTTAGTATAGTATAGTAACATTTACGTAAAAAACGTACGTAAAATAATTTCCTTGAATGATTTTGTTTTCTTATTAAGTTATTTGCAAATCATTTTAACTTTAAGTTTAGTTACCTAATATACGAAACCGAGCATAACCCCGAATCACAAGATATTTCAGAAACAAAAAACCTTTTATTTAGTATTTATAAATATGCTTATTCTGTTTATTACTGCAGCTTCTGCTTCACTCGGATAATTACGATTTTTTAATCTGTTGTATTTATTAGGAAAACTATTTCGAGGTACTTATGTTTTTCTTTCCAAGAAAATATTTCTTAGAATAAAATAAATTAAAAAAAACAGCAAGTAACAGTTTTTTGTAATAACTACAATATGTTCAAAAATCGTTAAAATCGGAGTGGGGTTGAATGATTTAGGGGGTGGGAGACGTTATCGCCCGGTACGAAATTCAACTCATCTGACTACGTAACTTAATCGACGCTTCACATTCATTAAGTCTTGACAATTCCTCTTAAATATGTCTTTTTAGCATGGAACCCGCACTTAAATATGACTCGCAGTGGTCTGATTTATATATTTTTTTACTATTAAATACTTATACATACAAAAGATAAATTTAACTTCGATTATAAAGCTTACCTGCGGCGTCCGCAGCGCAGCACAGGACGAGCGTCCACAGTAGCGCATCCATGTTGAGAGTGGACTGTGCGCCCCGGCCGGCCCACCGGCTATATATGCTCCTGCCACCCTACCACTATCCGGGTCAACTCGCGCGCTATCTCGCGAATCCCTCTAAGTCGACTTGTTTCGCAGCTCCCAACAACAGGATAAATAAATAATTTATGAATATTGGTCGTAGGTACGTAAGTCGGACCATTAAGCAATGAACCCCAGTGCTTTTTTTCGATATCAGAGGGGACAGGGGACGGGGTGATATAAATTGACCTAGTCCCAAAATAAGCTCTAGGCTTGTACTATTGGCACTTTACCACGATACATTTTATTTACGTAGAAAAATACATACATAGAAAACAATCAAGAAACAGGAATAAAATACTTGAGGTCACCACACAAATCCCGGCAAAGGAATACCCGGCCACCTTCGTAGGCAGGGTCACTTACCAACTTGGCTAACGTTTGTCCAATGCCGATCAGACCAGGGTGAGAACAGGGTGTGCTCGAATCGCTGCGACAGAGGACCAGGAGAGCAGTTTTCGCAACGCTTCCATGTGTGGGCGGGGTTTTCCAACGATGGGCAACTGAGGTAGTTTCATTTCATGCCTGCTGGTTGTTTGACCTGATGTAAGATGATACACTTGGTAATAACGACAAGGTCATCCGTGCCTGCCTTCAGCCAGCATTCAGGTTAGGATTGCCAGCTCTGTCTGGCAACTGCTCCGAATATGTGAAGTAATCTAAAGAGAAAGGTGTTAACCATTATCCAGTTCTAACGAACGTAACGGACTTAAAATGGGTCATAAAGAGGAGCTTTTCAGGGTTCCCAAGTCAAACTAGGAAGCCTTATAGTTGCATTCTGTTCATCTGTTTGTCGATCCGTCTATCCTTCTGTTCGCAGTTTAACTCGGAGAGATACTAAAGCTTTTATTTGGCATAGATATAGGTACATTGAAATTACGCCGACAAAGTTGTAAAATAAAATAAATAAAATATTCAGTTCCTCGTGCTAGTCATTTCATCGATTGTCTTACAATAAAATGCAATGCGAACACTGCTGTTGGGTGACTATTTGGTGGACCGATTGACGACGCTAGTCCTGGGTTCAAATCCCGGTAAGGACAGATATTTGTGTGATGAGCGCGAATATTTGGTCCTGAGTCATGGATATTTCTCTAAAGATATATAAGTATTTATAGTCTAGTACCCAGTATACAAGCCTAGAGCTAGAGCCTAGTTAGGTCCATTGACGAGACATCTTGCCCTGATATTTATTATTTATTTTATTAACCTATTGGTTTTTTATTTGGTGCCCAAAAGAAATGCCTCTCCCCCTAAATTAAAATGTAAAGACGCCATTAAGTAAAAAGGTAACTAAGTTTAATTTCAGTGATTGTATAATTGAATGAAATTCATTTCTTCGAACGCTATTTTGCTGCTTAAACTATGATGTTTTCATGATAGGTTACGTTAGTTAGGTTAGGTTAGGTTAGGTTAGGTTACACTTTGTGGCTACGAACAACATATAACTCATGCGGCAAAAAAATGATTTCGATTAATTAAAAAAATTGCGTACCTGCCTAATGATAAGTGTTTGTTAAAATTATAAAATTAGAGTAGGCCATTAAACTAACACAAGAGATGTTAATATAGTATATAAGTAAACGGATATTCCTGCACTAATTCTCTGATATCACTTCGAAAACAAAAACTCATGTATGATAAGTATTAAAGTCTTAATTAATCGTTTGGAGCAATGAATATCCTGTTGTTCCGGTGTCATGTTTTCCTTATCATGTTATAGTAAAATATTATAAATTTAGCTTTTAATATATATTTTTTGTAATTAAGATTACACCAAAGCCTTCGATAGTATCACCCATCTAGCCATATTAACTGCACTCAAAAACCAAAATATCAATCCCACCTAAGTACATCAATTTAATCAAAAACATATACGACAATAGTACAGCAGACGTTAAGCTTCAGTCTTCCGGCCAGTCGTTCCAAATACAGCGAGGCGTTAAACAGGGAGACCCGTTATCTCCGAAATTATTCACCAGCGTACTTGAAGTGGGATTGGGCCGGTCACGTCTGCCGCATGCACCCCGACCGGTGGGCTAGCGTAGCCACCAAGTGGGTGCCGCAAAATGGGCGGCGTAAACGGGGCAGGCCTAGACGGAGATGGCGGGACGACTTGGACGCATTCCTCAACAACTGGCCGGAAGAGGCACCAAATAGGGACTCATGGAGATCAAGGGGAGAGGCCTTTGCCCAGCAGTGGGACACTCATACAGGCTAGGAAAAAAAGAAAAAAAAAGTTTACACTTGAATTTGTTTTCTTTAAATGTTCAGTAGGTACCTATCCATTATGGTATTGCTTTAAGATATGAAACCGGCGGATTATGAGCCGGACTCGCACTTCGAAGGTTTCGAGCTCAGTTAGATTTGCTCTAGTCAACGCTGACATCACCCACACATCATCAGCCCGAATCAGCCCGCTGCTAGACTCTAGCTCTTCCGTACGTCTGCAGACCCTGCGTATATTTTTGCTCAACCTGGTCACAGCGGTCTCCACCCTAATGCCCTAGAGCTTGTCTGCCCCAACGGTGATCGGCCCTACTGTGAATATAACCAACAATTTCGTCAATTATTTGACCAAAGTATGTTGGTAACTTTGCTCCTCGCCGAATTACCTATTCCCGGGGTCGATTCCGCAGACACACACCAATTAAAACTCTTCCCATAATCATAATGCTTATTTTTATTTGTTTATAAAATAAATATTAACATGTTCTTTATTTGACAAACAATATTAAATAGTTTATAAAACAATAACAACAATAACCGAGTAAGTAATGAAACTAAAACTAAGCTAACATAAAACTAAATTCAGGATATAAAAAAATACTAAAACATTAAAGCTAAGTATGGCCCCTGAGTTTACTTACTTACTTTCTTAGTAATCATTATTACGTATAAGAATGGTCCCAGTTTGAAGCCCTGACCGACGTTAGATTGAGTTTGATAGGGGGCCGAGTCGAAGGTGATTTTATTTGGTAATAAAATTAATACATTCGTTTTTTAGAGCTCCGTACCAAAATGGTACAAAAGTATCCCTTATGGTGAGACTTCGGTGTCTGTCTGTATGTATGTCACAGCGGCTTTTGTCACAAACTAAGCTATCAACTTCTGTCTGCATCTGTTTTTAGTAAAAAGTATGTTTTTTTTTGTATCTGAAAAGTGGTTTAGAATGGGGGGATCACATGAAAGGGCTCAGTTTGCATACATCTGATAGGCTTTAGCGTTTTAAACCATATTACCTTGAAAGCGGAACCCTCGGTGCGCGAGTCCGACTCGCCCTTGACTGTTTTTTAATAATGTATACATTTTTTTTGCGTTTGGACGTATGATGACGATCTAGTGTGACTCATAATGATGGCTTAACCTATGTAGATCAGGATTGATGGAGTATCGATTCAAACCACAGCTTACGCTGAAACTGAATTTTTACTTTTGATTTCAAAGAAATACATACATACATGCATACACTAAATCACGCTTGTTTCCCAGAGGGGTAGGCAGAGGCCACTTCTTTCCACCTGTCAAAGTCAAAGTCAAAGTCAAAGTCAAAGTTTATTTGCCAGAATTGTGGTACATGGTTGGTAGTACACACTGGTTGCGGTTAGTTAAATAACTTTCAATCCATTTAGATGCTCTACCTCTGATTCCATAGGTTTACCATAGGTTATCTGAGAACTTATATCAAAGAAATATAAAATAAATAAATAAATATCGAGAAATCTTACACAAATTGACTTAGTATCAAACATAGCTCTAGGCTTGTTCTTAGGGAATGAAAACCGGTTAACCGGTTAACCGAAAAACCGATTAACCGAAACATTTTGATCTCGGTTAAAAACCGGTTTTTTATAACTTTCCCCGGTTATTAACCGAATTGGAACTTGCCCTTAAAATACTGTAAATTGCCTCAATTAGATACCCCAGAATATTCTTCAGACTATAAAATGACGAATACTTATAGCGTGGAAAGGAAACGTATTCTTATTTTGTAAAAAACAAAAATACATACTCGATTTTTTCGTGTAGCGAATAGCAAGAATTTTTATTTATTTAATTTCTTCATTAACGTGCTGAACTACTGATACAATACACGAGCTACATGAAAAATTTACATTGCTGGAGCTAATTTATATAGTACTTATTCCCTATACTAATTGAACAGCTTTAAACATTAACCACCCCCACTCCGTTTTAGTAATGCCGCGGCCACGTTAAAAAAAAAGGGCAAAAAGGGTTTGTTTGTGGCTGGGCTGGGTAAACCTCATTGTTTTAGTTTGCTACACTAAAGAACCAATATTTTAGTTACAAGTTTGTTAAACTTTTAAAATTTAAAATTGTACTTTTTATATAAGTATAATTTAATTCGTCACTTGTTGATTTGTTTTGAAGTTTATAAAGATGATGAGAAGAATCATATGCTTTTTATTTATTCGCTTAAACATTTCTAAATATATTATAAATATATAAACATAAATAACCGTATGTATAATTAGTTTAGTACAGAGTTAATCATTTAAATACCTATTTACATCTAAAAAAATACGCCGTTTACATCAAAAGTAACCAAGAATAGTAAAATTATCATGTAATTCTTCGATTTCAAATAGTTTGCAAAAAACCGGTTAATCACCGGTTAACCGGTTTTGAATCCGTCGAGGCGGTTATTAACCGATTTTTTATTTTCACCGGTTTTTGCATTCCCTACTTGTTCTATGAGTACCAGACAACGATATAAATACATATATGTATAAAATGAATACTGAAGGGAATGCAATTAACCGATTAAATGTAGCATCGGTTAATTTACCGGTTAAGACGAAATTTATCGATTAACCGATTAATAACCGGTTATTAACCGATTGATTTTTTTGCTTAAAAATAATGGTTTCCTTTAGGTTATTTAACATGAAAACTTGTGAACAAAGACGTGTAAATAAAACAGACATATTTATTATGTGAAAACGTTTTAATTAGTGATATAATTATTTCTTACCTGAAGTAGTTTTAAAGTTACCCTTTCCAGCACTTAAAAAATATTTGAAAAGGTCGTTAATGTCTAAAGCGTATTATAGGGTCGAGGAAAAATGCATGGCCAACACCCAAAACTTAGTCAATAGTAATTTGTTCAAATGCAAAGGCTTTATCCTGCTTTTTCTTGTCTGGGGGACACCGTTGATGCAGGAAAACATATCGAAACTTTTATGTGGTCATCTTGCACCATCTCATATACACATTATATAAGTAGGTAGTTGTAGTTGTTTTATTTTATTCTTTTCTATCTTTCTCTCCCGTAAGATTTTTGGCATGTTTTCCTGCTGAACTACTGTTATTTGATATTATATTTAATTTAATACTTGTAGCTTTATATAATGCTAGATTAAGTTGTACATACCATTGTAATATGAAATATGAAATAAGTTTAAAAAATGACTGACTGCTGAGTTTCTTGCGGCGTTTCTTCTCAGCAGTGGTCTCCTCTTGGGAAGCGCTGGTAGTATCTTGACGTGTAAAAGTGCCCGAGCGGCCTACTTACTGAATAAATTTCTTTTATCTTTTTATCTTATCTTAAATGTTAGATTAGAGATCAGTATTTAGACCACCAGTATACTAGTTTCATTTCTACACATTTAGGACATTCAGTATCTTAAAACAACAACTGTATAATAGAATGTTACTTATGGAGTTGTATAATATGAAAAATAGTTTTCCTCGTAACATTTAAATAAAATTATCTTTAATATAATATATATGGTCCCAGAGCTCAGATGATAACGTCCGAGGCATAGTGTCAAAATTATAACGGTTTTTTTTTTATGACATAGAGAAGGCAAACGAGCACACAGGCCACCTGATGGTAAGCGGAAACTGTGACCCATAGACATTCGCATTCACAAGACTACTAGACTTAGACTGCAAATGCGTTGCCAACCCTGAGGATTAAGATGGAATGCCACTATGCTAGTCATTACACCGGCTGTCTTATCCCCAAACCGGAACACAACAGTGCGAACACTGCTGTTTGGCGGTAGGTTTATGGATAAGATGGTGGTAGTGATCCGGACGGACTCTGCACAGAGTCCTACCACCCGCAAAGAAAGAGAGAGGTGTTTTAGAAAGAGACCATTAATCGGTTAGCCTTGTTTTTTGTAGCGCGTAGAGCATTCTCTCTTTCACTCATAAACGTGTAACCGGCCGGTGCAGTGCAGTGCAGTGCAACATATCTTCTTTCGTTAGAAACAAAATAATAAAAGCGACACCAACGTTATTTGTTTCATTTGTGAAAATCTTATTAATTTTACAGCTCACTAAGAGTTTTTTAATTGATATTATGCATAATTGCGTATATTGCGATATTTGTGTAATTTTAATATATGTATATTTAGTTTAATTTGTGTCGTCTTTCTAATAAAAACTTAACAAATGAAGCTTTTTGCAGATCACTTCTATTAACCGGTTAATCGGTTAATTTCATATTTTAACCGGTTACGTTTTTTGGCATAAATTTTCGATTAAAATCGGTTAATCGGTTAACCGATTAACCGGTTTGCATACCCTAAATTACTGATATACCTACTTACAAGGAAAACATCCAAGACTTAGAAACAAAAGATAAAAAGATTTGATTTGATTTGATTTGAAACATCACAACACAACAATACTCGCGGTCATAACACAAATATTTGCCCGTACCGGAATCGAACCCGTGACCGAAGCGGTCACGGGTTCGATTCCGGTACGGGCATGCATGAGTAGGCAGAGTCGATCACTACCAACTAGGCCTACGCGTCGCCAAAATAATCAGGAAACTACAATGATATAATATATGATAGTGTATATCAATATATTCACACCTTAAATAATTAGAAAATAGATATATGGTTTTAATTACAAAAATGGTTCGAGGTCACAAAGAAAAAAAAAAAGAAAAATCAGCGCAAATTAAATGTTACCGTTAATTTGGGCGGTTGCTGTGCACTTGTTGCAAGGGTCTAGATAAATTAATTAAGGGAAGGCCCTCAGCAGACTCCGGTATACATATAAATGGATTATTTATTTATTCCTCGGATCATAATAAATTGGAGAGAAATTCTCATGTCTTGCTGTCTCTTGAGGAGTTGGCAAGGTTATGAAGTCTTTTAAATTTCGAAACATAAACTACCCGGCTGACCTTACCTAGAAACAAAAAAACCTTAATAAAAAAAAGAAGGGGAACACCGGGAAGGTATATACACTAAAAAATTTGCAACCTCTTCTTTGAGAAATTGTCTTCCATCAAAAGTTATAGGGGATACAAACCCACCTTCCGACTTCATGGTCCACATGGTCTGCCAGAATGCACGTGTATTGTCTTTTAACCTGAGAAGACTTTAGCAAAGTAGCAATTCAGATTTCCGTTTTTCATTTTAGACCTCAGTTTGAGAACTCACTGTAAACAGCACTATCCTTGGCAGACTTCTATTCTGAGATTAGAATTATAGTTCAAGTCCAGGCGTTTATACTACTACTAATATTTTATAAATTGCGTCTAATGCAACGTCGACGCGCGCAGCACTGAGAACTTTTGAATTTTAATTTGACTCACCTGGAGTGCGGCCAATATATTAGGATCGCAATCTCCAATGGTGGGCGGTAGGTTCTCATCAGATCGCGGAAACAGACCGCCACCCTCTGTCCCAGATATAACAGTATCAAGAGCTTGCTCTGACACCTGCACAACATCTTACTTACAGCCAAGTACCTATGTACATCAATCACGTCGTTCATCTCTTTTACGCCACATAATGTTAAATTAATAATAACTTAAAATTAACGATAAAACATTTGTTACTAACAACAGTTCTAATAGTTAACAGGAAAATTGACCCACTGATAAAGAAGGACCTTGTGTTGATTCCTGTGGTTCGGTTTTTAATGTTTTCGTCTTATCTATTCATATAAAATGCTTTGTCCTGAATGACTGACTGACCGACTGACGGGTCAACGCACAGCCGAAACCGCTGCGCTGATTGTAGAGACCTGAAACTCGGAGGGCGTGTTCTTTGTATGACGTAGGGATCCGATAATAAAGGATTTTCCGAAATTCTACCCCTAAGGGGATGAAAAAGGAAGGCAAAGTTTGTATAGGAAAACGTGATTCTTTGGTCCAATCTACTTCAAATTTCGCATAAACATTTTTTAACAGAATTGATGAAAGACGTGTTTCGTATTTTATTTAAGTTCATCCCCTAAGGGGATGAAAAAGGGGTAGGAAGTTATTTTGGGGTGATTTGCTTCGAAATATCAATACTCTTTAGTGCTTTTGATTTACATTAAATTTTATTTTGACACATGTTTATAAACTAAATTAGATTTTATCAAAAAAGGAATTCCATTCCATTCCAGGAAGGATTCCATTTTTAGTACATAGTTTCCTTATGAGGTCTAGGGGTGCAGTAAGACAGGATTTTCCGAAACCCGACCCCCAACGGGAAGAAGTAGTGGGAGTTGCGGGAAACTAATTCTACGCGGACGAAGTCGCGGGCGTCCTCTAGTCTATATACAATTAAAAGGCAAACCTGACCCACTGACTTATAAATCAACGCACAGCCCAAGCAGCTGGAGCGAGAGAATTGAAATTTGGAGGGGGTATTCCTTGGGTACCCCAGGGGTGCACTAGGAAGGGATTTTCTGAGAATCAACCCCCAACGGAAAGCAATAGGAGGAGTAGCGGAAAACTAATTTATCCGTCCTAACCGTTTTTTTACTATAGATTTTACTTACCGTAATATTATGTACCTGTATGTCATGTCTATAGATTTACATATGATTATATTCGGCTTGTTAAGACCTTTAAAAAAACATAACTGAACAAAAATGCACTTTAGTACCCTTGTAGTGGTTAAGTACTTATTAACATTCCAAGACATCTGAGCCTCTATTCTACTGGGTATTTATTGCCGTTGTCGTGGTATGGTGTTTTTTCAACTCGGTCGCCATTACTGTCAAGTAAATAAGAGCTACCGTGGAGGCCATTTGCAACGTCAAAAGATGGCGAGTAGGGTAAAATTGGGGGACCTGGATACGGACCGAGGTATCCAAGCCCCCCAATCTTACCTGTGAATACTAAATAGATCAAGTTTTTATCAATTCATCTATTAATTCTTCTTTTCATCAATTAATCTATTAATTCTACTTGTTCTTCTCTTTAAGATCAGGTATCCAAGTCCCCAATTTTACCCATGAATACTAAAATAGATCAAGTTTTCATCAATTCATCTAGATACCTATTAATCAACGTATCCACGCCCCTATTAATTCTATTAATTAATTCACCAATCTATTAATTATACTTACTTTTCTTTTCTTTAAGATGTTGATCAGGGTCTGCCTATATATTCAAAGGTCGTTGATTAGAACTATTCAAAGATGTGGTTCGAACTTCAATGATTACTGTTGGATGTTGATGTGATAAATATGGTATTTACTTATATAACGTGGAGGGAAAAAACAAAACGAACAAATCACTGTCATACATTTATTTAAATCACTTTAACAAATCAGTTATGTATAGTGTATAGGCCTTAGATAAGTATAGGTAAGTACACAATTTAAAACATAAATAAAAATTAAAAAGTACAAATATCTACCTTTCTCCATATATTGAAACTTTGAGTATTTAGAAACAGATAAACATGTACCTAACAGAAAACTAATCATAGTCATAGTCATATTCATTTATTGCTTTATGTTGTACAGAGAGGTCTTAAAAATACAGTAGATAGCTTCAACATAAACCCTGCAAGGGCACTGCAACAAGACACAATAATATACTTATAAGTCTATTTAGAAAACATTTACATAATAATAAAAAAGATGAAATTTAATAATAAAAGGCTAACATTATTTATTCACTCGTGAAATGAAAAAAACTCTTCCAAATTATAAAAAACATTTTGAGATCAAAAAACTCTTTAACTTATTACAAAATATAGACTCTTTTGTTATATTTTTGATTGTTAGAGGTATTTTATTGTAAAATTTTACAGCCATGTGATGTGTCGCAGAGCTAACAATTTTTAAATTAGTAAAAGAGCTTATTAACTTATTTCTCGTCCTGAGGTTGATTTGACATTTATTTTCTCTTTCTTGTGGAAATAGGGTTTTGTGGTTTCGTACAAGTCTACATATTTCGTAAATATACATGGACACCAGTGTCAGGATATTTAGACGAGTAAAATGTGGCCTGCAGGTATCTGTTGCTTTAATATTGACCAGTATCCTAATACATTTTTTTTGTAGAGTGAAAAGTTTGCTAACATTGGTGCTGTTGCCCCAGATGATCACTCCATAACTGAGCCAGGCATGCGCGTAGGCATAATAGGCCGCTATGGCAGTTTTTAAATTAGTATTTTTTTTCAATTCATAGAGTGCATATGTGAAACGAGCTATTTTGTTTATTATTTTATCTATGTGTGCTTTCCAGTTCATCTCTGAGTCTATTTCAACTCCTAACAAGTTACATGAAGAAACAGTCTCTATTAAATTATTTTTATATGAAAAGTTCGTATCAATGGGTATTTTTTGTCGTGGTTTAATTTGGATTAATTTGGATTTTGCAAGGTTTAATTTTAAATTATGCTCTTCTAACCAGTCCGATATTTGATTAAGGGTAACTTGTATTTGTTGTTCTAAGTCCTCTCTGTTATTACACTGGAAAATAACTGTGATAATCATCTACATAGAGTATGCTATTATTATGAATAACCTTCGGCAAATCATTTATATATATTACAAAAAGGATACAGCCTAAAACACTACCTTGAGGGATTGAACCCTTCAATATTTTTTCTTGCGATCTAAAACTAGTACAGCAATTTGTGTTTGCGTCGTGATAATCAATATCTACAAATTGTTTCCGGTTCTCGAGGAAAGACGCAAACCATTTATTGGCTATTCCGCGTACTCCTATACCGTACAGCTTTTCCAAAAGTATTTTGTGGGAGACTCTGTCATAGGCCTTGCTCATATCTAACAACATAGCCACGGCGTACTTCCGGTTATTTATTATGTCTAGAATATCGTTTGTAAATTTATATAATGCAGAAACAGTTGATCTTTGTGAACGAAAACCATTTTGGCTGTCGTCATATATACAGAGATTCGCACAAAATGATTTTAATCGTATTGCCATTGCGGATTCGAATATTTTTGAAAAGGAAGATAACAGTGCTATGGGGCGGAAATTATTTGGATCATTTGCTAGCTTCGTTTTGGGGATAGGTTTTACTATTGACGTTTTTAAGAGGTCGGGAAAAATTGCTTCGGAAAAGGATTGATTAATTAAGTTCGTTAAAGGCGTTACTAATTCGTCCCTACAATATTTTATGAGAATCGGTGGGAATTCGTCAAAGCCAAAACTCGTTTTATTTTTCATGTTTGTGATAATATTTTTTATTTCGGTTTGACTAACTGGGTTTAAGTATAATGATTTTGAAGTTGGGGAAATAACTGGCCTTCCTTTTGGAGCACGATCCATCGAGCTAGCTCCAACAGATACAAAAAAATATTTTTTTTTATGTTTTTTAAAGTTTTTTCGTACTTTTTATAATATTTATTTAAAACTGGGTTATGTGTTTTTGAATGTAGTAGTAATTTTAATAGCCTTTTATTTTTACAGGAAACTTTTAAACCAACACTTAACCAAGGTTTACTTTTTTTCTTTTTGAAATGCATTGTAATTTTGGTTAATATTTTGGTCTGGGGTAAATATGCTATTCCAGTCAATGGTTTGAAGTTGTGCCTGAAACATTTTTATATTTCTGTTACTAAATATTCTTTTTTCAGTCCACAATTTCCCATTTTCAGCTGACTGTGATAATGGGAGAGTGATAATAATGCCTTTATGATCTGACAGGTCAAGTTCTAAAACATCAAAAGTGCAGTTTACAATGTTACAATTTGTAAAGACCACGTCCAGACATGTTGAAGTTGTGGCAGTTATTCTCGTAGGTTTTTTAATATTTTGAAAGAAATTGTAACTTCTAAACAGTTCAGTCATGTTTTTAGTTTGGCTAGAATTATTGAGGAAATTTACATTAAGGTCTCCTCCAATTATAACACTCTTTTTACTGAACTTAATTACTAATAATTGCAATAATTTTTCTATTGTACATTAAATAAATTGACTTCTCTACTACTATTTGGCCAATATATAGTTACAAGTATTAAATTTAACTTAAGTATTTCTATTGCACAAATTTCAATCACATATTCTATAGATAGTTTAGCTATATCTTCTAATTCTGTATACTCTACGTTTTCTTTTGTCAGTATACATACTCCTCCGCCGTCGCGTTCCTTTCTGCTAAAAATACTTGCCACATTATAATCTTCTATATTTAATAAATTTATTTTAGCCTCTGTGATCCAGGTTTCAGTTAAACAAATAATTGGTATGTCCTTTTCTTCTGTAAGTGCTTCTAGTAAGTGTATTTTATTGCTAATACTTCTTACATTTTGGAATAGTATTTTTAAATTATTAGTGACGAAAGGAATAATTTTTTGGGTTCCTCGTTTCAGTTACAGAAATTTCATTTTGCGAGCGTGTAAACCGCGGCCAGAGTTTGTATCTTGATAATGGACATTACTGTGCTGCCTAGGTTTTCTATGGTTATCCCTGTGTCGCTTTCTTTCTTGCAGACCTTTTTGATCAAGGAGTTCCGATATCCAAAGTCCGGTATTTCTAAATATACTAACATTTGAGAGCAGATACTTCGTCATTCTCTTACTAGGAGCTCGATTTTGAGTGGTCTTCGCATGCCTCTTTGTCCGATGCGTTCTAATTCTTCAATATAACCATGTAGGTTAATTTGAGTGATTTCTTGAAATACGTTTATAACTCTGTCATGCAGATCGGCTTCAGTTTCAAACCTCGTTTCGTCAAGGCCATAAAGGACGAATACTCTGCTATTATCTGTTTCTTGCTCTTTTGGATGTACTTTATCAGAGATTTTGTAGTATGAAGGCGAGTTATTTTTATCAGATGACTTGTTTGTAGATGCTGAGTGGGTTATTTCTGCGGTGTCTAATTTTAATTTTAATTGCGCGTTCAAGTCCGACTTTTCATTATTTTGTTTTGTACTAACGTCGATACAATCTTTCTGGTTTCAATTATTTCCCGAGAGAGTCGTTTATTTTCTATATCTAATTCATTTATACAACTTTTGTTACTCACAGTTGAGGTTTTCAGATCCTTTATTTCAGCATCTAGCATGTCATATCGTTTGTTGATATTGCTGACACTTTTTTGCAGCGCTTTAATCGTTTCTGATAATTCATAGTCCCTTATCTCTTGTTTATGGGATTGGACGGTTATTTGTGTTCTAAGTTCCCGTATTTCCATAATTAATATGGAAATCGTTCCTTCACCAGTGTTTGAGATAACAGTGTCTCCTGATGGTAGAGTGTTTTCTAAAATTAGAGAATCATCCTCTGTGTATTTTATTGTTGTTTTCCTTCTTTGGGTTACGTTTCCATCATCAACTTGAATAAGGGAGCTGCCGTTGGTAGAGTTGCTTAAACAACTGTTTAAAGCCTCATTTTGTAGTTGTTGACTAACTGTAGCATTCGTATTGTTTTGTTTTGGTTGTATCGAGTTACACTGAGGGCATACCCAAGTGCTTTTATATTCCTCTGGCATTATATTATAAAATCTCTTTTCTGAGATATTAACACAGTCTATGTCGTATTTTTCTGCGCATAATGAACATACTAAATATCGTCGGTGAGTTATTTCCTGCTCGCATTTAGCGCACATATTTATGTTTGCGTCTGCCATCTTGCGGAATGCTAACAAAAGTTGCAAACCTAATCTTTGTTTTGGTTTTCTTGCTTTGGTATCTGTCGTAGTAGTTTCAAAAATTACTCACAGATGGCGTTGTTCTCAGTTGTTAGTAGACGCTGTTTCAAACTGTACCCGAAAAATTTGCTTTTATCGCTTTTTCACTTGTTATCACTTTACTTTCCACTTTTTATTTGCATTAGAGATTAGTTTAACAAGAAACAAAACAGTTTAGTAACTTCGGAGTTCACAATTTTGTTTTAGACAGTGTAACGGTTTTTATGTCACGCATTTTAGTAAAATAGATTTATCTTCCGTTATTGTTTATACTAACACGAGATAACACTTTCACACATGAGTCAAAGCACAATTAACATGTCTTCACAATATTAACGTTATATATATTATGCAGTTTTTACATTATTTTGCTATTTTATATTACGCGGTTATAATCAATTATTGTTTACATGATGAGCGCCCTCTAGCGTGTTCCTAATCATAATTGTCTATATTAAAAAATAAAACATTGCTATCTTTGCACCACTTTTTTAAGCAAGTAACATTTTTGTAAGCACATATATTATTATAATAAATACAAGTTTGTACATCATACGATGTTGCATACCTTTCATAAAGAGAAACAAAATTAGGACAGCTAATATCTTCTAAATTATGAACAATCTCAGTACCTAATATTTCTTTTAACCAATTCACTTTTTCATAGCCTTTTGTATGAATACATTTGTTTTTACAGTAATCAGATATTAAGAACTTATAATCGCAGTAAGGTACATAACCTTCATTCCACAGTATTCCCCTGTTCCTTTCTATCAATCCTACTTGTTTACGTTCTTTCTTAGTTAAATAATAAAACGGATATGGGGGTTTAATCAACAATACCAGGACATGTTTATCACTTATAATAGCTATTTCTTTTGGTATAAGCTTGTTCTTTTCATCTTTAAAACCTTGGACATCGATGATGACATTCATGTCAGTTTCCGCACTATGTTACTCAACGGTTTATACTCAATAAGGCGATCGTTTATGATAAGGCAATAAGCTGTAGTATTCTCTGGGATATCTTGTGAAGACTCTACTTCTAGACGAACATCAACTGGTCCAGTTTTTAGCGTATCGTTTTGTCTTGAACAATCAATAACAAATAATGGAGCCTTTTCTCCAAATGTCTTCAAATCAAGCAACGGATCAATGTCGGCTTTGTAATACGACTGACGAAAATTAGCATACATCTCATATAATATACTGTACTTAGCTTCATCAAATTTCAAGTTTAATGAATCATATGGAAAATATTGTGAATTTAAAAACAATTTCACATTTGTTATATTACAATGATCAAACAAAGTTGAATGTTTTGTTTGATTTAATTTTCTATTTGTTTGAAATCCCAATATAACAAATCTAGGTTTCTCCAACTGAGAAGCAGTTTTAACTGACCATGAATGTTTGGTTGTTTGAGGTACTAATGGATATTCATATAGATCCCAATTTCTAAAGGCAACTTGTATAGCTCTATCTTTTTCCAAATGCTTTAGCAGTAATAACCTGTTGCGATCAGAAACTTTAATATGCGGTATACGCCACTGAACCTTTTGTACGTCTATTATAACGGTATCACCTTTATCCATACACACACTGTTTGAAACAGAACTACTTCTATGCAGTATAAGTTCGTGTCTACAATTTATAAGTATTTTATTATAGTCTTCTGCGAATCCTAGGACTTTATTCAATGGAGAATAAAAGAGAAATGTTTTTTTTTGCTGTGGGTTCCGCTCAGGTTCCACCCCCACAAGGCCGCATTTTTGCTTTCTCCTCCATTCATCTAGATATAAGACTTCATAGTTGTAGTTATTCCAGCATTTTTTATATGATCTATTTCAACACCATTTAATTCGTATCTGATATTTTGAAATAAAAACAAAATCGGATTGTTCGTCAACTTAACTTCTTTATCTATAGGTTTTCCTGTTGCATCGGGAGAGGACGCAGTGATATACCCCTCAATGTAAATGGAGCTAGCAGACGGTAGTACATATACGTCTTACTGATGAATAGGGATTCTGATTTCATCGTTTTCTTTGAAGCTGTTAGTATAGGGATTGTAAGTATGAATTTCATAGCTTTCAATCGAATTATCGTGCTGTGGCAAGTCAGTGATTTGAAGCATTTTATATTTTAAATCCGAGAGAACGTAGAAATGTTTTATTATTTTTGGTAATCACTCTAGTTGATTTTAAACGTCTTCTACCTTTCGATATCGGGGATGAAGTATTTAGTTTTCTTGTCTGAGCAGGGATTTTATTGAAAACAATCATTCTAGGTCAAGCAATCACCGACTTTAACATGTACATGCTAATAAGATCACCGATGGCGTAAGAATGTAAACTAATTAGAAGTATCTCGATATTTATTTGGTTTAATAAATCTGATTAGCGAAATGTATTTTATTTACGTACGTAGTTCCTTGTTTTCCAAAATGAACTTAAGAATTTTAAACATAAATGACCGCAATTGTATATGCTATTACCCTGTAAGTTTTGATAATTGTAATTAATTTTCGATCCCATATATTCAATAAATTCCTTCGGAGGTTTCAAGTTACCATGACTATCAAAGTATTCAATATAATCATATATTTTTGCATAGGCTACCCAATGACTACCAGTAGATGATGAAGAATCTAAATTTATAATCCCACATTCGATTGGTAGTGGTGATTCTGGTAATTCATCTCTCATATATATATACATTACGAAAATGAGGTATATTTTTCGCGTGATTTATAATGTCGATGTTAGTTAACGCTCTTTTAGGTAGCCGACTGATTAGTTTTTGTGTTCGTAACATAAATCCCTACCCCATTCTTGTACGGCTTAAGATGCATTCCTTTCCCAATACACAGTCCTTTCATGTTCTCGTTTTGTTCCTTTACTTGTGCTAGCTGTTTTTTAGCCGATTTATATTCATTGACAGCTTTCGTGATTCCTGCAATGCCACCCGATAAAGTGCCGCTGGCAGACGATCCAGCAAATATAGGTATTAACGGGAGAAAACCACCAGTTTTAGGTACAGGTATCACTCGCGGTATTTTAATAGGTAAATCTGACGCGAACTCTCTAGCTGCTTCGTATGCTAACTCTGTTAGCATTTTCTTACATTTAGGTTTTAGGTTACGAATGTGTTTTTTTGTATGTGAGACAATATTATTAAATGTTTTCTTTAAACCAGCACCAGTTTTGAACTTCAATGATGCTGGTGTTTTATTCTTCACTTTATGAATATCATGACATTGTCGTTTGCTCCTCATGATATAATAATTTAGTTTAATGTAAGGATTTCAATAAAATTTGGAGTGTAAAAGTCCGTATCGTTTAAAGATTAACTTTCAAATGAGCACAACGTAAGAAATATATCTTTAAATACATTCATTAGTCTCACTAAAATATCTATAAACAATTTGTATTTTCTAGCCTTCTCATAAGAGTTATATAACACTTAACAAATAACAAGTCAAACAACAATGTGTTAAATGATATAAACAGTGTTCACTTTCTCCTCGACGTAGTCTCTACCCTTCACCAGTTTGACGTACGCACATCGCTCAAACCAGCGTGCGTGCTGCTCCCACGGGTCATCACCCTTCTCCCAATCCTTTAGACCGCCATCACAATGATAACATTTTGTTTGATCTCCGCACCCAGTATAATAGAAACCGGCTTCTGCTAACTCTTCGGGTCTTTGTGTCATACTACAAGGCCAATCTTTAAATGTTTTCAACCGTGCCGCTTGCGTTGCATATTTAGGGTGTGTAGGACGCTGTAGACTCATGGTGGTGGAAGGAGACATGTCCGCACGATCGTTTTCTCCTTTCATTAAGTTAGTATGTGTTTGCGGTGACACTGACCTTTCCTATACTGGTATCAATAAATAGTACGAACGTTAATAATCAGCACAAAGTTGAATAAATCTTGCCAAACAGCAGTACAAAGCTGTTTAAATCTCATTGAGAAATCAATATCGGTTGTAAAAGTCTGTACTGTTTTAATATGAACTTTCAAATGAGAGCTTTGATACTATCTTTTAAACTTTCAGTTAGTATTAAGAAATTATCTCCCTGAAGCTTATTTAAAGCGATATCTTTTTCAATGTTGTCTATACGATTCAACAAACTCGAAGTTAGCTTTTCCAAACTTAACACTATATTACGATTGTCCTCGACATGTTCTTTATTTGCAAAATTTGACGCTCTAGGTTCATTTCTAGATTTTATTTTAATGACTTCTATTTGACAACAATCAACTGAATGATATTCACTTTTCTCGATACTCATGTCTAATGCTCCTCAGAGCATTAAGTGCAATGATAACAATAGACGATGTTTTATTCTTTTATTATACCAGCTTCTTTTAATTCTTCGATAATAGATACGATTTCATTATCATGATTACTGTTACCAGCACTTTTAGATGCAATTAATAGTTTGAGTCTTTCAATCAATTCATTCGGGTCATCCCAATAAACATAATCAGTGTTTTTCTTGTACTTTTTTAATAAAGGCAAGAAACCACCGCTTTTTAATTTCGTTAATTGTTCTGGGAAATCCTGATTTGCATCATTAAGCTGTGAAAATAAAGGTTTTATAATGTGACGGTATTTCGAACCTTTGTCCCCCTTCAATGGTCCGCTAGGATTCAAGTCTCGTTTGTGTGCGTTAGTATTAATTAGCATTTCTTTATACTCAATTTTGTCTTGTTCTGTTACGACATCAAGATTAGGCTTATTGCGTAATAAAAGTTCCTTTAAACCCTCTGTTAGTTCATAGTTTTTGTTCTTAATGATAACCATATATTTTTTCCCCGCATCATTATTTGTTGGTGTCCTGCCGTTTGACCAAAAGTCATTTGGCAAAATTACACTTGACAAACAACGTTTTGCAAAAAAATGTTTCGCCAATTGATCATTTTACTAGTTGTCATTTTAAAAATGGCTCACTTATTCAAATGATCAACAGTTAAATTTACATTTTATAAGTAATTATTTGACAAAATGAACATTTAGCAACGGAGTTATCAGACAAAATTTTAAATGCAACGAGCAAGACGAATCTGGGCAGAACTGACTCGGATAGGTTAGGTTAGAAGGCCAAGGCCTTGGCCTTCGAGGTTATTTTTTTCTGCCCAGAAATAGGTAAACTACAGGAAATAATATTTGGTGAAATGGAAAACTGTCAATTGACATTTTATTATTTAACACATTTACTAAGTGTAGTGTTTGCTAATTGATCATTTGCTAATTGAGTTATTGCAAAATGATACTTTTGTCAAATGTCACGTTTGCCAAATGATTATTTGGTGAAACGTTGTTTGTCAAATGATCATTTGTCAATATTTTTTTGGTCAAACATTAGTGAACCTTATTTGTTGATGACAAACGTACATCAATGTTTCCCATCATGAGCTTCTTGTTCTCGCTCCGAATACCGAATGGAACATTAATGTTATCATAAATATTAAGCATATCTTCTTTTTTAAGAGACAATAGTGTATCATTATTTTGATTTCGCAAACTACCATCTGCTAAATCATAATACTCTGAGCACTTACTAGAATCAGTCTTGATTATGTCTCTAAAATTTTCGTATTCTATAGAAGAATCCAAGTCATTAAAAGTGTCTTTTACATTTAAACTTTTTGAAATGTTTAATTCAGGACGATCCGAGCCATTCACCTTTATCAGAGTTTCTAGAGGATCTGTAATAGGTTTGAATACTTTCTTAAATTTAAGACTAGCCGCATCCTCTTCATTTTGAATCATCTTTATTTTATTTTTTATATTATCAACAGATTTAATTAGTTGTTCTTTTACATTTGTCTCCATTGCAATGACTGTTTAATACTAATACTCATCATCTAGTGACATATTTTAAGCTTTGAACAAGTATTTATGAGATGCCTAAAAAATGGATAAATGTGTCAAATCCTTTTCTATACCTTCCTTTATCAATAGTACAATCTTTATTAATCAGCACGAAGTTGAACTGATCTTGCCAAACAGCGGCACAAAGCTGTTTAAATTTTATCCACTCTACATCTGCATTGACATGCTCATTGTATATATGTTTTAAATTTGTATCATCTTGTTTGTAGATAATTAAAAGATTAGCGTTATCTCTAATAAGCTGTTTTGGTATCTTTGAGTATGTTTGAGATAAATAAAAACAGTCTATCCGTCTGTGTCTTCCCATGGCAAAGTAATTTCGTATGTTCACCTGATTTTCACACGCAACGTCATCGAAAATTATGATTGAATTGATCAAAGCATCATTAGGTTTGAAGAACTTCTTTATCCTCATTGTATAAAAAGAATTCAGCTTCTGGAATTTTCTGCATGATTTGTCTTAAGAAAATATACTTCGCCTGAAAGGCTGTCTTTGAATACAAATATATATGCTTAAACTTCAAACCGTTTTCATGTAACAATAAATTCAGCATAACATTCGTTTTACCACAGTTAGAAGGTCCACATATTATGCATCGAATTGTGTTTGGTAACAGTGTGCTATGTTTGACTTTTTGTGACCGATTTTCTATATCAATAGTTTTCACTTCTAAAGTTTGAGTTTGCTTGACGAATTTTATTGTGTAGTGTGAGCTTAATTAAATTTTCCAAGTATTTATATACCTCATAAAATTATGTAATTTGAAGTAAAATGACATTATAAAATTGGAACAGATTGTAAATGTCGGCATTACATTAAGATGTACGAAAACATAGTTGGATTCCTTTATTTAGATACATGTTCTAAGTACCTAACAGATAAAACAAGATTGAACACTTCCTTTTCTATAGAAATGCAGTTTGAATGTGGTGTGGTAATTGAATTGGGTTAGCTATAGCTAGAAAGAAAAAAAAAAGATCAATTCACTTCAACAGTTTATTATAATTATTCGTATTATTAATTATACATGTTCTTGCTATATAAAACAAATAAGAAATACTATATTATTACATATAGGTACTAAAACTTAAATATACTCTTTCACTACTCAATCATCTATTAAATTCGATGTTAATGTAATTAATACCTCATTAATAACAAATATAAAAATTAAAACAACAATCTGCATTTGTCATTACCGATAGTATTATTCATGGGTAAATATTTATTACACATAACCATAATTCATAATAACCAAAGACGACTTTTACACTTTATTTATGAACAATACTTAATCATTTAAAATACCGTCTCACAATGACCCCATGGTAATGTATGTATTTGATCTCTCAACACTTGTCTCTTATCATCACTTCTGTTCAATACTTGTTTGTCTACTTGTTGAGAGTATAAAACATGTTTTATAGACCGTATCATGTTCATCTTACAACGAAGTTGTTGATCAGCTATCAATGCCCTATTATAGTCATTTAGTGTTAAACGCTTAGAAATGTATTTAGAGATGCCTTTTGCTTTTTTAATGGCACTGTTCTCACTTTTGATGCAATATAGTTTAGCCCTCAAACCTACAAATTCTGTTATTACATCACCTCCCATCTCGTCTTTGAATATGCCCGGTATTTTCTCATTCACTTTCGGTATGTTATACGGATTATTGATTGCAAAGTTGCTTGTGTCAAATTTGGAAATATCACAATACATCTCTTGATAAAAATCTTCTGTATAAATCAAGTACAACAGGCTGTCAGTATCTGTGTAGCACAGGTGTGCATCGTTTTTGAATTTATTTTTGATATAGTCGTAATGAAACTGATATAGGTGTTGTTTGACAAGCTCTATGCTCTCATGGTTAAACTGTATTCCTACAAAGTTTTCTGAAAATATAGTTACACTTTTAAAGTTAGGTTTGGAGATCAATTTTTCCGCTGTAAGATGTTTATTTGTTACATTTTCATTGTCTTTCCATTTAGTTACCAATTTTACATCGATTTGGTTACGATTATTTTGCAGAGTCTTTCCGAAAATTGCGTTATTGGATAATTTAAAATGGTTCTTTTCATATTCAGTTTTAGCTGCTTGACGAAGGGTTGTATTTAAGTCAATGTATTTTTTCAAATAATTTTCTTGCCTAAAACTAAGAATGCGGTGAATTTTATTTAAAACTAGACCATGTTTCAAACAATCTTTTAAGTGGGTGTAGTGAATAATGTAGTTAAATTTATCATAAAGATTTGCTATTAGCTTTGCACATTTACCACCGGGGGGGATGAACTTTTCTGCAGCGAACGGTAAGTCATTGTGCTTACTATGCAAATGATCAGGGTATGCCAGGTCTACCTCCAAAATATAGCCGTAGTCATTGTTAGCTGGAATACTCAACACATCAATTGTTTCAATTTCATTTTGACTCAAAAATTTGAACTCTGATATAGGAAATCGTTGCATCATGGCGTAACCATACAAGTTATTACAGTCAAGATAAATCAAATAACTACACGGTTCAGCATCATTGAAATCAGACATAAATTTATTATTTGCTTTGGCGTGTCGAAAGGAGCACTGTGCTAATCCCCCGCGTATTCCTTTTTCTAACATTTGATATATCTCTAAGTCACTTATTAACTCTAATTCAACCTGAGTATACAGAAGCATTGCATCCCAACTTAAACTTGGGGAAGTGATGTAATACGCAGGATCTAGATTATAATAATGCAAACTAGTCATCCTAAACTTTTCGAAAATGTCACATAATAATAATACGTCACTTTTTAAATATAAGTCGGTATATTCACCAAGTGATTTTATATTAAAGACATTCCATATTGTTCGCGCGCGTTCGTATTCAGCTTCAGTGATATGACTATCGTTCAAACTGTTGTAGAAACAAGATTTTAGAGGAAGTTCGGTTTCGGAAAATTTAAAACAACTATTCATGTAATCATACGGGTAGACACCTTTTTTATACAATAATTCACGTTGATTTTTGTCAGGAAACTCACGTGATAAATTAACAAAATCGTTTTCCGATAAACTTTTGCTTAACGCATCCAGACTTGAACTCATAAACTGATACGAATCAATTAATTTAATTTGAATAGAACGAGAGTTGGTATCAGTTTTTATGTATTTTGTTATAGAAAGGTACTTTTCTTTAGTTTGAGGAATAATTTTAACGGAACCTTCTTGTTTTACTAACTCCTCAATAAATAAGTGAGAATCGTAGCCTGATAAGTTATGAAAAACAACAGGTATGAATGGATACTCTATGCATTAAGTTACAATGAGAGTGCGCCGGCCCTCTGTACATGGATGTAACATGATCATGATCTCGCACTTTGTCACCGAACAGATGTTGTTTACATATATGACAATATGTTGCGTTTTGATAAGATGATTCTTGTTCAGCAGTTAATGGAGTCATAGGTTTAACATTAGATAATATTTTATGTAATCGTTTTACATCCTTTATTATTCTTTTGACAAAAATTTCAACACAGTCTTCACCTCGATATGTCACAAATTTATTTAATTGCTCATCATACGAGCAACATATATAATAAGCAAAATATGACGGGCGGTATTTTTTCAACATTTTAGTGTTTTCAGATATGTTTTCGGTGTGGTTACTCAGGAGGCATTCAAAATCGGCGTAAATAACGAAGTTGAGTTTCTGTTGTCTTTCATAATGTTCGAATTTTAAAACAGAATTTATTTTAGGCAAAGTAACTAACACGTCACTACAATCATGAGATCTATATTTTGTTTCATCATTATAAAATTGTAAACATGTCTCACATAAATACCACGTGTCCCAAAATAAAAAAGATAAAAAAGATAAAATAAATTTATTTAGTAAGTAGGCCGCTCGGGCACTTTTACACGTCAAGATACTACCAATACCAATACCAATAAGGAAAAGATATATTTTTTTCCTTATTTTTTCTCGACTAATCATAAGCAGCTCCATCCTCTGGTGCCGGCTTATCGTTGAGTTTTGGGACACGTTGTATATCTTACCTTTGTGGTGCGAAACTTGCCGTCGAACTAACCTTACAAGATCTTTTATTAAACAGTAATGTGCTTTCCCCCCCCCCCTTTCAATATATAGTAAATTAATGTGATTGATTTCTCTTTTTTTTGTCTTGTATAGAGGTCCGGTAACTTTTGATTTATTATCTAATCCATATATATTAACGCTTATATTCGGGTTATTTTTTTCAAAAAGTTCAATTTGTTTAGGCGAAGGTGGGAATGACATTCCTTCTGTGTTGAGAACGGAAGAATAATGTGGATATGAACTGACTTTACATACATTCCTTGTAGAAGGAAACAAACCGGCCATAATACTCCACAAAAAACAATGATTATCGCTATTCTGTATACTTATACAAGTTTTCGAACTTCTGATTGCCGGAGGTAACGGAATATAAGAACCGCCTCGCAAAGGAGAATACTTGTTCATGTTAATTTCAATATGACTTAGATAGGTACGTCCATCCAGATTCACGAAGTTCGAATTCGGTTAGTTTTTCTTTCAGAGTGTTACTTGTATTCAATAATAATTCATTAAAATCAGTGCTCTTGTAAACAGTTTCATATTTAGTGTTGAATGACTTTAGCTCCTGTTTGTCTGAGTGAGGTTGTATAAAGTACGCAAAGAATTCAAAGTTAACTTTAATACAAGTAAGGCTCTCTACTGATATATTGATAAGTTTTATAAGATCTTTCTGACACTCATTAAAGAATATCTCTGGTGTGAAATAATCTACTTTCTGAGATGGATTTATACGATATGAAACAATTCTGTTTTTAAAAGCAGTAGCAATCATATAAATACTATCGAATTCTGTGTTCAGTAAGCAGTTTGACTTATGTAAATTAGTTTTTAAATGAGATGAGTATTCCTTTCGAGACATTTCAATTTTACAGTTTTCACAATTCATTAATTCATATTCTGGTATTAAGGCTGATACAGGATGAACTGTAAAGAAAAGAAAAAATTAAAGGTTTACAATCTACTCATTTATTTTATAAATCCTAGTAATAGTTGCAAGCGGTAGTTTAATAAGCTTTACACTTTAGTATCACCTGTTCTAAAGTTAAACATTTTTTGAATACATTATCTCAACAATGGGTACAATAGACGGGGTACAATTAAGAGCGAGCTCTATTTTAATAATAACTTCCGATAAAAGTAGGCGGGCAAGGCTTGAACTCCTTTCGCGTAGCTCTTATATACTCGGTTAACGCACGCCAGCCCTCCGTACAATCATCTGTTCTGTTTTTTAAGCTTATTATTGCGTGGCGCCACCGATTCATGGGAGCTACGCGCTCTATTTCATCGCATTTATATACTTTTAATTCTACGTAATGAGAACCGAGTTTACAGTCGTTAGACTGGCGAGCAACTCCGTTTGCGATTCGTCGGTTTAGAAAAGATACGAGAGGAGTCATTTTTTTACCAGGTCTGAGGGCTTGCTCATCTACTTCGTCATCCTCAGAGTCGGTCCCGAACACATCGCGCGCAGACTCCTTTCTGTTAACGTCAGCGCGAGTAGTATGGCTCGCAGTAGTTGGAGTAATAATGCTGACTTTACTTTTCTTTCGCTTCGGCTGCTCCAGTTCACTATTATGCGGCTCTTTGCTTCCATGTTTTCCCGTCTTTTGTATTTTTGGGTTTTCACACCGTACTCCATCTTGAACAAATGAATAAACATTATGACTAGTGTTAATGCTATAACTTTTTGGATATCTTTTAAACTCTTTTCTTATAATGCTTACAAACTGCTTTAGATATTGCCAGGCATCGGAGTCGGTGTTAGTTTTATTTTTTAATTTTAGGTCAAATAATATTTCATCAGCCTTGCATAATTTCAAAACGATGTAGTATGTTCCTTTTTTATGTTTATCGATCTGACGTGAAAATCCTTTCGGATTTTTGTTAGTGATGTAGGAATAAAGATGATTGTATTGTTCCTTACCACTATCGTCACTGTTTCGATCCTCCTCCTCGCTATCTGTCCCGAACAATTCATACGATAACGCTGGTTCGATGCGAGCGGGATTAATTCGCTTTTTCCCCTTTTCCGAAGTGCTGGCCCGAGGTGCTGATTTCGAGCCGTGACCCGCCTCACGGATCACGGGTTTTTTACATTTGTTATGAGTATAATTCTTCTCATCCTCCTCCGTCCGAAGCGGTCTCTCTTGAACATGGCTGGACCTGAAAAAAGGTAATTTTATTAAATTAATTTGTAATTGAACACACACGCAATCAGTAAAACAACTCAGATCGCAAAACAAAACACAAATTTATTTTAAACTTTAACTGTCTAAACGTACGAGAGAATATTGAATGGATGCATTAATTTCTCTACTACTTGTCAAACTACACGGTGTGCTAAGCTCAGAAAAAATAATCGTATTTTAATAAATGAAATATCTGATAGATGAATAGATGAATATTCGAATGGTACTTACATGATAGCAGATATGTTGACACTTATTGATGCACTTTAGTAACTTGAAGATCAGAAGACTTCGGTTGCTGATGACTTTGTGGCTCGGTCTCACAATTCCCGCTTTAAATATATGCGAGCGATAACCATTTTTGGAACGAAAAACACACATTCAAATAAAAATCAAGCAGACTTGCACTTTTGCTGCTCCATACTTATCATGCACAATAGCTGTTGTCAGCGTTCTGTATCCCTGATATAAAAGTAAAAATCTAAATATTTAATTACAACCTTATCTACTATGCAACAAGCACTATAAATAAGTGCAACCAAGAAATTAATCACAATCATGTTTTTTTTTAGTCTCAACACGATTGGAATTCAGTCGGAAGTATACGTGGGCCGAACAGTGAAATTAAACTTTATTATCTGTAAATATAGTTCAATTTAAATGGCAGAAAAATCAGACCTAATACGTCTCACACCGAAAAGCTAGAATTTAAATAGATAGGGAATCATCTTGCATTCGACACGTGCATAAACTTTCCTCTTATGGCGTATACCATAAAGGATTAGAATGTTAGATCAATATCCAATATTAAGCTACTTTGAATTCTATCGGCACCATTTTATTTATATATAAAGCTAAGAATTTCTCAAGGGATACCTATTGTAATAAATATTTTGAACGTACGTGGGTCTCTTGCAAAATGTCGGTAAGTTAAATTTAATTATAAATATCCGTACATATGTTTTCTGTTTATATATTCCATGCTAACCGGTGTGTAAATTTCAGGAACTTTGTACCCTGCAATGCATCGCGACCTACATATGAACCACGGCTCGGGTTAGAACGTAAACGAAAGCCAGAAAACACAACAATTTATTCGTATATCAAGAAATGTGGCTCGCTAGACCAAACTTAGTTTTAAATATCCTGTCGCATGTTATACAGTAGAGTTGACCCTGCAAGTTGTAAGTGTAGGTATAGGAGGGCTTGGGTCTATCTTTTTGAATCTGGCGTTTTAGGTCAAGCGTTTTCAGCCGGTTTTCCTCAAAAGTTCTGATAGATTAAAAAAAAAAAAAAAAAAATAGTCTGTGTCGCCGTCATCGAAATCGATGAGGAGGACTATATATATATATATATATATCAAGAAACCTTATCAGAATAGAGCTGCTAAAGTGATTAAAATAGAAATTTATGACGGAGACAAAATAGAAGATAGTGATCGAATATGCAAGTGTAATGCAGAATTGTGCCTGCAGTATGCGGTCAATAGCGTTCCTCTAGACGGAATATATGAGTCAACACTTAACGTAATAGATAAAATAACGGAGTCTATATCATCTAATCTCTGTAATCGCTACACTGTGTTGTAAAATATGCATTTTACAGAATAAATATTAATCGAGTTCAATATGTTTATTTATTTATCACACCACTAACCCACCATTTTAAATTCGACTTATCACGACTCGCGTTGTTTTGGAAAGGTGAGACCGCTAATTAGTTACCGGTGTCGATAACACTGTACGTCTCATAAATATGTTCACATGGATGTATGAATCACTATCTATTTAATAGCGCTTCATATAAAATGGAGCACTCATAATTGATGTATTGAATACATGAATACTGATTTAGATCCGTTATAAATCTTGCCTAGCTCATAGGTATTACAGTAGATGAAAACTTGATCTATTCAGTGTTCAGAACATGAAAACTTGCATCAATTTAGTATTCACGGGTAAGATTGGGGATTTGGATACCTGATCTTAAAGAAGAGAAAATATAGAATTAATTGATTAATTGATGAAAAGTAGAATTTATAGATTAATAGATGAATTGATAAAAACTTGATCTATTTAGTATTCACGGGTAAGATTGGGGGACTTGGATACCTCGGTCCGTATCCAGGTCCCCCAATTTTACCCTACTATGGCGGATGTGTAATTTGTTTTAGTTTTTATTTTTATGTATTTAGGCGTTCAAAGTTCTTTTTTGTTAGTGATTTGTACTTTAAATGCCTTTGTGTTGCACAGTGATAGAAGACTTGGACTTATTTCGTGTATCCTGGCATCTTACTTCTCGTTTCAAATGGACTCGAAGTGGTACAGAGGTTAAAACTATCTTGGCCTCTGTCCTACATATCACCGTACAACGTTGCCACCAATCTTCCTAGAGAAGATTGGATTGTGTTTTATTACTATATTGATTTATACTTATATATACTTGACACTGGCGAAATCACTTTATAGTGGAAACGCCATATTCCCGCGGTAGTAGCTGTTCAAGGAAAAAAAAAGTAAAAGAGCTATCGAAAATACGATAACACGTCAAAGCCAAAATGGTTTCACCCAGTAGAATGGAGGCCATGGTCTGTAAAAATAAATCGAATGATATCGTTACACCACCACTTTAACATTATAATCAAAATAAATTTAGAAGCTTGGAAGCTACGAGGTAATAAAGTAAAGGTACCTCTCACGTACATAATGGACCTACCATTGTGATTTGTCATCTGTCACCATAATAGTTAGTGACTCTCGGCACAACATACTTGCCAGCAGCTACAGATCGAGTGCCAAAAGAGTTGTCTATAGCGACAGATTGCCTTAAGCCCCATGATTGGCTACCGCTAACAGAAACTTGTGCTTAATTTTTACAGGGAGAATTTTACAAATACTAAATAACTGATAATAATCTTTTCTGCTTTTCTGTTTCTTTTCTTTAATGTAAGTAAGTACATTTTCCCTTCCAAGAAAATAATTCTTAAAATGACAGATATTAAAAAAACAGACCTAGTTCTTCATAATAACTACAATATTTTCAAAATTCGTGGAAAACGGACTTGATTTAGGGGGTGAGCAACGTCGAGCCCGGAGCTAAATCTGTACGGATATCTTCTGGCAGCTACGTAATCTAACCGTCGCTTCACAATCCTCTTAAATCAAGTAAGTACTTAACGTCATCTAGAATGAATGTATGACGAGTGGATTCAGCGCCCAATGTTTAAACTTTCCTAAGTTAACGTTACGTCATCAATTTTTTTCGTATTTCGCACTTAAATATGCCAGTACATAAAGGAGATTAAGTAAAATAATGTATGAAAACGTTAGTCTGTTTTGGGGGTTCGTGCTACGGATACCTAGATTATCGAGAGCCAGCTTTTGTTAGAAAATAAGATATTGGTGGCACCTTTTTTTGGTGACACCGGTGACTTTAAAACAAGAGGAGGTTATATGTTCCACTGTATGTATGTTCACCGATTTCTCCGTCAATTAGAGTCCGATTTTTAAAAAAACTTTTGTTAGATTATAGAGATAGAGTATACTTCCAAGGTAGTTCAAAAAAAAATGCGACGAGGGGATCCATGAGGAATTGAGGGAACTCCTCTAACATTATAATTTCGGTATATTTAATAACAAGTCCAGCATTTGCATTCGAAAGTATCATTTGGTGAATTGGAACTGATGATGAAGACTAAAGATGGCCAACGGAACTCCTCAACGGTACCTATTTCAAGGGTTGCGATAAGATAGTTGAGCGACTATAACGTAGAACATTTAATTGTTTAAATACAACTGTGATTTTCCCGCAGCGTTACTAGCGGCGAACTTGAAATGTCTGAAAGTTTCAAATCAACTAAGAAGTGGTACTACATGACAGCTTATTATGACCCAAACCCAAATTTCGTCTACAGTGTCAAATCGACTCAAACAATTCCGAGGATTACGCTTCATCATATCCGAACACAGTTTTGAAATTCGCTTTCTTTCGCGTTTTTGTTCGATTGTCAACAAACGTGGCACCAATCGTGCAGACAGTTTTGTCATACCCAAATCTTCATGCAGGATTGCCTGTATTCTCAGCTATTTCACGCACCTTCACTCGGCGGTCGTCGAGTACAATATTATGGACTTCTTCAACAACATCCTCAGTAGTGACTTCGATTGGGCGACCAGAGCGTGCAGCATCAGATGTGCTTGACCGACCAACTTTAAAATCATTTATCCAGTTATAAACAGTCTGCAACGTTGGTGCGTTAGTGCCATGAACAGAATGAAGTTCCGTTTTTATTGTGGCAGCACTGCAATCCTTTATAAAAAAATGTTTTACAACGGCACGAAATTCAGATTTTTCCATAGTTGTTGAAAATTTACGAGTGATCACAGTTAAACAATGGTTATACTGACAAAAACTTGTTTTTTTGCTGAATTTTTGACAATCTTCATTTGAAAGATTGTGCATCATCTGCCAGTGGTAATGCCATTTACCAGAAATACTGTTTTACAAATAGTTTTTAAAAAGACTTATCAAACAGCCCTCTTATACTTTGTATGACAGAGAAGAGTACGAAAGATATATTTCCCACTCTTCGCACTTATATAAGGTCGATTTCTGGTTTCTGACTGAGCACTGATGACTTTACCCTAGTAGGTAGTTTCAGATTACTATAACAAATGCACTGCTTAAAACAATACACAAATATTCGCTACTACTTTTTTTCCGGACCACTCCTTATAGGTCAGTCAAACTGACCACCCATTATTTCAAAAGAAGAAGTTAATGTATAAAACGTTCTTAAGGCGGTTTCTTGTTTTTAAAACATTGATTTTATTGCTAGGATTGCTTTTATAACGGACTTTTATCCTGCAAAATATATCATCTAGTTACCTAATGAAACTAAGTCTTTGGGATAAAGATCCATAAATAGAACTGAAAACGGGTACTAAATGCAAAAAGTACTAAATGGGTTCGTGTATACAGTTATACTGTTTGCGAGATTGCTTCTGCAGAGATGGGTCAGTATCTAATAATTTGCGCTTATAGACCACCGTCAGGTAATTTAACTTATTTTATAAAAACTATGGAGGAAGTCCTTCGTAAAGCAATAAATAATAAGAAATCAGTAGTAGTCTGCGGTGACTTCAACATAGATATTTTATCTCAATCAGTCGAAAAAGATCAATATATCAGTTTATTTAGGTCATTCAACTTGGACTACCTGTTTGAAGTACCTACCAGGGTGACTCCCACCTCAGCCACTTGTATAGATAATGTCTGGTTAAACTGTCCTCATCTAGTTGGAAGCGTAGTGAACGGGGTCCGTTCGGATCATAAAGCGCAGATGGTGAGGTTACCTTGCGAGAAAAAGCATCCAGATCGCGTTATAGAAATAAGACCACTGGGCGAAAGTAGACTAGAATTACTAAAGTCAAACTTGCTAGTCTCCATGTCAAATTCACAGACAGAATCAAATGATCCGAATTATCTATTCAAGATGCTTCTGAATACAGTATGTAGAGAATTTAATAAAACTTGTAGTAAGAAGCGAATTAAAATTAGTAATAAAATGTCATTCAATGAGTGGGCAACTACCGGAATCCGGAAAAGTAGAGATAAATTATACCAACTTTATGATAGGCGATCTTGTACCACTGACGAACATTTCCATCAATATGTTAGGAATTATTCCAAATTATTTAAAGCTGTGTGCATTAAGGCGAAAGCAGCTCATTTAAATGAAAAAATAAAATCTTCAGATAATAAAGCCAGGGCAGTCTGGAAAATAATAAACACTGAGACCGGCAAACAAAGTAAAAGCGAATCCACTGTTTCCTTGAAGATAGAAAATACATTAATAACCGACCCAGTAAAAGTAGCCAGTGAATTTAATAATTTCTTCTCAAAAATTCCTAGTGACATAACAAAATGTCTGGCATCGTCCACTGCAATAGCCCAATCCTTTCTATCTGAAAATGTAAAATTAGGAAATGTACGCGATTTCAAATTTTATCATGTTTCTCCCTTCGATATACTTAAGTCTTTTAAAATGATAAAAATAAAAAAAACGGAAGACTTATGGGGCGTGTCAGTTAAGGTACTTGAAACCATTCTGGAGGTCGTTGCTCCCACCCTAGCTCGTATTTTCAATAGTTGTATCGACAGTGGCATTTTCCCGGTTTTAATAAAATTTAGAAAGGTGGTTCCTATTTTTAAATAAGGTCATAGAAATAATCCTTCTGATTATCGTCCAGTATCTATCCTTCCTGCGTTCAGCAAAATATTTGAAAAAATAATGCTAACACAATTGACTTCTCACTTTAATACTAATAAAATTTTACACGATCAACAATTCGGCTTTATGAAAAGTAGGTCTACAACTGACGCGGGCGCAAGTTTGATCAAATTTATTTTACAGGCTTGGGAAGAGTCGCAGGACGCCATTGGAGTCTTCTGCGACCTTTCTAAAGCTTTTGATTGTGTAGATCACTTTAATCACTTTAATTTGTAAACTTGGTTTTTATGGCATTAGAGGAAATGCATTAGATCTCATTAAGTCATATTTAACACAGAGAAATCAAAAGGTAGCGATAAATGGAGCCGTTTCGTCAGAGATAGAGATAGATATGGGCGTACCTCAAGGTTCTATTTTGGGCCCATTCCTGTTCCTTGTTTATGTAAATGATCTGCCTTATATGGTAAGCAGAAGGTCAGGCATTGTAATGTTCGCTGATGACACTTCTCCACTATTCAAGGTAAATAGGAAAGATACTGAACTCATTGAACCAAACAATACCCTCTCCATGATATCTGACTGGTTTGCTGCCAATAACTTAATGTTAAATCCAAATAAAACTAAATGTATAAAATTCTCATCAGCAAATTTATCAAATATAAACTTAGCCTCGAATATTAAACTTAATGGTGAAACCATAGACTTTGTAAAAACAACTGTTTTTCTAGGTATTACATTAGACTCTAAATTGCAGTGGGGTTCCCACATAACTGCGTTAGCAAGTAGGTTGAGCTCCGCTGCTTTTGCAGTCAGGAGAATAAGGCAGCTTACCAATGTAGCGACGGCACGGTTGGTCTACTTCGCTTACTTTAACAGTATAATTACGTACGGTCTTATTTTGTGGGGATCGGCTGCGGATATCGGTACAGTGTTTATTTTGCAAAAAAGAGCTATTAGAGCTATTTATAACTTGGGGTCGCGTGTGTCATTGAGGGAATTCTTCAAGGAAATAGATATTCTAACACTGCCGTCGCTATATGTATTTGAAATAATCATCTTTGTTAGGAAGAATCTACATAATTTCCCAACGAACATTGATAAGCCAAAAGCAACCAGGAGCACAGGAAAGCTCAAAACCACTTTTTATAGACTGGCCAAAACTTCAAAATCATTCTTGGGAAATTGTGTAAAATTCTACAATAAAATTCCAAAAAGTATTACTGAACTTACTGACTCTAAATTTAAAGCTGTCGTAAAACAAAAACTAATTTCCCGAGCATATTATAAAGTAAACGATTATATCATGGATAGGGATGTTTGGCAGTGAGTCGTCCGTCCTGCATGAGTAATCTACGCTTAAAAAAGGTGCACCTACTGTACAAAAATACCGTGATATTGTAAACTATTTATAATTATAATGTAATGATGTAAACCTTTTTCTTGAAAAAAATATACCTTGCCGAGTTTCTTACGCCGGTTCTTCTCGGGGCAAAGGTTTTATTTTTCGAACCGGTGGTAATGCTTTTTGACATTCATAGGTGCATTATATTATGCCTAAATTGAAGAATAAAGAACTTTGACTTTGACTTTGACTTTTATACACACTGCCGTATCGCTCGGCTTTTTCTTCGAACTTGGCCGGAAACACTCCCGCGTGACTTGATAAATCTAGCGCACCTCTCTGACACTTATTATTCACGTTCCCAACTAATAGTCTTTTCGAAATACCTATAAACATCTCTTAGAATAATTTTATTGCTTCAAAAATAAATAAAACAATATTTTTATTCTGCACATCAGTTTATTGGGCATTAACGCCGAAACGGAACCGGACCAAAACCTAATATTGTAATCCAAATTAAACTTTATCGCAACGCTGTGTTCCGGTTTCGTGGCAGTGTGCTTCAGGCGTCAGCGCGCTAGTTGCGTGCGAGGTCCCGGAACAGGTGCAGCACGGCCATCTGCGCGTCGAGCTTGTCGCGCGGAGCGCGCTCGCGCAGCATGGGCGCCAGCGACAGCGCGAAGTGCGCGTCCTGATCCGTGGCCAGCCAGCTCGGCAGCTCTACCTTCACCGTCCCGCCTTGGGCTGGAATCGAGACGCATTAGTTAGTGACGCAGTGAGTTACTACCTATGTTATTCGAAATTTGAAGAACAGATTGTACCATAATCATTGTATAAAAGTAGTTCGTCTTCGGCCGTTTAGGAGACACTGATACCCATTGCCGCTCAGGCGCTAGGGTTGCGCCTGAGCGCGTCGCTCAATACTTAATACGGGCACCACCAGATGCGCCGACGGCGAGGCCCCGAATAACCCTACTTGGCGTGACTTGATCAGTTTGCTTGCGATGCGTCGCCGCGCGTACGGGAAGGCACACACACATAGAAGACGTTTCCGAATTTCTGTTACTGGTCCATATCTATCTATCTATCTATCTATATCCTGTAGTAGCGTAGGTGGGCACCAAAATACTTAGTACCTAGGTAATTACTTATTCGGTCTTTCAAAATTAGGCTTTTAATTAGTGACCTCATGACGCGTACTCATAGAATTCAAAAAATAATAATTCAAAATTCAAAATATTTATTTAGTAAATTGGCCACATGAGGGCTCTTTTACACGTCGGTAATATAGAGTGAGTCTTCTAGCGCTTCGGACAAGACTAACATTGCGGAGAAGAAGCGCCGCAAGAAACTGCAGCAGAACGTCATTTTTTCCCAAAGATAAAAGTCTGTACTGATACAGACTTTTGGACCTGAGTTTTGTGTTTTTTATCGCAAAGCTACATTGTATATGACTAAACAATAACATTATTAATCTTACCAGGTGTTTGAGGTACGGCGGTGTTCACAGCAGGGTTGTCTGCGAAGATATAAAGTTGTCAGTATCAGTAGTATTGTCAGTTTTGAAGTATTAAGGAGTCAGTTTATGTCAGCAATTTACGGCTGATAGCGAATTAACAATTAATTTACTTAGTAATCTTAACTTCCATGAAATCAAAGAACAAATATCCCGAGGAATTGAGAACCTCCCCCTTTTTATGAAGTCGGTAAATGAATGTGCAAAAAACGAACGAACAAGCGTGAATCAATAAGTTGGCTGGAATTATGTACCTACAATAACATAAATTACCTATTATGCAAGCCATAGAAACTGTTTTAGAATGGAGAATGGCATGAAACTGGGAGATTTGCTACCTTCGAAGAATGCTTCTTCAAGGTAACTAACAAGGTAAGGTACCCAACTGTCCGGCTAAGATTTTCTTTTGATATATGTAAGAGAGTAGTCTAAAATAACAGACACGTTGTCCAATCAACCTGTTGGAGAAATTGTTCTCTAAAGTACTGAAAAGTTACTATACCCTCTAACTAAAAAAGTACCAAAGAAAGTGTATCTTCGATGACAACTAAGTTGATAATTAATGATCTACGAGTTTCGGGCGGCAGTGATGATATAAAAAGAACCGCGCTAACTGAAATCGTTTATTGATCTGACTAAACGATACTTTCATACGACCTACCTACTTTGATTCATGCCCACGTAAGGTACGGTTCTCCGTACAAGAAATATGTAACTTTGAAGGATATTTTTTTAAATATGACTTTTAGTTGATAGAACAAAACACGTGCTCATAATTTTTTCATGTTCTTCAACATAGTTATAATCTAATCAATACTTACCTAGGTAACTAGTTTTTTTTTTAAATTATCTATAGAAGTTAGATTGGGCAGCTAAAAAGATACGTTTATGTAATTTTAGACTAATGTCTAACATATATCAAAATAAATCAAATCGAAGCCTGATAGTCGGGTAGCCTTTTTTTGTAAGTACATACTTATTATTCGGAAAACGGGCGGACTCTTGATGGACACGAGGTATCATGGTCGGGTATCGGAGGTTAAGTTTACGTCCGTTTTGCCGACGTAAGTTAACCTCCGAAGTTGGGTCCTATTAGTTATGTCTCTTGTTTGTATATTAAAGGATTCTAGAAAAACGCTTTTCTAAATGATGTATGAGTTTTCAAACAAATTCAACCGTTGAGAAACTAAACGTGGCATTTGCTATAGTTTACCAATATTGTGTGGGCTGTTCCCGTCGCAGACCATCGCCGGCGGCACGCAGCGCCCGGAGGCGCACGCCAGCCAGCGCGGGGGGCAGGCCCGGGCCACTCCTGGATAAAAAGCATCACAAAATTATCTACGTAACAATAATAAAACCCCCTATAGTATTTGTAGTTTATTTCGCATCATTTGAAAACGAAATAACTAATTTTTAATCAGTTTTCACTAAAGTGTTGCAATAAACGTCCACCAAGTTTACGAAATGTAAAGATATGTAGATAGGATAATTTGTTACTTAGAGTAAACGTAGTTACACGCGGTAGTAGTAGTAGTAATTTATTTCATATTGGAACTTACATTATTATATGTTGCAAAGTTATAATGAGTTCACAATAAAATAGTCTGTCTAAAAAATAATAATCAAATAATGTCAATGTGTAGAAAAGTTATAATAATTATGACCCAGAATAAAACAGTAAAAGAAACAAAAAGTTAGATCCGGTAACTGATTTTGGAAAAAATTGGTCAATCAGTATTATCTAGGTTTAGAAATTTTGGTGGCATACCGTGGTTCTAGAATCCATGGAGTCGCTATTTCCTAATTCTTATACTTATACATATAACCCCGATTTTGACCTTACCACCGAAAGTCCTAACCCTAGTAGTATCTGTGGGCTATTTAGCGTACCGCATTGTGTTTCGTCGGAGCCGTCGTCGCAGTCGCCGGCGCGCCCGTCGCACACCGCCGTGAGCGGCACGCAGCCGCCGCGCCAGCGCCGCGACGCGCACGCGAACTGCTCTTCCGAGCATGTCGCCGGAATGTCTGGATAAAGAAAATGATTTATATACTAAATACTTAATTTTATGCCAATTTTGGTATGGTGAACGAGCATGAAGGGGCCGAGATTGTAAGCGGCAAAAACAATATCGTTTTCGACCCGTTATCGCATTGTCCACGTTTTGATAGCTCTTATTTACTTGATCGTAATGGCGACCGAGTTTAAAACAGTACCACAGCAGAGCAGATCAAAGACTAATTTATTTTTGCGGCCTAGAATAAAGGGCCAGGCCACTTCGCTCGGCTAGTAGTCGCAGTTCTACCTAACACTCGCTTCGCTCGTCGTCTTACCTAAAGGAGACCTCCTTTAAGGTAGAAAAGGTAGGTTATTGTAATAATATAACTAATTCCAGATTATCACCCAACGAACACACTAAAATAGTCTGGATCTACTTTTTCCGCAATTATGGCAAATGATTGTAAAGACATTTAGGGATTATGAACATGATAAAAAGTAAATATTATGGAAAGTGTTATTATGGTATCAAATATTAGGGAGGTTCAACATTATGTCACTTGAGCATGAAAAAATATGGTATATGATATTAGGGCAAACGAAGACTATAGCCAGTGACCATTATGGCAAATTAAATTAGTACCAATGAATTTATGGAATATGGCGGGATACCGCGAAAACACCATTATTACTTAAAAATCAGCTCGTCTAGCATTAATAGCATTATACACTACAGATATAGCATCGTTATCACAATGGTAATGCTGATTGGTAAACAATTCGTAAGTCAAACATGAGCGTGTCAAAGTTCACTATGAACAAATTTTACTCACGAGTTTTTAGTAACTACATTTATAAAAACGAAACAAGATAGCATGGATAATTTTCTATTTATGGGGGTTTATACTTATGCAAATTTTCCGCGCTGTGTCCTTTATAGTTTATAGTAAATGAAACATTATGACATAAACAGACAGATGGACAAAGCGAAACAATAAAAATTCTTTGTTTGACTACAAACACCTAAAACAAATACAAAAACTTGTTCAACACGAGTCGTACACTGTTAATTTTATTATAGAATATAAGTCTGTTAATCAAACGCAATACGAATTTGTCATGCGATTTTTTTAACATGCCTTTTTAGTTTATCTGTCCTATTGCCAATATCTTTCTACTTATGGTGCATAAGTTTCAACTCCAGATTTAAACGCATCAAACTGTGTGTTTTCTGTGGACGCGGTTACTCCCACTCACCTGTAGTTGAAGTCACCGTCCCGGGAGTCGGTTCTGAGTCAGTGCCTGAAATAGAGACTACTCGAATCAAATCTTACTAAAATATTTACTTTGTATAACAATCGGATTTGGGCAATTTTGGAACCATAAGAAAATCAAAAATGAAATTTAAGATTTTCATAAACTTTAATGCTTTAGTACAAAAGAAGGATAGGATAGGAGAGGATATAATGAATAATTTACTATCATACTATAACAATTAGTGGCATTAATAACAACGTATTAAGTAATGTGTTGTTATTTTCTCACCGCAGTTCCGTTCGTCCGACTGGTCGAAGCAGTCTCTGTGATCACCGTCGCACACCCAGCTCCTCGGGATGCAGCCGTTCGCCCGGCGAGGGGAGCGGCACGCGAACTCGTCCGCCGCGCATGTGTGCGCTGCTGCTGGGCAAGATGTAATGTCTTACGAAAGATCAGGAAATGTGAAATCGGATAAGCAAGACAATGTAATACTTAGTAGTTTACGTGCCAAGGTTGTCACCCTTGCACTGAACGGTATGCCTTTCCGTTCACGTCCACTGCACGCCGTACCAACAAAACTTTTATAATTTACCGTCAAATACTTTTATTGGAATCTTCGACAAAGTTCAGAAGTATCGACGACGCGCTGGCCTAGTTGGTAGTGACCCTGCCTACGAAGCTAGCGGCCCTGGGTTCAAATCCCGGTAAGGGCAGATATTTGTGTGATGAGCGCGAATATTTGTTCCTGAGTCATGGATGTTTTCTATGTATTTAAGTATATATTTCTCTATAATTATAAGTATTTATATCGTTGTCTAGTACCCATAGCACAAGCCTAGAGCTTAGTTTGGGACTAGGTCAATTGGTGTGACATTGTCCCCTGATATTTATTATTTATTTACCCCTGATATCTACTCCAACCAGATTCCTCGACCTATTTCAGACCATTAACTAACAATTTAAAAATAAGACTAATTTATGCCGCCTATCCTAACAGTAAATAAATCTTATTTAAGAAAAGAAAGAGTCCGTTGCCCTACAGTAACATACAGTGAATTCAGGCTAATTAAGAAAAGAAACCATTTATCCCAACTAAAAAAACCCATTTAAAACTTTATGTTAAAAACTCAACAAGCGTTTAAAACTGTACTTGATACCTCGAGCGCTGACCGTGCAGTCCTACAATATCATTGTACGTAAACACTTCACACTCTAACTGTCGATATGATCCTGACAGAAGCTTAGTGTGGGACAGCGACGGCACTGTACACCAACACGTTACTGAAGACGTTCAATTAAAAACTATTTCATATTTCAGTTAGGTTGAAAAATATGGGCAAATATTTGTCTGATGACTTGATGAGCATGAATATTTGTTTTTGAGTCTTGGATGGTTTCTTAGTATTCAAGTATTTATATATTTATATAAGTATTTGTAACGTTGTCTATGGTACAAGCTTAGAGCTTATTGTTGATATATCATCGCACAGCCTAAACTGCTGGACCAGAGACTTGAAATTTTCCACATAGACACCTTATACAGTGTAGTAGTGTACACTAAGGAAGGATTTTTGGAATTTCCACCCCTAAGGGGGTAAAATAGGGGATAAAAATTTGTATGGAAGTCCGCCAGATTTAAAGTTAGAATATTTAAATTTTGTGTTTAGGTCGATGATTGAAAACAAAGTTGTACGTGTCTCGGCGTTTTTGATAATTTCATCCCCAAAGGTATGGAAAGAGGTAAAACTGGCTAATGGTATTTAAGTTACTGGTAATTATTTTAAGCTACTGTTTATAAATAAAAGTATAATTACAACTTTCGGTGATTTTAGGAAAGCCGCCTACTAAGCGCGATGCATCCCAGAGAAGACTGCTGCCTCTAGCCCACGGAACCAGGGTTAAGCCATCTGGTTGCATACCATCCGAGCAATTCAGACCCCGTGGCTCAAACACACAACACATATTAGCTGGAACGTCCGCTAGCCCGACGAATTTAATGTTTTTAATGTCAATTAACCAATCCAAGCGCTTTCCGAATTAAATTACATCGCACCTTCTGCTCGATTAATCAGCTTAAATTTTAAAACCTGTACCAGAGTGGACAACATTTGTACCTTTTTAAAAAGTTTATGAATTGAGAATGTTTTTTCCGTAATTTGTACGCCAAGTGCCATCCATTTTTTTGGAGTAATCCCCTTCGACAGAAAGGAAATTTCCAAAAAAAATATGTGTTTTTTGATTTAAGAACCCATTTTTTCTGAGGTACCTATTTGGAATTTTTACTGTGTGCATTTTCAGTTCCCAGAATGAAGTAGTTTGTTCACAATCGACAGTTTTAGATCAAAAGTTATGCAACTCTGTTGTTCTTATTTTTTTTGTAAATTTGATAAACGTGACGTGTTTTGTTTATTGTATGTGAACTAGTTATTTATAGATTGCAAATATATCAACATTACTTCTCAATCTAAAGTAGTCAATCTAGACCACTTGCGTTACTATATTATACATTTTATACTGACCACGACTTATTATTTCAAGGGTGTAACAATTTCTTTTATTTAAATTTTTCAACATACTAACAGCATCACTGTTTTAACTGACCAATGGTGCGCCTTACTTATTAAAGGAGACAAGATTCACAAATGGTCAGTTAACTGTGTTGCTGATAGTACATAGGGGGAGCGGGGCAGATTGGTACGTACAGTAACTAAGCCCGCTTATGTATAAACTCTAATTCTATGGAACTTGCTAACTATGTAAACAAAGGACTTAACTTTGTTTTGTCACTGTTTCTCCTTGAATTTTCACTCCACCTCATCAAACATCATTGAAACCATACACTTTTGAAACGGTTGTTAATCTAAAATACAAAATCACCTAATATATAACTGTATCTTGGATATTTCATTAAAAGTTTAAATGGTTTCATAAGTTAGGGTATTAGGACCTGATGGAATGACGATTTTGTTTCTTTTAAATTCTACAATTGCCTATGATGGGTAGTGTTGTGGCTAAAATTGGCAATATATTAAGGCCCCTACACACTACCCAACTCACGCTCTGTAGCCAATAAACGATGATATAACGGCACCTTTTATAATAAATACTGGTGATACATCATATTCAAGTACCGATTTTTCTTCTGATCGTGATTAAAAAAATTAGAAATAAGTAACTACTTGTTTTTTACTTTAGGTATTTTATTATTCGATATGGTTTGACATAAGTAAGGGAGTATTGCCCATCACTAGTAAATTCATCATTCAGAGACAATTTCAATATGGCGGTTTGTTTACATTGTTAGCAAGTTCCATAGAATTAGACTTTAGTCATGTTTTGGTAATATTTCGATATTACTACCATTTTTTTTTATAATAGTTGTGGTGTATAGTATAGTATCATTGTGCCCCGTACATCAAACTACCCCGCTTCCCCCTACTTCTGCAATGATTAATATTAATGTTGCAGTTTTTGAAGATTTAAGGTCCTATTTCAGTGCAAGCTTAGTGCCCATACCGCAGTTTTGTTCATCCGAGCCATCGAAGCAGTCGCCGCGGTCGCCGTCGCACACCCAGCTCCTCGGGATGCAGCCGTTCGACCGGCGAGGGGATCTGCACGCGAACTCGTCTGCCGCGCATGTGTGCGCTGCTGCTGGTCAAAATTGATGTTTTAAGAAAGATGTCCACCGCTGGATGTAAGCTCATTATACCCAACCAATAGATCAAAAGTATTTTATCTACACACATATGCAATAAATTTCTGTTTTATTCTATTCTATTCTATATCATAAACCCTCTATAACGCGTTCAAAAAGCGCAAATTACAACTACCCTATATGTATAGGCAGACTCTAGTTTGTCTGTGAATTAAAAAAAACTACAGTTGCGACATCATGACGTCGTGCGTGAGAAAAGTTTTCATTTACCGCCATTTTTGACGTTCTGTTTGTCTTGTCGCAAAAAATAGTTTGTTTTGTTTATAAAGTAACTAGCGATCAAGATAGTGATTGAGATGTATCGGAGACGACGGAGAGCAACGATTGTTATAAAAGGACTTGTTACCAGTTACAAAAAAAGTAGGTATGTAAGTGTGTTGTGCACTTTGCAAATGTTAAGCACTTTCTAGTGCGTTGTCATAGTAAACCTCAAACAGAACCTCAAATGACACACATGACAATGTCAATGACATTCACAGTGACAAGGTTCTAAGTATGCTCAAAATGTTTAATGGGTGACTGTACAAAATTAGGCAATAAAACACTCGTGTGATGTTATAGTGAAACTCGCCTATTGGCTCGCTTCATAAACACACACTCGTATTTTAATGCCGTTTATTATGTAACAGTCACATAAAGTTCACCATCTATACATAGTTATAATATAATTATATAATATATATTATAGAGATTCTAATAACACTTACAACTTTTTAAATTTAGAATTAATAACAAAGATATAAACAATTAATGTCATGCATAAATAATAGAGATATAAACTGTACATAATATTCAAATAAATAATAATAATAAAAAATATGAACAAGATCACAATGAAAACCTTATACCTACTGATCACGACTTATAACTAATTCTCGGTATAACTAAATGCATGCTCTGGTAAAGTTGTTGACATACTTCTGCAATTCAATGTTTTACATAACTATTGGCCAAAATTTCAATTTTTAAAATATTTAAAAACGTTCATCGTCACATGCATAGTGCTCTTACCGCAGTTTTGTTCGTCCGAGTCGTCGACGCAGTCTCTGTGGTCGCCGTCGCACACCCAGGTCCTCGGGATGCAGCCGTTGTCGCGGCGATTGGACCGGCACGCGAACTCGTCCGCCGCGCAGCGGTGCTGATCTGCTTGACAAGATAAAATGTCTGACGAAAGAGGTTCACTGCTGCGTGTAAGCTCATCATCCGGATCAAAAGTTGTTAAAAACACTTGAAAACTATTCAAATTTAACATTTGTAAAGGTTTTAATGATACTGCTACACCTTTTCCTCTTTTGGTTTAAAATAACTGTAATTAATTAATGTAGGGAATAAAGGCTTGCAGTACTGTTAGGCGATGGGCTTGCAACCTGTCACTGCACTGGTAAACATCTTAGCCTGATTGTGCAAAATGTGGTTACAGAATTATCAACAAGTTTTTAGGGTTGTTGGAAATTCTGTAGCTCTGCCTACCCCACTCTGGGAATGAAGGCGTGAGTTTATGTATGTATGTATGTATGTAACTGTAATTAGTGATTCAAAAACTTGAAATCTCATCCTAAGAATTACTGAATTTTACTGAATTTAATTAATAAATCAACGTAAATCCGTACTTTCAAGGCTATACAATCATTTAACGTTTTTCATTGAACAATTATTAACCTATTTTTTAAAAGAAGCATCAATTTGGTAATACACACACTCACACACACACACACACAACACACACACACACACACACACACACACACACACACACACACACACACACACACACACACACACACACACGCACGCACGCACACACACACACACACACACACAAACACACACGCATATATAATAGCAATTTTCAGCCAAGGGCGGTTAAGGAATACCGCAAAGTAGCGTTTTACGATTTGTCAAAGCTTGTCAACAAAGCATCATTGTTTACTGGCCATTTACTGACCTCTAGTGAGCCTTATTGCAAGGTGACAAGATTCACAAAGTTCAGTTTACAACGTTGCTGATTCAATCTACTTCCACAATGAGTGTCTATCATAACTACTTAGATCAAAAATTTAGGTACCTATTTCAGTACAAGCCTCGTGCTCTTACCGCAGTTTTGTTCGTCCGAGCCGTCGACACAGTCCCCGTGGTCACCGTCGCACACCCAGCTCCTCGGGATGCAGCCGCTCGACCGGCGATTGGACGTGCACGCGAACTCGTCCGACGCGCAGTGGTGCGGAGCTACTGGTCAAGAAATAATGTTTGACGAAAATCGTTCACCGCTGCTGGGTGCAAGATCTTTATACGCAATCTAATTAAAAGTATTAACTACAGGCACATGAAGTGTAACGTACGAATATTTAAAAATATATACGTATACAAAAGCAACCGAAATAAACATCATAGAAATATTTGTGTTTATGAACCTATTTCTGCAATGCTAAGCAATTTTTGTATAAGTGGTCCTCGTAACCTAAAAAGATTTATTTTTCTGGAAGCGTCCTACAAACCGCTTATTTTGACATCGATAACGTTATCTCAAAAACGCCAATAGTGCGTAGTGATTATTAAAGCGTATTGAAACGTGTGTCGCAATTTTTAACAAAATTCAACTATTATAGCATTGTTATAAGGGTTATGCTTATAACGTCGTTTTGGCGTTTGGTGAACTATTCGTAAGGAAGATTGACATAAATCACAATGACCAAATTTTATGTAAAAATTTGGGAACTTCATGGTTTATAGTAGTAAGTACATATAAGTTTTGAATATATATTTTTTGACACGATTTTTATATTCACGTTGATTGTTTAAATAAATTGCGAATAAAAAAAATAAAGCTTCATGTTTCAGGGGTCGGAGTGCTTATTAACCTAAACTGCATGCATGACCAATAATGAATGAGATAAGATTACGGTATAATATAATAAGTGTAACAAACGATACAATTGACATACATCTTGATTGGTTGTCAAAATAAGCCCTATTTTTTAGCATTGGTATGGGAAAAACGCAAGCGCTCTTAGCCCCTGGACCGTCGGCGAATTTAGTCTTTCATACATTAATACAGACAGACAGTCGAAAACGAAACCCTTACTTGTAAACTACTAGACTTACACCGTGAATTTTATCTGTACATAAAATTTAAATTTGTCAGCTGGTAGAAATACTCTTTGACCAACACTAAGTGTTGCGGTTGTTTTGTTCCTTTTTAAATAAAATCCCAATTTGTTTAACCTTGGTTTGCACCTGCCTACTTTGGGACGTAAATAACATTCAATCTAATACTCATTGCAGTACGAACTAGTCCGCCAAATAGTGGTGCATGCTGCTAGACAAGAAATGATGTCTGACGAAAGATGTTTACTAGCTGGATGTAAGCTGCACAAGTACACTTAACCTGATAAATTTTCACTATATAGGCACAGGGAGCGTACCGTATTTCTGTTAATATGGAGTGAGCAAGCTGACCTATCAGTTTACCTATAAAAGAAACAGATGTAGACATCAAAGAAACCTGTGTCCATTCTACAACATTACTCCTATACCGTAAATCATTTATGTAATATAATTGAACATTACGACATCTCGCAAACTTGAGGTAAATTCGCTCCCAAATAGCCGATCTTTGTTTTTACATAACTCACACAGTTACGAGTATATTAAATAACTATCGATTATTTAACTTTGTAGCTCTTTTCGTGTAACAGAAACAAACGAATGTAATTTTTGTAGTAACAATTTAAATAACACTGTATCTTCAATTATTTTGTTATTTTGACCGGTTTGATCAAATAAAATATTTTACTTATCTAGATAAACACTTATTCACTATTAATGTCAAGATATATAATATGAAGGCCCCAGTAATGTACCGATATTGTAGAGGGCATAAAAATATTGTTCCAGGTTTTATGATTGAGAGCGAAAGATCGATCTTTTAAGACTGAGATGTTCTGCTATTGAAAAGTACAATGTTTGTGTTTATATTAAAGCTAGAATAAAGAAGTTCATCCAAATACTCCAAAGAGGTCGTATGCTCACCGATTGAAGTTGTGGTGCTTGTGCCTGCAAAAGAGACAATAAATCAAATTAAGATTGCCACTGGAAATATTTGTCCGCGTTTTAATAAATTGATTACTCTCAATGCTTAGAGTTAACATTGAATAAGCCACGTAATACAGTAAAGCATCGAACTTAATAATTACCACTACTAATACCCAATTACCTAACGGTGCAAACAATAGTACATTGTGCATCAAGGGTAGTATGAAGGGAATTACTAACGAGAGTGTTAGAAGCCCGACGCCGAAGGCGGAGGGCTTTTAATGACTCGAGTTAGTAATCCCCTTACTACCTGTGATACACACAATGGTTTTCATCACATTTGCGAGGAAAAAAAACAAAGAGAAAACACTTTAACTCTGCAAAATACAAAGAAATAACTTTTGACGAACGGGAACGTAAATGGAAACGATATTTTTTTACTGACCTCTACCACAGATAATAACTGCGTTTAGTTTCGACCTGGATTGGAGCCAGATTTAGCCAATTTGATAAAAATGTATAATTACTAAAATTAATGATAAATGTTGATATAAACTTGAAATAGGTATAAAAATAATGAAGTTTAATGAAGCGTTTAGGTTTTGTGTAATGTAAGTTAGTCTATAGCTAATTTTTAAAGATGAAATTAGAAACCGATTTATTTTTTGGCTGAAAATTAAACCTCCTTAGTCAGAAATGATGTACGAAAGAGTTGCAAATTTTAAAAAGAAAGTCATTACTCCCTAGGGAGTAATGACAAACTCGCCATTATTCCCGTGGGAACAATTTAGGCCATTGTCCTTCTGTATACAGGCATGGAATAACACCATATACGAGCAAGTGTGATGAAAACATGTTTATTAAACACACTTCTGCAATAGTAGCATCTAAAATAACTACTTATTTAGCTATTTGTGTAATTTTTCAAGGTTTATAAGACTAGTGCCCTTACCGCAGTTTTGTTCGTCCGAATCGTCAACGCAGTCTCTGTGGTCGCCGTCGCACACCCAGCTCCTCGGGATGCAGCCGTTCGACCGGCGATTGGACGTACACGCGAACTCATTCTCCGTGCAGGGGCGTTGTGTTGCTGAACGAGATAAAAAGTTTTTGAAAGATGTCCATTGCGGGCTTTTAACTCCGTGTATTCAACCCGAAGTATTTGCTGGGAACGTTACCTCCACACTACATAATACCACATATGTGTGTATTATGAGAAATAACCAAGTTGGCCGGGGTTGTCACCGAATGGCCCCTTTTATAATTTATCGATGCACGGGACGGCGCATTATTTCATTGTTTGCGCTTACATTGCTTTGTTAGTTACAAAGAGCAGATGTTATGTTTTTTATGAAACAGCAACTAGAGTAATTAGTTGCTGTTTCATGCCAGGCCAATTTTAAATTCTTTCCTAACCAAAAACTCAAAACTCAAACCAATTTCGGGCCGTGTGCATTGCTGTTGAGCATTACAATAAATAAAAACATCAATCAGCAAAAAGGGACGACTCCTGCAATGGGTGTCTAAAATAACCATTTGCAACCTGTTGCAATTTTTCAAGGTTAGTACAAGCCTAAGTCCTCTTACCGCAGTTTTGTTCGTCCGAGCCGTCGTAGCAGTCTCCGTGGTCGCCGTCGCACACCCAGCTCCTCGGTATACAGCCGCTGTCCCGGCGAGGGGAGCGGCACGCGAACTGGTCCGACGAGCAGTGCACTGTAGGACAAGAAATAATGTCTAACGAAAGATGTCCACCGCTAATTGTACCTTGGGCAAATGATACTAAAGTAAAATCAGACATGGGAAATAGATAAATTATCAAACAAATATTTATTTATTTATTTAAATACTTTATTGCACAAAAAGACATAGGGTACAAAAGGGGAAATTAATGCTGCAAGCATTTTCTACCAGTCAAACTTAATATATTGGACAACTAATTGTACGGCGAAATGAGTAATAAGAAACAGGTAGATAATTTGTCAAATCGGTAAAAACCAAAATAATTAATGACTTTCTAAATAAAATGATATATTACGAAGTAATCTTTCGGGCAAAGGTAAAAATATCCAAACCCAATTTGTCAAATATTTTTTGGCAAATCAACAACCCGTCAAACATTTTTCACAGTTCACATAGGTCACCACTTATTTCTTGTCGACATCAAGATATATATGATGTATAAAATACTTACTGAGTTATTTGATTTAACTTTAACCCTTCTTACCTATATGAATTCTAACAAATAATATATTTTTAGTTAGCTGAAAGAATATTATTTGAAATGAAATGTTTTGACTCTGTGTGTTTTATGATTGCTAGCAAGAGGTTGGTCTTTGAAGATGCATATGTCACGTTATTGAAATGCGCAAAGTTTGTGTACATAACTAAAATATATATGTTCATGCAAATACTATAGAGATTGTTTGATTGCAGGACAAAGGTGCATTCTCACCGGTTGAAGCCTCTGTTGTGGTGCTTGAACCTGAAAAAGAGACAATAAGTCAAATTAAAATAGCTTTTACAAGCACACGGAAACGCGTTTGATGCGTTTCTCTTAGCTAAGAGTTAAATCACATAAGTAAGAGTTTTCATTGCCTTTGATATAAATTATAATAAAATTATTAAGTTCCAATTGTTACCGTCCATAAGTTTTTTCTCGTAATTAGTGTGAATCATTATGTTAAACGGCTTAATTTAGAGCTCTAGTCATATGTATTTGTCTTTGTTTTTATGAGAATACAGAATGCTTAGAATAGTGTTATTAATATTGAAGCATTGAAGTGAAATACACCAAACTAAGAAGGTAGAGAACGAGATCTGTGATATAGCATCGAACTTAATACTGACCGCTAGTAATACCCTATTACTAAGGGTGCAAAGAACTACATTTTTTCAACATACTTCTGCAATTAGTATCTTAAATAAATACTTATTAAGCTATTTGTTTAACTTTTCAAGGTTGGTACAAGTCTAGAGCTCTTACCGCAGTTCCGTTCGTCCGAGTCGTCGACGCAGTCTCTGTGGTCGCCGTCGCACACCCAGCTCCTCGGTATGCAGCCGTTATCCCGACGGTTAGACGTGCATGCGAACTCGTTCTCCGCGCAGTGCTGTGCTGTTGAACGAGAGATAATGTCTGAAGAATGTCCACTGAAGCCTGTATTGCCGTACTCCTAACTAGTCCAAACAAAGTTCCGAAGTTAAATTCTCTGCTTCAACCTTTCAATCAACACTCATGCTTTACCCGGGCTATTGGATATATCATTGTCATGTTATGTTTAAAAGGTTATTAGATTGGATTAGATTATTCCAGCTGCCCCGAAAAACTCGTCGTGTGCTGAAAATCAATTAAGAGCGAGGCAAGCCTGACCTGACATTGTGATCGTTTGAGTTTATCATTAAGAACAGATGGCTCACTTATTCGTAACGCCAAAGATTTTATATCGTAGCTAGATGTGAGTTTCGACGATTAACCATATTTTACATCTTGTCAAGCTTTAAGTATGTAGTCGTATGTGATCAACGATAAGCATTTTTAATGCGCTCTACAATATTCGTAGAATTAAGACACTGCTAGTAGAAAACAATTAGAAGAGTCACCTGAATACCTACTAGAAATACTGTAAAGTAAACTTATTTAAAAAAAATAAATTAAATTTTGATAATATTAGTGACGCGCACAGTTTGACACGCAAAACAATACTATGTATTTACACATTTAATTATTATTTGGGGTAGCTCAGCTGCCTACCTCACTCTGGGAACGAAGGCATGAGTTTATGTATGTACGTAATATTTTTTTAAAACTTTCGTAATATTTGAGAACATTATACTAATCGATTAATTTTTAAACGTGGCGTGAATGACAAACTCGCCCCTTCCTCAACACCTATGAAACGCTTCCTTTTGAACTAAAAACAGCAGTGTAAGCACCTTGTACTGAATCCAAAATATTTACTATTATAGGCATTGGTGTAACATATTCGTGTATTGTATATGGTTGCGTGGAATAACTGAGGTGGCCTAGGTTCTGAAGAATACGTGTAAAACGGGGGTGTCAAAAATTTGCATTTTAAAAGTTCAAATTTTTCAAGTTAGTGCAAGCTAAGTGCGCTTACTGCAGTTCCGTTCGTCCGAGCCGTCGTAGCAGTCTCCGTGGTCGCCGTCGCACACCCAGCTCCTCGGGATGCAGCCGCTTGACCGGCGAGGGGAGCGGCACGCGAACTGGTCCGACGGGCAGTTCGCTGTTGGACAAGAAATAATGTCTAACGAAAGATGTCCACCATTACTTCATAGATCTTTTATTTCATTTAAGTAAACAAATTTAATGGCTGCTTGCGTACTTTACTTAAATTATCTCCCAAATCGCCAATCTATGTACATAATTCACACAGTTGCACAAATAACCGTCTACTGTGTAGCTCTAAACGAATGTTATTTGAAGTAAAATTCATATTTCGATGTTTTGACCCTGTTCCAGATTTTATGATTGCAAGCAAGAAATCGGTCTTTGAAGAATGAGATGTTGTTCCATTGAAATGTGAAATGTTTGTGTGTATGTGGAAGCTAGGATTAAGAAGTTATCCAAACTCAGCAAAAAGATTGTAGTTTTCTGTTAATAAGTTCATTCTCACCGGTTGAAGCCTCTGTTGTGCTGCTTGTGGAGCCTGTGCCTACAAAAAAAACAATTTGTCAAAATAAAATTACATTGAAAAGTACATAGAAAAAGTGTTAATCAATGGCTTGATCACATCACTAAGGATTTTCATTACCTTGAATATAACTTAAAATCCAGATTTTTACAGTCCATAAGTTTATCCTCATAATTAGTAAATCATAATGTTAAAAGGTACAATTTAAAGCTCCGATTTCCCTCTAGTGGTACCTATATGTTTGTGTTTTAATAAATTTATAACTTCTTATGTCATCATGCAAGAAAACAATTTAAAGTGCTTAGGTAGGGTATTTACAGTACAGTCAGATATATACAATTTAGAAACTAAGAGGACAGTACCACTTCACACAGCATCAAACTTAAAACTGAACACTACTAAATACCCCTTTTTAAGGGTAAATATAAAATAATTATTTATCAATACGCCTCTGCAATTTAGAGGCTGAAATACTACTACTAATTATAATTAAGCTATTTGTGTAATTTTGAGGTTGGTACAAGCGTAGTGCTCTTACCGCACTGGCGCTCGTCCGAGTCGTCGACGCAGTCTCTGTGGTCGCCGTCGCACACCCAGGTCCTCGGGATGCAGCCGTCCGACCGACGGTTGGACGTACACGCGAACTCGTCCGCCGCGCAGCCTCGCTGTCCTGATGGACAAGAAATAATGTCTGACAAAGGATGTTCAAGTGTGTGTGTGCTGTAAGCTCTACATATTTACTCAATCCGAAGTATTCACTATAGGCATTGGGAAGTACAAAGTATGTTTGTATAATTGTGGAAACTTGTGACTGAGATGGTTCCTTTTAAAATTTACCGTTGCACGGCACGGCGCCACATGTCTACCGTCAAGGTTAAGAAAGAAACCTAAATGCTTTCATCATTTGCCGTTCAGTCACTTTGTTGGTTTTTACAAATCGTGGAGGTCATGTTTGTAAAGAAACGGTGGATACTCAACAAATCATAAATCTTAACTTAAACAAGAAATCAAAAATCAGACCAATTATGGACGATAAACATTACATTAAATAAAACATTGATTAGAAAAAAGAAGTCTTCTGCAATGGATGTCTAAAATAACCATTTAGAACTAGTTGGTATCTTTCAAGGCCAGTACAAATCCAGTCCTCTTACCGCAGTTTTGTTCGTCCGAGCCGTCGTAGCAGTCTCCGTGGTCGCCGTCGCACACCCAGGTCCTCGGGATGCAGCCGCTGTCCCGGCGAGGGGAGCGGCACGCGAACTGGCCCACCGGGCAGTTTGCTGTTGGACAAGAAATAATGTCTGACGAAAGATGTCCAGCGCTGGATGTTCCTCAGCTTCTTACGAGTGTACTTAACCTGATGGTCACTATATATACATGCAGGCAAAGCGAGTGTAACGTATTTGTGTTTGTGTATAGCTCTTTTTGAGTATCAGACGCAAACAAATATAATTTTCGTCGTATTCACATTATAATGACAACGTTACTTAAATAATTTTATTAGTTAACTGTTTAACAATTTGAACAGCCGGACTGATAAAATTATGTTTATTTAGATATACTTAGTCACTGCCGACGTCAAGATATATGTACTACATTAGTGGATCAAATTATCTCATTTCAAATTAACCCTTCCTATCTTCACTAGTTCAACTTTATAAGTTAATAAAAAAAATGAATTTAAATTTATATTTTAATGTTTCGACCTTGTTCCAGGTTTTATCATTGTAACCAAGTAAACGGTATTTGAAGACTGAGATATTGTGCTTTTGTAATGTACAATGTTTGTGTATATATGAAAGCTAAGATATAGAAGTTCATTCAAATCCCCTAAAGAGATTGTTGTAAGCAATTAATTCGTTCATTCTCACCGGGGGAAACCTCTGTTGTGGAGCTTGGGGTGCTTGTACCTGAAAACGAGACAGTAAGTCAAATTAAAATAACATTGACAAGTTCATGGAAACCGGTAACTATGCGTTACTCTTAACTAAGAGTTTGACTACATAACTAAGAATTACGTCACAAAATAAAGATGTAATTCATAAATCAAAGTACCGTAAGTAGGTACATAAATGTTACCTCAGAATTAGTTACAAAGTTAAGTTTAGAGCACTGTTGTCTGTGTTTTTTTAACGTTTTATGTTATTATGTAACACTTTGCAATGTTTAAATTAGATTACAATATGTATATTAAATTAATTAAAGTAGAGTACAAGACATCGCGAAATGGTGACACAACATCGAACTTAAGACTGACCACTACTATTATCTGCCCTGTTTTTAGGAGTGCAAATAAAATAATCGATGATTTATAAAGACACTCCTGCAATTGACTTATTAAATAACTACTTCCTTAACTATTTGTATAACTTTTCAGGTTGGTACATGTCGAGTGCTCTTACCGCAGTTTTGTTCATCCGAGCTATCGTAGCAGTCTCCGTGGTCGCCGTCGCACACCCAGCTCCTCGGGATACAGCCGCTTGACCGGCGAGGGGAGCGGCATGCGAATTCGCTCGAAGAGCAGTGCGCTGTTCGACAAGAAATAATGTGAAAGATGAAATGACGAAAGATGCCCACCGCTAGTAGTTTCCAAGCTCCTTACGAGTATACTTAACCTGAACAAAAGTTGACACTACATATACAGGCACAGGGAGCTTAACGTATTTGTGTTTGTGTGCAGTAAGCAAGCTGACCTCATATCAGCTTATGTACAAAATATACTGATGTAGACACCATAGAAACCTTTATGTATTTTATAATATGTTTTACTAATTAAACAAAGCTTTTATTCAATAAAAGTAAATATTACGTCCTCTTACTAACTTTAGGTAAATTAGCTCCTAAATAGCCGGTCTCTATATAATTCATACAATTGCATAAATAACTGTCAATTATTAAATTTGTAGCTCTTTTCGAGTAACAGAAACAAACGAATATAATTTTCGTTGTCTGTATCTTAGTTTTAATAACTTTGCTATAATAATGTTGACACTAACTGTTTAATAGTTTGAATAACTGGACAGGTATTTTTTTTTATCTATTATATACTTACTCAATTTTAACGTCGAGACACATAAAATGTATGTACAGTCAAGGAATTTAATTCGTATAGCACTCTGGACTATGTCAAAGTGACACTAAATAAAATCATAAGAAGTTTCTTACGTTTTGATTGATTACGTCACTTTGACATAGTCCTGAGTGGTATAGGAGCTAAATTCCTTGACTGTACCAGTCATTATATCCGATTTCAATTAAGTTAGTTTCTTCTCAGCAGTGGTCTCTTCCGAAGCGCTGGTAGATTTTTGACGTGTAAAAGTGCCCGTGCGGCCTATTTACTGAATAAACATCTTTTACTTTTTATCTTTATCTTTTATATAAACCCTTTCTGTTTCCAGGAATTCTGACAATTAAATTCAACTTTTAAGGTAGCTAAAATAATATTATTTGGATTGAAATTCATATTTCGACGTTTCGGCTGTTTCAGGTTTTATGATTGCAAGCAAGAGATTTGCCTTTGAAGACTGAGTTGTTGTGCCATTGAATTGTGCAATGTATAAGAAAGCTAGGATTTAAAAGTTCGTCCAAACAGTGTATAGAAATTATGGTTTGCTGTTCATAAGTTCATTCTCACCGTTTGAAGCCTCTGTTGAGCTGCTTGTGGAGCCTGTGCCTGAAAAAGAGATAATGAGTCAAATTAAAATAACAATGACAATTACATGGAAACGCATTGTCCTTAACTACGAGTTTGATCACATAACTTATGCGGCGTTTACACTGAGTCGTTCGCCGAATGCGCTCAACGCATTTGGTTCAAATCTGAACTTTAAATGAAAGCAATTTGATCCAAATGCGGTGACCGCGTTCAGGGAACGACTCAGTGTAAACGCCGCGCAAGGGTTTTCATTACCCTCGATATAAATTAAAGTCCCGATTTTTACCGTCCATATGTTTTTTTAAATATATAAAATTAAGAAAATACGAGAAGAAAATTAGAGAACAGTACTGAACACTACTAATACCCTATTTTAAGGTTGAAAATAAAATTAATGATTTATCAACACCTCTGCCATTTACGATCTGAAATATGTACTACTAATTTTTATTAAGCTAATTGTGTTATTTTAAGGTTGGTACAAGCCTAGTGCTCTTACCACACTGGCGCTCGTCCGAGCCGTCAACGCAGTCTCCGTGGTCGCCGTCGCACACCCAGGTCTTCGGTATACAGCCGCTCGACCGGCGATTGGACGTACACGCGAACTCGTTCGACTCGCAGCCCCGCTGTCCTGATGGGCAGAAAATAAGCTAAGTGTTTACTTGGTATTGGGTGCGTTACGTATTCGTGTGTATGTTTTCACCGAGTGGCCCCTTTCATAATTTAGCATTGCATAACACGGCGCCCCACATTTCTACCGCCAAGCGTAACAAGGAATCCTAAATGCTTTCATAATTTGCCATTCAATCTCTTTGTTGGTCACTTTTACAGATCGCAGATGTCATAATATACTCGTAAAGAAACAGCGGATACCCGAAATATCCTTAACTGAACTAAAAAATCAAAATTCAGACCAATTATTGGCGATAATCATGACAATAAACAAAACGTTCATCAGATAAAGAAAGTCATCTGCAATAAGGGTAAAAAAAACCGTTTAGCATTAGTTGCAATTTTTCGAGGTCAGTACAAGCCTAGTCCCCTTACCGCAGTTCTGTTCGTCCGAGCCGTCGTAGCAGTCTCCGTTGTCGCCGTCGCACACCCAGCTCCTCGGGATGCAGCCGCTGGACCGGCGAGGGGAGCGGCACGCGAAGTGGCCCACCGGGCAGTTTGCTGTTGGACAAGAAATAATGTCTGACGAAAGATTTCCAGCGCTGGATGTTCCTCAGCCTCTTACGAGTGTACTTAACCCCATCAATATTTGTCACTACAAATGAATACATGCAGGCACAAGGAGTGTAACGTATTTGTATTTATAGCTCTTTTATAGTATCAGAAACAAACTAATATTATTTTCGTCGTATATACAATATTTTTAACGTTACTTAAAACATGTATTATTTCAGTTAACAATTTGAACAACCAGACAGATGAAATATGTTTATTTAGATACACTTATTTACTGACGATGTCGAGATGTATATCCCATGTTAGTGGATTTAATTAAACTGCGCATGACTAATGCCCCGAGTTTTATCATTTCAATTTAACCCTTCCCTCCACTAAGTTGTACCAATTCAAATTTTCAAGGTAGTTAAAAGAATATTATTTAATTTGAAATTTATATTTAGGTGTCTCGACCTTGTTCCCGGTTTTATTATTGCAAGCAAGAGATCAGTCTTTGAAGACTGAGCTGTTGTGCCATTGTAATGTATAATGTTTGTGTATTATAAAAGCTAGGATATAGAAGTTCATTAAAATCCCCTAAAGATATTGCAGTTTGCAAATCATCAGTTCATTCTCACCGGGGGAAACCTCTGTTGTGGAGCTTGGGGTGCTTGTACCTGAAAACGAGACAATAAGTCAAATTAAAATAACATTGATAAGTTCATCGAAATTGGTAACTATGCGTTGCTCTTAACGAAGACTTTAATCATGTAACTAAGGGTTTTAATTATCTCCGATGGACGTTAAAGTTCCGTTAGTAGGTACATAAGTTTACCACGTAATCAGTGTGAACTATAAGGTTACAAGGTTAAAATTACCTACTGCTCAGGTTTCCGCTAGTCATATTTATCTGTCTTTAAAAAAAATTATAATTATTTTATGTTATTATTTAAGAAAACACAATGCAATGCTTAGAATAGGTATTTAATTAAAATTGAAATTAAATATGTACAGAACAAGACCACGTGATACAACATCGAACTTAATACTGACACTTCTACAATTAGTATAAGATACTTATCAAGATATAATTGTGAAATTGTTCAATGTCAGCACAAGCCTGGTGCTCTTACCGCAGTTTTGTTCGTCCGAGCCGTCGAAGCAGTCTCCGTGGTCGCCGTCGCACACCCAGCTCCTCGGGATGCAGCCGTTTGACCGGCGGGGGGAGCGGCACGCGAACTGGTCCGCCGAGCAGTGCTCTGTTAGACAAGAAATAATGTCTGACGAAAGATGTCCTCCGCTGGATGTACCTAAGCTCCTAACGAGTAGGTATACTTAACCCGATCAAAAGTGATCACTACATATACAGGCGCAGGGAGCGTAACGTATTTCTGTTTATGGGTTTAGGAGCCGTGGCCAAGATGCAAACGCTACTACAGTTTATCTTTTCTATCACTCAAAATTTATAAGGAGACATTATGGTACATTTCGATAAACCTCGTGGTCAGCTGTCATCCCATACATTTTGGGCGATAGAAAAGAAAAATATTAGTAGCGTTTGAACGTTGGCTATGGCCCCAGTTTATGTACAAAAGAAACGGAAGTAGACACCGTAGAAACTTTATATAGAATATGTTTCTACTATGTCGCAAATCATTTATTCAATAAATATACAATTATCGCCCGCTCCCAAACTTTAGGTAAATTAGCTTCTAAATAGCCGATCTCTGTACCTACCTACGTATATTACTCACATAACTAGGTGCAAACAAACTAATCAATTTTTTAGGTTCAGCATTTTAAATTACCAGATAGATGAAATATGTTTATCCAGCTAGATATAATTATTCACTTTCGACGTCAAGATATATAAAATGCATGAACCAGTAGTGTACGTATGCGTATCTGCACGATGCGGCAGCGTGATTTTCGTGATGTGGCCAGGCCATAAGTCGTATCATGGCTATATTTACCACCTGTTCATTTTTGGCCGAAATCATTATTTGCTTCTATCTCGTATTTACGACATTTTAGCCTTTAGAAGAAAATATAGATAGGTACTGACTGGGTTTTTTGTTCGATATTCCACAAGATTTCTATTAACACGGGGGTGTTTGACACCTTCGGATGCCCCACACTTTGGCTGTTCACGCATGCCCGGCCTAACGCATTCGCAATCGACTTCAAATTGGAACAATCGTTTCATTAGGGAAGGAGACTCGCCTTCGGACTGCCAAAATGAAAACGATTGCGATTGCGAGTGCAAGGCAATAAGCCTGCTGATTGACGACTGACGCAAGCTTGGCTTATCATTTTCGGTGCAGTTCGAGTGTGTATATGAATCAGACAAATGCTTACGGCAATTTTGTTCGTCCGTGCCGCTGCTGTCGTGGCAGTCGTTGGTGCCGTCGCACTTCCAACTCATGGGTATGCACCTCCCATTATCGCACGCAAAATGGTCTGCCGGACAAGACCGTGGTGATCCTGAAAAAGAAAACAAATATGTATGGATTGAAAACGCAACCCTTTTCAATACAAATAAAACAAACAACTTACACCTTATTCATAAACGCGAAATGAACTTATTGTAGCAAAAGTATGCTTTGTCGCTTTCTGTCAAATTCAGATGTACCTAATAATGACAAATATTATATGTTATTTCAAGTACACTTTAGCTATTATTGCGCGTTTATGAATAAGAGGGTTCCCTTCATTTTATTTTTAAACGATTCTCAACGTTTCAAATGAATACATGTCAGACTTGTACTTGTATTGTTGAAAAATGTGTAGAGTTAGGCGAAATGTGGACTTTGTCATAAAGTTTATTATTATTTAAAATAGGAGAATCTTTACTTAATTGAGACGTTCTTTTTTTTTAACCGACAATAAACCGACTATATTCAGATTTTTGATTTTTGATTTTAAAAAAGTAGCATATTTTTTTTATTAAAACTCGGTAATTAATTCTTCCTGTCTTGCAGATAATGTTTTATTCGTTTTGTTGTGGTTTAACGGAAACACTGTGACAGAATTCCAATTGTGGCCGTTTCTTTTGGTTATCTGTGAAATTGTAATAAATTTTATCAAATTGGGATCAGTAGGCAGATCGTCATAGTCTTAACCAACTTGCATTACCACTCGACGGACGTACTTATCAGGTATTAACCGGCGAGTTTAGGTTACCACTTCAATCGGCCGATCGATCATTCGACTAAAAACGGTTTAAGAGAATAACATCTTGATTTTGTTTGGTCCCCTTTTTGATACCTAAGCAAAGAAAGTACCTAAGAATTGGTACTTGGGTAGGCAGTAAGTACACTTACCGCAGTTTTGTTCGTCCGAGCCGTCGTAGCAGTCATTGGTGTCGCCGTCGCACACCCAGCTCTGCGGGATGCAGCCGCTCGACCGGCGAGGGGAGCGGCACGCGAACTCGTCCGCCGCGCATGTGTGCGCTGCTGCTGGGCAACATATAATGTCTTACGAAAGATATCCACTGCTGAGTGTAACTCCTTATTCTCAGCCCGACCAAAAATATGAACTATAGGCGCATTATTTCAGTTTATGACAATTTAGTACCTAAGATTTCAAATTAAACATTGGTTACTTTAGTTTCTCTTGTTGCAAACTAAACATTTGAAAGTCCTAAAGTGTGTACCATATTTTACTCGTTAATCTAACCAATTAAGGGGTCTCTACTGCTACTTTTAGCCCTGGGGGACACGGAGTAACAATCGAACCTACTTTTGTAAACGCAGCGCAACAGGTTATAACTGCGAGAAATATTTTAGTACATAATATGTTACATGATTTCATTTATTTATACAAAGACCGCAAGCGTGTCTTATTATGTGACCACGTATGCACTCAGTCAGTACAAGTTTAGTCGCTTACGGCAGTTTTGTTCGTCCGACTGGTCGTAGCAGTCATGGTGGTCGCCGTCGCACACCCAGCTCCTCGGGATGCAGCCGCTTGACCGGCGAGGGGAGCGGCACGCGAACTGTCCCGCCGGGCAGTTCGCTGTTGGACAAGAAATAATATCTGACGAAAGGTGTCCACCGCTGGATATACATAAGATATAATGCAGTTTATTTATCAGTACATCGATATTGTAAAAGGGGTTATGGTTACTAAAAAAGTTGTGGCTAATTTATTAGCGATGAGGTTGCTTTGTAAAAAATACTAAGTGTTCTTACTACAAGTGTTTTGACGTAACCATCTGGGCCAGTTATCAGTACCAGAAGATTTTATATTGTTTCACTATTCTAGCGCTAAAAGTTTTGAAAAAATACTCTTAAGTTAAAATTTGTAGTCAGTTTTATTGTTTATTTTTTGTTTACAACGAAATGCTTGAAGAAATAAAAATATCTACTTATTTAAATTACTAACCAATTATTTAGCAATTTTTTTTAAATGACAGTGGATCAAAGTTTCTTGTTTCTTGTCAAGTTCAAGATAGCACTTTTAACATTGATTCTAAATAAAACTACCTAAATACCTATACACAACTTTGTTTATAATTTTAATATCACATCTTATACAACTGAATAACACAACTATACCGTGTGTGGCCCAAAACCGGGGCGAAAAAATTAAATGGGGATTCTTTAGAACATTTTAATTAACTATCACAAGAATCTAATATTACAAAGTCTATAATTTTGAAGAAAAGAGCCTACAAAGTTAAAAATAGTAGGTAATGTATGTTCCCGTCGCGATATCGTCGCTTGGTCACTTGGTACGCGGTATGTCTGAGTACAGGGTGCCATTGACAACAAGCGGTAGATTTAGCGGTGTTTGCATTACATTGAATTTGCGATTAAGTTTGTTAGAAAAAAAATGAAAGTTAAGTTTTGATTTTAATTAGGTAAGACCATTATAATGTAATTACCGGTGGTCTATAGAGCCCCTGTTTTTAATATTATCCCCGGTTTTGGGCCACACACTGTATATTAAATTGCGGAAAGGACTATTAAAGCTTTAACAGCAGCACCAACTATGGAAATCGTAATTAACTTACTTAGAATAAGTAAAACATTAGAAGTTGATTCATTAACTGACTAGTACTTAAAGTAGCCTCAAGAGGGCGCTGATGCTGTAAATAAAATGTCTTCTCAGCCAGGTATCAGGCCTCATTCATTATCATTAACGATTCAATCAACTACAATTTCACTAAATATTCCTTTTTTATTATTGCCCCCATTGTTCATCTCCCAACAACAACTTAAAAAAACTAAAACAAGATGCGATATTTCAGTAACTTACGACTTAAGAATATCTCGAAACAGTGAGACTTTTGCTTTATCCATTGATACATCAGATAGTGGAATGATATTCTATATTCAAGTTGATATTGGACCTCTAAATACAGGACATAAAAAGCTACTGAGGATATATTTCATTGCTAGATAGCTTTAAGAGATTCTATATTTACTGTTCATAAATTCATTCTTACCGGTAGAAACCGCTGTTGTGGTATCAGAATCTGAAAAACACATAAATCATATTAAAATTGCATTAACAAGCACACAGGAAAGCGTTACTATGCGTAGCACTTTATAGTTTGATCACGTAACTATGGATTTTCATTGTCTTGGAGATAAATTAAAAAAACGATTTTTAAGACCGATTTTCATAAGTACTGCCAATCATAATGTTTAGAGTTCAGATTTTTGCTAGTTATATTTGTGTGTGTTTCAATGAATTCATAACTTTTACGTCATTATGGAGGTACTCGTAAGTAAACGCTTTACATGTTAAGAATAGGTAGATTATTAATATTTAAGTATATAATATAATACATAAAAATATATAATACAGAGAAATTAAGTACGTAACGTTGCCAAATATATTAGCAGTTTCAGTTCTTTGGGCATGTAAATAATTTCCCTACCAGTTGTGCCACAACCTTTAGGTCTTATCTCTGCGATATTTATCAGCTGTCCATTTATAGCCGAAATTATTATTATGTCTCTTATTAAATAATTTAAATTTAAGACATTGATCGTGTATTAACGACGTTTTTACGCTCTTTAGGATTTTGTGCAAATGCTCCAGAAGCACGTGAGTATTCCAAAACTTCGGTGCCCTAACACTATGGCTGTTCATAACATCATGGGGGACTCAGATTGTCCGGTTTTAGTATCCCAACTGGTGCGTCTGCAAGTTCCCCCTGTGACGAAATACGCTTATCGGAAACGCAAGTACCCTTTACTGGCGGTGCCGGCAGCACGGACCATGTTCCGCCGCAAATCGCCGCTAGTCCGTGCTCTGCAACTCCTGAATGTGTTTTTGGATGGGGCTCCTAATGTCGATGTGTTTGCGAGTAGATGGGCGATGGTGCGTGATGAATGTCTGAGGTTTTGTGTGAAGATGGATGCACGGCCTTCAACTGTCTCCTAACTTATTAATGTTATATTATTTTTATTGTTTACTGTTTTGTCACTCTGTTAATACTATTTTTGTTTTCTTCTAAAATTCACAGTGCTTTAGTCTTTACTGTAATGCTGTGTAATTTCATGAATAAATAAATAAAATAAATAAATCATGACCGGATCGACGACTAACGCAAGCTTGACCTCTGATTCTCGGAGAAGTACTCCATATCTTATATGTATGTATATTAATCAGAATAACCCTTACTGCAATTCCGTTCGTCCGAGCCGCCGTCGTGGCAGTCGTTCGCGCCGTCGCACCTCCAACTGTTGGGTACGCACCGCCCATTATCGCACGAAAAATGGTCTGCCGGACAAGGCCGCGGTGATCCTGAAATGGAAAAACAAAGTAACTATGTGATATTTTTTGCAGTATTCACTTACACTCTAACTCTTTCTATTGTAAAAAATTAAAATGTCTAGTTTCAACAAATTATGTTTAAGTTGTAAGTTGTTGTTTGTAAGTTTTTTACAAATTGACCACATAGAATGAGCAGATTTTCAATGTTCATCATTTTTCCAAAAATAACAAACAATAACTAGGCTTTAGGGTTCCGTACCCAAAGGGCAAAAATGGGTACCCTATTACTAAGACTCCGCTGTCCGTCTGTCCGTCTATCTGCGTGTCACCAGGCTGTATCTCACGAACCGTAACAGTTAGACAGTTGAAATTTTCATAGAAGATGTATTTCTTTTGCTGTTATAAGAACAAATACTAAAAACAGAATAAATTACATATTTAAGGGGGTTTTTTGCCGTTTTTTGCTCGATATTAATAACGGCAACAGGTAGACACACATGAATAGGTACCTTTCTGTAATTGCATCTTTGAATACTTGTAACGTGACATGCAATAAACCATTTGAATTTGAATTTGAATTTGGCAATTGAAATATTCACAGAAAAATTATTGTAAATTCACTTTAAAAATAAATAATTCAATTGAAATAAAATAAATATTACAACAAACGTGATTTTCTGCCGTTTTTATGCTAATGTGGTATAGATGTACGGAACCCTTCGTGCGCGAGTCCGACTCGCACTTGGCCGGTTTTTTTTCCAACGGTTGAGGCTTTGAAGAATTACATAATCATGAAAATTGATTCAAAAAATTGTCAAAGTGTGCAACTCCTAATAACCCACCAACAGTGTTATAATTTTGAATACTGGTTACTAATTTTGAATAGTGTTATAATTTTGAATACTTCGATAAGCAGGACCAAGAATTCGATCGAATTCATTAAAAAATAAACAACCTAATGTTTATTTGTCTATAACGCAACTCTTTCAATAAGTACCTATATAAAAAATGTTAATTGTATTGTAAAGGCATCATGGTCCCCTGATATTTTAAATACCTAAGTAAACAAGGTAGTAGGTACTCTTACCGCACTGGCGTTCGTCCGAGCCGTCGATACAGTCCCCGTGGTCGCCGTCGCACACCCAGCGCTGAGGGATGCAGCCGCTCGACCGGCGATTGGACCGGCACGCGAACTCGTCCGGCGCGCAGTTGCTCTGTGTTACTGAACAAGAAACAATGTCATGCGAAAGATGGCCACCGCTGGGTGTTACCAAACATCATTAACTAAGGAATTGACATCAGGCACTTTTTAAAGGTTATTCTGCAAAAATCATACATATAGGTCGAGGTTTGTCTCAAGAACATACTTATTTAGTTTCTTTTTGTTCACTTATTATTGAGAAAAAAAATGTGAATTGCTAAGGAGCTTGAGAGCAATATTTTATTTTCTACGTCACAACCCGTTTGTAAAAAAAACGTGATTACAAACAATCTGACGTCAATTTAACCAAAGTGGCCAAAGTTTGGCCAAAGTGGGCGTAACGTCATAGCAGTTTAAATGGTTACACTCCTTATGTCAATAATGGCGTGCGTACTTATAATTAAAATTACGTACCCACTAGCTAATTATCCACTTTACTCTCCTAAAGCTGATAGACGGGCTAACAGCCAAGCTGTGCCCACGTAAATTTTCCCTGTACCGATAATGAAACCATGAACTTATTAAAAATACTGACAAAATGAGTAATCTATCTGGATGACGATAGAAATTTACACAATTACAATTTAGAGAACCGAAACCCTGTTTCACATTTTACGGTTGCACGAGATTGGTTGTTTTATTCTGAGATGTCGTGCCATTAAAATCAACTGCCATTCAATTTGTACATACAAGGACGAATATAAACTTTTATACAACAGTTAAAAAAAATGGTTGTTGTTTATGAGGTTATTCTCACCGGTGGTGGGGGGTGCTCCGGTGGATGCGTCTGAAAAAGAAACAATAAGTAAAAATAAAATAAAATGAAAAACCATGCAGGCATGCGCCAAACGGAGTTAGACCATATAATAAAATATACCCTACTAGAGGACGCCTCCCTATTTTAACCCCTAAGGGGGTGAATTTATAAAAATCCGTTCTTATGCTCACTTACATCATGAAAGGAACCCCCGTACCAAATTTCAAGTTTCTAGGTACAGTAGTTTCTGAGGTTTGCCTTTTATATATATATAGATTAAATTAGATTACCGAAAACCTAGGAATATGGTACATTACAATATTTTAAAAAATAACAAGGTCATGGGTATAAATGTTGGTCTTGTGTAGTACCCATCGTAGGAGTGCAGTGCGAAGGCTAGATGTCCTAGGCTTTGACCAGTTACGTCGGAACCTAAAAAGACCTATCGCGACGCTATTTACTGGCTGCAATTTCTTTTATTAGGGCAAAAACCAAAGGCAGATATTTGTGTGATGAGCACGAATATAAATCCCAGAGTCATGGACGTTTTCTATGTATTTAAGTATATATTTCTCTATAATATAAGTATTTATATCGCTGTCTTCATAAATATGTGTACACTTTAGTACCTTGTCACTTAAATCGTTGTTACAATTCATATAAGGCAGTTTAAACATGACATTAAATAGACAAGTGTAGAGATATTTGTGAACTCGACTGTATAAGCCTAGAGCTTAGATTGGGACTAGGGCACTTAGTGCGACATTTTCCCCTGTTTGTAAAAAAATGCTATTCGTTAAGTTACACACTTCTTTTGTACCTAAGTGGCGCAAAAGTGGGTCGACCCAGACGCTAATTGTTAGTTATGTTACATACAAATATTGTTAGGTATGGCTTGACATGTCTTTTATTTTGTTAACTATTCTTTATAAATTATTTTATGTATGTGCATACGTTGAGGTTGTATGAATTGAAGAATTTATCAAACAAATGTTTACCGCAATTTCGTTCGTCCGAGCCGCTGTCGTGGCAGTCGTTCGCGCCGTCGCACACCCAATGGTCGGGTATGCACCGTCCGGAATCGCACGAGAAATGATCTTCCGGACAAGGGCGCGGTGAACCTAATAGAAAAAAAAACTGTGTTACTGTGTCCATTAAAAGACGCTATATTTGGAAAATGCCTGAAAAAAACTGTTTTTATTACTACATAAAGTATTTCATAAATTACATTGTAAAGACTAACAGGTAAATCAACATAATATCCTGTAACTAAGTCAATTTGACATTTATGCTTACAAAACGATCACATTAGCCAAGCAGTAGAAACGGTTTCTGAACTAAATCGTTGCTATTAATTGTGGAGCTAAAATTATGTTTGGTTGAAGAATATAATATTTTGTTGACTTGTGAATATTGGTAGGTACTTCCGCAGCAAGTGTCTAAAATAACTCCCTAGCCTTTTGTTTCAAGTTTAAATATCGTCTGTGGGCCGTTTTCATTATACATACATAGTTCAAGACAGTCAAGGCCTCAATTAAAATCCACCATAAAAAATACTTTAAAATCTTATATTTAACTTTGGTCACGAAATGGTAATAAAAGGATTTTAACTGAGGCTTTAACTGTTCTTAACTATGTTTTTTTTAAAACGGCCCCTGTTCAATCGTGGTAGGTACTCTTACCGCACTCGTTTTCATCGGAGCCGTCGACACAGTCGCTGCGGTCGCCGTCGCACACCCACCTCATGGGGATGCAGCCGCTCGCGCGGCGGTTGGACGTGCACGCGAACTCGCCGCTCGGGCAGGTCCGATGCGACTCTGTATAATAACAGTCATCGCAATTATTGTCTTGTTGGATGAAAGATGGCCGCTTTTGCACTAACGACGAATGCCCTTTTAATAAAATTGCATTCGCTAGAAAATTTAGCCCGCCATATTAAGAAATAAAGTCACTATATGTTACGCGGTTCTATGAGGCAGTACATAAAACGTAGTGATCTGCGTAATTATACTACTACTTATGTACTGGTAGATTTTCCCGTCCACTCCAGCCTTAATGATGTCATCCGCCAGGCTTTTACCAGCGCCAATCGTGCTGTTTTTTTGGAACCGAATGGTCTCATGTGCGACGATGGTAAAAGACCTGATGGGATGACTCTTGTTCCATGGAAAATGGGCCGGCCGTTGGTTTGAAATTCCACTTGCGTGGGCAACGCGTTGGGCCGTCACACCTTCCCGGAACAAGAACTAGGGCTGGTTTCGCGACGAAATCAGCGGAGACCAATAGGCGCAAATATAGTCTACTTGATTGAAGTAACATATTTGAGCCTTATTGGGTCGAATCTTTAGAACCGTGGGGACCAGGAGCACACCGTATTTTTACCCGACTGCGTCAGAAGGAGGGTTATGTTTTTAAAGATGTATCAAAGCGCCTGATCGACGCAACTCGTGACCAAAATGCTGGCCTGTACTTGTTACAAAGATTAAGCATTGCCACACAACGTGGCAATGCTGCTAGTATTGAATTTGAATTTGTAGTACTCTCACCGCAATGTCTTTCATCCGAGCCGTCGGGGCAGTCGTGTCCACCGTCACATACGTAGCTTTGCGGTACGCAGCGCCCGGACGCGCACGCGTGCCAGCTATTCGGACAAACACGCGGGGCTCCTGAACACAAAATATATACAATTATTTACAATTATTCTTTAGTAACACATAAAATTCAATCCAAAACGGTTAGGCCCTGCTTGTAGAGCCGAAGGCGACATTCCTCCTCCCTCATTCAGTAACAGCAGTAACAACTGTTGTGGGACGAAGAAAGAAAAGTTGGTCTGCCTAGGCGGAACCTAGAAAGTTGAGTAGAACCATGAAAGCAGAGAGAATGGGGTAAACTCAATTGTTTTTCAAATTAATTTACGTTATACGATATCCCACGCGAAAATATCTAAATATTTGTACAAAATTTCAGCTTCGCTACTTTACAGACAGACAGCTGGTGGACTTGGTGTAACTATAACGGTTAAGTTTGACTGCAAAACCCTAAGCCGCGTTACATCTACATACAAATAAAATCATTATTTGGTATTGAATTATTGGCAACTAAGAGAAAATCTCTCTTTGAGTGTACGAACAGAGATTCAGACTAGCGGGATGCTGATGCTGAAATTAATAAAGATGTGTAACAAGAAAATTAAGGTTTCCATTTACATAAGACCTTTGAAGTAATTGATTCTGCAATAACAATAGGTACAAATTATAAAACAAAGTGATTGTGTTGCGCGTTCTAATACTGTGAGTGAAAGAATACGAGTCCTTAGTGTTAGAAGTCTGAAAACTATAATTTCCTATATTTACAAAGATAGGTCTTTAAAAGTGTCCTACCGAGACTGTCTAAACAGATTTTTACATCATGGGCCATTGTCAAGGTGCAAACTCAAAACATATGGGGCGACAGTCTCGTGCGTCACGATAATCCACCTGTTCAACGGTCATCCCATACATTTTGAGCGATCGATGGAAAAGGAAAACGTAAGTAGGGTTAGTATTTTGGCAAGGACCCCAGAGGCTACACAAGATGCATAACGCTAACGTTAACAATATTCGAAAACTGTCCTTGTATGAAATTGACATCTAACTTTACGTTACTCAATCACGCCGGAACCGCTGAACGGATCTGGATGAAATTTGGCCCAGATATAGATTATAATCTGGAATCGCACGTAAGCTACTTTTATCTCGGAAAAATGTACTGTTTCCGAGGAGAGAGCGATAAGCAGTCGGAGTCCCAAGCAACAGCTCGTCTTATGTATTTTCGCTAACGATAATGTGTTCGCAGCGCACGTTGTCTAGGGCCACAGCACAGATCTGTGTGTGTTGTTACATATACTTTATGACGACGTTTGAGTGATGTTATTGTACGTGCATCGCGTTGTTCTTACCACATTCGCTTTCGTCCGAAGCGTCGACGCAATCGTTATCTCCGTCACACACCCACCGAAGGGGTAAGCAGCTGCCGCCGCCGTTCCTTCGCCGGCATGAAAATTCCTCATCCGAGCAGGTTGCACTTACTGTGGGACAATACCATGCATTAATTATTAGGGCTTTATTGTTATAATTACCTTGCGCTGGTATTAAACATGCCATTGGGTTTACTGATATGTTACAAGATTGGAACCGAAATAACATTAATACTAACAAATCAAGTTCAGGAATCACAGACATAGAAACGAAGCTGGTTAAATTAAATTAAAAATATGTTTTTTTAATTTTGTATTGGACTAGTAGCCCGTCAGTAGCTCTGCACACTTCGTTGTTCAGTCGACTACCAAGATATATATCGACTTCTTCACTTTATTGCATTGTAATACGGCTCAACAGTGAGTACATCACTTTGTAGTCCAGTTCCTAATATTTTTAAATCGTTACCCTTAACGATATTCTTAATAGGTAAAAACTCCATTAAAATGTATTTTTGGACCATTTAAGATCAAACAAATCGATATCTTGTATATAGATTCGTTTTGAAGTCAAGATAACGGTTGTCCCTTAAGTAGGTATTAAAAAAAAGATTTAATTAAAATTACATGAAGACACGCATGTAAGTTAAACAAATGAAGGGCGGATCGAGAATTCGGTCCAGTGTGCTCGGAACGGAATGACCTCTGCCCCATCCGCCCCTGGTAGGCATCATCGGTAGCCCTACCTGATATACCTGATACATTGCGAGCAACTTACAGTTGCTGTGGGCAATAGGACGAAAATAAACTCATATTACTGTATAAAATCCACCCGTTTTTTTTTATTCAGATACATTGACGATGTTATCAAACCAAAATCGGTCAGAAAGAAAAAAGCAAACCTGAATTTGAGCAGACCACAAAATTACCTATGTACGTAGTATGTGGTTAGTGAATACTATAATTATTATTATTTTGGTATCGACCAGCAAGTTACAATTTTTTGTAATAACAACAAAATGTTCAAAAATTGTTAAAATCGGAGTGGGGTTTAGAATTATTTAGGGGGCGGGACGTTATCGCCCGGTAAGAAATTTGAACTCATCTGACTACGTAACTTAATCGACGCTTCACATTCATTAAGTCTTGACAATTCCTTTTAAATATGTCTTTTTAGCATGGAACCCGCACTTAAATATGACTCGCAGTGGTCTGATTTATATTTTTTTTTACTATTAAATACTTATACATACAAAAGATAAATTTAACTTCGATTATAAAGCTTACCTGCGGCGACCGCAGCGCAGCACAGTACGAGCGTCCACAGTAGCGCATCCATGTTGAGAGTGGACTGTGCGCCCCGGCCGGCCCACCGGCTATATATGCTCCTGCCACCCTACCACTATCCGGGTCAACTCGCGCGCCATCTCGCGAATCCCTCCAAGTCGACTTGTTTCGCAGCTCCCAACAACAGGATAAATAAATAATTTATGAATATTGGTCGTAGGTACGTAAGTCGGACCATTAAGCAATGGACCCCAGTGCTTTTTTTCGATATCAGAGGGGTCAGGGGACGGGGTGATATAAATTGACCTAGTCCCAAAATAAGCTCTAGGCTTGTACTATTGGCACTTTACCAAGATACATTTTATTTACGTAGAAAAATACATACATAGAAAACAATCAAGAAACAGGAATAAATACTTGAGGTCACCATACAAATCCCGGCAAAGGAATACCCGGCCACCTTCGTAGGCAGGGTCACTTACCAACTTGGCTAACGTTTGTCCAATGCCGATCAGACCAGGGTGAGAACAGGGTGTGCTCGAATCGCTGCGACAGAGGGCCAGGAGAGCAGTTTTCGCAACGCTTCCATGTGCGGGCGGGGTTTTCCAACGATGGGCAACTGAGGTAGTTTCATTTCATGCCTGCTGGGAGATGTGGCGGTTGTTTGACCTGATGTAAGATGATACACTCGGTAATAACGAAAAGGTCATCCGAGCCTGCCTTCAGCCAGCATTCAGGTCAGGATTGCCAGCTCTGTCTGGCAACTGCTCCGAATATGTGAAGTAATCTAAAGAGAAAGGTGTTAACCATTATCCAGCTCTAACAAACGTAACGGACTTAAAAAGAGTCATAAAGAGGAGCTTTTCAGGGTTCCGAATCAAACTAGGAAGCCTTATGTTGCACTCTGTCCATCTGTTTTTCGGTCCGTCTATCCGTCTGTTCGCAGTTTAACTCGGAGAGATACTAAAGCTTATATTTGGCATAGATATAGATACATTGAAATTACGCCGACAAAGTTGTAAAATAAAATCTTGAACATTTTTTTTACTTTGTGACATCAAGTAAGGTCAGTTAAGGTAATCTTAAAAAATCATTACGTACATGTCGTACATGTTTAAATTATTTATAGATTTGGTTGACCGCTTAGTAATTTAGAACTCGAAAAGTGTAATTTTATTTAGACTTACGTCTCCCCCTCTGATATCTCCCCCTCTGAATCTGATACTAAAAACATAATAACAAACTTGTAAGGAAAACTATCACTATGTAGACTTCGTTGGTTCCTGAGATACAGGCCACTAAAAACCTAATAAAAATCACCTAAGAAAGGACCAAATAACTTTAAATAGAAATGTTGTTCATAAATGCATGCTCATGCTGATTACACATGTTTATGAATGATTTGTGGAACCCATTCATTTGACACCCATATCAGTACATTTTGGAGATATCTTTTGTCGGTCAGGTTTCAAACCAGGGGCTCTATCCTAGTCGGTAATACTGCTCTTGACATGTCACTTCCAACTTCATCATATTTACAACGATGGCTCTTATTTACTTCACCGTAATGGCAGCCGACTCTTAAACTAAATTTTATGTAAAAATTAAGCGTTTTAAGTGTTTTCTTTTCTATTCTAAACAATACGATAACATGTTGAAAGCTATATGGTTTAACCAACCCCCAGATTTAACAAAAAGGGCTGATAAAAAGGCGCATTTTAGGAACCCCGACACGACAATTAGGCCAGTCTTTAACGACATCAAACATCGCAAACGTGCATGTTACTATTTTTTTTAAATGTTGTTAGATCCCTTGAGTGTAAGTTACACCCAAGTTTGCAACCCTGGAAACCCTGTGCTACCCCCGTGGTACTCGAAAAACTACGAAATTTTGGCACTTGATTCAGTTTATTCAAAAAACTACCGTAAGGAATCGTTTTTCAAATATCTTTGTTTTGCTTTAATAAAATAACTAAATTTGCTACAATGTGACCTTAATTTGGGCACACAAAGTTTATTGGTTGTGGAGATACAGCAAGTCAAAGATGACCATTTTTTTTTCAAAAAGTGTGTATGTTGTGGTAGGGTCATTTTCCAAGACTCATACGGGCTGAACTGATTGCTCCTAGGTAAAATTATTGAAAACAAATCTGTAGGGAGTTTAATCAGATTCAATTTAATAAAAAATACTACCCTAAGAAAGCGTTTTACAAGTATCTTTGTTCAATATTTTAATAAAGATAACTAAATTTGCTACAATATGAGCGTAACCGGAGCACACTATGTTCATTGGTTGAGGAGATAGAGCAAGTCAAAGATGAGCCATTTTTCAAAAAGTGTAAATGTTGTGGTACGGTCATTTTTAAAGACACGTACATGCTGAACTACTGCTTCTAGGTAGAAGTCATAGAAACTAAATTGTACGGAATTTAATCAGCTTTAATTTAATACCAAAGTGGTGCCTTTAGCTTTCATAATTAATTCAATTTTATAAAAAGTAGTAAAATATCGGATATTGGTTAAATGATACAAACTTTGTTCTGAATGATGTATGTTTGTATTGCTTAAAAATCCAAGAGTGTAAATTTGACTTTTAGGGTGTAACACATGGTTTCAAAACAAATAAACTTAAACATAAAAAAGCAACATAAACATAAATTTAAAATAAATATAAAATAATACTATTTCCACGGTCAAGCAAAATCAGTTTAGACTATCGCCCTGTTGGAAGGACCAGGTCTCATCCAGTCTAGATCAGTGGGGGGAAGGGGGGAGGGATAATGCTTTCTGGAGATCTCGTCCAGGACGATAGTGATGACGTTGTTGCAATTTCGCCCGTGGCAAAAGGAATATTGGATAGAGCACTTGAGCCCAGGCTTTCTGCAAGTGCACGACCCTAAGAAACCTCTTTTTGCATTAGCAAGCCGTTTTAAGCAGGGTTTGAGGAGCGGGCTTTGCGCACATTGCCCATCTTTGACTTACTGTGTCTCCGTAACCAATGGACATAGTGTGCTCCGGTTACGCTAAAGTTGCAGCAAATTTAGTTATCTTATTAATAAAGTACTGAACAAAGATACTTGAAAAACTCTGTCTTACGGTAGTTTTTTCGAAAATACTGAAACAAGTGTCAAAATTTCGCAGTTCTTCGAGTGCAATGGCGGTAGCATAGTGTTTTCCGGGTTGCAAACTTGGATGTTAACTACTCTCAGGACACCTAACAATATATTTAAAAAAAGTAGTAGTGTAAATGCGAGTTTGCGATGTTTGCCATTTTGTGTTGATATTATAGACTGGTCTAAATGTTTCTCCGTCAAGAAAGAAAAAGATAACTAGTGACATATTCCTACTTCTTGGAAATCTAACACACTTATTTTTCTTCAAACCTTTCCTTCCTTAAAATCAAACATTTGAATCCAGCTTCAACATATCCCTGACAAGGAAATGAGACCATTGACCCAATACCAGTGTATAACATGCTGCCAGGTTTTCCGGTGTAATTACACGCCTTAAGTTAGTAAAAACCTAATTATAATGCAAAACTTCTATTTATGCAAAAAAAAACACTATTCCTTTAAGTATAATAAATAAATTGCAAGTTACGCCAAACTTCAGTGTGTTTCACATTTTGATAGTTTACGCCAGGGATGAAACGTTAAACCAAAATATTTTCAGACCGCTTTAGTCTCAAAAAGCATGTTCAGAACGGCTCCTAGTTTCCCGCGATCTTTACCAAATGGTCCTGGTCTTGTGAGAGGCCTGCTAATCGCACGTGGATGCGAGTTACACTCAACCGACCATCGTGAAGACCCTGGCCAAAGGCCCATGTCCATCAGTGGACGTCCTACGACTGATATCGTGATGATGAATGATCATTGCCGAAAAGCCAACTTGCAGTGTGTTGCTCTTTATCTCACATGTCTAATGGTACCAAATTTTTGAACTGTATTTTAGTCTTTGAATTTGAGTATCAACAGACAGTCAAACATAAAGAAACTATAAGGGCACCCTATTTGGAGACAGAATCCTTACAAAACTTAGATAATAACGTATACTTATAATAATATAATAAATAAATAGTGCGAATTTTGTAAGTTTGTATCTATCCGACAGGAACCTTGAAACCTATTCTGTCACTATTTGAAAGGTACATATATCGGATGGACATAAGGCTATTTTAACAAGGTTTAATTTAACTTGCACTGTTCGTATGTAGTTTTTCAAGTAAATTGTCGGCTTCGAAATGTTGGTCAAATCTTGCAAGTAAATTTTGAACCGAATCGTTACTGGAATAGGGTAAAATTTGGATCGCATATGTATAACCAATGACAATGCAATATTATGGTAATCTAAGAGCTCTGCTGGTCTGATGATGGAGTCGGATGGTAGCTACAGGATCTCTGCTTTATTTAACGTAGCTTCAACATGTTGGAACTCATTAGTTTGGTATTGATAAGCAGTTTTTTTATTTTGACAGAATCTTATTATATGGTTAAACCAGATCGAAGCGAAGGCGGGACAATAATGGTGAACAATAAATAAGAATTATTTTGCGAGTAGGATAAGATTAAATTATTTCCATGTATTAACGTTCAAGGAACAAGTCGACAAACAGGACATATTAATTTAATTAGGTATCCATAATTATCCTGTTTACGCCGTTAGTTAACTAAAACCATGGTAACACGATAAAGAACCCAATACACATTCTGCAAAGCATTGACCAACTTAAATGTAAATGACAAGCTATATCTTGCTTCAGAAGAGGAATAGTGGAGTACAAGCAGTATGTAGCTGTAGCTGTTTTTTTAATGGCGTAGTTTTCCACCCAAACTAACAAACAGGCCACAGGTGAATGGGTTCTGAAGCCCATAGACATTTGCAATCCGACGATAGCAATCTCAAGACTACAAATGCGTTACCAATCTTGAGGTCTAAAATATAATGCTTTTCTGCTAATCATTGCATCTGTCTGTTGTCTTAATCTCTCCTGCGCCTGATAACAACATGCGAACACTGTTGTTAGGTGGTTGTTTGGTGTACTTATTGGCGCATATTTATGTACGTATTACGTAAAAAAAATCTTATTGCTAACCAAGAGACCAGGAAACAGTGAACAGTGAGAGGCACTTTCCCGGAGAAGAGTCACGAGAGTCGGGACTCAGTAGACTGTGGAGAGAGTTAGGGTACCTTATACATCATTTTAACGAATTTCACTTCATCGAGTATATTATTCCATCGAATTTAATTTTATTTCACGCTATTTCGCTGCTGAAACCATAGTGTTTTCAGAATGTCTTAAACATTAATTACTTAGGCTAGGTTAGGTTAGACTTGTGACTACCAAAAAATTATACGAAATCATTGAATTGCCTTTCAATGAAATGAAGATTCTGCGTAGTGATACGTTCGTTGATAGGTGTTTTGATAAAATTATAGGCAGCCGAGAATTAGAGCAGGCCCTTGAACTAAACAAGAGGTGTTATTATTGTATATAATTAACGGTTTTCCGTGCACTAATTCTTATTTCATATTATTTGAATAACACTATAACTCATATAACGTCTCAATTAAGTTATTTGGATAGATATTCACATCCTGTTTTTGTGGTGTCGAGTTTTCCTTATTCCGTTATAGTCAAATATCATAAATTAAGCTTTGAATAAATATTTTTGTAATTGATTCTCTACTTGAATTTATTTTTCCTTTTAATGTTCAGTACGTACCTGTCTTTAGTTTATTGCTCTTTACATAGGCCTCTTCCATACAGGCCCATCTTCTGCTGTAAGTACGTCTACAGACGCACACAACCCTGCGTATATTGTTGCTCCACCTAGTCACAGCGGGCGCCATTAACTTCTTTTGCCTATCAGCGGTCTCCACTCTAAAGTGGCCCTAGGGCTTGTCTGCCCCAACGGTGGTCGGCCCTACTGTGAATATGACTAGCAAACTCGTTAATATGACCAGCAAACTCATTAATATGACGAGCAAACTCGTTAATATGACGAGCAAACCTGGTAATATGACCAGCAAACTCGTTAATATGATCAGTAAAGTTGTTAATCATCATCATCATCATCATGTCAGCCGAAAGACGGCCACTGCTGCACATAGGCCTCCCCCAAGGCTCTCCACTCAAACCGGTCTTGTGCATTTGACAAACGACATAAAATAGTACATCCTACGTAGAAAGCTAGTGATTTATAAAACGATAACTGAGTATTTTAACTAAAACTAAGCTAACATAAAACTAAATCTAGAGTATTAAAAAATGCTAAAACATTACAAATACACAGACACGCTAGCGGCGTCACTTCACCACCGAACCTCCAATAGGGCTGGTGCGGCGGCCAACGTGGCTAAAAACCTTCAAATAGTTACATTGGTCTTGGCCGAGGATATAATTTTATCCCAATAGGCGAGACCCTGGGTCCCTAGATTCCTATAATTCTAAGCCTATTTAAGGAAATTCGGCGGAGACCGAAAAGCTGGCAGTTTCCTCGCTGAACGAATAAGTTTAGTCATTCAATGAGGAAATACTGCCAGCATCTTTGGTACAATGCCAGGGGCAATTCTTAGATTTAATGTTTTAGTTTATTTATATATCCAAGAATATAAAATATACACGGATAAAGGTTGACGAATGCACCTGTGACACTACATAATCATAGGACGCTGAATAAATTTAGCAGACTTAAGAACCGGTCAAAGGCGGTGGAGTAAGGGTGGTTGGTGGTTGGTGGTATAAGTGTTTTTTTGTGAAACGACTTCTTTTTGTGCAATAAAAATTTACTTACTCACTTACTTATCATTGTTACGGATAAGAATGGTCCCACTATGAAGACTCATACGAATGGCTTAACCTTTGTAGATAAGGTTTGATGGAGTATGGATTCAAACCACTTACGGGCATGTATTTCTCTACATCCATGCCTTCGATATCATATTGGTGTGACCGTCGAGATTTTCTAGTAGCTCGGATATGTTTCAAATATTAGTGCCAAATTTAATATATGTATAATGAATAGGGGTTTTCAGGTGCTATATATATATATCCCGTTACTATATAAGTCGGTAACTGGTCGGGCCCCCTAGAATACGTAATTGGACTTAAAGTCCCCATATAGCAGTACTAGCAGGTAAATTAAGTTCGGCAGCTTATGCTGTTAGAAAAATCAGGCAACTTACCAATGTTGAGACAGCTCGCTTAGTTTATTATAGTTATTTTCATAGTGTTATGTCGTACGGTATTCTGGTTTGGGGAAAAGCTGCTGACATACAGACTATATTCGTGTTACAAAAAAGAGCCATTCGTTCTATATACCGGGTGTACAATCGAAATGGGTCAGTATGGAGAAGTCGGAAACTATGAGAGATAGCGAGATCTGTTCTTAGGAACCATGACGTCGATTTTAGATTTAATAATAATTACATTCAAACTTTTTTATTAACTCTCATACATAACCGGGAATCGAACCTGGTCAAAATCAATGTGTATAAATTCTGCAACTCGCAAGAAGCACAACACTAATGGAATCTTGTTTAAAGTATGAGAGTTAATAGAAAAGTTTGAATGTAATTATTATTAAATCTAAAATCGACGTCATGGTTCCTAAGAACAGATCTCGCTATCTCTCATAGTTTCCGACTTCTCCATACTGACCCATTTGGATTGTACACCCGGTACAACCTTAACTCCCGTGATTCCTTAAGATTAGTATTTAAAGAAATTAGTATCTTGACAGTAGCGTCACAATTTATTTATGAGAATATTATTTATGTCATTAAAAATCAAGACTCTTTTGTTAAGAATTGTGATATACATAATTTGAATACAAGAAATAAAAATAAAATTGCTATTAAAAAATTTCGTGTCCGTAAGGTTTATAAATCATTTGTAGGTCAATGCATTCTTTTCTATAATAAATTACCTGACTCAGTTTTAAAGTTACCATTTCCAGTACTTAAAAGTTACTTGAAAAAGTCGTTGATGTCTAAAGCTTACTATAGGGTCGAGGACTATCTAACAGATAAAAATGCTTGGCCTAAACTTAACTAAACACCTAAATAACTGACTAATAAAATAGGCATAAAAAATATGTAAATATTGTATATTGTCTAGGGGACACGGTTTCTGTAGGAGAATGTATCGAAAATTCGAAACTTTGTATGTGGTGGTTGTCTTGCACTGTCATAGGAAAGTATTTTTTTTTTTTTTTAATATATACATATACATATTTTATATAAATATTTTTTTATTACTACTACTTATTAACTCCCTATGAAAATTCTTAGTTTTGACACATTTTCCTGCACAAGCTACGCTTGAATGTTTTTTTTTTGTTTTTTATTTTATGTTAATTCATTGTTTTATATCATGCTAGGTTAAGCTTTATAATTGTATAATATCATAAGTAGTACCTATTTTAAAAAACGACTGACTGTTGAGTTCCTTGCGGCGTTTCTTCTCAGCAGTGGTCTCTTGCGAAGCGCTGGTAGATTTTGACGTGTAAAAGTGCCCGTGCGGCCTACTTACTGAATAAACATATTTTATCTTTTATCTTTTTTTTTTCAAACGCCTCATGCCTGGCTATAATGTTCTCAATAGATATGGATGTTACTTTCATAATTGTTATTATCACTCTGACTATAAGGTTTGGGCCAAGAAGAGATGTGTGTGTGTGTGTGTGTGTGTGTGTGTGTGTTAGTTTGTTACTTCTTCACGCTACAGCACTGCAGCTGGACGGATTTGGATGAAGTTTGGAATGGATTGCTTATACACTGGATTAACACATAGTGTAAGGCACTTTTATCCCGGAAAATTTATAATTTCCCGAGGGAATAACAATAACCAAAATCTAGGAGGACGAAGTCGCGGGCAGAAGCTATTTTATATATAATGCTAAACTGATTGTTGATAATATCAACGCATAACCCAAACTGCTGGACCAAGAAACTTTAAATTTAGCACATAGATACCTCATGCAGTGTGGAGATCCACTAACGAAGGACTTTCGGAAATTCCATCCTTACGGGAAAAAGAGGATGAACTTTTGTATGGAAGTCGTTCGGTTTTGAAGTTAGAATATTCAAGTTTTGGGTTTAGGTCGACGACTCATACGTTAACGATACGATTCGTATTAATTTATACGTGTCTCAGCGTTTTTGATAATTTAATCCCCGAAGGGATAGAAAGGGGTAAAACTGACTGACAGCTCGATCAACGTACAGGCTAAACCGCTGGACCTAGTCACTTGAAAATTGTGGGCAATATTCCTTGGCTACCCTGAGGGAGCAAAAAGAAGGGTTTTTGTAAATTCATCCCCTAGGGTTTAAAAAAGGGGGTGGAAGTTTGTATCGAACTATGGTACATTTTTATAGTTGGAGACGTGGTATCTGGTTTTTAAGCTACTTTTTATAAACAAATAAGCCATAAATGGGGTAGAACTTTATATAGGAGATTGGTAATTTTTGAACTATGCAAACACCATAGGTTTCATTTTCTTACATCATGGTGATGCAGATTTTGAAAATGATAGCAAATTTGAAATCCAATTGGCGGTTATGATGTTTTTTAAAAAAGTGGTCATGGGTGTAATTTTCTTAGATTTTGGGGACGCAGATTTCGAAAATGATGTCAAATTATAGTGAGAAATTCAAGATGGCGGCCATGAGGTTTTTTTTTTGTCATATATATCATTTTCTTAGTGTTTGGACACGAAGATTTTGAAAATGACATAAAAATTTGTAAAAGTGATGCAGGACGCAGAGCGTGCCACAGAAATAGACAAACATACATTCGAAAACCATAGCTCTCCTTCTGAAACAGATAATGAAATATTTCTATTCTACTTGACTTAAGTAGGTACTCCTTTGGTAGCAATTTTCATTTACTACTCCACAAGTATTCACATGGGTTGCTGGAAGTTCATTTAGAGTACCTACCAATTTAAGCATTATATTACAAAAAAACATGTTATTCTTATTTAATTGAAATGTGTAGCACCGCCAAGCAAATGATAAGAATTAATATAAAGAGTAGGCAGGTACCTTATCAAGTGTGCTAATTTGCCTGCTAGCTTATTTGTGTTTCCATTGTTATTTGCACCTAAAGAGGAAATAGGCATACCATGTGCTACATGAGTAGATAAGTTGGACTCGTGCTCCGTTCGTACCTAGAGGTATCGTAAGCTTCGCACATATGGGTATTAATAAAGTAGAAGCTGGGACAAAAAGATAAAAGATGTTTATTCAGTAAGTAGGCCGCACGGGCACTTTAACACGTCAAAAATCTAGCAGCGCTTCGCAAGAGACCACTGCTGAGAAGAAACGCCGCAAGAAACTCAACAGTCAGTCGTTTTTTTAAATACTACTTATGATATTATACAATTATAAAGCTTAACCTAGCATTATATAAAACAATGAAATTAAAATAAAATAAAAAATAAAAAATATAGGAAAATGTGTCAAAACTAAGAATTTTCAAAGGGAGTATAATAAGTAATAGTAATAAAAAAAAAACAAAAAAAAAAAATACTTTCCTTTGACAGTGCAAGACAACCTCCACATACAAAATTTCGATACATTCTCCTACAGAAACCGTGTCCCCTAGACAATATACAATATTTACATATTTTTTATGCCTACACATCAGACAGTTTCTTCGAATATGCATAGGATAACTCGAAAGAAAAATCTGTCTGTAGTCATGGATAGGTCATCAGCATCATCATAATCTTCCGACCACTGTTGGATATAGGCCTCTCCCGTGGCATGCCACTGAGCTCGGTCTTGAGTTTATGGTTTCTAACTGCTTCCAGACACTTTTCGTATGTCATTGCTCCACCTAGTTGGAGGGCTGGGGGCGCACCTGTCGGGCGTTACTCAGTTATCTATAGATAACTGACATTCGCGTGACAGCGGAGGCATATTAACCAGTTGCTTTTGTCCCATGAAAAATAAATAAATAAACCCCAAAAATATTATGAAATGGCTTCTTTATGATTACGTTATTAGTAATATACGTTAAATATACGTCAGCGGATATAATGTATGTACATGCGGATGTTTTTATAAATATATTAGAGATGGGGCAGTAAGGGCAGCTACTAGATCCGTTGCTGCTACGCGAAAATGCTCTTAGGAGACCTTTACTAACTTTTTAAGTGATTTGAAAAAAAATACATTCACAGATGATTTTTAATGAGTCAGCGAGAAAATCGTTACATTTGAGTATTTTTTTAAAATGCCAAATGGTCCCATTTCTATCAAGGATTAAAACACTCTTTGAGAACAACTGAGGATAAAGTACTAGAACACCCACAAATCAAAGAAAACCATACCTCCTATTCCTGTTCATGACAGCTCTCTGTTACTTCAGGTGTTCCTATTTCGAATGTTGGGTCATAGATGCGACTCAGATCTTCAACCTCTACAGTAGGTATTATGATATAATCATCATCATCATCATGTCAGCCGAAAGACGTTCACTGCTGGACATAGGCCTCCCCCAAGGCTCTGCACTCAGACCGGTCTTGTGCTTTTCGCATCCACCGCTTATGATATACGTAAGTGTAATCCTAAAGTCTGTACGAATTTTGAGTATAAATTTTCGATTCCTTGTTCTGTATAAACTTTCGATTCCTTTTTCGAATTTCCACAATTACTTGAGTTAACTACTAGTCAGACAACGGGTCCTAAGAGTCAGTTAATGGCGATTAAGCCGTACCTTAGTGACAATATTTCATACAAAAGTTTGAAAAAGTAACGATTTAACCAATAATTTATTGTTTATTATTATATTCGTAGTAGAAATTAAATTCAATTAAAATGTATCATTATACCAAGTAAACCTACTTTTGCTTTGCGATGCCAATGGGCTGATGAATTTCATTTTGGGAGACCATCTTCCTGAAGTCGATTTTAATCATGGTAAATTTTTCGGTTCGGCTATGACAACCAGAGTTGCATAAATAAACTAAATTGTTGAGCTCTTAGTGCCTTTATATAATAAACTTCTAACAACAAATACAACAATGACCATGCCAAAGTTTCTAAGTTTCATCATCATCATCATCATCAGCCCGGGGGCGTCCACTGCTGGACAAAGGCCTCCCCCAAAGAGCGCCACAAGTCACGGTCTTGAGCCGCTTGCATCCAGCGGCTCCCCGCGATCCTAACCAGGTCGTCAGACCACCGGGTGGGAGGCCGTCCAACACTCCGTCCACCGGTGCGGGGCCGCCACTCGAGAACTTTTCGAGAAAAGTTCTAAGTTTGCTAGATATTTTTATTGGGTATCTGTATCTACTTACTTTTGGAGTTATTTATAGTGGTTTAAAAGGTAGCGCTCGCCGCTTTAGTCCACATTTGATACCATTGGGTAAACCTCCTTGAACGAATAGTTGAAGGTCTACGCGGTTGTTCTAATTAAGAATAAGAAAACTTAGGTAAATCATATTAGGGCGAATTTAGAACCGACCTAACCTTTAAAGATACGATTAGCCTCTGGGAATAAGACGTAGGTGTACCTAACTGATGTAATAGGTTAAATTGAAGTGAAGCATCAACTTAATAACCTGTGTACTCTTTCAGTCATGGGAACCTAGAAGAAATACTTAACGCTAACGTTAACGATTTTCGATAACTGTCAAAATGTATGGAATTAACATATTGCGCTGGACGTGACCGTTCGGATTTTGTATAACTGAGTTTTATTTATTGTTTATGTATGTACACGTACCGCCGCATACTCCTTACAAACGTCCTCTGGACAAACGCTGCATTAATAATTGGAAATCCGGGAACTTCGAAACAGGGAAAAAGAAATGTCCACATTTTTCCAGCAGCTTTGTTTTATTCTTAAGTAAATACAAAATATAACTTCACTACCTATATAGTACAATTTATACATAGCATTAATACCTCATCTAATCACATAAGTTGTTAATATATTTTTAGATCATTTGCGGCACTATTCTATTATATTAGCGTTACAAAACAGAAACCAACGACATTTACTGTACTTTATGGATTATTACTATTACTAGCGTCTGTTAGGTATAAATAAGTAATGCTGGAAATCCATGGCATCACACTACATAACTCCATAACTAATAATTATCCCACCAACTTAGAATAAATCTATTTTTAACGCAGTTGAGGATATAAATGTTTTTAACTGTGTTCTACATTGAGTCGCTGAACTTCAAACTCGGATAAGTCCATGCAAAAGGACAACGGAATTCGCGTCTTTTTTCAAACCACGTAAGTTTTAAATTCCTATGCCAAACTAAAATATATTTCAAGGACATAATATCCGAAATAGGCTATTTGAAATTCGACGCATTATTTTTAAGAGACAGGATATAGAGCTCATTTGCAACAAAATCCCAGAGACTTGTTTCTGAAAAAAAATACAAGGTTTTTTTCTAAAAACAATTGAGTCTAGTATTTAGCCACAAAAAATACCCTGTACAGATATTATAATAAATACTCCATCAATTGCATTTGCTTAACTTTTGCCATGTTTTATACCTCATTCAACAACTAGGAAACTAAGGAAGTTATTTTAGTAATATGCTGGCTAAACGTCATTTTATTACAAGAAAATAAAGTTGAAATACACTGAAGAGCAAAAATACCGGGTCAGAGTGCGTTTTTCATACTAAAGAGGCTATTTCGAAGCCTTGGTTCCTCGCCAGGGAATGCTTTTAGTGAAATCTGATGCTGAATACCCCGACCATCGATACAGGACTTCCAGAGTGCCTAGGATACCCAACTGAATGAATCTGCGGTTTACGCCGGAATAGTGCCTGTTCAGAAAAACATCTAAAATGACAATAAAATGTAAGGAAATCCAAATACAGACCCAAACTCTGTGCTATGGCGTAAACTGACTGTGCGATCAGTTAGGTATCTTAAGAACTTTGACCTCCTCTATTGAACCTTGGACTATCTACCATTAAACCTCACTCAAAACAACCCCTGGCGAGGAACCAAGGCTTTGAATTAGTCTCGTTTGTATGAAAAACGCACTCTGACCCGGTATTTTTGCTCTTGAGTGTATGTAACATGAAAGTATGAAATCACAACAAGGTTACGTGTAATTCAAAGTCAAAGTCAAAGTCAAAGTCAAAGTTGTTTATTCTTCAATTTAAAAATTTAATTCGATATATTTCGTTTAAGTTTTCGATAAATTTGTTAGAGAAACTTTACTAATTACTATCACACAATACAAACGATGCCAATAAAGATACATTAATAGCATTTTTTGTAGATCTTCCTTTTGTGACAATAAAGGAAATGACTTGAAGTATAATTCCATGGGATTGGGATATTATGTCTCTAATAAAAGAGCTACAAAATGTAATAGAGCTTTTATTATTGAAAAGATTTAAAGAATATTGTTCGATTTGTTGATGAGTAAACGATTTTTTTTTTAATTCATTGACAAAATGAAACCATACTGAATACCAGTCTCATTTGATTTATAAAATGATATCAAAATTAAATGCAAAAAGTTCACCTTATACGTTAAAGAGTACTTTGACGAAGGGATAGAGGAATGCGCTATAACCTATTTTTACTGGTTGCATATAAGTGCATCAACTTCTACTACCCTCCCTCTCACAGAACGTCGGCGTGAAGTGGTAGGATCAATACTGCATTTGTTCAATAAAATACCGAATGCCTTATTCCCTCCCCTTCCAAGTTTCTTGATTGTTTCTCAATAGCGACAGAAACGCATCTGCAGATTTGGTAGGTAGGTACCTATGGCATGTGTTCATTGGTTGCGATGATTACTTCTTTCGTACAAAAACTAAATCTTTCGACTTTTTGTTTGTTAACTGTTTTTTTTATGTGCCATTTTTTTTTCATATAACTTATTTTGATAATAGGATAAATTTAGTTGCTCCTGTAAATAAAAACGAGGTTCTACGCGGCGGGGTTGGTATCGCCTAGTGCTAGCGGTTTTTTGCGCAGGCTAAAGCGGCGCAGGCTCGTTCGCACCGCCGACGCGCGCTCAGCGGCCCAGCGGCGGTTCTTGGCCGGCGCCAGCGCAGCCATCGCCATCAGCGCAAACGTGAAGACCATCATGAGCGGCAGCCATACGAACAACGAGTCTAAAACATATTTTAGTTATATTTGAATATGTAGGTACGAGTAAGTGGAACGCGCGGCAACGTCAGACAGCGCGGTTAATCTAGTTGGTACACATATAGTGGCCGTGCCCCTAAGCCCTGGCCCGTGCCCTGGGTTTGATTTTTGGTAAGATATTTGTCTCATGAGTACGAATATTTTTTTCTGACACTTGGTTATTTTTCTCTTTATAAGTATTTATAATATAGTGGTCTAGTGTGCATACATAGTTGTACACACTTATTAAGTTCAAGGCAAAATTTTAGTCTTGTGACAAATCATAATCTTAATATTATGCACCATCAGCCTATTGGAACCGTGACCCACCATAGAACGGTGTCACAGTGACGTTATATATCATCATCATCATCATCATCATTTCAGCCATAGGTCGTCCACTGCTGAACATGGGCCTCTCCCAAAGATTTCCACCTCACCCGGTTGGAAGCGGCCTGCATCCAGCGGGTCCCCGCGGACTTGACCAAATCGTCCGTCCATCTCGCGGGGGGTCGCCCTACGCTGCGCTTGCCGGTACGTAGTCTCCACTCGAGAACTCTACTGCCCCAGCTGCCATCAATCCTTCGAGCAATGTGGCCTGCCCATTGCCACTTCAGCCTGCTAACCCGATTGGCGTTATATATATTTGTTTATATACTTTTTACGAATAAAATTACGTCACTGTGACACAGTTCTATGGTGGGTCAGGGTTCCAATGGGCTGATAGAACAATGCAAAAACTCCTCAAACGTCTTTTGGGTTTTGGTAAACTCGGAGAATCTACCATAAACGAGTATGTTACCATAAAGAGAAGTTAAAACTCGAATGTCTTATCAAATCTATTGCAGTGTATCAGGTGGACTTACATGTGTACATCGGAATAGACCAGCTGTTGCCCATGGTGCGGGAGACCTCCCCCTCCCTGCCGCGGACCTTGGCGACCACCGTCCACGGGCGTAGGTCCGGCGCCGTCACCAAATTTGTGCGTACGCGGCACAGACCGCTCTCCAGGTTGCTTTCGTCCGCGTACGGAAACGGAAATTCGTCGGATGTGAAGCCTGAGGATGGAATTGTGTGAAGAGATGCATTTCAATAATATGGAATGCTTTTGACACAGTCATGTTTCTTCATAGACGAGATGCTTACAGCTTCATTTTCATTAAAGGAGTAAAAAGTTCAGTGTGTAGGGACTTTGCATTTTGTAACGCAAGGTGGAGCGTAGAGCTTTTTTGATGGATATTGTTAAGACATTAACGCAAAAAAAAAACGAAAAACCGCCAAGACCTAAGCATTCATTGTTTGGGACCATAACATGACTGAAAACTTCTTGTTTTTCTTTTTCTTTTGTACGTACAGTCGAATTCATAAATATGTGTACACTTTAGTACTTTGTCACTTTAATCGCTGACACAATTCATGTATGGCAGTTTAAACACGACATTAACAGACAAGGTACTAAATTGTACACATATTGCATAATGCCAATGCATGCAGTGCTATCACATATTTGTACCTCAGTCTTGAATGTTTTGACTGGTGGCGATACCAACTTACCGAGGCCGTCATGTCGCACAAATCTGCAGTAGTCGAGAGGCGCCTCGCCCCTGACTCGTGCGGCCACCACCAGAACTCCCCTGATCTGGGAGCTCCATAGCGACATTTCCTCTGTAACATAACGAAACGTGATACCGGAAACTCTACTAAACACAAATGAAACGTAAAATTCGACGAACACGCCAAAAACTTCAGAGGCCCTAACCAAGATGCAGTCGGTGTTCGTTATAGTTATCAAAAATGTACATGAAGGGTCCACGGAAAGAACATGTCGAGTCACATTTGTAACATTTTGAGATACAAGTTAATACAAGAAAAAATACAAGTTATATGAAGATTTATAGGTAAAACTCATTTTCAAATAAAGTGACTAGACATGTTCTTTCCGTGGACCCTTGACATATAGTATTGACGTAAGCTGTCAGACGGTCGCGTTAAGCGTACATTTTGTCAGTTTTCGAACATCGTTTACGTCAGCAACTTGTCTAGCCTCACAGGTTACACTTTCCCGATCGAAGCTTATTCACGAATCCATTTTAGGATTACAAGTATGTATAAATTATCTATTTTCGTTAATAAATTCAAAATTATGTCTTTTACATAACTATCAAGAGCCAGTATTTCCTATGATGTTCATGCAAAAAATTTAATCAGACGTTTATTTATGTCATACACATAACTCATAAGGTGTGTAGTTCAAATCTTGAATCTAAAGTAAAAACCAGTTTTAAGCATATATGTGAACCTTATTATAACAAAAATGACCGTTACCCTGACCGTTGACATGTACTCCGAAGTTCATGAATCAAAAAAATATATAAATTCCTGATTAAGAGTTAATTATTTTATATATTACGCGATAAATAAAATGAAGATGTCAAAAGTTTACAGTTTTGGAAAAAAATACAAAAATCTTTAAAAATCCGTACTCGTCCATTAAAGACTAGCGGTCCCGTTTGGTACCAGAGAGAGGTCGTAGTTATAATTTGTGCTTTATTAAATAAAATTAAACAATCAAACAATTCAGTCTATAATGGATAAAAAATTGGGCTAATCAAAATGGACCATAAGGTTATAAAGCATAGAAAGTAAGAATCATAACAAAATAGTATTTTCTTTTGCGTTTTCGAACCATATTATCTTAAATACGGAACCCTCGGTGCGCGAGCCCGACTCGCTATTGACCGGTTTTTTACATGGAGTTTACCGTCACGACGCTTCCAGAGAAAGATCACTGTCGAAAAGGGTGCTTTTTGCAAGAAACAAAACAATCAGGCAAACCCCGCTGTAAGTACGTAGACCGAGTTAGTTTGAAGGAGAAGGCACGCGAGCACTCAGGCCACCTGATGGTAAGTGGGATCTGAAACCCATAGACAATCAAATTCTCAAGTCTACGATCTCAAGCCTGCCATCCTAAGACTTCAAATGCGTTGCCAACCCTGAAGACTAGGATGGAATGCCTCTATGCTAGTAATTTCACCGGTTGTCTTATCCTCACACCGGAACAAAACATTGCGACCACTGCTGCTTGGCGGTGGGTTAATGGATAAGACGGTGGTAGCGACCGGACGGACCCTGTAAAAGGTCCTGCGACCACTTAAATATGTATTAATTAAAATCTTACCTATGAGATGGTATTCTGAAAATAAAAATCGATTGAGGCACTTGTCCCACCGCCGACGATGAGCGAGAAGCGAGTAGAGTCAGCGATCAACTAATAATATAATTGCGTCTCTTTTATTGACACGGGATTTATACCTTTGGTTGGAGAGAGAGAGTTTTCACCTGCTAATACATGCGTCTCTGTTATTGACACGGGATCTATGGTTACTTTTGAACCCCAGCCAAATTTTGCCCAGAACAGTAGTAAAATATTTTTATGAATTAAAAAATACATTAATATTGGAAAAAAAACTGCCTTTCCTAGCATAACAAAAAATATGGTAATGGTTTAAAAGAAATACCGAAGGTAAGTAGAATCTTTTTAGTTGACGTCAAAAACTTACGTTGACCAAACGAGACTAGATATTTGAAAATAAATGTGGCTATAAAATGTACATTTGAAAAGGAAAAGAACTGATTCTTTCATCTAACAGTCTCTTATTACTTCCCATAACTCATACTAAATTTTGGCAGGGGTTCATATTTAATAAATTATTATTTTATTCGTTTCTCCAGCGTGAAAATAGTCGATAGAAAATCGCTTTCTCGGCGGCGGTAAATAGGACAAGTTCCTGAGTAATAAAGTTCACCTTGTACTTGGAGAGAGAGCTGGAGGGACTGCTCCGGGCCACCGTGGAGCCCGGCGTGGCAGCTCCAGGTCCCGTCGTCGCGCCGCCCGAGCCCCCGCAGCCGCAGCCCGCACTCGCCGGCGTCCAGCCCCGCCCCTGTATATTCCGCGGTAGGATACGACACCCCTGCAAAAGATAACATATGTATATGTTAAGAATCTTCATACCAACCATATTTTGGCGATGTACCTATATTTAATTTTGTCACCGTATTTTGATACACCGATAGCTTTTATTCTATCTCGCGAATATAAACTGTCGATAAGCTGGCCCTAGACAAGGTGCACGCGGCGTTCGTTATCCTTATCAAAAGTGTTTACGATTGACGTAAGCTGTCAGATAGTCGCATCGAGCGCCTTCGCCATTTTGTCAGTTTTCGAGTATCGTTTACGTTAGCTTTAAGAAACTTGTCTACCCTCACTGCACAGTTAGCTTATGACGTACTAATTATCGGTACTGAAAGAACCTGCATTTACCGACACGTTCACAATCTCACGAGACAGATTATAAACCAGCGGTGTACAAAATTATACGGTCACAAATTCATTCGAAAATCATTTTGACGATTAGGTAGGGTTCAAAATTGCTCTATCTAATAGCGCTTTAAAAATGATCAACTATTATGGATACTTATAAAAATCGCTCTCTACAAAATCGAGTCGTCGCAGTACGGTCGTATCAGCGTTACTTCGTCCAGGGCAACCATTCAACACAGAAAAACCAATATCGTGTTTGAGCTGTTATCGTATTGTCACTGTTTTGATAGCTCTTACGTACTCGACAGTAATGGCGGTTGATGTGATTAAATCAATACCAATACAAAGACGATATGTTTTTACCTTCGGGAACAGAGAGAGGCCCTGATCATAAAACAAATATCATGTCAAAAGTAATATTGTTTTACCGAGTAGAATAGAGCCACAGATAGGTAAATGGTAGTTGTTATTTCATTGTATTTGTTATTTTTATAACACATTGCCAACGTAGTTTTGACAGGCGCTGATCGCTCGTGATTTAAGAGACGGTCAAATTAATTTACACACCCAATTCACTCGTTTAACTATTAGATAGATAAAAACCTATCTCTTAAACGGCCTAGCAGATTTTCAGGGAACCTAGCTGATAACCTAACTATCTACCTATCTAAAATCTCATCATCATCATCATGTCAGCCGAAAGACGTCCACTGCTGGACATAGGCCTCCCCCAAGGCTTTCCACTCAGACCGGTCTTGTGCTTTTCGCATCCACCGCGGTCCCGCGATCCTGACGAGGTCGTCACTCCATCTTGTTGGAGGCCTACCTACAGCTCGTCTTCCGGTCCGCGGACGCCACTCCAGAACCTTCTGACCCCATCGGCCATCAGTCCTGCGAGCAATGTGCCCCGTCCACTGCCACTTCAGTTTAGCTATTCTTAGGGCTATCTAACATCTAACTATCTCATATTAAAAAAAAACCCGGTCACGAGATCTATTACCTAAATTTTTGTTCAGCGCCTAAAATAAATGTCCGATAACTCGAACGGGCTCCGTGCATTGTCACTTGAGGAACGTCGTCACTAATTTCAAGTATTATGTTAAACTCCCGACAAGATTGGGATCTGAAATCCTAACTTTTAAACGGCTGAACAGAATTCCTTCAAACAAGGCTAAGAACATACATACATTAAAACACGTCTGTTTCCCAGAGGGGTACTTCCTTCCACCTGCTAAGAACACTCTCGATTAAGTCACCTTTCTAACAAAAATAACGAATCGTACCTCCCATTATCATTTAAAACGGCACCAAATGACTTTAAATAGAAAGTTGGTTATTGCTTGTTGTTTTTATGTTTGTAGTACTTAGAGGCTTCGGAACCCTACACTGAGCATGTTCCGACATGCTCTTGCCCGGTTTTTATACTACAATGTGAATAAAGTCATCTATTTCATGAAGAACTTATATAAAAATATATTATTGTAGGTAAACACGTTTATTTAATAATTTATTTTTAAATAAGTATGTAAGCTACCCACTTTTACATTCAACGTGAAATAAATGTCTTCGATAGTTTGTCATAGATCTGATTATGTTTAAAACAAGAATTAGAAGATGCCTATTTATATCCTACGAGCAATACTCCGGATCAAGTAAATGATTGATGGACGATTGAAGGCAAGAGGCGTCACAGCGTTAGTTACTTATTACGTGCATGTTACTGTTTTTCATTTTATTATTATTGTTTTGTGATTGCAGCTTTTCTTAATAAGTCAACAATACTGTAGGTACCTACTGCATATAATTTTGTTATAAAATTAAGAAGAAATAAACAAACAAAACCAATGACACAAATAAACAAACAAACACTGAAAATATAAATTTAAATAAGTAATTATTTTTAATTTGAAACAAGAAGTATGAAGAACAGTAGGTAAACTCGTATAGCTGGTCAAAACCAGTTTAACGTGATGACACGTGAAACTACAATGGGTATTCTCAAATGTCACCATCATTAGTAGATTTTTGACAAATTTGGATCATGTTACAAATTTCACTGCGAACACTGGTAAAGAAATACATTGAGTGTTGTGAGCTTACCGGAGGCTAGGTTGTACAGGGTTCCGTTGGGCGCTCTGAAGTAGCAGTAGCGCAGCGGCGCGCGCGCCGAGCACGCCAGCGTCGTGGACGCACCCTCCACCACCGACAGCGCCGCCGACTGTGCAGTAAGCACCGGCTCTGGAACCCAGGATTTTTTATTAAACCACTGAATGTGCGAAAAGTGTCCGTGACTTGCATTTTTAAAGTTAGATTTGGCACACTTTACCTAGTTGCGTTGTCAATTTTTTTTTAACGATATCTATGTAACTACATGTGCTTGCACACTATAAGAAAGTGCAGCTTAATTTTATATTAAAAATAAAAAGATTCGAAAAACCACGTCAAGGAGCAAAATGTAAGGAGCAAGATTCGACAACGTGCTGGCCTAGTTGGTAGTGACCCTGCCTACGAAGCTTGCGGCCCTGGGTTCAAATCCCGGTAAGGGCAGATATTGTGTGATTATTTTTTATTAAATCCTCCTAAGTAATTGTACTTTCATTGAGGCGATGCTGAGTTAATATGTATATTTAGCAAATAGCACAAAATATTTACTTTAATCAAGTTACTTTATTTAGTCAGTTCACTGAATGTATTTAATAAATATATAAAAACTTATTAACTTAACTTTCATTTAAATTTGACAGAAAGCGACCAAGCATACGTTGACTAAAATAAAGTTATCGTGAGTGTATGAATTAGGGAGCAAGTATAAGCAGCACCAGAGATCAAAGAAGAATTACTTTCACTTACTGAACTATCTTATCTTACAGATGGGCCCATCCGGGTACACTTCGCCCTTTAGGATATTTTGTGCAAATTACCCTCTTACACGCTCAGCTGTTAGAATTGTGCAGGTTTCCTCACGATGCTTTTCCTTCACCGTAAGAGCATCGGGTAATGCACTTAAGTTAGAAAAACTCATGCATGGTGACTGCCACCGACGTTCTTGCGACTTGTATGAACTAACCAGCGACTACCGCCGCGGCGACCTCTGGGTCCTGCATGGCCCACGGGCACAGCACGGACAGGAACCCGAAGTACTCTCCCTCCTCGGACTGCAGGTCGCAACGCCACAGCCCGAGCTCTGACGTCAGGGGCTCGGAGATCTGCAGTCCGCACTTGTAGTGCGCTCCCGACTCCGAGCTGCAATGTAAGGGGTTACAAGTTTTAAGGCTCAGTTTCATTGGGCAATAGCCCCGCATGTTTGTAGCAATCCATTCAATCAATCAATCAATCAATTAATCGTTTATTTCAGCAATTTACATGAGTAGCCTAGTTTACATTACTGTATCACTAAGATATAAGTAGGTACAAGTATAGGAAGAATAGTAAATAAGTAATACGTTTGTATAGTGTAGTTATCTAGTACGAGACAAACATTTGGCTAGGCTTGGAGTTGGGTTCCAGTTCCCTAAACTAGGTAAACCTGTCTTATAAGGAGCAGGGTCCCTCTGACCCTTAATAGTAAGAACACATTAACAAATTACAGCATTTTTGTATCAGTGCTAAAACAAAATCGTATCCTCATATACAGTTCAAATAGTGATTAAAGGCTTAAAAGTTATTGCATAACTTCATGTTGTATAAAATCATGTATAGATACATATATAGCTAGTTAAATTAGGAGTAAACTTATAAATAAGTATGTGTGTGTATATATATGTGTGTGTGTGTGAGTGTGTGTGTGTGTGTGTGTGTGTGTGTGTGTGTGTGTGTATCGTTCTTTCTAATCTTTCTATTTAGTGGCACTATTTTTAAACTTAAATTTGTTGCAGTTGTGTATGTGCAGGCGTTCATTTACATTGTTGTATAAGAAAGGACCTAGGTAATTAAGTTATCTGCGAAAGAAAGCCGTTTTGTGTTGAGGCCCAGTAAATATTTTATAAGGCCTTCTGTTTCCTAGTCTGCGATGAGCAAATGTACTTGGGAGCTCCACGTCCGGCGCAGCGACTCTGTGTTAGCAGAGGCAAAGCCACGAAATATACAGTTGCCGGACGGATAATACACCAACTATTTTATATAAAGTTTTTGTGGGAAATCGGATGGGTTTAAAAAATGAAACTTTAAGCGTTGACTTTTGCACTCTTTCAAGTTGAAGAATATGTGTTTTTGCAGCACCACCCCATATGATAATGCAGTACGTCAGCACTGACTCTGCAAGAGCAAAGTAGATGGTTTTGATGAGTTCTACGTCTGATACCCGTCTGAATCTTTCAAATACAAATACCAGCTTTTGAACTCGGTTAGACAAGTATCTAATATCGTCTGTCTAGGAGAGGTGTTGGTCCACAATGTCGCCAAGATATGGAATACAGGGTACTTTGTCTATTGGTAAGCATTGCATGTGTTAGTCTGGTTGTGGTCTGGGTTACAGGTGTGGGCTATTTATTTAAATTCGACGTTTGGTTGAGACTGTCTGGTAATAAGTAGTAGCTAAAGTTAATGTATTTTGTTTTAGTGGTATTAAGGGTAAGTAGATTATTGTCCAGCCAGTCCTTGATTTTATTGAGTCTCTGTTGAGCTAGCGTTTCAACCTCGCCCCAGTTATCTCCAGAAAACAGGACAGCGGTGTCATCTCCAAATGTTGCTATTTGGGCGTTTCGTATATTCAGTTGGCATAGCTTGTCTATTTAAATCAAAAAAAGGGCAGGACCCAGTATGCTTCCCTGCGGGACGCCAAACCTCATTTCAGTGTAGTCACTTTTTAAGTCTCCTATTCTGACACACTCACACTGGTAGCGGTTTTTAAGATAGTTTGAGAAAAGTTGGTGTGGGAGGCCTCTCACACCAAGCCGTTCCATTTTGTACAAAAGAATAGGATGGAGTTGTTTAGCCGGGAGATATTGCAGCGACGCAATGTACCACTAAACGCATGTGGGCTATCGACCAATGGAGCCTTTACAACATATGGCACGTTATCCTACAACATGAGAATAAACAATCATGTTTGGGAATTATATTATCATCGTCAGCATTAATCTACCCAAAGCCCTACGCTCGGCATGTATATAGTTCAATAATTCCGTTAGGCTACTTAATAGATTGGAAGAGCATAGCAATTGGTACAAAAAACAGAGTCACAAACATGTGTTATTAAACTTACCAAGGCCACTTCATACGAGTATAAGTAGGTAGAGGAGGATAATTAGTATCTTGTGGGTCAAATAAGGTACCTACGAAGACCATAAAATGGACTGTCTTATTACGGCACTACTTTTTCTTCTATAATGCCTATCTTTCTTTGTCACCTGATGATAAATGACAATAAAGTGGAGGGTGGATTACGCTGGCTCCGTAGCAGACTGTTTGCTCTGATTTTGAAGGGTGCCATCAAAGACACCTCTAGACATACATACTAAGAAAGCGAATTTGACTCTTTGGCATTAAAAAACAACTGCCTATTGGTACCTGGTCTGGTTAACGTGGAACGAGTATCGGCCTTCGCGCACGCCCTGGCTGGCCACGAGCACCTGCCCCTGAGGGCTCCGGAACAAGCACCCAGTTGTTGCCGCGCCACCGGCCACAGCGCACGTCAGTTCCACAATCGGCTTGCTCTGCCACACGCTCGTCGATACTTCTGGCTTCGCATCTGTCAAAATATTCAGGTATGCTATTTCATTATCATCTTCATTAGCCTGTGTAATTCAATGCTGGGCATAGGCCTCTCCTAATAAGCGCAATTTGGCATTGTCATCCATATCAATTTAATTGATCCAGATTTTGCCTTATGAATTTTAACCACGTAAAACATTATGAAAAAAAAATAAAAAAAAATAAAGTTTTAAAATAACTTTTTAATGGCGTCACCCCTTGAACTTTGTTGAACTCTCTTGAAAATCAAAGAAGACAGATAGCGAATCGTGACAACTAAAGAAGCCTGTAATATCTTAAACAAACCTGATCCTGTAACTTCCACAGAAAACCTGTGTTCTTCAGTCTGTATATGTCCAGTAAGACCAACAACCATGGTCCAAGTTCCGGCATGTTGGTCCCTCAGAACCGCGTCTATGTCGAGGTGACATCTGCCGAAGCCGTCAAACATCACGTCGTTTCTAGGAGTTAGCAATCTGCAGTAAACTGCTTCCTCAGGGCCAATGGATTCGCTGATTGAGCTATGTTCCAACCAGGTGAGATGTAAGGTATCCGTTTCCAATCGGGCTATAAAGGAAAAATAAATGTAAAGACAATGACCACAACAAAATTTTGCGCGAATATTTGATGACTATTGACAACCTCAATTTGATTTAACTACGTATTTTAACTTATGATCCCTCTTAGTACAAATGAAATGGAGTGAAACTAACGAAAACATAGAAGTGATAGTAATGATATGGCATAAAATGATTATAATTATTTTAGATATGACTGAAAAGCGAACGCTGTTTTACATAGTTGCTGTTAAATCGTGTCGTCGTGTTGCCGCTCCTTAAGACAATTAAATGAGGAAGTTGCCTGTCACGATGTTCACTCGTAGTCTGCCTGCACAGTATTTTGTATTGTGCGCTGCACTTTACGCACCAGTATATCAAGAACGCGCATTACAAAGGCTGATTCGGCACATTCCATAACTAATTGTGTGGATACTGTTATATAAACGATATCTATGTACTCGTAGGTATTGTGTGCAGAATATTAAATAGAAACCTTTGAATAGATCATACTTAACTACCTAAGTAGTTTAACTTGCGTCGAGGCGATGCTAAGTTAATATGTTATCTACAGCAAGTAGCAATCGCACTAATCACGCTTAACTGAAGGTATTGATTAAAGATATTATCTGTGTTTACCATTAACATTGACGGTCACTAAAGCTTTATAGATGATCTTGGTCCCATATACGATTTTCCACGTGCCGGCGTGTGTTGCATCCACGGCCTCCACGACGAACCCACAAGTATCGATATGCCGACTGTCCGGAATAGCAGACTGGACCTCGTCGCCGTCAGGGCCCACCAACTTGCAAGTGTTGTACATGCTCGTCGGGTTCACCAAGTGAACTTGTACATCGTTACCTTCAGTGATAGTTATCTCATTCGGGAACGCATCAACCGTCTCTGTAAGGAAAGCGTCGCTTTACTGTAAAGCGATGTCCTTGAACTCACTATTTTAAGTTGGTGTTTACGCCCAGGCGGTTCATTCAATAGAACTCGTTTCAATTACAGAGGTTTAGCCTACAGAAATGTAGATAAGGTGACCTGGGATTGTTATAATATAGGTACCTACGTAGGTAATTTTCAATTTAAGTCACTGCGGTATGGATAACCGTTAAATTTGCTATCTGTTATATTATTCACCCTTAATCATACGCGTTTTTTTTTAAAGATGAAGGATAATAAACTTTATTAAGACACAAACAAAGAACATAAATATGAATGAAAACTATAAAATTAAGTCGGAAATAGTTTCCCAATATTTGATTGAGGGTTAGGTTAGTAATGAGTTACTAAATTAAAGTTCACAATAACCCTGAGTCACCTTATATGGATCTTATTATATCAATGTAATCAACACGATGTCTGTAATCTGCTTAAAAATCTATCATTAAGTGTCGAAACTTAACGTAATGACATCTTTGTCAATGGTGATTAATATTATGCTAATAAATCTTATCACCAATACGTGACCAGATACGAAGCGAATTACCGCGTTAATCAGATACCTTGTACACGAATATTGAAGGGTTGTCGCCGTTCAATTAGCTCGGAGCTCCTTATCTCTCTGGCAATGAGCGTCCAATTTCCGATAAGTTCTTCAGACACCTTAACAACGACGCCGCAAGCTACGTTGGATCCTTCTGCGACTTCTATACCAGGAATGTCGAAGCCCTCCATTATAGTGTACTGCAGTCCTTCTGGCGTTCGGATGTGGCAACTTTGAACCGTATTTACAAATTGTAGGGCTATTACAACACTGTGGCTTGCGCCAATGGCAGTATCTATATTCTGCTCGGCCAAATAACTTACTGGTCTATCTTCTTCTATCGGGTTGCTTGGATCTGGACAAAGGGTTTTATTTAAAATAACTTTAAAGAGTTAGTAATGATTAACGATGATAAAGGTTAACGTACCTTCCTGAATTATTGTGAAGTGTTGCACTACCTCAGTGTATAAATCGCGATTGCTGAATTTTCCTCTTAGTTCCCACTCTCCAAGCATATTTTCAGTGATAGGACCGATAGTGATCTGGCACGCTATTCTGTTGTCTTTAACGTAAGCTACTCCTGTCGGCATTTCGTCACTGAAGTACCCCATCCCCGACGGCATCACGAAGCCACAGCCGTCGACAGAGCCTGTGCTTGCTACTTCTACGTTAATTGTACTTCCTACGTTGACGACGTGTTGGTTCTTATTCAGTGTGGTAACGTTGTATGATTGGTCGTGTGGATGATATTCGTCTGCGAAGTATAACGGTAGAATTAATTGAAATAATTATTATGTACCTATTTATTTGGTTTCATTTTATAACACTACACACAATACAGTGTGTGGCCCAAAACCGGGGCGAAAAAAGTAAATGGGGATTCTTTAGAACATTTCAATTAACTATCACAAGAATCTAATATTACAAAGTCTATAATTTTGGAGAAAACAGCCTACAAAGTTAAAAATCGTAGGTAATGTATTTTCCCGTCGCGATATCGTCGCTTGGTCACTTGGTACGCGGTATGTCTGAGTACAGGGTGCCATTGACAACACGCGGTAGATTTAGCGGTGTTTGCATTACATTGAATTTGCAATTAAGTTTGTTAGAAAAAAACTGAAAGTTATGTTTTGATTTTAATTAGGTAAGACCATATTAATGTAATTACCGGTGATCTATAGAGCCCCTGTTTTTAATATTATCCCCGGTGTTGGGCCACACACTGTATAGAGATCAAATAACGAACTAAGTATTCACAATTACATTAACTACCAGTCAATCAAACTTTGGCTGTTTATCCAAACAGAAAAATGTTCAGTGCAAATAAAATATTGAGAAACACACGTAGAAGCTTAAAAAATATGGTTTTATACATATTCGCGTATTAGTAAACTACTTAATTCTCAAATTGTTGTAAAATAATTATAATGTTAAAGGTAAGGTGATAAGGTAAGTAAGAACAAAAAAGGTAATCAAGCTTTGTGCTCGGTATTTTATGAGTTGTCAATAAGCTGGCGTATAATCACACACTAGTGTGGAGAATTACTAAAAAGAAATAAGAGTCTAACAAAAATATTTGAGAATCATTAAACATGCAGTGAATACAGTTTATGTTGTACTTGTATACAAGGTCTCAAACGAGGAGGTTTAGTCTTCTTTTATGTAATATTTAGTTTTGTTTTTATTCGAAAGTTAAAACAGTGAGGAAACCTATTAAGTATTGGCGACGTCCTTAGTGTTTTGTTCAATTTAAACAATATCGGAGGCCTTTATTATGAGCTTTTTACAACTTACTATACAAAGCGAAGTTCATTGGAAGACGAACTTCATTATATCCATCTATTACGGAGTTGAATGTTCCATAAACAGTCCAGTCTCCCAAATGCGCGGCCGCTATCGGTCCGATAGCGATGGTACAGATTGAGTCCAAATTCTCCACCAATTTGATACTAGGATACTCAGAATCCTTTGTCACGAGCAGGTCCTCACGGTCCGGCGTTACTACGTGACACGATGCAGTGGAACCAGTGCCCCGCACAGCGGGGCTGAGGGTGCCTCCAAAATGTACAACGTGATCAAATACACTTTGTGTTCTCGTTAGCCACTGATGGTCGGGGATTGCCCTATCTATAAAGCGAAGTAAAACAGTTATTTCACAATTTAAAAGATGTACGTGCTTTTAGGGTTCCGTATCCAAAAGGTGTCAAATGGGGGTCCCTATTACTAAGCTTATGCTGTCCGTTTGTCCCAAAAAGAACTGTATAATTTGAACCGTAAAATATAGCAAATTGATTGTGTGTTACTACGGCGGATATCCTAACAAATAATTTTTAAAAAGTTCAAGAAACGTGTCATTTCAACGCATTTTTATTTTTGTTGTGTATTAAAAACACTAAACAAGCTCTCAAACGCGTCAAGTCAAGAGATGGGCTCATGCTAACTGTTACAAGCTCTAATCAGTGTTAAGTCCTATTTTATTTGTTACCTAAATTTCCTTTTGTTTTAATTAGGTAAATACAAAACATCCAAATCGAAACCTAATAATGCCTAAAGTGCGGCGGTACGGAACCCTCGTTGCGCGAGTCTGACTCGCACTTGACATTTTTTTTAAAGTAATACTCACTTTGCCAGTCTATATCAGCTCTCTGGCATCGCTTATGCTCAATGCCGTTCTGTAAATAGGATCCGCATAGCGTCCAGTCTCCAATTAAACCATCTTCCATCGGTCCCACTACGATTCTGCAAGACACATACTTGCTAATTTTATGTGGCGTCACCCCTTGAACGTCATTCTCGTCTACTTTAACAGTCTTTCCTTGGGGTGTGGTAAAGGTACATTCCTCTGTGTCAGTGGTCCGAGGCAGGTTTATATCCACGAAAAACCCAGTCCTTGTGACAAATCTTTGATTGCCGAGCCAATGTGTGTTATCTTCTTCGGAACTTGAAGAATCTGGGAACGAAATCAAAGTGTTTATCGTTTGTATTTATAACGATCACAACAGTAATAAAAAACGTGACTATATAACGAAATCTAAGGTTTTTGTAGGAATCATTAAGTTAGTTACGATTCGTACCATACAATACATGATGGCCATGAATAATTATGAAGTGACACACGTATCTGCTGTCACCATGCATGAGCTAATCTTGAAAAGTGCTGAATAGAGGAAAAACTAGACTCTAAAAATAATTAGAGCGTTCATTCATTGTTAATAAATGAAATGAATGCGAATGTTTTATTTACAATTATGTGTAACTATTATGAATGGTTTATGTATTAAAAGCTACCGGTACAAATACAATATAAATCAATAGAAATAACGCTGTAGCTAAATATAATAGTAATCGATTACTAATACGATTTATCCTTACTTCTCTTATGTTGTTAACAATATAACACCTGAAAAAAGATTGAAATTATTTTAACATAAGGTTGGGTTATCCTTCTTGTTAGTAAAGATGAATAGACTTATAAACGGTTATTCAGGCTTTGAAATCGGTATTGGCCAAGGTTATATGTAATAGATACGGCTGAGCTTGATAATAACTACCAATAAGGGTTTCTGACATAACCACCAGTTTTATGACAACAGGATTTTAATTCGTACATTGTAGTTTTTTCTTCTTTTGATATAAAATTAAATAATTTAGTTTCCTGATTTCAGAAATCAAAAAACAGAGACGTCAGTTTTAAAAAGCCGATGCGTTTACAAAATGCACTATGAACATATAAAACGTTGAAATGAAACATTAATAACGTAAAAGTTCAGCTTTCACCACTAATACTACGCTTATGCTAATCCAGTGAAGTTAGAATTCCTACCTAAATCACTCTCTGCTATGCTTTCGCTTGAATCTGGGTCCACCGGTAACTTTTCTTCTGAACTTTCTTGAGAATTATTAATTGCTCCGGCTTCCTCAGATGTCACAGGTAAATCTTTTTCAGACGAATCTATACCTTTTAATACTATGGTCTTATGCTCTTCATCCTTGCCAGAATCCATTTCGGCGTAGAGAGACCATGTACCTTGGTCATTTACATCCAAGTCATTGATTCTTACTCTACAACTGCTGATAAAGTTTGCTTCTTGCAGTTCGTATTTATGGCTTACGGTTTCATCAGCAGGCAAATCTATTTCCTTTTTTGCAGGAGTCACCAAATAGCATCTTGTCACTGTGTTTGGAAAAGTCACCACCCAAAATTCTAGAAACCCGCCTTTTTCATAGGACTCCGGTGCGTCATCAGATCCGTGAGTGCCTAGAGATGAAAACTATTTTGAATCGCTATGTCAAGTATTTAATATTATGTGTTTGTACATATACGTAGTAAAAAAATCAAACAATTAAAAACAATGCAACTTCATTCCTCATACGAAGCTAGCGGTCCTGGGTTCAAATCCCGGTAAGGGCAGATATTTGTGTGATGAGCAAGAATATTTGTTCCTGAGTCATGGATGTTTTCTATGTATTTAAGTATATATTTCTCTATATAAGTATTTATATCGTTGTCTAGTACCCATAGTACAAGCCTAGAGCTTAGTTTGGGACTAGGTCAATTGGTGTGACATTGTCCCCTGATATTTATTTATTTATTTATTTATTTTATTTATCCATTATTAATTAAAAGTATAAGTAATCTAAACTCCACACTTATGAGACGGATAAATTTTCCGCAATCTTGACAAGTTGCGTTGCGATATAATTTGATTTAACTCCACTAACTCCTGGTCATTATTGATTTGTTTTATAGGATTACCTGCCAGCAATACCGCCAGCAGAAACGTCTTGAGAAGCGAACGCATGTCGGCGACGAACTTCCACCACTGACCAGCTATACAATAAAGTTACTAATCATTAGCCTTGCACGCCGCGATAACAGCCAGCCTAAATCCGACGAACCTTATGCGTTCGCTAGATTTGTCATATTTCAATAGTCGAATCAGTATCGGTAGGTACTTTTACTTTGTCTTAAGTGAAACGTACGTTTGCGTTTGCTGCGTACAATTGCTGCTATCAAAGCGTTTTCAGAGTTCCGTAGCACTTCGATTCAACAGACGCTGTGAATGTGTTATCTTGGCATTTTGCTGAGACAGTGCTCAAGCACCGCCGCGAGCCCCGAGGACACGCTTGTGCATTATGTTTTGTCTTTTATTTTAACATTAATTTCCTTCTTGTGTATACCTTCTTCTCTTTCTACGCAGTATAAAACAAAGTCGGGTTCCACGTCGGTCTGACTTTCTGTATTTCTGTCTGTCTGTATATCCGCTAACTCCTCCTAAACCACACAACGGATTTTGATGCAGTTTTCACCATCAGTTAGTATTTTTTTCACGGAAGGTACATAAAAACCTTAATATATTAAATTCTGGTTTGTTTACGGGTGTTACAGAAATCTTACACAAACCAAAGCGGAGCGAGGGCGGGTCGCTAGTACTTAATACCTTACTTTTTAGTAAACTAACCCTTGAGGTTTCTTCGTGGTAGTGTCTGTGTCTATTTTAAAACACGCTTAAGAGAGGCTCTTAACGATGAAGAGAATTGGAGTCTTCTGCTAAGTAACTGCTTCAGCTTCAACACTGAATTTTTGCATGAACTTTTAAACTTTACTAAAAATGTACATTTATTGATGTTGTAAAGAATGTAAAACCCACAAAATTGTCCCTGGGTAAAATAAAACAACGATTACAATTTTGTAAAGCTCTTTATTACCTACAATATGTTGTCAGTATGTACTTTTGTTGAGTACACAAATATTCGTAGGTACCCTTTATATTCTGAACCGGTTCCTGTTATTTTACCTGTGGTTATATACGGAACCAAGTACTTAGCAGCTGACTCGGTTACTGCCGTTATCGTTTCTTGACCTTTACGAGAATCACCGATGCATTGAAGCAACTAGGAAACAATCACGTTCATCACACCTCTAGCTTACTTGTATTGGAAAGCCGTGATTTTCAGATAACAAAACAAAGGAAGAAAAATAAACTATCACTAAAACAAAACAATTCATTACTAATAAAAAAAGATAGGTACATAATTAATGTTATATCGTGAAGTATTTTATTTTTATCGTCACTAAATATTTAAATAAAGGTTTAATGCGTTGATGTATTTGGTTTAATAAAAAGAAAAGAATATGGTCTTAGACTTAAAAAATCTTGTTATACATTGTAGTTCGGTAGGTTATTCAGTCAATGTAAACTAAATAGTTAAAATGACGTTTTCATTATGTTTTTAGCCTATGACACTAGTACATTCTTGACAAAATAATATTCACACTTATAATATTATTATATAAACGCCACATTTAATAAAATCCGTCCAATAATTTTCCAGCTAGAGTGACACATCCAATCTTTAACGTACGGTGTCCTGCATTTTGGCCGAAAATCATTTGGCAAAACGTATCGTTTCCCAACCGTTTCATTTGTCAACCTGCTTTATTTTCTGTGACTGTAGAACAAGGTTAAAAACAAAGATCAGTTTTTATAAAAAAAATAGGTTGGCAAACGATACGTTTTGCCAAAAGGCAGAAAACCATTATGTACCTACATATAAAGATTGATAAACAACATTACCTTTACTTACTTCATGCAGTGGAAACAAAAAGACAAATATTAAAAAATAATGTGAAGTTGAAAAGGAGATTGACAAGGTTTGGACCAAATGCTGCCCAGAAGTGTAAATACCTGTAACACATTGGTTCAAGAGATAAAAAAAGGTTTTGTTTTGTCGTTTTTACTTAGCACTTTTGGTTATCCATGGTTTTTCTGTGAGCGATAATCAAATTTGAGCCTTGACGCCTAATGTGGACCAAAGTAATCGTGCCTACAACGCCACCGACGACTATAGGTGATGTGGTTGATGCAGTCATCTACATAAAGCAATCTTCATGCTAGGAACAACTGGTTGTTGACTTAGTATGTAATGTACATTGATGATTGACCAATTACTTCTCAACAAAAAGTTTTTTTTTCATGACTCCTGGGGTAGATCTTCAAGCGATTTAGTGTACAGTTTCGTGTTAGCCTAAGGAACATAATGCACTATGTGTTCATTCTGGGCAGCACTTGGTCCACTCACATACAAAGATGGTCTATCTCCTTTCCATACAAAATGCGATAAAATTACTCTCCCTTTATACTAGTCCGATTTTTACGAATTTTAAATAGTTATGGGTATGTACGTTTTCCTTTCCAAGAAAGTATTTAAAAATAAAAAGTAAATAAAAGAATCTGAAAAATACAAACCTAGTTTTTCATAATATCAACAATATATTCAAAAATAGAGGAAATAGGGGTTGAGAAACGTTACTGCCCGGAGCTAAATATATGTAATGGAAAGTTTTTTACTGCTCCGCGATTTAAGAATCGGTTCACAATCTTCTTAATCTTGTGACAAGTTAAATCAATCATCTGTTTTATCAATATAGGGTAAACATTTATTGATTAAGCATATTATCTTGTTTTTCCAGGTCTCGTTTTATAAAATGAGATGAATGGACTTACCTATAAACACGATGCAGAGCAGTACCATCCATCCCAGACCCATGTCTGTGACGTCACGGGGTTTTCGTCGCGGTTACCGCACAACACACAACTTGCAATTGTTTTTTTAATAAATCCCTTGAAGCAGAGTTAGCACTGAGCTGCGATATAGATAACTGACGAGCAGAGCGCGTGCGCCGCTACATGAAGAAGAAAACAACAAATTGTCCGGACCGGTCTTATCGCTAGCGTGCTTCTTTCTACGGCTTAACGTCCTCCCGCGGCTTTACCTAGTTTTAGATTGGTTCTTGTTCAACTGCGTTAATTTTGCGATACCTGCAGCGTTAGGCTCTACACGTCATTCACCACAAAGTTAAAAGTAGTCGATTAACGCTGTTGATTAAGACAAAAATCCTCAACACTCAAACTGATAAGACTAATGTGTCAATTAATAAACAATTTAGAAAGATATAAATAATTCTTTAAAGTTTTTTTTTATTTTTATAAATCAATCATTTTGTAGCGTTCCGTCTGTCTGTCGGTCCGCAATTTAACCCATAGATCCTTGGTATGGTACTACAAAGCTGTAATTTGGTATACTTATACATACATTTATACACCGTGTTTTTTTTGATTTACGATAACTTTAAGGGAACGTTCTTTAGGTCAAACAAAGTTAATTTCCCGAAGACAGACAAATGATAAGTCTAACGGTTATAAAGATATTTAATTTTTAAATTTAATCAGTTAATCACGTTAAACTAGTGTAAAAGGCTCTCTTAATTGATAACAACAATTTTCTTTTAATACTTTATATGACTCTTATGAGTAAAGAGTTTCCAATTGTTAGGTTTGTATACGCGTCAATCTAAAGTGACAATCTTGTACCTGTCAAGGGTTATCTTTACTTGTGTGTGTATGTCACGCCAACATAGACGTATTTGACACTGATTATTAGTTAACTCTAAAGGCCCTTTTAGAATGACCAAAGATAAAAGATTTCATTATTTTGTACTAAACCGAAAAAAAATTTTTTTTTCGCAGTATTTAAAAATCTAATGTACCAATTAGTTTCTATGGATATACCTAGTAATATGCCGAAGTTATCGTAAATCAAAAAAAACACGGTGTATTACGCTGACAATGTATTCATATAAAATCTAGATTTTATTTTCTGGTATCTGCCATACCAGATAAGCAAAGTTTTTTTTTATACTTTATAACTTCCATTAATATATCATTGGATAGCTCTTAAAAAATCATTATGTACATGTTATCAATTTTTGGATTTGGGCGTTAAGGAAATATTTAAGTTGTTAGGTATTGAGTGAATAATCTTTGAACTACGGATAGAGGTAGAGGATAGAGTACCTACACTGTTTCATAGACAATTTTTGCATAAAATTCCGGTTAATAGAAAATGTTTATAATATTATTAGTTCATAGAATAATCAATAAGCAGAATACTTAATTAGAAGATCTTTTAATCATTTATTTTTGTTACAAATAAAATTCTTCGATATTCATTTCAAAGAATATCAAATCAAATATTCTTGATCCTCATATTGTTTAGTTAATGTAAAACTTATTACCAAGAATATCATTTTATCGACAGATGATTCATACCTTTGACAAAATGCATACCTCATTTTAAAATTACAACACCTCGTTCACATAAAGAATGCGAGTAAATTCTAGTCAAGCAGGAAAACATTCTTGTTATTCTCATTAATAGTGACTTCATATTATTATGCTAACTGTGTTTCTTTTGCTTATTGAGATAAAATGAGTGATACAGAGAGGCAAACCTGTGAGCTTACCTCTGGGCTTCTACTTTCCGCTCTGAAGGATACAAGGTAACCAACGAACCTACCTGTGTAATGTTGAGGCCATTATAAGGGATTTTCTAATGTGGGGCTTCGCCCCTTGTTTTGAAGATACTCAGTTCATAAAACGTATCTTCCCAGATAACCTGAAATCAACATGGGTTCAGCAGAAAATAGCTTTTTATGCAACGATTACTCTGCGAAGTGATACGTTCTATGAAATAAGTGTTGGTGAAACAAGGATACACCAATCAAAACAATATTCTTAAAAAAAAGCAAAACACTGTTTCATTAGTTTCTTTAATAAAAAATAGAGATAACAAAACTCTTTCAATTATGTTTCTGTGAAATGTGTTTCATTCAAGTAAATAGTCGTTGAAACAATAATATTATAAATAACAATACAAGAACCAAATAGTATATGAAACATTTTCTGCGAAACAATATTCTATGAAATTTTAGGTCGTTATGAAAAAGCTAAAATAGGTTTAGTAAAAGTGGCACGGTTTTTGGAGTTAAGGTTTTTTCGAAAATGAACACCCTTGTTCAATGTTTTGATCGTAGCAACATTCTAAGCAATTGTTTTTTTTTGCTCAATATTCTTGAATACTTGTGTTATCACCATTTTTGTGAGATAATAATGGATTCAAAATTAATAATCACAAACTTAATTTTTGCGTTTCTAATCGTACGTTGATCGAACTTTCAGCTGTCATGGTCAAAAAATTTACCAATAATCTTAAAAATAGTAATTACCTTTCGAATGTAAATTCAAAAGCCCAAAATAATTTTAAAAAGTACACGCTCACTCACATTTTTCCCCATTTACTTTTTGTATCCCGGGCGACGGGCGTAGAATTCAAAACTTTTTGTTTGCAAAAATAAAATTACTAGCCACTTACTTAAATGCCATTTATTCCAAAATAAAAAAAAACGACTGCTTTTCGTTTTTCTTTAAATTCGATTTTGAATTTCGCAATTATTATTCTGGGTTTTTTTCTGTATAGGTTTTGACCATTAACTAAAGATTGCTAATAATCGTGCAATCCTCCAGTAAAATTCAAAAACGCAACAGATAAGTTTGAAGATGAGTCCCGTGTGCAGCACATCTCACTCTTGATGACTGACTGCGACAAGTTCGACAACGCGGAGACAACTATCTTACATAGGACGTACAGCGCATCTTTTGTAAGTTCAATATAAATATCCTATACCTACGAAATCGTTCTTGTCCACTATAGTTGTTTCTAACGAAATATTTTTGCGTAACACAGGTAACACTCCTTTCATGCTGAATGTACTGGTCCGCCTTCCTGGATTCAAAATCCTATCCTATCCTATCTGCCATCCTGGATCTAAAATCCCTTCCTGGATTCGGTTCTGACATGCTCGAAAACCAATGACGACTTTTGACGTAGTGAAAATGACATCCACCACTTTTGATCCAAAATACCGTGCTGGATTTGCATTTGGCGTGCTCGAAAGCCCTGAAAATTACCCCAGTGACCACTTTAGACGTAAATGTGACATCCACCATCCTTCTCAGCCTTAGTTGTATAGTATTTAAACAATGTTTCATAAATATATGTTTAAGTCATTAAAAGCAATAAATTAATTATAGCGATAACCTATTACTTACGCAATACCCTGTTGATGATTTTTCCTGGGCGATTAAGATAATCAGAAATAAATAAATGCAATTCTGCAGGTGGCAAGAATTTCGGGTCATTCAGGTTGATGTTTCGGGTGCGTCAAATCGCTTCATCGAGTGCGTCAGATCACTGATTTGGGAGGGTCAGGTCGTGGGTCCATCAGATCACTCCTTTGGGTCCATCAGATCGCTGCTTTGGGTCCATCAGATTACTTCTTTGGGTCCATCAGATCGCTGCTTTGGGTCCATCAGATCGCTTCTTTGGGTCCATCAGATCGCTGCTTTGGGTCCATCAGATCGCTTCTTTGGGTCCATCAGATCACTTCTTTGGGTCCATCAGATCGCTTCTTCAGGTCCATCAGATCGCTGCTTTGGGTCCATCAAGTCGTTGCTTTGGGTCCGTCAGTTTGTTACTAGCAACTAACATAAACGCATTCCCTCTTAATATTCTGGGCTGGCAGCGCATTTAAAATCTTATGATTTCTCTAATATCCATATTGGCCTCAAAGCCAACGAAGATGGCCATAAAGGTAGTGTTTGAAAAATATTATTAGTATATATTTTTCGCTTTCGTGATACTTGCTCACCCGTAGAGGTATTGCTTACATAAACAAGTCTACTTACGTAGCAAATATTTGTGTAGAAGTCAGACAATGCACTCAACGGCAAACGTATTGCGTGCGATTTGCACGTGCTGAAAGAAAGGTCTTTATTTATTTAATAACGATTGCTTGCTTGTGTTTATTAAATACGTGTCCGAACATATTACAACTTTCTTACGTCGGAAATAAAATACATTTTAGCAAAAATACTTGAAAACGAACTATGAAAATGACTTGCGACCACACGTTCTTTACATGGTATTTAAACAGTTCGCTCCATTTAAACTAAAATCAAATGCAACTTACCTACTGCTTTTTGGTTTTTGCTATTTGACATTTTAGCGGGTTTCGAAATGTTCACTAGATCTCTTGGAGCACGCTCTGCCAAGACCTGATCGTATCACATTGATCTTAACATTTACCTTTTCAACAAGTTCGGATGGTCATGAAATTAACGATCTGTTTATTGCCGTCCGTATTGATTTTTATGGTAATTTATGGCGGTACATAAATGACAGTCCGGACATAAAGGCCGTCGCATTTTGATTATAATTTGTATGATGATATCGCTCTTGTCATAGAGAAATAAAATAAAATAAATGACCTACCTTTTCCAGGTCATGGAACCTATATACGTAAGTAGTACATGTTCAATCCATATTCTAGGCTTTGAGCATTGAATAACAGTTACTGGAGTCGCCTTAGGCTTCTTACAGACGATCGGCATGTTGCCAACGGCAGAGGCTACTGCAGCCGTCACCACCTGTCGGCCTTAACGCCGGTCGTCGGTAAGAAGCCTTACACAAACTTTATAGTAAACAGTATAGTAAACAAGAAGAGGATCAAAATTAAATTATCTTACATATTTACAAATAAACTCCTTATAAGTCAATAAATAACAACAAAACCTTGAGCCTTGTAACAGTGTAAAAAAACGATATTTTTTTTGCGAATTTGATCTGTTTATAATTTCAAAGACTCCCATTGAAACCCTATTGCTTTTCCGATAGACTTAAATCAACGTGGTAGGTACATGCCCCATAGAATTAGCATATAAACTGGACTATAAAAAGAGAAATAAAACAAACTAGGCTTTCTCCTTCAAATTTGAAAATCGAATTTCGAAGTTAGCTCTGTCTTTTTCTCTCGATTTAGTCTCGAATAACGAGTGACAGAGATGGAGCTAGCGTAACATCGAACTCAGATTTTCATTAAGCCTCTAGGAAGTCTTTGGGCTTTACAGACACAAACCAAAGACGGATCTATATCGTATAGTTTAAGTTAGTGATGGTGCTGTGTGTGAGATTGATTAAAAACTTTTTTTTTTTGTGTAGCTGAGATTAAATTACTGGACACATCTGCCTTTCTATCATTGCGCTACATATTTTTTGCACTAGCACTGCACTTAACATAATTGCATTTTACCTATAGCGAACTTGGAGACCCAGGAGACACTGGAGTAATCACGGGTATAGCAGTTTGCAGTTTGAAGCGGCCCTTATAACTGCATCGCCCAGCCCCCCATACATTACGTTATCAATGTATAAGCCCAAAATACCTACAACAGTTACGCTTTGGAAAATAAGTAGTTTACTTACTTACTTAACCTTCTCAGATATTGCCTCTCAGGTTGCCTTACAAGTAAAATGATTACATTTAAACTAAAAAAAAGAGCTATGTATGTATTGTATTGGAAACAAACAACAAAGTTTAACACACTAAGATAGATACAAACAAACTTAAAAATACTTTATCCAAAACCATTTCATCTTATAATATAAAAGACATTTCTGTTATTTAAAAAAACAACTTTACCTCGAAAAACAAAATTAATTATCAATTTCATTATGTTATCAATTTTCATAATGTTATATATTTTTGTTTAAAGTTGATGAATTAAATAGTTGCAGAAATTTTTTTTTTTATTTCATGTTAAATATAATACTCAATTCTTTTTACGTAATGCTTCAAACAAAGAATTTATTTATTTATTTATTTATTAACCGACTTATATTAACAGACATGCCACACATATAAGTTACAGGTTACATACAGTACAAGTTACAGGTTACAGAATGAAATGAGGAAAAAAAAAATCAGCCCCAACATGTTATCTATGGAGTGTTCCAGAACTTGACGTAATTAGTACGGTATAATAAACCCCCTTTTATACCGGAACAGAGTATTTTTTTAACTTTTCAATGTGTAAAATAGTTTAAGAGTTATTTAGGTTTGAGTGGTATCTACTGGTAAACAACACTACCTTTCCGTACACCATCGACTCCCTTGGCTAGAAATAGTTCTAATTTGTAATTCCAAAACTTGATGTCTATCCTCAACAACGTAGCAATATACATAAATATTAATAAATCCCAAGTTTCCATTTCAATTCACATTTTTCATTCAAGAATTTTGACTATTGTACTGAAAAAAAACATCTCTATGCCAAGGTGGCATGTCGACAGACAGTCAGACGGATATGGCGAAAATATGTGGGTTCTTAGTCTGACTGCGGAACCCTTAAAACCACTAGCTCGAAAGTGATTACGCATTGGACCCGAGTGAAGAGCACCGCGACCGTGGGTAACACCCTCTCGGCCGATTAGGCGTGTCCAGAGGCACTCACGCGCACCGAACCGATCGCCCGAGAGCTGGTGGCTCCCTGGGGGGGCTGAATACAGGTGTTGTATATGACAGATGCAGAAACTTCGTCAGCGAGCTCTAATTTAACCTAGCCAGGCTTCAACGTTGTAGTGATCCCGCTTATATTCATTTAAGTTATGCAACGTTTGCAATGTTTGCGTAAAAACCCAATTAGAATAAGGATTGTTTGAGGGGCCTAGCGGTACTGTTTTGAAACATTTGACAGTACCATTCAAATGAATTTCTTTGAAACAGATTGTCATGTGTGCTAGGCTGATAAGATGTAGATTTTGTTAGTGCATTAATGATAACTTCACAAAAGTTTAGTGGTGGTAGGACCTTGTGCAGGGTCTGTCCGCATCGCTACCACCTTCTTATCCATTAACCAACCGCCACGCAGTTTTCACATGGTTATGTTCCAGTGAGGGGATAAAACAACCGTTAAATTTAATAGCATAGATCGAACATTGCAAACGTCGCATAACTTTTATTTTTCTTTTTTTGTGGCTTAGAGAAGGTATAAAAAAGATAAAAAGATAAAAGAAATTTATTCAGTAAGTAGGCCGCTCGGGCACTTTTACACGTCAAGATACTACCAGCGCTTCCCATGAGGAGACCGCTGCTGAGAAGAAACGCCGCAAGAAACTCAGCAGTCAGTAATTTTTTAAACATATTTCATATTACAATGGTACAACTTATACGAGCACACAGGCCAGCTGATGGTAAGTGGAAACTGTGACCCATAGACATTCGCATTCACAAGACTGCAAATGCGTTGCCAACCCTGAGGACGAAGATGGAATGCCTCTATACAAGTCATTACACCGGCTGTCTTATCCCCAAACTGAAACACAACAATTCGAAAACTGCTATTTGGCGGTAGCTTAAAGGATAAGATGGTGGTAGCGATCCGGACGGACCCTGCACAAGGTCCTACCACCCGCAAAACTTAAATGAATATATAAACGGAATCGCTACAACGTTGAAGCCAGGCTAAGTTAGAGCAGGGTTGGGCTGGTAGAGAAGTAGACGATGTGTTCCATTATAATTTTCAGGATTTACAACGCATGCGCGGTCTTAGCATTGCAGTCTTAAGTTTGCAGTATTGAGTAGCATGTGTGCTCGTATGCCTTCTCCAAAACAGTTTCGATGTAACGCTCCTACAACTCAGGAAAGTGGCAGACGACAAGGGAAGGGAATATCCATGGAATTTTTGAATACTGAAAAAAATATCACCAAAAGGAAAATTTAAATATAAATCAGCCAAGAAATACGGATTATTATAAACTGCTAATTAGACAGCGATTAGACAGAGACATCTGATATGCACTGTCATGTAACAGGTCGGCCATATAAACACCATGTTAAATTCTGTTTCGCTTGAAAGAGATAGGACCAATTATTTGTTGTGTTCTTTTTATAGTAATTCCAATGGTTTTTCTCAACTGTTTCTTACATGAATCAGCTTTGATTCAAGCTGGGAAAAAAGTCATAAATATTCCCAACCTACCATAGTTGGTAGGTTACTTAAAGTAACCTGCATTCGATATTGGTCTAAGTGCTAACAGAATATTCATCTCAAGCACGGAGTAGAAGTTAAATGTAGGTAGATGTTTTAACTGTATTAACTCAGAGTCGGAACTGAAGTAGAGGCCTTTTAATTAGAAGATTGATTGGCCTTTTGATTATATAGTATATACCATTAAATATGATATATTTTGTCTTTTGTCGATATCTATTACAGTTCAAACTTGAACTTGTTGACATTATTGACATCGATGACAAGTTTTTCCAGTAGCTACGTTGTTTTTTACGGTGGTGTAGGGAGGTTGTTTCAAATTTCCTACACTATTATAAAACCGTGTAATCAACAGTATGTCCAGTCATGTAAACAGTATCACTATGGTGACCGTACATTAAAGATATAGTTGAAAACATCTTAATTATTAGCCTCTATTATTGTAATAAAATAAAACGCTACCATCTTGCCACTAGTAGGTACAATGAAGTTAAGTAGGTACCTAAAACTGTAGCGAAAGAATAATCGCCGCTGGTCTAGCGCGGAAAAAAAGAACGAAAACAATGAATTTTCAAAATAAGCAAACATGGAAGCACAGAGTATCTTTTTTTGCATTATAATCTATTACACTATATCTTTTACGTAGCATTAAACCCATAAATGCACTTTGCTATTATTTTTATATACCTAACAGCTTAGCCTTAGAAGGTTGGCTTAATACATAAAAGATCCCACAGACCAACAGTCTGACTGAGAGACCTAGAGGGGCTTAACTATTTGTTAGAACGAGAAAGTTTTAAATGTCTCTCATTCTACCTGATATCTGCGTCCCTATCAGCCTGTAACTCTGACTTTATAAGTCTGTTAGAGCCTAGTGATCGAGCCAGCATGATCGCCCAGACTAACAGTTGGACTGACAGGCCGAGTGGGACTCACGTATTTGTTAGAATGAGAAAGTTTTATACATCTTTCGTTTATAGCGCCTAACACGAAGCGCCTAGCACTATCGTTCTCTGGCCAGCGACGAAGTTTTCATAGGCACCTACAATCCTCAGTAAAAACTCCTTTACCGCTTTTTGACTCTGTTTTGCAATACGTGGATCTAAAAGTGACGACGTCAAATCGATTATTATTATTATCGATATAATGACGTGTTGCTGTTAATAAGGTGCTGGTTGATCTTATCTTAGGTGAGTGAAAAGCAACACGACGTATCACTTAAGTGTCAAATAGATTGTGGACATCAAAACGGCTAGTCATACGACGCAATAAAAACAAAGCATACACTTACATTAATCCTTGGATGCATAGAATGTTTTGTTTATTTTTAACACCGACCGGGGGAATTTATTGCGCTCTTCTTCTCATGAAACATAAGAATTATCTCCCAAAATAACGACGTTAAACAACGGCTACGTGTCTCCATTACGAGCAGTAATCTAAATACTTATACATATAAAAGACCAAACAGAGTGTCTGACATATCAACGAACAGCCCAAACCGCTGGGTCTAGAGATTCCAGGCTCGTGGGTTCCGGGGGTTTGGTTCCTTATGAGGTTTAGGGGTGCACTAAGAAGGGATATAACAGGGGGAGTAGCGGGAAACAGGTCAACAAAGTCTTGCGCATTCTCTAGTTTGTATACATATAAACAAAAACTGCCCTTTTGAAGAGTTTTGTCGATGCTGGATGATCATGGATATTTTTTCTTTTATTGTTAGTACTTACTTCTACTTTAAAATTCAGAAACATCCGATTTAACATTTTATGTGGATGTGTTGTGTTTGCTTTGATTACCATTAGAAAACTAAGGATATGGCTATTTTATGAAACATAACTATTAGAATTGTCGTATTGCTACATTACCTCGGATTACCATAGATCTCCGTAGTTTTTGTTACGGTTTGCTAAGTACGGTTTGTCTTCCTATAATAATATAGGATGTGGGCAAATCAGCAAGTGGATCATATGGCTACAACCCATGAACCCATCGCTTCCCGAGAGGTAAATGTTTCGGTAAATTCAGTGTGATCTACGAGTACAACATATAACGAATCCTTGGGCATCGCATTATGCCTAAAGTGATAACGGACGAGAACCCAGACAGATAGTACTGAGACAGACAGACATACGTAACAGAATTTAATAATAGATGCAAGTAATAATTAATTTTGTTAATTTTATCATCATCATCATTATCATGTCGGCCGAAAGAGGTCCACTGCTGGACATAGGCCTCCCCCAAGGCTCTACACTCAGACCGGTCTTGTGCTTTTCGCATCCACCGCGCTCCCGCGTTCCGTACGAGGTCGTCACTCCATCTTGTTGGAGGCCTACCTACAGCTCGTCTTCCGGTCCGCGGGCGCCACTCCAGAAACTTCTGACCCCATCGGCCATCAGCCCTGCGAGCAATGTGCCCCGCCCACTGCCAGTTAAGTTTAGCTATTATTCGGGTATGTCGGTAACCTTAGTTCTACTGCAGATATCATCATTTCTGATTCTATCACGCAGAGAAACCCCGAGCATAGCCCTCTCCATAGCCCTCTGAGTGACTTTGAGCTTCCTTGTTATGCCCATTGTTAGCGCTCACGTCTCAGATCCGTAAGTCTTCACTGGCAACACACACTGGTCAAAGACTTTTGTTAATTTAATATTTTATAATAAAGAAAGAAACCTAATCATCAATTTCCATGACAAGGATCAAATTGTGACACTGCCATTGTTTATTGTGGTCGCTGGCTTGTATGTACGTCATGTTGAATTCACTTTACCTAACTTTAGGTATAGGTACCGGATTTTTCCTTTTCTGATAATATTCTGACTCTGGAGGACATAGCGCTTCGTTCCAAACTTGGGCTAATATAGGACATTGCGAAAAATATTAGCTGCTATAGTTTTTTACATTGCTACTTATTGTTTTTTTTTGCACTCAATTCGAGATAAGAGCTAAACATGTGGATAGAGAAACGTTTGGAAACTATTGGTATTACGGAGTAAGTAGAATAGACCCTCTGGAATGCTATTCCACGAAATTTTTATGTAAGCATATGTGAATAATTAAAATTAAAATTATGATAACCTAAAATGAGGGGCAGGGCAGTCACTCCTAAAATAATGTCGCGTCATTTAATAGGATTATTCCGTGACTTGCCGACGTTATCTCGCAACAATTCGCTCGCCATCGTAATAATTTTCCTTCAATCTGTACTTATCAGTGGCCCATCAAAACCAACAACAGAACTACTTTAGTGATTTAAGCAATAAATAAATATGCTTACTCATTTTTGGTCAAATAATTTCACAAAACTTAAATGTTTAGACAGATAATTAGCATCAAATAATACTTGAAGAGAATTTTCTGCTGGTACCGGTTGACCACCTAGTTTTGGCTCATTCACAACTTTGCAAAATACTCAACAAATTCTAGACTGAACAGGTTATTTCACAACTTGGACACTGTTTTCTATTTCCATGAAAAGAAAAGCGGCTGTTAGCAATAAAGTAAGGACAGTATAACAAACCATAAAATACATGGATAATTAATAGTATGTTCTCCGACGTTCTGCTGAATTTTTAGCAGAGATAGGAAGTAATTAATGGATTGGCGCTGTGATGTCAGTGATGTCACCCGATCGTTTAATGCGACCGAACGACGTGGCATCGTAACCTCACGAACGGTTACACTCGCGAACATACAACGTGTCCTTTCGCCTTTTCTCCTGCAAGGAAATGATGCACAATGTCACATGTGGAGCGCAACTAAAGGAATTGTTCAGAAGACGGATTGGAAATGAACTTTATTTCAAACACTAGAACATCTATACTTGTGCGGCGTTTTAGTTAGCAATAAGACCTTTGTGTTTCGTACAGAAGCCGGTTAAGGCGACCGGTGGAGCCGGCGGTTAAGCAGCCAACTTCAAGGGGAACTCAGTCGCGAAGAGAACCGCGCGCCGGGGGCACGCGTCTCTACATCACAGAGTTTACTTTATCAACTTCCAAGACACATTTTTTTTAAATTAATAGTCTGCCGTTAGAAGACGCAGTTGTGTTGAATAAGTGCCTTAAATTTTGGATTATTCAGACTTGAACTGACAAGGATTTGTGTGTAAATGTAAGTATCTATATTGATTTTCTTTAACGCTATGTTTATTTGTCGGTTAAGTTATCGTTGGGTCTAAGTATGCTCCGGGTAAGTTGGCACATGGGCCGACTCGTCGGGGCGATTGTCGAAGGCTGGTGGATCGGTGGGAAGCACGGCCAGGTCTCGATTCCGTTAGTGCGATAGTTTTTTCAACTCGTCAAACTGCTCCACACATACGCGGCTCAGATGCTGGTGAGAGCATATTTAATTTCTCTTTTCACATGAATATGTATTAACGAAGCCGTTCTGCTTTGAATGTTGTCTACATTATGTCCTCGTTTTGTTAAACCGCAGTCTCGTCAACAGGAAATATTCAAATTACAATACGTTATTGATAAACAGAGCGCGCGTCTCGTGGCTCTCTAAATTGTTCGAATAGATTATCTCTATGGATACTAATATCGCATCATAAAATAAAGCAGTCTTGTATCATCATGTTAAACGTATTTCCTAAAAAAACCTATGTCCTCGCTGGTATCACTTAGGGTAATTGTGCTCTCTCTGCGTCTCTGCCTTGCTCCAAGATTTAACCACACGTCTTTCAGAGCATCTTTACGCTTAGTAACGCTTTAGTAACTGCAAAAAGGCAAATAAAAACCATTTACTTACATAGTTTCGGCCTTGGTGTAGTATTATTGAATAAAGATGACTCCAATTAAGATTGTTTCTTACTACAGTCACATTACAATAAGGATATCCTTAATTCTGTCTCAAGACGTGATTGTGTTGTTAAAGATATCTACGAACGTGCAGCTATTGAGCCCCATTTAGGTTGAGATCATTGATGATTGAATTTGATTTAAAATAAAACAGGATCAAACATTATTTGCGTTAGCATTGTAGGTCATATTGTCGATGTATCTCCGCCAGAAAACCAAACATCTGTTTTGTTTTAAATACTTTAAATTCCCTGTAAATTCGTACCTAAAACGTACCTACGCAGCGCAAATAGGTATAAAACGTGGTTCAGCAAAAGTCTTCGATATTTTGCGGTAGACATTTTATTTAACCGTTCGCCATATTCAAATACAGCACTTGTAACTGTCCCACTAATACTAGCACTAATATTATCACTAGTACTAATTAGCTAGTGGCACCTAGGTATCTGGATGGCGCGCGACTGAATGTTTCTCACATTATTCCGACTTAGCAAGCCAACTTTTTGTGTGGCAACTGCGAGTAAAATGTATGTGAATCCCATAGTCACGAGTGGGTCCGTTTTTTACCCAAGTTCATTGTCCTCTTCGTATACAAATGATTCATGTTTTTTTAACATGTTCCTTACGTTAGACTTAAGCCAACTACGAGTAGGTATACGTTCCCATAGTATCATCCACCGCCGCCGCCGCTTTAACATGAAAATTCAACTTACTAAGAGTTACTAAAAAAAAAATTTACAACGAGTAAACAAACAAATCGTGAGTGTTTCATACACATACAAATAAAAATATTTTACGTAATGTTTGCAATTTGCTTAATTAAGTAACCTTCCAAGCAAGGATATTTAAATGCAATGAGATAGCAATCATCGCGTCATTGATAGAGGTCAAGGGACGAAATTATAGTTTTCGGATTGATTATATTAAATTGGCTGTACTTATCGATATTTGACGCGATAGTCAAAGTGATAGTTATGACCTTATGAAAATAGGAAGCAAAGGCTTTGGAATGGAAATTGAAATTTAACTTCGGTTAAAGTTCTCTGCCACGTTTGTAGGGTTCTGTACCAAAATGGTAAGAAATATCTCTCGTCGAAGTGTTTTTTTTTGCGTAAGAAATGGGGTGTTATGCAAATTCGTTCTCGTGTCTTTCTAAATCTGCCAATTTTGGGAATCCCTTGTAAAGTTCACTTGGAAATCAATCATAGTGAGCTCTAATGATAAGAAATAAGTGAAAATTAAAGTTTTAAACCAACGAATGGTTTCATTTCAAGTTCCGTTCCGTACTTGTCCGTTTCAATCCAAGTTATTAATTACTTGCTATAATAACATAGCGTTTATTTTATCATGAGTTCTTTGGTACAATGAACTAGCTTATAATAAGATAACCCACAATAGCTGGGATGGTGACGCGCGTAATGTCCACCATTGTCTGCTGCACATGACGTCAATTGTGCACACCAAACGTATAGTAAATATATTTTCGTATACTATATTGATACTATATTTTATATAAATCACAAATGATAAAACTTTGTATCAACATACCTACTATATCTCTTTAAGTTCTGGAACATTAAAAGTAACGCATAAGGACCTGAATTTTTGGAATGCTTTCTTGTTTAATAAAACTCATTGTCTTTTCATAGTGTACGTGAGTGTTAATTTTGTTTTATTTGTATTAGGAAATTGAAATCCCAAGAACCTTTTTTAACTCAGTCCCAATTTTATAAGACTAGACCCTGCAACGGTTATTGCATGTCATTATCATCTTCAGGTGCAAATTGAGACAAGGTTTTTATTCTACACTGTCACGTTGTGTGATAGTAAGTTTATCGCTGTAAGACGTTCCTCTGCTGGTCGTAATCCTTCTCCAAAGATCACCACAAATGCCGGTCGCACCACCTGTTCAGTTCATTTCACTATATTTTTACCTGGCAAATATCATTTTATTTTATATAACGTAACTACTGCCCCGCGACGCTCTTTACTGTCAACAAGCTCGGCTCTGAGCATACACTGCTGAGTCGCTGACTCATTCATGCGACCAGTACAATAAGAACCACGATAACGCTATTTAATCAACAAACTGCAAAGAATCCTTTCGATAAAGATGAAGTCTGGGACCCAATGATATTGGGCACAGTATAAAAACAAACGAAAGGAAATCTTGTTGGAACTGCGAATGCCGTTCGTCGTTTGTTTTACGTAGTGATCTTTTAATTTAGAATAGTATTAAGATGTTCGTTTGATGTTATGTTAACGTTAAAAGTTAAAATTAGTTATCAAAAATGTTACTTATTATGATAAAGTTTACTAAAGAAGGTACTGAAGAAATAATCTACTTTTTTTTTTTGGAAATAAGCCCAGTATGGTTTGAGTAATTGCACCGATTGTAGTACTCATCTCTGCTTATAAATAATCTGTCTGGTTGTTAGATGTTGATTACTGTGATAAAGTGCAAACCAACCCAGCCCATGACCGCCGAGCACTTTCTAATGACCTGCCGAATCAAGCGGACAGTTAACAGTAACTACATCACACGCGCTTACCACCGCTGGTTTGTGGGCACGATCTGAATCACACTACAGCATTACAGACTCACGGTACAAAACAAATTACAATATAGAGACAGGAAACAACAAACAAACCTGAATTATATACATTTCATACGAGTAAAAGGCAATTTTCACTAGTTCAGAGTACCTACATACAAAATCACTTTGCGTAGCAAAAAACAAACGTTGTAACGTTCAATTAGGAACCGAAGGCATGGAAAAAATGTTAAAAAGAGGTTGTGCTTAATACAATTATAGGAGTCAGAAAACAATAAAGGATACCGGATCGTGTGATAATATCTAAGCTTACGCCATTCCAAATAATAATTTCTATTTGTTGTCTGTTATAATTACAATCAATAGAACACAACTGGGCATTTGCGGGTGGCAGGACCTTTGCAGGGTCCGTCCGGATCGCTACCACCATCTTATCCATTAACCTACCGCCAAATAGCAGTGTTTGCATTGTTGTGTTCCGGTTAGGAGAAAAGACAGCCGGTGTAATGACTAGCATAGAGGCATTCCATCTTAGTCCTCATTTGCAGTCTTAGGCTTGCAGTCTTAGGGTGACAGTTTCCACTTACCATCAGGTGGCCTGTGTTCTCTATGCCAAAAAAAAACAATTTAAGACGGTAAAGCAATATCCATGGATGGTGTTATGGTATTGTCAACTTTTTGATAGCTGTTACTTGAATAGTAATTTCGACCGAGTTAAAAACAAAACGATGACACATCAAAGGCAATATGGTTTTACGGAATTGAATAGAGGCCCTGGTCTAGAACTGATGCCCTGCCCGCATCCATCTTCTGTTCCACTTGCAATTGTTCCGCACATGCGTTAGTCGGACGATTCCAGCGACCATCACCACGGCTACCGGCTCGTAGCGCTATTTTGAGCTCGCTTTCATCTCGCACTGCATTCCTACAGAATTACCCGCCGTTTCAACATGCCCTGCATGAGAATATCTGTCTAAACAAATTTTGATTTACCACTCTATGTTAGTTTTATTACGATAGTAACAAACACTAAGTAAGCTGACTTTGGGAATACATTCGCTTTTATATTTAGGTGTCCTACTTTTACTTTCCCCTTCGTATGCGTCTCTTTGAGGGTTAGAAAAAAATGATTGCCCAATATTCCTGTTATATCGGTCAGAATCAATCAAGTATTCGTGTTATTTTTTACATAAATGGAAGCGGAGTTGTTAGATAGCAGGCTTACGTTGTAGAGTAATCCTCTACGCCAATACTACCAACTCACCGTACCAAGTTTTTAAATAATAGGGCTTGAGACAGAAAGTTGTTTTCCCATAAAACAAAAGCATTGCTATTGCTTGACAAGATCAATATTTACATTAATAGCATTGTATAGTGGGGCAGAGAGTGCGTGCGCTATCACTGTTTGCCCAGTGACTCAGTGATACAGATGAGCAGGCAAATGAGAATGAGGACGCCGCTTGTTTGGAGAGCTGACATCACGAAGGCTCTGTTCTACGTCTTCATTGACGACATAACAAAGTCATAATTTTGAAGAGTTTAAATCGGAATGTCAATTATTAAATCATATTTGTTGGAAGTCATAAAATTCATAGTTATAGCTAATAATAGTACCTACTTATAATATAAATGTATAATAATATATTAGGTCAAAACTTTGTTAGTCATAAAAGTACAACACATACAACTTGAAGTAGGTAACTAAGGGTTTTAAGGGCAACAATTACAGAGCATAAACTGTGCCTGCATACTAAAATAATAACAAAATATAGACTTGTATGATGTGACAGGGTAGTTAAGTGTTACCTTTTGATGATTTCAATTTAAGATATATTTATATTAAAACCAAAATGAAGGTATGTTGAGTAGCAGTGCAATGGTCTAATAAATATTGTAAGTTTGAGTTGGTTTTATAAAATGCTAATGCAATGCTAGCAGCAAAATTCCAGATCTTACCAATAATAATTGATTTTTCCTTAAATTATGGTCTTTAATACTTTCGAAACATAACAAAATGCTGTAATTAACATTAATTTAAATAATTGACACCATAAAAAACGTAGCCTTTGAATGTTATAGGGTTTTAGGTTATGATTTTTGTACATTATAATATTTTATATTATGGATAATTAACGTTCGAATTATAAAGCGTCATGACCTAAATTTTTTATAACTTCCTATAGTTATAAACATAAATAAAGTCTGACTTTCAATAATCGAAACAATAAATGTATGGCTCTATATAGGGATCCCTCAGACCCTACATAGACGAAGTATAGGGCAATAACGATTTGTAAATAAGTACAAATAACTTTAGAAGTTGCTTCACATACGCACACAGGCACAATCATATCATCCAGCAAACAACCGGACCTACTTACCTAGGTCGTGAGACTCTTACCATGGGAATCCACTCAATGTCGATGGTGCAAGAAACCTGAGACCCGACAACAGTAGACCGGCTGCTTGCATCCAAATCAAAACCCTATAAACATTGATTTAAGGATAATTCTGTTTATAACAAAATTGTGTGTCACCGTAGGCTAGACGTAAGCACTAACACAGCGTGCTAAGGTCAGGTAAAATCGAAATTAAATTACGAATTCGATTACCTTGCTCGGTGCATTAAGCGTGGCATTTATCTATTCATACTCGAGTAGCGGCTATTACTTGATATCATTGTTGTACGCTCTCTGCAGCGGAGATAACTGTGGCTTCAGGCATTTGAATTAATGAAATTATTATTTTTTAATTAATATTTAAATCGTTCCTTTTCGACATTGACTTTTTGGGTTTACTAGACCCCTAAATATCCGAGTATCATAGCACGTTCTTAAAAAAAACTACTGTGCGTTGACATTGAACTCAGATATAAATAAATATGGCCTTAATACGGTTAAAAATTGGCTTTTAATTTTACTGTTTTTTAAATATAAAGGAGGATGGGCAGAAATGTATGAACACTGGCCTAGAAACCAATAACAATAAGCACTATATCATCGGATATGCTTTTTAATTCTACAACGATTTAGTGTAGTGGGAAACCTCAAAGAACTGTGAGAAATATTTTAAAAATCAGGAACATCGGGACGCCTACGTAGACGACGTTTGCACAATTACTTTGAAACACCGCTGTCTTTGCACGGCGATAACTTGTATCACACAAAGTTTTCGAACTACCTGCCATAGAAATAGTTTTACAACTTAGAATTACCTATCCGGTGACATATTGCTTGTTGTTATTGGTCATATAGGCCAATTTGCCCACCCTCCTTTACTAAAACTAAGCGGTGTCGAGTGGCAAAAACGAAAGGAAAGAAGGGCTAACGTAACTTCGCATCAACACGTTCACCGCTAAACGTTTCTCTGCGCGTCCGTCCTCGCGACCTTACTGACGCAATGAACCTTTTTCTAACAATAAAATCGCAATCACTTGAACTAGGCTATTACCGTCGTCGTTCTATTGTGACGTCGGGTTTTCGAAACGTTTTAAATGATCTCCTTAGCGATCAAACCGAACTTTTGTAAGCCCTGGGTGGAGCAATAATGGACTCATGGTGTTCTGAGAAAGATAAGATTATCACTTTTTAACGATCTGCCATCGCATCGCTCTTTTCCTTCTTAGTTATCAATCGGCTGTCATCTGTTTGCTTCGTTTCCTTGAAAGCTATATTGAACCACTGATCAAATACCGCTGACATGGGAAGGACTGTAAAGACTTAGATTAAAGTCAGATTTACGTCGACTGTACCTCTTTGTGTTTATTTAGACATTCATGAACGAACCTAACATAAAGTTTAATATTTGAACCCATGGAATCGTTCACAAATAAATACTAGGTTTGAATTTCCAGAAGATATTGTACAGTCAACAGCATAAATAAGTGATCATTTGTGTACCTCGCTTTCAATCGTTTCACAATTTTGTATGACAATTATGATCACTTATTTATGCTGTTGATTGTACTTACCAAGATTAGGTTATTTAATACTTTTTAAATGACATTAGTTTTACAATTGAAAACAATATAATCTTATCAAGAAACTAAAGAAACCTTAAACCTCATTTGGATATATTTGGTGAGGTTTACGTTATTCAGACGCCATAAAAATGTAAATATCAATCGACAAACTCGCCGCTGATTCAACTAGTTTGTTTGTACAATAAAATAACTCACGGTTAACCTAAATCACTAATTAAGTTTATGAAGGTGCTCTCATTTCGGTACAAACTAGGCACTCACTTTTTTTTTGAATAAATGATTATATTAATGATGCTAGTAATAATAAAATCACGAGTCATGTCGGCTAATCAAGTTGTAAAATTAGCGAGTTACTGTAATGTCTATTTTTTTACCATCTGGGAGTTTTCCACTATGTGATTTAACTGATTGACCACCTACTATATTAACCTACTAATGTAAAAGTTTAGCAATTTGTTAACAAGTACGAGGACATATATATGTCGATATTTTATGTGTTCACGTTCACACCTCCAATAGGCAAGTACAGTCAAGGAAATCGAAAGATGTCGCTCTTGTCACAATGTGAACAAAACATAAAAAGGTAGTCTTGCAGTTCCCCTTACTGTGACTTAAAAAATCTTGTTGTTTTAATTGGTTTGTTGGACTTAGTAGTGTTCCTGTTCCCAACCAATTCTTATGTTCAAGATGCACATAACTTCCGAATGACTGCAACAAATTGGATAATTCTTTTATTGGTGTGTTTTTATTGTCAGCACAAGGTTGGTGTAACAAAATAAAATCCACCGAAAAAGTTGAAAATTTGCAGCGAAGGCGAACCCGCTGGCAGGCAGCTAGTTTTAAATAACACTTTCTTAACTGTATTTGCTTTGCAAATAGGATTCGTATAAACACGAACCATACAAATGAGTCAGTGCGAGGTGCTTCACCCGAGACGTCGCTTATTCCAGTATTTATTGCTCATATCGGGACTGGTCTGGTTTTATTAAGTACATAATACGTATATTCTTCTATTAATATGATCATAGTTCTTAATAAGTAACTGATACATTTTAGAGGCGGTACTACCTTGTACAGGGTCTATCCGCAACTCTACCACCATCTCGTTCTTTAACCTACCGCCAAGTAGCAGTGTTCGATTGTTGTGATCCGGTGTGGGGATAAGTAACCGGTGAAATTACAAGCATAGAGGCATTCCATTTTAGTCCTCAGGGTCGGCAACTCATTTGCGATCTTACGATTAGTGTCTCAAGATTCTAGTCTTGAGAATGCAAATGTGTATGAGTCACAGATCCCACTTACCATCATTGGCCTGTGTGCTCAGTTGCCTTCTTCGTGGCATACAAAATAATAGAGATGTGCTTAAAGAAAAACTGCTTAGTAGACCAACTGTTGAAAGGACCTTATCTCTCCTACGGGTTCCCCGTCTACAGTCTTGTTTGGCATAGGGTGACTCAAAGATACTTGTCATGTTTAGACTAATGGCGTTGTCTTTACACCCATTCCTCATTTAACGGTAACCAGCCAGGGGCAACCTGTTCGTCGTCTCAATTTTTATCTAAGAAGCTTTTAATACCATAAAACAACTTTGAAGAATCATAATTAACAGTATACAACTGTAAATATCTCGTCGTTCTTTTAGAGTTACTGTACTTCTGAGGAACAGATTTAGAGATCCTTGTACCCCCGTATATTTATAAGTACGTCGTGAACCCGGTGAGTAACGACACTAACGTGGTGACGCTGAGTCACCGGGAGGAATCGTCTTTGTGCCAAGTTATTTTGAAAAGTCACGGTAATGATGCATTTACGAAATTTTCCACGAATTTTCTCATATATTTACCATTTATGAGAAAATAAGCGATGACTGTATATGGGTTTCTTTAAACTAAATAATTACATTACATCTCACAGATTGTGTTTTAAAAAACAAAGCCTTCGTTCGTTTTTTATGCTTCACCTTTAACCTTCTTACCACAACGTCCATGGTATAACAGGTATTTCTCATTAGATATTCTAACATTATTAATTATATTAGCATGTATAGTTTTATTTTTTATTTTCTTATGGCATAGAGAAGGTAAACGAACACACCTGATGCTTAGTAAGATCTGAGACCCAAAGACATTTGCATTCTCAAGACTACAAACTTAAGACTCTAATCCTAAGACTGCAAATGCGTTGCTAACCATGAGGACTAAGATAGAATGCATCTATGCTAGTAATTTCACACGTTTGAAGCATGAACCCGGTTTTAAAATACCCGGGTATACCCGGTTAGTTTAAGGTATGCGTAGAACCGGTTCCAAAAGCAATAAACCCGGTCCCACCGGTTATCAAAAATAAGTAAAAATTGGTTTGATTTCACAGAATCTCTTTTACTAAAACTTTCATATATTGTATTAGTAAAATTAGTGATTACGTTGTTGCGAGCTGCCGTCGTCGCAGTGAACATAGAAATGACTCTTCCCGAAAACGGCGGCGGTCGTGGTAGGAATCTTTTACTGGCGTACCATTACTTGGAAGCAATACCGCCGCAAAAGCTAAACTGTGCTTGAAATATGCTCTATCCTCATGTCATCATGACATTTGAATTGGACAGAAAGAGACAATGAATAATTTAACTAAAATAGGTTTATTGTGCGGTTATGAATAAGGGAGTAAAAAGATAAAAGCTTGAAAATAAGCTTGTCAACGAGCATTTCTGTGATAGCTTTTTAACACATCCCTGTCAACGTCCACACTTATCTCGCGCATAACTCACACGGACGCTGGATGTTAACGCATCTATTCTTACTGCTTATCTCCCGCCGAGCACACAAATGTGCGCCCGCGCAGTACTCGCAGGCCTCGGGGTAAAATATCACGCGTTTTATCCCACGTGAGAAGGTCGAGGATTCATGTTGTTGCTTACTCATGAAATAATTCGTTTGTAATCGGTATGGGAAAGATAAAGGTCAGATATTGGATTGTTAGTTATCTGACAATAAAAGTAACAAGTAAATCCAGCGAATAAACAAACTAACAAATAACAATAATGAAAATCATACACACTCACAACATTACAATACTACTTAAAAGGATTGTGAATCAAAAAAAAACCTTGCAAAATGTGATAATGTGTCACTCCCCGTAAACGTAATCCGATTTTTCTGATATTATGAAAAACTATTTAAGTCACTGGAGACTTTGCGACCTTGGTCAGCCGATATGAAAAGCTTTATTAGGCCCTGTCATCCCGGCTCATAGACACCTCCGGAGGTCCTAGAGCTGGTGCTTACGTCTCCCAAAGGATTGACCTAGCTATCGAGAGAGGTAATGCAGCCAGTGTCCTAGGGACCATGCCGCGAGAGGACCTGCTAGAGGGGGTGTTCTTTTTATAGTGGTGATAATTATGTACATCTTTAATATTTCAGTATTATTGCAATATAAGTTTAGTTTTAACTTAATTGTATTTAGGTCTTTACTTGAGTTTTTTGCTTACAAGTCAGCCGAAAGACGTCCACTGCTGGACATAGGCCTCCCCCAAGGCTTTCCACTCAGACCGGTCTTGTGCTTTTTGCATCCACCGCGGTCCCGCGATTCTGACGAGGTCGTCACTCCATCTTGTTGGAGGCCTACCTACAGCTCGTCTTCCGGTCCGCGGACGCCACTCCAGAACCTTTTTTGCTTGTAAAGAAACAAATATCTATAGTTTCATAATAACTACAACGTATTACAAGATCGTGAAAATCGGATATGATTCCAGGGTGAGAACCGTTATGGCCCGGAGCTAAATCAGTATCAGTATAGATTTCTTTCTGCGATTTAAGCGTCGGTTCATAATCATATTAAATGCAAATATTTACTCGACGTTACATTACATTATTACTCTAAGTAAAAGGGAGAAAGGCAAATCAGACCAAGTGACTAACAATGTCCTAAAAAAAATCTTATCGTGGGTAGTCCCAAAGATTTTTTGTTAAAAAAGTTATCGCCTCATAAAAACAGTGCGAGAGTTCAAACATAACCACGTTTTTGTGACATTTTAGTTCAGCCATTGAAACTTCTCGAGGCGATGTGACATTTCCCGTCATAAAAAAAGTTGTAGAAGATATCCTAGGCTGGGGTCCATACATGTCTGCGCATCCTCCTTGCAATACTCACTAAGGAAGTTTTCTATTGTCTATTGTCCTATCTATAGTCTAGCAGTACAATAGCGTTCCGTTGAGAACATACATATATTATTATTATTATTTGTATGTCTTTACCAATCACGGGACTATGGGACTACCGGACCTTTGGAAGGCGTACATGGAGCCGAAGCCAACACGCAGAGGCCTTTTAGAAAAGTTTAATTTAGTAAAGTTATGGGACACCAACCGGCGATTGTCCCTGAGTTCAAACTAAAGAAGTATGCTCCCACGGACAATCACCGGTTAGTGTAAGACTATTTAAGAAGGATGGGAATATTAATAATAGGTTCTATGAATGAACTGATATGGATTGGTGATAATATTATTTGTATGGCAAAGAGAAGGCAAACTAGCACACATGCCACCTGATGGTAAGTGGAAACTGTGACCCATAGACATCCGCATTCACAAGAGTGCAAGCCTAAGACTGCAAATGCGTTGCCAACCCTGAGGACCAAGATGGAATGCCTCTATGCTAGTCATTACACCGGCTGTCATATCCCCAAATCGGAACACAACAATGCAAACACTGCTGTTTGGCGGTTGGTTAATGGATAAGACGGTGGTAGCGATCCGGACGGACCCTGCACAAGGTCCTACCACCCGCAAAAATCACACACACGCATACTCACACGTTTAGCAAAGAAACACACACACGCATGCACACATACACATATATCACACCTGAATCCACGCACAGGCACCCAAACGCATGACATTATGTATAAACATTTTTTCATCACACTTGCTCGTAAATGGTGTTATTCCATGCCTGTATACAGAAGGACAATGGCCTAAATTGTTCCCGCGGGAATTATGGCGAGTTTGTCATCCCTAGGGAGTAATGACTTTCTTTTTAAAATTTGCAACTCTTTCGTACATAATTTCTGACTAAGGAGGTTTAATTTTCAGCCAAAAATTAAATCGGTTTCTAATTTCATCTTTAAAAATTAGCTATAGACTAACTTACATTACACAAAACCTATATGCTTCATTAAACTTCATTATTTTTATACCTATTTCAAGTTTATATCAACATTTATCATTAATTTTAGTAATTATACATTTTTATCAAATTGGCTAAATCTGGCTCGAATCCAGGTCGAAACTAAACGCAGTATCTGTGGTCACAAAAAAAATATCGTTTCCATTTACGTTCCCGTCCGTCAAAAGTTATTTCTTTATATTTTGCAGAGTTAAAGTGTTTTCTCTTTGTTTTTTTCCTCGCAAATGTGATGAAAACCATTGTGTGTATCACAGGCAGTAAGGGGATTACTAACTCGAGTCATTAAAAGCCCTCCGCCTTCGGCGTCGGGCTTCTAACACTCTCGTTAGTAATTCCCTTCATACTACCCTTGATGCACAATGTACTATTAATTATTATCTTGTACTTTTTTGCTTATTGTTGCTCTGTCGTTCCTCGGGGTTTTGGCAGAATACCAGTGTTTTGCTCTGCTAAGCAAAGTTATGCGCTGAGCCAGCTGAGATTGTCTGTCCTTTTTTTTTCTTTTTTATATTTTTGACAATTGTATGTGTGTTTTGTAGTACGCAAATAGACGTTTTATCTATCTATGTAACATAAATGTCTTTCTCTTCGTAGGTATATTATTTTATTATTCTATAAGGATTTAATTCAAAAGCAATTCTGATATTTACAATCCTTATCAGTATTCTTATCGTTGTCTTTTCTATCCTTATAAGCCAGTAAGGATAAGGATCATCACTGATATATGAATATGAGAGTGTGATTGTTTGTTTGTTTGATGTGAAATTGGCTACGGGGATATTACATAGCCTGCAGATACACATAGATTACTTTCCATCCCGGGAAATAGGATAGTTCTTTAGCGTTGACTAGTTGTGGTACAAAGCTAATACTAGAATATCAACGTGTATGTATTCTCAGGTGTAATGCAATTTGCACGCATTACACCCGTCGACACTTCAATAGATTGTTAGACTTATTTGTACTTATGTAGAACACGTCGAGATGCGCGATAAGATTACGTGTCAAAGGGACTGGTTCCTAATCACTATCATCTACGTCTTTGGTGATCGCGCCATCGAGGAAATGCGTGAAGCGTTTCCATATTTACGAAGAGCAAAGATCTTCTTGCCGTCTGTCCTTTAAAAGCCATAGGAAAATAATTACTAAGGGCTAATTCGTAAACGCACAATAAATCTATATTTTAAATTTAATTTCCATAATTACAACTAAGAAAAGTATCTCAAGTACACTTTAGCTATTGCGCGTTTATGAATAAGAGGGTTAGTATAAATGCCGAGCCACACCGGATGCGTAGTCGCGTAGACGTGACGTGCGCGTTCGTTTTCCACTGCGGTGTATAGTATGAATTCGCATACGACATGTCACTATACAACGCAGTGAAAAGCGCACGCGCACGTCACGTCTACGCGCACGCATCCGGTGTGGCACGGCATTTATACTAACCCTCTTATTGTCATATAAAATACAAAGTAGGTACGTTTCAGATCCCTTTGGAAAAAGGCTTCGGGTAAAACAGTTAACTTCTGTGTCAAGAAAGGTTTTAACTGCCGGTCCACTTGGTATTCTCTTGGTTATATATTGTTTATATTTGTGTTCCACTGTCGTTATATAGCGTGTCAATAAACATGATTTAGTTACTCAAAACTACATTTTTAAAGCACGCATGTTGTTGAAATACGTTTAAGCTTGTGCAATGAATATAAAACGGCAGCAAACTGTGTTAATCGTACCAGGCTAGTTGGTAAACTTGACTACGTTGCGGAAGTTACACACAATATTACAGTAAATTTATAATGTAACGACAAGAAATGTAAACTTTCCAACTTTACTGTTTAATGCCTTCCTTGTCGGTGATCCTCCGCTACAGGCTAAATAAAAATGTGTTTAAAATAACGATGCCGGCATTTTTGAAGTCGATTTTAAATGTGAGGAAACTACAGGGATAATGGAGCCTGGATTTCAAAATAACCGAGTGAAAGGTTGTAAGTACGGTTACACCAAAAACAATGCAAATAAAAGCTTAGCCCAAAACGGACTGTGAGTTTTTAAAGCACAATAAGAAACCTTTTTCTTTCCGACAGAAAAATTAAATAATGACAGAAAACAGAGAGGACAGAGAATATTCTTTCCCTTGTTTGGTACACATTACACATGGATAATAGTAAATAGTAGAATAATTATGGCTAGATCACATCGTCTGTAACGAGGTTGTTACAACCTCCTTTTTTACGTTCCTGGCCACTCTTTCATTTCGTTTTAATCTTTCTAAATTCAAAATTGTTTATGATCCAGTTTTATATCGATCGATGAGATCACTCTGGGATTATCTTTCGTTAACACCAGACACGGGGTCCCGTGTCTTGCTGTATTATTTGTCAATTTCTTTTATTTAACACAACAGTTCCATTTTAAAAATTGTTTCATTTACTAATTTACCACCTTTAATAATCCTCCTCTACGGGTCACCGAGATACTTACCACTGCTACGTCAGACGTCTACATCTCAAACTGTCTGAGTCGCAAACTGACCACTTTGTTTGAGTTACTAGGAATTTAGGTTAGGTTCGTTCCTTAACTATAATTACCCGAACGGCAATTTGTTTAAAAAGCCCCGCCGTGCGGAGCTCCGTCGATTTTGCTAAGTCAGTCAAAATAACAATGTAGTAATTTTGCGACTCAGATAATGCGAATTATGCTTGCTATCAAAACTGATTTCAAGTATTCTTACTAGTTACTTAAAAATACGTGAAACACAAAAACCATTGCACTAATTGCCGTAAAACCGAAAGCAGTAAACAACTTGAATGGGGTCAACGTTAAGCCGTGGCTGCATTTGTCGCGGCGTTACAAAAAATTACATTGATTTGAAATCCGATTGACACGGGTTTGGTTTCTTTCGCATTGTTTCTTTAACAATCGTGATTGCTGATTAACTCATTATTAAAGTATTTTCACATAAGACGTTAGTGTATTTATCTGCACATAAAATAAACTATCTAACCTTAATATTGGGTTTTATTATGTTACTTCAGTTTAGCAGTAGTGGTTTAAAAATTATTGACTTAAATCAGTGGCTTGGGCGCCATTTTAATTAGGTAAAAGGGTTTTCTCGAAGATAAGTTCGGACTTGACAGATGTGCATGAAGCTAACCTCATGCGCTTATGTTTAGTCCACAAGAGAAACTTATTTTTCTAATAAGTCCATGGGGGTATCTATAAATAACTCTACACTGGTGAAATTCATCTTAATAGGAGTGAAAGAAATTAATTAAAATTAGATATAAGTTGCATAGCTATGAAAGTCCTGGAGAAGGACAATGGATAACGGTAACGTAAACGCTTATCAAAAACTGTAAAAATGCATGGATTTGACATAAGTGCTATACGGGACCGTCCGGCAGCTTACGTCAATCTTATACCTACATTATTGACACGATAACGATCTCCGAATGCATCTTAACACGGCTATATTTATTTAATTATCTACGTTATGTACTAATTATAAAGTTATTCGATAAAGACTTCCGTCTGTTTAAATGTAATTGATAATTGATAAAGCATTTTCAATCCAAACTCGTCGTAAACATTATCTGACAAACAGATATTTAACGCCATTATTGCCCTCCGGACCGCCCTGGCAACACGTCACGTCAGCCCGAAGCACGACTACCAGTAAGTCGATCCATAATTTCTAAAAAAAAATATTTTTGTATCTTGATCCTGGTCAAAAATGAAACCAGAGATCAAAATGTACACCAAACCACTAATAGAATGCAGTCTCACTCTCGTCGCTGCAGTGATCCGTGATGCACTTTCACTTGTCTACGCCCAACGCTGGTTGATAAGACGTAATGACTTGTTATCCCAGATGTACACTTACTCGTACTAATGTTCGGAATTGCTTTTCGGTAATATTATGTTATGACTGTCTAATATTGTTTATTTTTTTAAAGTATCTGTTTCTTCTGTTACGACGACTATTTAAGATGAAAGAAATGGACCCTGCATTTCGATTCGGTTTAAAAAAGTGTACATTAAATAAGTTGGATAAAGACAGCCAAAAAGAGATAATTGTTCTCAGAAGACGTATATCGACGTCACTGTAGCAAAATACAATATTTTATTTTACCCAGGTCTCTTCCACATGATTTCCAATTTATGAAATAACTTGTCGTATTATCTATGGATATGTTAAATGCATTTCAATATAATTTAATTAATAAAGTCATCTGTTCAACCGGTAAAGCATGACACGGCTTTCTCTATTCAAATTAGTAAACAAACTCTAAATTGATACAGATCGGAGGCCAAGTTTTAATCGTTTTTCCAATAGCTGTGCGAAAGTAAATAAGTAGGTAAAGGAGTTAATCGTATGGGCGGGGAGTGTTTCACGGTCCGGAAGATCTTTGCAGTGAGGTGCGGGTGGCTGCGCCGGCGCCGGCGATAGTCACACCGCTCCTGCTGGCTCACGCTGCCGCAATACCAACGTAGTAGATGAAGCATCCTATAGTCTATTGGTAACCACATTCAATGTAAAATACCTATACTTCCATTATGCAGTTAGCTGCCTTCTTTGCTTTGGTATCACGGCAGCACGGGCGCCTTACCTTAATCTTTAGGTTGTTTTTAATGAATATGATGCTGAGAAGGTAAGCACGTTTTATTCAAATACAAATACTGGTTCTCACAGTAAAGTTGCGACCATGTTATATATAATGCTAGGTTAAGTTACAGTTGAGTTTCTTGCAGCGTTTCTTCTCAGCAGTCTCGGGAAACGCAGGTAGATTTATGTAGGTACAACGAGAACCTAAAACAGTCTTACGTACACACCTTTACTCTATGACGATGCTAAAGTCAACGTCGATGTCAACTTGCTATCAAACTTTGGTACTAAATACAGACACGGGCCGGTTTAATCAATCGGATACATATTTTCTCGATGACGATACGTTAACGTTACTTGCTCGATAGAAGGTACACATTCTACTACACTATTCTACAATATACTATAACTACTACTACGAAGTATAGTTAACACGTTGCTGTGTTAACTACGAGCTAGATATTCTCAGATTTGATATCTGTATTGTGGAGATGTGTGCATTATTTTATCTTAAACGGCTGACTTGATCAACAGACAGATATCTAGATCAGCTGACAAGGGTAAACAGGATTGCGGGTGGTAGGACTCTGTGCAGAGTCCGTCCGGATCGCTACCACCATCTTATCCATTAACCTACCGCCAAACAGCAGTGTTCGCACTGTTGTGTTCCGGTTTGGGGATAAGACAGCCGGTGTAATGACTAGCATAGAGGCATTCCATCTTAGTCCTCAGGGTTGGCAACGCATTTGCAGTCTAAGTCTAGTAGTCTTGTGAATGCGAATGTCTATGGGTCACAGTTTCCGCTTACCATCAGGTGGCCTGTGTGCTCGTTTGCCTTCTCTATGTCATAAAAAAAAAAAAAAAAGAGCTGAATACCCTAACCGTAGATGGATATGCCGTAACAGGGCAGATTCAACCCTCTCGTCTCAGCAATGAGGTTGTCATTTCTACAGAAGTTTTGTTTGAGATGCTGCTATTTGGCTTACTAGAGCAAAATATGTCCCTTCCTGACTCTCATTCCTGAACCTGCTTTGTCTCTTCATTCCCTTTCTAATCTTGCATGTTAATTTTGAACCACTTCCCTTTTATGTAGGAGAGCTGTTCTGATGATGGAGTCGGAAGCTTTCAACAGAATATTCCGCTAATTAACGTAGACCCACCGAGTTGGGATTCGTTGTTTGGCCTCGAGAAGCAGATGATGACTGTCCGAAAACAAATAATAGTTGGCAACGACATGTTTTTTGACAGAAACCAATTAAAACTGTGCACAATTATATGCGTCACCGATGTTATTAAAAATATAACCATTGTCTATAAAACCTCAACTATAATGAATACCAAATCAACTTACTTAAAAAAAACAGCTTGGTGCAATTGTAGATGTTTTATAAATGTTTACAAACTAGCCATCAAAATATTTAGCGTAATGTGTTGACGACACAATTAGCGAATGTATCGTTTTGCTTATTTTAATTTTGCTTACTCTATTGTTAATGGGCTTTAAATATTACTTAAAGAGAAAGTCGTCAATTGTTAACAGTATCATTTCTTCTGTTTCAGTTATCGGTGGAATCATGCGCTCGGCATTATCATTACAGCAGAGATCAGCGTGTGGCGTTATATAAACGTATCGATTCCGAGTAATCTTTATCTTAACAAACGTTAAAATTGTAGCGTTTCGCTGCGCCGCGTTACAAAGATCTATTCTACATTCTCGTGTTTACCTGATCGGCTAAAATAGAATCGGTGTGTTTTGCTGATTTTAAATTTGCAAGTTAAATAGAAGCCGCGTTTACGCGCGCGAGTGGGCTGTGGGACAGTTGTGAGGACAGTAGTCTTGATAGTGATTCAAAATGGCGGGCACGGGCGGCGAAATCTGGCTGCAATGGTTCGCGTGCTGCTACCAGCCTGCCGCGCAGGCGCAGCGCACACGCCGGAGAATAGACCGCTCCATGATCGGAGCGCCCACGAACTTCCAACACACAGGACACATAGGTCAGTATCTATTTTTTATTTTGTTTGCTCAAAAGACTTTTTAAAGCTGCTGGGTTCATATTTTCTAATGAATCGATGGAACTTTCTGCATACCATTAGACTTAAAATCCCGGTGAAGTGCGTGTCGGACTCTAGCATCGAGAGTTCCGCACCTCTATCTTAAAAGTATGAGATTATTATTAAAGAATAAACCGTATAAAGTCCTGCTATTGCTTGATTTAATTTTCTTTTGAGATCCATGCCATGCAGGACATATTTTCACTTTTAGTTATCATTTTAAGGAAACAAAAAGCTTAAATTATGGAATTTCTGCTAAATTAAATAACTTAAACTAAATTCTGATGATGAGGAATCGTGTGGAACAATAAATACCACACCTACCTATTCTAAATTTTATCTATCTAAATATTAAAAAATATTCTTAAAAACTCCTTAAAGTATATATAAAAGGTATATAAGTATTCTGGTATTCTGGTTAATGCACATGACATGGATGATTGGTGAACTGTTTATCCCGACATCCTGGTAACAAATAAACAACACATTTAGCCAAAGAGAATCGTCATCTCTATCCACATTAACTTAAATAATACAAAATCGATAGGTACACACACCGTTGATCGTTTATCAAATAACTTTATAGCAAGCACGCAAGAGTCGGGGCCCTCTGGGTTGAAGGGACATGTGTGCGTGACAAGACAGCTAATCCTTGTGAACTCGACTGATTCATTGCCCTTGTAATAAGTTTAGAGACAGGAACTGTGAGCTCCTTATAAAACTGACTTTGTTGACATTGTTCTTATGATTATAATATAAGCAAGCACTATGTCGTAAATTATGGATTACGCAGATAAATATATGTCACAAAATGACACGCGATTGACATGATTATCAGCAGCCGCATCAGGTAAATATTCCACGTGATGTCCTGTAATGGAAAATCGGCTTAACAAATATATTACTACGTATTACTTTTGATACAATAGGGTAATACAAGGCTATCCATTCGTTTTTGACACTACCTATAGGTATTAGGGGTTTGTAAAACACATTCGCTACTGACCACTGACGATTCTCACTGAAAGAAACGAAAGAACAGACATCACCAGCCTGAACTAATAAGGACTTAAATGTAAACAATATTTCTTCATAGGTAATTTAAACGCCCAATGAGGAAAGAATTGACTAAAAATCGACCCCTAACCAGTATTCAAATAATTAATACGGCCAGAAAGCCTTGGTATCTAGTACCTATTAAATAAACATGTGACTATTTCCTTTCTTTACAAAGACCGAGAGTTATGAAAAATCCAAGCTCGGGTTAAAAACGGACTTGACAGATCGATTTCTTGACGCGAAAAAGAACCCCTACCCCGCAATGTTTATCACAATCGTTAAACCCGTTTAAGAAAACCCGATTACAAACCAATACCTATATGAATATTACTCGTATAAGTATAGGGTCAAGACTTAACCGGGACATATTGGATGTAATCGACGACAATAGGGCTTATCTTTCCATAATGCCACTTGATGTAATCTACGACACATCGAGCAGGCGATAAGTTCCCGTCAATCAATCGAGCCCGTCGGTCGATGGCGTGACCTTCCCGAAAACCAAGGTGAACGACCTACGTGTTACCAGTTGCCACGCGAGTCGCTATGCTAACTAAACGGGCCACGTAATGTCTTTAAACTGAACATAAACATTGGAATTCTTGAAAAGAAAGTGTTCAAAGTTCTCCTTTCTTAAGTCAGACATATGAAATAAAATAAAATAAAAGAAACGTTAAAACTTTTAATTAACGATGTCCTGCTTCAACCCAAGGTTTGATATCAGTTACGTAACGTAAATGAGACTTTATGTGATTGGCGTAACGGTTATGTTGATTGCATTTTGTGCGTTCAGACAGTACCTAAAGACTGGTCGTCTCGTTAGTATGCTGCAGACACACGTGCGTTCCAAATCCGGAGGAGAACGGACGCTGCGCCGGAGTGGGCACCTCCCTTTACGGATCGAGCTGTCTATTCTGCAACTCAACATTTATTGCAGAAAAATCAATATCGATTAATTAAAATAGCTTCCGCTCGTCGTGACTTAAATTTGACGTTGATAAAAATTAATCAAACGCCTAAGCTTGTCCTTTTTAAATTTCAAGACGTGATTAAACGTCCGCGAATGGGTTAAATCCCTCGTTTGATTTACGATAATGGCTACTGGTTAAATCACAAGGAGGCCTTTCAACGAGCTTTTACAATTTGCACTGTATCCGGCTTACACAATATAACAGTTAATAAGTAGAATGCGAATGATAGTCGTATAATAGAGATATAGCGACCGGTAGGTCGATGGCTTCAATGTGAATATCTATATGTATGGCAAATGGCTCAAATGTCATTCTCCTCCTTAAGAAACTCAATCACTTAAGCTGAGTTAGAAAGATATGGCAAAACTCCGAGCACACGAGCATCGCCCAGTTGCTTGCATCGGTTCAAAGATTTCTAATTGCTGTCACAAAAAAAACTCAGCCGTCTGGTCGGCACGGTTGGCTTTATAACTGCACACTGCTTTGTCACTTTCACGTCATGTTTGAACTCTGCACTAATCTGTGTAATAGCACTAAAGCGACAAGGTTCGAAAGAGTGCAGATTTATCAGGTCAACTGTAACTACCTAGTCGGTTACACCAATCGAAGGAATGTGGGTCACACGGACGGGAGCGGGCTTGGTTTAGTCATAATCAGTTTTACATCTCTAAATGAAAATGTTACGTAACAAGATCTGCCAACCAAATTGGATCTGATTTGTCACGTCATTTTTAATTAATTTGTCGTGTCATACCGGGTCTGCTAAAGTCATCTGTGCGCGGTTTAACCGATTATGTGATGAGCAGTGTTGTCACTTTTAAGGTTCGTTCAGAAAAGCGGGTTTAATATCTTCTTTAGCTACCTGAGATAAAACTAAAGTCGCTTTCCGCGTTTATCTGTATGTCTGTCTGTATATTCTAACTAACTCCTCCTACACCACGCGACGGATTTCGACGCGGTTTTTACCATCAGTTAGATGATTTTACACGGAAGGTGTTTATGTGTAATAAAGCCAGGTTTATGTACGGGTGTCACAGGAAACTCCCATAAACCGAAGCAAAGCGAGAGCAGGTCGCTAGTTTTTTGTGCGTCTAAACTACTGAACTTATTTAAGTTTAAAGTTAATAAGAACCGTATGTAAAAAGAAATAATTGTTTAATATTATGTTCAAGAGAATTCCAAACCAAAAATTATAAACTAAATTTTTTGAATAAGTCAAAGTACTAGAGACAAACTAGGAACCTATCAGTACGAATAACACGGATAACAACATAATATTTCGGTAAATTGTGTAAAAAAAATATTATCCGGTTCAGTTTGATGTTAAAAAAGTTCGTAAGTATTCCAGACTACACAGACTGGCTCAGAGAGTTATCGTATCGAATGATCACAACATTTGAATTCCAGACAGCAAGTTCCCGCATGTTTTCTCTCTAACATGGATTCAAAAATAACTTGCAAAGTTCGCCGTCCGCCACCCATCGTAGTAATCCGAATCCGTATCGCGATTAGCGTGTCCCTCTCTAGTGCGTGTGGCGGAAGAAGGATAGTAGATTTACAAGCGGGTTGTAAAGTGAGGGGTCGAGCGGGTGAGTCATCCCCGTCTGAATGCGCGAGCGAGTTCTGGGCCCGTATTAGGCACTTGTCCCACCGCCGACGATGAGCGAGAAGCGAGTAGAGCCAGCGATTAATATATGTCTCTTTAATGTGGTCTAAAAGAAGATGTAGTGACGGATGGTTCGGTCATTTGGAAAGGAAGGAAGGTCGGATGGGGTCGATGCAAATCGGAGAAATACTGGAAAACGGCCCAATCTGAAGTACCCGAAACTGACGTGCATGCATGATCCGATGTATACATGTGGAAGAAGCGAAAGGTATTTGTCAGGATGATCGTAGCAGGTGGAAAGAAGTAACTAGTTGATGCCTACCCCTCTGGAAAACAGTCGTGATTTAATGTAAGTGTCTATTTAATTGATACGGGATCTAATCCTTTATTGGAGAGAGTTCTGGCCGGCAGAGTGAACAGCCAGTGATCAACTATTAATGTTTGTGTGTCTTATATTTGCGAGATAATAGTCGATAGCTAATCGCTTGCTCATCGGCGATGGAACAAGTGCCTTATCACCCTTAACACGAGGGACAAAGGATCCGTCACTCTCGCACTTAAATACTGGTCAGAAAGTGGCAGATGTTTTATCCCCGTGTATCCACATCAATAAACACGACTGTAATAGGCCCGACGGTAGGTGATTCTTTCAAACATCTCGTTCTTGAACCCGACGCAAATATTAACCGGTGAGTTAAAGTTGTCCCGTCAGAGAGTAAGATCCTCGTTTAAGGGCGTACTTTGTCAGCTTATCCGCTTTCCCTATCGAGTGAGCGAGCTCGTAAGTCTTCGCTCACTCGATCGACTTTCGTTTTCGTTTCGTTTTTGAGAATAACACCTCTGGCCGGTGATGGTTTTATTGCAAGCGTTCGTTTAACTTCACCTGTTGGTACGCTTCTCTGTTCTTCCTTACCAGTCTTGTGTAAACTCGATCCTAATCCACGCATTACGTATATTGCTAAATAATAAAAAAACCAAACAGCAAAATATTTACTTACTCTAACGGAAAATATTTAAAAGAACTACTCGAAAAAAAAGAAATTCCCAATTTTCTTTGCAATCTTGAATTATGTTTAAAAAAAAGTTCATTTAAGATAAGATAAGATAAGATAAAGAGGCATTTATTCGCAACAAAACAAAACCACATTACACAGATACAAAAATATCAAGACACAGAAAAATTGTTGCGAAACGGTCCCAACTCAGAATCCGCTAGCCATAAAGCCAGCACTGGTCTACCGTTGGAACCGCTTGGTGAAACCTTTATAGGCACCCATGTTTATTTGTATTAGTTATAAAAATATTTAATAATACTTATAGAAAAAAGAATTAAACAATATCAGACAATGCACTGTTTGGTATTACAATTGACAATAGCCACTCCAGAACAGTGTAACAAACAGTGTTGGACTTACGTATAACTTACACCCGCAATTCACCTGACATTTTTTAAGTTCCGTGGCCAAAACCCTTTAGGTACAAAACAGGACCCTATCACTAAACCTAAAACATCTAAGATTCATGAACAAATAGTCGCTCTCATATTACAAATATTTGCCCTTACCGGGATTTGAACCCGAGTCGGTTAGCTTCGAGGGCAGGGTCACTACCAAATAGGCTAAACACGTCGTCAACAGTTTATCGTCAAAATTCAAAATTCTAAATATTTATTCAGTAAATAAGCCACGTGAGGGCTCTTTTACACATCGGTAATAAAGAGTGATTCTACCAGCGCTTCGGACAAGACCATCATTGCGGAGAAGTGCCGCAAGAAACTCCAGCAGAAGGTCATTTTTTCAATCATAATAACAATAATAATTAAAAGTAAGTTACATTAAGTAATGTTAAGGCAATAAAGTAATACCAAAACCGGCAAAAATAAAATTATTACAAAGGTAAGCTCAACAAACCTTAAACTTAAAATAAAAATAATGACTATCTGAACAACACGACGAGGTACGTCAAAAGCCATAACTAGAATAATTAAAGGAACAAAAAGTACCTACTATAGGTACATTTAACAATAGCGAATGTCTAGAGTTTATTTTTTTTTATTTTTTTTTATGGCATAGAGAAGGCAACCGAGCACACAGGCCACCTGATGGTAAGTGGAAACTGTGACCCATAGACATTAGCATAAGACTGCAAATGCGTTGCCGACCCTGAGGACTAAGATGGAATGCCTCTATGCTAGTCATTACACCGGCTGTCTTATCCCCAAACCGGAACACAACAATGCGAACACTGCTGTTTGGCGGTAGGTTAATGGATAAGATGGTGGTAGCGATCCGGACGGACCCTGCACAGGGTCCTACCACCCGCAAACCTCCTCCTCCTGTATTATTAAATTCCTCTGTCAGGAGATCTCCCTCTTGTAAAACAACGTTACCACTATAAATAACAGATAAACAATCTTACTTAACAAAACATAAAGATACAATAATTACAATAGTTCTCTGTTATTTATTTACATTAATAAAACATACTCAACAAAACTCGACATGATGTGTCACACCCGAAAGTAATAAATAAATCCCTACGTTTACTTTTTTATGGAAAGGAGAAAGAGAATTGATAACACAGGCCACCTAATGGTGGGCAAGTGTCATATCTAAGTGAGATCTGAGACCTAGACCATAAACATTTGCATTTTCGAGACTAGAATCCTGAGACAACAATACGTTGCCTACCTTGAGAACTACGACGGAATGCGTTTATGCTGGTACTGTCTGCGATTGTCTGATCTCTACACTGAAACACAGTAATGCGAACACTGCTATTTGACGGAATGTCCTACCACCACTAAAGTTACGTTACATTTAAGAAGTGCTAAGATAAAAAATCAATTAAATAACTGTTTACTAATTACACCTATTTAATTGATGAATTTCAGCCACACCATCCAATCCAAATAAACTCGGAGCGAAGTGGCTATGACGTAGAAACAGACCGACAGGGAGACAGAGCAACAGACAGAGATGAAGAAATTATGCGGGTCCCGTTTATGTCACTTCGCTACCACAACCAAAGCATATTCAATATTCATTGTCTTTTAAGAAACAATTAATACACATAAATAATTTATTCCCAATAAACATGACCAAATCTTACTTCCAAGTAAAACCATGTAACCTCTGTTAATTTGCAGAGCCAGCAGAATTATTTGTAAACACGTAAGTAAGTAGTGTTGAACAACAGACTCTGGTGTATGCCGGGGCTCGGATTACACTGACCACTTCCTTTTACACGTACGACATAATTATTACTTGTTAGCCGCAATACTAACAAACTAATGAATAAAACGATGTACGATACATTGTGGTTATGATTGTTTCATATGTATATCATATCATATATCTAGACATACACTTTACGTGCGATTTATAATCGAATAGTACCTAACAGATAAACAAATAATAGAACTATGTTTACAGCGGTCATTTTATATGTATTTTCCCGTAGGTACCTAGGGAATCGGTTAGGTATATGCTTAATTCACCAGGCAGATTGGTTTATATTCAGTTTTTACAACCAAGGAACCAACCCAGAACTTATTTTTTTAACTGCACCAACTTTAGAGACAGAATGCCACTCTACAGCTTACAGTCTAGAGCAATATTTTTTCTAGACGTAGGTTCAAATGTGTTGAATGAAAATCGAGAAATGCTTAAGTAGCTTAATAATTAAGATATAGTTCAAATGCGGTAATATTTACTACGTTGATTGGGAAACGCGAAATTAAGAAACTACAGAAGATAAAAATCTCAAAAAATTACATAGACTAGCGAATACTCTATACATATAACTCAGAAAAATTAAAATAAATGCAATAATACTTACCTACTTATGGATTTTTTTTATATTTTTTGTAAAGTTGATGAGTTACGAATTGGTTCACTATAAATAGATAATTATGTCGGCTTCTAAAGTACGAAGTCAGCTAGCAGCAGCAGGACTTCATTGGGTTCATACAAATACAACGTAGATGCTGAACCCTCGGTGCTCAAGCACTCGCATTTGACCGGATTTTTTAAAGGCTATCTACATTATTTTCGTGATCAACCGCAAGAAGTTACTACCTAAGCTTAAGTGGATAGGAGGAATCATGACACAACTAGAAACTATATTAGTTATATTACATAATTATTACTTGAACTATGCATATTATACCTGGGTACTCGTATACCATACCATCTCTTTCATCAGACGTTTTTTCGTGTGGTCTTCTAATGTTAATTTCGATGGTATACTTAAAGGGCCGTCTTTGTGAACGTTCGAGCCCCCGGCGTGCCCATCTCCGGTCTGTCCGAGGCCGCCGGAAACAAAGCTATTAATAAATACCCACCGTTTGTATTCCCGGAATAAATCGAAAAGGAAACCTGTAGGGCATCACACCAGCGTGACAGCGTTGCTAATTAATTACCTACTTTTGAAACGAAACCCAAGTCTTTATATGTACCACCTCAATGAACATTGCATATTGTTCAGTATAAAAATCCGCAAACAGTGGTTAGCATGCAAAGCTTTCATTTCATACAACGGCAGTGACTAACAAGCATACAGCTAATGGCAAGCTAGTAGCGCATCTTGCAATAGCCTAATCGTCACAGAAAAAAAATAGGACCAATAAAACACAATCTATGATGTTGTTAGAGCTAGGATAAAAAAGGGCCAAAGAACAACAGGGAACCAATAAAATAAGCACAAAAAGCATGTAGACACAAAATACTGCAGAAGAAGACAACAACATAATTATTTGCGATACAAGAGGGCCTCTATTCTAGGCGGTAAAAACCATATCACTTTTGACCTGTTATGGTATTGTTTTTAACTGGGCCGCCATTACTGTCAAGCAAATAAGAGCTATCAAAACGTTGATAATACGACAACATTACAGGTCAAAGACGATATTATGGTTCTGACTGCCTCGCTAGGATATTGTCCCTGTCGAAATGTCAAGGGCAGCCTGCAGGTCGTCACGCACCATGATTGAAATATGTTTACGGTGCGGGTTGGTTTTCCTTCCACAGTTTAATGATAAAGTCGTAAAAATATGTCCATATGGTAAGAGGTCTTTATCTCGAAGTTTCCAAGTCGTGCGAAATCCAATTTTTAAACTTTCCTAAACGTAAAGGCAAGAAATTCGAAAAACTTCTTATTTATTTACCTATCACATAACAACAAGTACCTATATATGGTTTTATGACTAACTGTTAATCTGTCGCCGTAGTGTCTCAGCTTGTGGCTCTGAAGGTTAAATCGTTTAGCATTATCTCTTAACCTTAAACTTTGGAGGCTCTAGTACCTACTGATGACTTCACAAAATACGCGGTTGTTTCGCATAATTGTAGACTGACATTACCGACAAAATGACTGTATTATTTGATAATGTCTTATCTGCAAATCTTATTTATGTACGATTGAGGCTGAGAACAGGATGATATTCTCGTTTGTTTAAAATTAGTGTAAATATTACTTTTTTTTTTTACCTTAAATTAAATTACCATATACAGTATTTCCGTATCGTCAACGTTTTGATAGCCCCTATTTACTTGAAACGAATGGCGGCCGAGTAAACAACAATACGATAACAAGTCAAAAGCAATATTGTTTTACCTATAGAATAAAGGCCGTGTTATGTTTCTTGTAGCTATACACCGTGGGCCCGAATAACCCGACCAATTTTAACAATCGATACTAGAGCCTATTTGTAGAATATAATGGGTATAATATGTAGTCCAATAACGCATAATTTCCGAGATTTTCATTATTTAAAAAACAATTCCATAGTTAATTTAATTTGAACTCTGTCACCTTAACCTAAAGCATTATTTAATAAGAAATTGATTAATTAATTTATGTTGTATGTGGATGATATTGCTACTTACAACATGAATCTTTCTTAGTAAATAATGCTTTAGGTTAAGGTGACAGAGTTCAAATTTAATTAACTATGGAATTGATTTTTAAATAATAAAAATCTCGGAAATTATGCGTTATTGGACTACATATTATACCCATTATATTCTACAAATAGGCTCAAGTATCGATTGTTAAAATTGGTCGGGTTATTCGGGCCCACGGTGTATAACAACGAAGTAGGATTTCTCTTAAATTGAATGAGTTGTTTCTTTCCTCGAATGGTGCTTTTGTTTTTGGTTAGGAGTAGCACAAGTATCATTGAACCAAACTTAATTAAAGTCATGCATCAGATCTGAATCGGCTTAATTAATGTTTGGCACTCGAAGGACACTATTGTAAACTTAGCAACTGTTTGTAACACAGACAGTTGATAGATAGGTCACGTCTCTCACGCTAAGGTCGCCGGCATTCAAAAATATATGCTTTATGCAGACTAAATGACTGTTCCTATATAGTTTAGTTTTAGTTCCTATTTAACTAAAGGCTAAAATATTGTAACTTGTGTAATTAATAAGTTTTATAATTTATACAAACTCTTTCACATAAATCGTTGTTTCAAATCTACAATATTAGTAAGTTATCTTAAATAATATATAAATGACAGCTTGTGGGTTTTCAGTTTTGGGTTTATCGGAAAAAATTATACAAACTTACCTAAACACTCATAAAACATTTATTTATTTTTATGATCAGACAATTTTAGATAAAATAAATCACTTTTAAAATGAATTTAGCACAAATGTTTCACGATATGAGATTTGTATCTGTTTTTCTGTTGCGAACAATTAAAAGTTATAAGTACTGCCTTCCGGGTGATATTGTGTTGTATTGGTATGTGGTTGTTGATTAATTTGTATAAACAAACAACAAAATATATTTATGTTCCAATTTTCAATCATGGAACGGAAAAAAACCAACAGTCGGACGATAAACAACTTTGGTGAACGACGGGTGGTCCTGTCGTTTTAGCTGTATCAGGTTTCGTTTGACAAAACACACTTTCTAATGGTATAAAATGTTATTTTAAACTTCAGGATGCATTTCCGAGGTATTTTAACTTTTCATCCTTGCAAAGTTAAACGTGTGATTTTTGGGACATAACAGAGTTGAGTAGGTAGGTCCAGTTTGAATGAGTGAATTTTATAGGTATACTATACTGCGACTGAACTAGGCTCTGAGACCTGTATCTCAGACAAAATATATTTTTCGGGATGAAATGTACCTTATGTGTTAATCCAGGGTAGGCCTATAAGCTATCTCCATTTCAATTTTCATCCAAATCTGTTCAGCCGTAGCAACACAAAAAGTTTCGCATTTATAATATTAGCAGGATATTGTTAGTATTGATCTGCGATCAAGATTCCACAGCTATTTTTAGTTTATTCCGTACTTAAAACTCCTTTCATAATCTATTTTTTATACATAGGTTTAACGTTATCTAGTGCATACCTATTACAAGCCAATTTGGGACTAACAAGTAAGTAAGTCATTTTGTGTTATTTTGTCCCCTGTTTATTTAATTATAAAAGATACTTAAATACGATGTTAATCGCTCTACTCATACAGATAGGCATTTCCATCAAACAACTTTGCTAATTGAAGTTATTCTTTAATAAATGCCATAGTACCTGTAGGTGCAGCCGTGTGGGTATAGTAAGACTTTTTTAAAGTGGCCTAATCTGCTTCACACATCAGTTTTATTCCCAGTAGTTACCAGTGGTAACAGTAGGGGAAAAAAATCCCAGCTGTTACCAGTGGTAACAAATTGGTGGTAACAGGTGGGAATAACCCGAAAAAACGTACTATACTCACAATGTTTTAACACTAAATCATCGTAGTTGCTTTGTAAGAGACTTCAGTAAAACTCGATAACCTACTTAAATAAGAAAAGGATTATTAGGACGGTCATGAAAAATGTATTACTAATGTGTAAAAAAATTAGACTCGCCACTTTTTTATTAACATTAAAAAACCAATTGTTTAATGAAAAGTATTATTAATAATAATACTTAGTTACTAGGAGACTTAACTAATTGTATAATTCGGAAAAGTAAATAGATATTTTAGACATATTTCATTTAGCTGCAAACACGTCACACATTATGACATTACACAAACGGAGCTCACTGTCACAAACGGAACTTTTGTCAGAACCGACTATTTTGACCATTCTTCGGTAAGAAGTTCTTCCAGCAGTGACTCTTTTGGCTACCATCATGAAGGATGGCTAATATGATCCTAATGATGATGTTAATAATGGAACAACAACAAACACAACATTTCAAAAACCACTTATGCGAAATTACTACGCTTTAAGAGAGCGGCCTTCGTATTTGATCGTTATTCATTGTTGTGCGTGCTTTGTTTATTATTATTTATCTTCTCCGTCATTAAGTCGGTCTGTGGAATGACCTTTACTAATGGCCTTTTAGGCGAAACAAAAGTGTAATTCATCAAACGAAGGATCGCAATAAGTGAGGTGGCGATATTTTACGCTCTAAATATGTTCCTCAAACTCTTAAGAAGCAATCCTACTTAATAATATTAACGGCTGGACGGATTTGGGTGAAATTTTAAAATGGGAATAGCTTATAGGTTACGCCCTGGATTAACACATAGGCTAGGTAGGTTTTCATCACGGAAATAAAGATAATCAAAATCTACTTGGATGAATTCGCAGGCAGAAGCTAGTAATTTAATTCCATCCAACAGTATTTAATAAAAAATATGGGTATGGTTTGTCCTATAGGACGATTCTTACTGTCTATTAGACTCTACCTCTAATTTCTCATTGAATATTATGTTTAAGCTAAGAATATAATTACATACATAACGACGTTACTATCGAGGTAAAAAACCATGTCTTTCTGTGCATTCCAGGTTCGACGGACGTGGAAATGCCGTCGTCGCTGCTGCACTCCATCCAGAACCAGATGCAAAGCAAAGGCGGCTACGAGAGCGCCTACGGAGTCAAGGTGACTACCTGATTACAGTGATTAATTACACTGCATATCGGCAACTGTGGCTTTCTTATGTGCAAAGTTCGAAGTCATTGCGAAGTCTGATAAGACTAAGACGAGGAGAGACTTTGAACTTCGCACATATGCATTATGTAGTAATGCAAATCGGTCCATCCGTCCAACCCAGTATCCACCCACAGCCAGACTTCTTTCCTATCAAGTCATATCTCCTGCCTATTTTATGAGACATTGCCCACGCATCGGTTAAGTAGACAGGTACAATATGTCGTCATCCACCATCCAGTAACCGCATTGTTATTCAGCTGTCACTTGAAAGTACCTATTTCCTCCTAAAGTATTATTTTCCTCAAAGCTTATAACTATGCCTCTACGAATATATACATCATTTTAGTGATTTTATGCTTACTGTGATATCATAGATTTGTATTTTATCTTCCTTCTTTACTCCCCGGAAAATCTACGCGCATATGCTTAAAGAAAATAAATAAATAAGTAAATAACTCTATTCAGCAACAATAAATATAAAACATTGTATTTTGTTATGAGATCTTAACTACTGACAGTATGAAAACGTATTGCAAAAGAAATATATTTACTGTTAGCGTAAGCGTCTTCTGTCCCAGTACCAGTAGAAACTGTATCACGGTGGAACAGGTTTCACCATCTTCCATTATTTACATAGTAAAGACAGTGATCGACTATCCTGCAGTTATAGATACTCCAAAAAATGAAGCGTGGTCATGTGTATAATATATTATACAAGCGGCAATGCCAAGGACGCTACCTCCTGCTTTCTGTGAACATCTTTCAATGATCAAGGGCCCTGTTCAATAGGAAAGCCGGGAAGAGATATTAATTCAATGATATTTATAACTCGGAAGATTAAAAGAATAACGCGTACGCAAAGTACTGCCCGTAAACCATTGTAAACGTTATCCCGCTGGAAAGTAAACATTGATTGTTCAACTTCCGTATGCGAGACCGCCATTACACTTTTATTATGTCATACTCAGACCGTACTCAAACTCGTACCTTTTGCTTGGAAACTATAAGATTATTTTTAGAAGAAGGTTCTTTAATTTTTATTCCACAGCTTGTCATCCAATACAAAGTTCCACATCTGTACACGCTGTCTATTCTCTCTCTTCTGTGTGGAGGATGGGCCAGTAAAAATTGTTTTTCATGCTTAAATATTTTGGATCTGCATATGTTTTTGTAGAAATCTCACTTACCATCAGGTGGCCTGTTTGATACTTCGTGCGAGAAGTAAGAGGCCGGATAGAGCCAAGAAAAAAAAAGATTTATCAAAGATTCGCGCTACAACAACACTCGTCAAGCAATAAAGAAGTTTATTTGAATTTACGACATAAAAACTTATTGTGTCGTGTTGTCGTTTGCTTAGCTTGAACGATTTCTTACATTACAGCCATTTTAATAATAAGGACGATGAGAAGCCTTCAGAACAGGTCTTAACTCGTGTAACAACCGAAAAAATGTTTGGTTAATTCAGTTATTCGTCGTTTTTTAAAATCTTCCCTTTTTGCTTCCAGGTGTACTGATGCCTCGGCCCGCTCGGCGCTAGTGACTAAACTGAGTGAAATTATGTGTTACGGTTCTGATCTTAACTATTATATTTATTATCGACCTTACTCTAAGTGTTTAGTTCGTAGCAAAGTGTTTGTTGTGTACATACAAGAGCCATTTTCGAAATTATTTAGTTACCTTGTTAATATTTTCAATCGTTCGAGAGATATCCTTAAAAGTTTGAGTTATTTTGAAGTAAGTACGAATAGTATGAAGAATTACTAGGATAAGTAATTTTGTACTTTTATGACAGTGTGGCATTATTTCCTTTGATATCTAAATAATATAAAGACATTGCTATGAGAGGACTAACATAATTTATTTTTTATTTTTGGAAATCCATCGCTTGGGATCAATTTGGTGCAACGGGAAAGTAACAGAACGCGTACGAAGTCGCGGGTATCTTCCAGTATGTTCATATATTTACGGGGATGCCTTGAACGAGTTACTGCTGTAATACACCCGTCATGATATTCTCTTAATGAAGTCACTTTTTACTTCGACGGACGAATTACTATCGCTAGAGTTTTTTGTAAATACTAACCAAGTGCTGATTATTTTTCTAACAATCAACATTGTTTCACAGGAGTGTATTATATATACCTACCCAGTTATGCATACCCTAACATTTGCAGAGCCTTCCTCTAATTTGGTACTATATTTATTAAAACTCTCATAGTTTTGTTACGAGGTACATACGTAAATTAACAGAGTTTACGCCCCTCCGTAGAGGGCTAAGGGGCTAAGGGGCTTTTGACAACACCTATGTAAATGTAACCTTTGCAAAATATGTATGACTTGAGTCTAGTTATTTTTCGTTGTAAGTAAAGTAAGTTATTATTATGAAAATTTGTCATGTAATTATATTGTAGTTATTAAATAAATATTGTATAGATATTATTCAAATTGTGAAACCTCGAGAACACTTCCAATTTATGAATACACAATTTAACTTTAAGGTCTGAGAAAATCAATTCTAAAGAGAAATTGGAAATGATTATAATAACTACCATTGTAAGACAGGTCGCTCTAAAATATGGGAAATAATATATTATGTAACAAAGGGTAATAACGTCATTCTCCCTATTAATTGTTCAAGCCGGCATTATAATAATGTATGGTATTTTAAACGGAGCTGTATTTTAATCCCTGCCAAGTTCCACATCTGACTCCGATAGCTCACTTAATAGAATTGGCCAGGTTTTAACAAATAATTACATGTATGCTAAAATTATACGCACAATATTTCTAAAACCTACCTCATTATCATAATTCAGGTAGGTAGACATGCCTAAAATATTCTTAATTGTATATTTTGTTATTGTATACAACGACCATCACTTCACTCCAGTACGCGAACGAACGAATTCTATACACTCTTTAAAAGGGCTCATGTCTCATTGAACCCAGTATGTATAAGTGACCTTATTTCTTAAGATAGGGTCTTAAATTTGCTTTGGCTATCAAATTGCCCCTTATCCTTTTTATTTAGATGGGCAGCACAGTACTCCTTAAATCGACTTGTCAGTTTTTTAAATCTTTCTCTGAATCGTGACTCAATTATTGTATGAGTGAGTTGCAGATTAGCTCTTAGGTAGGTTACGAGTAGGTATAATATGCATCACCTGTTTGTTCTACAAATCAAGAACGATCAGTTGTGTCAGTCAGTCTGTTAAGAGTCGAAACTCAAGAAACAACCAGAGAAATGCTCCAGACTCTTTGGTTCTTGTTATGGTAAGAGTGACAAAATAGGATTTTATTAAAAATGTAATTTTGAACTTTAACATAGTAAGGGTCAATTCACACCGACACGCAACGCGACGAGTCGCTGCGCGCACATGCGACTCAAAGTATACTTTATTTACTACACGAAAATGTACACATTTCACTGTGAGAATTCATGCTGCGTCGTGCAACGTATTCTGTCACGTCTCGGTGTGAGTTGACCCTAAGTATACGTTGGTTAGTGCACTTATTCCGTCGACGACTGCCTTTGTTATGATAATATACTGTGTATTTATATACCGTTATTAAATGGAAAAGCAATATCTATTAATAAATATTGTATATTATATAACTAGAAACCTGGATTGCCTTTGTAAAAGAATTTACTAAGATAACGCACAAGTAACACGTTAAAAACAAAAGTTACACGTCAGGTATAACGTGTAATGTAACTTCTCAATTTTCGACAGGGTTACAATTAATTTCAGTAGGTATATTTCGTTCGAATTTGCTAAAAATATATGAGTTAATGGTGTGGATGTGGATTCTCACATCTATGTAGCGTTTGAAAAGAAATAAATAAAGTCACAGTGAAGGACTAATTTTGATTTTTGAAGTTACCAATAGGGCTTAGCCAAGACGCTGACGCTCCTAACGTTTCTGTTGTGTATCATCTCGAAATGTATGGAGTTGACATATGCGGTTGACGCGAATTGTCATCAGCGTACGTCAATCCTAGTTATACATATAGTCGATTTGCGAAAATCGCTAACGTAGCATTGCATCTTGACTAGGCTCTCTGGGGATTCAACACAATCATCTATGCATTCCCTTGGATCTTCGATCGGTACATCTACAAACTGAAAGTAGAGACCGGACCACCCTTTAAAGTAGCCAACTCAGTGGATTTGCTCACCCATTCTAATTGACTACCAATACGATTGACTTTCCCCTATCGAATGAAGAACCCGACGATAAGTCAAGCCCTTTGTATTGGTAACTGGTAAATTATACCCTAAAGCTTTCCGTTACGTGAACAAGCCTCGAGCCAATCACAAACGTTTAACATTGAAAATCAGAACGAATTTGGATCATCTTCCGCTCCGCGCTATAACTTCAAACGATACGCCGTCGGTAACGCGTATACTTATTAATAGGGGTTTTATAAGGATATTGAGTTAGCGCTTACACTCTATTTTTTCTAAGATGGTGCCCATGACTGCCGTATTTAGTAATTTCAATCACTTACTATGCTCACAAGCAATGTAAAAAATAGGCGATTAATTATTTAAACGGCGTGGAAAAGTTTGTGCCGAATGTAGGCAGTATTTTATGTAAAGTAAAATAAATAAGTGTATTAAGTTTATATGAGCTGTCACAGGCACCATCTTACAAAAAACAAACTGTAGTTGAATGGGATATCATTTACTTGCTTCGAACGGGATGCAAGGTAACGTGTTTTACGAATTCTACATAAGATTCAAGATGGCGTATTTACTAGTAAGATTTTTAAAGGGTTTTGTAATGGTATTGGTTAGCGCTTAATACAATGGGCAATCGTTTGGAATTAGTGCTTCAAAAGCTCATTTAAAAGGTTATAACGGGCAGAGGGTTTAATAAGTTAAGCCTTACGAAAAACCTATACAAAACCCTTTGAAAGGGATAGCGGGCCGGTCCCTGACTGAAAGTTACTGTGATCACCAATGCATCCTCTGAATTATACTTGATAGCCTTGGTAGACTGGAAACACATAATGAATGCGAACAGTGGCAACACTCTTGCAAATAGGGAGAAAAAAAAATGCCTTTGCATTTGACTATTAAACTGCTAAGTTATCGTTGTTTTGTATGTAGAGCTGTCTACTTGACGTGTAGTTAAAATCCGAAACTTCCCTTTTTATACATTTTTGTAAGGTAAATGATGGCGCTTTACACCATTATAGCCTAATACTAGCCTACCACTCCTTTCATTCCAATTTAAAATTCTTCTTAAAGCTAGAGTAAGATGTCAAAATAACGTTCTAAATCAAAATAGTAATTCATTTTTAGGGATATTATTTTTATGGTCTGTCGGGTAGATAATTTACGGTCAACCAATTTAATTACTAGGCCACTATGGACTATGTTAAAGTGACGTTCTCAACCAAAACTTAAAGAGACTTCTTGTGATTCGGTTTACACCGTTACTTTGACATAATCCATAGTGACTTGGATTAAATTGAATAAATGTGTAATCGTACTGGCGACTAATCTGATACGGTCGACGTCGAGTGTACACTGTAAAAGGGTTGTACGGTTGCCCAAGAAAGTGGTCTACCAGTGTTGACAAAAAAATCTGTGAGATCAGGCTGACACTTGTCTCGTCAGTGTCATAATATTATTGAAAGGGAAAATCGAACTTGCACCTATCGTGACGTGCAAATGAACTTCAACCGTAAGGAGTTAGACCACATTTTGGGCCGACTGTACAAGACCTCTGGTCGTCATTTATAAACTATGTGAATGAGATGACGATTGTTATTGTCGATTAAAACCTCTAGGGTCTTCTTGCCCGAACTTTCCTTGTTTGGGCAGCAGAATGACTGCATGAAGAGTTATTAATGAAAACTAAAAAATATTTTGATATAGTTACCTACTGTTTCCCTTATTATAAACCTCTTATTCATAAACGCACAATAAACCTATTTTAGTTAAAGTATTTCTTTGTTCCTTTCTGTCAAATTCAAATGTCATAATGATAGATGCAGAGCATAAGTCAAGCTTCAAGCACACTATAACTATAGCTCGTTTTTAATACAAGAGAGATAAACTTTAAGGGCTTGTTTACGGAAGCGGCGAGTCGCGCGTGGCGTGCGGCTTGACGTCGCGCGGGGCGCGTGGGGCGCTTTTTCCGTTTACAGAGAGGCGGCGCGTGCAGCGGGCCGCGTCATCACACGCGCAAACACAAACATATGGCAATATACGGTGTTGTTTATGAAGATGAGGGGCGTGATGCGGCGCGTGGTGCGGAGCGTAGAGAGTAGCGGTACCCGCCGCTGCATCCGCGGCGGAGCACAAGAATGTTAGAAGGTTCCGCCACGGGCGCCGCCGCGGGCCCCGCTGCGGGCGCAGTGGCGGAAACCCCTCTTATTGACGCGTGCGACGCTGCGTGCTACGCGGCGATGCAACAGTGGGCTCCGCCGCAATAACGCTGTATTTGAAGCAAACGCGTGTAAAATCGCTTCTCCGTAAATGCTTTTATACAACACCATATGTTTGAATTCAGTGCAGACCGCGCCGCGCAACGCTACGCGCGACGCCCCGCGTCTCCGTAAACAAGCCCTAACTGCCTTGTAACCAGTAACAGTAATGTTTAAAGTCCATGAAATTCGTTTTTTTTTTCTGTAAAATTATAAAGTAATGTTTCTCTAGTACTTCTGTGTTATTGTTATTAACATGGAATACTTGATTTGTTCCAAGAAAATGAGTCTTGAAAACCTAACTTTGTTTTATTCGTATTCCACTGCTCTCATAGAAAATAGGGCGCACCGCGACGAGCTCACAAACCGCTGAGACGGACGAGGTTAATACTGTAAGGACCTCTATTCTACAGATGTAGTGCATAATTGTTTTCCTTCGTATTTTCACGGAAACGTACGAACGTGTTATGCTACTTCAGTCACCCTCAGTACTTTTTGTACTATGACTGACTGAAATAGCTAGACACGTTCGTACGTTTCCGTGAAAATACGAAGGAAAACAATTATGCACTACATCTGTACTCGGTAAAACGATATGCCTTTGGCATTGTTATGTGAAGAGCTCCTTATCCTACTGAATGTTATACATTATTGCAGGCGGGAACAAAACAAAATTCACAAAAAAGTCCCTAAAAATGTCTCAATGTATAACACAATGTTATTATTATTACAGTTGTTAAGTTCCAATTATGTTAAGCAATTATATTCCCGTTGCCCGTCAATGGTTTATAGTACAGTCAAGGACATTAATATCTATACAGCCATCCTGTCAAATATATGTATACACTACACGAACTTTAATGCCAGTGGCATAAAGGTGTATAGATATATTTGACGTCTATGCCCTTATCTGAACATTGTAATTGCATTCAAGTACATACTTATAGGTTCCGATGCAATGTAAACATTGCATGTCACATTCAACATTTAATCAAGCGCAACTCTAGGGCGTCTATTCGACACGGTAAAAACCATATCGTGTTTGAGCTGTTATTGTATTGTTAACGTTTTGATAGCTCCTCTTATGTACGTGACAGTAATGGCGGCCGAGTGAGAAAGAATTTCGTAACAGACACATACGATGTTGTACGATATTGCAGTAGACCTTGTTTTCCTCTTTTCAGTATTTTTTTGGGACATTAATAATCATGTTTTGCAGTCTTTTTTTTTTAAATTAAGTTTATTTTAATTTACTAACCCTTAAATGATCTCTCTACGTTTCAGTGGTTGTTTTTTTTAAACTATAGCTACAATAGGAATTTAGGTTTGAAAAGATAAATAACATGTAAATGTTTAAGTAATTATTTTTATTTTTTTTAATTCGCTCCCGTACTTTTCTCGTCTCGTGCATAGTCGTTCGTAATGCATAAGTGGGAAAGAGATAAACTAATTAATGTCACTTGGTACTGAATCTATGGGACAGTTCGTTGAAATTACAAGGGTGAGCATTTAATTGATGTGTCCTTAATATCGGACAAAATCCGTTAATGTACAGATTTACTTTTTCACAGCTTCAAAGGACTGTAGACCTGAGTATATGGTTTTAATTACAACTCGATACCTTCACGCGTACCTGAGTTAAAGGGGTCATGGTTGGGGGCTTATGTCGGGTTCGCCAATTGCCACAATAGCTACATCATGATTATTGGAGCCAACGGTGTCAGCTTCGAAATGGACATGTTTTAGTCAGTAAGTATAAAATTAAAATAATCACAACAGAAACATGTACCTAACTTAAATGTCGGGTTTCCAAGGTCCATTTAGTTTGTTTAGTACAGACTAACCTCCTTACTAATAAACGTGAGAAACCGTGGTGTAGTTTTTTTTTCTTTCAATGAAGTGATTTCGCCAGTGTCAAGTATATATAAGTATATATAAGTATAATGTAGCAATAAAATACAATCCAATCTTCTCCAGGAAGATTGGGGGCAACGTTGTACGGTGATATGTAGGACAGAGGTCAAGATAGTTTTAACCTCTGCACCACTGCGAGTCCACTTGAAACGAGAAGTAAGATGCCAGATACACGAAATAAGTCCAAGTCTTCTATCACTGTGGGCAACAACAACATAAAGGCATATTAAGGACAAATCACTAACAGAAAATAACTTTGAAACCTAAATACACAAAAATACAAAACTAAAACAAATTACACATCCGCCATCTTTTAACGTTGGAAATGGAATCTGTGGTGTAGTTTTTTTTTTGCGTTGATGTTGTCTTGATGGGTACTGAGTCTGACTGAAGTAGCATCAAATAGGTACGAAGATTTCCGAGAAAATATCATGGGAAAGAATTTTTCACTACATCTGTAGGTATTGCCTGAGAACGATATTTTACAATACTGCCAACATAATCGAGACGTACTTTCATATGACGAATGCACTCTAGGTATATCTGTCGTTGTCGCAACAAGTCTACCAACTTAGGAGCTTCCCCCTAAATTATTGCTCGTCGATTGTGAAACAGGTCCTTAGAAAACTAATCAGTCAAATGCTACCTAAATGTCACGAGTTACCGACGTGTAGTGATAAAGTATTCTGATCACTCAATATTACGAATATAACATGTTAACATATTTAATAAGAAGTGGTCTCTGCCTACCCCTCTGGGAAACAGGCGTTATTTAATGAATGTATTTAATAACATTTAACCTTATTTTAATTTCAGAGTTTCGTTATTAGAATTCAGAATTTTGAGGGATATTTTAAAGAGTTCTTGTGGGTAAATCTTTTTCTGAAGTTGGCAATCCTGTTGTCAATACCTGTCATTTGTTCTGCGTTACGTTATCTGTGGCCTAGCTGGTATGTGGTTGCTATTTGTTTATTTATTTACTGTGGCGATGATAATATAACCGGTTCTCAGCACGTGAACGACTTAGTTTGATTTTGTCCTTGATTGAAGCGGACGCTCGCAGCGCGCACAGTCGGGAAAGTCTACGAACATTACAGTTTATCCTTAACAATGTTCGGCTACTTAGTAAGTTTTATCATAGCTTACCTCACGTATGTCATATTTTATAAGTTAACAACCGGAAAATGCAGTTGTAAATCTAAACTAAACGATAAAGTAGCGATCGTGACTGGCGCAAATACTGGGATTGGATTTGAAACAGCCAAAGACCTCGCTCGACGAGGAGCCAAGGTTATCCTCGCCTGTAGAGACCGCGGTAAGGGAACCGCAGCTCGAGATGACATTATAAAGTCTTCAGGCAACACCAATGTTGTGTACAAACCATTGGATTTAGCCTCATTTAAATCTGTGCGAGCATTCGCTACAGATATCCTTCAAACGGAGAGCGCAGTCCACATTCTTATCAACAACGCAGGTACAGGCAAACTCGACAATTCGCTGACCGAGGACAACCTGCCAGTAGAAATGCAAATAAACCACTTCGGTCCATTCCTGCTCACGAACTTAATTCTGCCAGTAATAAAGTCCTCTGCTCCGAGTCGGATAGTCAACGTATCGTCGGTTATGCACAGACTGGGTACTATAGACATAGAGAACATACACAAGCCGGCGAAAACCTGGTTGCAGCACTCTCGAGTCTATTCTAACTCGAAACTGGCAAATATGCTTTTTACTGACAAACTGAGTCGAAACTTGGAAGGAACGGGGGTCACCGCAAACTGCCTGCATCCTGGCGCTATCAGCACGGACTTTTTCCGGCGCCAACCAATACTTGTGAAATTTGCAATACGATTAGTGTTCAAGTCTACGGTCGAGGGAGCCCAGACCACAATCCACCTGGCCGTGGCGCCCGAACTGAGTGACTTTACTGGCAAATACTTTGCGGATTGCAAACCAAGAACTCCTTCCTGTCGTGCTCGAGATAAAGAACTTGCTGATAAGTTGTGGGAGCTGTCAGAGCAAATTACAAGTCAACATTAATATATTCTCAGGTCCACTTTGGCTTAGATAATCCATATTCCTTAGTTCTAGGTACACGACGTAGAAACAAGATGAACTTGAAAGGTACAATATAAAATTAAGCCCCTGACCATACGTTAATTGTATCACCGTTTACAAAACGTCTTTGCACGTAAGGTTTCAGTTTCCAATTTCCAGACACTGTACCTTCTTGTTACTTAGGTATACATTAAGTAGGTATTGAGAGTAACTTGTCTATTCCAGTGTTTAACCTTTTTAATGCTATGCCACCTACAAAATGGAAGGGTACCTACATGGAAAGAACATAGTCAACACACTATTTTTAAATTTGAATTTGAAATTTTAATCGTAAAATGAGTTCGCCATCTTTTACTTACTTCTTTACTAACAGATATAAATCGTAATAGGTATAGCTTTTATTTATTCACTGAAAAAACCTCTACCAATTCTAGAAAAAACCTTATTGTATTGCCACGTGTTATGGTATTGTTTTAAGTTTTCAGCGGCCATGAGTGAAGTCAATAAGAGCTATCATTTTTTTAAATAATTAATAAAAAAATGTTGACAATCCGTTTTCAGGTCAGACAATATGGTTGTTAGGTTAATAGCGTGTAGAATCTCGGCCCTGTAGACGAAAATAACGTACGAACTTACATGGCTCCTAACTTTCAAATGTCAATAAATTAATAAAATTAAATTAAAAAAGTTACTATAGTCGCACCTAGCTACCCGATTTGACGGCTGACATATAACCTCAAACATGCAAGTCATTCCATGTTAAAACGTCAGAAATGAATTATTTTTTGTAGCCACATGGTCATTTCATCACGGATTTCTATAAAAAAATGAGGTATTTACTAATGTCCGGTTTCCTATATTCAAGAAACGAATCGTTTTCCTTATGTTTCGTTAATACGACACATTTTGTAGGTAGCAAATGTCATAACGCTACGGCCCGTAAGTAAAACGATTCGTTTCTTGAATATAGGAACCGAGCATAACAAAAACAGTCATTTTTTTTAATACTTCGTCTTCGATCAGCACCCGTCGGAAGTTCGCAACGGTGTCATATTCCTACTCTCACAAACTATGATGGAACTTTGCTTAAAAGCTATAATTACAGAAACGGTGTTTATTTTATATTATACTAGGACGCCCGCGGCGTCGTACGCGTAGATTTAGTTTTCCGCTACTCCCCCTATTTCTTCTCGTTGGAGGTCGACTTTCGGAAAATCCTTTCTTAGGTGTCTTTTCCCTAGACCTCATAAGAAAATAACGTGCCAAATTTAGAATCTCTAGACCCAGAGGTTTGGGCTTCTTACCATTAAAGAGTTAGTATTTGCATTTCACCAAGAGTTCATAAAATCGGATTGAACTTTCAAACATGTGTCAAAATAAAATGTTTTTTAAATCCAAAGCGCATGCGGAGTATTGATATCCAGTTTGAAGCAAATCACGCTCAAAATAACTATTTACTCCTTTTTAACATTCCATCAATTCTGTTAAAGAATGTTTATGCAAAATGCTATGATATGGTACCACACCATACCATAGCAGCTCAGCGATGAACTATAAATGTATATCTCTCTTTTATGTACACGGGAGCGATTATCTTTTGTTCGTTTCTTGGGCGAGAAAATCGCCGATAGGTTCATCGCTTACTCGCTCGCGGTGGGACCAGTGCCTAATAGACTTGATTACTTCCAGAGATACAGCCAAAATGTTTATACTTAATAAAATCATCTAAGACAGCAATCAGGGGGAGCAAGGGGGGAACGGTATTAACATCTAACCGACCCAAATGTCAACCTCACCTGCACGCGCCAGTGGGCGGCGGCGGCCAAGTGGCCTCCGTGGTGCTCCCTGCTGGAAAACAAGCGAGGCGATGGCGACCGAGCAAATGGCGGGATAACCATTCACCTGGCCATGGCTAGGAGAGGCTTTTCGATAGCCTTGGAGGCCCAAGTACCTCCAGAAAAGGCGATAGGAGAAGGCACTCCGAGAACAAACCGAGTGTGACGGTACACTTTAAAGTAGCAGCCCTACTAGCCGTCTAGGATACTATGGGCTAATAACCTGTATATCTAAAATAACTCTATTACTGAAACTCATAGAAGAAATATCCGGACTGATTCTAAACAAACGACTTTTGGCGCGAAATTAAGGACTCTGATTGGCTGCTGGAATGTTCGTACAATGCGAGAGGAGAGTAGGGTGCATCAGGTACTAAAGTGCATGAGAGACTATAGGTTGGATATACTGGGTATTTCAGAGACCCGATTAAGGGACTTTGGAGAACGCCAAGTCGAAGATCACACCTTGCTGTACTCAGGAAAGGCGGAGAAAAACGAGTATGGAGTGGGCTTTCTGCTTTCTAAATGTTCCAGGAATAGTCTTCTTGACTGGAGGCCCGTTTCACCCAGAATCATATCCGCTCGTTTTAAATCAAGAGTGAGAAATGTCACAATAATACAATGCTATGCTCCAACTAACTCAGCAGATGTTGGCACCAAAAATGACTTCTACGACCAACTCACAGCTACGGTTCGATCAACACCCAAGGGAGACATTGTTATTTGCATGGGGGATTACAACGCTCAAATTGGCAGCGGTAACAAAGAAATTGAGCCATGGATAGGTAAACATGCTTTGGGCAATCGAAGTGAAAATGGTAACATGCTTGTCGATTTCTGCTGCGAGTTTGATATGGTAGTTGGGGGGTCCATCTTCCCGCATAAAAACTGTCACAAGGTCTCGTGGGTTTCTCCCGACAGACGGACAGAGAACCAGATCGACCATGTAATGATAAACAGGAAGTGGAGGCATTCCTTGTTAGATGTTCGCAACCGAAGAGGGGCTGACGTAAATTCTGACCATCATCTCATAGTGGCTAAGATCCAGCTGAAAATGGCTAAGGTAATATGTAGATCATCTTCTCTGTCCCGACGATTTGATATATCCAGACTGCAAGACCCAGATACGAAACACGAGTTTAGCGTAGAAATGCACAACCAGTTCCACACGCAGAGCGTTGACAATGCTACCTTAGAAGAGCAGTGGGCACGTGTTAAGAACGTTCTACATAAATGTTGCGTAAAAGTCTTAGGGTATAGAAGCTGTGACAGGAAGCCATGGATTTCAGCGGACACGTGGAGCAAAATAGCACACAGGAAATCCATAAAAGAGAAAGTGAATGTTGCCACTGACCGAAACGTCAAAGAAAGTCTTGCTTACGAGTGCTTCCTGTGTGAAAGCGATGTCAAGCGTAGCGCGAGGAGAGATAAGCGTGTCAGAGGAGCTTCGATAGCCCAGAGGGCTGAGCTAGCGGCTAAAGCAGGAAACACCAAAGAGCTGTACCGAGCTGGAAGGGAGTTGTGTTACAAGGCTGCAAAGGTGTCTCCGGTAGTGGACAAAGCAGGGAAACTCTTAACGACAGATGCGGAGCAACTGAGTAGATGGCAAGAACACTTTGCCGAGGTTTTTCACACAGTTGGTGAAGACACAGATTCTAGCGAAGAGTGCGACGAAGCAGAGGACTTAGATATTAAAGTAGACCCTCCAGATAGAGCGGAGATAGCGAGTGCCATCAAGAGATTAGGGACTGGCAAAGCTCCGGGGAATGATGGCATCCCAGCTGAAGCACTCAAAGCCAATGCAGACGCAGCCGCTGATATTTTGTTACCGCTGATGACAACTGTGTGGGAGTCAGAGCAAGTCCCCGGAAGTTGGAAGGAAGGCATAATAATAAAGTTGCCCAAAAAAGGAAACTTATCAGTCTGCTCCAACTGGCGTGGAATTAACTTGTTGCCCACATGTTCTAAAGTTCTGTGCAAGATAATATTAAACAGAATGACCACCGCTGTCGATTGTACCTTGAGGGACGAGCAGAGTGGATTTAGGGCGGGCCGATCTTGCACTGATCAGATCAACGTCCTGCGCATGATTCTTGAGCAGTGCAATGAAATGCGTTGCGAGCTGTTTGCTCTGTTCGTAGACTTTGAAAAGGCATTCGATAGAGTGAAGTGGTCCAGTATCTGGCGAATTTTACGGCAAAGAGGTATACCTAATAAAATAATTACCATCATCAAATGCCTTTACGAAGGCTCTTCTTGCCGCATACTACACAAAGGTCGACTGACAGAACCGGTACCGGTCTCCGCTGGTGTGAAACAAGGCTGTTTGCTGTCACCACTTTTATTTCTCGTTGTTTTGGACGATGTTATGCGAAGAACAACAGGCCACGAAGAAAGAGGTATACCTTGGGAAAATGGTAAAACCTTGGAAGACATCGATTTTGCCGATGATCTGTGTTTACTATCCACTTCACGAACGCACCTTCAGTCCAAGACCGATGACCTGTCGAGAGCCGCTGCCAAGGAAGGTCTACGCATCAACACTGCGAAAACGAAGGACATGCGCCTAAACACCGAAGATAGCACGCCGGTCAATGTCAACGGTGAGGTTGTTGAGCAGGTGCAGCGATTCACCTACTTAGGGAGCGTGGTGGACCCACTTGGAGGTGCCGACGAGGACGTGGAAGCACGCATAAACAAAGCCCGTGCCGCGTATGCGCAGTTGAAACCTGTTTGGGCATCGTCAGTGCTGACTCGCCGCACCAAGTTAAGACTCTTCAACTCCAACGTCAAGTCAGTGCTTCTGTATGGCTGCGAGACATGGCTCGTCAAAAAGGAGACTACAAACAAGCTTCAGGTCTTCGTTAACAAGTGTCTGCGGCGTATTCTGGGGATTTGTTGGCCAAAGACTATTTCAAATACTAGACTGTGGGAGCTAACTAACCAGAAACCGCTGGCTAACGAGATCTTGCTGAGGAAATGGCGTTGGATTGGTCATGTACTGCGGCGGCCCGATAACCACATCTCCAAGCAAGGCTTAACCTGGCATACTCAGGGGAAAAGAAGACCAGGACGCCCCCGTAACACCTGGAGGCGCTCAGTTGAAAAAGAGGCCATTTCCGTTGGACAGAGTTGGAGTGAACTTAAAGTGGTTGCTCAGGATCGAGCAAAATGGAATTCCCTTCTACGAGCCCTATGTCCCTGCTGAGGGATAAATGGATTTCATCAAAACAGCAATCAAATAACTTTAAGTAGAGAATTACCTAGTTCATACTTGTTGTTTTCCGCGATAGTTTTCGCGTAGTACCGGCTTCGGAACCTTACATTGAGCTTCGTCAGACATGCTTTTGCCCGATTATTTTCTTACAACTCCCTGTAAATCACACTAAGGAAAATTCCAATCAGGTACCTATTACTTTGGTGTAACAGAACATTATTCATCTCTCCGTCCACTTGGATCCATTGCATGGCTCCATTGATGGATCCTAGTACACTTTTTCCTCCACCTGAATCCATCGTACCAGTCAGTTCCAAATAATGGATTCTAAGACACTAAGGTGCATTTGGATCCTCCGAATTAATCAAACGAAGTATAATTTAAATGGCCGGGGCTCTTACTTCTAGGTGGTTTTGCCCTTCGGGCATCTGAAGATAGCTAACGAACCTAACCTACCTACTTTTACAACCATAATTAGTATTTAAGTATGTGGAGGATCCAAGTGCACCTTAATAGTACATTATGATACAAGTGTGCTAAGTTGACCATTGTATACAAGGCGCTATTGTGTGCGCACGAGCGGAAGCGAGTGCGCCACAAGAAAGCCGCGTATATTATGGTCACAGGCACACGTGTTACATACGACGTTTTTCAACACACTTGCGAAAACAAACAAGACTCTTCATTTAGTCAAATTTTAATTAATTATTAAAACAGTTGGTAAAATTACAATTTGCCGCATAAAAACTGTTTGTTGCTAAGAAAAAAAAAGGTATAACCCGACTAAATAATATCGCTTCTTCTTCGTACTTACAACTTGGTACTAGGCTACAAATGTAAATTGTTTGGGTTAATAAACTAAAGGCACTTGTGCGTAATATACTGAAAAAGCACGCGTGTTTAATATCTAGGTTTATGAGCCAAAAATCGGTGGAATAAAAAGGTCGTTTTGAGCAAGTGTGTTGAAAAGTGTCTTAGAATCCATTATTTGGAACTGACTGGTACGATGGATTCAGGTGAAGGAAAAAGTGTACTAGGATCCATCAATGGAGCCATGCAATGGGTCCAAGTGGACGGCACCATTATTCATAATGTTTGTCGTTTTTATCCAGGATGTATTATCTCGTGGTTACATACTGGCGCTATGTCAGTTTGCACTGGACGAAGATGACACAATCTGTTTGCACAATACGCAAGTTATCCTAGATAGGATCCTGATGTATTTTATAACTTTGATTTATTTTGAACCAGCGGCCCGCCCTCTGCAATTCTGGCATTCCCATTTTTCTTTTCTTTCAACAACAAAGAACACAGCAAATTCAATTCAGCCGTTTTTAAGGTATAGCGTGACCAGGAGAAGTAGGGGTTCATTTTTATATTATTTTGAATTTAGTAATATGATTTGAAAAACACCACAAAACATCGAATGTCTACGTCATGCTCCTTGGACGGACACCGCACTGTCTGTGTTGTAATATTTTAAAGCATAACGCTAATGTACACAATATGTACTGAATTTGTACATACTTAAAAATAAACGCACCACGAGTTTTAATAAAAATACCTAAATTTAATATTTGAACTCTCATATAATTATGTCCTCGATCAATGGAGGTACATTAAAAAAAAGTGCGTACTAATTCAGTACATATTGGGTACGACAGCGGGGTTGCTGGGGATATGCTCCACAGCTCCTCCCAAACTCAGATAATTTGTACTGTCGATCTATTGAGGTACATTTCTTTTTAAGTATGTACAAATTCGGTACGTATTGTGTACATTAGCGTTATGCTTTAAAACATTACAAAACAGGCAGTGCGGTGGTGCGGGAGCATGACATGAATTTCTGAAAAAGCAATGGCAAGATGTGACACAAAACGCAATATAAGCTTTACACACTGTATCCACATGCAAAAATTAAGTGACTTGGTTTTTGTAGCTTATGTATGACATCAAAATTGCCAACGCCGCCGGACTATAGAGCCCTGTATAAGTGAGGTGTTGAGTCAGTCAGTGTAGATAGGTGCGGCCTGAAAAAGGGTTTATCTTAACTTTTGTTAAAATATTTATTATATTATATTTATAAATAAAAGTAACTTCGCAGATTTTCAAAATGTTTTATTTTCACATAGTAAAAATACGAAAATAATTTAATAGACCTTCCCCTGCTCGCATCAAGATTTCTTCTCATATATGGCTCAAAAATATTTAATTTTTACCCAGAATTTGAACACTTAAGATTGGAAATTTTAAAATATAATCACCCAATTTAATAGGAACTCTGGCAACAAGTATCTTTATAGAAAGAATACTTATAGTCCTGTCATAATACGCAATAATATTTGTAAAAATGAAAATAATGTTTTAATTTGAAATGCATCATCTCTTCCTGTGTCTGTGCTCGGATCGTGCTGCGCTTGGCTTCGATTTTTCTTTGTGTCTCGTATCTTCTGTAACCAAATTAGAAGCATAGATAGATATTGACAACAGTTTACCTGCATTGTAGTGTACCTAATCTGGTGGCCCGCCGCCGTTTAATCTATCAAGCCCACACACACGATTCGTGCCTGCACATTTCACGGCCGACTTTAAAACTGTCACTTGCCATGCACTCGCACCATGGAAGGGTCACAAATTTGTAAAAAAAAACGTGACTTGACTTTCTCGACCGCGATGATGTAAAAAATAAATTCTGACTATTTGCATAAGCCGAAGTAAGTATCAAAAATTATCATTAAAGCCTGCACGCGCTAAACATTAATGATAATTTTTGATACTTACTTCGGCTTAGGGGAAATATGTTTCACACTAATGTTTCACCGAACAACGTTTGGTCGAATGTATCGTTTCGCAACCGTTTCATTTGGCAACCCACGTTTATTTCTGTAACTAGATATTTCAGGATTTTTATAAAAACTAACCTAACCTAACCTATAGGGTCTCCAACGGACCCCAGCGCTGGCTTTAATGCCAGCATTACGCTGAGTTGGGACCATTTCGAGGCAACTTTCTTCTTGTATGTTTTTATATGTTCATGTTTATATTTGTCACTAATAAATGATTCTTAATTCTTTTCTTTAAAATTTGACAAATTTTAATCCGAAGTAAGCCTACCTGTCTGCGGTGGGAGCCTGCCGTTTCGTCAAAATATTTATGGTCAAATGTATCATTTCCCAAATTTTTCATTTGCCAAACCAATGTTTTTTTTTTTTTTCAGAATTTATTTCAGTACCATCGTGTAGAACCCTTTAGGTTAGGTTAGGTTAGTTTTTATAAAATCGTGAAATATTTACGGTTACTGAAAACAAAGCGGTTTGGCAAATGAAAATTTGGGAAATCATACATTTGACCATTTTTTTTTTGACGAAACAAAGGTATCCCGTCTGCGGTTTGAATATAGGTTTCGGCCAGAAGTTAACAAAAGGGTCTCTGTTACCTCCACACGGACATACCACCGGGCGAGTTGCTGACATTATTACATTGTCTTATTTGGCAAAAACTATGGAAATTATCAAATTGACAAACGGTATTTGGGTTAAACGATTTAAGATTAAAGTCGCCTACAGTCAAAACATCTAGCGAAGAAAATGTACATGTTGATTTTCTATACATTCCAATACGTTAATTAAAAAAACAAAAAACCCGCCTTCAAAAATTCAAAAAACAACTTCTTATAAAATGGTTGGTAGGTCTGTCCAACCGTATTCGGCTTTTGGTTTAAAATATTGTAGGATTTGTAGGATTTGTGGGACGCCGACTTCAGTTGCACTGACCTACCAACCATTTTATAAGAAGTTATTTCTTGCATTTTTAAAAGCGAGTTTTTATTTTATTTTATACTTTTTAGTAATCCTATTTATGCTGTTATGTAGTCCCACTTCTCAATTAATGAGAAACTTTAGAACGTTTCAAGCTCGCCGCAAGCAACGCCGCGGGAAAGTCATAGACATTTAAACAATTAAATGTGCTTCGTCATAGTCGCACAAGTACCTTAATCGAGATCTTATCGCCGCCCTTCAAATAGGTACCGTTAAGGAGTTCCGGTGGCCATCTGTGGTCTTCATCATGTTCCACTTCACCTTATAGTACTTTTTAAAAGAAAATGCGTGGTAACAGTGAGAAATACCGAAATCGCTATAGGTTTGCCAATAATATTTGAGGAGTTCCCTTGATTTCTCCAAGTTCCCACAATCAGATCCTGACATATTGACAATGGGACCAACTAAAAAATATACCAATTAGAACAACGAAAAAAAATTACATCAGTCCAGTGGTCTTCGAGCAATCGGGGAAAATACATAAAAAAATATGCCGACGAATTGAGAACTTGCTCCTTTTATGAAGTCGGTTAAAAAGGAGGTAAATATTGTAGATATCGAAACTAGAGACGAACTAGAGATACCTGATTTTGGCGACAGCGACTGGGATCCGACTATTAAAAGCGTCGCTCGTGAGCTCTACGATGACATTGATGACTAACCTAACCGATACCAATAAGGTAAAGCGAAATGTGGAATAAAAGCCTAGATCAATACAATACAATACAATACAAATACTCTTTATTGAACACCAAAAAACAAAAAACACGGAACAGTACATTTTAAACTATAGGTATACAACAGGCGGTCTTACCGCTAAATAGCGATCTCTTCCAGACAACCTTGGACAGAGAAATCATGAAAGACAAAGATACATGGCAGGTGGTGTAAACTACCTTCTTCAGAACCCAAACTAACACTTTTATGATAAAATCTACTTACACATATATAAACTACATACACATACATACATAAAGTAAATGAGATTAATAAATACATACTCAATACACACTAAATACATATTATTATACATCAACATAATATACACATACATAAATTATAGAAATCAGCCAAACAAAGATAACACCCGAGGTGATAGTATTTAAGAAAAATAAAAGGAATAATTGAAAAACTACGGAAGCGATAGATAGTGATCCTTTAGCTTGCTTTTAAAACTGGACGTAGACTGAGCACGCCTTACTTCTACAGGCAAAGCGTTCCATAGCCTTATAGCCTGAATTGTGAAAGAATTGGAGTAAAATTTAGAGGAAGAAAAAGGGACTGACAAAAGAAGGTTTTGGGAAGCTCTGACTGAGTTAAAATAATTGAAACGCTCCTTAAGGTAACGCGGGGTAGCGGGGTTGAAAAGTATGCTGAAGAGGAGATTAAGAATATGAAAGTTACGACGAGCACGGATTGGGAGCCACTTGAGTTGATTGCGAAAAATGGAGACGTGGTCATACTTGCGTAACCCAAATATGAACCGTATGCACAAATTTTGAATACGCTCAAGCTTATTTAGTTGCCCCTCAGTAAGATCCAAATAGCACACGTCAGCGTAATCTAAAATAGGAAGCAGTAAAGTTTGAGCAAGCGCAATTTTAGTAGCAAGAGGCAGAAAGTTTTGAAGACGTCTTAGAGAACCTACAGCTGCAAACATCTTCCTGCTAGTCTCACTAACTTGAGGCGCCCATGACAAAGAGCGGTCCATAATGACACCAAGATTCTTGACCTGAAGAGAGTAAGGAATCTGAACACCGTTGAAACAAACTGGGGGAAGATTTGCAAAGTTGACTCTAGAAATAAGTTTGGGGCTGCCAATGACGATAACCTGTGTTTTAGTAGGGTTTACTTTTAGCCCAAACCCATTGCACCAATGTAATATGCCCTTTAAGTCTTCATTGGCTACGTCTACCACGGAAGAAAGATCGTCAAGCGTACCCTGGGAATAAATTTGAAGGTCGTCAGCATAAAGGTGATAGGAAGAGTGAAGGTTTTGCGAAATAGAATGAATAAATATAGAAAAAAGAAGCGGAGACAGCACGCCGCCCTGCGGAACGCCGGCTAGCGTGCTGCACCATGAAGATCGAGAATCATCCACCTTTATACGCTGCCGACGACCGATTAAGTAGCTATGAAACCATTCAATAACCGCAGGAGATATGTTAAGGGAGCGTAAAATTCCAAGCATTATGTCAAAATCAACGGTATTAAAAGCATTGCTAAAGTCTAACAGCGTCAAAACTGTCAGTTTCCTGTTATCCATGCCAGCGCGAATGTCGTCCGTGACTTTGACAAGAGCAGTAGCCGTACTATGACCTGGACGGAAACCGGACTGAAAGGAGTTAAGGAGGTCATATCTGTTTAAGTAGGAAGACAGTTGCTGGTGAACAAGGCGCTCCAGGACCTTGGATAGGAAAGGAAGAATGGATATGGGACGATAGTCAGAGAAAGTAGCGGGATTAGGTTTTTTGGGGAGAGGGACTACTTCAGCATCCTTCCATAACGAGGGAAACTCATTGGTCATAATGGACCTATTAAGGATACTAGAGATGATAGGAACGAGAAGGTCAAGCAAAGGAAGGATCATGTTACGACTAATGCTATCAACACCAACTGCGTTGGAACTGATGGACAGTACACTCTTCTTAACATCACTGTCGGAGAATTGAGAGAAAGAAAAGGATGAAGTATCAGGAGTTGAGATGTTAGAAAGACATTTAAGTGTATCGGCTTTAGCTGGACCATTAAATAAGGTAGAAGTAGAGAAATGCTGATTCAGCTGATCTATGTCAATATCGTTGTTACTAGTAATATTAACTTGAGATTTACCAACTCCTATTGATTTGAGAAACTTCCATACTTCTTTACTAGATCCTCTCAGGGCACCATTATTTCCTGTAAGCATAACATATATTTACCTATAGTAGCGTGGTATGGCCTACCTCGGTCGCGGTCTTTATGGCGGTGACGGCGGTCACGATCCCGATCCCGATCCCGATCCCGATCCCGATCCCGATCCCGATCCCGGTCCCGATCACGATCACGATCACGATCACGATCACGATCGCGCTCGCGGTCACGCGAGCCCCTCGACTCGGGCGAGGAGCGGCGGCGCGTGGGCGGCGCGGCGGGCGGGCCCGCCTGGTCCGCCCACCACCACGCAGGCGGCACTGCCCCGCGCGCGCGCACCGGCGACCCGCTGCCGTACCCCGGCGTCGGCGCCATCTGGGAACACCACGAGAGTTAACAACCAGACAACCACACCAAAAAGCTCGCGTTGGTTAGGTTAGTTAACCAGAGAAATAGCTACTTACAGACTACTCCCTCTTCTGATTCCCCTTGTGAAAGGTGTCACCATATGATGGTGAGCCCTCTTATAATTAACCCCTTAGCACAGAGCCTAAACGATCATGTCTATATTATTTTCAACTAATAATAGGTATACTAATAAAAAATACACGTGATTTCACGTAATTTGACAGAAAGAAGTGGAATATACTGACTTACTTCAACAAAAGTGTGGTGACAATAAAATTCTAAAGTGAGTATGTGAATGGGTACCGGCGGGTACGCAGCAGGCGGCAGGAGGTAGGGCGTGGGGGGCGCAGTGCCCTCCCCCTCCGCGCACGGCAGCGGCGGTGCCGGAGGCCGCGTCGGGCTGTCTGAAGCCAACTAACCAACACAACAAAAAATAATATCAAATTAAGTGGTTTGTATATACGAGTAATAATTAGGAAATAGCGATTCCATGGATTCTAAAACCGCGGTGCCCTACCCTACTGATAAGTTTCACTTATATTAACAAAGCGAACCTTCTGTTTGAGGTTGTTGAAATCGGTGCTGATTTCGCGGTAGCGCTGCAGGCACTCCTGCCACATGCTCGCCATCTCCGACATCTCAGAGCGCTGCTTGTTGATCTCCTCCTGGGTGTGAATAATGATTAACACAACAGTCAACAACGTCTTTCAAATAATCTGCGCGTTAAACTGCGCGTCCACTGGGTCAACGTACATTATATATACAATGTAATACAAAGCAACAAATCCGTGCTCTTTGTAGTCTCCGTACGCTCCAAATCAGACCCAGTGGTCGTGTAGCTTAACCCTTTAAGCAGGCCCCATCAATAAATCATGGAAATTTTATACCTGGGTGGGATAGGTTGGCAGATGGGAATAACCCCATCAATCTAGATATTAATGGTATTATAAATACAACTAACCAAGTTAGTTGTGTATTATAGAGCTACTTAATACATGAGAACTGTGTCAATCATATCTTAGTATTTAAATAAATGTGTATGTTTCGTAGTTCTCATGTGAAGTTAAATGAATACCTAGTCATCTTAATAGGTATTTATATATTCTTATCTAAGAGTATATTAAAAATTAGTTAGGACAATCGATATACCGGTTAACTGGGGGTACTTTGATTTACGGGGTAACATTGACCGACCTTAAAACGATAACTATTTTAGTTGTTATCTTCTTAAATTGTTGAAGTCATTATATAACTGTATGAGTAGCTCAGTCCTGATGAAACATTTAATAGAATAATTAAATATTAAAGATAGTTTTTGGGGTGGCCAATGTTACCCCGTAAATCAAAGTACCCCCATTCTACGGTACCGACCATAAGCCTAGTATCGGTGTCTCCCACGTCGCGGGCCACTGTCTCGTACCGTCGCATGCATTCCCGCCACAGACTCAACTGCGCCGCGGCCGACTCCCGTGCATTGTTTGCTGCCGTTTCCTATTAAAAAGTTTCAGAGCAATTCTAGCTAATAACAGTAGGAGAAACAAAATAAGAAGTTAGGCGGATTAACAGAGAAAACAAAATTGACCAGTACGATAAAATTATCAATCGATTATTTATCAAGATCTTCAATCGATTATTTATAAACATCTTCAATCTTATAAAGATTTAGGTACCTTCATGCCTAAACTACTATAATTATCTACAGATAGGCATATATTATTATGAAACATGTTTGTGATGTGTTAGTACTTTGCTTTTCAATTGTATAGGCACTACATGAATTATTATTAATATCCTAAATGTGCAGCTCGGTTTTTTAAGATTGTTAACTGTACAAAGGTTAATATTTTAATACATGCACTGCCGACGAAGAACCCTGCGGTTGCGAAATTCCTTTAAAACATCGCATCAGCTCCTTCCACAACTTCATCATCTTATCCATGGCTTCCCTTTGCTCGATAATTTCTTGCTGTAATCACAAGACAAAATTATTATCCGCCAATGCGAATACTATCAAAATTACAAGAAATGTACTAACCTTGACGACCCTTAAGCAATTACTTCTACCACTGATGGTGCTAGTCTCACCATCGGCGACGCTGAGGCCAGAATCTCTCTCCCTTTCAGAAAACCTGTCCTTTTCCTTGTAATCGTCGTCTCTTGACACAACTGATGCCCTATCAAACCTCTCCTGATTCTTCTTAGAACGGCGGTCTCTGTTATTGCTATTACAATGACAATCACGACTAACCAAGGGTTTATCTTCGTAATACTTGTCTCTTTGCTCAAAATCCTCGTACCGCGTATCTCTATCCCTCTCATCGTACTGCCTGTCGTCATAACGTTTCTCTCTGTGCACATCACTCCTTGCTGTTCTTCGGGACCTATTCTCATCCACGTACCCCTCTCTATGCACGTTGAAACTCCTGCTGGTTTTTTGGTCAGAGAATCTCCTCCTTTCTTCATCATAGTTTCTACCTCTGAATGGTTCCTTGGCTTCATCAAACTCTCTGTAAGTCCTCGTGTCGCTACGCATTCTGTAGGAGTAATCGAGACAGCTCCTCGTGGGAGTGGGCTGGGACGGGTAATCTCGTTGCCTGTCCGCCACATTCTGCATTTTCGATCTAGTTACATCCAGTCGGCTGGTGAACCTAGTGTTATCTCTATCGTATGAATTGCAACACAGGCACTTCTCTTTAACGTCAGCCGGTAAGTGAGAGCGCGATATCGCTACATTCTCATGACTTCGGACTCTTCCTCGGTTGTTATCCGGGCTCGGATTTCTGGTCGAAGAGATGTTTTCTCGGGAATTTTCTCCGCTCTTTAGTTTCACAGGGCGATGATCGAGGTCATGACTGATATTTTTTGACACAACTTCGCATTGGAGGGACTTGTGACTACGCGAGCTTTGCTAAAATATTATAAAAAATAACAAACTTAAATCATTGCAACTGGCCAACGTAGTGAGAGAGTAAATTCTTAGTTGGTACTTACAATTTCGATTTTAGGTATGTCGGAGGGCTTCTTGTTCAATGAAGCACAAAGCTTTGCAAATGTTTCAAGTAACGCTGTTTGATCAATAGCAGGAGCCGGCGCTTCCACTTTCGGGGGCCTAGAGACAATTGAAATTGTTTTAATTTGTAGCTTGTAGAGTTCAAACTAAAAATAGCAAAGTGGTATACTTATACTAATTATACTGTATTGGTATTACTACTCATAAATAAAGAATATTACTCTTGGCGATTGTTACTTCTCCGCTGAAACGGATGAACTAATTTGGTTTTATGCAATTTGGAACAGAGTTTGCTCATACACTGGATGTTAATCCAGGCTACCTTGAATCCCGAAATAAATCAGTGTTCTCGCTGGATGACAAAATCACTAATTGTACGCGCTAGAAGTCGCGGGCACAAGCTAGTATAGTATAATTCCGGTGTGCGTTGTTCTCGTCCCACACGGCTTGACCGATTTTGACAAACTTTTTTTTTGTGTTTATAGGTCGCCTGGATGATTCTTAAGTAAGGCTGTTGTGAAGATCCGGAAAAGAAGTAATTGTGGCAGGACAACGTCCGCCTACCTGGTCCTCTAGTAAAGATATAAATTGAAAAAGAAAATTTATTTTTGATATTTCATGCAATTGTTTCAGTCAGATTTTTCGATGCACCTAAGTGAAAGACATCATGTTATAACCCACTATGTTTCTCACTTAGCTGCATCTAAAAAATCTGACGAAAGTTTGTATTGTGAAGAATACAACAAAATATTCGTGGTCACAATTTCAGTGAAATACCTAAAATACCTTGAAAATTTAAAAGCGTGTCCAGAACGCAAGGCGCGCACTCTTCTCGCGTGTTCATGATAGATTTAAAAAAGATAGCTGTCGCCGGAGATCCTCATCTTAAAATGTAAACTCTAGTAGTACGGGTTTTGTGTTGGTTTGTTTTCCATTTATTTTGATTTAATTTTTTAATTTTAGATAATTCAATAAAATAAATAAACATATTACCTGCAAAAAAATATAAAAACAGATAACGTCAACAAAAAGACAAATATGTATAAATACTAAAATAAACATACTTACCCAAACATAAGTAATCTTAACTAAACAACAAAACTTTTATGTACCTATTTACATTAATTTTAAATTTAAAGCAACTCCATGCCTCCGTTAGTAAAATTCAAAGAAGCAAAATGAATCGATAAAAACGAAAAACTCTCAGGGCAACAACGATGAAAAGAATTATGTTTTGCAATATAACGTTGATTTTACAATAAATTTTATTTAACATACGTTTTTTCGTTTGTAAGTAAAAGATGTCATTTATTGACGTGTTCATGTTATGAGACGAATGGTTGGAGGTATGAGATCAAACTTTGAAGATTTGTAACATTATTACTAATTGCAAGTACTATGGTTGTTATTAGGTTGTAGTAAAAAGGTTGTCTCCGAATGTCACGCGCCCTGGAAACTCCACTGTCTGTTTTGTAATGTTTTAAACGCTAATGTACACAATATGTACCGAATTAATACATACTTAAAAATAAATGTACCTCAATAGATCGACAGTATAAATTATCTGAGTTTGGGGTTGCTATGGAACATCTCCCCAGCAACCACAAAAATTAATTTAAGAGATTGTTATTTATTAAAACATTACGCTATTGTACCCACTCAGGGTAGTCACTGTGTGAAAATTTATAAAAAAGATAGAAAGCCCTGTTTCTAGGAGCGACTACAATATATATATTTGCGGGTGGTAGGACCTTGTGCGGGGTCCGTCCGGATCGATACCACCATCTTATCCATTAACCTACCGCCAAACACAAGTGTTCGCATTGTTGTGTTCCGGTTTGGGGATAAGACAGCCGGTGTAATGACTAGCATAGAGGCATTCCATCTTAATCCTCAGGGTTGGCAGCGCATTTGCAGTCTTAGGCTTGCAGTCTTGTGAATGCGAATGTCTATGGGTCACAGTTTCCACTTACCATCAGGTGGCCTGTGTGCTCGTCAGCCTTCCCTATGCCATAAAAAAAAAAAAAAAACGAATGGGCCCTCTTGTCATTTGCAAATTGGCACTACAACCGAAGGAACAAGGCGACTTAACTATGTTTTCCTCAGACTGTTTAGAAGCAGGCAGGTGGAAAGCGACCTGTATGGTGACGAGCTAACAAGTATGGGCGGGGAGTCATCAACCCTACTTGTACCGGGAAGTAAAATCTACCCTAGTCCTATATAATTAAAGTATCTGGAACCCGTATTACTAAAGATCCCTTAGTTACCTCTAACGTTGGCGTCATTTCAAGTGGGCCTGAGGATTCTGGATACTGTTACTAGAGAAATTAAATTAAACACAACGTAAGTGGTGGTAGGACTGGTAGGACCATGTGAAGGGTCCGTCCATTAACACACCGCCAAGCAGCAGTGTTCGCATTGCTGTATTCCGGTGTGGGTATAAGACAACCGGTGAAATTACTAGCATAGAGGCATGCCATCTCAGTGCTCAGGGTTGGCAACGCGTTTGAGGTTTCCAAATGTGTATGGGTCTCAGATACCACTTACCATCAGGTGGCCTGAGTGCTCGCGTGCCTTGTCATTGCCATAAAAAAAAGGGAACTTGGCCGCTAAATCCACTAGACATCATGCCATTTATATTATAAAATAAATTTAAACCTATAAATTTAACAAGGGGCCAGTACAATACCTATGGGTTACGTATCAGAACGCCTAAAATTAATTTGCATAAATCCAAAATACCTTAAAATACCTAAATTTATAATAGCTAACGAACATATCGCTTAACCCGTCAAGTGTCCTAACTACTACGTTACTATTTAAGGATTATTTGAATTTGGAATTTATTATTTCCGATTTAAGATTGATATTTTAATACAATAGGTACGTAGTATTTAGGACGTTCGACGAGTTAAGTCAATATTACCTAATGAGGGTCCATATTGGCTCATATAAAAATTTGTAGTCCGAATGTATTGTTACTCATAATTCACCGCAAGTCATAAAGTGTCTTTTTCTGAGAAGGTTTTTATTTCAAGGTTTTTATTTAACAAACCTAACCTAACCTCACTTACCAGCTAGATATTTAAAAAAAAAACCGTTTCCGTATAAAACACTGACAGCCGATAATTATCAGTAACAATACATTCGGACTACATTTTTTTATATTAAACATCGCGCTCCCCCACCTAAGGGCCGAAATACCTAATGGATGATTTACCTAAAATTGATTTTCCTAATGACAAAATATCGAAGATAGAACAAATAAATATTTAAAATTTTATTTATTTATTTATTTAGAAGTACCTAATTTTTAAATACGTAACGGTAATTTCGTGATACCTCATCATCATCAGCCCGGGGGCGTCCACTGCTGGACAAAAGGATACGTAGGATCGTGATACCTAATGGACGAAATACCTAACCGACAGGTTATGTTAGGTTCTTAGGTTAGGTTGGAGTTGCATCAAGGCGCCAGAACTACGCGGAATAGGAACTGCGTCGACTTGTTCGTACATTTATTTTTAAGAAACTATTTTATATTTAAGTCGTATTTTTTTAGCGTTAATTACCTCCTTTTTTGTAGTCGCTTAATAAAGAAGTATACCAACAGATTCTGATACGTAACCTACCTTTTATGTACAGGATGTAGTGCATAATTGTTTTCCATCGTATTTTCACGGGAATGTACGAACGTGTCTAGCCATTTCAGTCGGTCACAGTACAAAAAGTACTGAGGTTGACAGAAGTAGCATGACAAATACGAACATACATTCATAACATAAACTCCCGCCTTCATTCCCAGAGTAGGGTAGGCAGAGCTGCAGATTTACAAACAACTGTAAAAACCTGTTGATAATAATTTAACCACAATTTGCATAATTAGGCTACACACCTTTAAACATCTTAGGCTAATTGTGAAAATACGAACATTTCCGAGAAAATACGATGGAAAACTGTTGTCTAACTTAGGCACTGTTTCAGAAATGAGAGTTATTACCTGGGACCGTTAACGTGACAAAAAATGGCACTCATTTGAGAGATAAGAAATGGTCATTTGAAAGAGGGTGCATTAGGTGTCGTTACTTGTCTCGGTCCCGCGTGTCGTCGCGCCGTCGGCGGTGGTGGCGGTGCTCGCGCGGCGGCGAGGCCTCGCGCTCGTGCCGGCTCTCATGCCGGTCCGACGCCCTCGTCTCGTTCCGCTCCGACGCCCTCGACTCGTGCCTACTCTCGTTCCGCTCCGACGCTCTCGTCTCATGCCTGCTCTCGTTCCGTCCGTCGTGCCGGGCCTCATGCCTCTTTGCGTGACGTTGCCTGTTTACACGACCATCAGTCAACATAAGCACACAAAAGCTAGCTACAGTTGACATAGAGAAGTAAAAAAAATTAAACTCTCACTCACTTTTTTTTGTCTCTTTTTATTGCTTCTTCCAGAAATGCATAGATGAAGGAATCGTGATCTTGCGGCAATGTGTCGATAGCGGTCTCCCCTGTCTGTATAAGTAGCGTGGTATTGAGCTTGATTAAATAAGCATAAACATTTTGTATGACATTTCGTTAAGTTGCTAACGTATCAAAACGAAAGCGGCGCGGGACGGGGTGTGGCCCAGGCCGTTAACGTGCAACTTTCATGACAGAATAATTAGAAACATCACCACGATGACGTCGCAGCGTGCTGCTTCCACTTTCAGTGCGTTTATATTATAGGGTAAGAGCACCAAAAGATGAACGATTAAGCGACTACACCAACTTTAGACAGTTTATATTCAGTGAAAGTAACAAATTTCACCCTATTTTTTTTTTTATATGGTACAGTATATGGTCTAGATTGAAAATGACTATTATGAAGCCTGTTATTATATCTCCATATTTTTCTAAAAATCATTGAAACCAAAAATGTACCGATTTGCCCAAAAGATGAACAGCGTGCCCTAATTCTGAACGGTTTGGGCCCAAAAGTTGAACTAACATAATAAAATACCTATATCATTTTAATTCTATTCACTTTTAGCAATAAAATGCGAGTTAACGAAATATTCTTTATTTTTTAATTGTTTACATTTATTTAATATTACTTACGTACATAAGGTTCCTATTTTTTATGGTTATTTGTGTCATAAAAACAACGAATTAGTATTTTTTATCAATAATCATTAGCAAAACTACTTAGTTACTTATCTTTTTAAACAGATAAACCGACAAAAAGTGTTACTTTAAAATTTATAATATTAGTAAACATTTCCATAAATACTACTAGTATACTACTACTAGTGTTCATATTATAAAACTATGCCTAAAGGTTGAACGACTGAATTTACTTAGTTCAATTTTAGGACACAGAATTTATGAAATGAACAAACAAAATCAATTAGGTGTTCACAAATTGGAATAGAATCCAAAACATGAACTAGTAAATTTAATTGCGCGCGCTCACTCCGCGTACGGACGTGTTTTCTGTTGCTTATCGCTGAGGTTAACCGAGTTTAAAGATGGTGCAGTGTAAGAAATGCAAACTTTTTCTGAAAACTGAAAAGGGTGACACAGTGAGGTGTAAAGGCTCCTGCGAAGGCGTCTTCCATAAAAAATGTGCAAAACAGCTTCAGCTGCAAAATGACCTGTGTGATGGGTGCTATAAAAATGAAAGCAGCCCGAAAGCCCAATCGTCAAAGCTGAATATTGCGGACATTGGTAAAACTAGTGCTGAGACAGTGTTAACTGAGGTCAATAATAAGCTAGAAATTTTATATAACTTGCAAAAACAAATTCAAGATCTTACTGACTCCGTTGATTTTTATGCGGAAAAGTATCAAGGACTATTAGACTTCAAGGAAACTGCTGAAAGGAAGATTAGCGCACTAGAGAACAAAAACATATATTTACAAAAAAATAACGACGCATTGGAAGAAAGAGTTGCACAATTAGAGCTGAAAGACGTGGAAAGAAATGTGGAAATTATAGGTTTAGAGGAACAAAAAGGTGAAAATACTTTGCAGGTTGTAGAAGTAATTGCTCAAAAGCTAAATATAAACCCTACCCAAATTGAAGAGACAAAGAGGGTAGGTCGAGAAAACCAAAATGAGAGCAAGCCACGGCCCGTGTTGGTAACACTCCGCTCGAAGGCTGCTCGGAATGAATGGGTATCTAAGAGAAGAACGGTAATAACAAATAGCAGCATACTCCAAACTGCAAATAATAAACGCCTGTATATAAATGAATGTCTCCCTAGACATATGAGGCAGCTATTCTGGAACACTAAAACTTTATTAAAAGACCGGTTTAAGTATGTATGGGTTCAAAATTTACGCATTCTGGTCAAAAAAGACGATAACGGCAAGATTATAAATATTCGGTCCGAGGCGGATATAATGAAACTAAGCGATAATAATATTAATAATGCAGAGTAACCCGACAACAATAGCAAAGAGTTGTGCGTGAACACACTACGTGATTATTTTTTGTTATAAAATTCGATGATTTCATATCGAACACAATAAGTGATGTAGAATACCAAAAGTTTACGGATATTACTCAGTGGAGTACATGCATAAAAGAAGCTGAAGATCAGCTAAAAATTATTCACTTAAATATAAGGTCGTTAAGAAAGAACTTTAATGAGCTGTTAATATTATTAATGGAAGCCGAGTATAAGATAGATATAATCATTCTAACCGAAATAAATGTGAGGCAGATGGAACTTTCGTGCTATAATATAAATGGATATGAAATGTTTGCACACACGAGAGAAGTTCGACGTGGAGGGGGCCTTCTGATTTATGTGAAAACTACTTTAGATACAGATACAACAAATATTCAATCTACTTCAATGGAAGCACTTTACTGTAGAATAAAGGGCCCCGAGAGATGTATACATATATACGCGATTTACAGACCGCCAAACTCAAATAAGTTATGTTTCATAGAGGAGCTCGAAAAATTGACAGAAAAAGTACCTAAAAAGGAAGACCTGGTAGTGGTTGGGGACATGAACATAAACATACATGAAACAAACAACACCGTCGAGAGGTACAAAAACACCTTGTGTGAGCGGGGGCTGCAGTGCGCTATCAATGAGTGTACCCGCGAGGAGATGGTCGCCGGAGTGCTGAGCGCGTCGTGCATCGACCATGTGTGGGTGCGCAGCGGCGCGCGCGCCTCCGCACACATGCTCACGTGTAAAGTGTCGGACCACTACATGGTGGGAGTGAGCTTTGTTTCCGAGTGTCGTGCGTCCATCGGTATGTCCAGTCATAATAACGTAGTGTTTGGGTTAAACAATAAACTAGTTAAGTGTGAATTAGATAAGGTTGATTGGAATAATCTATTGTTAATTGACTGTCCGTTAGTACTATATGATAAAATGCACAAAGTGTTTAACACAATATATGAAATGTGTAAAACTAGGATAGATAATAATAATCAGCGTGAAACAAAGCCTTGGGTTAGTAAAACAATAAAACGTATGATAGAACGTAGGGATGAGTTATTTAGGAAGTGGAAGGCTAGTCCGAAAAACATGGTTTTGAGACTCGATTATACGCGGCATAGGAATAGAACAAATAAATTAATTGAACTGGCAAGAAACAAATTCAGAAAAAGACAAATATACGAATGTAAGGGAGACTGTAGAAAAATTTGGGAAATTTTGAATGGATGGTTAGGAAACAAAAAAGAAAATTTGGATTCTGTTATTATGAGACACTTGGGAAAAACGGAGTCTGTGCGAAACATATGCACGAACTTTGCGAAAACGTTTACAGAAGAGATAAGTAATTTAAAGCATCACTGTAATAATAATTTTTTAGACCGTTCACTATATGTAACTCAGAGCGATGTTAGTTTTCGGTACAAAAAAGTATCGGCGGAAGAAATAGAAAAAATTATAGATCACTTAGACTGTAAAAAATCGCCGGGTGCCGACAAAATTAGAGTGCGGGACCTTAAATATGTTAAAAAAGAAATTAGCCCAGTGCTGGCTAGGTTCGTGAATATGTGCGCGCAGACCGGTCTTTATCCCGAATTCCTCAAAAAAACCATTATTCGTCCGATATTTAAGCAGGGAAGTCATATGGATTACAATAACTACAGGCCGATCGCTATATTATCTGTGATTAATAAAATCACCGAAAAAGTAATTATTCCTAGAATAAGTGTCTTCTTAGAGAAACATGGTATAATATCAGATGCACAACACGGGTTCCGAATTGCGCGTAGTACGTCGACGGCTCTGTCGCAGTTCGCAGACGACGTGAATGACAAATTGGATAAAAGGCTGTACGTGGCTATCTTGTTCATTGATTTCAAAAAAGCATTCGACACGCTGGACCACGGCCTGCTGCTCGAAGCTATGGAAGAGTGCGGGATCCGTGGTCCAGTGAGTCAATGGTTTCGCTGCTATCTTAAAAATCGAACACTGTGTACGAAGATCAGTGGAGAGACTGGGGACGAGGCGGACGTTGTGTACGGGGTGCCGACCGGGTCGGTGTTCGGGCCGGTGGGCTACACCATGCACGTGAACAGCGTGAGTCGCGTGGTGCGGCACTGCTCCGTGTACATGTATGCCGACGACACGTGCCTGGTGTGCGCCGGCCGGGATGTCGACGCGCTGCAGGGCCGCCTGCAGGCTGACCTCGACAACATACTCAAATGGTCACACGATAACGGTATTGTACTAAATGTTGCTAAAACCAAATGTATGCTGCTCTGTTCTCCGTATATTAGGAAGCAACAGGAGCAAATTAGGATTGTCGGGCACTCGTATAAATGCCTACACGATGGCCTACTGTGTTGCAACTGTAATGTTCTCGAGTGCGTAGATAGATACAAGTACCTTGGTCTAACCGTTGACCGCCATTTCAGTTGGAAATTCCATATAAACACCGTATGTAACAAGTTAAGAGCTATATTGTGTAAAATGTACAATCTTAAAAAAGTGCTTAAGAGGTCAACGTTAATCACGTTGTACCACGCGTTAGCTGACTCTGTGCTTAGCTACGGCCTTATTGCATATGGGCGCAGCTTCAAAACGCACTTAGATAGGATTCTTAACTTGCAACGTAGAATGCTTAAATTATTAGTGGATAAGAAGACCAAAGAATATTGTAGTAAAAACTATAACCTTTTGTTTAAAAAATGTAATATCATCCCTGTGCATGAAAAGGTAAAATACCTATTAGCTGTAGATCAGTACGAGTGTTTGGAGTTTAAAAGATTTAAAAATTACAACCGCTGTCTCCGGGTAGCATCACGAAAGAAGTTTGTAGAACCCAGAGCTTGTAATTATTATGGACAGAGAACGAGAAGCTATATGATACCACGGATTTTCAACAGTCTTTTCTCAGAGGACGAATGCAAAAATAAAAATGTTTTTAAACGTAAATTGAAATCCTGGTTAATAAACACCTTCCACTCAGAAAATAGTTAAGGTTGCTTTTATATTATATTTATAAGTTTCAATATGTTATAGGTACTCAAAATAGTTTGTCTAGCACCTATTAAATACACTGTACCAACTTTTAATATAAGGAGTGTACATGCTTCGCCAACAAACTGTTCCGCAGTTTGGCGAAATTTCGTTTATTTGAAATGTATTTTAATTACCTAAGAAAAAAATTAAAAAAAAAAAAAAAAATTAAATTCGTTCAAGTATTAGGCACACATTTTTTATTGAACAGTGATAGTTTTCATAGTATTTAAAACTCCAAAATCATTGGATTAGACATCAAAAGCTATGTTCATCTTTTGGTTTAAAGATACAAGAGCATTTAACGATCATTTTAAGTTCTAAATTTTCCATCTGTCATTTCAGTACGATTTATTAAGAAGCTTTAAAAAAAGTACGCCTTGCCTAGTAGCTGAACACCGTTCAAGTATTGGCTTAGGTATACATTTTTGAGACCATTACTTGAACGGCATATTTCTCGTTAACTAACAAGAAAAATGAAATATCGTATAACTCCAATAAAAGAGTGATTAATCAAGAATACATACCAAGCAAATCCTTCTAAGACTGACAATTATTGAATTTTATACGTAATTAAAAGCTTAAATTTGGAGAGCACTGTCCTTAAGTATTTTCCCATACTATCGACATTTTTGGCGGGAAGCTCCAGAACGATGACCGATCACGGCCAAAAATAATATATTACTATGTTAAGATTTAATGGAGGTGTAAGCAAAGAGTTGCTGTTTAAGAAAAATAAATTCCGAACTATGTAATATTTGTCACGATTTAGTTATGTGATTATTTCGATCGAGTGTTCAGCTTTTGGGTGTCGTTCATCTTTTGGTGCCCCTACCCTAGTCGACTAAATTACAAGGTGGCTTACCGGGGGCGGCGGCGTCAAGGACCGAGGCGTGGATACCAGACCGGCCTTCAACGCAAGCGAAAGACTTTCCCTCCTAAAATGTTCAATTTCATTTTAGGCAAGTACTTTGTTTCATTAGGCTAAACCAATTTTAACATAGTCACTAAAATCGCTAATGATTTTGATAACGTGTTGGATCCAGTGAATGAACTGTTCTAGTGAATGAACAAACCACGCATTTTATCTACAATTTTCTCAAAAAAAAGCCTTCTGCGATTTTCTAGTATATATGTCGACTTATTTTTCGCTTGGATACATTATTATTCAAGTTGACACGTTGACGTTGACTTATAGGTAAGCGTTTCCTCAGTGTAAGCATGTATTATGCTGGGTGCGACATAGACGAAAACCTCTCTTATAGTTATAAATCAAATCTATCAAAACATCACTACATTTTCAATGTAAAAATAGTTAAAAAAGAAATATTTAAAAAATACGATATTAAATAGAGATTACTACCTCAAAATGGACATGAGGACAATGATAGTGTATAAATAAATTACCTATATGAATATGAATATGACCGTGCTCAAACTTCAAAAGTACGTGTTTGATTATGGAGTGCGAGGGCTGCCTTTTAAGTTCTGTCGTTTGGAAACCTCCCGTGATTATTAAAAAAAACCTAATATCTTAAAAAAGGATGACTCGAGATCGGCCGAACAAAACAGAATAACGATATAGTAACGTTATGAATAGCGCCCTAAGTCATAGACGCGTGCAGCTGGTGATTCTGCAAATGAGATGGGCAGTAATGAAGGAAATCGCGGTATTTTACACACCAGTGAACTTGATAAAAAGATAGTAATAGAAGTGATCTACACAAATATTATAAAGAGGAAAGATTTGAATTTTTGTTTGTTTGTTCGAATTGAATAGGCTCCGAAACTACTGAACCGATTTGATAAATTCTATCACCGTTAGAATCCTACATTAGCCCTGATGGCCATAGGCTTTGTGGCATGTTTTATTTTTCTGCGCAGAAAATATGAAGTTCATATCGTTATGATGAATACTACCATGAATCCGAGCTTTATAACGTTATTATGGAGGGTATATTTAAAGGGTTAGTAGTGTTAGTAAACTTAGTACGCACGTAGATCGTCGATGGCGTCGCGGCGACTTGGATAATCGACACGTGCTGTCCGGAGACCGCGATACCGTAGGACTGCTGTCCCTGGACATACGAATAGATCACTGATATAAAAATACACCGCAAACAAAACGGGCCCTTTCGATTTTTTCAAGTAGTTTCAATTTAATATATCTACTTAAATAAGACCTATGTCTGCACCCCTTTATTTAGACTGTGGACAAATGGGAATCTTATTTCTAGGGTGCTGACAACTGGTTTTTTTTTTCCAGTTACCGCACCCTAGAAATTATATTCCAAGTTGTCCACAGTCTGAACAAAGGGGTGTAGACAAGTGGGAATAGCCGCAAATTAGATTTTAAGGTACAAAATAAAGAAAGTATCACGAAGAAAAACAAAGATTTTGTACATAATTTATATTAGTTTAATGCATTAGCATAAAATCTCATTTAGTTACAGTAATTTTAAAGTACTGGAAAAAAAAAAGTCCGTTTTATTTGCAAGGAGGTTTGTTCTCCGCAAGCCACTGAATACAGCGAAGAGATAGACTGGCGATAAATCAACATGACAATTTATATGAACATTTATACGAAGTAAAAATAACAAACAAAAATGTTTTCTGTTACGGGTGGTTTTAATAGCCTAATAGCGCCATAGCTCTTTGTTATAGGCTCGGGCGCTATTTAGGTAAGCTGGCGAAATTATCAATAGGTAGTCAATAGTCTAAGATGTTAATTGATCTTGGAAAGATCCAGAATAGTTAGACCGGTTCCCCTACTTGGATTAATTCCGCGTAGCAAAATTTCCATGCGCATTATTCCCTATTTTTTTTCTGCAATCGCATCTTGCCCCATTTTATATTAATACCGATTGCATATTTTCCATTTTGGATTTTTCGCACTCTTTGTAATTAAGTCTAAATAGATCGAAAGAGGTAGATAGGTTTAGTTTTGCAGAAGGTCCGAAGGGCTATATAGCACCCAGAAATAGGAACTCTGCGTTGACTCATGAAATTGATTATGAATTGGGAAATCAAAATAGAAAATACCTATGCAACTAGTAAAACAATAAAATGGGGAAAATCGGGATTAGATTTTTTTAAGGGATAATTGCGAATAGAAAGTTTGCTTGGAATTAATGAGTTTTGGGAACTGATCTATGTTCTCAAGATCCAACGTTGTATCGTGCAACGTGATCATGCTATAACCAAGCTCCTTAACAAAAAGAAAAAACCTTGTTATCGTTTTGCTGTCGTGATTGTCGTCGATTTCCGGCGTAGGTATGTCCTGAAGGCTGGCTTTGACAGACGTTTCGTGCCCTTTCGTACTACGACCCTGGAGTACAAAAGACCACAATGGAGAATCAAATAATCTATAAAACATGGGTGCCTGAATTAGAATTGATCCAAGAGCTCGAATATCGGAAAAATATATTTGATCAATTGATTTGAAAAAAAACGGAATTCTAAGGTGTTCACATAAAATGCATCCAAGTATAACATACCTGCCTCCAAGATAACCAAAAAGGTATACATATAGGTATATTTCTGCGGAATGCGGAACCCAAACTGTCTGTGCCTGTATAGTGTCGTAAACTATCGGGATCCCGTCAATATATGCACTGTGCAGTTTACAGAAACCTTTTAATAGTTTTTTTTTTCTGAATGATAGAGAGAAAGCTGACGAACCGCCTGATGGTAAGCAGTCACCGTCGCCCATAAAGATCAGCAGTGCCAGGGGAACAATGAAGCTGATGACTTTCAGTGAATACTCTTTTCAATCCGTCTTTTTTATATAAGGGTCGTAGGTATCTTATCTTATCTTTTTGGTGGGATCCTTACGGATACACTTCGACCCTATGGGATCTTTTGCGTAATTACCCCTCTTTTAGCGCTTAATCCAATGCAGCCTCCACCCCTTCCAAAAAGCGGATAGTGGAGTGCAATGGCAGTGCCTTGAAATCGTTCGGTTCTGGGTACCCACAACCGAGGATTTTCATTCTTACTTCGGCGAGGGCATCACATTCACACAATACGTGTTTCATTGTCTCAGCCTCTTTTCCGCACATTCTACAATCTGTGTTGTCATAAAAGCCCATCTTTGCTAGGAGATGTTTAACCGCAAAGTGCCCGGTAAACACTCCAATAATATATCGAAGTTGTCTTCTGCTGAGTTTCCATTTTTTTTTGGTCCAGCTCTGGTCAACCCTTTCTATGAAAAGCTTTGCATGCCCTAAGCCCACCGTAGTTTTGGTGGTTTTCTAGGGCGTTGTTGTTCAGAGCTGCTTTTATAGTGCCACAAATGGTTCAGGTCCGACGTATGTGCCCTTGGACCCTCCCCTTGCCAGCTCGTCCGCGGCTTCATTTCCAGGAAAGTCTTCGTGTCCTGGAATCCACACCAGTTCCACTTTGTTGTGTCTACCAAGCCTGTTTAAGGCTTGGATTCCATTGTCTTAAGTATCGCTTGGCTGTCGCTTAGAATATAGATAGTTCTCTTCTGTAGAATCCTATCAATATTCTCTTGCGTGCAGGCGATTATCGCATACAACTCCGCCTGGAAAACCGTTGCGTAGTTGCCCATACTTTTATTACTGTTATAGTCTTTGGCATGAATACCCGCTCTCGTACCGGAGCTCATTTTTGAACCATCCGTGTACCATATCGCGTTGTCTTCTTCTGATAGGTGCAACCCATCCTTCCATTCATCCCTTGTCGGAATGTGGACATTGATGTTCCTCTGAAATACATACCTGGGCTGCATTTTATCGCAGTATTCTGTCTGGAGCAACATTGTGTGCCATTTTAGTGTGTCTGGTTCTAGGCGCTATGTCGTTCCACAGGCCAGTCTCTTTCAGCCTTCGCAGTGAGTTGCACGCCTCAGACTGTATGGCGATATGTAGTGGTGGGAGGTTTAGTAGGACCTCCAATGCCACCGTCGGCGTCGTTCTGAACGCCCCTATTATAGCCATGCAGGCCACCCTCTGCACATTAGAGAGTCCTTGCTTGTCCGTAGTGTTGGCCACTGGGCCAAGCAGCCGTACATAATTATGGGCCTTACCATCATGGTATTGATCCACTTCAGTACTTTAGGGTTAAGGCCCCACGTCTTACCATATGCTTATCTGCACATTCCAAACACTCTCAGCGCTTTTGTTAAAGCGTTGTCTACGTGCTTTTTCCAAGTGAGCTCTTTATCTAGTATGATACCTAGATATTTTACTTCACCCGACAATTTTAGTACCTCGCCAAACAGCTTTAGCTGTTTAATATGTTTGAGTCCCGTTTCTGACTGAGGGTCATAGGCAGGTAATGTACCTAGGTATTAAGAGATGCCTACGTCAAAACTTGTCAAATATGACCTAATTCTATGACTTGCAATTCACTGTGACCTATCTTGAGACTAGCATCTCTGTTTATTAGGCGTTCGGTTGGTCGAACGAGTGAACGAGTTTAAGTAGTCCCGTCAGAGCGTACAAAGCACATTTTAACGCTTGCATTCTCAATTAGGCAGCAGGGCTTTTGTCGAACGATCGTACGTATGTACGTGGTGTGGTGTCCGCGTATCGGAAGACGCAGCATGAGTAGATTGCGGGTAACTGATTGCAAGCGGTGCAGGACCGGTTTTCGTGGCCAATCTTGGGGAAGGCCTATGCCCAGCAGTGAAAGTCTTTCGGCTGAAATGATCATGATATACGTTGCCTACTAGGTTCTTTTATGTGAGATTATCTCCTGATATTTATTTATCTAACTTCTATTAAAACAGAAGCCTTAAAATCCAACTTAAAATGCTTATGTAAGAATTTACGAAAACAGCTTAACCGCCAAGTCGTGCACAGTCTTATTAGTAAATGTATTATACCTAACCGTGGAGTATCTAAGTCGTGCTTTGTCCTTATCTGGCATTGTGTCATTTCACTTCTACAGTTTGGAACTTTTATATAATAAAAAGCTTATATACTTACACCAATAGAGCCGTCGCTAGCTTGCGATTTCATCTCATGCCCATCTCTCTTCTTTCTACCCCGTTTGCGTTTTGATGCATCGAAAACTTTAAACAATTTTTTGCTATCGCTCGCCTGACACTCCATCGATAATATTCAAAAGGATCGTAAGACATGTACTAGCTTAATCTTCAACTTAACAAATTACTTAGCACTTGCTATTCGTTACTGGACTATGGGTAATTCATGTATTTTAGAATATTACAATAAGTAATTTTTGAAAAAAACATTTAACCAAACATACGATGATGAAAATGGAAGATGACAATAGTGTAAGAAGAGTTGAATAAGGAACTTTAGAGGTTTGTCAGTTTCTTAACTGCCAGTTGCTTTTTTGAGCAAAAAGCCGAAGAAGCAGCAAACAAGCGCCAATATTACGCCGATCCCACAACAAGCGGTATATAAAAAGAGTCTTTTAATATTTACAACTGTTATTTGAATAAAAAGGCGGTTATTATGATCAATTGAGAAGGCGGTAATTGAATATATCTGTGGGTGGTTATAGGCCTACCAGAATCTCATGACATGACAAAAAGGGACAAACCAAAAATCAAATTTAGAGCTTGCAACTCCGGGGTTATAGGATTTAAAGGTTTTGATACTTGGTTTTCCACCAGTTCTATAATAGTTATTTATGTAACAGGTACATAATGAAGCTTCTTAAAGCACGAGTACCTTAAGAGCTAATTATGAATCGTTACATACGTAACTTTTTCTACAAACTTAAATGATAATGACAAAAACAAACAAACGCTAACCTTTCTCGTATAAGTAGTTCACTCGATTATTCTGCTAGAACAAATTACTTGTCAGCAAAGTCATTTTCATTATTCCAAATAAATGGCATAAATAGTTTGTGATTTTCATTGTTAAGTAAATGTTAACAAATTTCATGCAAATTTTAATAGTTATACTAAAAACAGATCTGACAATTTATCACAGAAGTTGGAATGCCAAACGAAAACACATTTTGTTGATATCCATATTGAACGTAACCATGGTAACCAAATAACAAATTGATGGATATTAACAATCTATATTTAGTCATTGAAAAAAGATAATTTTAAACACACCTATAACTAGTCTCAAAATTGATTTTGTTTTTAATTTACCTAATTATACTTTACGTAATTATTTTACGTAATTATACGTAATTATAATTGGCAAGTATTAAAATATTTTTAACGGTTTATTATACAAATTAGGATCTCAAGTGTTCAATAAACGCCAAGACTGATATCCGGAATGACCGTAACCATGGTAAGAACAATGCTATAATAATAATTATTATAGAACTGTTATTACCATGGCAACGCTCATTATAGCATTGTTTTCCCGCTCGGGTTACGCTATAGGTGGTGTTCTGATACCGTTAACGATATCAATATTAGCGGTTTATAGTACTTGAGAAGAAAAGTATGATGTGGTGAACTCAGTCCGCGTAGAAGTTTTGATTTCTTTACGAATTATTAATTTCCAAGATTGAAATTAAATTATATCGTCAGTGCAATTTACTATTATCCATGCTGTGAATATGGAACTGAGGCCCTGTTTGCACTTTGTAAAGTACAAGTTTGAAGATCATACATTTGCTATCAAGTGGCAAGTAGGAAATGTATGAACTTCACACTTGCACTTAACAAAGTGTATACAGGGCGAAAGAAACACTAATAATCAGAGATCGGACAAATGGGCGTCATTACTCGCAATAATGTCGACATGAATCCAAAGATTTTAATTAAACAAATTAAATTATATTTATTTCTTACCTGAACCTTAATCTTGATCCTTGGCGGGACAGTAATAAATAAATACCGTGAAATACACCAACATAGGGTATCATTGGCCAAAATTCCATTTACAAACAAATACATTCATGTGGAAAAAATCTTCTTCTTTAACATTATTTAATATGATAGAAAATAAACTATAATTATTTGTGACAACACTGCGGTTGCCATTTGTCTATAAGTTCACTCAGTACCTTGTTGCGACTCGTTGAAGGCGATGTGTGTTTTTGCGGACAAAATATGGTCAGAAGTGCATGTCTACTATTCATCATGGCGAAGAAGCAGGTGAATGTATCCTAATATATTTAATAAAATACACCTTGCAGAGTATTTTAGGCTTAGGATTTAACATTTCCGGTTTTATACAGGGTGGTACTCGATAAACTGTACGTATTGAAAGGGTGAAATTTTAGTTTATCGCTTAAACAATTATTATTTTTTAAATTTTGCCACCCTTTTTTTACAGTTTCTTGAACTCACATCGCAAAAATGTCAATTTGTTTTCATAAAAACACGATTTTCACAAAATTTTGCAGATATTTCACCATGTTTTTTTTGCTATTATTCCTCGTTTAATCTTAGATCTAAAATCGTTAAAGAAAATTACTAAAAAATATGCAAAATTTCGAGAAAATTGTATTTTTATGTAAACAAAATATTCTTTTTGCAGTTTTTTCCACATGGAAAAGCATTCACTCGGTTATTTTTATTAATTAGTCTAATATTGCTATCAACAATTATAACCCTAACTAATGTCAATACAATGTATTTTATTTTATCTTTTTTGGGCAATTAGATCAAAAGTTACACCGTCACAAGTAAGTGTACTACCCAAATATTATTAAAAAGTTTAAGAATGTATAAAAATAACGACCGGCTATAAATAAATAAATAAATGTTATAAGGATAAATTAACCTAAAATCCCTTTCAATAGGTATGTGCACTTTATCGAGTACCACCTGTATAACTAAAGTTATGATGCGCAACACTAAACAACCATAATGACACTCGAACTATAGCCACTCTCGCTCGATCGCTCGCTCGCGTTGCTAAACATCTCGTGTCATTAAGGCTTGTTTTAGTCCCGTGTTGAACAATCTACCAATAGAAAGCCACGTTACTTGTGAGTGTCTTAGGCTATAAATATTAACCCAAAAAATGTTAATTACCCAACGAAGTGGACACGGGAACAGCTCGTATTATTATATTCCGATTTGAATTCGATTTCGACTCGGATCAGCGCCAGCCCGAGCGATTATCTAAATATTCTCGATTATTAAAAAAAAAAAAAAAAAATCAGGGGACAATGTCACACCAATTGACCTAGTCCCAAACTAAGCTCTAGGCTTGTGCTATGGGTACTAGACAACGATATAAATACTTATATAGAGAAATATATACTTAAATACATAGAAAACATCCATGACTCAGGAACAAATATTCGCGCTCATCACACAAACATCTGCACTTACCGGGATTTGAACCCAGGACCGCTAGCTTCGTAGGCAGGGTCACTACCAACTAGGCCAGCGCGTCGTCGTATTGTTTAGTAACTGCCTTGGTGAGTGTGTTAATAGTTCTATTAAATATCGGTATATTCGTGCATTTCTACCACGAACCTCCACGTACGTAAAAATACAATATGGGCAGGTTTGCTCTTAAATAAAAAAATCGGAATCTTTACCTTTCGAACAGGAGATGAAATAGGGTGATGGAACGAGTAATGGACAAAAAACAACGATGGCCACGGGATTCTAGGGTTATTTGTTTTGCTACAATCAATGTGAAATACAACCTTATGGTCATAGAATTAAGTGTCCATTATTGGTGCCCGTCAGCTTAGTCTAACACTGCTGCCATTACTCTGTCAGTTATGCAATTAAATAAATAATGTGCGCGAGTGCTGGTAACTGGTATCGAATCCTGAGCAAGCACACGGATACAAAACTGAGTTGTTTTACACGTATTGTGGGATAAAAATATACTTACACGGAGTTTTAAATAGTTCCATGCCTGTCGTTGGAGAGCCCGCCACACCTTTGTTTTAAGATAGACGAGGACCTCTCACCGCCAGCGTAGCTGTACTGCGTTCCTAAGCCAATAGGCAGTATCTCGGGTAAAACTCCTGTACCAATATAAACCTTATTACTAAAAACAGACAAGACAGGTGTGGGGTGGGTCTATATCGAGTGGAATCATTGTTTGTCCTTATGTATTGTTTGGTCGAAAACTGTTTTTTCACGCCACTGCTCGGAAATATGGCCAAAGAAGGATCGAAATCAGAATAGAAAGTTGCTCTTAGTAGTACAACACAAAAACAGTCCAACAATGTTGAGTTGCAAAGTAAAATGGAGTGTTTTTAGACCAGTTTACTTTCTACTCTGCTATTGGTCGGTTATTTATGACATTAGTAACTCGTTCGGAAATAAATAAAAAAATGTTTGACAAATATGACATTAGAACGTTTAATTAAAAAATTAAAACGTCAAATCCGCTCAGTGAAAGTGTATTTTTGCGATTGTAAACGTGTTTTTATGTAAGTTTTTAAGGCGTACGTGAAAAACGCCTTTGCATCTTTAAATAAGGTAAAAATTAAAAAAGTTAAAAAGGCGGGAATGAAAATTACTTCTGTTCTTTTAATTGGAAACAAACGCTAAACTTTTGAACTTTTGATTGGAAATTTGTACGATATTCAACAAAAATGAGTGATACAAGTACAGATATGGATCTTACACCGCCTGAAATTCAGGATACGGCAAAGTCGGTAATTCGGAATTTACTGCCAATAAAATCCCGTCGCAAATATCAGAAAGTGTATGAAAATTTCAAAGCATGGCAAATAAATAAAAAACATTTCCTTGTCATTCAGCAACTGTCCTAATGCTAATATCAATATTACTTTTAATTAAACTGTGTATTATGTCCTAACCTGTTTTATTTCCTTACATTAGGCGTGAAAAGCACATAGTATTGCCTCGGTAGAAAGTGCAATAGATGGACTCGTATCTTCGCGGTCCTCACCTGCGGCTCGGCCCGCGAACTAACTCGTCCATCTATTGCTTACTTTCTGTACCTGGGCTACAATGTACTATAACGGATTTTTGTAATTGATTATATAAACTTAGCCTAATCTAAGTAATCTAAGTACAGTAAGGGAAACTGAAAGACATACCTTATAATTTCATTTTAACTAATCAACACATTTAAAAAAAGGCATAAAAAGGTAATTCTCACTGAACCACTGGCCAGACAGAAGAGACGTAAGACGCGGACGAGTCGGCGTCTCGGCGCCCATTTAATGATTTTTCAACCAAAATGTATAGAAGCTAGCGTCCGCGTCTTTCATCTCTTCTGTCTGGCCCGCGCCTCAAAGAACGTTTTTTAAAATAATAACCAATATTAGTGTTTTTTTGACGCGAATCTAAAAGAACAATATCTCAAAATTTTAAACAAATCGCGTGCACAAATCTCCACAAACATATTACAAAAAAAACATTAAAAATTGCTGTCATTTTTTGTATTTCGGCCGCTTTCCTGACATGTGGCCAAAATTCCTGGCAGTCAGGAAAATTTCTGACGTCTTACCAGACGTATACGAGATACGGAAGTACGGAACCGGTAGCGCAAGTGGGCAATAAAATTAAAATAAAATGACGGAATGGCGGGGAATTTAAATGTTGTCAGCAAATGCTCATAATGAAGTTCATTCTCGAAATCAACGAAATCAACTTTTTCGCACTCATCGATTATTTAACCCTACTTGCGACTGTACTTTGTTATCGTCATCCAAAGAGCAGCAGCTTTACCATTTCACATCATTTACAGAGAGTACTTTAACTGTCGTACTAGTGAGAAGCTGTCAATTGCTGAGAATGTCGCGTTTTGCCTAAACTTCATTATTTAGTGCCTTTTAGGCTTTATGGTTAATTCGCTTTTGATCTATTGAGTATATATAATGCCTTTTCAATAATTTACCTAATCCGCCATTTGACTAAGTCGCGTTTTGCCTAAAATTTATTATTATGTAGTGCTCTACCTAATCAGCCATTTGACTAATTGCAAGTCGCGTTTTTTACTTCACCTTTTGCATTACCCATATTTGGTCATTATTCAATTTTGATTGTTCTTGAGAAGGCGTGTATGGTGAAAAGCAAAAATAAAATTGTCTAATATTTCTCTGCCGTGTCAGGCACAACTACTGCATCTCAAAAAGTAGAAAACCGAGAAAAACTGTTTAAAGATTTTACACGTTTTATCGATAGAGCTTAATGGTTAAATATCATGAATATAAATGTATGAAGCAAATACGTAAAACGTGTCACTTTACAAAATGTCTAAAAATAGTTGTTTGTATAGTTAAATTAGTTACGCATTACAGCTTTTCCATATAAAAGCTGTAAATGAGTTGTAGTAGATAGTACGTAGACAGAAAATACGGTTATGTACTGTAACTATTAGCTCTATCTACTGCATCTCAACTTGTAGGAGGGTGCGTGACAGCGCTGTGTATTTTTTGCAAGGTAAATTCACCTAAAAATTATAAATATTGTTTTAGTAGGGGCATAGTACAATGAAAAATAAGCTATTTGACACCTGTAGGGCGTAACTTAGTTATCTATAGCTAACTGATATTCGCTTGACACAGCAGCTCTGTTTTTTGAATATAAATATCTTTAAAATCATGTCATTACGCGTTTCAGTCTTAAACACAATTTATTCAAAGAGCTTCAGTCTTGAAATCGATTTAGTCAAAAGGCATCTGTATTAAACACAATTTAGTGAAAAGGCGTTTGCGTGTTGGAAAGCATTTTAGTAGTCTGCTGTACTCCTATCGCGTTTAAGTCTCATCACGACGTAGCTCAAACAGCCTTAGTCATAATGCGTTTTAGAACAACAGAGATGTAGGCATCGTGCTAAATAGGAAGTGCCCGCTTTATACTAAATGCGTTTTTATGCACAATATTGGCATTTTAGGGAGACGTAGAACAAAGGATAGCTTCACCATGGTAGCGCACTGGACCAGCGACTCTGGACCGTCGCCGCCATACTAAAAATTCTAGACCCCAATAGACAACAAACTTTCCGCTCTCTAGCAGTTTGCGTATATGGAGCGGAGATGCAACTAAGCCCTAAGCACTAATACGAGGAGTTAAAAGGTGTTCTGAAAAAAAAACATGCTTATAGAGGTTTGTCTCAAAAGCATTAGGGTGCTTCTTAAATGGCCAATTTTATTTTATTTTATTTTTCGCCTGACTCTGTTCTAATACAAAATAAACTTTTATTTTTTCGAATTTTTAATGTAATATTAAAAACAACATTATTTTTTTTGTAATGAATTCTCAATCATGAGCATAACTATTATTTCCAATAAAAATAAACTAGGCTAACTAGGGTACTTAGTTGTGCCTGATTTTTTACAGTCAAAAGTGGGTATTTTTTGGGTTCTCCGTTGGAGGTAATTTATTTATTCTATTATTCAATCAAGAGTGGAAAATAGAGTGGTAAGAGTGTTCCGCCTTGAAATAATGCGACAAATTGTTGCAATAACATGTTTTATTATTAAGTTCTAACTTTGACTCGTGGTAGCGACCCCTAAAACCCAATCGAAAAAAAAACAAGTCATTTTGGACGGCATGAACTCTTACAACTTCCTCTTTAGCTAACCTTTCTGTAAGTCATAACAGTTTCGGTGCGCCATTTGGAAATAATAGATTTCCTCTTTTCAGCCGTGAGGCCTTTCGTTTTGAAAAATACTCTAAAATATTATTAACTGACTATGTAACTTGACTTACCGACAATGATATATGGGTAAATAAACTTTTAAGGTACTCCCCATTTTTCGACATGTTTCAAAAATTACGAGGGTGGATTGAAAAGTTCTGAGCCGGGTAAAAAAAACTAACTGGCTCACTTTTTATAACAATTTTATTTTTCGACATAGTCTCCATGAAGGTCAATGCACTTAGTCCACCTCGCCTCCAACTTCATTATCCCATCAAAAAAAAAAGAATCTTTGAGGTCGTTAAAATATGAGTCTACTGCTTCTTGTACCTCCATATTTGTCGAAAATCTTTGTCCTCCCAAGTGTTTTTTGAGGTTTGGGAAGAGATGATAATCGGAAGGAGCTAGATCCGGCGAGTAAGGGGGATGCGGCAGCACTTCAAAACCACAATCATGTATTTGTGCCATTGATTTCGCCGAAATGTGAACGCGAGGGTTGTCTTGGTGAAACAGTACTTTTTTCGACAGCATTCCTGGTCTCTTTATTTTAATTTCCTCTCGCAGACGACGTAAAAGAGCACAATAGTAGTCCGAATTTATTGTTTTGCCCTTTTCGAGATAGTCTATCATGATAACCCCCCTGCAATCCCAGAAAACTGAGGCCATTACCTTATTAGCTGACAAAATGACCTTGGCTTTTTTGGGTGGTGGTGAACCTGGTCTTTTCCATTGCCTGGATTGTTCTTTCGATTCTGGTGTACTGTGGTGGACCCATGTCTCGTCCATAGTTATAAAACGATTGAGAAAATCTTCGGGGTCATGTTGAAACATGTCCAAACAATCTTGGGGAATTGTAACACGTACTCGTTTGTTCTCGACTGAAAGCAGTCTAGGCACCCACCTGGCTGACACCTTAGAAAATCCAAGAACATCGGTGATGATGTTCTGTGCCCGCTCATAAGAAATACTCATTGCTTCCGCTATCTCCACAATCTTCAATCGCCTATCCTTCATTATCGCATCTAATATTTTATTGACATTTTCATCCGTAGTAGCCGTCAACGGCCGCCCGCTCCTAGGCTCGTCTTGAACAGTCTCCCGGCCACGTTTGAAATCAGCTACCCATCTTTTTATGGTAGCATACGATGGAGCAGATTGCCCTAATGTTTTGTTCATATCTTCAAATATTTGTTTTGGTGTTAACCCCTTCTTTTGCAAATATTTTATGACAGAACGGTGCTCAATTTTATCCATTACTTGAAAAATCAGTGACCTTGTGTAGCAGTTCCAGCATAAAATGCAAAATAGTGACAGGAAAAAAACAAAAGATAGTGCATAATGGCGACTAAATATGGCACTTTTACCTGCCAGTATTTTTTTTTTTTTTTTATTATATTCAACCTTAGGCTCAGAACTTTTCAATGCATCCTCGTATTTAGAAAAGCTATATATTTGCTAACGACGTGGCTTACACGCTTATTAAATCAGATAAATAGACTAACATTTGAAATAATTTGATTTAAAATAGTACAGTTTTAAATAATAATATAGTTGATAACATGGGGGACGATGTTGTCCCTAGGTTTTGTATGGAAAATGTGCATTTTCCCCAGTTACCAGGTCCTTTCGATGTAAAAAAAAATATTGGAGGTGTTTAACGTGTAATGTGTGTAAATCTGGTGGTCTGTTTTTTTATATTCATACATTGTTATTAATCATAAGTAACCAGAAAAGTTTTGATATCGCAAAAGAAAAGGAGTACCTTAAAAGTTGATTCACCCATATCCAACAGATGACATGTTATTCAGATATTTTTTTTTTTTTTTGTAAGTAGGGTTTTTACAATAAATATTTAAATATAAAAGTAAAATAACAATACTAATACAAAAAATAAACATTATAAAAAACCAAACCTACGAGTGCCGCCGGTAGCGGGGCAGGGCTCAAGCTACCGGTGGTTAGGGCTGCAGAGAGAGGAACCTCCTCACAATGCGTGCCGTGTCGAGGACTACTGTCTTCTGTATCTGGCCCTTGACCCAGCCATCTAGCGAGTCTCTTAAGGTGTTGGTCGAGACTCTTCGCTATAAGACCGTTTGCCGAAACAACTATCGGGACAATGATCGTCGAATCAACATCCCACATGGCGGTCACCTCGTGAGCCAAGTCAAGGTACTTGCTGAGCTTGTCCTTCTCAGCCTTCACGAGGTTCTCGTCATGCGGGATGGTGACGTCGACGAGCACTGCCCGGCGTTGAGATCGATCTGTCAACACGATATCAGGCTCCACACTCCAATGTACAATCTCATGACAGATGAGCGTGGGTGCAACATGCGATGTGATTTAAGTAGTAGCCGGACCCCCCTATCCAGGGCGTCCAGCTCAGTCAGAGTCCACCTTAGTATGCCAAAGGAGTATGTGAGCAGCGGCATCATCCAGCCATTGAAGGCGCGCACCTTATTGCCACCGGACATTATTATTAAATAGTATGACTTCTGTTTTAAAATACTTTTTGTTTGTACCCATAATTAACGATACGGTCCTTAAACGCCACAAGTTCCTGTCTAAGTCACAGCTTGTGCTACGTAACGTCATTCCGTCCACCAGTCCAAAGCGAGCGTAGCCAGCACTGATAATATTCAATGTATTTTTTTGAGTTCATAATAAAAACAGTTATTTTTTAAATATTTTTGAGACAAACCTCTAAGGATTTGTTTTAGACCACCTATCCCCAAGGACCAAGTTCATGTTGTCAAATACAATTCGTTAACGCACGAACCATTTATTCCTATAAATGTATATCCATCAGATAAAATTAAATCCATTTTAGTCCGGAGGCCGTATTTTCCGTTGGAGCAGACCCTACCCAGGTTTTCAACTCCTGATTATAGAGTGAATGAACACCGTCATCTAAATATTTATGTAAGCACTAAAGTATTTTTTCTATTAAATCGACTAAATTAAAATCTCTGAGCTTGAATAAACGAATCCTCTATCTATAAGAACCAAATATAATAAGACTTGTATATGAAAAATCGTCACTAAGGCCGCAAACGCACGGAGGTGGCGCGGTGCGCCAAATAAATCGCCTCCGCCACGGTTCGGCAACGCTTTTTAGTATGAGAACGCGCCGCACTGCGTCTCCTTAGCTATTATTGCGTTTAACTTTAGAAGGGCCCCTGTTTTCTCAACGTGAATAAAAAAATATTTCTTAGCACACTTTTGTTGTCGTACTAATTTATTAACAAAAGGGTGGTAATCAATTCAACGGTGCTCTCTAAACATAACTAGTAAAAGCGTTGGTAAGGAAATAAAAGTATGACCTTGGTATGTATGACAGATCAAACTACAAAGAAATTGTAACAAAACGCGGGCCTCACATTTAAAAAACGTAAAGTTACTTATTTTGAAATTGGAAGGTGTACAGTTGTATAAAAATGCCAATTCAAAAAATAAATAAAATTCAGATTCAATTTCAATATATTATAGATTATTGTAATAATTCACATTAAACTTAATTAAAACTTATAGCCCACATAAGCTCCTCACACTCCACTAAGATTTCTTTTATAGACAAAGGCGCTAAGGTACTCGGTATAAAATCTCCATCATAAAACCAATAAACAGATTCAAGTCCCATTTTATTATAAAAATCAAAATTACGAGTTATAATACATCTTTTCTCAATCGAACAATAGAAATCGATTATAGCACATTGACATTCTTGTAAATAAATCATCGTGGACATAAATAACAAAATCGGATCGTACAGCCTAACAGTCGGCCGCCGTCCAGGCGGTCGCGGCCGCGTCGGGATCTCCGTATCACTATATGTACACGTACCGACAGGTAAACTCAGTCTTCATGGTCGTCACTCGCGCACGCACAGCACTTAGTGTCTAGCGTCTAGTGTCTCACGTCCGCGGGCACGTCGTCGGGCCGCGGCTGGCTGCAGTGGAACAGCACGTCGGCCAGCTCGTGCGCCACCTTCTGGTCGAGGATCTGGCTCATCACCAGCGACAGCAGCCGCCGCTCGTGCCGGCGGATCAGCGGCCGGTTCTCGGCGTGCTCGGCCAGGCGCAGCAGCGTGGCGGCCGCGCGCCGGAGCATATCCAGGCTCGTGCCCATCGCGTCGGGGTTGTCGCGCAGCGCCGCCACGCCGTGCTGGTTGGCCACGCCGAGCGCCGTCTGCTCGGCGCGCTCGATGAACGCCACGAGCTGCGCCACGGCCGGCGCGTGCAGCGCCACGTCGCGCGCCGCCGCGCCGCCCGCGCCCGCCAGGTAGTGCAGCAGGTTCACGGCGAACTCGCGCACCACGGGCCGCTCGGGCCGGCACAGGTCGCGCGCCAGCCCCGCGCACAGCGCCGCGATCCGCCCGCGCGGCGGCGTCGCCAGCACCAGGTCCACGTTGGCGTCCGTCACGCACAGCTTGCACAGCGCCTCGAGCGCCAGCCGGCGCGGGGACAGCGGCGAGCCGGGCGCGGCTGCGGGCGGCGCGTCGCCGGCCACGGCCGCGGGGCACACGGCCCAGTGCAGCAGTCCGTCCAGCAGCGGCCGCGCCACCGCCTCGGGCTGGTGCTGCAGCTCCACGGCCCCGGCGATGTTGGCGCACGCGACGAGCACGTCCTCTCGCAGCTGCGCCAGCGCGTCCCACCACCACTCTCCCTCGCCGCGTAGCGACGAGCAGCAGGCGTCAGCGTCGTGCTCGTCGCGCGCGGCGCGCTCATAGGCGCGTGCACGAGCGGCGCGCGGCGCGTGCTCGTGGTGCAGCAGCAGCAGCTTGCCAGCGAGCGCGAGGAACGCGGGCGAGCGCGAGAACTCGGCCTCGTTGCCGGGCACGAAGGTGAGTCCGCGCAGGATGTTGGAGAGCGCGACGCAGCGCTTGGCGAGCGCGTCGCGACTCTCGCTGACGAGGTTGAGGCTGGGCTCGTCGCGCGTGTAGCACTCGTCCTCGTAGTCCTCGAGGCGGCGGCGCTTGAGTACGGCGGCGGGGTCGCGCACGGCGAGCGCCGGGCGCCGCTCCGGCTCCAGGTCCATGGGCTCGGCCTCCAGGTTGTCCCGGTCGGCGTCGGGCGGCGCGCGCGCCGGCTCGGGCGGCTCGGCGGGCGGCGCCGGGTCGGGGTCGGGCGGCGCCGGCGCGGGCGACTCGGGCGCGCGCGAGCCCGGCATGAGGCGCACGAAGGGCAGCGGCAGGAACTCGGCACGGAAGCAGGGCATGAGGTGGTCGGCGTGCTGCCAGGGTTCGAGCGCGTCGAGCCGGTGCTCGGCCTCGTCCTGGGGCTCGGGCGCGAACAGGTCGGCGGCGGCCTCGTCGGGCTCGGCGCGGAAGGAGACGGGCGCGCGGCGGCGGCGCGAGGCGAGCGTGTAGTTCTCGCCGGCGAGCACGCGCACGCGGTCGGCGGGGTCGGGCGGCGCGGGCCGCGCGCGCGGCGCGGGCGGCTGCGCGGGCGCGGGCGGCGGCGCGTACCAGGGGTCGTCGCGCGGGGCGGGCGCGTCGAACACGTCGGCCAGCGCGCGGTGGAAGTGCTCGAGCAGCAGGTCTAGCAACCCGGGCATGTGTTGCAGCCCGAAGTACTGGATGCAGTTGTCGTCGAACAGCAGGATGTTGAGTATGTCGAGCGCCCAGCACGTCTCGGCGAGCAGGCCGGACTTGAGCGCCATGACGACGCGCCAAGCGTCCACGGGCGCCACGTCGGCCTTGGTGAGCCGCCGTCGCTTGTCACTCGCGGGCACGCTCGCCTCGACGCACTCCGCGGGGAACGTCAGCTCACGCTTCACCTGCCCGCCGCTCATACTCACGCCCGGCCCGGGTCCCTGAAACGATGCATGACAAGTTTAAAACAAAACCAATATTATTTGTAATCAAGAAGCTTGCGATGGTAATGATGACTCACGGGAGAGGGTACGACGCCGGGTTGGTAGGGGTCTTGCGTCGGTGGTCGCGGCGCACCGCCCCACGCTGAACCGCCTTGAGTCTGCAAATTAAATCAAACGTTTAGCAATCAATCACAATAAAATAAATATAACGAGTGAACCTGCGGGCTATAGCCCTTAATGATAGCGCCCCTCGCTCCCTCTCCATATCGTCATCGTCTTTGAGGTCCTTAGTACGCCAGTGCCCCAGATATTTCAATTAGTATACGCTTTTTAATGGGCACCGTGACATTTAGTAAAATACGCTAGTAAAATAAAATTATCAGTACTTTATCATTAAAAAAAACGAAGTTTTATGCGACTTTCCAACAGGAATCCAATGACATAATTTATCAAAATCGTAAATATGCGAGAATGAGATGCTATATCAACTTTAAAAGAAAACTCAATAAAAAGAAGAAAAAAATAACACAATACGTCTATATTTCAAATGTAAACATCGCCATTTTAAATATACCGTTTATATCGTATTCGGTTAATTTTCATGGTGTTGCGGTTATAAGTAGCCGACTCAAAACTTATAGTGGGACATCCGAATAGGAGACTATTTGCACCGGGCTGTTCATTCGATAAAAAGTATTTTAATATCAAATTTGATATGCTAAGTAATATATGGCGAATAGGTAGGCTGAAATATTTCAGTCCAGTATATAATTAATAAAATAATAAAAAAACTTTGTTTTAAAAAAATGCAATTGTTTGTTTATTAGACAAAAAACATACCAATCGAAAGTATGAAGCATATAGAATATGCAAACGTTCAGTTTATACTATTTTTTTCCCGTCAATCTATTGGGTAGGCAGGTATAAACAGGTAAGTAGGTAATAATAATTTGCACCAAACCTAACGATTACATATTCTATAGGCTTCATACTTTCGATTAGTATGTAATTTGTCTATTAAACAAGCTATTGCAATTAAAGAAAAAAAAAAATTTTTTTAAAAAATGATATTGAGCTGAAATGGAGGCTGAAATGTTTCAGCCTACCTATTCGCCACATATTATTTAGCGTATTAAATTTGATATAAAATACCTTTCAACGAATAAACAGCCCGGTGCAAATCGTCTCCTATTTTATACCATTACATTTTCTCATGCTGAAGAAATTACAACAGGATTGTGTTGAATTCATAATTATTATAGCATTCTTATATTACCATGGTTACGGTCATTCCGGATATCAGTCTTGGCGTTTAGTGACAACTTAACGCCAAGACCTTAAACTAATCATGTGTTTAAAATTAGATTTTTATAAAATTACTAGAAAACTAGATCCATAGATTTGTTATTTGGTTACCATGGTTACGTTCAATATGCATATCAACAAAATGGCATTGCGTTTGGCATACCAACTTTTGTGATAAATTTACAGAACTGTTTTTGGTAACTATTAAAATTTGCACGAAATTTAAACATTTACTACACAATAAAATTCACAAACTATTAACGCCAATCGGAATAATTAACATGACTTTTTTTCAATTCAATTCTATTCAATTCTATTCAATTCAATTATTTATTGCACTCATAATAATACTTTGCTGACAAGTAATTTCTTCTACCAGAAAATTAAATTGAATATTTATCTGACGACTGACGAAACACGAAGTTTGCCGGGAGATATTGAGAAAATAGAAGCATTGTAATATAATTTCTAAAAATAATTTTTGATGTTTTTAGGTTGAGGAATATATATAAAATTATCAAATCCTTCCATTTCACTATCCGTGCTCTCATTTAGGTTAATATCACTGTCAGTGTAACTACTACAGAAATAAAAGTTCGTTGCCATATGAAAAAGTTGGGAAACGATACATTCGACCAAACGTATTTCGGCCAAAAGGCAGAGAACCATCCCTATCACTAAGTATCAGCCGTATTTATCACTAGTCCATCAGTGTAATCGTCACCCATTTCTTATTTGTCGGCTTCGGTTACAAAATATTCATACACATTATAGATAATTTCGCTTTATTTGCCTCGTAAAGGTTTCCCTTTTGTTCGTATAGATGCCATAGTACAACTTTATTTAATTTTAAATTTGGGGTTTTAACAACTCTCTACATATATTTTAGACTGGACGCCACCGCACTATCGCATTTGAACCACGACTAGCAAACATTATAAAAGTAGTGTGCGACAGAGATAACGCTGTACCAAGCCGAAATTAGCCGATTCTCTCTTTCTAAAGGTCGATGTGCAATATTTATGGTTTACCAATTGTATTGCTATTATTCAACTCGTTAGCTGATTAAATAAGGTTCATAATGGTAAATAATAAATGTTTGTACATAGCGTAGATTTCACGGAGGAAGCGTTTAAAAAAACCATCGCTGACGCGTTCATACAAATTAGTATAAACGCATCGGCAGTGGTTTTTTTAAATGCTTCCTCCGTGAAAACTACGATATGTACAAGAAAAATGTAGTTACCTGTTGGTAGGGCTGGTGCGGCCAGGGCTGCGGCGGCTGCGCGCCCTGCGGCGGCGCGCGCCAGGGCTGCGGCGCGGGCGGCTGCGCGCGCGGGAAGCCGGGCCCCCAGGCGCCGCCGAACCGCGCGCCGGGCTGCGCGGGCGCGCCGGGCCCGGCCCCCGCGCCCGCCGAGTACCCCTCGCCCTTCGCGAAGTCCGGGTGCCGCCGCGGCGCGCCCGCCGCCGCCGGAGGGCCCGCCCCGGGACCCGGAGGACCCGGCCCCATTGGTTTTCCGCCGCCGTACTGTTAAATTGACGTCACGATCAGTCCGCGTTTCGAATCTTTCAATATAAAAAGTATAGAGAACTGAAAAGCTGGATTCGAATAACCTGTCCGATAAGATAATAAAATACAACAGTGCTCGACAATATAAACAGCTTTCCTGATAAGTCTTACCTGCAATATTATAATTGTGTGGCATTATACGAAATGCGACAGCTCGTGTTATAATTCTAGCAATGATCCCAAAATGTGAACGCTACATTAACCTTTAATTGCCGAGGTGGTTTCAGAGAATTTTCAAAGAAACACTTACGTCATGGCAACAAAGTTCAAAATAATCGTCATGGCGTCTGTGAGACGTATATCACGTCAGTTAAAGGTTAAAAAAGGAAACGATTGAGATCGGTCAAATGCCCAAGCGAATCCTTCTAATATCATCGCAGGAACATTGAACTGAGCCTCATCGCAATAAGAAATAAATAAAACTCAAACTATGTTAAATATTCAGCTAAGCTAACGTGATCCGTGTAAATGCATGCAAAAATGATTTAGTGACCAAAAGTTTATTATAAAAGCCATCACCACACACTCTAAACCTTTACTTCCATATTTAATAACGAATTGTTAAATTTTGAAACAGCTGACGGACGCGTTTTGGCCGCTAATGCTGATGCTCGACAAACCGGAAAGCCAATTAATGCACCTCAAGCCGAATTTAGTGAAACGAAAAGCTTGAGAATTGTCAAGCTAGCTAGTGATATTAATCGAATATAAAATGAAGCCAAAACCACGGATGAGATTATGCCTCGCCACGAGAGTCGAAGTATTCCGGTCAGGCGCATCGAATCGCATCGGTTACAATGCGTCTGAGAGAATGATTCGAGCGCGCGAACGTTTTCTATCTCCTCAGAGTTCTAACAACTAACGGCCGCACTCAAGTCAGTTAATGAACGACTTAATTTAATGACCATGATTAAGTCGTTCCTTAGTAACTATTTTTCAGACGCAAGTTTGATAAAGGAACGAGTTAATTGACTCTAAAAATGTCTCTTGAGTACGGTGGCAAGTCGAGTAGCCGAGAGAGATGAGGAGCGTCGCGCTCGCGGAGGGCTGTGAGTCCGTGCGAGTGAGAATGAGCCCGGGTCGCCAATGGTCGGGAAGCGTGTTCGAGTGCGTGGTACAAACGGTCCGTACGTAGGGTCGTTGGCTGGGCGGCAGCGGCGCCACGAGTTGTCGCGCGAGTTGCGAGCTCATGAGACTACCCGCGCCCGCGCCCGCGCCGCCCGACATCTACACCAAACAAACCTCTCACTCTCCGACACGACGCCGTACAACCTGCCTCATCACACGCCTCTGTTGCGCCTAATATTCCCGGTCTGGCTACAGACTTATTCCGTAACAAATAATACGGATATAATAGATTTTCACAGGAAATCGTGTCTCAAGCGAGGTCCACACTAGTGTTCAGCAAACCAGTTTGTTTTAGATATTAAAAACGGAGACAAGGTTCTAGTGGTGATTTATAACCGCCTGAACTGCCTCGTCTTCAAAGGTGTCGAGCGAGGGTCTTGGTCATGTCATTATTCTGAAAATATTCAGAGATAGAAATTATTTGGAAAATTTACTAAAACTATTGAAAAAATGTAAAAATACATCACCAGTAAACAAGAAGTTCACTGAACACTACTTTGAACCTAGAAGCTTAGCTGGAATAATACATGTCATAATCATAATCATTGATGTCGCATGTAGCCAGCCCAGGAATATCATAGAGGTTGGTGTCAACGATACATGTGGCTAACACAACTGCCCGTTAATATTATTATATTTAAATTAAAGTTTTCTAAGTTACAGTAGTTACAATGAATATTTTCTTAAATTATGGTGATTAAATATGTAAAACTCTAATGAGAACGTATATCCTGATCAATTAGGAGCTAATGCCAGCATGATGACATTAATAACCTACTTACGTGAACGTGAAAATACAAACCACATGTATCGTTTTAAACTTTTGCTAACTCTTGTAAACTCATAAAAACTTTTTAGTAGTGTATTTCTGCGTACTGTAGTTACTCACGTAGTTAAAAATCGTCGCATACAGAAATATACACTATAACAGTTTTCATTTATTATTGTGCCTGTTAAAAATCGAGATTCTACATTTCACGCAAAAGTTGTTTCAACAATTTGAGCGGTCAGCTAACTTTAAAAAATAGGTATTAGTACACGTACAGTACAGTAACAAAAAACTTTTTTGTTTAACGCATTTTAACGAATTATATTTTTTTTACACGTATGCGTATTTCATGGAATTAAAAACAAAATAATTAAACTACTTCTACATTCTATATGCGAAACGGACCGTTAAAAGAGTTTGAGAATAACCTCGTTCTTCGTCCGATCGATCGATCGATTACATTTTGTAAGATCGGATCGGAATCGGCAGAAGCGCGTGGAGCTAACTCCATGTGCTTCCTCCAGGTCCACAATTATTTCCTGTCCCAAACTTGGTCCTATTCCGCGGTACTTGTCTTTTCCCTCGAATCATCTACGCGTACGATAAATTTTCCTCTTAAGGCTCTGTCTCAATATGAAAGTGAATAAAACCTAAAATAACCTAAAACACCTATATGATGGTTACAGTTGTAGCGTGATGTTAGACGATTTATGATACCTTATTTTATAGTAAATTAATTGATTACACTTCCTTTATAAACCGAGTCGATAATCGAAACAAATGTATGCGATTTTCACTAGCCACATCATTAAATTTGTCAAATGACATCCGTCACAGGCACAATAATAAATGAAAAATATTATAACAGTATAGTTATGCTGCTGTTCTTGGCTACCTTCAAATGTTTTGAATATATATTTCCTAAATGTACGCATGCTAATCATATTATTCGTTAAATATACTGTAAGGCAAATAGATACAAAATTCATGCCACAGCTAAAGGGATAGACTAATTTTATACACTGCATATTTTATAGATACATAAAAGGCAGGCATCCTCGCTATCGGTCCCTCGAATAACTTGAAAAACCCTGAAGTTTTGACACATACAATTTTACTAAATGCTCAGATAAAGTGTTCCAAAATTAATCTCGGCATTGTTGAAAAGGTGACTTGAAGGGGACGATACGATTAGGCATAATATTCATAAGTACACAAGATTCTCCTGACATGCTAGTCGTGCAGGACATAATATTCACAGGCCGGTAAAACTACAAAACATTCCGTCGACCTACATCTAACGTAACAACATCATAATGTATAAACTGTTGCAAGAATAGGCGGCGACAATAGTACATTGTGCATCAAGGGTAGTATGAAGGGAATTACTAACGAGAGTGTTAGAAGCCCGACGCCGAAGGCGGAGGGCTTTTAATGACTCGAGTTAGTAATCCCCTTACTGCCTGTGATACACACAATGGTTTTCATCACATTTGCGAGGAAAAAAACAAAGAGAAAACACTTTAACTCTGCAAAATATAAAGAAATAACTTTTGACGGACGGGAACGTAAATGGAAACGATATTTTTTTTGTGACCACAGATACTGCGTTTAGTTTCGACCTGGATTCGAGCCAGATTTAGCCAATTTGATAAAAATGTATAATTACTAAAATTAATGATAAATGTTGATATAAACTTGAAATAGGTATAAAAATAATGAAGTTTAATGAAGCATATAGGTTTTGTGTAATGTAAGTTAGTCTATTGCTAATTTTTAAAGATGAAATTAGAAACCGATTTAATTTTTGGCTGAAAATTAAACCTCCTTAATCAGAAATTATGTACGAAAGAGTTGCAAATTTTAAAAAGAAAGTCATTACTCCCTAGGGATGACAAACTCGCCATAATTCCCGCGGGAACAATTTAGGCCATTGTCCTTCTGTATACAGGCATGGAATAACACCATTAACGAGCAAGTGTGATGAAAAATTTATTTTCTAACAACCCTCTGATGATTCACTAATTTACTAAGACAGAGTGGATAAGAAGATAAGTTTGTCGCGGTCTACTTAGTGTTTATTTGGTCAGGCTTCCTGCCGCCTCTCGCGGGCGCATACCTCGTGCGGCGGCTGCGGCGGTGGCGCATGCGGCGGGTGCGGCGCGTGCGGCGCGTGCGGCGCGTGCGGGGCGTGCGGCGCGTGCGGCGCGTGCGGCGGCCGGTAGTAGTCGGGGTAGGGCTGCGCGGGCGGCGGCGTGCCGGCCGGCGCGGGCGCGCCGCCGCGGTACCCGCCGTACCCGTAGCCGCGGTACTCGCTGCCGGCACCACCGTATCCTCTGATTAACATTCGTACCCAATATGTAACTACGTCCTAATCCCCCACCGAAGCTTCGGTATGAGGACGTTCGATTCCGAGAATAGCGCAAAACCCAAAAATATGCTGAGACTAGTATTTGCCAATTACTGGTGTTGCGTCTCTATCTGTAAAACACCCAGTGAAAGAGATGCAATAAAAATATTTGACCCATAACCTGATCGCGAATTTGCGCAGTTGCAATTGCGTTATAGCTCTTGCAATTCACGATGGCGAGTGGGCTTTGTTAGTGACTGAACGTGTACATTGCACATTGCGGTGGTGTGCGTGTCTGACGGAGCGGTTAGTGGAGAGCGCGCCGTCACTCAAGTCACTTGTGCATATTGTTTCCACGCACGGAATAGAAAAAACTGTGGAATTGCCATGAGTTTCGCTCAGTATCGGACCTGTTGTCGCCAATACTCACACTATCATAAAAAAAACACGCCACGATGGAAGATGTTTTAAGTGCGGCTATCATTTTTACATTCCAAAATAGCACAATAAGGCATGCTTCTGGATTAATTTCCTATTTTAGAAATATTATTCGCACAAAGCGATCGCGGCGAACTAAGGTAGGTTGCGCGGAACTCCGCATAACCATACCACACGTTCTTTCACATTTCTGTTCTGCGTTTCCACGACGCTAACTGCCACGAAGTACCGTTAGCATGTCATCATGTTATTCATGGTGAAGTATTATAAAGTATTTTATTTTGAGTTATGCTAAAAAAAGAGTAAATTTATTTAGAACTGTGGACCTATCCTTGTTTATCGTGTGACCAAACGTGGATAAAACATCCGTCACTTTCTGACAAGTATATAAATGCGAGACTGACAGATGTTTTATCCATGTTTAGTCACGCGATAAACACGGCCATAATAAGCCCTCTGAAATAAAGACAAACCCTACATAGTGGTTTTAATTAACAAGAAATTGTACGTAATTTAAGGAGAGACATTCCAAATGTCATATTGGCGACAAGGTACCTAGAGTTACATCGATTTCATACAAGATGCAACCAAGAAGGTCGCTACTACATGCATGAATAAATAGTTCGCATGTCACGTCAAGAATATAAATAGTTAGTTGTTTTCGATCTTTAATCTTATTTTATATTGTTTGTAGGGACGAGCAATGGTAACAAAGTCTTTCACTTTCTTCAAGAAAAATATAATTTTCTCTTTATTTTTTATGCTTACCATACCCACTTCCGCTCTCACGCACACTTTGACATGCATACAGATATGTGTTTACCACATGTAAAGCCCACTCGCCATCGTAAATTGGAAGAGCTATAACGGTAAGCGAGAGAGAGGAAACAATTGTGAAGAAATTGCCTCATCGCAGACCCGGCTGCGTTGCGTTGGAATGGGGGATTACTTAGTATGTTTCTGTTTAACTGTTGCAGAACGCAGGACACTCGTTGAACGGTTTTTAAACATTGTGAAAAAAATACGAATCATGGAATTTGTACTACTAACATAGAGATCGGAAATTACCTGTCGCCTTCGGGGCCGTAAGGAGGATAGACAGGCCTCGTAGCCTGATAGGGCGACCCGTACTCATACCCGTAACCTGGCTGGTAACCTGCAAATCAAGACAATTATCCGTTTAAAAGTTGCTTAGTTTTCAATATCCCCCGTTTGACTAATATTCTATATCATGCTCCATGTATGAGATGTTAAAGTGTTATTATCCCATGCGGAAGATCACAAAGCTCGAAAGAAGTGTGATAATTATGAGCTAACATTGACAATAAAATTAGCAAAAGAAATAGACGGTAACAAGCCAAAAGCTTTAATACTTTAATCTAAAACACATTCAGAGTGCAGTCGAAGTTAGCAATGTAATAAACGAAACCGAGATAATTGTAACTTATAGTGTCCGGCCGATAAGAAGTTTGTCAGAACCTGTGTCCTAATTCTATGACGGTGTTTGAAACTATAGTACCCGGCTCATGAGAAGTCAATCCAGACACATTGCACAACCATGAGTTTCTAAATATTAATAATGTTGAGAGCAGTAAAACAATAATGGTATTAATTCCTTCACACGCAACAAAAGTTTAGCATTATTTTACTGCTGTCAACATTATTAATATATAGAAATTCCATGGTTGTGCAATGTATCAGGGTTGACTTCTTATGAGCCGGGTACTATAGTTTTGAACACCGTCATAGAATTAGGACACAGATTCTGACAAACTATTTTCAAGAATATTCTCCTAATAGAACCTGAGATTTAATCATATAATTGTTTGGTATGTGTTTATGTTGAATAGGTACAAAATAAATGTACGAACAAGTGTAATCCTGTTGAACGTATTCTAGCAAAGGCACCGGTTATAAAGGGAGGAAGCGTCTGTTACCAAACGACGACGTTCGCATGTGAGTTTAATGGTATATAATTAGGGTATTTTTAAACGCGTCAACCGCTCTCGTCGCCGAAACATGTATGAGAAGTGAGTGTTGTGTAGTGAGTTAAACTCTGGTATCGGGTATTGTCCCGTGGAGTCGGGAGCTCGGGAGTTACCTGGGGGTCTGCGCGGCCCCGGGGGCTCGTCGAAGGGGTTGGAGGCGGCGAGGTTGTCGCCCGCCGGCCCGCCGCCTACAACCACACGTCTCTTGTACACCACCACACAACCATCGGCTCAGAGGAAAACTACGACGCCCGATAATACTCCTCAACTGCCAACTACCAGGTCCGCCCGATATAAAAGTTACTAACGATACTAAAATACTTGACAAACATTGATCATTACTTCGACATATAGTAGGTTTCCTCTGAAACGAGTTATAAGTTAGGATTAGAAGTGAGAAGCGATCACATGAGCCAAATGATTGGTTAGCTGTGATTATCTGCTTGTTATTGGAAATGGAGTTAGTTATAAAGTATTGCGTAAAAAAAGAAAACAAGCACCGTACGCTTCAAGTCGTGTTCTTTCGAGCGTCCGGTCTTATCTAAGGCCTTGGTCGCGAAAAGAGGCGTCCATAAACAGCTTTAAATGGCAGTCCATTTAAAAATTAAAGTCTTTTTTAAATCAGTAGTAAGTTTAATTTATACTGATTATAGATACTCTTTTCGTGACTTTCTAAAGAACTTGAAAATTGTAAAATTCAGTGCGATCATGTCACAAGGTGCCACTATCTATCGCATCATACACACGAGAAATTTACGTGACAGAGTGAGTGATTAGGTGAGACAATTACGAACTGGCAACTTAACAGTTTAAATATCTTACATGTTGCCAGATATGGTAGTTGGTAGTAAAATAGCACCACTATAACAAAGTAATGAAGCATCGAGTTGACTTGTGCAAGTCCCATTATAGTTCAAATCATTTAAGCGAACAGCCGTTCGTGTGCGTGAGTTGTAAATAATCAGCTTCGATTAATGTGGTATTTTATCGGAGCATTACAAATTCCTAGGCCGCAGATAAACCAGCTCAGTTAAGGGCGTTTGTGTACTAGTCGCGACATGCTTGCAACAGTTGAAACCGTTGTAGACAAAATTACTGAAATTCCTTCAAGTCCAACTACTAGACAAACGTCTGCAGCCGGCGGCACATATGAGAAGCAACTGATAGGAGAGGGTAGCAGAACTTGCCTGCGACACCTTTGTCGGTCAGTACTTCCCTCCCTCTAGTATCTACGGATAGAGACGCACTGAGTGACATGTAAGTAAACGCAGAACGTGCTAATTGTATTGCGTGATGGTCGGGAGTGACCTACCTTGCGACTGGTTGGGTTGCGGCGGATACCCGCCGTACTGAGCCGGGTAGCCGTCCATAGGCGCCCCGGGCGCCGGCGCGCCTCCGCCTGGGAATGATTCTTGAGAGTTCGAAGACCCCGCTGTAATAATTAACGATTGTTACATTAATATGTTAGTAAGTAAGGCTGGTGAATACCTAACAATTTAAAACACTCCGGTTTAACAACGTTATTTTGAACAGCTTCTAATAAGACAATAGCTATTAATTGATAATGGCAGTTGCATTCAGGTGAACGAGTGTGATGAACAGATTTTGCATGGACTGACCCGAGCTGGCGGCGCTGTTAGCCTTGCCGCTCTTCTTCTTGGTGGAGGCCTCGACCTGGTTGATGATGGGCTGCGGGTCGACGCCGCCGCGGTCGAAGTGGCACTCGTAGGCCAGCAGGTTCTTGGTGTAGTGTTTCCGCAGCGTGTACGCCGCCGACGACGACGCGCCGATGCCGAGCAGCCCCGCGATGTCCTTCCACGTCTTGTTTTTCGTCACCTGGAATAGCGAACGTGCTAGTAGAGTGGTTACGAGCAGAAAGCTAATTACTTTCAGTCGTAAAAATGGTGATGCCTGAACGAAGGAACGAAATGGACCGACTTTACGTAAATTTGTTGTAAACCCATGCATACATAGACGAATGGAGTCGCTTGAAGCAAATCTAACTTAATAAAAAAAATAAAAAATTGCTTTAATACCTTCAAAATCTACACCTTCATCGCTCGTTTTTTTCTTTTAATTTCATTATTGAAAGGCGATATATCTACAGCTATTTAACAGGCGATCCGCGAAACAATTTGTCAATGTTATTTACATCTAAATAAAACAATGAGATATTAAATGAATTTTAGGTTAATCTTTTCAACAATAATACTTTACAGTGGTTTTCCTTATGACACAAAGCATAGGTACTGACAGAGTTTGGATGTAAACTTAATTATTATTTAGGGCGTGTTAACTTACTTACATTTACAAAATATTCCTTAGATCCGAACTTTGCAATAGCGCGCGCCATCTTAATCCAGGATTCTGTCTGAATCGACTTAAACACGAGGCAGGTTAAGCACTCGGGACATAAAATTCTATGGTTTAAAGCAGTCAAAAGGCTATTAGTCAGATTGTTAACGAGTAGAGAGCTCACCATGCCGGCGATTTTCCTAGACACATTTGCTGCCGCCAGCTGGAAATAGTATGCAAGTAATTCTCGGCTGGGCGAGTCACTGGGTGAGAAAGTGTGTCGAGCCGTCGGCGCAGCTAGCGCGACCGGCGCCGCCGCTGCCCGCGCGCGTCTGAAGCCGGCAACATTGTTCGTTCGACCGGCCTTTGCGAACGCTCCAATGATAAAAATTTATAAACTATCGTTAAAACCCCGGCAAGTTTATGGTGCCTATTTCCATAAAGCCGGTACATGCGCTAACATAAATCCTGAACGGAGCCCATTAGACTTGGTTGCATCACGAGTGCAGCTCGCAGGCTTTACTGGCGGCGTTAAGTGATATACCCGAGCACAAACGTTTATATTCAAAATTGAAAAGCAAATTTAGTAATGATCTATCTTATTTTACACGACCGTAAAGAGGTCATATAACGGAGACGGAACGGTGATATTAACTTTGAAACTGTGAACGCTAATACAATTTTGTAAGTTCCGATTATAAAAGCGAAATACGTAAAATGAAAATATAATTTGTTAGTTATTTTTAATTTAGGTACATTGATTATGTGTACAGGTTATAAAATGGCAACATTTGACGCCAGTATGTAACCAACCACTACCACTGCCCGTCCCCAATTTCCTATGGTAGAGCAAGATATCTAGGAAGCCGGCTATAAATTGCCGTAAATAATATGTTGCCCGTTTTAAAAGCACACTTGTATAACTCATCACACAGTATTATCTTGCTTTGACGTGCCAACTCAGCGACATAAAACAAAATGCAAGCCGTGGCAGCTGTCCCACCAAGCTAGTAACGCGCTGAGGCGAACAAAGTAACGTAGTGCTGACCCCGCACAAGTAGCTATTTTATCGCTAGCATAAAAACATCCGCCCCTTATTATAAGTCATCAAGAGTAAGGTACTTCCGCGTAATTCATAATTATTTACGACTACTTTGCAGAAGAGCGAGCTATCCGTGTAAATTTTTTATCGTCTGTTTAAAATCCTGCTACAAATCCTAGTACGCGAATATACACAATATTTAAATTTTCTAGAATATTGTAGATAAAATAAATCGCAATGTGCTAACAATTTCACTTTAATGGAAACACTAATAAATTAATTTCAATGTAATTAGGATCTTCCAGACACGACTGCATGGCACAGCATGCTGTATAATCGGTTTTACCAGACTCACTTTTCCACGTGGTAATCATACACGTGTCGATATTTGTTTTTGGATTAACGAGACAATGCTTGTATGTTTCAAGGCTCCCAAAAAAAAATGCAAATACGTAAAGTCGGTCCATGAAAATGTTGAGCTCTATTATATTATTCACCATTAAATAATAAGAATCCCTGGTGCCATGCCACTATGCGCCAAAATAAAGTAAAAGTCAAAAGTCATTTCCAAGGTTTAACTAAATATTTGTTATATACATACAGGGTGGAAAGTTGAGATGGGGCAGTAAGGGCAGCTACTAGATCCCTTGCTGCTACGCGAAAATGCTCTTAGGAGACCTTTACTAACTTTGTAAGTGATGAGTGATGACAATCGACATTCACAGATTTTTGATCAAACGTACAGTCAGCGAGAAATCGACAGATGAGTTTTTTTTTAAATGCGTATGTGTCCCATTTCTATCTAGGATTAAAATACTCTTCGAGATCTACTAAAGTTAGAGTACTGCAACACCCAAAAATCAAAGAAACCTTTCCGTAAAGTTCGTAGGGTAATTACAAAGTGAAACTTTCGTACGTTGTTTTTTACGCTTGAGTCCTTTATGCTTACAGAAAATTAATCAGTATGTAGACAACTAAAGGCTACTTCCAAAAATCCACCACCAAAAATCTAATACTGGGTTAGTAAACGTTAGATTCATACGAAAACTTTCATTTTAACTCAAGTTAGTGTTTTAACCCAGTATTACAGTTTTAGTGCAAGTCCGCCTAAAATAAAGAAGATAACATGTCTTGAGAAATGGTGCCTTAACGAATCTAGCATGTAATAATAAAAAAACAGAGTACCTATGACTGAATTTCATAGGCCTCAAAATGTGGTAATCGTGTACAGTGGGTGGTGGCTTTGGAGTGCCAAAGCTTTGTACCACTCCAAAGAAAATGTCACTTTGTATTTAATTCGAACTGTATGGAAAAAGTTTTCTTTGATTTGTGGGTTTTTCTAATACGCTAACCTTAGTAGGTCTCAAAGAGTGTTTTAATCCTTGATATCAGTGGGAAAGAATGGCTTTTAACATTTTTTTTTAGCTAATCAGTCGATTATCTCGCTGACTGTACATTTTATCAAATATCTTCGATTGTCATCACTTGAAAAGTTAGTAATGGTCTCGAAAGAGCATTTTCGCGTGGCGGCAAGGGCTCTGGTAGCTGCCCTTACTGCCCCATCTTAACTTTCCACCCTGTATATGAAATGACCACTTCTTCATCATATCAGGCAGAATATGAATTATATTATAATACATCATTTCAAAGACCAGTGGACCTTTTTAACCAAATTATCATCATCATCGGAAAGTCGTGGCGCTGATGCCAAACGTCGGCAATTGCCGTCAAAATTGTTACCTACTTCCCTGCTTGGCGTTCAAAAGATTAAGGCTGCGGCTCCACTGAGGCGGAGACGAGCGGAGCTGTGGCAATATTAATCAATAGAAGCATGCGGTCACTTCGAGCGCGCCTGGCATACGTTAATTTAGATTCTATTGGTTAATATTGGCACAGCTCCGCTCCACTCCGCCTCAGTGGAGCCGCAGCCTACAGAATAATATAGATTATAATAACAAGGTGGTATTCTTTTGAATGTGTGTATGTTACCTCAACGAAGCCGCCGCGGTCGCGCACGAGCAGGTACAGCCGGTACAGGTCGAGCGGCTGCTTGGAGATGGTGGGGCAGGCGGCGATCGGCGTGCGCCGCTCCTCCATGAAGGCCAGCAGGCGCTCCACCCAGCCGCGCCGCTCGGGCGCGTCGTCCATCTCGTAGAGCTTGCCCAGCGAGTCCGACTTCTGGCGCAAACGACCATCATACACCCCGCGCCCGCATGAGACACAGGCCCGCCCGGGGCGAGCTCTCGGCGAGCGAGAGCGAAAGCGGTGAGCGAGAGCGAGAGCGACGAGCGCGTCAGCGATCAATTCACCACATTTTAATCCCCAGGTGCTCAACAACGTGCGAAAGCGGAGATCGAGTATGTACAGGAAAAGGATCCGATTTTACAATGCAAACCTGTTTGAATTCTATAATAATTAAAAATTACTTGGACTCCTTCCCACACAACTAAATTCAAATACTCTGGTTTGTTTTACACACACCAATTCTCCAGCATAATTTAAATCTTCGCCACGTACGTTGCTTACAGCAGGGGTAAAAATATTGAGGTAAAAACTTGGAGCGTTTGATCAGGCCATTCAGAGTGTGGCGAAAGATTTGATGTGCAGGCCGAATAAAAAACAGCTAGTCAAATAATATTAGTAGGAAGATCTGAACATGTTAAACGATACCTCGAAACTTATAGTTAGATACATTTCACCCCGCACATCGAATGATTCCCCGCACACATGTGCGATAGCAAATCTGTTCGTGGTTCCTCGGTGAATCCGCCAGCGAGCTCGACGCTGTTACGCCGCGCTTCAGAGCAAGGGTTTAAAACCGTCTTCTCTCAAGGGACACAAAAGCTTTATTTTGCCTTTTACACAAACCCGGACAAGGCATAAGACCAACTTTTTCTGGTCGGTCGATTAGCCGACAGTTTGTAGACCCTTGCTCTAGATAAATTCTTTACAGATCCACACCGCTTGTAAACGCGTTTTCCAGAATGAGCTTTAAAGTTTAGGATCAAATAAAAATAAAAACGTTCATGTATTTCGAGATCTTTCCCTAAACTTAGGTAACGATGGAAAACGCACTTTAGAGAAGAATGCTTTATAATAAGACGACTACTATAAATAATCATTGTAATCCGACGATTAGGTGCTAAAAAGACTACCGCACAATGTTTAAGACATTAATAATTACAATTTGATTACTTAATAGCGTCCTATTATACAAACCAATGCAGAATGCTGGAAACCAGAGAGCCAAATGCACCAAGTCCAATTTGACACGCGATTATACTCATGATTGCTAGAAACTTATAATTATTATGTAATAGGGCAAACATTTAGCTCTCAGATATAGAATGAAGAAGACATCATAGTCTCGTGGGACAAACACGATCAGTAGATCTAAACAAGTAGCATTCTATTAAACCGAGCCGACCGACCGAAATATAGAGTATAAATTAATATAGAATTGACGTGTATAAACCAACCAGTTTGTCGTCTAGTCATTCAAGTTAGTAATTTTAATAGGTTAGTTCGGTTTAATAGAATACTATTTTTCTAGGCTGTTCGTCGATGATCAACGAACGTTTAGGTTATTACTACACAATTATAAGTGGGACGATTTAGGATGATCCCTGTGATACGTATAAACACGGGCTATATTTTGTTAAAATTATTTGTTTTATAGTTTTATAAATTTGACATTTAAGCAACCTTGTAATTATTTTTAATGAAGTATGCCTCGCATGAATGTGCGGATCTTGTTTATTGATATGTCAGGTATCATCAGTTGTCAACTTATCATCCTCGATCGACTCAATTATATCGCTGGTTTTGTTAACCACATTCAGGTGTAATTAGAATGTTCCCTTTAGAAAATTCATGATAAAAAGGGACCATATTTGCATAAAACTATCTAAGATCATTCACATAATAATTAGTGATAATTACTGTCATTTGATGGTAAAAACAAACAGTAGAATTATCACTAAGATAACGTAATTAGAAACATTGGTTAAGCTAGTGGCATCCAATCTTTAGTCCTTGCGCATGAGCATAATTGTATCATCATAATAGTTAGTAGTGTCAACTCCGTGAAACAAAGCTTTGCTTACATTCACGCGAACTTGGTGACGTATCTTATTAACACGTAGCTTATACAGCTCGACAAATATCCTAGTATTGAACATAGAACAAAATAGAAAAAATATTGAATTAGCTTATTTTTAACATTCAAACATCTTTAAAAATATGCTTTATTATTGCTATAGAAACTTTTATTACTCAAAAGGTTCTTATCTCGAAATCCAAATAACACACGTGTCTTTTACACACCATTTTGAGTATGTTTGGTTTCAATTTTGCACGTAACATTTGAACTAGATCCCGTTATCAGTATTGATATCTGGCACACCCACGAATGATTATTATAGTGTCTAAAAGTTAATTTGATAAAGAAGAGAGGTGGGTGGCAACAGAAGCCGCGCTTTTAATTGTAGGCTCGCCGAGTTTTAAGTCGTTAACCTGTAGCCCTGTTATCCGACGGTCGTCCATAAGAATATTATAATTTGGAACTCAAGTGTGGGTCGAACTAAGCTTGATATTGTAATACATAATATGTGTATGTCGTTCCACGGGTTAAATGAGACTGAATGGGCAGCTAGTTGGTTGTTAGCACGGGTAACAAAATAAGGTTATTTATGATCCCGTACAGCTTGAAGAGTGAATTCGCAATGGCTTCCGTAGCTTCGTGAGTTCACGATTCGGATTTGCCAGGCCGTGAGTCTATAGATTTGATTTAGACGTAGTTGTGGGTGTCACTTATTAGACATTAAACGTGATTAGTAAATAATCCTAACCACAATACAAGTTAGAAGTACTCAATGTTACAAAGCAGTTTTTATTAGGAGCCGATGGTAGTGAGTCGCTGTCGCTCGCAACATTAAACAACAACGGTAGAAGTTTTGAGTGGTTTTCATTACAAGTTTCATTACGTTGTTTGGGTTGTGATCTGATCAATAGGTGACTCATATACGTGGCCAATATAAGCGCCTACTCGTAAGAAAACGGTTAATTATTAATACTATATTCAAACACTTCTAACCTATTGTATACTTAGACAAACAAGGACTTAGAGAAAACTTTGAATTCAATCTTTTTTGCTGTTAATCATTATGTGGAGAGGCTGGAACTTGGTATTTATTACCCGCGCATACAACGGTTACTTTTACCTTATGTGAAACAGGAGGCAGACGAGCATGCGAGCCACCTGATGGTGGTAAGTGATCATCGCAACCCTTAAACACCCGAAACTCCAGAGGAATCGCAAGTGCGCTTGCCGGCCTTTGAGAAAAGGGCTCGTTTTTTGAAGGCCCCCAAATTGTATCGGTTCGGAAATACAGACGCCGAAAGCTGATTCCACAATAAGGTGCGTGGCAAGAAGGCCCTCGAAAAACGCACGGTAGTGGATTTCCAACTATCGAGATGGTACTGCTCCCAAGATTTTATTTTGTGAACGATTCGTTAAATCTAGAATATTGCGATATAAAATATGAAACATCACGTCTAATATAAAAGGTATTTCAACATGGATGCCACTAACATTAACTTCGATCAACATTTTAACACCCAAAACAAAAACTTGTTATTTGAAATTCCTTTATCGGACTAGGAGAAAAAAGGAATTTCCGGTGTAAAATAAAAAAGTTGAACACAGACTTCATTTAAAAATGAGTTTGACAAGTTAACAACTACACATAAAACATAGATAGGGCACAAAAGAAATTGAACAACAAGACAGATGCAATATTGATAAACACAACACCTAGCTACACAGAAAACTACGTCTTAAAGCAAATAGATCTATATGATTCAATGAAGTTTGTATTTTCAAAACGTTAAGTATTGTTTGTACGAAGTAAATTGTAAGCCAATTATAGTGGCAGCAAAATTTTCCTAAGTTAAAAAGCCAAAATGCCAACACCAGAAAGAAAAGAACAGAACAGTAAGCAATATTGACACGCTGAAAACAGTTCTCAACGCATAATCATGCATTTTCAATGTCAATGAAACTTCGTAGTTAGTTGATATTCTCAAGGTCGTAGAGATAAGCGCCACAAGGGAACGCTCGCGCTCGTTCGAGAAGTCGAGTCTACCATGCAGTTGCTAACACAAGCTAGTTACTTTACGAGTGCTATAACTTGCGTACTACACATGCTTAATGATCTTTGACTTGATATAAACCTTTGATCTGTAGGACTCCGGCTGTATGTGACTGTTAAACACCTGAAATATATTAATGATTGCAATATTTTGCTTTTGTCTAGATATATGTTTGTTTTAAGAGGATTTTTAAAGTTTTATGTACGTTTATCTGGGGCTGTGTACACAGTACGGGGCTGTAAAATAACAAAAAGGCGCCGCAAACATGTCAAACAGAAATATCAAAACTACACACGTACACTATTGACGTACGGAAGATAAATTATGACAAACAAGACTTTTTTTTCAGGCGCCGACCATAAAAATGCTTGATGTTTGGCTATGTTATTTTGGGCTCAATACACGGTGTTTAGACTGATTCTAATAGGCTTGCCCTAAGGAAAGAGTGGTGTCGGTTAAAATACTCCAAGAAACTGAACTATTATTATAACTTCCCATGTGATTTCACGTAAATGAAATGAATACGAGCTAAGCCGATTTGTATCCATTTTCCACAGAGCCACACAGTTTGTGCCTATTTATCACGTGAGAATTTTTCAATTTACATGTTATATAGAACATTTCAGAATCGTCAATTTTCCACAAAACACTTATTATTTGTTAGCCTTTACAAACATAGCCAAACCTCGAGTAGCTCTAGGGTCACACAAAGGTTATGTTTATGCGAATATATCGGGAGCAGGTTTGGGTCTCGGGCGGGCGCTACTCACGGGACTAGAGGGCGGGCGCGGCCAGGAGGAGGGCGAGGCGTCGTAGTCGTCGTGCGCCGAGGAGTGCGAGCCGGCGCCGGGCGAGGGCGACGGCGCGGCGCTGCCCGGCCCGAACTCCTTGCGCCCCTTCGGCGTGCCGCACGGCTCCTCGCCGGACGCTGGAAAACAACGTTACAACCTTATAATACAATACAATAGCGCAACTCCCAATTTGCAAACAGTTTACCCTTAATAGTTCAATCCAATCCTAATAAACCCATACACAAAAGTAACATCTAGCTAGACTGATACCAATATAAATCCCCAAATTTTTACAAGACTCATCCAAGATATTAAAAATAAAGTTTATGAATAATTCATTCTGATAAACTTAATAGTCTGACACATAATATAGGTACTGCTTCAATAAATAAAAATCCATAAGCAACATAAAAAGGCTACCAAGATAAAATCTCGTTAATTATTTCTTCGCCAATATATCGCTTATGACTTGAGCAACAATTTACTCAACTCGTCAGCCAGGAGGTAGATAAGTGGTTTTCTACATGTATCTGTCCAATCATCCCACATTAACCTTAGCTAAGCCAACAGCTAGACTGTCCAGTTCTGCACTTGCTTCATCTAACTAGATTGTATGATCACAATCTGAAAGATATCCTTTTTTGCACCGGCTAATGCAACCAACCTAAGATTACTCTTGCCTATTATAAAACGAATGAACGGTGAGTCGATGCAGTTGGATGAGATTATAGTGAGCATACCCGCGGAGGCGTTGCTGAGCGTGCTCTGCTGGCTGCCCTCGTCGAGCGGCGCGCCGTCGGGCCCGGTGGTGACGAGCGCGGTGGCGGGCGGCGCGGGCCCATTGTCGTGCGCGTCGCCCGGCGCCGTTGGCGGCGGCATGGCGCCGTCCATGCCTGGACCGCCCGGCCCGCCCGGCGGGCCCATGTGTCGCGGCTGTTGCTACGCACACAATAGTACATTACCGCAGAGACCAGGGAAATGGCTGTTGCGGGACGAGTAGAGATAGCGTGGCCGAGACGCCGTCGAGACCGCGCTATATACGTGTCCAGCAACCTGAGGCTGAGTGCTTTTCTCCACCAATGCGAGAAAATTAACACAATGGTTAATATTGTTAAACACAGTCCCAAATTTCCCTTGAAAAAGAAGAATATTGTCGCCATCATCGTCAACGTTCGTCATAATTTTATTTACATTCGAAACAGGTACGATTTCAAATGAATTTAAAAAAAGCATTAAATCAAATTACAAATTTAAACGTAATAAATTCAAATTTTAATAAAAATATAGTTTAAATTATAGCTTTTATTACGCGCTTATGTTATTTCGGCAATTTATATTATTTCTGAAAGCACTTTCTATAAAAAAAAAGTCCAACTATTTGATACACTTTTAAATATAAACGCTGTTTGAAAAGGTTTAACTTTTTAGTCCAAGACATTTAAAAGTAAAATGAACAAGAAAGAGTTTTGATTGCACGAGTGTGTGGCCGTTTGAAGTTAGTTATCCTAGTCCAAACATGGTTTTAAATGGTAAAACAGCAGGTATGTAATGAAGTTTCATTCATTTTTGCGGCCGCTGCCGTTGGTGAATAATACCATTATTATTATTTTTTGCATGAACCTGGAATTCTTCTTCGCGGGCTGATTTTACATCAGTAAGGTCAACATTTCCGAGCATGTGGGAGAAAACTAAATGATAACACACACGACATAAGTATAGGGAGACTGTTCACCAAGGAAGTTTTTCTAGAGATTTCCAGATTTTTCTAGATTAGACAGAATCTAGGGCGTGAAATTATGACGATAATGATGTGATGGGCTAAATATTTTGTTCTGCTACTTTTGGATACAATTAATACCAACTGTAGTAAATTTACAAGATAGATCCGAACCTTTTTTAATTTTATAGTTTACTAGATGTCTTAGACAATGTAAAATAAGTAACATAAAAGTATAATAACAACTAAGTACGAAATAACCTTTCAAATGAAACAGCTTGAGACAACAACCTAGTTTCAAAATTAAACTTTTTTTAATTTCGTCTATAGTTTAGATATTAATTTCATTGAATGCATAATAGGTTTTTTATAATAAATATTCAAATATAAAAGTAAAATAACAATCCTAATACAAAAAATAAACATTATAAAAAACCTAACCTACGAGTGCCGCCGGCAGCGGGGCAGGGCTCAAGCTACCGGTGGTTAGGGCTTCATAGAGAGGAACCTCCTCACAATGCGTGCCGTGTCTAGGAGTACTGCCTTCTGTATCCCTTGACCCAGCCATCTAGCGACATTCTCTTGAGGTGTTGGAAGAGACTCTTGGCTATAAGACCGTTTGCCGAAACAATTATCGGGACAATGTGAGCCAAGTCAAGGTACTTGCTGAGCTTGTCCTTCTCGACCTTCACGAGGTTCTCGTCATGCGAGATGGTGACGTCGACGAGCACTGCCCGGCGTTGAGATAGATTTGTCAATACGATATCAGCCTTATTATTATAATATTATTATTATCACCATCAGCCCGTCTTTCGGCTGATGGTGATAATAATAATATAATAATACCACTGCTGGACATATGCCTTCCCCAAGGATATCTCCACGACGGTCAGTTTTGTGTTACTCTCATCCATTGGCTTTCAGCTATTTTTGATAGCAGTCGTTTAATTCAAAGTCAGGATAGTGGATAAAGGCCGAAAATAACTAGATAGGACAGTGGATTTTACCTTGAGCGGCGGATAATGCTGCGGCGGGTGCGGCGGCGGGTGAGAGGGATGCGGCGGATGCGAGGGGTGCGGCGGCTGCGGCCGGTAGCCGTACTGGTAGGGGTGGTGGTTCCGCGGCGGGTAGCCGTACGGCTGCGGCGGGTAGGGCTTGTACGCGTGGTGGTAGGGCTGCGCCATGCTGCCGGGCGGCGGCACCGGCGGCGCGGGCCCGGGCGGCGCACCGCCGGCGCGCGACGTCGGCCCGCTACCGTCCGACAAGGATGACGACGGCCGCGGCGGCATCGGTACGTTCTGCGTGCCTGTAATAGATACATTACTGATTTAGTTAAATGAAAATAGTTGCCGTCACACGACCAGCTTGACAAAATCTAATGTAAGACTTTAAGGAAGAGGTAAGGCAAAGCCACCTATTACAATATAGGGTTAGGGTTAAAGGTGAGTATTTACATAAGACTGTACGGTACTTTCAAAAGGACCAAATAGGTACATGAAAAAATGATGAGATAGAAATTATATTATGTTTACATATATCAGGGGCCTAATCCACTGAACACGTCTCTCGAATTAAACCGCATCAATTAGTGGCGAGCGGTGCATGAAACGCGTCGATAGGAGCAAACCCAATTTGGCGTGTATGTGATTAAGTAGTATCGAGAGTGCAAGCGGCATACGTTCCCGAGCAGCTATCGGCGTGATCGATCAGCGGCTGAGCTCAGTATTTGAATAATACGGTTAACGAGGGCTCGCCTAAGCCGGGCGCATCAATCGAGGGCGGAGAGACGCACCCGATTCACTTTCGTTTTCCGCCGGCACGTGAGCAGCATGCACCGCTAGCCTGCGAATTCTCGCTGCACTTTATTGCATCCGTATAAGTGCATACGACATGCACGCAACGCATTGACCGAGGTAGAGATACGGGGCGGCAGTGATTTGCGACGACGAAAGTGGTATTGCAACTTTTATGTGGGTCGAATTGGCATTACGAGGTCGTGTTAGTATTACGTGAGGGTTACACTAACCTCTGTCGCCGCCGCTCAGCACCGTGGACCGTGGCTCCGCATTGTCAAAGTCGTGACTTTGATCGTAATCGTAAAAAAAGCTTTGCATTTGAGTCAATCAGTCGGCGTCCATCGGCGTAATAAAAAACACCGATGAAAAAACGTGATTGGACGAAGAGAGCACTCTGAGTGGACAGGAAAAAGAACGGGAGCGAGTCCATAATGTAATCGGAAAGGCTTAATGCCCTTTACTGGGGCGAAGAGTTAAAAAAGGAGCACGTGTTAGTGTTCAATTTAATCTCATCAGTGGGCCATTATCGAGTGTGGGGAGCGATCAGACAGCCGTCAGACGCGCAGGCGCCGCTTAATCATAGATAACGCAGTGCCATACTCGTAGTCGCCCACCTATGCGCCGCTTTCATTTAGTTGTAACGGCAACCTTTACCTAATCGCCGTATTTGCACTAATGATATTTAAACGCGTTCTACGATACCCACATCATAAAAGCAACACAAACAAGAAAACAGACACATCATAAACGTAACTCTTTAAACCCGTATTATAAAACAAAACGCTCACTAAAGATTCGATAATCCTCTGACCTAGCTAACAAGCCGCGAGTACGTAGCAAAAAGAGTAAAGTTCAACTTAGAAAGTTGTTTGAAGTGGTATGTGCATACTTTCCTCAAAGTTATCTATTCGTAAACTAAAGTTTGTCAAACTTCCTTTCAAATATTATTCAAGTGCATTGTTTGCATACAAAAACAAACCCTCTGTTCTTGGTAGCTGTAAATAAATCAAATAACTGGTTAAGGTGACTACAAACTTGAGCTTGATTATAATTTATTAACGCGAGCGTAGATCATTCACGGGCTGTAAGTAATTCTAGTCTGAATGTCAGCGGTTTCAATGTTGCACAAAGTCAACAGCTATGCGAGAGTTACGGCGGTGGATCGTAGTTCACTAGGTTGGTTGCATTGAATAATGCGCGTTGGGCAACGGCGCAGTGGCTTGCGAGTCTGTGCCGTTCGTATGACGATTATTGTTTAAATTTGCAGCGAGAACTATGCATCTATGTGGTCCTAATTACAAAAACTGTAGGTCAATATTTTGATACATACCAACAAGCAATGTAAAAATCAATAAGTTGTAAATATTTCACCGTAAAAAATTCGGCCTACAGCGTCTGTCCGTCTGGCGGTATGTAACAGAAGTTTTTCTTAGCTACTAATGTACATTATATCGATATTTCATTTAGAGGAAAAAGTCGTCACCTAGTGAGTTTGACCTCTCAATAGACGATTTTATTTAAAAAGTAACAATGATATACTACCCTAAACGAAAAAGATTTTTAATCACGTTCGCGAAAACGGCTCTAACAATTTCGGTGACATTTGCAATATAGGATTTAACGGAGCGAAAAATCTATCCGTCAAGTTGTCATCTACGAAAAATTCTTTTTCGCGACTAAGTAGAAAGAGGTTATCGACATGACAATCAGAGTCTACAAATGGTACAGTTTGATACTTTTATCTTTTAGAAATCATTTATAATAAATGTATAAATATTGAAAAATATAGCAGTGTTCAAACTTAAAAAGGTAGGCCTTTGGCGCGCGAGTAGCTCTCGCACTTGACGGGTTTTATAATTTAGAAACAAGTGGGGAAAAAAATCAATATTACCTTTGAAAAATGGGGAGAGTTTGAATCCTATGTTGGCGTATTTGTGAGTCTATCCGTGGTGTCGTATTTCCAAAAAGCTAAATCTAGTTTTAATAAAGGGGTTCCTAGCTAGGCTTGTCGTCTAAAAGTAATCTTTCAGCTCTGAAAGAGTTTTTATAGCGTAATATTTATTACCATTCTCTTGCATGTAATATTAAAAAAAATACTAGACTGAAAAATATAATCAACTGTAGAGAACGTGTAGAGAAGGAGGTGTATTGAGTCCCTAGCTGTGCCCTAGATTTCGAAAGCGTGGAAGTAACAAAATAACATTGTGAGACCACCATCCTAGTATTTTGTTGACGACCTTCTGGTAAACCTTTGGATTTCGCAATACATTATACTTGGTTGTTTTTACATTAGAATAATAACGGTTAAATTCGCAAACGCTTTCTTGAATAATAATAACGTAGACAATGCAAAACATATTTCTCTTAACATTTTCATTCTTGTTAGTAACTTACACAAGAATTGTATTCAATTTCATTTATTAATTTTAGCTCTAAACAAAGTCATGATTTTAGAATATAGTCCAGATCATAATCTGAAAAACGAAGTTATAGTGTCAGAAAGTTATAGGAGTTTATCAACTTCCATTTATAAGACGTGTTGTTCCCCTTCCGAATCTTTAATCGGAATCCTGATCGATATTGTATGTATTGTATGTAAATAAAATACCAAAAGCTTAAAGCAATAAGTCATATTAAGTAAGCACATGTTCATGAAAGATTTACAAGCGTCAAGCATTTTTACAAGCTTTTATATAACTTGCAATGTATAATGTAAATCCAATGACAATGCAATATTATGGTATCTAAGAGCTGATCTGATGATTGAGTCGCAAGGTGGCGACAAGATCTCCACTAATCTTAACGTAAACCAATACCATGTTCGAGCTGAATAGTTTGGTCGTGATAAGCAGATAAAAAAATTGCAAAAAAAAACCTTGTCGCAAAAAATATTTTTTTGACAGAAACTTCTACAGTTGTCGTCGTATCGAACACTTATTAAAAACTCCTTTCTTCCCATTAATGATAGTAACGATACTAACGATCTCGTTATAGTCGAGTAGCAGTTCTGTAATTGCAATCTGTACAAAACCAGCTCTGTCAAGGGCAGCACCCGTCACCGCGAGCGACCCGCTACCGAGGCCTTTACTTTCGTATTGGGTTTTACTTTGCTTCGATTTCAATCCAATTTGCTATCCCACTCAATTGCACTGCAGGCGAAGTAATTAGAGCGAGATGAAAGAATCCTTGAGATCACACGACACGACCGAGACCGCAGCCTAATGTTTTATACACCGTTAAGAATATTGATAAAAAAAGAAACGGGAAATGCAACCTTCAAATCGAACTATCAATAAACTGAGTTTTGTTATGGTCAGAAAAAGCGAACATGATCACCAGCACCACGACACAAGTTGTCGTTAAGTGTCATATCGTCTTCACTACGGCTATATTGTTAAAAGTTTAAATTAGAGTTGTTAATTAATTACCCTAATTAAGTTCGGTCTTTATCTTCGGTCATTGTGTCATTAATGTCAATTTCCTTATTTTATTTTATGTAATATTCAAACTGATTTTTAGTTTAGTATTTTTTGCGTTTTAGAAGGCGGTGTTTTGTTTTTAACACATTTACTTTATTTTATACTTTTTAGTGATGATAATAAGTTTTTATCTAGTCCCACTTCTTAGTTGATATGAAAGTTAAAGTCATTTCAAGCTCTTAGCAAGCAACGCTGCGGGAATCTCATTTTTCCTTTTTTTCATTTTTAAACAATTAAATGTTCTTCGTTGTAGTCGCTCAACTATCTTAATCGAGGTATCTTATCCCCCTTGAAATCGGTACCGTTGAGGAGCTCCGGTGGCCATCTGTGGTCTTCATCATCAGTTCTTCTTCAGCAAATGATACTTTCTGAATGCAAATGCTAGAGTTGTTACCAGAAATACTAAAATCTCTATGTTTCCCTACAATATTTGAGGAGTTCACTGAATTTCCACCACTACGTACCACACTTGGGATATCTCCTTTCCAAAAAAAAGAATCATCAAAATCGGTTCATAAATGTCGAAATTATATGCGAACAAACATAAAAAAAGTGGAATTGACAAACGCCTCCTTTTTTGAAGTCGTTTAAAAAAAAACGTGCACGATCAATAAGTACCGTTCGAACGAAATGGGTATGGAGTGCATGCAAGACTCGAGGTTTGCGAGGTATGTGCGGCGAGCCACGTCCCGTTCACAGCACACAAGCCGCCGAACGCATTCCGGGCATATGATCACACTCAGGCCAGAAGCCATTGCAAAAAGAGGTAATTCTATAAATTTTATAATTACAATAATTAAGACAATTGGCATCTGCGACCGCATTGAAATTGCAATCCTTGATTCATTCAAACAAATCATTAGTTGTTCGATTGGATCGTAATCGAAGCGGGTCCGCGCGCGAGTTACCCTAGCAGTGCAAACAGAGCATAGACAATAGCGTTAACAAGAGCGGCCTAGTTGAGACAAATGGTGGCGTCACGACGGCCGTGTTTGTCGACCCATTTAGCTGATCACCACCAACGCCGGCGCCGGCCACGCTGCCTGACGCAGTAACGTTATCAACACGACTGGCTTTTCTCGCGAAATCTTGTTTGAGTTCTAATCTATTAGGGGACCGTTGTATACGCTTAGATGCTAATGTGAGACGACAATGTTTAGTTAACTTGATGAGATTAGTCGCTTTGAACGGGATGGGAGCCTTTCGTTTCCCTTTTTTTTTTCGGTCATAATGTGATTGTTGACATTATTATTGATAGTCATAATTTTATATCGTTGAAACCGTAAACTTTTCAGTTTCTTAAATATCTAAAGTGTAGACAAGGTTAGGTTAGGTTCGATTTATAAAAAATCCAGAAAAAGTATACAGTTTAAAAAAAAACACTAAAATAATTATGGCAGACAATATAGACCCCGCTTTGAACACAAACCAACGTATTATATTCCAGCATGAAATCAGCATCGACTTCACTAAGACTACTTCGCATCATTACGTATACATGTAAAATCAATACAAAATTATCTTGAATGGATTTCTGTCTTGAGAATTGGGTAGGGTTACCACCTAATTATAAGGCTAGGGACGAGAGGCGAAAGTAAATAGGGACATGTATACGTAAACCGGGTAAGTCTGGCTAGGGTCTGTTAAAGAATGTCCGCACCATTAGAGGGGGGCCGACGGAACGGGGTGAATGGGCTGTCGAACCCTCCGGCGACCTTGACTCACTGAGATTTATCACTTTTCTGGGGTAATCTGAATACAATTAGGCGATGGCCAGTGAGAACGGGCGGGCCGAAGTCCCGCAACAAGTCCCGTTTTTTTTTTCATAACTTGCTTAGGGTCGTTGTGTAATCTTTAAACAACTCCGTAACGAATTGTTTACATTTGTATATTATCAGTTTTTTTTTCTAAATTAAGTAGATGGCAGCATTTTGTCTATTCACGATAAGATAATTACACCCCTGAAAACCTTATTCGCACCAAGCCTCTCCAAACTGCTAATAACACGTATAACCAATTTTGATAATTTCTACCCCTACAGAACGAAAACGGTTGTTAAATATCATGTACGGCAAGTTTTGGTTTAGCAAGTCAAAACAAAACAAACCGCGCCGTTCAACAGCGAATCATAAATTCAATACAACAACTGACACAGGCTCGGTTGACTGTGGATACAATTAACAACGGAATCATCCGCCCATGGAAAAAAGCTTTCAAAATTCACGACGGCTCGTTCACGTAAACGTTAACAACAAACAAGATGGCAGGTTTTACGTTACTCTTCTCTTTTTTATTTAGATTAGGAAGGTCGTTGGCCTTGCCAAGGACGTTGGGCACGTGGCGGGCAGAATGGGAGTATTTATGTGACGACAGATACACCGGCGCACAATTACGGGCATAATAGCGACTAAGGGTCCGACCCTCAATAATGGATTACAATGAAAGCGAATGTAACGTGTATCTATTGCCACACGCGAATTCATTTAATAAACTAATAGGTTAATATATTTTCAACCCGATTTCAACAAGGATAATAGGGCGGTGAATGTAAAAATGAAATTGAATTATGATCGACGTTTATGGTTTTTAACGGGATATGATCACACTGGTCACGTACCTACGTATACACTTATACAGCTCTTTTAAATAACGAAACGTCGGCAGTAGCCATATATTTAGTGTGCCACGAGTATAGGTTTTAAATTGTGGTGAGAGACAGCGACCAGCAGTGCTCGGCTCTGTTCCCCAGAGCCAGCCTTATCTTGGTTGATGGCATTCCTGCGCTCGACCGCCGATACGCACGACGGACGACTGCGAAACGCTTTTAGCGCCCGTATACTATTCAACAACTGCTCATTACAGGAAAACAGACTTTAACGAAACAATCCATAGTGCCTAAAATGGAATAGCATGCTGAAACTGCTGTCAGCACGCAAAAGAAACCTTATTGGACGAAAATTAAAGCCGTTTTCGAAAGTCACGTTGCATGCGGGCGTTAAACAATACGCAATTCACCTTCGAACGCGTCGGGTTGCGGTATTGCGGCTTCATTGTGTTCGAATAACGATGGAACTTCGATTGGAAAAAACACAATGCCGCCGATAGTCAATACTTCAGGAATCGATAACAAATTGCCACAATCCAGTCAAAGCCGAAAAATAAAGATGAGGGCCAGATTCAAAAATAATCGGCTGTATAGAATTTTTCCATTGCAACAAACATAGATAACAATTTCACCGAATAGGTATAGCCGTAACCGATCATAGTAGATTATTCCAATGATACCGAGCAAACAAGAGAGCCATTAAAAGAACCCCTAAAGTTTTTTTTATTAATTTTCTGAAGCGCTTGGTCTATAATTTTCTCATGCGAGACTTCATATTATTCGAGTGTTCGTCGAGAGCCAAGAAGCCCGACGAGCCGAACGGTTGACGTCATACCGTCATGTTTAACTCGTACCACTTCACCAGCTCGCGACCAAGTCGTCGGGCGGCGAGTCGTACACGGCGGCGAATGCGACCGCGCCTAGTATTGCTCTTGAACAAACCAAGCGTTGGATCAGAAATAGTCAAGTATTCCGATAGCGCATACAAATCGAAATGGAGGTATATTGCGGTCATATAACCGGTATTCGAGTGCGGCGGCACAGTTGCTGCTCGCCCGGTCTACAATCCGATGTTTTGAGAAAGCCACGTTCAGCAATCGCCCGTGTTAACAAAACACGAACGATTTTTTGGTGGTATGTTTTTAAAACCGGGTAGGTATTATAATAGAATCACGTTTGATATTGTTTCCTAAATACTATCATAATAACAAATGAAATAGCCATCAGGAAGTATTTACGAAATGTAGGCCTTAATTGAGATAAGACTATTATTGTCGGGAAAAAGTAATTAGGTATTTAGTAACACGAACGTTAATTTGTGACCCATTTCAAGAAAAATACGCTTGAAGTCGTTAATGTCACTAGAGATGTCAAGTCATTTGTAACTTATAGGAAACTCAACCTTATCGTTGTAGAATGTCAGACAGAATGACTTTGGACCTAAGGTGGGTCCCAAATTTAAGTTGTCGACTGTACTAAGTGTAACAACCAATATAGCTATGTTAACGTTATTCTTACCTATACATTTGCAAAATCTGACGTATGATTAAACGTGTTAATGATGTCCAACTAGAAAGTAATCATGAGTTAGTTTACCCTCATCTTATACCTACAACAAGATTGCACCCAGTCATTAAACGGTACTTTATATTGCTTCGATCGATATGTTTTGTTACACTAGGATCAAAGTATGAATCAATCATCTTAAAATGATTTTTTTATAATGTAACATACTGATTAGTGATTACATATCGAATTAATAAGATCTTTCCTTTATATACCGCGTGTGATTGAATTGAACTGGGAAAAACAGTACGAGAATGAGTCATGAATGAATGAAGTAGATAGTAGTAATACGATGAAATCAGATAGACGTAGGGTAGGTATATATGTTAAGCAATTCGTGTCAGTGGGTAAGTATATAAGGTACGGGGTCCCGGCGGCGGGTGAACTCGTCAAGGACACTTTGAGGGAAACCCGACGAGGGCGTAACTGAGATCTTGGCATAATTGTGCCGACGGTCCGGCACATAAGACCGACGCGTTGGCGCTCAGGGGTGGAAGGTCCTGTTTTGCGTGCTCGCCGACAGTGGGTGTAAGTTTTTCACGAGGCCCTATATACCGCGACCACCCCGGCTCGTACATAAGGTAGGCGGGTGGGGTGGTTCGCGCCCGCAAAAGGGGCAAAATACGGCGTACTGTGGGAGCCCGCTCTATGTGGGTCAATGTCGGGAAAGCCCGTGTCTACTGGTGACGAAGCAAGCATGCACAACGAACCCGATCAACACTCCTTCGGCCCTATAAACAATCCTACAATCTACGGTAAATAAAATATTCACCCTTATCACCAACCGATAAGGTTCAAATAATAAATCATATCGACACAAACATTAGCGATCTATGATGTACGCGAAATTGCATTTCAGTGTTAACTATTCCTCAGGTCAAAACTAACCAGAATTCACACAAGTTGTTACTTGGTGGAACTCGACTCGCAGGTTTTTTTTTTTAAATATATATGGGTTAAAGTATGAAATTGTTATTTCATATCCTTTTTGGCGTCCTATAAGCCTTTTATATCATAAATATCATAATTTTAGCACACTCTAGGGAACTAATACTATACCTACCCCTAATAAGATTTTTAGTTAGGTGAACCAATTTGACATCTTAGATTGCAAAAAAAGTTTCTGTTGCAGAGTTTTTCTTTTTGGTACAGTCATCATATGCTTATAGAGACCAAACTATCGAATCCCAATTCCGTACGTTAAGTATAGCGGTCTTGGCACCTTCACATTCGATCCTCAAATAAGCTCCTATATTGCATTGCCGGTTTACTTATGTATTCCAAATCTAACTTCTTCCCTATTAGACTAGGTTTCAATAATACAAGAGAATCTGTTTAAATTAGGACTGACGGTTTTCACTACTGAAGAAGACGTTAAAATAGGGCCAGCAAAGCTGCTTCAACCTAATTGCTTATAAATCGTTGAGTTTGAAAGAGGTATTTAGTGTAGGACAAAAGAGCTAGAGCTCTAATTAGGGTGAGCGACATGCATGCATGACAGAAATTGATTTGGCGCAACCCTATTTGAAGGTTTTGCATATGCCACATTTTATAAAACCTATGGATATGTTGGATCTGATATGATAAGGCAAACAAGTTGCTGTTGCCCCGTTTTTATTTAGAATGGGAAATAGAGCCAATGGTTCCTTATGGCCTAAAATGGCTGATGGAGCCTGTTGGTGTAGCTGCTTTGGCAGGTATTTGTAATTTATAAGCTGAAGCATCTACACCACTATAAATAACGGATGTGACACAATTTTTTTAACCAAAATTTTCTTTATAAACTTTACGCAATCACTGCCAGCAACGCGTATTGGCGTTTTCCCGACTGTTCCTAGTGCCTTGAATTTATATGAGCATTTTTTAAGAATGTGAGCTTCAAGTATTAGAAAAAATGCGGAACGTGGGTAAAAACCTGGGCAAGTGAATGCGTTAATACCCAATAAAACTTCTAAAATAGTGGCATTCCATCCTAGTCAATGAAATTGCATTCATCAGATAAGTCCGCTTGCCACCATGTGATCAAGGAGCATGCATTAAAAAATAATAGAGCAGAGATCAGGTACTAACCGACAGCCGGTGACATGGAGCGGGAGCCGCTGGAGCCGGTGGGGCTGGGCGTGGGCCTCAGGTGCGGCGTGGACGCGCGCCCTGCGCCGCCGCTGCCGCCCGAGTCATTGCTATTCTGACCGGTCAGATCCTGGAACAAAACACAAAGTTCATAAAACTAGGCAAACAATACTGTTGCGTTATTGAGTGGTTAACTTGCCGAGAGATATCGGTCGGCCTAAACTACCAAAGATGGACTCCCCTAGGGATAGTGGTAAAGCTAACGTCGTTAGGCTCATATGGCCAACTTACCGAATAAATATTTGTATTTTGAATTTTATCTACTATCTCAATCCTGTCAAATTACTTTGGCAAAGATGCTGCCGTTTTCCAGTTGGGCTTGTCAGGGTTGAGTTAATTAATCCCCAGGAGAGTTGAAATTAGCAATGCATATTCCTATGATAGGCACACTTAACATTTTTCTCAAATCGTCTCTGATGCCAAAGGGTAAGAGTAGCGGAACATTACCTATATCTTTACATGAAAATGCGAGTATCATCATCATCTTCCATGTATTTATACTATGCCTGCCTGAATCATCATTGATCATATGTGGTTTTTTTAAATCTCATATTGCCGGTCGAGGTTTTCTTTGAGGTAAGAAGAGCATTGTTATTATTTGATGTGTCTAATATGCGGTAGCTTTTTGCGTTTGTAAGTTACAGGTAGACTCCGTTAATTAATGTAATATGTGTTGAAATCTTACAGTTTAGTTTAACTTTCGTTTGCTATGATGTCTATGAAGCTTAAGCCTAACACCGGACTTTGGCACGACGTACTTGACACGTCATAAGCTACTTATGTCTGAGTCAATGGACAAACCCAGTATAGCGGCGCACGTAGAGATAGATAGTAGATATCAACCAAGTTTATTCTACTGAATTCCCACTTGAAGTAACAGGTGCAGGAACATTGCATCTAATAATAATGAAGGCAGACAATCATCAAGATAGTTTACGTACACATACATATGTACATACCTTCACGCCTGTAATTCCAAAGTGGGGTAGGCTACAGAATTACCTACAACTTTAAAAACTTGTTGATAATTCTTTAACCACATATTGCACAATTAGGCTACGTTTTTTTATATATCTCTATTATTTCATTCGTTTCATAAAATTACAATAAAGGCATATTAACGAGCTAAATATAAATTTAATAGAGTTAAAATTTGTGACTTTGTAGGACGTAAATAAAAAATATGATTTTAGTTTAATCTTTCGCTAATAGAAATCTATATTTCTGAGGGACATCGACTGAGACGAGCGTTCCAAATGCACACCCCTAGTGTTAAGTAAAAAAAATTTGGGAAATGATGAATTGTAATAAAGTTGAGCAAGGAGATCTCATTTCAACTCGACGGACGAATTATTAACCGTAGTGTAATCTGACGGGACCACAAACATTTTAGGGCTTGCATTAAGAGAGCTCTACCGTCGAGTGAGCTAGCTCGTTCCAAAGATTAACAAGAAGTTGTTTTACGACAATAACAGCTAATAAGGATTCCCCGAAAGGGAATGTTATTTGTCACCTTACAAATACAAACAGGGTTTATATTTATAAGTCCACAATTAACCTGTATATAAACGAGCCTCTGCTCAATACAAACAGAGTAAAATGGGTTTAGGGATTTCGAGATAATCGGAACATAATAAAATTTAGTTTTCGTATCTCGTACGTTATTTCCATAATAATTATTATTTTTATTTATTAATAAGAAAATATGTTTATGTATGTATTCATTACAATTGCTGTTTTTTTTAAATGTCAATGAGAAGGCACGCGAGCACTCAGGCCGTCTGATGGTAAGTGGGATCTGAGACCCATAGACATTTGAAATCTCAAGACTACAATCTCAAAATTGCAATCCTAAGACTTCAAATGCGTTGTGAACCCTGAGGACTGAGATGGAATGCCTCTATGCTAGTAATTTCACTGCTTGTCTTATCTCCACACCGGAACACAGCAAAGCGAACACTGCTGCTTGGCGGTGGGTTAATGGATAAGATGGTGGTAGCGATCCGGACGGAACCTGCACTAAGTACCTGGCCTACCACCACCAAATGAATAGTTGGGCTTTGAGATATTTATCACTATGTTACAAGCTTCAGTAGTTTTCTCGTCAATCAAAATTATTCGTTCAGCCTTGGACTTGACAATATTGCTTTTGACGTGCAATGGTGTTTTTAACTCGGCCGCCATTGCTCTCAAGTAAATAAGAGCTATCTTAACATTATGAGTATTATGAGTATTATGACACTATGTTAACGTGCCAAAGGCTATAATAATATGGTTTACCCTGTAGAATAGAGGTCCTGTGGTATGAAATTAAACCTAAAACGAACTAAATCATAGCATTTAACGTTTAAAACCTGCGGCAAGTCCTAGGTTGGTTTTATTCATTTAGGTATATAACCTAGAGCAAAGGCAATCTGTCTAAATAAGATTCACTTTAAACCTCTTAGTACAAGACACCATGTAGGTACGTACACAGTTTCTCGTCACACACAGGATAGTCGGGTCAAACGTTTGTGAGCCTTATACCCATAATATAAAATTATTAAGGTTATAAAATGACTAACTACCAAAGTAACTCATTGTTAAGTTAAAAAATAATAATGTGATAAACAGTTAGGTGTAAGCAAAAGGAAGTTGCCTTGACACTGCAACCTCGGCAGTTAAGACCCACAATAGCAGGTCCGTGTCAATAGAGCACGGGCACTTGCGGTAATCGCACAATAAAACAACGTGCGGAATCCCGCAAACAATGCCTTCACAACAACCAACCAAAATAAAAACAGAATGCAAGTATGCCTCTACGCACAGACTCTCTTTGCATATCTTAAAAGCCCACAGCTTATTAACTCTTAAATTAAAAACATAAATATTTTAGGTTAGGTACTTCGTTACAAGATAACCTAGGAAGTTTTGTCACAGTCAGATAGGTACGTAACGCAATACGTACATACATACTATTTGACGTCAGTAGGGATAGCATGATCTACTATCCGTTTCAAAGCTGGTCGCTTACTTCACGTAAGTTAAACAAATCGGTGGTCTCGTAAAATTGCTTTTCTATCGGTACACACGATGAGAATATTATTTAAGTTAGGGAGGTAGGTAGGTACCTACGTAGTAAGCAAAAGTAAACTAAGAAGAGCGCGTATCTAAAAAGCGCTTCCAAGTTAAAACGGAACAATATTATATTGCGGAGAAGGCAGCGCATTCAGAGCCGAGTCGAGCCGAGCCGCGACCCCACGCCGCCTCTGCCGAGGTTAGTTCGCTCGGCTGCGAGGCTCCGGCGTCGATCAGACGAGTGAGTCCGGTCCCAGGGGCGAGCGCGGCGGGTGCGGGGGTGGGGCCGGGGCGCGCGATAACCGCGGCGATGTTTTTGCTGTGCTCCGGCTCGCTCGCTCGGCGCTCCAGCGCGTTCTTCATTTCGTACAGAGTCCATTATCTCTCGCTCCGTCTCTGTCGCACTCGTGGCTCGACTCGTCGCGCCTCGCCGCACCCGGCCGCTGTTTTATTGCCGGCCGACGATTTTAACGTGCGCTCGCAACGTCCGCCGGAGTACAAAAGTTTTTATGGAAATTTCATTCCGAACGCGCCTCGCTCGCTCGGCTGCTCGCTCGGGAACGTCAATATAAAAGCACGATAACGAATGGACGAGTCAATTAATTATTATTGTTGGAAGCTGTCGGGACGTGCTGCAACTAATTCTTCAATGTATGTCTGAGTTACATGACGCCAGTTGTAGGTATATGTCATTTGAAGTTAAAAATAAACTTCTGAAATGAAACTACGTACAGTACTCCCGCTTCTACATAGAGTTCGGATGCTTTACTATCATATTTGCACAGTAGGTACCTACCTACCTACATATTTGTCACTCGTGTTTTATACAAGAACGAGGATCACCGATAACGATAACTATAAAGGAATTGGCACTACTGTATGGAGTTAGCTCATAAGGCTGCGACTCCAGAGTGCCAATATTAACCAATAGAAGGCGCATGCGGTCACGTATTGGTTAATATTGGCACAGCTCCGCTCCACTCCGCTCATCTCCGCCTCAGTGGAGCCGCAGCCTTAGAACAAGGTATTTTATTTATATACTAAATAAAAATGTGCATACCTACATACAGACAAGTCAAGAACATTTCCCTCCTTCGATATTCGGGTATAAAAACGCGACGAATTGAGATCCTCCTCACTTTGGATTATTTAGCTCTATTATTAGGTCTATCTATATCGAATGGCATAGTCATTGTTTGTCCTAATATTGTATTGTTGAAACGATTTACGATTATTATGATAAAGTTCTTAAAAAACCTAACTTAGTTAATGTACAGTAGGTACCCCAACGAAAATGTTAAGCACGCAAGTGCGTGTTGTCATACTAAACTTCAATCAGAACATCAAATGACACACATGACAATGATATTCACAATGACAAAGTTCTAAGTATGCTCAATTTTTTACAAGCTTTTATTTAACTTGCAATGTATGTATGTGTGTATGTACGGGTCAAATCTTGCAAGTTAAATTTGCCCCACTTCCCGTCAACGGAATGGGATGAAATTTGGACCACATATGTAAACCCGATGACAATGCAATGTCATGGTATCAAAAAACAGATCTGATGATGGAGTCAGAAGGTGTTAACAGGATCTCCGCTAATCTTACCGTAGACCCACCATTACCGTGTTAGGACTCAATAGATTCGTCTTGATAAGCAAATAAAGATTTTGCAAAAAAAGTTTGTCCTAAAAATGATTTTTTTGACGGAAACTTTATTATTCAGTCAAAAAGAGTTAGAGGCGTAAAACTTTTGGATCACTTCGACACACCAATTTTAGGCGTTTTAAAAGGATGATACCGCAGTATAATTTAGATAATAGCATGTGACAAAACTATAATTTACCCGACTCAGATGAAAAGCATTGATGCTAACCATCATTAGCATTAGAAGCAGTGCAGGGAACTGACTCCGTTGCACTCAAGTAAAATTTATCTCACTCCAATGATTCCACTCTGTCACTGTTAGAAATTTAACTGGCAACAAAATTTCTACAATAGATACGGCCCAAACAAAAAAAAATTCAGGCACCGGTCAAAGACGATAAACTGTTAGACCAAAATCAGCCGGCGGTTGTGTTGCCCATAAGACTTCCCATACATATCAAGTATGATTAAGGGCAGCTGTACTGCTCCTCAGTCAGTTATGTCTACGAACATAATGTCCTAGAACAAAAGCAAATTTCTGAAAGTAAGTACTTTGTTAAGAGCCTACAATTTAAAGTATTTTTACAGTCCCCGTCGTTTTTCATAATATCCGAAAAAATATTTTGAAGTAACATAATTAAGACTTACGAGTGTGGAACAACCAGAATATTCTTTCCGAATTCATTTATGCCATAGAATAAATCCGGTTCAATCGGTGGGATAAACCGGACCAGCATTGTTTAATCAATTGGCACTCAAGGGACATTATTCCAACCAGTTATAAATAACTGAGTGGTCAGAAAACAGCTGTTAGTGCACATGTTCTATGCGATACATCGACACGAACGACATCGGCTTAAATTCGTCGACCGAATGCACTTGGCCCAAATCCGACGCAAATAAACACTGAACCCCGCTCCTGTTGGTATACGTCTCGTCTACCTACGATGCACAATACGGGCGCAGTAAATAGAAGCACGCGGAACACTGATGCTACATAGAGGTGGGATCACAATGTGCGGCGGGAACTAGGCGACGACTATCATGAATTTCGCCATTGAACACGGAGAGAAAGTTAAAGCCTGTTATGCAATTGATTTATGGGTTAACCCATTTTGTAGTATGGAAGCAATGGGAGATGAATACGGTTTTCAAAGTATTCTCAAACGGATTTAATAATTATGCGTGCAACAAACACTTCTGGATGCTTGAAAATAAACAGACGACGAGGAACAAACAGAACTTTTCCAATGGTTCCCTTCGCTAGGTCAGTGGCTCAGGAAGCAGGCAACACAAGTATAACCACAATCGTTATAAATAGACCAATGATGGACGATGGAGCTCATCGAAATAACCGCACATCCCCTGCATAGCCGTGACTGCATTTGCTCCTAGCGGTTATAAAACATTTGCGTCTATTTGTAGCTGAATTTTTAAATACAGGTTACGTTTGCTCAGTTACCGGTTTATGTGGTGGTATGGTTTTGTGTTGTTACTGTTGTAAGAGCAGAGAGTGCTTTGTAAAACCGCAAGCCTATTGTAAAATAATACGCTACTTTGTATAAAACGTATAACCTAATCGGAACTATGTAGATATGTAGTTGTTTAGTATTAGTAATCATAGGCACCCACGTTAATAGCAGTACGTAACAGATTAGACCGCTCAAAAGTAGAGCAGTAATGTCGTTCGAGAAATGGCGAGATTAATCACAGTAAATGCGTTCCAAGATCACTCAAGAGTTCGTCGACCGGCGTGTGAAAATGTTGCCTCGTAAATAAATAATTCACAAGGCTAGTGTTCTTGGTTGGGCACGTGGTGGCGAGCACGTGTAGTAGGTTCGTAAACATTTACATTACATAACCGGCTCGTCATTGACGACCGCGCGCCATCGAGAGCGAAATGCTGAGCGAATCTTGTGAATTATCTGCACTGCGTCTACCCGCTGCACCCCACATCACCAATCGGCGAAAGCGACAATAGAGATAAGAGTCGATCAACGGAAGAAGATAGATCCTGCAATGTTCTCTAAAGATCCTCTAGCTCAGGGTTTCCCAAACTTTTTTGCGTCGAGCCTCCCCGGATAGTAATTAGTATTTTTATGTCCCCCTTTCATTTCTTTGTGGCAAAAAACAAACTGCAGGCAGGTACATTAATTTAGTAACGTCCGCCGACGATTTCGGGTCGTGACGCAGATATCTAATTTATCACAATCAATGTGTTCTAGGTATATTATTTATGTTGTACGTACACATTTAAAGTGTAGATTTTTCGAAATTTAAACGCGCCCCCCTTCCCTTATATCAACGCCCCCTTAGGGAGGCGCGCCCTACTGGTTGGGAAACCCTGCTCTAGCTATAGAGTTAACTTCTCACAAAACCGAATCCAGGATTTTATAGCGCAGAGTAGGTATGACAAGATACGGAAAAGAAGTTACAAAGGAGTTGCAAAGATTAAGAACAATTTCGAAGCAAGCGCAAAATTTCGCGGTTTATACAATGCAAGCAAGCGAAATATGAAGATGAGAGGCGGCTTTGATCGACTTGGAAATTAAAGCTAAACACGGGAGGCGCTTGGGGCGGCTTGCCAAGCGACCGAACCAGTACACGCAAGTTGATCACATGGTATAAGAATACCAGTCTATACTCAACACTTAATAGTTATTATAAAGAGGTAAGATTGTGCGTGTTGGGGACCAAACCAACTAACACTGAATAGACTCTAGGAAAGCTACATTGTCGCTGACTAATATAGGTAGGCTATTCTTTGTTATGATGAACCCGCTTTGGCCAAGCAGTTTTATAGGCAAAACAACTTAAGTGTTGAAGTCTTTGGTGGTTGTGGTTAAAGCTATAACAGTAATTCAGTATATATAATATCACATAGGCGATGTTGCGTGTTGCGCGAAAAGGCTAGTGTCCTAAAAAAAATAAGTCCGTGATTAACATTATCAAAAAAAATATTGTTTTCTTTTGTCAATTAAATTAAAAAATACGAAGATAAAGTGCGTTGACGTCACGCCGTGGCACACTGTATACAACGTTGTGACGTCACGAGCCCCCCACTCCCGAACTTTGATGCGCGTTAACGCGTTGTATTTGTAATTTTTTATTGATTTGATAAGCAAAAAATACGTGTTTAATATTTTTTGATAATTTAAATGACGGAATAATTAAATTTTTAAACATAATACCCAGGGCACACCGCTTATAGGGATGCAATATCATCTACTTGTACCTAGAACTTTACCGAAAAGATACAAAGGCAAGCCCAAATTAGTTAATCTATAATTAGTTATGGATATTACTATAAACCTGACCACGTTTTGGAAAAATTATGTAACGGTACCTACACTCCTACAGTACAATTAATTAACCTTAACGCTCGGCAATTCTCCACATTTATCGGGATTGATCGGAAGTGTAAATGAGACGATATTCATAATACCTATCATAGTGTCTAAAGAAATAATATAGATCACCTGCAACCATGACATTATTTTTACAGCAGTCCTAGCAATAACACAGATGTGGCTAGATTAATTATTACATCGCATTACTCAAATCACAAATATTAAATTAGTAAATGTAAATTACAGATAATTTCATTCGAAGCAAATTCCTTTAAATTTGATATACAAAAATATATATATTAAAAGTTGATTATAGTCTATTTTAATAATTAGAATATTAATGAAGTTTCTTTACTTCTGTTGATGTTTTATTATTAACTAGCTACTGCCCGCGACTCCGTCCGCGCAGAAAAATATAAGATAGCCTATGTTTATCAGGGATTATGTAGGTTTATAATGGTGAAAGAATTTTTCGAATCGGTCCAGAAGTTTAGGAGCCTATTCAATGCAAACAAACAAACAAACAATCAAATCTCTTTATAATATTAGTGTAGCTGTAGATTATAGGTCCTAAATAGGTTTGAATATTTTATCAGTGTAAATTTAAGGATTTTATATACTCTATGTAAAAACACGAACCTTTACGATTAAAACCGAGTTGTCCCGACTGTCAAAGTGGAAATAATCGTACTGTACCCATTCCCATTCTCACTGGTGAATGATTTACAACTGTTGTTTAACCCCTAAATTGGCAAAAAGAGTCGTGAATTAATTTGATTTTTAATAAACATCAAAAAAACAACAACAAAAAAACAATGAACATTATAGTATGTGCATTAATTCTGCAACAAACGCCGAACTAGCATGGAGTCAAGAAATATTAGGAAATAAAATAGATAACAAAACGGTTTACATTCATGTTGCATAAATTTTACTGTCATAATTTCGTTTTGCATAGCAACCCTTGGCAGAATCATCATTTCGCATAATTACTTTTGGCGTAAAAAAAAACGCATACTGTCATTTGGCACAATTGTCTTTGGCAGAATAGTACATTGGCATAACGTTGATTAGAATAATAGTCCTATGGTAGAATAATTGTTTCGCCGAATTTTGTATGGCATACTATGTAGAAAGTTGGCATAAAGTTATATAGCAGAATAATATTTTACTAGGTACTTCAAAATCAATGAATTTGCATTTATGTGTTCTGTCTTTATTTTTTTATGTATTTCTGACAATTATGCAAGATGAAGGGAATCCCTTATTTATCCCACTGCTCCAATTGCAATGCGGTCCTGTAGAACTTCTAACCTAACCCAACCTATTTTACTGGTAGCAGTTCTTTACGAATTATTATGCTATGGTACAATTATGCCATAATAAATTAGGCGGAAGGTATATTCTGCTACATTAAATTCTGCGAAATGAAAGTCGGCGATATTAGTAGGCCTATTCTGCTATTCAAAATTCTGCCAAATGATTGTTATGCGTTATGACAGTTATGCTAAGTATACTATTATGCTTAAGTATCACTCGGCAAAAAATGTTTCTGCGATAACTGTTATGCGAAATGTATTTCGGACAATCGATATTATGCCAGATGAAGGGAACCCTAACAAAACCGTCAGAGATCATAACTATTTATAAAATATTGTTGAATACAATTATGTCCTAAGGCCTACCGTTTGGTTGTCGCTTAGACTCGCATAAGACCATAGTATAAGAGAGTATTCAACATTAGTTCAGAGCAAGAAAAGGATAAAGATGTTTTAAAACATTACCAAAAATACACATTTTCATTCAACACAAATGCTATAAATCACTAATAACCGAATTTTTACAGCTAATTAATTACCTATCACAATCAATTCCTCAGGCAGGTGGCAATTAAAGTCGGCAAAATGCGAAGAGCATAAAAAAGTGTGACAAGCTCGGGTTTGTTACGGGTGTATGCGTAGGAAGCGGGTAGGTAAGGTAGGTACCTATAGTTATTTGTGTAAAATAGAGGTTCCACGCGAAGGCAAGTGGTACACTTTATTGAATGTCTTTATAGGCCACCTGTTACTCGGGTCGGTGTCGACTAAACAGCTGATCGGGCCCGAGCGAATTATTATTATTGTTGTCGGATGCCGACTTTGGTTCATTTATTTGTGACGAGCAGGAGGGGGCGATGGGGCGCAGGCTCAACTTTCGCCGCCAACTTAGCTACCTAACACTAGGTACGGCGAGATTGAACGATGACGAGAAACGGATTATTTATAAACAGCAGCAATTTATGATTAGATAATAGTACATTGAACTTGTGACTCATTGAAATACAATTACCTACCTATATCGTGCATGAAATATATTTAGATGATGACGTAAATGGTAACGCTGTCATTATTCAAGGATTGTGTGTCGGTCGCGTCATTTCAAAAAAATAAAAATTAGCGTTATAAATACTATAATGTGGAAATAAAGAGAAACGAGCCGAAGCGGGCCAAATTGTGGTACCTACCTACGCGTAAAAAGAGTGTAATCAGCGGGCTGCAAGGCTGCAGTAGGTTTTTTTACCAAATGACATGTTCCACGCACGGCACCTATCCATTTGAGTGAAGGGCGCAATAGAGGCGCTTTTGTTCTACAGTACGTACAGAAAACAGACATTCATGTTAACGATTCTATCCAGTCTATCTTCCCTTGAGTATGAAAGCTAACAGATACACATAAATAGTTTGTCAAAGTAAAATACAACAACTGAGACAAACTAGGCCACTAACCTAGGTAGGTATATTGATAAAATTAGAGCATGACAATGCGATCCGTGAATGAAAACATAAACGACGTAGAGTTATTAATTCACAACTAAATAAGTTTATCAAGCGTATCAATCATTACAACGATAGGTACATAAAAACACGAAGGAACAATGTGAATGTCCAATTAAGCGGAGCTCGCACACGTCATCGAAAGGTGTTTCCCGAAGAACGCACACACACATGGAAGATCAGCTGACTGCTCCGATTTTAACCCACACCACGAAGCCGACAGTTAGAGAACATAAATAATGACGGCCCACCTACCTAGCTATACGTAACACACATCGTATAATTTGTATGAGCGACCGACGGAAGAGGAATGTGCGATACGCCGGCGTTTTCTCCGACATTATCGTTTTTACAACAAGAATAATAAAACCTGTAAACGATCGCTTTGAGACGGGCTGTTAGGACATTATTCACTCAAGCGTATATGCAATGCGAGATCACATTGAATCTGAAATGTGTACAAACAGTACAAGTACACGTGCGAAGTAAGCAAGCACTTATGACGAGTATTTTATGATATTTTCTAAGAGGGCACTATTATCTGTGGGTTCTTAAATCCCAAAGGAGTGAGCTTTCCTCAGTCATGCAAATAAAAAATTCAATTGTGAACTTTTTGACCAAGACGGTGATAAACCCAATGTAGGAGACTCAGCATAACTCCCCTAAGTCCTCCACTACGACAAAGATCTTACTAAAAGGTAAGAACAAAGATAACATTAACAACTACATTATAAACATACAAATAATCGATTATTCTCATTTGAAAAAATGCAATGGTGAAGATGGTGATGCTGATGAAGTGATGAACGTAGAAGCGTTATTTATTTCCTACAAACTACGTATCTACTACGCCCGCCCGAGCGGCCAGTGCCGACGGAAAACTGCGGGACAGTCCCGAGAAAAAAAAAACCTTAAGCTCTATCAAACTGTTGTCGACCATAAATAATAATATTTGGGATAATATGAACTTTAAAGAGACTAGCAAAATTCAAATATTGACTGCATCTTACTTGACTTGACAGACAATTATTTGTTCGTATTGAATGAAAAATCTGTAATTTCATTACGCGGAAGACTAGCAATCCAGCAAGACTAGTAGCAAGAATGTTTATATTAGCAAAGCAGCCCCTTCTCATATTATAAGACTGAGAATTCAATGAAATACTCTGCCCCTCTTATGTTTATACACCTTGAATTTAGTTAATTATCTCAACATGACTGAAAAATGAAGCACGAATTTCATACAAAAGACAATAATAGGTACATCAGTCACATCACTACCTTCTAAATGAACTTGGAGCAGTCACCGGTCATATGATAATAAAAACAAACATTTTGTGGCTACAAAATAGAATTGAGTATTTAGCCAACGCACACACAAACACGAAATGCGTTCGTATGTAACACAAGCAAGCGCATTCGATGTCACACACACACACACACACAAGCAGTCGGTGTATCAGCAGTAGATAAGAATCGTCCCATTTTACATTGAGTCATGTGGACGCAGATTGTAGCCAATACTCACTGTGTTTGCAGGCAGCCTTATGACGACGGCCGTCTTGAAATCTTAAGCGAAGCAGTTCCAGATCACCAGGTAATACGAGGTGTGCACATGCACTCACACAAGAACACGATACACGATTAAGGCCGCTTGTAAAGGCAAAAACGTCCGATGTTTGCGTCTCGTTTGTAATCGTCGGCCGGTGGCGATATTGCCGGGTATAGGGTGCAGGGTAGGGAGTCGGGCGGTGGAGGCCGACGAGCGACGAGAGAGCGAGGGTCCGTGGTACGTTCGATTGCGCTAGCGGTGCGCGCGTTTCAGTTGGCGCACGGCGACTGGCGCAGGCGAGGCATGCGGTGCGGCGAAGCGGGCGGGCGAGCGATTTCACCGGGCTGATATTGCGACGGCACGCCGCGCGCCGCCGCGACCCACAATACGTACGTACGTATGTATAGCTGCGAGCGAGCGAGGGCAAACCGAAACAGCAACGTAGAGCGGGGGGTCGCTACAGAACACACAATTGCCTGCACGCACCCGACTAAGTCTCCAACTCGACCAGTTGTTTGTTCGCTCGAACCATATTTTGTATTACGAAGGTAGAACATGCATGACTCAGAAGAAGTAGCTCTACAGAAATAATACTGGTACCGGTGGACTTGGATACAGAGCTCATAATAGAGACACGAGGAAGTTATTAACGATAAAACAGATTGTACCAATCTAAACTTGAGCAAAAACATGCGGTTCGAGTTTGGTTTTATGTGAAAGCATTATGTATGAATAATAAAAACCCGCTCTCGGGTACGAGTGTAGATACGGTACCGAGGTAACAACACGTAACGTACACGTGGGTAATAATAACATCTTTAATAATTTCGATACAGAGACGTTATAAGACAATGCTCATAGTAATCACATTTGGAAAGCAATCAAATCAGATACAGATGCGGCGGGTGTAGTGAGCGTAATTAGGCTTTATTGATCTACCAATCTGCCCAAGCTGTACATGTATATCGTATACATCAGCGCAACCGTAGTGCAGACAATATAATTAGGAATGCGGGTCAAATGTATGACAAATTACTCTAATTATTATACTACATCTTGCGTGATATCACAAAGAATTGTATAACTACAAATAAAGGCATACCGTGTGTATGTCGAATTAAAATAAGAAGCCACAGTTTAACTGTACTAGGAATATTTACCCTATACAAAAATGGAGAACGATTATCATTAACCACCGATATAACGACTCGCAAACTGGCGTTAGCAATCCGCGCAAGTTTGTTTTTTTTCAAATAAGGAGCCAAGAAATTTAAGATTAAAAACCATTTCACTGCTTTTGCAACGAAGATTAGAATGGAGGCCTAAATAAAGAAAATACAATAATTAAATAAATGAAGAGCCGCCTAAATATATTAGAATAGAACAGAAAATGGTTCTCTGCCGTTTCGCCAAACAACGTTTGGTCGAATGTATCGTTTCGCAACTGTTTCATTTGGCAAACCGCGTTTTTTTCTGTAACTGTGAATATTTCAGGATTTTTATAAAAACTAACCTAACATAACCTATAGGGTCTCCACGAAGGTACGGAAATAAATCCTGAAATATTTACAGTTACAGAAATAAAAGTGGGTTTCCAAATGAAAAAGTTGCGAAACGATACATTCGACCAAACGTATTTCGGCCAAAAGGCAGTACACCACAGAAAATATTTTAATTCGCTTAATTATAAATTAAATGAGTTTAGTTTTACCTTGTTAAAGAACGGCGCCTTTGAGGCGACTCGACGTACCCACATATTGACAATGGACGCCCAACGGTCTGCGCAGGAGCATAATGTATGCTTTGTTACCCCAATTTAAAAGATGCACTCGTCAAAACGAAAGAGCTTTATTCTATTTTGTAGAACTCATCGCATTAATCTTCTTTTTAAAAGAATAACCAAATACTAGAAACGTATTAGTCCAACAATTTAATGACATAAGATAACTTATAAGTTCTCGGTCGCATCTTAAATAAGGGATAGAATTAGGAAAATATGCAGAAAGGGTGAGGCTATGGCGTCGGCACTTCGTCGGCGCTTATCGTAAATTTATAAGGAAACCTGTTCTTGGGAAGCGGCCCTGGTGGTGCTGCGAGAGACGGCCGCAACGCAAAATAAAAGAAATATGTTTTAGTGGGTTAGCGAGCCTGTTTACGATCGGATTCCTCTGTGGCGATTATGCTGCCATTAGTTACATAAGCGGCCCAGCGCACCGTAATTAAACAATTTGTCTTATGATCAATATTGCCATGCTGGGAACTGATAGCAAATGATCTCGTAATAGCAGAACTTCTGCCCTATTGCAAATTATTCATAATAAGATGGTATCAGACTCGAAATTCAGGTTTTAGGTGTTGCTTTTAGGTTTAAATAGAAAAAAAAATGTTTTTATCAACGATATTGAAACACTAACTAGCCAGCTTTTCATCCTATTTCAAATATTAGAGTACTGTCGAAGTTATCACGAGGCAATTTGTTTAAAATTTTCCTCCCAAATTCTGAGACATTGTAAAGAAACGTTATTTTTTATAGGACAGTACAAGGGGCCCATGTAACGCCATCTGTCGAGTGCCAGGCGCGGCAACAACCGGATGCCCAACCAGTTTCGCAGTGACACTGAACACCTGCAGCGAACCCCGCCACCGACGGCCATACCAGCTTATTTGTTTTGATGAAACAACACGTTGCATCTTCTTGGAAACTGGTAAAAACAATATAGACCCTACATATTGTAGTGTCTATAAAAAACTAGTCTGATGTGAAAAATAACTCTTACTAAAAAGCAATGCGAAACAAGTTTTATCGTTTTAATTAAACCACTCGAACTCCAAGATAAAAAATCGCTTTTAATTCGTTAAGGGAAATGGTTTACGCGTCCGGTCCGGAAATACCAGCCACAATGTCAATCTCTACATATTTTGCGCAAGTGCCATTTAAATAAAAAATGGCAGTAAAGAATTTCAAGGTTTGAGTTCAGAACTTATAGGCACAAGAGGTATCTTTGAGAGACAATCATTTTCATTATTTTTTAAGTATTTTTGGAATTGTACCTACATTCGTGCGTGTGTCGATGATAATAGAATAAGTGTACGTTTATCAACAAGTTTAATAAACAACAACATATTTATAAACCATTAAGTACTTTAAAACAAGTGCTGAGTATTGGCTTGCGAGCAACCTATTTTAAAATTACAACTGCCAGCTTATCCTAATTTATTTTTACTTAATCTTAATTACACAAAAACAAGTACAAATAGCGGCCTTAGTGCCTAGCGGGAAATGAGCACTTGTTATTTATATCGCATGCATGCATATGCATGCCAAATAGGTAGGTACCCAACGCATTGGCGAAGACAATACGCGATCATTACGTAAGTTAAGCAACGAAACTGAATCACTGTTCAATGGCATCTCGACCCTGCGTCTGCTCTCGTCACTGACCCACATTGCCCGACTATTATACGAGATTACAATACCCGGACGTATTGGGCCAAAATGTACAGCGCTATCACTGTACGAGTTTGAACGCAAAGTAGCCTTAGCCCAACTCAGAGCCCATTATTATTTATAATAAGTCAGTGAAACATTTAGGCACCTAATAATTTACTACCAGAAATCATTGTTTTTTTTATTTTTTATTATTTATTTATTAACCAAAAATTACGTATTGTTCTTAAACATAATGTTATAAATTAGCCTTTGTTTTGTTAAATGGTTTGGCACCTTTAAGATCAAGGTGTTTCGATTTGTTCAAGGATTATCTTTATCCTACTGTAAAATTATCAACGAAATTGGAAATTTTAAATCGGTGTGCTGAATTCAACGACGATTTCAAAAGTTAATAAGGGCATGAAAAGGACAATACCCAATGAACACCACAAGACTATTAGGGACCCGTATCAAAATTCTGTTTGAAGTCCATTGGACTTAGTCCAAGCAAGTAGGTATATCTTAGGCAAGGTCGCAGGAGATTGTGGAAAGGGTATTTTTTTAGATCTGGTGCAGACGAAATATTTAAATACCCATAAAATACAACGTAATGTGCTTACATTAGAGTTACATATAATGATTAGACTATATCTATAACTGATGGGGAGTAAGCTATTTTCTGAGGATCGCACGGCATAGTAAGAGATCACATATTCATAGCATGTATTATGTCTACAATACATAGGTTTATTTACAACTCTTTGGTTTGTATCGAAAGTCGCAATTCAGAATATAGTACTTAAAGCACACCAGAACTATGATGTTGCTGCCACAATCCCATAAAGCCTAATACTGACGCCGAATCCTACCTGATCTAGGTCCGCCCTTTTTGAACTCTATTTCAAAGCAGTTACGGTGCAAAAGTGACGCACCTTTTCATACCTTTAATAACTACATGTAAACCATAAGTAGCATTATTTCAAGTTCTGAACTGTTCCTTGATTTTGTATAATGCGTAGAGAATTAGGTTAACTAAGGGAGGGATCCCTTAGTTAACCTAATTCTTAAGCCTTGCAGCCCACCTGACAATCCGAAATCCGTGAAATCATGTATAAAAACCAAAGGAGAAACTGATAGTCTAAAACTGGAAGATCTAATATGATGAACTACCAGGCAAAAATCGGATTGGCCATGCTGTAACTTTAATACTAAGCATCAAATTAAATACCCTAACAATAAAACCCGATAGATTCCGCAATAACTGCTACCCGATGGAAGTTTTCTTCAATGGATTATCAAATTGTTTAAAAACACTACGAACTCCAATATTTGAAAGAAAACTTTTCGAATTATTGGAAGAAAATATCATCTATTCCGTGAAATATTACTAAATCAAAGTCCATTAATGGTTAAGACATTTAATATTTTAAGTTGAACAGGTAATTTAGATATAAAATGAAAGATGTGAAACTAAAATGTGAGCTTTAATAATATTCGTTTACATGTTTTTTTATCTATATTGGTTGATTATAATAATTACTTTAGATTACTTAAAGGTTAGTAATCTAGTATAAATAAGGTATCGTTACTTAACATCGATCTTGTACAAACCAGTAAAGCAGATAAGGAAAAACTGAGCACAAATGAGGCAGGCCTTAAACACACGCGTGACATAGACCTTGTGCGATGTCAACAACGGTATCAAAGATAAGGTTTTTAAATTAACTGCCGCACTCAGAGACGTCAATTAAATTTAATGCTTGATTAAAGTTGCTGCTGTCACTTTCTTTGCTATAGCAATAGAATAAGATAACAGGTCAGTAACCAAGCATTAAATTTAATTGACGTCTCTGAGTTTGGCAGTAACTGCCGCACTCAGAGACGTCAGTTAAATTGAATGCTTGATTAAATATGCTGCAGTCACTTTCTTTCCTATAGCAATAGAATAAGACAACACGTCACTAAACAAGCATTAAATTTAATTGACGTCTCTGAGTGCGGCAGTAAGTCTTTTAACTATTAAGAGTAAACATTGTGTGTTAAATAATTATTATAGAAAAATGCCGTATTTTCAATGAGGCATTCGTGACGTTAGGAGTGGGAGTGCAATGAGTGCGTGTCCCAGTGTCGATGTAGGCCACTGCCAAGGTCGAATGTTTAATATAAAGTCTGGCGTCGGAACATTAAAATGGTCGGCCTCCTCCCGAGCCCCCCTTGTCCCCAGCCCGGCGGCCGCAATCGTTGCACTCTTTATTTATTATCTGGCGGCATCCCCCGCTTACAAACGCCTCCGGCCCTCTATCCTTACCTCTACATAGGTACAGGCAAGCCCAAAGTATCAGTCGCTATCGGGACAAGCCCGCCGTTAAGTCGTCGCCGACAAACAGCTGACATAATAGCTGTACTCTGACAGATTGGTATTTATTTCAATGTGAAACTAGTGTTCGTTATTACGTTAGTATAGGTGACGTAAATAACGTTCCAAGATATAATTTAACTGTTATGACGCCGTAGCTGCGAAATACTTATGTAAATTATATGGGCTATATAAATCCGCGGGATCGGTCGATGCGGCGACGCAGAGCGCAATCTCGAGAAACTTGGAACTCTCACTTTCGAGCAAGAAACGCTTGGTTGCTTGCTAACAGGCACGTGCCTCGACAACATCAATATAAATACACCAACAACTTTACACAAAACAAAGAGGGATGCCGCGTGACATTGACCTAAACACCGCAATAAAATAATGGGAATGTTCTGCGCTGAATGAAAGAATATCTATGCGTCTAATACATTATAAACATCGCTACACATTACAACACAACACGCCGTAATTATCAAATCGTCTGGTATACGTTGGGGTTTCCCCGTTGGATCACAGCCAACCGGAAGGGGCCATCTGTAAATAAATTCCGAATAATAATGTGTTCAATATTGACTGAAATTAGACAGATCAGCTTTAGAAATACTATGAATATTTACATTGTCATAATCGAGTTACTCTTATCTTTTTAGCTGTTGCGAAAAAATTAGATTGGCATACTAGAAACTGAACTCTCCAATGTTTTTGTAAAACAGATAGACATCTTTGATCGTTCTAGTAACTTCGTACGCCGGGTAACGCATTCAAAAAAAGTATTCCAATTGTTTATGCATCCGATGCAGCTGACGCGCAGTGACCGTCGCGTCGTGTTTCAGCATAAAACAGTTGTTTTGAAGCTCCGCAGACCGCAGCTGATCAGCATGATATGAGACTAACTATGCAAGAGTCGTTTAGAGTCTTGGTCACGATTCGACGGTAACACTAGGCGAGCCAATATATGACATGACATCATTCTATGACTGAATTAATTAATTTGTTCTAGAACACTTATATTAGAATTAGATATTATGCTTATAGGCATTCTATAGAACAGACGAATCTGGATTTTTTTATACAGCGTTTGTAGTTTTAGAATCGATGCGAGCAGACCACCCTAAATATGAGAGCAGAGGGACAAACAGGCCGGGATTTGGCAAATAACAAAGACGGGTGGCACAGGTCGCGAAACGTCACAAACGAGCCAGTGATTGATGGTCGCCGCGACACTCGTTGCGTCACGGTTATACTTGGGGTCGCGGGGTCAATGCCGTCAGTCACGATTACAATAACCTATACCAGCCAGGCCTACATTACATCTTTTTGTTGACCTCCATACGGGTAATCAGGTTCAATCTTAATGTTTAGAGGGACGATAGAATATTAGGGGTGTGGATCCTATAGTTCCGTCGTAACGTTTGTTAAATGTACGAAAATTCATAAACTAGATGGGGTGGCGTCAGGTTACGACCATACGGAACAGTGGCTATTCGTTTCCGTTCTCGAAGGCTGTCATAAACGACACGGTCGCTTTTACGACCGCCTCTACATCCGCAGTCGATGATGAAATAATAACGAAAGGTACAACTCCTTAACAATAAAATAGTCAGGCGGGTATTTTTTCTTTTTTGTTGAAGACCCGCAAGCTTCTCCCAATTTCCCTATTTTAGGTCAGGTGGTACACACCCTAAAGCCCAATACCACAAATACAAAAAATCTGAAAATTATCCTAAGAAAGCCCATATAATGAATTTAAAATAAGTACTATCAGGATTATTTTTTTAGGCTTAAATGTTTACCTTCTAAAAACCATGTAAGATAGCCAAATAAAATAAGTGAAATTAAGAAAATTTGCTCATACTTATGGTTTTCGAAGATACTTTTTTTTTAATTAGGCCGATTTGAACGTTTGGCACCACCTACATTCAACCGAAGCCCAAATTGACTTGAATAAAACAATATGGCCGTGGCTCTGTGATCATGAACTTAAATACATCTTTGGAGTATTTACAACGCTCCCAGATTTTCGTTTTATTGTACAATAAAAAAAGATTTAATTAGGGCGGTAGTAAACGTCACAATTAGGCTTGAAATTTATGAACCCAGCAAAAATAACAACTATGTTAATATCGTTCGCTGGAAACATAACTGCGTTTCAAGTTGCAGTTCAAGAAGTATTGGAGCGAGGAACACGCACGGTACACAAAACAGCCGATTGATTATCCGAAATAATTTGCTGCAATTGTAATGCTTGATGTGATGTTGTTTACTACTTTTCTGTTGTATTATGTATGTTGTCTGTTGTAGTATAGTAACACTAGTATCCATAGTACCATCAGCAACCCCGATTTCCAACGATTAGTGAATCTTGTCACCTTACAATAAGGGGCATCAGTGGTAGAGTTGATAAATATGTATACACTTTAGTACGTTGTCTATTTAATGTCATGTTTAAACTGCCATATACGCATTATCACCGCGATCAAACTGAGAAGGTACTAGAGCGTACACATATTATATGTGTACGCTTGAGTACCTTGTCACGAATCGCTGTGATAATTCATATATATATGACAGTTTAAACATGACATTAAATAGACAAAGTACTAAAATGTGTAGACACATATGAACTCGACTATACAAGGCCAGAGCTTAGCAAGGGAAAAGGTCAATTTGTGCATATGTTTTAAGGTTTTAACATTTTGTTATTGTATATTCTCAACCGTCTATTGCCAACGGGGACGTGTGTGTTAACTTGCCCAAATGTTGGATTTCATATCGCACGCATGTAACGTTATTCGATTTAAATATCAAGTTACACGTTATATCTTATGACTTATTTTTAGCGTCGTTTCCCAGTTTCTATTCAGAAGCAATTAATTAAAAACTTAGCTCGTAAGTTATGGCAGACAATTCTAGAAGAAATAAAGCAGTTGCAGAAGTGAAAGAACGTTTGGTTGCGTATCAGTAAGCCGTCGGTATCGTACGGCGTGGGTCCGGTTTTACGGCCTCGTTACGGCGATACAGCGTTTTTACTGCGCGATTAAACCGCCCGGCGCCCGCCCCAACTACGGGCCCAGTAATTGGGGTAAATCTTTTTATTGTGAACTCTACTGGCAAACTGTCGCCTTTTGCATATGTGAGAACCTGAATGTTAAACGTCGGAGGAATTTATCACGTTTTTAGATAATACCAAAACGCTGTACGTTGAAACTTGGAAATGCTTTATCTGTTGTGTGCGCGGTATTAATTATTAATATGCAACGAGTATTTGGGCTCATTTCGTACGCGAGCCACGCGGCGCATTATCGAAATCTCACCGCAATAATTACATTCGGGCCGAACGCCACTCCATCCATTGGTATCCATTCAAATAACAGTAAATAAAAGCGCATGTATTTCACCGTAGTGCCTTGTTGTAAGAATATATGGCTTACATTTAACGTTTAATTATTAGTTAATATCAAAACATTATTGATTAAATTGCTAAATAAAATATAAACAGTTCTGAGCAATAAAATTAACTTCTTATACATTTATTATTATGTATATTAGTATTAATTAGCCTAATATAGTGTCCCACACACATTTAAGGAGTATAAATTAAATCAACGTCATGTAAATCAACATTATAATGCTATTTCCGATTGTAGTAACAGGTGACACTAACGATAAAAGATGATACATGAATGTGCAGATTAATTTATTTTTAGGTCTCTTTTAGAAGATAGAAGTTTATCAACTCTGCGTTTGTAATTCATGATGGAGTAAACGGCAGGATACTAGACGTGTCCAGTTCGCTGTGTGTCACCTCATCAACTTAAGGGCTCAGTCAAGCCGTCGAGTTTAATTTTGCCCATACCTTGTACTATATCCTAGGTCCTAAAAATAAAACCTTATGACGAACGAGACTAGAGTACAGTAAAACCAATTTTATATCAAAAACAAACAGAGGTAGGCTGCTTACGCGAATTTTGGGCGCTCGGGGCGTTTACTGCGCCGGATTATATAGCACCCTCGGCTTATTCAATTAAAAGCGGAACGTACTCGCGCGCTCTCCTACTATTCGCAATTTTGTAGAAAGAGCTCATGTTCCCCAAATGAAATTTGTTCGGGGCTGAGCAAGCCACGGGAGCTCAGGAAATTTACGAGAAATCAAGATTTTGGAATAATTTTGATGCTTACTTTCTAAATCTAAAGGGTATAAAACTTATTTTTGGGAAACCAGTAAGTGCAAGTTATATTATCACATCACAATAAGGAATAGAACTTGCATATTTATATAATAAATATAAAACTACCACTAATCATAGCAATAATAAGTACCCAGTACCACAAAACTACTAAAATAAGAAAATGTTGCACGTATTTACCAACCCTCAGAAGTTGTACAGACAGGTAGGGTGGTTTCTATCGAAGAATTTCGGCCGGCACGAGGACCGGCGGGCTGACGAGAATAAACCTAAGATAGCTTACTCGATGAAGATATTTTGTTTTGAGGCAGAAATTGTCAATGACGCGGTTCTCGAGGTAAGGGGGCTTTACAAAAAATTACAAGGAGGGATGGCAATTGTATTTGAGCGAGAAGAGAACAGGAAATAATTTAGGACGGGGAAAATAAAGTAGATAAGTTAAGAGGTATTTGAGGACTTTAGTAATTTAGCGCGAATGTCTGAAGTGGGAACATGTTTCTCCTGTTTTTGCTGGGCCCGCGGCTGATTACGCCGTGCGCTGTTACCGTCATTCATTTGCGTCTACGCCGCCCCACTCAATCTCGTTTGTTATGAACGTGCAGCAGGCCTGCCTCTCGCTTTTTACATTTAAATATTACTTATACATTCTTACTTGAGTAATGTTTCCAACCGAGCATTATGGTTCTGCATGTGGGACCTCCATTCACTTAAAAGTGCCATTTTATCGGTTTGGTTACGATACGAGTTCCAGTAGTAATATCATTGAATCAATTAATATTGCTTGAACTTCCTACTTCTTTTAACGACTGATAGTTTTCCGCATTTTCAAGAGCACAATGTGTTAAATTGTCTCCCGATAATGTTTGTTTTTTGCTTTCCCTTCCCGTCAAATTAAGTAACCAATTTACTCAATTTTAACTGCTAATTTGCGAGTGATATTTATTTGGGCTTCATTTGTGACGACAAGGCATTTCAATATTACCCAAACCTAAACAGCATAATTATACCAAAACTGTTTACTTTTCAGCTTTTGTAAAACAAAGGCCCAACATTTATGTTCAAATTGACTGGATTAACTACAGACGAACTATCGGGTATAGCAAGTAAACAAAATATAAAAATAATGTTCGATAACTAATGTAGGACGTATTAATGCGATACTTACAATCAATTTCCATAGATTAAACTTTGTAAATATTTCAAGCTGAACCTATGCTAAGTCTATGCATCTAAGTCAAGTCAATTTATTTATTATGAAATATTTGTACGTCACATTATGGTAAAATAAGGAATGGTAACAGTTTTATAATGAAGTTATGAACCTTTTTGTGCCCTTGTTTATGCAAATAAAAACCTTTTGAATTTAGAATTTATCCTGAATTAGATAGGTAGTATAGGTAAGTAAGTACAGGCTAGAATACAATCCAGTTTTTTTTTAAATTAAACAAGATTATCTAACATTAGTTACCTTCAATTATTATTTTTATTTCACTAAGATCCCGTTATAAATCAGCTAATATATGTCATTCATAAGCGTTACACAGCATCCCCAGCAATGTATTGTCAAGTAGCTACAGGCCCGCGTTGTAAAGTATTTCCCATTTCGCGGCCCGGTAATGCACAAGATTATGAATGATATTGTAAAAGGACATTTGTACAAAGCACTCCCCTTAGCGACTCAAGGGCGCCTATTCCTCTTCAGCCGGCGCATTAGAGCCGTCACTCAGCGCCAGCCTAAACTTGCATAAATAAATAAGTCGAATTAGAACCCGTCGGGTTTCTTACGCGTTAACGCTAGGGCCGGGCCGAGGCGGTAAATAATTCCTTAGTTCCTTACCCGTTTTTGTTCGATATATTGTATTGTAACAATTAGTCTTAAGCAGTATTTTGTAAATTCGTGTTGAAGTTACAATGGCAAAAAAGAATTATGGTAATGATAATAATAACATACTCCTGACACTTTTTTCAAGTCTTATATTAATTAAGATTCCAATTGTATGTTAGTGGGGTTCGGATTTTGATGGCGTACCGAACCGTGGTTTTATAATCCATTGAGTAGTTGTTTCCTAATTATTATAAAACACCACTTTGATTTTGTCCCTGAGTATTGTCAAATTTCAAATTAAACTAAATACAATTTTAGTTCGGTTTATCCATACCAACTTATATTCGTTTGTTTATAACGCTCTCACAGCGAAGATATCCTCAATACCAAAATACATTTAAACTAGTTTAGCTATTTAACAAAGAAATAATATTAAAATATGAAAATACTGAAGGACCAAATCAAGGTGGTATGCATATAATGTATATAATAGTTTAATTATCAGAAGTAATTCCTTAAATATTGATTGACCAATTGCTAATGTCACACTATTCATAAAATGAACCAAAGAGCAATAAAAATGGAGACAGGATCTGTTGTTCGTCGGTACAATAGACGGAGAAGTCCCCTCTTTTTAGGGCTGCAAACGGACGGTACAGTCATTACAAAAAGCGTCACATCGGCGTACGAAACCCGGTTTAATAATTCCACTCATTTGGGCTCCCCCGGCCCGCAGCGAGACAAAGCGCGCCCGCCTAACGGTATCAATCAACATCAAACAGACTCGCTCTATCTACGCTCGTCAATTTAAGGGTTGAAAAAGTCTGCACATGCAAAAAAAAACAATTTATTTTTTAAAACATACGTTTTGAAGTATGTATACGTATCATAATCACGTGGTTCACTAAAAAGACTATGATTGGGTGTTCACTCTTTCAAAAATTGACTGAGAAACAAGTCCAGTTGCATAGACATTCATTAAAAATGTATCCTAGAGTCGCGTGCTCGCGTGCTATGATTCCGTATCTTGGCGAATTAGAAACTGACAGATGTCCTAATGGACATAAGAGCTAATTAACATTTGTGAAACTGAGCGTATGATGGTAGAATAGGTAAACCTGTTACCATTTGAATGTGGCAACCCTTAAAAAACACCGTGACTGTCAATAGCAATACTTTTTTAATCGCATAGGGTACAGCGTAATGCATGTGAACGTGGAGCGAGGGTGCGCCCGCGGCCAAATGAACTATGTACACTGTCTCTCTCCCATCACTTTGATCTGCTGCAAATAAAATATTCAGTAAAATGGTAGCAGAAATATCCACTGACCAATCTGGAACGGATTGAAACCAATTTATTAACAACCCTGGGGATCTTAATCACGAATGTGACGTGCTTTCATCCAACATTTTTAACTTACATTTTACTAATAAAAGCTAGTTAATATATCACTTAACTAACGTTTACATAACCCGCAAGGCTTTTTGTATTCATTAAAAGCAGCTCTTTGTTAAGCGAGGTAAAATTTAGCAAACAAGCTTATTGTCAAGTGAGACGAGCGGACGGCGTGCTAACTCGGAATATGGAGTGTCAGTCCGCAAATAGAGACTGGCGAAGCTCCGCTCATTTCACAGGCGCACATGTGCACTAATGAATACGCCATTTACGATTATTTTTATTCATAACCGTTTCGGAGACTATTCCGCATGTGTGTGTAGACGGCAGCATGGTCGGCAGTTGGTAATTACCAACCACTGCCACGAATATTGCGCTCATAACTACCTCATTAATCAGTTAATACGGCATCTTTATCATTCCGTTGTAAATTCATCACATTTTGTTAAAATTTTAAAAAAAGGCGTGTAAAATATTGTATCTCCGTTGACATGAGAGGTACGAGTGAACACTCAAAGCTACTACCTACAACATTAACTACTAACGTGGTGCACTAAGTATAGCGCTTTAGTTCATTGTTTGTATATGTGACTAGTTCAGTACGTTACTTAGCCATTAGCGTACATCACTCTTGTCTAACATTGCTAATTCAATACAGAAACGCTTCGCTATTCGGACTCCAAACGCCGGGAAAACATTTTAATCGTTTAAAACCAGACATTCTTTGTGAAATGGATTAAAAACTGCTTTGATATTTACGCAAAAGGTATTTTATTTAACATTAGCACGCGTCTGATAGCTTTTTAATAAGCGGTTCCGTGACTCATCGGACGCATGTCGTCGTTGATTGATTGTACAACGATGTAGTGATAAATTCAAATGCTAACGGCTGGCAGACGTCGTTTGACGTTTGATTAAAGTTCGACTACTAAAATAAGTGTCCATTATAAAATAACTAAACTGAAATATTGAACAAGTTATTTACCGAATCTGGGTCGTGTGCGTTTGGTGTGGACGGCTGAGGTGGCCTCGGTGGAGGTGGGTAGCCCTGCGACAATAAAAAAATATAAGTTATATAATAAATCTAAAATATAATCAATACATTGAGCGACATTGAGTGGAGCGACAGAACTGTGATAAAATAATGCAAAGATCTTCAGAGATTCTTATATGAGAAGAGACATAGTGTCATGTCAAATAGACATAAAAACGTGGCACGAGTGCAGTCAATCTTGAAGATTGAAGTCGGTCGGTAACGTCATTTAAGCGACTAATTGAAAACGACGGCATGCTTCTTCGAAACTATTCCTTTCCACTTCCACCTGCCTTTATGAGATATTTTAAAGTCTTTTCCGAGCTGAGAATTCTTGAAAGGAGCTGAAAATAGTACCAGAGATGGACAAAGTAACTAGGAATGACTGCGTTGTTTATGTTACATCGCGAGGTAAAGATTTTGAATAGGAGTTCTGAAATATAACTGAACTCAAACATGACTGAACATGTGAAACACATTTGAGTTTCATCTTTTCTGGATTCTTAAAGTGTTACCTTCTCATTTCACGACTGCTCAAAAAAAGGAGTGTAATGTTTTCAGGGTTCATGTATTTATGTACGTAATGATTCTTTTTTATAACTTCTAAACGGCTGAGCCTATTTAAATGTGTGTGGTATCGTTAGAATCTTTTCACCATCCCGGGTGACATAGGATACCTAAACTGTTAAAATTGAAATAACAACAATGGCAAAATGTCAATTATTTATGTCCTTATCTGTCATTCTGACATTTAAATTTGACATAAAGGGACTTACAAACAATAATTTAACTGAAATGGGTTAATTGTGCGTTTATGAATAAAGGGGTCACTCTCGTAGCAAAATTAACGCGTTTAATTTTAATCAGCATGTAAGCAGTAAGCATGCGCCGTCAATGTAATTTAAATGGGCCGACACTATTTAAGCAACAATTTATATTGAACGCAGCCAGCAGACAAACTTAGTCGAAACTCAATCTCACCCTTTGCATTGAATAACATAAACAAGTTCGTGCTTACATCGAAAACAGAAAGAAATGGGACTCGAAAGCGTTAAGGCGAAACGTAGTAGTTATTTTGTCGACAATTTACTTTGTCGTCCACAGGCAACCCCCATTATCCCCGGCTACGTGTTGAATCACAACTTGATCATCAATTACTGTTCAGCTTAATGAATTAACGTACCACCCGTAGACAGAATAGAAACATTTTATTACGATCGGAGATAGAATTTACAAAAACAGCATTAAGATTAGGATGGACAAAGTTAGTTATTGAAGTTGCCGTGAACGGCTATCTTCTACAGTCAAGGGCACCAATATGTATACACCACAAAGGCTAAAAAATATGTACATAGACGGACATTATTACTATGACAATTAGGTCTATGTTTACAAATGTTCGTACCTTTGTGCCGATATGAATTTTATCCTTGACTGTACCGTAATCAACTCCTTCTATCTGAAACTACATACATACATCATTATATCGTCGTACAGAACCTCATCCAAATCCAAAAAGTCACAAGTTGTGATTAACATCATTTCATTCAAAATACAAATCACTTTCCCTGGGTTAGCTCAAAACAGACACCGTTTACGAAATATACCGAACGCCAATCGAAAACTGTTTATTCAACCGTGTATGGCAGTCATCGATTAGTTACGGCTAGTTTGATTCTTATACTAGAACGCAAACAAAGCTACAATTAGCACTTACCAATATTTTTTGTTACGTTTGGTCATCATTAGTAAAGTTATCAACGAGAAAACTATATATTTAAACAGACAGAGTTTAATAATCATTCCAAATAAATTAGGTAAGCTCTATGTTTGCGACTGGACCAACAAATGCATCTAAAAGAGGAACTATCCTGTAGGAGAGCAGTTTATATGAGAGTTGGCCGGTTCAGTCGGCACGGCGGTCACTTCCTGCACTACAACTACCCGCACTAAATCCAGTGCTAGTCAGACTAGACCTTCGACGTCCGTTGCGAGAATCACTTTAAATAGGGTTGTCTCCCATTCACCAATGCGAGAAATCCCTCTCGGTCTTAAAAGTAAATCGTAACTATGAGAGATTAAAATTAAATGAGCTTCCTTTTAGTGTAAGCGCTTTATAATTATTCTGCAAGGATAGCGAAAGGGAGCGCACCGGCATCATTTATCTAACGTAGCAATTCCCGGCAACCCTGCCGGGGCGTCTTCGCCGCAGGAGAATGTACGCCTCGCAGTCAGCGCTTTAGAGGTTTCCTGGCAGGCGAGGGCGATATGCCACACTAAAGTTCCCAGAATCTGTAGCATTTTGCAGTTTGTTATGGGTCCGGGCTGCAGCGCAAAGAGAACTTCACATTTTATATACTAAAAGCACTTTAAAATAGACTACCGGCTTTTCGTGAATTGTCACAGCTGATCGTATATTATTATTTTGAATGAAAAGACGGTGATCGGCTTAAATCTTAATAAACCCTAAATCATTATGTCAGTCAAACATCTTGAAAGTGGGGGGGGGAATCCCCGAAGCGCACTTCACAAAAGTCAAGCAATTAATCGCACGGCCTTTGACAATATATTTCCTTGACAATAAAATATACTGTGTTATCTGTTTTTTACTGGCGAAGTCGACGTCGGACTAGCGACGAGCAGAGCTGTCGCGCGCAACCGGCGCGCCTACTGTGGGGGAATATTAAAACGGACCGTACTCCGCCAGACCATTATAACTTGTCATTCTGGCCCAGTTATGTTCTGCACGAGCTCCAGATAATACAGTTTATGTACACGACACAGTATTTTTATAGGCATGCCATGATAGGAATACGATTGATCCCAGCGACTCGTAATTACATTTGCAAATAGATTGGATAAAGTACTTAAATAGTGTTTACAAAAACATTGGTATAAAATATAGCAGGGCCGTGTAATTAACGTTGGTTTAATGCTGGAGTCCAGTAAAATATAATTAGTGATTCCTCATTACTGCGCGGCTGGCTGGCTGGCTGGCCCCTCTGGACGTTCGTGCGTCTACCGGCTTATGGTTATTAATAACGCCGGCCGGCCCGCCCCGGCCCGCGCGCCCCGCGTCCCTCGCTCGCCCGCGCCGCGCGTCTGACATTTTAATTCCAGCGCTGCGGCACTACTACCGCAAGCCTTTTCTATCGACAATATTTTATCGACACTCAAACTTCTCTACATATGCATTGAATACAAGAGCCGTATTTACCTGACCCTGAATCCTGTTGCTGTTGTTATACGTCAAGTTGATTATTGCCGCAACGGAGAATTTAGAAGTGAATATTTATTATTTTTTATCGTAGACATCATGTTGTTAATTTTATCTATACTTTACTCAACCCGGTCAACCCGTTTTAGTATTTAGTTTTTTGTACTTAAGCAGTGTAATTAATGTGAGCTATTGTATAACTCACCGGTTTATTGCATAAGAAGTTCAGACAGATGTTCCACCAACGACCAGTATGTCTCTAAGATATTTTTGCAATATTTAACTCAAAGTCTAAATGATATCCATTTTGCTAACTATTTAAGATCTATACATACTGATATTTAACGCTAAGCCCGAAACACTATACGTATTGAAACGTGACATATACTGATGATTTCTGGAAAATCAGCCCGTAAAGGGAAGATATGGGGAGCTGCAGGGGAAAACCAATTCTACTTTGTACGAAGTCGCGGGCATTTTCTGCGAATTTTAATGGACACACATAATTTTGAATTCATAGGTGATTGATAACTAAAAAATATATTTTTGCATAGATGTTGAACAAAAACATTTTTTTCCCCTAATACAGAAATTAGGCTTTAACTTATGTTATGACGATGAAAATATGAAATGTAAAAGAGAAGAACAAGAACAATACATAGAAATTGTGTACTACTAAATTATTCAATAGTCCTTCGTTACATTTATGTGAGCTTTGCTGGCAATTCAGAAGTTATTGATAGAGGCCAAATAAGTTAAGAACGAGTTAGTAAAATAGTGTGTTACATCGACTCGGGGAACAACACTAGCTACAATGGCGGTCGGACGAGCGCAGGTCGAGCGCAACATGGCTGCCTGGTAGGCGGTGCGCGCGACAGGGACGGAGCTAGCACCAACTACCGATCTCCCCCTCGCACTCGCACGCAACGCTCGCATCGATCTCCACTCGCTGTACTCGCCCCCAGCACCAGAAAGGCGGAACTAACAAAATTACGAAGCGCTTTCGAGCCGCTAATCATAAAATAAGATACGACGTTTCATTTCGAGCGTACGACTCTCTAGCGATCACGATGCTGGAATGGCCCTTGACTCTCGAAATTCTCTACTGACATCGTAGACAGTATTAACCGCGCGCCGCTCGCTGGGACTTTTGTAAAGCCTCCGCCTCTACAAAGAATCAGAGTTTGAATTCATGTACGCGACGTAGCTTACCTCGATATGTTTATAAAGCTATATACACTTTACTGATTTTCTTAATAGATAGTAGGACTAATTAAGTTTCTTTTTATATTTTTGACAACTGCTCGATGGAACTAGAAATCGTTTCAGCAGGCACGGGCTCAGGTCCGGTTAGCATATAATTAAAAGACAGAGTTGTCGGAGCCATCACGGATCGGCGTTTAGTTCGAGCGAAGTGCAAAGTAAAATCGACAGAAGACTCGCTCCCAGAGGGTTGGAGCGTTCTGCTCCGTCGATCATGTGATATCTGAGTGACGTTTAATATTTGCACCGCATGCTCTTTCGTTACACGTATTTTGATAGTGAATTATTAAACCATCAGGACTTCGAAAGGAGCCTATAACAAATATCCGTTCCATTAGGTATACATTTGTTATAGATGTAGTGAATAATCAAACGATATCGTACTTAGTCGAATAGGTCCGAATTTATCTTGCTTTCGTATATAGCTTATGGATGGGTACTTCAGAACGATACGATAAGCTGACTGAGCAAGCATAAGTAAGAGAAATACGTGTCGATCCACTAAAGTACGATGTCGTACCTATAGTAAGATTTTTCAATGTCGGAACATTTTAAATAAGTTCTTACTATACGATGGACTTAGAAGATGCCTTTGCCCAACAACAGCTGCTATATTTCGGGTAGCATAATGATGATGGTTCCTACAGATCCTATTATTTGTTAAATAACTTCTTGATGTAGGTACTTCACATGAAATTAACAGTTAACAAAGAGAAAACGTATGCCTTATTAATAGGTATTTGAAAACAATTTACTGAGACACAAGACTAGTACCCACCCATATTGGCAAATCAGATAAAAAAAACAATGTATCAACCATAAAAGTACGGGTAAGGTCATATAATTTGTATTTCATGTACAAATAAATTTAATAAATACATAATCACTTCAGTTACAATAATAAAATGTAAAGAGGTAGGTATACTAAGTGTTTAATTTCAATTCACTGGAACGTTTGCATTAGCAATGTTATCGCTCGGAGTGCAAAATTACGGAGCAAGTAAATGCTTAGTTATAGGTAAAGCTAGTGTTATCGGTGTCCCGCCGGGCCACGTGCGAGTCACACAACGGGAGCGTAGTAGGAATATGTAAATCTCCCGAGGAATAGAGCGTGCCAAAAACCCTTCGCTCGCCTCCACTATGAATTATTCCAGTGGCTGCAGTAGGTGGGTATTCTGTCAGAACGGTAACGTGCAGTCACGCACCACATATGGCATGTATTGTGACAATTATTGTAATAGTTTGGATTTACAAAAAACTTTTTGTACCGAAAATAAATTCAGAGTTATCTATTTATTATCCAATGTTGTAAAACATGCCTACATCGTAGTCAAATTATCTATTTTACATCATTCTTAAATATATTATTGTCTATGAATAAAACTTTGCCGATTATAATAAACAGCACAAAAGGATAATCAAACTACAGGACGTTCATTAAAAAAACTATTTCATTATAATAATTCTTCTAACGCAGTCGAAGAACATAACTAAGGTACATTCAAGCGCGTAAATACGTTCCCAGGACGTCAAAAATATCTATACAACTTTATGCCATTGGCATATACATATATTTGATGCGATGGCTGTATAGATATTAATCATGGATATTAATGCCCTTGACGACTGTGCACAACAAATGATTGTGATATTATATTCGAAGTGCAAGCGACTCTATAAGTAACTAGCTGTTCCATTAGCCACTTCGTTGGGCAATATAACTAATTGTAATATTGGTAAAATAATTTTCAAAATCGGTTCAGCAGATACAGACATTACCCATCACAACGTCACATACTTTATCTCTTTATAATATTAGTATAGATATAGGCAAATTAGCATATTTAGATATCACTGAAACTTTGTTAATAACTTTTTCTTAGCACTAGAAATGAGGTTCTGCAGAGTCTTACTAAAATTTAGAGGTCCTACAAGGGGAGTGTGTAATTTTTTTGTGTTGAGTAAATATATCCATTATTCCATATAGGATCAATATTTTACGAGACATGAAGCGTTTTTGTAGGAAAAACAAAAGAAGTCAAAAGATGGATAAAAAAAACATATTCATCGTTGATATTACATACCTTACCTAGAGTAAAAGTTTTAATTGTTTTTGTTGACAAATAATTCAAGTAAGGTACGATACCTACCTTGAATATTTTTTTTCCCAAAATTTGTATGATCTAATTAGATTCAGCGTAAAAAAAAACCATTCCATATGAATATTTGCTTTCCAAACACCACATCTGTAAAATGTAGGTAATGTAATGAACATGACTGGAAAATGTACCAGTACTGGAAAATTTAAAAATAAAAGTATGGGTTCAGAATAATAACGTTATACAAAAAATCCATTCGACAAAATAACGTTATTCCATACAAATGTTTTACTATACAATTTTTCGACCAAACAACATTATGCAAGACAATTTTGATCAAACAATTTTCATCATTAAAATTATTCGACGAAGCGTTGTAAGTATGTAAAAAATAAAGGCAAAACAAAAATAGGCCAAGCAATTTTAGACCAACCGATATACAACCGATTATTATATTCCTTAACGCCAAGAAGCTATGACGTTAGCTGCAAAAAACCCCGAAATATGAAAATGAGTATAAGCCTTTATGGAATGTGCTTATTATCTTGTTCAAGACGTGAACGTTATGTTGATTAGCGGAGCTCTTTTCAATAAGACTTATGCAAAGAAAACACCCAAAAATATAACTAGTAACTGAACACTGAACCAGATAAACATCAACGAAATCAACTTCGGTGTGCTTGGAATGGAGAAAAGCCGTTTATCTTGCCGATTCGCAGCGCTATCTCGTCGCACAAACGTATTTCAGCCCGAGCATGCGACTCGGCCGAAATTATCGAAAATTTCCGCCGCCGACGCCGCCTTGCCGCGATATCGGCGCGATAAACGAAATGCAAACATGACGTCCGCTTTGGTAGCTCCGCTACTCATCACCACACGTGGTTTGCATTACATTCCGCCAAAATGGTCAATAGCATTTCGATAGTTTTCCAAACAATGCTACGGACTACAGTAGAGAGTCATGTGCTTGCCATATCGCATGCACATACCTTGTTATGATAATAACACATTGATAATTCAGATTATTTATCAATGCACAAACACTACTTAAATGTTGATGTATTTTTATTAGTCTTTATTCAATGATAGTTTGCTTCTTCACTTCTTTTGCTGAGAATTACAAAGTCATTTGCCCATCATTATGATTTCGTAATTTATATATTATGATTGGACATTCCTAACGTTCATCAATTGAATGAACCATACCAGATCAACTATATTTCAAAGTTAGAAAACCGTAGAAAATTTGAGTTTATTTCCATAACAGGTATGCTCTGTTAGAAAGGTAAAGTTAAAGGCTTGATTAATTATACGGAGTGGAATCGGCTACGACATATGGTAGGCGGTAGAAATGTTTCTAAATGTCAGTGGCATGAAACCGATCATTGGGAAAGCCTTTGTTGGTGGTTATGACTTGCTCTATGACGACTGACGAGTGGTCAATTAGAATTGTACCTGATGCAGGGGAGGTTGCGCGCCGTGCGGCGGTAAGTGTGGCGGGTGCTGCGAGTCCTGCGTAGGTGAGAGCGCTCCAGGCGCGCTCGGAGCTCCGGGGCTTGGCGCACCCGCCGGTTGCGCCGAGGGTTGCGGGGAACCGCCTCGCTCGTAACCCTGCAAACAGCTGCGTGTTATATATACAACTTATAAACGCAGAACAAAAATAACAATTAATATTGAACATTTGTGGCCCAAGAAGAATGCAAAAGGAGCCCTATAAAAGCAGTTAATTGCACCCGAGGAGCTATTTAAATTAGATGCATGTACAATTATTGATATTTACATTTCAACAAATGGGGTTTGAGGAAGTAACTATTAATTGACACTCTTTAACGAACTGTTAAACCATTAACCACCAGTTAAGTAGGTAATAAAATTCAACTGGTTAAGGGGGTTAACTTTTAGGTTAGAAGTATTAACATTATTAAAGTAACATGAAGTAGAAGTGAGAAATTCAAATTTAAAATAGTCTTTTCAACCAAGAAATACCACGCACACATTACACATTTTAGGAAAATTAACCTTTAAGTTTAATTACCTGTCCTCTACCTTTGACCTACCAGTGGGTCAAAAGTCAAATTAAGGGGATAGAATATTGTAAGATAGTTCGTTCATTTTTAGATCCATGTTTTTGACCAAAAATATAGCTTTCGGGTTTTTCTAATAAAATATACCATGTCGGATTGTCTTCACTTTAAGGGGTAAACAGGAAGATGATGGGTAGGGGAGGTAAGGGACAATTGGCCAGTCAGGAGGTTCGGCCACTACCATATAACGTGTAAGGTAGTGCCCGAACCTCCCGACTGCCCAATAGTCCCCTACCTCCCCTACTTTCTTATAAAAATACTAACTCTACGCGGATGAAAAACTAGTGATAAAATAAAGCAACTTCGATGAACACGAAATATTCGCTATTTAATTACAAAACCGCCGATTAACTTATTTTTAATTTAAAATGTAAATTTGTCTGTTTATAATTTAAATCAATAATTACTTGTTCCGCTATCTCCAAAGTTGTTCACCAGTTGCCTTCAAGAAATTTTCAGACAGCTAGCGGCTTCGTGGGAGACAATGGGCATCGATGTCGACGGAAAAAGGTTAACAAACCTCCGCTTTGCCGACGACGTCGTCCTATTCTCTCACACAGCACCCCAACTTGAACGAATGCTCCAAGAACTGAGCACGGCAAGTCTTGAAGTCGGACTCAAAATAAATAGGATGAAGACCCAGCTGATGACCAATGGCACGAAACGTAGGGTCACGGTAGATGGGCAAGATATACAATACGTTGACGAGTATATCTACTTGGGCCAGATAGTATCCTTCGACAACCGGCAGTTTAAGGAAATTGATCGACGGATCCAAAACGCCTGGAAGAGCTTCTGGTCCATGAAGGCGCTAATGAAGGGCCACCTTCCACTTTCACTTAAGCGCAAACTCGTCGACGTTTGTATTCTTCCCATCCTAACCTACGGTGCCCAAACCTGGTCATTGACTGAAGCCCAAAAATCCCGACTCAAGATTTGCCAGCGAGCAATGGAGCGCAGCATACTTGGTGTTCGCAGAACTGACAAGATCAAAAACACCGAACTGCGCTCCAAAACTGGTATTGCGGATGTGGGTGCCAAGACCGCTAAGCTGAAGTGGGACTGGGCTGGACACGTCTTCCGAATGCATCCGGAACGATGGGCCAAGGTTGCCACCGAATGGACTCCGCAAGATGGCCACCGGAGCAGAGGCAGACCAAAAAGGAGATGGCGGGATGACTTAGACGCGTTTCAAAGCGAATGGCGGGAGCATGCACTCAATCGGGACGAATGGCGGAAAAGAGGGGAGGCCTTTGCCCAGCAGTGGGACACCCGACTAGGCTAAAAAAAAAAGAAAAAAAGAAAAAAATACTTGTTCAATAATTATTATGAAATGCGATAAATCAATAATTATGTAATGCGAATCACTAAAACATGACGAGACAGACCTCGAATTAAGCAGGGTACGAGAATAGTTTCGTGGTTAAACATGTTCGTACAAATGTACAGCGTAACAATTGAATGGCAACGATATCGTAAGATTAATCATCTAAGCCCGTCCTTGACCATGACTCACTTTAACAATCCCATTGCGATCGAATCAACACAGCGATTACCAACTGAACACAAACCTATTAACAATTGGTTGGCACGCTACCGGATCGTATTGCTACAAGAATTTGCAGCTATAATAAGAAAAGGCATGTGATAACTGATAACACTGGGAAATATGATTGGTATGATGGTTTGTTTGATATCGACTTTTCAGGAAATAACGATTGTTATAAATATCTCGTGATGGGAACACAATGGACAGGAGATTCTTATTATAATGATGCTGAACTCAATCTATACGATCCGGTCGGTGTTTGAGGTTACTGCCTAAGGACCGTATTGGCAAGAAATTCGACAACTTTAGGTATCTCTAAAAACGGGCACTTTTAAAAACTTCTTTTAATACCGAGCTACATTATTTTCTTTAAATTGTAACAAAAAACAATTGCTATTTTTGTCAAACTGTCAACATTTGGCGAATTAACTTACACGTTCGTAAAAATATTTTGAACGATTGGTGCAAAATAAAAGGTACCTATGACGATCAGAAAACTACTAAAGTACGAGTACAGTTCCGCGGGCGTGCACAAGATAAAAAATAAATTTCGTTACTTCTGTACTCTTGAAGATTTGCCTAAATCTGGAAGGGGACAGGCGACTTGGCACTAGAAAAGAAAGTCGTAAGAATGTTTAAACAAAACACGAGATGCGGCAAAAACAGCCATACCTTCTTCGGCTATGATACAAAGAATCAAACTAAGATGCAACCTAAAAACCTATAAAAACAACAAAACGAGATGAAGATCAAACAATAGCGGTCAGAAACCGCACAAGGAAATTACACAACCGACCGAAAAAATCAGTGCGTTATAATGGATGACGAGACCTATTGCAAATTGGACTTTAAAGCCTTACCAGAACCCCAATTTATTACAGTGCCGGCTAATAAGAAGGTTAGGTACTCGAAAAGATAAGGCCATTCTTCATCGAGATATTCGGTAAAAAAGTATTAGTGTGGCAAGCGATTTGTCAATGCGGTATGCGATCGCAATCCTTCTTCACTACAGGGACTGTGACCGCTACGGTATACCGTGACGAGTGCTTACAGTAAAGATAACCACTCATAGAGAAGCACATGATGAGCACTTTATTTTTGCCGGACTTGGCTTCTTGTCACTACTCTAAATCAACGAAGGAACGGTATAACGCCAATAAGGTAAAAGTAGTGGATAAGGAGATGAATCCTCCGAATTGCCAGAAGGTCGCCCAATTGAGCGACATAGGGCTATAATGAAACGATAAAAGTGACTTTGTATTTACTGTAAACCTATTATTTTGAATTATAAATAAATAAATAATAAATAAATACAGCTGCCACCTCAGTGAACGATTCAAAAATAAGTGGAACAGAGCATCCAATAATGTATATATTGTTTATGAGGCACTTTAAAAACAAAGTTAGGTCGCAAGAAAAATAGATATCATATGACGAATTCATTCAAAACCGTTTTTTATAGACCCTATTATTTTTTTCATTCTCAGTTTTCGCAGAATAATAATACATTACTGCAGAGACCAGGAAAATGGTTGTTGCGGGACGAGTAGAGTTAGCGTGGCCGAGACGCTATTATATACGAGTCCAGCAACCGCCCTTCCCGACTGAGGCTTGTATAGTACCTACTTTTCTCCAACAATGCGAGAAAATTGAACATAATTGTTAATAATATAAAAGTCCCAAAATTTCCTCGAAAAAAAAACAGGAACAGAAAAAAAGCACACACACACTTATGACAGTATTTCACTGAAACAAAGCATTCAATAAAATCATAAATTAAAACATTATAAATTGTATTTGAATGACAAACTTTAAGATATAATGGGCTTGACGAGGACCATTCCTCTGTACTAATAAAACTGGCAAAGTTTTTTGCCTGGTCATACAACACTAGTCGTTATTGGTCGTCTTTTAAGGTTGCTATGAGTACGTTTCAACAAAACTACCAAATTTAATTGATGTTTACATTATAACAGAGAATTATTTTCTTCTTTTCTTGAATAAATACCATCTGTCTCGTAGCATATTTTGCCAGTGTCAATTTAATAAAAAAAAATCAGTGAACTTAATTTTGTGCATACCTAAGAATTAGAAGGGTGACAATTAATTTCAACAAAGTATATTTTTAAAACAAAAATTAGGTATTACAAAAAAAAAAGTTGGTTTCCAACATTTTCCGGGATTTTGCCAACTTTAGGTAAATATTGAACCGAATTTCCGATCCCTGGTCATGACTCGAGCAAAGGAGACTAAAAACCTCCGAAACTACTAAAAATCACGGAACATACATAGGGGTAAAATATATAGCTTTTTTACTGCTCTATCAGCCCTAGGCGGGTTGACGTCAATTTATGGGACACTGTATATACAACATTACCCTCCTCCTTCGGCATTCGGGTAAAAATATCTTGAAGAAAAGCACAATTATAACAATTTAAAAAGATAACTATTTCGAATATTACACTTCACTGAGAGCGGAATAAAAGGTTTATATACCTAATGAACATCATCGAACAAAGCACCAAAGAAATATAAATAAAAAATGTTTTGGCGACCTAAGCAACACCGAAACGCTGTGGATCTGTTTTATAGAGGTTTCTCTGAATTATTATCCCTTAAAAGGCAAATTTTATAATTTGGGAACTTAAATGATCACTTTTTGTATTTTTTTGCAATAGATGTAATTTAATGTAATCTTTTTTTGCTCCTGTAAAGAGTAATTGTTGGGACAGATCCCTTCGCCATTATAAGTTACTAGAGGACGTCCGCGCCAACTTCTTCCCGTTGGGGGCCGATTTTTGAGGAAATCCTTTAGTCTGCACCCCTAACATCATAAGGAACTTATGTACCAAAAATGGAATCTTTACACTCAGCGGTTTCGATATTTGAATTGCCCCAAGCTTTTATGCCGGTTCCACCTTTTTTGAATAAAATCGGATTGAGTGTTTAAAAATGTGTCAAAATAAAATGTACCTAATGTAAATCAAAAGCAGTAAGAAGTATTGATATCAACTTCGAAGCAAATCATCCCCAAAATAACTTTCTACCCCTTTTTCACCGCCTTAGGGGTAGAATTTCGAGAAATCCTTTCTTATCGGATGCCTACGTCATACACCGAACACAACCTCCAAATTCCAGGTCTCTACGATCAGCGGGTTAGGCTGTGCGTTGATCCGTCAGTCAGCCAGTCATTCAGGACAAACCATTTTATATGTATATATAACAGAATGAAAATACAAAAGATAAACTATGCACAGTTTTGCCGCGCGCTGTTTCCTAACTATTGATACAAATTTAAGCGGGTATTAAAACTAAAATAAGTTTATTCCATCACTTGCATCTCAACTTTTAGTGTAATATCCTGTTTAAAATTTAAATTAGTAACTACTCTAACAATTTGGATAGTACAGTCAACCTTATAAGTAGCTGCACACGTTTGTATCAAATTCGTTACAATCTGCGTCCACGGAAAAAACACGATAAGATATCAAAGCTATTCAGAAAAGTAAATAATGTCATTGTGCCCTTAACACCTTAAACCGTCTTTAAAATACAAGTAAAGAACCGAGAAGCGAGTTCAACAACTTAACATAATCAAGAGGCAACATCAACAATACAAGAGGCATTAGAACAATCGTGCACGTGGTAAAGGTCGTCGTCCACCGGTGGCCTTGACCGTGCATCCATTATGCACACCCGTTTACTTGCAAACGAGTGCACCAACGCATCTACGCCTATACAATGCCTACCTGCAATTAACGGCCACGAGGTTTCGTTAATATTTTATGAGGGAGTGGGCGCAGAAAGCAATTCAATTCATCGCGTCATGTGTGAATGAATGTGGCTGACATGTCATAACGACTGACTTGTCGTCCTAAGTGATTCAATATTATAGGTTTTGAACATGTATCATATCAATATAAGAAAACAGGACAAATAGAAACGCTAACAGATGACGTATAATGTATTATCAAGACGCTGACTTTGTCCAGAATCTGAACTAGTCGACGAAAATCATTGGGCGGCCTATATTGCCAATGTACTTTATAATTAACCTAATACACCTCCGGTATAACTTTTTCTAACCTCAACAATGTATGTTCCTTATTGTGCAAGTCACCCCTAGATCAACACAAGTCCGTTTTTGATGTTTCTACCGTCCAGTTGATGAGGCACACGTCATCACGAATTTCAAAATATAATGTGTACAATAGACGTTTGAAAAATCCTTTGTGCATAAAACGGACACTTTTGACTATCTCGATTAGTTATGAATGTCATGATAAGGAAAGGAGATTTTATGAAACAAAAATAAACTAAGGAATCATTATTTTTCTTCGTAAATACTTTATTTGTTTGTCGATATCACTAAATTACAGTATATTTTAACTGCATGAAAAAAAACAATGATGCCCTTTTTTGCAAGTGGGTTCATGACTCATGCACACACTAATCACCGAGAGTAAAAACGGATGACATATTTTTGAAAATCTGTCTTTAGCTATTTATTCAACAACAATTCAATTATGATTACTGATAACAATAAGAGTCGAATAAGCAAATGCAATGTTTATAATTTAATGGGTAAGAACGTGCAGGTTAAGTCAAGCGTGCTCGACACGGTTCACTGCGCAGTCATTCCATCAATCTCTGAATGCTTTCACTCCGCGGGCAGTTTCCGCGTCACGTTTCAAGGTTGCAAGATAAGGCTAGCCTGATATTTACAACAGCGGGTCAAGTGGAGTCATTCACTTTACACGTTATTATCAAGTTGAACTAAATTTACTATAAAAAAAACCAGTTAGCCAATTTACAAAAACCGACCCGCCGTCCATATACCAAGTTCAAGAAGACAACGCTTTAATCAGCTTAAATCGAGTCTATGTCTTCGGTGGCTCGTTAGTCTCGTTACTGCGTAATTGGATATGCAGCAGCCGGTAAAGCCGAAACCTATTCAATACCGTCCGATATTGAATAGGCCAGCGCGTGTGTGCTATCATTTGAAGTAGTATCCGCAAAGTCGGTCTTATTCTTAGTTATACAAGAATTATCATAAAAACCATCCCTGCACTTTAAACAGATTAATCTACATACGTATTTTAATACTTAAACTATCTTTGTCAACAGATGAAACTTTCAGCAACACTCAAGGATAGGTCGTCAACTTCCAAAACTAAGCAAAGATTTGCAACCACTTTCGCTAAATTATAATTTCAGGTAGAAGTTTGTTGGGAACAGCAGCGCAGGAAATCGCGGCTAATGCCTGGCAGTCGAGTTTGAGGGAGTTTCAGTCGAATAATCCGAGCTAGTCGCCAACCAATCCATCAAAGGAAGGCGACCGGATCGGGTGTGGGTACAGCCCCCCCGTACCCACATAAATATTGCGGGTAGGTGAGTACAAACCCTTTGACCGAGTTCTGTTTACTTTCGTTTTCGCTCAGCTGACGAGGCCGCCACCCCCATCGTACGCCTCCACTATTATTATGATAATTAGAGAACTATCAACGTGATATTCACTACGCAACGTCTAATTGCAGTGAAGCCGACAAGTAGGCACTGTCACTCAACTCATCTGCTATAATCAATATATTCCTTCTTTGTAAATGTTTCGTGATGGCATTGTTATTGTTTTGAAGCACTTAGTACGCTACGCGAAACTGGTCAGGTTGATAAATTGATGACACATCACTGGGACATTCTCACGAGGGGTGGGTGTTGGGACTGTTGGGTAAGTTTGATATATTTATAGTTTTTTTTCTTGTGGTAAGTTAGGGGTGTCCCCAAGAGCACTCAAGGTTGCAGCGGGTGCGGACGCGGCAGACAGGGCGCAGACGTGCATTATTAGGTGGGTGCCGGAACACCCGCGGGAGCCGCGGTGGGTGGCGGTGGGGGTAGCCGTACGTCATCACCTGAGGCGCGCCCTTGAAACCGTCGCATTCATTGCACCCGGATGCGGGCCGTATCTCACAACCCGCAATACCCGCACTCAAGATACCACCTACCCATCTTATGTTCTGGGACACGCGCACTCTCCTTACTACAACGTAGTCGCGTCGCGGTCTTGTTGCAAGGGGAAAGTAACACTCCCCACTTCATTAAGCCACAGATAAACATGGCGATTAGCAGATGCTGACTATATTTTTAATCAATCACTTTTGGACATTAAATAGTTCTCTAGTGGCTTTGCAGTTCAAAGTCTCGAAGGAAAATATCGTTCAAAAATGTCCACAAGAAGCAGGTTTTCAGATTGTAGCAACAAATAAAGGTAACGAATATAGACAGCGATTTCAAGGGATTTCGGAATTAAACAATCAAATATTTCAAATCCAATAAGTAAGTTTGACACAAAATAATAAAAACATATGACAATACCAAATTAATATCTATCTCTAGCATAGCTTGAACTCGCGACCATTCGTTTCTTATTCCAACAGTTAAACTTCTGGTTCGATCCAGATTTTTATAATAATTGTTACATAATAGATAACTTCTGACGTGTTTGAATTAAGTTCGATTAATGTAATTCAACTCTAGTCTAATCTTCATCGGCGTCATTTCAACACAAAAAAACTATATTCACGTTCAACCAGTTTGTAATAATATTATCTTAAATAAATTAACTCAATTGATAGTAAAGTCAACTAATGTGCAGAAATATGTTGGAGTTGTACACACACTACACTGCACCGCACCGCTCACCACTTTTCAGTTCACAATATCATAATTTTCCGATACTAATTTCCGGCCAGTTGTGTACATTTTCAAGTCAACGGAAACAGAAGCGATTGGATAATCGAATATGTATAGTCCGTGGGAAATTGTCAGAGGAATTAATCGATAAAACCCTTACATAACTTAGTCAGAGATTTTTGGAAACAATGAAAGATGTTTTTCTAAAAGCCAAAAAAAATGTCAATGATTTTTTTCTAAAAGCAAGTGCTCTTTTTCAAAAACTTCGTACCTAACGCGTATAAACGAGATTAGCGTTAATGTATAGCATAGAATATATAAAAATAAAGTTCAAACGGCGCTATTTGCTTCCCTTTTTACTGCATAGTTCGTATTTATACGCAAACAACCTAACCCATACATGTCACCCCCGGTGTGATGTAATCCGTTGTACTTGGACCTTAAGACCTTGGAAGATAAGTTCAAACCAAGAGTCTGAAGGACATCTATCCTTAAGCCAAACGTCCTGAAATGTTGGGCACTTCACCATTTCACATCAAGGGCGACCTAATTTATATACACCGTGGGCCCGAGTAACCCGAAATATTTTAACAGCGTATTCCTGAACTTATTGGCGTTACAAATGTCGTATCAAATTGGTTCCAATCAGACTAGTTTTTAAGATACATTTTTATTAACTTAACTTGTCACAAAAACTCCGGTGCATCAAGCCCTTATAATTGCGACGTGTTGCCGCTATTACGCCAATAACGTATTGGCAGATTCTTAATCAAATCCACAAGCTATAAATATGAAATAAATATAATATGAAATAAAAAGCGTAGTTCAGCAGGAAAAAATGCCAAAAATCTTACGGAAGAGATAGAGAGAGAAATCAACTCATCAACGGTGTCCCCTAGACAACACAAAGCAGCATAAGGCTTTTGAATTTGAATAATTATTATTGACTAAGTTTCGGGTTTAGGAGATGCATTTTTGTCTGTTAAATAGTCTTGTACCCTATAATACGCTTTAGACATTAACGACCTTTTCAAGTATTTTTTTAAGTGCCGGAAAGGGAGTATATATATATATATATATATATATATATATATATATATGGAGCATTATCTTACCAAAACTGAACTGATCTAATTAATTCGAGTTGTGCAATTAATTGCAATTTAATATCTTTTGTCATGCAGTTACTAAGTGGATTTAAATGATTTTATATATGCATTTAATGATTTCAAAGTGAGTAGGTTTCCTCTTTTTATATAATCAACACAAGTTAACTTTCATGTTTTTCTTACTGTCGCAGCCAGAAATGCAGGTTGATTCATGGAGAATTTCGTAATGTGAACGATAAATACAAAAACTGATAAAGATATATTGTTGTGTCCCCATTGCAAGAAATCATAACTTTCGTGGGGTATTAGGCCGTTTGTCCACCGCACGCCGTCAAAGACACCACAACGATAACGAGATTTTTCTGGCCGATATGAAGATATCTCCCTCCGTCCACTAGGATCCATTAATGGGGTCAAGTGGACTTTTAATTATTTCAAACCCATTAATGGAGCCGAGTGGGGTTTAATGACCACTTAAATCCATTTGAAGTCGTTTACACTTTTTAATACGCAAGGATCCATCAATGGATTCCGTTGCACTCTTAATTACACTTCGATCCATACAAGGATCTTAGGCATTGGCCCCACCGCCGGCGAGTAAGCGATGAACTATCGACGAAATAACGAACAAAAGATAATCGCTCCCGTGTAAGTAAAAGAGAGAGATATATATTTATAGTTCATCGCTGGCTGTTCAGCTCAGCTGAGCTGGATGGGAAAATCGCCGATAGTTCATCGCTCACTCGCCGGCGGTGGGACTAGTGCCTTAGTACACTACTATGTAGGTATATGATCTATCCAACTATTGATTTTATTAATCTTTTAATACACTTGGATCCATCAATTGATAGATACTCGTGGACATTGTAGTATACTTAAATCCATTGATGGATCCCAGCGACTTAAAAAGTGTAAACGACTACAAATGGATTTAAGTGTCCATTAAAGCGTACTCGACTCCATGAATGGATTGGAATATACAAAAAGTCCGCTTGAGTCCATTAATGGATCCTAGTGGACAGAGAGAGATATCGTGACGGCGGCTGTTTGTCCACCGCGACGATATCGGTGGTTCAGTCAGTTTGTTTCTTCTGCTTTTGTACGTTCAAAGGCGTGGGCGATGCAAAGTAAAAAAAAGTAAAAAATACAAACGCGACGAATTAAGAAACTCCTCTTTTTTATGAAGTCGGTTAATAAGCTCCACATCAAGAAACAATTTCTTTCATAATAATTCCTCATCGCACTTAACCAAATGTCGCTGTCCAAGATACAGGGGCAATCATTGAGGAGTTATTTTTGATACTTCACAATCAGTTTCAACATGGAAATATACGATGAGTATCAAAGGAACTTCATAATCTTAACAAAGAAATCTCATCGCTGCCCTTGTAACACTTATGATAAGGCGTTCCAATGGCCATCTTTGGTCATCATCATCAGTTCCACTTCCCCAATAGGTGCTTTTAGGATGATTGAAAATACCTAAATTCTTACAAAAAAATACCAAAATCGTTGCATGTGTGCATAAAACTTTTGAGGAGTTCTCTCGAATCCTCATGGATCCAATCATCAGACATAAATGATCACTTATTTATGCTGTTTACCGTACGCACGCATTTAATATTGGTTTCGGAGTCATGGATGTTTTCTATGTATTTAAGTATATATTTCTCTATATAAGTATTTATATCGTTGTCTAGTACCCACAGTACAAGCCTAGAGCTTAGTTTGGGGCTGGGTCAATTGGTGTGACATTGTCTCCTGATATTATTATTTGTATATCTTTACCAATCACGGGACTATGGGAGTCCCGGACCTTTGGAAGGCGTACATGGAGCCGAAGCCAACACGCAGAGGCCCTTTAGACAAGTTTAATTTAGTAAAGTTGTGGGACCATATTATTATTATTATTATATCGTTTTAACTACTGAACCGATTTCGATTAAAAAAAAAGTCATACTCAATGGGTGGTCCTATAGACAAGTGGACGTCATCTGATTATTGGATCTATGCGGAATCGAGGGAAGTCCTCAAAAGTTTTAGGCACACATACATAAAATAATTTATCATTTTTGGGACAAGCTTTTGTTGCCGACTGTATTTTTTTTTCTGATCCTCAAGACGAGTCTAACGAGCCGTAACACGACGACGGCTTTATCATGTGTAATTTAGGAGTGCCTATGACCACCCTACATCACCATCATCAGACCAGGTGGATGGTGCTATATTATTGTATTGTGATCAGAACTAAGTGTGTGCAAAGTTTCAGCTTCTTCGGAAACCGGGAAAAGGGTCCAATTTAACTTGCAAGATTCGGCCCGCACATACTTAAACAGTGTTGGCCAGATAATTAGAAACGCTGCGTTTTTCCAATACAATTGCCTACAAATATCACTTTTCAATTTTGACAAATAATCAAAAAAATTACGACCAATTTTATTGCTAAATACAATTTACTTTAATCATCAATCAAGGTTCACTGTTAAAAACTGTCATTTTATTTTATAGGGATTTAAAAACTTAGTGCTGACGCGTCCATACATTACTAAGTTTTAAGAGTTTGTTCGAACGCCAAAAAAATATTTTTTCAAATCCTTAGAAAATGAACGATTCAATTTTAACAGCGTTAAATTGTACCTACCAACATTTAAATCTTTGTTTATTTTATTAGTTAACGATAAATTTAACTAAAAATACAATTGGATCTTTTAGATTGGTTGTCAAAATTGAAAAGTCATATTTGTAGGCATTGTAGGCAATGGTATGGGAAAAACGCAAACGTTTCTAATTATGTGGCCACCACTGTATACTTACATACAGTGCCCAGCGGTATATTGTAATATTGCAGATCGACTTTTGGAAAGAGAGAATCGGCTAATTTCGGCTTCAGATGGGTCGTTATCAAAAAAATTGTACATAGTTAAGGGCTTTAATTAAAACAAAACTTAATTGATTCCTTTGTGTGACGAAAGTTACCCATATAGTTTGTATGACTAACTTTCGTTACACAAAGGAAGCGATCGTGATTTTGTTTTCAATAAGCCTTTAATTATGTACAATTTTTTTGATAACGGCCCAGATGCGAAAGAGTGCAGTCGCGTCTATATATAGAGTTGATAAAACCCCAAATTTTAAATCACAAAGATTTACTATGGCATCTATAGGAAAAAAGGGGAATCCTTTACGAGTCCAATAACGCGAAATTATCTACAATGTTTATAAATATCTTGTAACCAAATCCGACATATAAAAAAAGAGGATGATAATGTAAGAAATGTGTTGAAGATTACACTGATAGACTAGTAATAAATACGGCTCATACTTAGTGACAGTGATATTAGTGATATTACCCTCAATGAGAGCGCGGATAGTGAAATGGAAGTATATGAGAATATTACTGATTAAAACGTATTTTATATAATTTTTGCATATTGTATTATTCATCAACCTAAAAACATAAATACACTCGGCGTCAAAAATATCGCCCCTACGCGAAAATCAGATTCAAGCTAATGTAACCCTTAGCGAAATTATGTTACATAATTAATATTAGTATCAATTAAAAGCACGTTTAATGTGTTTTCAATTAATAATGTTTAATTTAAACAAAACGTAATGGCTTGTGAATCAGAGCGTTTCGAAAAAAAAGTGCACAAATACTCGTTTGAAGGGTCGCGAGTTGTGCCCGTTTCCAGGGGTATAAAATGCCTGTACAAGGTCAAATGTCAATCATTCACTATCCAGACGTCGAAGAGAACACATCTAAGGAACTCAAGCAAGAAAACAACCCTCGAACATGGAGACCACTGCTGCTGAATCAGCTCAAGTGGTTGCACTACTGCAAGCAGGAGTTCGGCAGTGTGATGTCGCTCGGCAACTCAATTTAAGCCGTTATGCCGTCCGCCGAGTATTTCAGCGGTTCCAGGAGACTGGGGGCTACATCAGAAGACATGGGGCTGGTCGGCGACGCTGCACATCCGAAAGAGATGATCGCTTCATCGTGACATCATCTCTACGCAATCGCTTCGCTAGTGCTGTTGAGGTGCAACAACGCCTCAGAGAAGCTCGGACAACATCAGTTAGCATCTCTACGGTTAGAAGAAGACTGCGGGAGAAGGATATCGTGGCTCACAGGGCTGCTACAGGCCCAATGTTGACCGCACAGCATCGCAGAGATCGCTTGCAATTTGCCCGCGACCACGTCGATTGGACGTTTGAGCAATGGAGGCAGGTTCTCTTTACCGATGAGACGAGAGTCTGTCTTTATTGCAACGACAGGCGGGCCAGAGTCTACAGAAGGTCGGGCGAACGATTTGCTCAAGCCTGTATTGAAGAGACAGTGGGCTACGGAGGTGGCTCTTGCATGTTCTGGGGGGGCATGTCTATAGACGGCAAAACCGACCTTGTCTGCGTCTCGAGGACTGGAGGCACTCGCGGCCAAGGGTCCCTGAATGCTCGCCGATACATTGCCGAGATCCTGGAAGAGCATGTGACGCCATATGCGGGTTACGTCGGCTCTGGGTTCACATTAATGCACGACAACGCTCGCTCCCACACTGCATTAATTGTTCGGGATTATCTGGAGGAGGTCGGGATTCCCGTTTTGCCGTGGCCAGCCAGGAGTCCTGACTTAAACCCGATTGAACACCTTTGGGACGAGCTGAAGCGACGGGTTCGGTCACGAGATGCCGCCCCTACCACCCTGCAAGATCTTCAGGACGCAGTCATCGAAGAATGGGGCAACATTCCACAAGAGGACATCGTAAAGTTGGTGCGATCAATGAAAGACCGTTTAGAGGCAGTGATAAGGGCAAGGGGGGTAACACTAGGTTTTAAGTTAATTTTAGGCACTTTTTGTAAAAATTTGTTATCCATTTATTGTTGTAAATTTAAACTTGAATAAACATTTTTCAACTGTTCGCAATGTCATTTCCTTTAATTTTTGACTCCAAGGAAAAATCCTTTATTTTTTAATTTTCCTAAAAAAACACTTTATTACCTTTCAAATGATACCTAACAATCATATTGTTGTCCTTGATCAAATAGGGTTTAAAGTCGGTTGAAATTATTTTCCGAGGAGGGGCGATATTTTTGACGCCGAGTGTATTAAGAAATGATATAACAATGTTTATATTTTCTTAATGTCTCTCGGCAAACTTCGTGTTTCGTCAGTCGTCGGATAAATATTCATTTTAGTGGCATACCTAATTGTCAAACATAAGAACCTCTTTTTTGGAAGTCGGTTGAAGAAATATTTTATTTTGTTTAATATTTGTATTAATTTCGTTGGAACATACATACAGTGCGTCACAAAAGAGTACAAATTAAATTAAATAGAACTTTAAAAAAATCCATACTAAATTATTGTTATGTTTAAGCATTTTACGTCAAAAATGTGTCAGTTACGTAGAAAGTGGAGCCCTCATTTAATTTCTACTCTTTTGTGTCGCACAGTACATGTTGAAAAGGAGTAAATTATCCATACTTATAAAATGCTTTGTCCTGAATGACTGGCTGACTGACTGACGGATCAAAGCACAGCTTAAACCGCTGATCGTAGAGACCTGAAACTTGGAGGGTGTGTTCTTTGTATGACGCGGGGATCCGATAAGAAAGGATTTTCCGAAATTCTAACGCTAAAGCCTTGGCCAAACACACGGCGCGACGCAGCGCCGCGTCCGCGCCGCGCGACCGCGGCGGCTTTAAATACATGCTAACAGGTTAGCGACGTCAAACAGACTGCGTCCCGCCGGCATCGCGCCCATGTTTGACGTCGCTAACCTGTTAGCATGTATTTAAAGCCGCCGCGGTCGCGCGGCGCGGACGCGGCGCTGCGTCGCGCCGTGTGTTTGACCAAGGCTTAAGGGGTGAAAAGGGGGGCAAAGTTTGTATGGGACAACGTGATTCCTTGGTCCAATCTACTTCAAATTTCGCATTAACATTCTTTAACAGAATTGATGGAAGACGTGATTCGTATTTTATTGAAATTAACCCCCTAAGGGTGATAAGGGGTAGAAAGTTATTTTGGGGATGATTTGCTTCGAAGGTGATATCAATACTTCTTACTGCTTTTGATTTACATTAGTTACATTTTATTTTGACACATGTTTAAACACTCAATCCGATTTTATTCAAAAAAAGGTTGAACTGACATAAAAGCTTGGTGAATGCAAATATTCAAAGCGATGAGTCTACAGATCCCATTTTTTTGGAAACATAGTTTAACAGCTCTATATAGTTCACGCGGGAATCAAAACAAAACAACAACCAAGTACTTAGTTCTAATTTCAAATTCTAATAATTGACGGACATAGAAATTAGCATTCGTTTGTATTCGGAAATGCGATGATGGCAGATGTGCAATATTTACCGCCGGGCACTGTACATACATTGCAAGTTAAATAAAGACTTGTAAAAAATATAGAATCGAATTGATTCCTCCTGAATCATTTTTCGAAGTCAGTTAAAATTAAAATATCGATATCGTTGTCGTGTCGTTGACAGCGGTCGACTTCTACCGGTAGCGACGGTCTAAAGGCTTGGTCAAACACACGGCGCGACGCAGCGCCGCGTCCGCGCCGCGCGACCGCGGCGGCTTTAAATACATGCTAACAGGTTAGCGACGTCAAACATGGGCGCGATGCCGGCGGGACGCAGTCTGTTTGACGTCGCTAACCTGTTAGCATGTATTTAAAGCCGCCGCGGTCGCGCGGCGCGGACGCGGCGCTGCGTCGCGCCGTGTGTTTGACCAAGCCTTAATTGTCGTCTGCTACCATAAAGCCTGGTAGGTTTTTGTGTGTACATCTTTTTTAGGAACTGGTCGTGAAACTCCTTCCTTGTCGATTTACTGCATAGAAGGAGTTTGTCGACATAGTAGACCATTGGTAATCCTAAAAACAGTTTATCTGATATGGCCTGCAACTTTTTTTGCAGCGAATTTTCTAGAAACTATCTTTTGGCTTTCAAAATTCCTCAGGTAAAGCTGTTGTCGTTTGTGGAGCTGTTAAATTCTCTGTAATAACGATTATAATGTCTCTCCTTTCGCCATTATTTCTGCGTTCTCAATTCCAAATTTCCTCGAAATCGGTCCAGCGGTGTAGCCGTGACAGCGTAATAAACAGACTCGTACAGTTACTTTTACATTTTAGACAATTTCAACCTTGAACTTATTAAGGAAATAATTCCATGGATTGGATATCACACGCGAAAACAAAGTGTAGTTAATGAGTAGTCTGGTGGACTGAACTGAAGCACATAGGGTTAGCTCCATGTGCATGTGTCAAGTTTGAGATTATAATTTGTAATAGGATGACAGATGTCAGGATTGACTTCTTATTTTCATGTTACTGTAGTTGTAAAACTTATGTTGGTCTGGCACGCCCGAAGTCGGCAGACCAATAGGGAATATGCATGTTTTGTTTTTACAGCTTCAATAAAAGCTGATTCATGTAAAGGTGAGAAAAAACATTTTTTAATAACTATAAAAATAACCAAGATATAAGCCCACAAAGATTTGTTCCTATCTCTTTCTAGCAAAACCGAATTTTACGTGGAATCTATATGGCCGAACTGCACGATGACGTCACCGGTGGACATCGGATCTCTCAGTCTAATTAGCATTTTAAAATTCTTGTCTCATCCGTATTTCTTGACCGATTTTAATTTTTATTTCACTTGTGGTGACCACTTTTACGGTATTTTCATATTTTGTTGATAAATTCGATTTAAAAAATCCATGCTTTTTCCGTATTGTTATTTTATTGAGTTGATAACTCTATTTTACCTCATCGAGTTACCGAATGGAACCCTGCTTATGATAGGTTAGACCAAACTTTTTACCTTTATTTTAGTCTGCCAGCTTGCAGCTTGGCAGTTTTCTGAGAATAAACAATATTATGTTTTTGTCATTATACTAATTGGTTATGATTGAAAAGAAATAACATACTGATTTATTTTATGGTAATTCACAAACTGCCCGCAGAATAAAAATGAATGACGTCAGTTAGAAAAAAAGTTGCGGTTAAGAGGTTCGTAAACGTACAAACCTAGTTTTTCAAAATATCTATATTATATTCAAAAGTCGTAATAAAAGACTAAGTTAAAGGGCAGAGAAACGTTATCGCATTGTGTATGGAAATTTTTATCTTCACAATCCTCTTAACTTGTCACAAATAACCGTTAACCTAGACCCCGAACGACAATAGATCCTCACTTTTATACTTATCGCATTAACATATTTGACAAATGTTGTTTGGTATTGTTTTGTGTACCTATCTGTACAGCGTCAAGGTACAAAGTGTACTTGCATGTACCTAAGTGACATGCAAGATTTAGCCCTATTAAAATGACAGGCGAAGTAAAATCCTATTTATAATTGTGTTTGTTTGTTGGTTGTGGTTTCGTATTCACGGCTTAAGATTTATACCGAAACCCTTGCCCTGTCTATGTATATTAATATACAAATAGACATTTAACAACGTTTCGTCTAATGATTGAAATGTCGCAAGTTGTTTTATCGAAATTATTTCACATAATATTACAGTTACACGTTTACGTTTTTTTTTCGAATGATTTTTTGGTACAAAGTTGACCGTCAGGCGAAGTCGACGGAGCTCCGACGTTGCAATAGCTCTTATTTGCTTGACAGTAATGGCGGCCGAGTTAAACAGTCTTACCGAGTAGAATAAAGCCCCTGGTGTCGTCAAACGTCGGCCGTGTAAAGGTAAAACGAAATAATAGCTGATGCATAAATAATAGTCGGGGAACCGGACGTGTTTCGGCTGACATGACGATGATGTTGATGAATAATAAAAGGCATTAAGGAAAATATCACTAGCTACTCTAATTTGCGTCGAGATAAACAGAACAAAACTAGAGTCAAAATCCGGCTTTACGTATATAAAAATGATCTTGATGTAGGTATGCGATTATAATCTCTTATCCGGTTTTGCTCTTTCAAACAACATTGTACAGTAGTAGAGTGGAATCGATTAAAATACATTTTGTACTTGGCTCAGGTAACGTATCGCTTATCATCCACCACGTTCAGGTCGTTCCAAGTAAAATTGATGGCGTTTTCAAGGAAATAATTAATTCTGATTTACTAGTTATGATAGAGATCTACGAGAACTGCGCCGGATAGTCCAGGCGAGATTTATAAAAAACCGGTCAAGTCCAACACCGGAGCACCAAGGGTTACCAAGGGTTACAGTTTAAACTTTTTCAACTGAGCTTAACCACTTAAGAATACAAAGCCATTGTGTAGTTAACCACAAATTAGGATAACGAGCTCGCAGTAAAACCAGATTCCTTCGAGGTTAACATGGATTATCGACTCTATTATAGACAACAAAATACAGTAATAGAATAATGGTAAGCATATTTTTTTTGCATTTTACTGCGGCCCGACACTCGAAAAGAACTTACTCTGTAGACAATACAGAAGTGTTGATACGCTATTTTTCTTTTAGGCCATTTTAAACCTACTCAAAAAGATATAAGGTTGAAAATTCAACATTCATGCAAAGTACATCTAAACTTTTTCGCAAAGTAACTTGTTGGCGGTTTCGAGAACAAAAGCAGATAACAGGATTGTATAGATACAATGACCATTGTGTTAACAGGTAAGTTGAAGAGCTCGGTTCAAAAAGTTCAAACTATGCGCATATCTGCTTATTTGTATGACATATAATATAACAAACCAAATAAAGTCCTCCTAAATCCCAGTATTACACAGTGAAATGTACACTTCATGAATGGTTTAATTTTGAGACAATAATTTAAATAGATTTCATAAAATGTTCATTCAATGAAGTATTAATTCCACTCTTTATTTATTCAATTGTAACTTTTTTAAACTGGATACATAATGGGATTCGAAGTAGCGCATACCTGCCGGTTAGTCAAAACTTTTAACTACTTTAACCTGTTCACCATACTTTATACCGAAAATATTTTGTTTCTGGGTTGAGGACACATGGTAAACAGCTTTTGCCCGCGACTTCATCCGCGCATAATTAGTTATTCGGCCATACCATCTTTAAAGTAGTGTATCTTCAGGTATGAAAAGTAGTCATGTGTCGTTAATCCATGACATAAGCTATCTCCATTATAAATTTCATCCAAACCCGCCAGTTAAAGCGTGAAGGAGTAACAAACTAACACACCAACTTTCGCAATTTATAATAATAGTGGGATAACAGAGTGAAATATTACTAAAATCGGTAACAACAATATTTTTTTACCCGTTCGCTTCACGTGAAATGCCCCTTGTCCCCCTTGCAGTCTTTAACGTTTGCCTAGGTGCAAGTGCAAGTGTTTTATATATGTATATAAAACACTTGCCTAGGAATAGCCGCGGCCTAACGATAATAAAACATTCTTGTACTTAACATGAAATAAATCCATACCCATCCGTCAAATAATAGGATATTTGGTGGTAACAAAAGCCTAATCTGCCCCTTGGCCCCAAAGTGTTCTTCTGCCTATTGGAACAGTTTCCCAACTCCGATTTCTACACGAATTCGCTCCAAAGAGCCCCGCTTCAAAACGTACCTCCATTGCACAACGAGCTTACGTCAGCGAGCGCGCGAAGCGGCTTACGTCATTCGAGCGTATCTTGCACTGCCAAGCTAAGTTAGAACCTACGCCTAGCGGGTTTAGATCCCTGTTAAGAAAAGCTTTAAGTATGATAGAGCGTTATGTTCGTTTGAGTGGATGAGGCTCCGTCGCGCCGTCGCCGCCGCCGGCTCAACGTTTCTAAGAAAACGTTCGACTCGGCTCTACTTCGGGACTTAAATATGAATCGTCTAATAATGCCTCTACAGCGATGATAGAGAATAGGCGCTCAAATAACGAACGACTTTACTGAGAGTTCTTAAACTGATACCGATAGCTTCTCGTTTTGTTTTGGTTACAATGTTATCGTTAACATTAACGTCCTTGGTGTAATTTAAATTATAATACAGTCTCTTTCTTTAGGGTTTCGTAGTTAACAAGGAGCCTTTATAGTTTCGCCATGTATGTCTGTCCGTCTGCGGTTAAACTCTTGGTAGCACAAAGCTGTAATTGACATGGGTGTAGGTACATATAAAAATAAAAACATTTAGATCCTATACGATACACGTAAAACAGGGATGATTTTTTTACTCTTATTTTATTATGTTTCATGTCATTGAAGTTTTCAGAAAATAGTGGGGACATGTGAAGAATATTTTTTACGGCCGCACTAAGTCAGTAATAGACGGTTAATTAGTTCCATATTATTGTTTGTTGCAGTGAACGACACCTTTGTGTCTATATTGGCATACGAAAAAGGCATGAGTTCATTGTCTCTAAAATGAGTACGGCGGTAAGATTTAAGGGAACGGTTAAGGAAATATCGTACTCTGAAAATGATTTTTTACTTTTAAATACGAAATATCTATCTGGAAAACGATAGTTTCTGTGTTTGTAGTAACGGCGACCGAATCACACTGATCATGGTCCGGCAAGCTCTTGTCCGGTTTTTTTGATCGTATGCGTATCTCGGTATAATGGTTATAATCAATGGGTACAAACATTAGCAAAGTTGCTACTTCCACGATGCAAACTGCATGTGGGTTTTGCGCTCAATGGTAGATGAACTGAACACACTAATACTGACAAAATATAATCCGCCACAAGCTTAGTCAAAGAATCAAATTTAGGCAACAGCATAAGCTGTATGAAACAAGTAAATACACATAAATAAACAATCATAAGAAAAACCGGTCCGATAGTGGCATAAATGTGAAGTGTTGTATGGCCAATGAAATTTGCTGTAGAAGAAAAGAACCGAAGCGAGGATCAGTATCACCACCCCTGTCCCTCAGCCGACGACCCAACTCCAAAATAAACTCCTTGGCCTCAGCACCCCAAGGAACAGCCGTCTCCATGGCAACCGGCACAAAGTCATACATCAGTTCCAGTGCCGCGTATTTTGAATGTTTGAGCCTCTTGCGCTTTCAGCAGCGGACCCTGCACCTCTCATCGTTTGGTGCAAATGTACTTCCACGCGTTGCGTCCCACAAGAAACAGCTATCCCTGCGCCTCGGAACTAACTTTAGGCCATCGGGCCTCTTGCCATCGGTACGACACAAACCCGGAGGCTCCAAAACTCAAGGCACATTAGCCGACACCATAGCCCTGCGAATCGCATTAATGCAAGCATGCCTCGAAAGCCGTCCCGCACATCTCTGACAACTAAGAAGTTAGTGTCCGTTCTCCTCCACAACGGACCCACAAGCGCAAGGATATGTCTCGCAAACGTTACTTCCCAGTCTTAAAGCAGCCGCAATTCTTAGAGAATCGTTATCCAGGAGCGTGCCCAACTGAGGTGAAGGGAGTGCCTGAAGCCACGCGCCTGACTCAGGCCGAGATACAGTCCTAAGCCGCGCCACGTCAGACCCCAAAGCACCAGCTACTAAAGCAGCGGCTATTTGCTTACACAGCATATTATGGTCCCATCCCCGCTGCACGGCCATATTACGTGGGCGCTCATGACCATGAGAGATACTTATAAATTATACTCAGTTGTTAGCATGAAACCAGAGATCCCTGTATCTTTTTTCTGAAGGGTACTAAGAGAATGAGAATAACGATTAATATCTGAATTGATCATAATATTTTTTTTTTAATTTTGAAGGATTTAGATCAATAAAATAAACGTAAGAGTGGCCAGGAACGAAATCAAAAAAGAGCCTATTACAACCTTGTTACACAATTACCGGAAATACGACAACTTTAAAAAAAAACTCATAAACTGTGCACAGAAGGAAGGCGGCAGTTTTAGTCTATCATTGAATACTATTGAGCTACCAAAATGAGGAATCACACACTCGTGCACAAAATAGGTCCTCTGAAAACACAGTGAGTATAAAAGACGTGCGTGATTTGAACTATGATTTTCTAGTTCCATGCTCGAATATTTCAAGCTCGTACATCAAATAATTGCAATAGTTTAGAATACATTATTTTTATTTTTATTGTATATTGTAGAAACGTGTTCTGCTGCTCATTCTGAGGCCACCTGTAGTATTTTTAGGTTCATATCTTGAACGTACAGATTTTTTCCTTCTACAACTTTATTATATGCATCATCATAAATCAAAGTTTTGATCAAGGTACAGGTTTATGAAAAACTCTTTTATTATTTTAAACGCCTGATTCACAATCGACAAGGAAAGCATATTTGACAAATTAATTTAGCCCTTTCTCTTGAAAATAGACAAGGAGTGAGCCAACTTTAAATGGCAGATAAATTTATTCGTCGATTGTAAAACCGGCCCTAATTGTAATAAATATCAGAGAACTCATGAACCGACTAGGTATTGAAATAACAATTATTGATTGAATTTAAACATACCATGAAATGAACATCTCGTATGTTAATAAAGATGTCTAGTTTAAACTTCACTTGCAAATAACCTGTAATTATGCTAATGTAATCCCAGATCATTGACCCCTATCACAGCCCCACATATCTGCGCCATCAATCAGAATTAATTTGCGGCTTGCAAACACATAGGTAATGTATATTACATAACAATGCACATTACAATCTGCATACCGGTCGATACCGACTATGATCGCTCTACTTGATGGTATCAATGCGACGTGCATTGGGCATAACTCTCATAAACTCCCAATACTCAATCATTTATTGCAATCAAAATGTTTTACTTAGATCTTACTTACTCCGAAGTACTATTGCGACCCCTGTATGAGAAGAACTGAAATATAAAGAACTATCAAGGTTGCTGATTAGAGAACTTACAACCTTACTTTTTTAAAAGGGGTTAAAAATATCGTCAATCTTAAGCGCACGGCAGAAACTACATTGTTGTGAAAATGCTGAAAGTTACTAAACGGATCCACAGATTCTTATCATGCAATCCAAGTTTAGTTGGTAACAGGAGAAGGGGGAAATATAAACATAGTTTCCATTGAGGATTTTGCGACTTTTTCACAACTTTTTTTAAAAGTTTAATTAAGCAATATTTTAATTGAAATAATGAACAACAAAAAGGTCACTTAACAGGTATATGCAAAGATAAAGGGTAAGATATTAAATTTAGCATCGACTATGTTTATCGGACTGCCGAAGAAGGAGGAGAAAAGTGGAGCTTACACCACGTGCTTTTGTTAAGTCCACAAGAGAATACTCTTTCACCGATATCCATTGAATTATTTATTTAATAAGTCAAGCCATATTTAAAATTATAATTAGAACAAAGAGCGTAACGTTTTTGTGTCTTTGCACTTGACGTCGTCATGTGAAGCCGGTGGAAGCCTGCTGACTAATCCAAAACATTTTAAGACGAACGCAAGGTATGCTTACACTCATCAATTCATTATTAATATAAACCTTACAGTGATGGCGAAGGCGCGCCCAGCCTCACAAAGTTACACGGTTACGAAATGGAAAACAAAGAGTATTCATAAAAGGCCGCCAAATTTACTGATCGACGAAATTAAAAAAGGCTAAATAGATTCAGTACAAACCTGATGTGACGAGAAAGGCGGTCGCGAATTGGGCGCTCCCGGCGGCCCCGGAGGCGGCGGATACCGCTGCTGAGGATAGGAGCCTGGAGGCCCATACGCCCCCGGCGGCTGCTGCGGGCCCGGGGCGCCCGCGCCGTACGGAGGCCCGCCGAAGCCTCGCGGCGGCTGTCGATCCAAAAAAACATTCATATATTACGAAAATTCCAGGTTTTTCATCTACCTTCATTGCTTAAATACACAGCCAAGCAATAGAAAAAGTTCAAATGCATTAGGAAATTCAGTATAAATTATAAACAGAAAACCAAAAATCCTTAAAATGTAAAAAAACTAATAAATCATAAATATAAGTTGTGTTACTTGTATGTAATGTAGTTAGCATTTTCATGGTATCTTTAAATTACGTTTTATGTAATGTTGAATTTGAGCGAGATAACGTTTCAACAAATTGACGTCCGAAATAATTCGTTGCGCTAACAAAGTCGCCCGCTTCAGTTTTCATTTTGTTCTATGATGGAAATTCAATTATTCGTACGAACCCCGCAACGCGAGGGAAAAGAGTGACAGGGAACGGTGTTGGCTTTGTTCGCAATAATTGTTTTGCTGGAAACCACAAGTCTTCCAACTTCACCTACTATTGCGCGCGCGTTTTCGGATGTAGGTAATTTTACTAGAAGATATGAGAATTGTGTCCGCAATTAGTTTCATTTTTACGAACATCGGGGGTGTTTTATGGCGGATTCAATGATTTATGGGGGCGGTGTTGGAGGGTGCGGTGAGCGGAGGGCGCGGAGAGGGTTGCGCAGGGCGCGAGTGCCGGGGGCGGCGGCGCGCTATTGGCCGCCTCGGCATCGATCGCGCGACGAGCTCGAGCCGGCCCGCCCGTGCCTGCCAGCCAGCCTCCACCTACGTTAATAAGTAATCATCCGGCCTGCGATACCTCTGCGAGTTTTCCGGAGCTGGAGCCGTTGAGACGGGCCATGGATCTCCAGTCTACTGGAACAAAGAACCAACACTCGGCGACATCCGTATTGATTTATGCAGTAATTGACCCTTGTTGGGTGCGCAGCGCGCACCAACGCTACGCCCTCCACGCATCCTCCTCATGTGCCTTATACGCGTCTCTATACACGATAACACGAATAAGGCAACCAATACCTCTATAGGCAATTAAGTTATGTACCTATCATTGCCGTTCTGTTGTGATCTAATGAGACACAAAACTTAATTTGTATATAAATTTATTTATTGCGGGGTAGATTTAGGCATGTTTTAAATGAGTACGCTTATCCCAGGCAAATGTATACAGCTCAAAAGCATGCTTATAAGCATACTTTTCATATGCTAATATTGAGCATGTATAACAGTACCATTATACAAATGTGCAACATTATCATTATTATCTCAAAGCCAGCAACATTATCATTAATATTCGCACTCTGCAATTGATAATACTTAACCAGATAAGACTTGAATTTTAGAAAACATAGGAGTATTGATATTTTTTCTACAAATTATTAAAAGAAAAAATTCAAAGTTCCATGTTTAACGTTAATAATGTTTTCCTTAAAGGCTCCGGCACACCAAACGCGTGACAGCAGCGTCGCGCGTTAAACGCGTGCATGCGCGAGTTGTAAAACAACAAAACAAATGGAACCCGGCACACCAAAAAGCAACGCGTTGCAGCGGCGTGCGCGCGTTGAAACTACTACGCGCAGCTGCTTCCCGGGACAACATGGGCAGCGCGCGCCTCACGCGCAGCTCCGCGAAGTTGTATTAAATACGAACGCCATGTTTACCGTCACACTGGGGCGCGGCAGCAGCAGTGCGTCGGCGTGGTTGTATTTTTATACACACGCCCGTTGGATACGCACGGCGCTACACATCACATCGAACGCAGCTGCAACAGCCGCGCGCGCGCCTGCGGTGTACCGGGTGCCGCGCTGCTTACGCGACGCGACGCTGCTGCTACGCTTTTGGTGTGCCGGAGCCTTAAGTCTTTTAAAGGCTTCGTTTACTCAAATTCCATCGAGTAAATATGGTTGTGGTAGTAGTAACTCGTGAGTATTCGTAGTTTTTTTTAAGTCTGTAGTAAGACGAGGCTATTACTTATTTATAAACCTGCCGTGATTGCAAAACTAAGCGTGGGTACCGGTATCAATTAGAATTGTGTAAGGCTTAAAAAAAAAAAAAAAACCTATTAGAAATTTAAATGAGGCTCAAAAACACGTACAGAACTACCAGTTTTTTAGTAATAATCAGCATCTTCTTTTTCTAGAAACACAAGTGAAGTGACAAAACATGCCGTCAGCGTACATTTCCACCGGAATTCTGACAGTACAAATGTCCTGACGTATGTCAACCCTATACACGAATGAACCGGGGGTAGTAGAATGTGCGTTTGCGGTTTATCTATCTATCTATATATCGTCTATATATTTAAAAAACATAGTTAGTTATAAAATCTGTAATTATTCAAATATCTACCGTATAGGATATATTAAGTTAATATCGATAAGAAATCAATTAGTAATTATCACTATACTTTTTCCGTACATTAAACGTGCAGTGTTAATGTAAGTAAGTAGTTTGAGGGTTAATCAATTCAACCAGTTTGGATAGATGGAAGCTATGAAGCACTCTTCGTTTACACTTTATCCATTTAATTCTGGTGGTCCATGCAAATGAATGATGTCTGGTAATATGGTAAAATCAGGGAAATCTGGTATCATATTTTGTAACATATTAATACTCAACCTCTAAAGTTAACACTGTTGTCATATTTTTTTTACATTAGGTACATCAAGCATTGTATCAAGCATGTTCAGAAATGGATAACAAGTTTAATTCTCGTCTTGAGGGACAGTACGCGATAAATGCAATTGCATCAAACACTAGAGTGCAAGTGCAAGCCGTTAGGAATGTGACCGGATTCCAGTCCGGTAGAAGCGGCGCATTCACCCACTTTGCATCACTATTATGTCATTGCCAACCGACGGCCTAAACATTACACAATAACTAGCAATACTACGTCGCTGTTCCTGAACACATTCGATGCCAGGAACTCCATTTTAGGGCTATTACATATCGAAATTAAGCAGGCTAGTACTGAATATGCAAAAGAAACATAGTAATAGGTATTTAAGGGAGTAACTGGAAGAGGAAATAGGAAAGTCCAAATTATAAAATTTGCTTAGTTGATTACTGGAATCGGGTAACTCAAAGGTTTATAATGCCTCTATTTTAAAAGTTAACATAATTACCTATAATATAACACAGTTGTATGTACAAGATAGGTAGTTGATGATGTGTGTGTGACCTTTGTTTGTTCGAATCTATGAATTCCGTAGTATTGTGGTAATTAATGTGAAATGCAGATGTTGGTGCAGAACTGAAGACATATGTGATTCATGTTGAATAAAAGTACCGTTATCCTGAGAAGCCTATTAACTCTTTAAGTTAGGAGAAGTTGCGATGTAAATACGGAAACAGACAGATCATCCAACGGCTGCACTTGTATCTACAGAACACAATAAAATGACAGATGAATAAATTCATAAGTCAAGGTGAAACAATTTATTACGTTGAATGTGAAAATGTAAACACCGTTTAACAACGGTAATGTTAATGACCTATGACTAATACAAGAGGCAAGTTATGTGTAACATCGGCATTCGTACAAACAACGGTAGCAGGCCGTGCGCCGGCGGATACGAGCAAACATTACATAACTTTGATTGTGTTTGTAAAAAGTTGGGGATTCCCTCCACTACAAACGCACCTTACGCCGGCACACCACTATGTAAATGTGTGAGTGTAACCTTGCCTTCCTTTACATAAAACGCCGTCGGGGTATCCCTTTGCGTATCTACAAAAAAAAGTCGTGCCCATATATTGTTGCGAGTAAAAGAGAATGAATGAGATTGACTGGTATTACTATTATTACTTAATTTCATCGGCTCCTGCGAGGAACGATAAAAGGTCTGCTGACCGGTTTACTTTTTATACGAGTTTGAGTTACAACAATGGGACGTAAACCGTATTCAACGAATCATCTGTTTCGATTTCCGTCGACACGTGCGTAAGTAACGGTGCACAAATGATATGCCAACAAAAGACGCATGCTTTTTTTTATGCGGTCATTATTTTTTCTACTAAAAAACCCTTTGAAAACCAATTATTTGAGGATAAACGCGGTACGTATTTTTTACACCCATGCAACGCACAGAACACTGGTAGGTAGGCAGTCAGCATCAAATGTGGACGCGCGCGAGTTAGAATTGCAATCTGCGATGGCGTCACGGACTAGCGGTTGGTAAATACAAATGTCTGTGTATTTAATTATAAGACTCTATAAATAGAAAGAGCATTACGTCGTGTTATGCGGTCGGTTACGGCAAGTTATTTCGGTCTGCGCCGTCACGAGCGCCCCGTGAATGTCAAGCTCGCGGTAACTAGGTGCAGCGGCGGTTGGGCAACAGGTGGCTTGCACACTAATCTTACAACACAAGTTTGTAATCACATCTTATTTGTACTAACTAACATTACTTTAAATCACGTGTGTTAATGACGCTCTGTTTCAGAAAAATAAGGCGAGAGGCTGATTTCGTAGCTTTTGCAAACCCTCGCGTTTTTATGCACTTATTAGCTTCTGCCCGCGACTTCGTCCGAGTAGAATTAGTTATTCGGCCATCCAATGTTGGAAGTTTTGAATGTTCCGGGATGAAACGTAGCTTAGATTTGATAATCCTGAATACCTATAAGCTATATCCATTGCAAATTTCATTCAATACCTACGTCTAGCCGTCGCAGCTCGAATGAGTATCAAACTAACACGCACACGAACTTACGCATTTATAATATTAGTGAGAGACTCGATAAAATTACTTTAGTAAGAAATCATTAACTTTATCTTCAACACAATCCAGTTCAAATCTACTAATTACTTTCTAAATGCAACGATGCTGAACATACTCTACAAGAAGCCACAAGTGTAAACAAACGGATTACAAGTGTTACTGACCTAATAAAGCGACCCCTTTTCACCCAAGACGGTTCAATAAAGAACTCCCTATAGGTACATACTATCCGAGTACATAAAGAGTGGCGGTCGTGACCTTTCAATGTAGATATACTGTATGTATAGACGCGCGCCCCGTTATGTACCGACAACTCATGGATTAAAGAAATATTCACCCCTCGCTGGATACGGTATGCCACCAATCCGTCTTCATTCGATTTCTATCACATGTAACAAGTTTGGACAGATCAATCTAACTAACGTTTAATTTTGCTTTCTTATGCAAATTTTCCAAGACTTAGATTTTCCTTAAAAGCCTTAGTTCAGGTTATCTTTGAGTAACGCATCTAGTCTTAATGCCGACTTTTACTGGTTTAAAGCTGTTAAGTCTGAATTATTACGAAAGCACGTGTCGACGGATAAAACTCCACAACTATTTTTTATATTATACGCTTATTAGTACGTCACAACGATGGCAACTAAATTTAAACTCGCATTCTGAACAATAAGTTAGGAACGATTGACTTGTACAGTCAAATGTGGGAGATATGAAAAATATGGGAGAACGCAACATCTCAAAAATATGTCCCAATGCATCTTATTCCAGAGTAATACACAACTTCGTAACACATTTATGAGAGGATTCTTTCGATACTTATTCTTGCACTTGACTGTAACATTTGTACCGCTCGAATTTGAACCTTAAATCGGTTACCGTGACTCAACCTCATAACGTCATCCTAGAGCATACAGTCATACGACGGATAATCTCCAATAGGACTGTGACAGTAGATATTTAATTGAATTTTAATTCAAATCACGTGTGTATTGGCACTGCACGAGTCACCTTGGCAGTAACGTTACGTATCATTACGTATAATCGAATGAGCAGGTAAACACCTACAATGACCTACATAAGAACATTGTTATTTCTCTTCCTGTTTTGCAATATGTGTCATCAACATGACGAAACGAAACGACTCATTCTTATCACTAAATTAATGCACTAGCGGTGCCAAGTGATAATGTGCTTGACCTACACCGACCTCCCTCGTTTTGTTATTAATCCGTCGTTTTGATTTCAACTGGCGGCGAAGGGAGTCGGCAATTATGTGACGTCACTTGGGTTTAACGACCCCATTACAACATTCAACATATTGTATGAATGAATGCAAGCGGTGTGACGTGCCCAGTGACGTCTTTCTTCGGCAATACGATTGCGATTATGCAAGGTGCTTGATGTTGCATACTTCGATTTATCGTCGCTGTGATGTCATCAATACAGCACTAACAATAGTTTTTGGCAATTAATTTCTCGAATAAGAGCTATTGAATTACAAACCAATACTTATCAAGCAGGTGTTGCCACATGACTTTATTGATAGCTCAACTGACGTCAATCTTAATTAGTATCAAAGTGAAAATATAATACACAAAAGTTAGTTAGACGGTCAGTGACCCAGTGCGGTTGCGGTAGACGATCGAGGCCGTCCCTATTATCCAAGCACAACACAATGACACGATTATCAGGCGGCACGCGGCCCGAGACGGTTCGCATTGATTTTGCGAAATCCACATCACAGACTCCGAACGAACAGAGTCCGTCGGCCCATTCATCTCGTTTTCATGTACACACCGCCTCTATTGCGATACGAAAGTGAGAGCGAAATTTACTCGGGCTGCAATACGCACAGCACCGCCACGTATTGCCCTAAATACGGAGAGAATAGAAAATCGATCACTTCTCCAGCTGAGTCATCTGCGATTTGTTAATGTGATAGTACCTAATAGCATTTCACTTGAAAATGATTTGTAGGTAAATGATCAGATTGGTTGCCGTCAAACTTTCTTTGGCCAAGTGGGAAAGACATCTAGATATGACAACGTCGAGGAAAGCTAACTCCCAAACAGCTGTTTAAAAGTTTTCTGATTCTGTCATTTGTTATACCTGACTAGACGCCATCATCTACTAGGAGTCTAACTCACACAAACTTACTATAACGTGAGTTTGACTTTGATCAACTTCGAGTGTAAAGCTTACTCCGAAACACAAGAAAAGTGTAGGTAACGAGCGATACGTATCCACAATACACAGCTAAATCTAAATATAGCAGGCGCCGATATCAGAGGCACGCCCTTGAACCAGTCGCACGGAAACATTTTATTATTATTACAGAGCTGTCGGCGAACACGAGTATGTAAGGTCGACGACCCCGCAACCACGTGTCTCCTTATCGACAACTATCTAACACGATTGTGAGTAAACGACATGCCGAGATAAATTACTAATTCCACAATGCTTGCCCATTCATAAATAATCAGCGTAGCGTCACAGCGATTTCGTTGACAATAGTCGCCTTTAATTCTAAACCATTTAGGAATTCCGAGTGTGACGGCATGTATCGTCATACTATCAAACAATAGCTACAATTATTTCGCATCATCGGAAAATGGCAAGTAATGTGGTAGGTACATAGTTTTTACGAAGACGCAACTCACCAAGTTGACGACCCAATCCCAAGATTGCATCAATGTGCGTTAATTAAATATTGTGAGTTGTGAGACCGAGCGTCCCTGTAGATTGAGAACATTTCTCGTAAACATAGCAGGAATAAAAAATTAGAAAGGTGCAACAAAAAAATATAATTGGGATACCGAAAATTAAGAACCAAATGCAACAAAAACATTCCAAATTAATACTCATCTTTGAAAGTCACATTTTAAAAACAATTTAACCTATAGCGGCTACTTTGACAGGCAGAAGATTATCCATTATCGTGGGAAGTGGGACAGTGTTACGTAACCGGTATTTGTTCACCGGCCAACCTACACGAGTACATCCTTTACAAATGCGTACGACCTTGAATGTGAACTGGAAAGTGTAAACAGACACGTGCTCGATGCATTGTTTTATGGCCGCATGTTAAAGCGCTCGATGCCAACTCGTAGGTTGTAAACTTGAAGGTGCTTTAGCAAATATCATTGCAAATTCTACCAAAGTACAAGTGTTCATTATCTCCACCACAAAGTATACCGTTTATATAGTAAAAAAAAAGATAAATTACTTAAGAATTGTTACCGGACTTGTGCGGTGGAGACTAGTGCCCAAACTATGGGGCACCTGTATGTCAAGATTGTCAAGGCACCAGGACTCTTAACCCTGAGTTGTTTCTAGCGACAAAACCAAGCACTTGAACGCAGCAATTTTCCTTGATACAAGTTTAAAGCTTAGATCAAGTTAAGCAAACTTGTTCAGTTCAATAGAAGTATCTTAAAACCAAAGGGCAAGTTATTATCTAACAAGGTAATACGTGTGCATCAGATAGCGAAGGATAAAAGCATTGAATTCAGCTGAACGCTGAAAAACGGCAGTAAAACGGCAATACTAATCAGCCATGTTAAGCTGGACAGACACGTGTCAGATGTCAAGGCCTCTTCCATTCACGCTGACTTCGTCAAACACACGCGTCCCGGCGGTGTTGCCTCTACATAATGTATGTGCATGAAGCGCAGGCTGCAAAATGATGGGGAATTCTCGCGTTTCTGTTGGCTTTATCCCGTTTCGAAACTGAGGCGAACGCACAAATCTCCGCTTGGAAGCGAGTAATATTTGCCTACACATCAAACTTTCACTATCACTGTGCGCTTTCGTTTTTATATCTCAACAGCGACGGCCCGCTTTGTTATTCTTCCACGGAGTTTTTTTTTCTTGTTTGTTTCCTGGTCTCTAGCCGCCACTGCCAGTTTCAATAGACTTTATATTAAAATGAAAAATAGTTTTACGATGTAAACCAAAAGTGCATTTTTAGCGCTCTGCACCAAAAAAATACCTCGCTGTACCAGAAAATGGTTGCTTTTTCGGTTTTATATCAAACTCAAAACTCAAACAAACTCTGTGGGTAAAAAACGGAATCTCCACTGAAGAATCTAGACCGCATATTTTGATTGTATCGGCTATTAATGTGTTTATTTTCATTTCCTCAAAATTAGCATTTATTTTACATTTTCAAGTAAGGTCAAGTGGGGCTATTACGTCAAGTGGCTCCCGATCTAAAGTTCGTATCGAACAGTCAAGTGAGTGAAGTAGAGAAAAAACATATTTACTAGCCTAGTGTAAGTTTTCGATACGAACTTTAAAACTAGAGATAAAACCACTTGACGTTATACCTTGACCTTACCTACTTTGTCACGCCAAGTCGAGTCTACCCATACGGGCCACACCACGATTGTCGAAATTCGGCTACCTGTTCAGCCGCTATGAGGAAACAACGAGCCATACATACGATGAGGTCAAAATCAGTACCCTTTTCGTCGGCAGTCGGGTAAAAAGGAAACCGCCCAAAAAGGATTCGCACCACAGCGAATCCTAGGGCTATATGTATGGGATGCCTAAACGTATTTACTAATGATTTATTGAAGACATGTGGGAATAACGACATTATAATTCCGTTTTTGACATTTTGCTACGAAACCTTTGTATAAGGTTTCGTAGCTCACATCACGGCGCAAGGATTCTGAACACACGATCAAAAGGCAGGAGGCAGTCAATTACGGCGAGCCAAAATCCGCGAGCCGTCACCGGGTCCGAAATTTCAAGTGGCTTCCTATAAAAACCTTGCTTGAAGCGCACAACGCACACTCACGACACATAAGCAAGGTTTATAGTCTACCATACTAGCCAGCGCTGGCCCGGCTCGTGATGTTCAGACGAGGCCAGTCATTATGGCAAGTTTACACGATGACAATTTTACGGCGCCAAAATCTCGCCGCCAGCACTAGCACGAGATAAAGCACAGTATAAATAGTTTCGCGCCAGCCCTGGCACGGAAAAGAGCACGCGTTATTTTTTTGGCGCCAGTGACCTCCACCCGTGTCCCTCAAATCCCGCGCCAATTTCTGGATTGGTGTAAACACGTCACGCTAATCGCTGGCACGCCTCCGTGGAGTGAACTAGGATGTCTAGCGACTGCTCTGAACACTAGCACCGTCAACCGTGGTGTAAACGGCCGTCCTGCGGCATACTGCCATAAAAGTTACTGGCGGCGGCGAGATTTTGGCGCCGCAAATTTGTCATCGTGTAAACTTCCCACTATTGACATCCAGCGCTGACTTCATGTAAACCAGTAGTTAGGGAGGTGGCGCAAAATTTCGATATGATCAGCACACGTGGCCGACGTTATTAATAGCGATAATTATATCCTAAGAACCATCAAGGACCTCCTCTGCCACCATTATAATGCTGTGTTGTCAATTGACAGCCATTCAAAAATGTTAAAAACATATGTGTACTTTATTATGCGTACATGTCTACCTCTGGGGCTGATGATCACAATCATCCTGTAAACAAAAAATCGAAGAGACTGCCATCCAGGGCTCTGACTGTTCTAGTATTAAATTATCAAGTTATTTTTAGATTTAAAAAACTGTATATGAAGTGCATACTTAGCAGACTTGAATTGTTAGCAGTCTTGAAACAAAAAACGGACCCCCCCCCTCGACCATAGCATAGGGCTCACCTCCCAGTGGTGGGGACTTTTAGAATGTTTTTCTCCTAACTATTCCAAACAAAGTTCTGGAGTCAAACTTTCTGCTTTCAACTTTTCCATCCACACCCCCCTTTTAAGCATTCGTTTACAGGACTTTATATGTGTACACTGCGCGGCGGTCCCATGCGTGGCGATGCATATGCACTGTGCAGCAAGTATTCGTAATCCAGTGAAGCCCGCCCTTTAGTTAAATTTTACATAGCTTTCGTAACATGCCTGGCATACCTACGAGTCACACGTTTGTATTTGACGTGGGGCCAGGCCCGGCGCTCTCCCGGTTGACGCGTGAAGCTACAAGTACATTAGCACGCATCGCTGGGTGTGAATTTGTATGGACTGGGTTGCATGAGGCAAGCACAGAGTAGGCACTTTCGACGTACCTAAACGCTGTTTTGTTAGGAAGGGCGCCTTCTGTACTGTTGTACTAGTATAATTTTTTCTTAAAGAAATTCTAGAAATCTGGCCTTCTATTCAGACTCTACGTGTCTGCACAACAAGCTATAAATACAAAGTGAAAAACATGACCCCCCATTTCATGTTGTTGTTGACATTCTAGCATAATAAGGATAAGTGATTATGGCGAGTCTAAAACAACAGTTAACCTCCTTTCACATTGCATTTTTTCCATACAAATCTTACCGTATTCGGTTGTTTTTCGATATTAATAGCATTGAAAAAACGTATAGTATAATGCCGTGTGAAACCAGGCCCAGTTGGGTTTGCGAGGACGGTCAGAGAAGCGAGGTGAAGGATAGGTGAAGGATGGGTTGAGGATGGGTGAAGAATGGGCAGCGGACGGACGGAAGACGTTAGTGGATGGGTGAAGGATGGGCGGAGGACGAACGGCAGATGGGCGAAGGATGGATAAAGAACGGGCGGAAGACGGACAGAAGACGAGAGGAGGAATCGAGGAGAATGGACGGACGGAAGACGATCGTAGGATGGGTCGAAAAAAACAGACAGAAGACGAGTGGAGGATGAAAAGAAGACGGGCGGAGGATGGGTGGAAGATGAACAGAAGACGGGCGGAGGATGAAAAGAAGACGGGCGGAGGATGAAAAGAAGACGGGCGGAGGATGGGTGGAAGATGAACAGAAGACGGGTGGAGGATGAAATGAAGACGGGTGGAGGATGAAATGAAGACGGGCGGAGGATGAAAAGAAGACGGGCGGAGGATGAAAAGAAGACGGGCGGAGGATGAAATGAAGACGGACGGAGGATGAAATGAAGACGGGCGGAGGATGAAAAGAAGACGGGCGGAGGATGAAAAGAAGACGGGCGGAGGATGGGTGGAAGATGAACAGAAGACGGGTGGAGGATGAAAAGAAGACGGGCGGAGGATGAAATGAAGACGGGCGGAGGATGAAAAGAAGACGGGCGGAGGATGAAAAGAAGACGGGCGGAGGATGAAATGAAGACGGGCGGAGGATGAAAAGAAGACGGGCGGAGGATGGGTGGAAGATGAAGAGAAGACGGGCGGAGGATGAAATGAAGACGGGCGGAGGATGAAAAGAAGACGGGCGGAGGATGGGTGGAGGATGAAGAGAAGACGGGCGGAGGATGAAAAGAAGACGGGCGGAGGATGGGTGGAAGATGAACAGAAGACGGGTGGAGGATGAAGAGAAGACGGGCGGAGGATGAAAAGAAGACGGGCGGAGGATGGGTGGAAGATGAACAGAAGACGGGTGGAGGATGAAATGAAGACGGGCGGAGGATGAAAAGAAGACGGGCGGAGGATGGGTGGAGGATGAACAGAAGACGGGCGGAGGATGAAAAGAAGACGGGCGGAGGATGAAATGAAGACGGGCGGAGGATGAAATGAAGACGGGCGGAGGATGAAAAGAAGACGGGCGGAGGATGAAAAGAAGACGGGCGGAGGATGAAATGAAGACGGGCGGAGGATGAAAAGAAGACGGGCGGAGGATGAAAAGAAGACGGGCGGAGGATGAAAAGAAGACGGGCGGAGGATGAAATGAAGACGGGCGGAGGATGAAATGAAGACGGGCGGAGGATGGGTGGAAGATGGATAGAAGGCGAGCGGAGGAATGCTGGAGAATGGGTGGTGGACGAACGGGAGACGGTCGTAGGATGGGTGAAAGATGGGCGGAGGACTAACGGCAGATGGGTAAAGAATTGGCAGATGACAAACCGGAGACGGGTAGAGGATAGGTGGAGGATGGATAGAAGACGAGCGGAGGATAGACAGAAGACGAGCGGAGGAATGGTGGAAAATGGGCGGTGGACGAACGGAAGACGGTCGCAGGATGGTTGGTGTAACAAAATGTTTTATAATTAGGATTTTGAGGTTTAGGAAAATTGACCAGCATGATACAAAACAACAGTGAGGCATACAACACTAAAGTAGAATAGGCATACACCATTTATGTGCGGTTCCTATATTCAAGAAAGGAATAGTTTTCCTAATGCCTCGTTAAAATTTGACACATTTTGTACGTAGCAAATGTCATAACAATTAGTTTCTTGAATATAAGAACTGGGCATTAGTAGATCAATAGTCTTCTATAGTCTGTGTCAATTGAAATTAGAAAAGATGTAAACAAAACCAAAGGAACTAATTTATCATTATTACCTACTTTTAAAGATCATGTGAGGTCTTTACAATGTTTTTTTATGCACTTTATCATTACTTTCATATTAAGTTTAACTTTAAATAGCTATTCATTACTATGATTAAATAAAAACATGCGAGTTCAAATTTGTTTCCATCTTTGCCAAATTGAATTGGCAAGAAAACTAAACAATAGTCTAAATTTTTGACCACCATTTCAATAAAAAAATACACAAGTTTTTTTTTCTGATCCAGGAAACGGACACTAAATACTTTTTTTTTATCAATGACTAAACAAAGCTTATCTTTTTGAAACTTCTCACCTACGTGTCCATCCAAAAAACCAAACAGAAATATGTAAAAACTAGCAATACCTGCCCTCGCTTCACTTTATATTAGTTTTCAGTAACACCCATACATAAACGAGAATTTACTATACATAAAATCCTTCCGTGAAAAACTAGGTATATGACTGATGGTGATTGACAACTGCATGAAAATTTGTTTAGTAGTTTTGAGAGTATCTTGAACATACAGACAGACAGAGGCGGCGGTGGACTTTGTGTATTGATAAATAAATAAAGACAAAATCAATAGTGGAGAATACAAATAATTACTAGTTAAACTAAAAATAGGGGTTTTGAAGAACTACCAACCACATCTCAACACCTACTAAGGTTATTGATAAAAAAAACCTAATCAGATTAATCCTAGGCTCCATTTTATTAGTTTCAATATGTATGTTACCTACCAAGTATGCAGGGATATTGAGGCTAAGATCATCAATATTGCTTTGTAGAGGTATTATTTACCAACTGCAAGATTGACAAGTAGCTGTGAACAATCAAGCTTGTGCAAGCATGCTTCAGCATCTGTATGAAGATGCACAAAATTATAATACAGACTAAAGTGTGCTTTATGAGCAAGATTGTTCAAATTGTTCATGCAAGGTTGGTAAGATTTAAATTATGTGTTTACCCACCTTTATCAAAATTGTGGTATAAAGGTTCGGCCTATTCTTTTAATAGATGGTTTATGTATTTTTGTTCTGAGACTTTTATCATTTGTGTTGCCATTATGATTTAACCAATGTCAGGTTTAAGGAAAGCACCGTTTAGGGAGAAAGTCATTTGTTTTGAAAAGAGGGAAAAAAATGGTAGTATGAACTGAGTGTGACTGGGCACTGTCAACACCAAACAAAACAAGCCTTGACCCAAACATCCACACTATGTGGTTATCTCTTTTATTTTAACTTATTGTTGTTGTTGAAGCTGTAGAATAATTAGTTGCAGCAGTAAATTGTTAAATTTGTTACAATAGTTGTTTACTGATAGTTTTATATGATCACATTGGAAACTTATCTATTCATTGACATTATGTTTATTTTATTACCTTATAATAACATCAGCAACAATCTAATACACACTTTCAACATTTATGTAATGAAACCCCAATTTTACAAGACAGGTTGAATGTGAACTTGAAATTTCCTAACTTGCCTAATAGGAAGTTGTTACAAGCTACTAAATCTATCCAGGTGTCACAAAGCCTGTAAGACTTTACAATTGCAGTGCCTGTGTTGCGGTGACCAGTTTAAAGAATAAAACCTAAGTCTAGCTTTCCTAGTAGTAAAAAACTGCAGGGTGACCCCTCTTAACACATTCAGCACCAACAACCTGCTAGTCTGCTCCGTTTTGTATGTAATTCAGAGTGATTGGTTTTAAAAGCTGTGTACTCATTAGTGTAACATTAGTGTAACATAGCAGATAGAGTAATGAGTTTCTATTGGAGTCACAGGCTCGCTAGCCGTAACATGTTTCTAGTGGAGAACAGGCTCCCTACCCGTATACACGTCACATTTATATGTGCAACATTAACAGCTATGGCTCTCTAGTAAGTACCCAGCTAAATGTGTTAAATTACGCTTAAGCACAAATCCGTGAATGGAAGAACTTGATATTTTTTCACCTTGTGCATAGGTAAGGATAAACTATCAGTTTAGGAGTTAATTAACCTTTGGGAGTAAGGTATTATTAGAAGTACATCACTGTGACAAAATATATTGCAGTGAAGTATCACTCAAGCAATCATGCATATATGTTATTAGAATGTAATTTAATTCATGAAAGCGCTAGGTAGCCCATCCATCACTTATAGTGTACTGCCCCTTAAAGCCAGGAGAATGAGTAGCATAACACATGCTGACATTAACCAATAACGCAATGTACACTTACCGTTGAATTCCTGTAGGGGTTTGATTGAGGGTTGTAGGGCATAGGTCTCGGAGGAGGCCAAGGGGGTGCAGGCCCGTAACCCGCTGGTGGTTGCTCGTAGCTGTTCGGGTAGCGGTGCGGTGGCGCACCGCTCGCTTGCAGTAGCGAGTTCAACGTCGGTGTGGGCCCTGGCGCTTGCGACGTAGGTTGCCCCGGGAAGAAGCGTTGCTGGGGGGGCGGGCCTCGTGGCTTCCCGCCAAATCCTGGCCTCTGTGTGTAATAAGGATCCGCACCATCCGGGTACCTGTACTGGCCATACAGGTCGCCCGGCGGCCGGTCTCCGACCCGGTCATGTCCGGGCGCCTCGCCGCCGTCTCGCGGCGGGCCCTGCTCGCCTGACATCGGCGATTTACTCTTTGTGTTCACGACGCCATCGGGCGGAACGCGCCCGATGGACTTGTCGGTGCCGTTCTGTAATAGAGCGTTCCGAGATTCACTGAGCTGCTCTGATGGATTCTGATCCACGTTTGTATCACTACGCTGGGACTCCGCCTGCGTCGCAGCCATGTCGGCTGGTGGCGGACGGCCGCCTGCTTACACTCGGCCCTGGCGATCGACCGGCTCGCTTACGTTACGTCGAAATCGGGCGTCGGATTGCAAAACCGCGACGCGGACACTTCCATCACTAATAAGCCGATTAACTTCGCACAAAGTAACGCGAAACGGACGAAAAATCGTTCACCGACGCACACACATCGATCACATATCTACTCCATTGGCGTAAACGAGGTTAGGGAAAAGGTTACATAGCTAGCAGGCGCTTTTGTCACGTTAGAACAGAACATTTCATAGCACTTTCACGTTTGAAACACTTTGGGTACAATCACTTATAACAAAACTCATTCCCAAACCTATAAATGATTGAAATACTTGAAAACAGAACAATAGAATCACGAAACTTCCAAATTATTGGCGTCCGCCATTAAACGGACTTGAAATTCTACAGCGCTTGACGACGCTTCCACCTATATTCACGACGGTTACGGAAAATAAATTAGGTGTTGAAACAGCTTTAAAATCGAGAAATCAGGGTGTATTACTAGAGTTATTAGTCTGAAATTGTATGTTTTAACCGATAAAGAGGTTATTATGACACCAATAGTGGAAATATATCAAAAATTGATCGTGCATGTTTACATTTTCGTACTCTTGCGACCACGTAGTTACTACAATATTGCCAACCTGACAGCTTTTGGCTTGTGACAAGTTCCGCTGGCGCCAATTTGTTGCTGCTAACTTCAGTGTGAATCTTACGATTAGAAATTATAATATTTGGGCGGATTTCTGGAACGTTGTACACCGTAAAATAGCGTGTCCTTCGACTTCTAACTCGTTTACCACAGAGGCATCGATTTATAACGTCATATATTTGGTACCTATCGATTAAGCAACTAATAACCTGTTGACTATCGTTATTAAAAATAAGTATAAACCTAAACCGACTGAAAAATCAGGTAAAAATAAAATATTGGGAGCGAAATTTCAAGTGTCCACACCCCTTACGCAAAGTTTGAAGTGAAATTTTATATAGTTGTCCCACTCTTAGATACCTTCTGGTTTGATTTTGTACAAAGTCATATATTCAAAATATTGAAACCAACCGAATGACAAGACATTTAGAGCTCAAAACACTAAAAAACTTACAAATTTTGCAAGTCTTAAAATATGTTCGTGAAGAAATTCCGCAACACGTCACGACGATTATATTCAAGATTCAATGTGAAAACTACCAAAGTTAGATTTTAATTTGATAAATGGCAACATTATTGACCCTAAACAGCCGTTAAAATTTGTTTATGACAGATTAGTTTAAGCAAAACACTGGAGTGAAATACAAGTCCGTCACGTTGCCAAAATATTACTTCCACAACGAACGGGCGTTTTAGAAGGTAATATTACTGTTTAGCGTTATGTTTTTGTAGTTATATTTTTATAAACTATTAATAATTTAAGTAGTAGTATCAGTTTGCAATAATAATCAGTAATTTACAAGTAATTTTAATTTGAATAACAACAGGTAGACATACGTCACATCCATTACGTGACGTGATGTATAAGGGATAACAAAATGTGACGTAATGGAATTCAAAGGCAGTATGCACATGATTTAAAGTTCCCATTTTTATTTTATTAACCTACCTACGTTTTTCATGTATGTTCATCAAAATTTCGCTGAACGATGAGGATTTCTATTTTTGTTTTTTTTTTTCGTTATTATAGACGTTCAAAATGGTGATGACGGCTGCGGAGCGAGCTAAGAGATATAGGGAAAAAATTAAAAAGAACCCAGAAAAGCATGAACAACATAAAAAAAAGGAGCTAGAAAGATTGAAAAAAGCCCAAAAAAGGATAAAAGATTTAACAGATGAGGAAAAAAATGAGAGAAGAAAAAAGTGGAGAGAGCAGAAAAAAATACAAAAAGAAAAACAAAATATTTACCTCAAAATATTATTATCTTAATACTTACCAAGTATTATTTGATCTCGAAATTTAATACGTAAGTGTTTTTGTTATATTACAAAGTTATGTTTTAATTTGAGTTCCTAGAAGATTTGTGTTATTTTGTCAAATATATTGTTAAAATATGATGGTCTATCATTAAATTTCGTTTCCTACCTCAAAATGTTATGTAATTTATTTATGTATTTAAAAATTGTGGGAGCTCTAATAATTTTTATATATATTGAAAACTAAGCCTTATAATTCCTTTACGTCACGTTTCTTTCCATTACTGTGACGTGTCCTACGTTAACTGTGTTATTTAAATGTAAATAATTCCAATATACTAAAGTATTATGCACTATTAGGGTTTTTATAAAAAGGACAAAAGGTATTCTGATAAATTGTTGTTATACATATTTAGTTGCACGCCGTATAAAACCTAAGAAATATAATGTTGTGAGCCGATGGGGACAAAAAAGTGACGTAATCGTACATTATGAACGATATTGCATTGACTAGGTAGGTTCGTTGTTATTTGATACTTTTAATTGAAGCTGATTGTATTCAATATTCATTTAATAAATGCTTTATCTTCGTTATTGTTCGTCTTCAATATTAAATAACTACTTAAATTCGTGACGTAATGGAACTTTTTTTTATCCAAATACAACTTTGACTTCAAATTACAGACAAACTAATCATTTTTCAGGTAAAAAGGTACTATTTTATTACATAGTAATAAATAATCAATCAAATAAAACACAGTTTTAGTAGAAATACAAATTTCGCAAATTGTGGAACTCCATTACGTAACGAACAACGTTCCAGAAATCCGCCCATTTGGGTAAGATATGCGCAATAAAATATTAATAGAATACAAAGCAGAATTAAATAGTTTAAAAAAAACCTACGAATAAATAACATCAAATTATTGAAAATATGTTCTTAATGTGAGAAAGGACGCAGACGACCAAGCGAGTCACCTGAAGGTGCATTCAAGTTTTACGTTTTGAGTATTTTTCGAGAGAACTATTCTATTGACTTGCAACAATCTTCAATTATTTTTTTAAATCTTGTTTGTGCTTATGCTGTAAGTATACGAATTCTTTGCCACCAGCATAAAATTTGGATTAATGTGTCTATGACAACAGTTGGTTTTATATTACAGAAAAATGAATCGATTTTATTCGATTACTTTTAGTTTCGTAGTATTAAAAGATGCCATAATGATCATTATCATCACATTGAATCATGATTCCAATATGTGCCTATCGTATCTGAATAGAGGCGTTAATTTAAAAATAAAAGAAAAAGAGATTTTAAAATTAAAATAAAAAAGGTTTGCGAAAATGGTTTGTTTAAAAGTTTCCTATACTGCACAGACCAAGTAGAGAACTGTTATACTGTGTTGGTTGGTATCGCGTGCTTTGCTATTAGGCCTCTTTACATTCACGCGCGAACGCGCGAACGCAATACGCGAACGCGTGAAAGTGGGAATGTGGGGTCGCTCGCGGGTTCGCGTCTTGTTAACCCCTTGTTATCAGTATTTCGGCCCACCTCGAAGGGCTTGCGAACGCGCGAACGCAACAAGGTCCACATTCACGCGCAACTTTTATAAAAATTAGCCCCACTAATATGATGAATATTAATACTCGGCATCTATGTTCGTTTCCTCCATTTCTTTTTATATTTGTTTTTTACTTCTTATTTAGACCTAGACCTAGTGACATAGGCATTTAGGCCCGCACAGACCTTGCATTTATTCGCTTTTGGCAAGACATCACCCACTGCTGGACCAAGGCCTTCCCCAAGGTTTTCCGCAACAATCGTTCCTCTGCTGCTGTCATCCAGCGGTTTTCCGCGACCTTTATCAGATCGTCGGTCCACCAAGTGAAGGCCTGTCGACACTTCGTCCCCTGGTTCGCGGTCGCCACTCTACAGCAATGTGCCCCGCCCACTGCCACTTAAGGCTTGCGATTCGGTGACCTACATCAATATTAGTTACTTTAGTTCTCCTGCGGATCTCCTCCTTTCTGATTCGATCGCAAATTCAGGTATGGTTTATTATTTTTACCCAATAATTTGAATCTGGTATTTCGGAGCGAAGTGTACTTAACTTACCAACGTTCACGTCAATCATTGAGAAAGACGTTTTAGTCGTGAAGACTAAACAAACAATCATATATTCTCCATTGGTATTAATAATACGGAATAGTAAGGGTTATTCCCACCTGTTACCACCAATTTGTTACCACTGGTAACAGCTGGGTTTTTTTTTCCCACCTGTTACCAACAAAATATTTGGTGATAACTACTGGGGAAAAAAAACCCATTAGTTACCAGTGTTAACAAATTGGTGGTAACAGGTGGGAATAACCCAATAGTACGGATAAGGATATTTTGATTACCTATCTACTTTTGTAAGTAACCCCCTAGGTCTCCCATTTGGCGCCGCCAGTGTTGCCAGTCCGTTCTTTATTATGTCCATAATCAAAGAGACGCACACAGTTTAGCTAAACTAGAGTTTTTATGCTTGAATAGCATAAAAACTCTAGCTAAACTGTACATACTCGTTTCAAGGTAAAATGCTCTCTCCATTACATAAAAGCTATTTTTTTATAAACAGAACTTACTGGATTTAATGTAGGAGTTCTCCAACCAGAAAAACACACTTATTCGCGTTTGTTTTATTTAATTATTTTTAACAACCAAAGATTTTTTTAACAGTGTTGCAAAAATAGTAACTTTATATTCAGATAAAAGGTAAATTAATTTAAAACAAAAGACTTATCTTGGTTTCTGAACATTTTACTTGGAAGTTTTGCTTTGTATAGAGGCCGTTTAAAATTAATTCAAGAATACATTCAGTTATTTATATCTTTAAAAGATTTAAAGCTATTCATTGCAAAATACAGTGTTTACTGCGACTGTCTATTGTTATCACACTCTCACATCAGACTGTATATATTTTGTCATTCATGACATGACTCATATAAATACAAAGACGATATTTACTATATTTAAAATCATATGCATAGTCAGACTGGATTCTACGACGTTATCCTTATCGAAAATGTATAGTATTGACCTGAGCTGCCGGATCGTCGCGTCGAGCGCTTAGCTCAATTCTATACGTTTTGGCAATTTCGATAATCTATAACGATTACATTCGTGGAATGCATCTTCCTTGTCTAGGGTTAATATATTTTGTTATTTTTAGATTAGAATAACTGGGTGTGGGACAATTATATTTTTTATATAAAAGAGGGAAAGTTGTTAATTGTTAAGATGCTTTTCCTTTGTCCTTATAAAATGAAATAAATGAAATAAATTAAAATTGTTATTTATTTAGAAACATGGGCGAGTTTGACAGTTTATTCTAATCTAAAAAAACAAGAACAAGTTCGGGTAATTGTTTAGTTATGATAAAACAGGCCAATTTATTGCATTACCTCTTTTTAGTTTACATTTTTTATTTTGCAATTATGACTTTATATAATATAGTTTTTTGTTAAAACAATGTCAAAGGTATTAAAAGCGTTACTCATATGGATGGAAGCGGACAAGGGAAGGCTGTTTTTGTTGTTTATTAAGAAATAACACAAAAACCACATCATTGATCATTAAAGACAGTTGAATATTCTCTCAGATGTTACTCAAACACAACATTATATTTTAGTTGAGCTAAATTATTAATAAATGCCAAATATATATTTCATAGGTACTTATCAAAGTAACGTTATGATTTCCACAATATAAATCTATAAAAAGTACACATAAATTAGTTATGGCATATATTTATTACTTAAAAGTAAGCAAATCTCGAATTTAACCTAATTTAAGTACAAAGATCACGGCTTCAAAATAATAACAAAGTACAGATCTGTCTAAAAAGGACTTAAATACAATGTTGACTAATTTATACAAGGGTTATATTTATATAACAGTCGTTTAATTAGATTTAACTGTTGAAATATTTCCTCATTTACCAGCACGATTTAATAAAATAGGTACTTTGTTTGTGCTATGTAGTTATTTGTTACGTTATTGATTTCTCTTGAAAAAATAGTCAATTTTCATTCCATATTTTTAATATTGAAGCCAATTCGTTAATTATCCTCAAATCGGAATGTTTCTATTTTGGTTATTAAATAGGGTCTACTTTAAAATTTAACTGACACTTAATTATTGCAAATTTTGATATGCCACTATTAAATTTATACTTTTATTTATTAATACTGAAATATAGTCCTAATGTTAAGTTAATAAGGCAGAACTTTTTCATTTGAACTGTTCTTTTTACATATAAAGTTTGCAATTTAATCACTTTAAACAGAGTCCTTGTGTTATACACAAATACAGTTATTGACAACCCTAGATTACCCATTTTCAATATGACTTACATGTTCAGACTTTGAATGAGTTTTTAATAAAGATTTCAATACCCTCTATCCTTTGTTTTTTCAATTCTTAATCAGGTTTTCCAGTAAAAAATCTCCAACAAAGGTTTAGGGCCCGTTCACACAGACCGGCTCCGAGAGGAGACCAGATTTTTATCACGGTCGAAACTCTGTTTCCAACGTGATAAAAATCTGCTCTCCTCTCCAAGCCGGGTCTGTGTGAACGGACCCTTCAGAAAAACAAACACAATGCATTTCCATGTACACATGTTAGCATCGATCTGGTTTGACCTTTGTGTTTGTCATATGCAACAGTCTTTAGCTGACTTTACTATTAAACCGCCTGATTACTCACACGTAGGCTACATTGATTTAGGCATTCAAACTGTAATTGCAAGGGTTACTTCCTTCTTGTCAGCATTGCTCTACAATCAAGAGGAGCCGAACTCTGTCATCCACGTAAGATATTTCTGGATGTCGCCTTTGGACACGGATTTGTTGCATTTGTGTAGTGCTTCGGTAAAGTCTTGTTTGGTGACGGGCAAGTCCAGTTCTTCCTTGGCAAGCTGTTTAATCTGTTCTGGCTTCAATCCGGCGATTTTTCGACGCATCGACATCATTGACGCGTCTCTGTAATTATAAAAAAAAAAACATTCGTGGGTTTTCTATTTCCTGAATAAAACCACAACTTGGCCGTTCAACTGTTACTTATCTAACCAAACAAAGTGCCTGTCCACATCACTACGGCGCAGCGCCTTGTCCTTACTGATGCAGATGGTTAGGGCTAATTTTTTAACCGCCAGATAACAGTATCTGTCATACAAATTATTGCTTCACCCTTTCTTTAAGGTTTGAAGAAAAAGTGAAAACTGTCGGACACTTATCTGGTTATTTGAACAATTAATTCTAAAGGGAGGATCCATTGGGGAGTAAAACCGCACGAGCCAGCGAGCCAAAGGTCTAAACCGCTAATGGAGCGCGTGAAGAAGGCGGACTTTTACGTGCGCGGAATATTGGTTTGATTTGATTTAATGGAATTATGAAGAACTAGAGGGCGCCCGCGACTTCGTCCGCTCGGAATTAGTTTCCCGCTTCCTCTATTTCTTCCCGAAACATCCTAACTTAGTGGACTCGTAGGGTTGCCCAAAGGATATTTCCCCCAACATTTCAAGTGCCTAGTTTTAGCTTTAGGCTGTGGGTTGTCTGTCAGTCACTAAGTCACGGAAGAGTTTCATATGTATAGACGACTACTTGTTGCCAGCAACTCCGTCTTCACGGAAAAATAAATCATACTCAGGGATAATGTAGCATTCTTGGTAAAATAATATATGTAATCGGTGCAGTTGTTTTTGAGTTTATTTGTTTAAATAAAACATACAAAGTACAAATCTTTCCTCTTTATAATATTAGTGTAGATAAAAGCTGCAAATCGGTCTAATTTTTTTTCCGTAGACAAAATGACAGCTTCAAATAACAAACGTAAAAATAATGTGGCCAGCTAAGAAACAGTGCTGTTCCTTGTTTCGGTTCGTGGTGTAATTATTAACCCTTCGTGTGTAGGACGGGGTCGCACACTTGCACTCGTCGTCTGTCGCAGAATACCTTATAAACGTTTAATACAACGAATGATGTATGTCTATGGTTTATTAGTTCATTGGGCTTGGAGAAATTAAAATATTTTACTCTATTTTAAGTTCAAAATCGAATAAAATGTTGATCATGTGACTTGCACTGATCAGTGACGGCGGGTGCACTGATCAGTGCTTAGACACTACTAATAACCAATACATTAAAAAAAAATCTATGTACGTTAAAAAAATATTTTTAGATTCTTAATGAAATATAACAAATAAAATCTACATTGTATTTAACCATATAGCTACTATTGGACAATAATTAAATATTTTGTTTCTCATATTCGTTACTTTTCTCGTATAGTCATCGGTATAGTATTGTATCATTTTGGAACTTCACGGAATATCCACTCATTGCGTTACACTCACTTTTATATCAATAAACAATAGTACCTACCTATACTTGGTAGGTACCGGTTGTATTACATCACTATTTATGAGTTGTAAAAAACAGGCAACACCTTAATTGTCGTTTTAGTCTACGGAATAAAAAATAGACTTTAGAATCTTCTGGTGTCAAAAAATGTAGAGATAGATGGATCTAACGTAATTTCGGGATTCGATTTTCAAAGTAAGGCCCAAAGTAGGGTTTCGTTTACCTACCTGTTTACTTATATTGAGGTTTTATTTTTGTTTCGTTTCGTTTTGTCTTGCAATGTGTGTGTATAATCTGCCGTGGTTTCACTGGATGGTTCCAACGGAATACCAGCGCTGGTTTTAATGCCATCATAACGCTGAGCTGGAACCATTTTGTGATAACAGGCCTTTTGTCTGTCAGTATTTTGTTGCTTATCGTTGTCTGTATGTCACGAATATATGTTTTTCTTTGTTTCTTTTATAAAAGAGAATCTCATCTATTCATATCAATATGTTTTGAGCGTATACAAAATCAAACTGACCTGCAAACGTTAGTAATATCAGCTCCTGAGTATCCTTCAAGCTTTTTGGCTATAGCTCTCAAGTCCACCTCTGGGTCCACTTTGACTTCTTTCAAGTTGATGGCAAGCAGCGCCTCGCGACCCTCTTGCGTGGGCAGTGGGATGTAAATTCTCTTCTCTAACCGCCGCCGGAGCGCCTCGTCTATGTCCCAGGGGAAATTCGTTGCTGCTAGTACCATCACCACCTGGAATATCAGAAGAGACATTATGAGGGCACATATGCCAAAGTCGGTAGTGTTTCGTGATCTGGGTCTCAATAACCACTACTACTCATGTGACTCATGTCTGTTCTTTGGGTATAGTAATTTTTTTTTGGACCTCAGAAACTACATGTCTAGTGGTTTGTACAGTTATATTAAATTATTTATTTATTGATCAAATGTTTATCTTGGTAGTTTTTCCTTAAAACTGTTTTATTTTTTAACATGAATATTTAAAATAGTTTACTTAATCAAAAATCATCATAAATACAAACTATTTATAACTTTTCAATTAACGTGCAATTGCATATAACGAACATTTGGTCGCGTCGCGTCGCATTGCAGTTACACCTAATGCGGTCGAAGCTTTCTTACCTTTCGTATGCGTAGTCACAGATCCGTTGCAATGTCCTGCGTGCCTACCCGCATTTTATTTTGATTTTTTTACATAGCAACATAGGTTTTAGGTTGAGCCTAAAGTATTGAATTTAAAATATTCAGCATGGCCGCCATTTCCGTGGGTTTGATGTCGCGTCGCTGCACTGAGCCGTCAATCGTTTTATGCCTTCCGCGTACAAGGCGATTAAGGCTACTGTTGTAGGTGTTTGTGTAGTTGTTTATAATTACCCTGGCGGGCTCGTCGCTGGCGGAGCCGAGCCCGTCCATCTGCACGAGCAGCTCGGACTTGACGCGGCGCGACGCCTCGTGCTCGCTGTCGGAGCCGCGCCGCGAGCACAGCGAGTCTATCTCGTCGATGAATATCGTGCTTGGTGCGTAGAACCGCGCCTTCACAAATTATAAAGCTAGTCAGTATACGACACACAACAATTTATTACAAGGGATTGTAATAATAACGAAATGACACACAATAATATCATTTACTGGATACCTTGTGATAATTATACCAGAGATCGATTATCAACTGAAACATTTTATTTTTTCAAAGCCTGTGTACGCCGTTGGGTGTACCAATAAACGAACGGTATCACAGCGAAGAGTCTCGCCTTTCAACTAAAGAGACTTTTTTGTAAAGTATTGTTGTCTACAAAAATGAAATAAATATATAGAATTAAACATTTATGAGTGTCCGATATTATTAATAATAATAACCTTAAACAAGTGTAATTCTAACCATTTCGAAGAGCAACCGCACGAGTTTCTCGGACTCGCCGCGGTACTTGGAGGTGAGCGTGGAGGAGGACACGTTGAAGAAGGTGGTCCCGCACTCGGTGGCGACCGCCTTGGCGAGCATGGTCTTGCCGGTGCCGGGCGGGCCCACCATCAGCACGCCCTTCCAGGGGCGGCGGATGCCCTGGAACCAGATGATGACAGTTACACTCAACAACTTAAAGGTCTAGTTTCCTATAAGTTACAAATGATTTGGCATCTCTAGTGACATTGACGACTTCAGCCTGTTTTTTTTTACATGGGTCACAAATTAACCTTCGTGACAGTACATACATACATACATTATATCACTCCTGTTTCCCAGAGGAGAAGGTCGAGACCACTTCTTTCCTGGTGACAGTTAATGTTAAAAAAATAATTAAAAGGCAAGCTATACATCTTTATTGTACAAAACAAGAATAAATAGCGAAAATATTGCCTAATTAGTGTAATGAGTCTATTGACATTTCTAAATAATCAATCAAAACCATTCATTTAGTGGGAGTACGGGAAAAGAAGACGGCTAACAAAACTAAAATTAGTTTATTTTCAACAACTGTCATTGATGATTTTTCTTTTAAGAATCCACTCTAAATCAAGATCACAGTAGAACCTAATTTACATTTACATTGTGCGTCATTTCATAGAGAAAGTAATCAATTTTTGTCTAGTTGTGGCCTAAGAAATGTGAAGATAATACAACTTTTACGGAGCGCTAACGTTTGATAACTGGTTTAATATTTAGTTTCTTATATTTGGTGTTTACTCAGAGGCAACATGGTAAAACATTCAATTTTGAAAATCCACCTTATAGCGCTATTGCCAAGGGCTACACTGCGTCCGTCATTTTATGAAAAACAAAACACAGTCGGAAGTTTTACACGAGTGTAACAAACCTTGAAGAAGTCAGGCATCCACATTGGCAAGACTACGGCCTCTTCTAGTAACCTCTTGGCCTCTGCGAGATCCGCTATATCGTCCCATCTGATGTTGGGGTTCTTTTGTACTATATCCCGCTCTGAAAATTAAGAACAATACCATTAGTCCACAATCGTATCATTAAAAATATATCTCTAAATCGTGAACAATAAAGTGTCGTAAAGCGTTTGTCTGTCTTTGTGGCTAAGGTTTTTGAACTACTTGATGTACGAGTGGATTTAGAGGATGTTTATGAATGAGATGGGATGTTTTAGAAGTTATGGCTATTTTGCATTGTCGCCAAAATTTAGTTAATTAAGAATCTAGCTCAGGGTTTCTTAAGCTTTTCTAAACCTTACTATCCGCATTTCTAAAATCCCACGAACCCTTTTTGGAGTAGATTTTTTAACAAAGAAGGTGGAAGTCTTTTTAATAAATTATGTAAGGCATTTTAAAATTAATCGTGTAGCCTCAGACCCCGGCATTCAAGTCCCCCTTGGAGGCCCAAGGAGAACAGCCGTCAGGAAGGCGTTTGCAATACGTCAGCCGGTTCGTGACGTTCGGCGAGCAGACTCGAGAGCCCACGCGCTTGTTATTTTTCAGATTGATCGCGTTACACTGATATAGACATAGTTCTCTACTTACTGATACATATCTTACACCTTTTAAGTCATGCCGAGTCAACCTGACAGTTGCTTACCGAGCATATCGACCAGATCCCCATCGCAGGCGGCCGGCGGCTCGAAGCGACGCTCCTCTTCCTTATGCTTCTCCTCGTCCGTGTCCCCATTGTTGTTGTCCCGGTCTTGTTTGTCTTTGCCCGGGCCGTGGTCCTTGTTGTTGCCGTCTTTGGGTCTCGCTGTAATGGAGAAATTAGGTTTGGCATTATTGCGCGCAGAAAGGTCACCAATAATTAATACCTATTGAAGATTTTCTTGATGAACAATGGACCTACAACAAAAGTTTACAGACTCATGCCTAAAGGAGCAAGAATACAACCAATTAATCACCGACCGAATTTGCTAATGCGTTATCAATGCTGAGGGACAAGATTAATTCGTTAATGCTACTCAGTGCACGGGCAATGTTACTTTTACTACACACTACACACACACTTAAGGTAGCGATGTTCACCTTAAATACCTAGGTTATCCAAGTTAAATTTAGAAATATCTTAGTGTCAAGATACTAAAGAAGTATATATTAAGTATTTAGTAGTGTTTAATACAAAAGACAAGATTTAAGACAAGGTGGATCGACGATCTGGGGAAGATCGCGGGAAGCCGATGGATGAGAGTAGCACAAAATCGGCTGTCGTGGAGATCCTTGGAGAAGGCCTATGTCCAGCAGTGGAAGTCTTTTGGCTGATATGATGATGATGAGTAGTTGAGACTGTCAGTCGGTCAGTAACGAAACAGTTTTGCACGAATAAAAGGTAGTTTTCTTACCACTGTGGGCCTTGTTAGCACCTAGTTTCGGGTTCCGGACATCAGAAGTCTTCCGCGAGGAGGTGGCGTTCCTCCCGGGCGCGGCCTTCTTCGCGTTGGCGGTGCGCGGGTTGTTGCGCGCCGACCGCATGGGGGGCGGTACTCTACACAAACGTTTGGGAGTTAAGACGTGTTAATTTTTATAACAAGGGGTGGATTTTTGTAAGTCTTATGGATTAGATTGGATCAGATAAAAATAAGTAGGTACTTAATTCTTATAATTTGACACAAACCGTATCTGTTAACTGTTATAAACAAAAGCAACGAAAGACACGACACAAGAGCGTTCTCAGAATACAAGTTTACAACTGAACAATTATAAACTGAGTTGAATGATGGCTGTTGATTTACGTAATGTGTTTAGTCTAGTTCAATCATCCTCAACCTGTTTCACTTAACAGGAAAACAGTAGCTGACAACGTACTAAGTTGTAGTGGCGCTAAAGCGCCCAGCGACACATTTATCATCTGTCAGTTTAGTCGTGAGTGACTCGTGACCCTTTTATGTAAATAGCGCGGGCTATTGACTTTAGCAACGGTAACAGTTTCATTGGTTTTGCAGGAGAAAAGGAGGAAAGTGGCTTACGCGCGTTCGGTGACTTGGTATATGCTTTTAGGACTGCAACATCTAGACCTGTACATGTAAAACCACTCGATTGTTTTCACATAGCTCGCGAAGCCGTAGTACTATCTACCAGAGCTGTAAGAGGTAGCAGAGCGTATGCGAGGAAAAAATCATGCAATAAGATTACTTAATTTTGCTAGCGTCGCTCAGCGCAGCTCTCTATTGGTGGCGTTTTTCCTCCCACAGCATTGGTGGATACCCACCCTTATGGTACAGAATAATTCAATTGTTGATGATCATCTTGAGGTTGTGGTTGAGTTGGGTTGGGTGATCGACAAAGAGTTGCATGAGACCAAGCACGCGGGTTAATGTGACTGATTGGATGTATGAGTACTGACTTGTGTTCAACGCTGGTCGGCGACGGCCACGCGTTAGGGTCTCGGTCTGGCGGCGGCGGCCAGATATCCGGGTCGAGCTCGTGCGGCGCCGGGCCCCAAATCTGGTCGCGGGTCGGAAGCTCCTCATAGTCTGCACAAAAGATCATTAGGTAAGACAACACGTTGGAAGTTCCGAAGCAGATGCAGTCGCAATTACAGTCGCTTAAATGGTAACTAGGGCGTTGACCGTCTGTATTGCTGAGCTGCACGGTGATGAACGACGAAGAAAGACCTTAGTATAGTTAATTATCACCTCCGACTTTATCTTTACATAGTATGAAACAAAGTCGCTTTCCGCGTCTATGTATGTGTCTCTCTGTCTGTCTGTATATCTGCTAACTCCACCAACGCAACGGATTTTCATTAGCGTGGAAAATTACTTATAAAATACATGTATTTTTCAAACGCCTTTGTAATTTTCAATAAAATACAGAAATCTTTCGTTGCGGATATTCGGTTGAATCTTTCGCAAGTTCAAAGTTTTTTAAGTGTATTTACGATACGATGCGAAATGTCACCCTTGTTACCAATACATTTTCGACGTAATATCTTGAGCTCTATCTTCTACATATATCATCTAGACGAATGACGAATTGCGCCCCAGCATTCAGTATACCGCAATTACTCCACATTATATAAGCAATAGGCATTTTATCGTTATCACTCGTAATTAAGTTATCGATGCACCCGCACAAGGCCCGCGTTGTCAGATACGATATCATTATACGCAATAACGCAAAAGAAATTGCTCCAGATGACTTCTGACACAGACATCCGCGAAAACATTTCTGTAACTATTAGTATTAATATAATTATGAAACATCTACCAGTTTCAGTGTTACTCATTTCAAACATTTCGCTCCATTTCCGCTTCATTCCAATCGCTCAAAGGTTAAATGGGAGAGATCCCTGAAGGGGATAAGTTCGCCTTTGTACAAACGTTTTGTGTTTCATTCTATTTTGTTGTTTGCTATTTTCCTGTTTGTACGATCAAGTACTTACATACATACATACTAGTATGTTTTGCTAGTCTAGTAAAGTGTCAGGTTTATTCTAAGACATTTTAACCGCCATCAGTTCTTTTCAGTTGCCTAGTACCCATTGTGCAAGCCTAGAGCTTAGTTTAGGACTAAGTCAAATGATCTAGATAAAATAGTCAAGAACAGGTTACATATTTCACATAATTCTAAATTGTAATTTGCATTTAAATGACCCTAATTAGTCTTAATTGAAAAGTACATACGTACATACATTAAATTACGCCTGTTTCCAGAAGGGTAGGCAGAGACCACTTCTTTCCGCCTACTACGATCCCGACAGCTAAGTTATGATGTAATTATTCAATAATCGAGTTAATGTATGTATTGTTTCATGTTATTGTAGATTTATTACTGGTTAATGATTAGGTACTTATAACTACAATTTAAGCTCTATCTGGATTTTAATTTGTCAGCACATCATGAAAAAAATATCTAGATGACTGTACGCGATAGTTCATTTGTTGGTTTGTTAATCCTTCACGCTGCATCGGTTGGACGCACCTTGATGAGATTTAGGAGAGATAGTTTATACCCAGCATTAACAAATGGGCTACTTTTCATCCCGATTTTTTTTAAAGTTTACGCAGACGAAGTAAAATAATACATCTCATCTCTTTTCATTCTTCTTAGGTCTGTAATAGTAAACCGTCTTCAGACGTATCTTGGAACAGGCATCTCGACCAGATCAGTTTTATGATATAGTTCTTAGTCTTGCATTAAAATAGGAAATACAAACGGAGATGCTTATTTTATATATCACTATGTACAGTCAACGTCATATAGTTGGTAGCATCCAAAGTAGCCAAATAGTACGTTACACGTCATTATTACCGTAGTAACAAGGACGTGTAACGAACTATTTGGCTACGTTGGATGCTACAAACTATATGACGCTGACTGTACGCTGATTCCTCCATAAAGGTATCTATTGAAAAAATCGAAGACAATAATGACCACAGATAAATTACTACACTTTAGATCTTTGAACGTCTGAATTTTTATCCCCAGTAATAAGAAAAGAGAAAGCTGAAATTAAGGGTCATATAATATTTCTCGGGGAATTGGAAATTGAGGCGTAAGTTAAAGGTTAAAGGTAATAAATACTAACAAGCGTATTTTTTTTGTGGCTTAGAAAAGGCAAACGATCACACAAACCGGGTAAGTGGGATCGGAGACTAGTGTTGCCAGACGTCCAGATTTACGCGGGACGTCCAGGGGCACGTTTTATAAAGCTACAAGTTACAACTTCACCGGTCTAAACTGGCAACACTGCTCAAATGGCTGGTCGTCATTGGTCGCGGTTGTGTCAATGGAAACTTGAAACCTATAAATTGTAATTTATGGCTTTATAAAACAAGCCCCAGATTAACCCTTGATCGGGACGCTGATTGTCCCGATTTTCAACACATCAATAGAGCGATTATATAAATATAAGATAACAAACAACCGGAGGTCGAAAACGGTAGGGCTCGACTTGACATTGTCAGACTGACAAAGAAAGGTACCCTAATGTCCAAATGAAAAGTGCCTAAACCCTCTTAACATCTATAGAGGTTTCTTTTTTTTTATAGCTACTAGCATTCCTACTGGTTTGATTATTATCTCTAATCACTTTTCATTACTTTGGAGGTCAATATCTCCCAAAAGGTTGAAAGTGGGCAGCTAAATAAAAATACGTGTCTGTTATTTTGGATTACTCTCTAACATATATCAAAACAAACAAAATCGGAGTCGGACAGTTGGGCACCTTCCCTTGCGAGTTTAGACAGCTGTAATTCGCGCGAAATTTTAAATGTATTATTTGTACTGATTTCAAAACAAAGGTCCCGATTTTTGTAGATCTAGACCTGTCAGTACTATCTGAGACCCATAGACAGTTAATTATTTTATCACTCTTCGACTATAGTTGCACCGTTACCGCCAGATCAATGATCCAGACAATACTTACAGTTAATCTCTGCCCCTACGGGCCGATTCGTTTTGCGTCGATGTTACGGTAACGTAATAGCCAAAACAAAAGAAAAATGCGGCCCGGCACAGTTCTTTTAGCACGGCGAGTTCTCGGTATACAACCTTATTTTAAGAACACTAGAGCGGTCCCGTTATTGACAATCAGTAATGTTTTATGGATGACTTGTGATTATTTAAAGCTGTTATTTTTGAATAGTTCTATGGTTTGACACTTCTACGAAGATTGGATGTGTTTTTTCTCGTCTAAATAAAGAAAGACGCGGGAAATTCATTAACATTATTGATAGTAAAAAAAGCACTACATATTATAAAACAAGTCCCCTGCAGCGTCTGCGTCTGTCTGTCTGTATGTAAGTTCGCGATGATCTCAAAAACTACTAAACGGACTCGCGCAACTTTCACCATTCCACGGAAGGTGTTCCTACATTATAAATAAATACTGTTTAGCGCAGGTACGGGCGTTCCAGCTTTTTTTTTTATCTTTATCTTGAAGCGGGGCGGGTCGCTAGTAAATATACCTACGTATAAAATCAAGTTGCTAATCAGGTTAGCGAAACGACGGGCTCCGTCTGTTTGAATTGAAACGAATTTTTATACATTTAATTTCAACATTGCGCAATTTAAAAAACCGGACACATGCGAGTCGGACTCGCCCACCGAGGGTTCAGCACATGACACGGTTAACTGAATTCAAAATTTGGACCGCCGGCCGTTCCTTGCATAGAGACCCTGTTTTTTTTGTGATTGTAATTTAAAATGTACAGATTTTTGATTTTTCCCTATAAATGTAGTAAAAGACTGTTACTTGCCAAATTTCATAGTTCTAAGTCAACAGGAAATACCCTATATACATTTTAATTCTCTCTACGAGTGTCGAAATACACGTTTTTCGCGGCATTAACAGCCGTATCTTTTTTTTACGTTAATGTACAAGTTTGATTTTTTCACAGCTTCAAGGGACTGTAGACCGGAGTATATGGTTTTAGTTTCAACTCGATACCTCCATGAGTTCCCGAGATAAAGGGTCTTGACAGACAGACAGACAGAGGGCCAACTAAGTGATCCCATATGGGTTCCGTTTTTTTCCTTTTTAGGTACGGAACCCTAAAAAGATTAAAATGTAATGAAGCATGATAAAATAGAAAACATTTCTTTTTCCGGCTCTTTGTAGTCGTCTCCAGTTATTTCCTTCCGTCGCTCTCGGTTTATATTTACGAAGCACTATGGCAACAAACATTCAACTGCTAATGGGCCGTTATTCAGAACGACAACCGTGAGACAGCTCTAATTTGAAATAATTTATTTAAACTAAACATTTTCTCACTGCTTGTCTTAACTATTTCATTAATGTCAAAACTACATTTGTAGAATAATTCGGAAAATAACAACCAGCATCACATTGAAACTTGTTCTTTGAACCAGTATTTTTATTCGCTGAATGTCAGTAACAAAATGTTGATTTATTATCCTGACGTTCTTATAGAGGAGACAGCAGTGTTGTTGCAGGCTAATGGACCTCTTTTCATCGTTATGATATAAATAGATGCCCTAACTGAACTGCCCATAGAACGTTTTTTTAAAGAGTATCTCGCTAATTGTTCTTATTCCTACGAATAATGTAATACGAAGTTCATTTGTAAGTTCCGTATTTAAAGGTACACACAGACAGGCAGTAAGTTTACATCCTGAAGACATGGTTATTTTTATACCAGAAAAATTGAACGAGGCAATAGCGATTTAAAAATGGAAATAACTTCTTCCACGCGGACGGAGTACCGGACAAGAGCAGATTGTCACTATAATGAGGTACGTTTTATTGCTTTAAAAGAAAGTATGTACTTTTCTATGGTATCATGAAAGTTTTACGACACTGGTTCTGTTTTGTGACCAACTAAACTACCAATTAACTGAAGTATTAAAAGTACCGGATTTCAATCTTACATAAATATGTTTAGGGATTAAAAAAACCCTTGTTAAGGCACTTTATCTCACCGCCGACAATAAGCGGGAAGCCAGTAGAGCCAGCGATCAACGTTAATGTACGTGTCTTTTTATTCACACGGGATCTATATCTTTTGTTCGTTTCTTGAGCGAGGAAATAGTCGATAGCTAATAAAATAATATAAAAATGAAGCGTCATTACCGGCAGTGGGACAACTGCCTTAATGTACTGCGTCGCTATACATAGCAAAATATCAAAATAATGTATTGGGATACACTGAAGAAAATAATCGGTCGTTTCTAACAAGACTGATTATTGTGCATAGGCGTCTTGATTACATACAAGCCTATAACTAGACGTTTGAAACATCAACTAAGATGTAAGTTGAATCAGTAAAGAACTGCTGCTGTTACTACACTCAGGAGCAAAAATACCGGGTCAGAGTGCGTTTTTCATACAAACGAGACTATTTCGAAGCCTTGGTTCCTCGCCAGGGGTTGTTTTGAGTGAGTTTTATTATGCACAATTCCGGCGTTAACCGCAGATTCATTCAGTTGGGCATCCTAGGCACTCTGGAAGTCCTGTATCGATAGTCGGGGTATTCATAATCAGATTTCACTAAAAGCATTCCCTGGCGAGGAACCAAGGCTTCGAAATAGCCCCTTTAGTATGAAAAACGCACTCTGACCCGTTATTTTTGCTCCTGGGTGTATATAAGCTTTGGTTGATGTAACTAATATCATAACTATTGTATTCTATTTAAGTCAACTAAGAGAAAAATCTCTCTCGGTCGGCTCACATTATTCGAGTGTATTTTTGATCCTTCGACATTTTCAATGTTTAGTATCTAAAGAGAACACAGGCCACTCCATAGTGCTCCAATCCGGAAGGCGTAGGCCGGATATTCTAGCTTTTACGAAACTAGGCTAGTGAAAGGCTGTTCTGACTAAAAGCTGTGACAAATATGGCTTTAATAACTGATCCGATTGTTCTGATAATGCTTGAGAGTTTCTCGGCCGGCCCGAGCGGCGAAAGGTATGAAGCATAAAGCATTGCAGCGTGTAGCATTGTTTGCACGACTCCGGTACCCTTACCATGACTTACAATTAACGTAGGTACTCTCTAGCGAGTCGAATGCTCTGTCCCTCACAGTATTCTTATAGAGTGGTAGGGACAGCATTCGACGCGCTAGCGAGTACGGTAATTGTACGGCAACTCATAGTACGGGTACAGCACATTGAGAACCAGGCTCCCTGATTTCCTAACATATCCGGCCCAAGATTATAGTTGTTGGCGCCGATTGTGTTAAACCAATTGTTCTTCCATTAGAGGAAATGTAGTTTCGTTAATGTTGAAATTGTAAGGAGGCCAAATTGGCTTAAGTGATTTATTTGCATATCCACCTTTGGATAAGCTATATTTTGTTTTCGAAACTATTTGTAAAGTCCACTCAACTACAAATAAGTGTATCCTCTTTTTCACCTTATTGCAATGTAATAATAAGTTCCAAAATAGGATACATCTCTTTCTAGTCGACTGTAGTAGTATTTCGCTGAACACTATGGTTTTAAGCCAGCTTTACTTATTATTGCAAATGAATTATGGGAATGAAAAAATCTGTAAGTATAGGCACTTTCACATGTATCTACCAACGCTTCCTATAGTCCTGGCATAATTGTGGCTGGAAAAGTTGAAAGCCGTAAGTTTGACTTCAGAACTTTGTTTGGAATAGTTGGGAGATAAACATACAAGTCCCCACCCCTCTGAGGTGAGCCCTAGGTAGAGAAAAATGTATACAAAAAAGGTGAGGAGAAAAATAAATCTTTGAAAATCGACCGTTTTTTGGAGCTCATATCTAGACAACGATTGGAAATAGAAAAAAAATTAGAGTCAAAGTTGTAGAGAATTTTATCAGCTGTAATAATGTGATACAACAAGATTTCCCTATGATGCATCGTTTTCAAGATGATAACAAAAATAAATAGGGGCCTTTGTGCCCAATAGGGCTCACCACCCTGGAGGGGTGGGGACTGTTAGTATGTTTCTGCTTTCAACTTTTCCATCCACACTCCTTCTTTAAGCACTCATTTACAGTACAACTAAGAGACTATGTTGAGAAGAAACGTCGCGAGATACCTACCCACAAAAGAGCAGTTTAATCAATGTTTAATGAATTAATGATGATATTTAGACATAGTTTGGTTATCTATCATGTATACTAGAGTATAATTATCAAAATAAGCCCCTGTACAAAAGCGACTCAGATAATGCGACGCGTGTTTGTAACTTATCTATCTGCTCTATCATAGAGTTTGTGTATGAATAACGTTTCTAGAAAATTAAAGGTAACTGGAATTGTAGTGTCATGAAAGCTTCGGCGCTTCTGGTAATTAACTTATAGCTACTTAAAGTTGTTGAAGTAAAGTAGGTATACGTTGAAAACTATAATGCAACATCTATTATTCTATGTAATTTAAATCTGAATTCAACTAACAAGTATGAACACGTACGTAACATGGGAAAGGAAGAAAAGCTACACCACTATTCTATTCGAGTTCTAATACTTCTGACATTCTCTCGCCAACTAACACACAACAACGAAAACACAACAATATAAAGGCACAATAAACACGTTTAGACCCAAAATGTGCCCAAGCGCAGAGCCGCAAGTTTTTACGTACAACATGGATCATTTAATAACGATTATAATGCAAATTGGAAAGTCGATTTCATCTCCGACACGCACGATTACGGCGCAACTCGTTTGAGAGCCTGGTGGCATCAAAATTGAAAGTGACATAAAGCCATATTGCATAAGGCCTATAAACACATTACTTAAGCGTAGACAGAATATAAGGTGTTGTATTCTTAGAACAACTTGTACTATGAGCCCAATTTAGCCCTATTGAATCATTGTAAAATAATTCACTATGACACAGTTCCATGGTGGATCGCGGCTCCAATGGTCTGATAGTAACTACCTCTTTGTAGAAATACATCGGTCATATATGCTTGAGACAGCGAAACTTGATGTAGGTATGTATCACTAGGACAAAAAACGCAGTTTATAATTTTACGACGCTCAACCATTTGTGAGCATTGACCTTGCAATCAGTCTAAGATCAACTACCTAGTAAAAATAAAACTCAAACAATAAACTATTTAATTAATAAGCAACTTCGACGAAGTTAACTAACCAAAATAGTTAGTCTTTTCAATACAACCACCAAGTAAAATATTCTATAAGTAAAAATGTTTACTAGGAATTCTTAACAAGAGTAGGTTACAGTAAAATCCCTCTAAAAACGCGGTCTGTTGCCGATAACATCACCTAAACATGAACCAACGATGGGCAAGTTCCCCAAAGTTGCGTTGCGGATAAAGGATCGGTCTGAACAAAGCCCTTTCATTCCTCCTCGTACCTATTTGTTTCTTTGTCCTCATTTTGTCTAGCGAGGGCTGTTCTGTGTTGTCCCCGATTGGTCCAAGTTCATTCGTTCGACCAGCCAGAGGCTTCTTAGCGTGTTTACCTAAGCTTTTACGGTTTTGACGTTTTTATTTTCACGCTTGTATAGCTGAATATCTAGAGAGATTTAATACTTTACAACTTATTAATATAAACAATTTTTCATCACACTTACTCGTAAATGGTGTTATTCCATGCCTGTATACAGAAGGACAATGGCCTAAATTGTTCCCGCGGGAATTATGGCGAGTTTGTCATCCCTAGGGAGTAATGACTTTCTTTTTAAAATTTGCAACTCTTTCGTACATCATTTCTGACTAAGGAGGTTTAATTTTCAGCCAAAAATTAAATCGGTTTCTAATTTCATCTTTAAAAATTAGCTATAGACTAACTTACATTACACAAAACCTATACGCTTCATTAAACTTCATTATTTTTATACCTATTTCAAGTTTATATCAACATTTATCATTAATTTTAGTAATTATACATTTTTATCAAATTGGCAAAATCTGGCTCGAATCCAGGTCGAAACTAAACGCAGTTATTATCTGTGGTAGAGGTCACAAAAAAAATATCGTTTCCATTTACGTTCCCGTTCGTCAAAAATTTCTTTATATTTTGCAGAGTTAAAGTGTTTTTCCTCGCAAATGTGATGAAAACCATTGTGTGTATCACAGGCAGTAAGGGATTACTAACACTCTCGTTAGTAATTCCCTTCATACTACCCTTGATGCACAATGTACTATTAGTATACTTTGTCAATTTCAGTCGAGTTCAAATGTCACAACGAGAGATAAGGTAAAAGGATATTTTAAGCATACTTTAGATATAGTGCGTTTAAAAATAAAAGGATTTATTGTAAACCCTCTTTGCGTCTAATCTATAATGCGTTTAAAAACCGTACATAATGAACACCATTGTCAAACGGTCATGCATTATCTTTTGTCTGTGGTAATATCTTAAAGTTGTCATAGTACTATTAATAGGTAATATGATGACAGGATGAAAAAAATAAATTGTTTTCGCTTCTAGCTAGCATGTGTCTGTTATGCTGTACTTAAGATGTAGAACGAGTTCGCAGGTTTGGATAATACGAACCAGCGAAGCACATATAGGCGCCTTGCTTGCGTGGGCGTCCAAGGAAATTATTTTCTCTAATTGTCCTCTCAATTCATCGTCGCATTATAAACTCGTTTAGGTATGTTAAGGAGGCAGGGCTGCTTCGTCGACAAAACTTGCGACCAAAATTAAGCTACACGCACAATACGTGTTTACTAATCTATTGTACGTGTTTAGCTCAGTTGCCTTTTCTTCTTCATTTGCCACCGAATGTACCGGTCACGGCAGACAGCCCTAGCGCCTATAATAGGCAGACGACAAACCTTTCCCTTCCTGTCGCGCCATTGTTACAGCAGTTGACATAATGGCTCCCATTATCGCGTGACGGACTCCAATCGAAGGTCAAAGTCGATTAACATTTCAACTTAGGGATCGATGACGCGCGAACTATGTTTAAGGCAGTGCGACATCGATTAATTTTGCATTTAAATATTACGTTTGAACAAGATTATGTAAGGTATATATTTAATATTATTTAGGTATAACTAACGCCAAATGGTCGTTTGCCTGTATAATGATGCTATTGCGTTGTCTTAAAACAAGTTTCCTGGTGAAACTTAGCATGCAAACCAACCACGGTGGTCTAAGATCCATATGCATTTCAGTCAATGCACGATCACGATCTTGACGCGCGACTTGCATTTATTTTAAAAACGTTATGAAATATCATGATTCATGACGCACGACACGAAGTTTCCGTCCTGATCTGAGAACACTTATTGATAAACCTCTGCAGGTCAATTACCCCGTGGAGATATCTCGAAATCGCGACGAAATCGTGATGTTTAAAATGTATCACGGGGAAGGAATTATCCAAGGAATTATTCGGATTAATACCAGTCGCTGCATTCTACAATTCCACAATTGTACAACTCGTACCAAACTATAATTTCATCAACACATCTCGATAGTTAGAAATCTATCACAATTCATTTTCCGCAAGTCTTTTTGCCATGCACCTTATTTATATGGAATCAGCTGTCAATATTATATTTATATGAATCGATGTAGGTAGATATGTAACGTCTTCTTAAACTCTTATGGAATCAATTAGTATGTCTTATTAAAGCAAACGTTTTATTCTTAATCTATATATGAAAAACATACGTATAATTTATTTTACAATGTCTCATCTAAATAAAATCGTATCACTCGTATTATACTGGTTGAACTGGGACTTCTATCTATGCCTGAGCGATTGAAAACGTGTTATTCCCAAAAGAACAATGGGCAAAAAACATGGAACGTAGGTAGTAATCGCACCAATTGACATATTTAAAAATAATAATTTAAAAGGCATTTCCATAGTCCCAAAACAACAATTGGAAGCGCAACGTCATTATTTTGTTTTGTGTTTATAGATTTTGTAAAGTACGTTATATTTTTTCCAGAAATAACTCATTTACACATAATTCATTATTCAGATCAGTGCTCTCCAATTTTATATAATAATTAATACCTATCTGTAAACCTACATTAAAACATCATTCTCGATTCTACTCTTTAACAATAATGTAATTTGACGTTTATAAATTTAGGTTTATCACTGATGGGAACAATGTTATATGTCTTGTAATGAACAAGAAATGAATTGGAGAATTCTCGGGAACAGCACATCTCCATGAGTTAAATACAAGCGGGAACAATCAAATTGGGCTAGCCTACAGCACAAACTTCTGTACTTTACAATTGGTCGATAAAAAAAACGGGCTACAATTGTCAGGTAGTTTAAATTTAATTATTCTCGATTTTCAATTTCCTGCGCCCAATTTGAATATACTTATCCTACCAATTACTTGCAAAGTTATTTCGAAATGGTGCCCGAGTGCTCGGACTAAAGCGTAGGACGCTGTCAATTAATTTTAACTTGTAAGCCGAGGACATAAATAAAGCCCCATTAACATAACGCTTGCATTAAACGCTGAGCTGCACTGACTACAAACGGAACTATTAACAAGTCGGAATCGTGCATGGATAATAAGGTATAGTTCCATAAGAACCGCAGCCAACCAACCGAGAATCAGCTAGAAGGGAAGAAAGAAAACAGGAAATTAATTTTCATTGAGGTTACTATTCAATTTGTGAATGGCAGGCGTTTCTTTATGGAGATATTAAACTCAAGGAAAACATATTGGATACATACAAGTTAGCCTGTACCTATTCTGTTACCGTGTTTGGTATCTTTGTTCCTTTTACTTCAAAGAAAACATAATTGAAGCAGCTGCACGATTTAATAATGTTGTCTAAATATGTATGTTACCTATTACACATTTTTTTCTATTTTGCTAGTTTTTTTCTAAGTCCTAGTGACACCCACGCAGCTAAGACGATTATTTGTAATGACGCTATCCTTTCAGCTTCCACGAGAGCACAAAGAACCATACAAACAAACATGCAGGGTCATAAAGGTTACTTCTAAAATATCGACGAAGAAACAGGGGCTCTATTCTACTCGGTAAAACAATATTGATTTAACATGCCATCGTATTTTTGTTTAAATCGCTCTAAATTACTGTCGTCATATTGACAACACAACATTTCAAAAGCAATATTGTTCTACCGAGTAGAATACAGCTCCTGGTTGGTATTATTGCTTAAACAATAGTCATCATAAAACACTTTAGCAAATCATTATTTGGCAAATTGCTGTACTTAAGTCAAGTCGGCGATACAAAGTTTCAATCGTGTAGCGAAAATTACATCATGCAGACCATGCGGTCATGCTACTGGCCTTTAAAATCACACTTATTAAACATGTCTAACAAAAAACATGCTTTAAAAAAAGACTGCATGTTGCGATACGAGTAAAGTCGTCTCATATAATGTTAAATTCCTAATATTCTTATGTTGTATATTTTAATATACGCCATTTTATTTATTTTAATATTTAGGTACTTTTATAACGTAAGAAACACGACCAAACAGCAAACAGACCACCTGATGGTAAGGTGACGCATAGACAATTGCAATTCAATCATTAAGACTGCAATCCTAAAAACACAAATAAGTTGCCAACCCTGAGGACTAGGATGGAATGCCTCTACGCTAGTAATTTTACAGGTTGTCTTATCCGCACATCGGAGCACAACAATGATGTTTGGCAGTAGGCTAAAGGATAAGATGGTGGTTGCGATCCGGACAGACTCTGCACAAGGACCTACCACCATGAGGAAACGAAGAACTATATATATACATAAATAACAAAATATTACCCCCTTTCTTCGGCATTAGGGTATATATAAGTCACTTACGTTAGCGTGAAAGTTGTAATTAGGGCACCAACACAAACTTACAAAGTATTATTGAAACATAAACTAGGTCAATACATACACTTATAACTAGGGAGGAAATATGGCATATTCGGTCGGACGCCGCGTGGACTAGTTGCTAACTATCTAGATCACATAACGTAGGCATTCTGCAAATATACAAAATGGGTTATTACGGCGATTTACATTTCCAACACGACACGTAAGAATGGTGATTTGATACGTAAACTGTGTGATAAGCTGATTCCAATTTACCACGAAGAATTGCATTACAATACGCACACGTAACGCAGATCACAGCAATTGCGCCAACGAATTACAAAACAAAACCAACTTGGACATGGATAGGTAGATAATGTTTAGTCTTGTTCAGGGCTTGATTATTTGTCTGCAACATAATGAATTCATGAGCTGCTATTTTGGAATTTAATTCCTGCATCCAACCGTTTTAAGAGCTTTTATTATTTTTATTACTGTTCATATATGTAATCAATTTTGAACCATTTTCCGTTAATGGAATGGGCTGAAATTTGGACCACATGTGTTAACCTTCCTGATGAGAACGGCAATGCAATATTATAGTATCTTGGAGCTGAGCTGATCTGATGATGGTCAGGAGGTGGCGACAATCTCTGCTATATTTAACGTATACCCACTGTGTTCGGACTCATTACTTTTGTATTTAAAATCAGATAATGACTTTGCAAAAAAAGTACAGTCTAATTAAATGTTTGTAAGAAACTAATAAGCAGAGGACCGATCGTTGTGGAAAACCTTGGGGGAAGGCCTTTGTCCAGCAGTGGACGTCTTGCGGCTGATAATGATGATGATGATGAAGAAACTAATTTATATCAAACGTAAAATTGCTTAAATAATGTGTAATTGTTCTGTTATCGTTCGTTCAAATACCTACATTGTTATTTGAGGTTTTATCAATCATTTGCGGAATGAGAAAGTAATTCATTTTACACGCTGCATAACCTGCGCTGCGCGTCAAGGAACAAATCTAGCTCTAATGTTTGAAATATCGATAAAAAAAATCACACACATGTAAGGTTCGATAAACATAGGATATATCAAGCAAAGTATTTTTTTTTAGCATATTTTATCGACTTCTTGAAGGCTCTATTTAAGACGTTTAACGAGTATTGGAGAACACCCTGAACATATTCATAGCTTTAGGACAACATACAGGGAAAACTGCTCTAAGAGCTCTTACTTTGGAATCATGTAATAAAAGTCTAGATCTAAGGATGCAGAAAGACAGACATGCGGATCATGCATTGACTTATTCCTTTTTTTAGTGGTAAGGGATCCCTAAAGCAAATCGGTATTTGATGTATCACGATTCCAAATGTCGATGTGCCGTTGCTATTCTATGCTAGACATTTCACCAGCGGTCTGTATCCTCCGCATCAGCACAACCGAGCGAATACTGCTACTTGGCGACAAGTTAAGTGGTTATACCATCTCGAGAATGCGCTCCGCTTTGAGTTCACCAGTGCTCCATATAAATGTATTGTACTAAACACGATCCGTCGATCCGATCCGATCCGATGCGACCGCGGTCGTTAACATATAGGAATCTAGATGCGTACGTAATCTTCTTTACTACCAAGAAACGTGTGTGCTCCTTTAAAATGACATTAAAAAACTTGGAAGCAATCCGAACGGAACCTGCATAAATATATTTCTCAAATTATAATTATATTACTAGCGACCCGCCCTCGCTTCGCTTTGTCAGTTTTCTGTAACACCCGTTACATTTTTTTTTATTTATTATACATAAAAATGAAAAGCGCATATTTATTGTACGAAAACTGCATTGAAATCCTTTGCATAGTTTGTAAGATCTTAGCTATAGAGAGGGACAGATGGCGGGAGGCGACTTCGTTTTATCTCTACCTGTGTAATGGTGTAAATGTAAAATGGCGAATAATGTTGTTTTGAATCTTGAAATCTGTGGGAAAGAGCTATTTAGTACGACTTAGTTTCTAATGGTGGCGCATCACTTGGTTTGTTATTTGTCAAATATTTTGGTAGCATCTCTTTTACCTGTTCGTTATGTAATATGTAGTAGATAGATATGATTTAAGATCAATAATTGGCAAACATGGCATCCTGGACAAAACATACAATAAATTGCGCGAGCACGATGTATAAATCAATGCCTGCACCAGGTCAGGACAGGTGGCAAATTCGTGTACATTTCGTGAGTTATACCCAGTGATCTTGGAACTTTGCAACTTAAACCGAATTTGCATCTCTCAAAATCACTCTAGGTAGGTACTATCGAACCAACGGAACCCTGACCCACCATGGAACCTTGTCACAATGATTGACGTACGATTGTCGTATAGCGTCGTATGACAGTCCTAACGTCAATCACTGTGACAAGGTTCTATGGTGGGTCAGGGTTCCGTTGGTTCGATAGTACATATTATGTCGTCCCAAGTCTACTTACTGCCAGCCATCGGTGTGATGCTCTTCTCTCCGTCGTGTTGGAACATCTGCAGCGTCGCCACAGTCGCCTTGAGCTGCTCGTATTCGCGCGCCATTTGTTTTTGAACCTAAAACAACACAAACATCATCGTTGAGTGGACTTTCAAGTTAATCTACAGAACTTGCAAACACATATTGTTTCATTTATAATCTGCAATATACACGGTGCTCTGTATAGACTGCACATTGTCTACAATCAACCTGTAAATATGAAGAGCTTACATCCCATACATTTAATAATACCGAAATAAAATGTGTAAAATCTTTAAGCAATGGGAATGTCATAAAATAAAAACGCGAAATATTTGAATTTCTTTCGGTTGCGATTATCTCGAAATAGTAAGACTGTTAAAATACAGCAAAGGTAAACATTTATAAATACAATTTTGGTAGGTACAGCTGTATCCAGTGGTGGTGTAGCTATCGCTATACCTAGTTTTAAGGAATCGTGTAATTATATAATATGACGTACCGCTAAAATAACACCAGTTTTATGTGCACCAATTCTGTTACAAAACAAAATATAAAAGTATCCATTATCTGCACATGGCAGAGAAAGTTATGTCTGCCAACGGAAAATGTTTTTAGGTCAAGGGAGTAACAGAGAGGAAATGACCACGCTGTATCTCTTACCACCAATAAGTTGTTAAAAAAGATTATAGCAATATGCAGAAGAAGGTCACGACTTCACGAGACTTTCCATTGTAAGTGTTGTGAAATGAAGAACCCGTAACTTCAGAAGCAAATCATTTTAAATTTTCCGGTCTTCTAAAGGTACAGTTAACTGTTGGCAACAATGTGACAAATTTCAGAGTAAACTGTAAACCATTTTACTACTAGATACTAGCGTACATAATTTATAATGAGCGTGAGACGCTGTCAGTAAAGATTTCATTCATAACAGTCCGACTTCGCTCCACGAAGGCAAAAATGTAGTACTTATTCTTACAACAGACAATCAAGCACAATGATAATTGAACAAAAACTTCAAACAAATATGTTGCAGTGGATAAGAAGACTCTATGATGTGTCAGACTATTTAATATGTCAAAAGTACAGGAGTTACGTACCTACATTAACAATTTCTTCCTTCACCAAGTACGCACAAAAGTGAAATTCGATCTCCCACACCGATTAGCACACAATGATCTCAAAGGCACACAATAAAATGTTCCCACACAAAATCTCAATTCAGTTGTGCAATATGAATATCCAAGTAGGATCTCACTCGCGCCTATTTTCACTCAATCCAACAGGCGAACCTTTACCGAAGACCAAAATCCACAGATATTGATTTTAAAGTTCACCAGTATCTAATCAAGTAGTTTCACCACTGAAGCGACCACCCCGAATGCGTCACAACACTAACGATTCACTTAACTGAGGTTCAATGACCCTGTTTGCGGCATCAGCTCTTGAGAACCGAACGGTGACATGCATGACAATATAAAACGACTGTGACGGACGAACGACAAAAGAACAAATGCTTGGCGGCCATCCAGCCACTGAATTAGACTAGGTGACCTAAACCGACTCAAAGCCTACCGCCGCTCTTCAGGCACAATAAACCGCGACACAAATTCAGTTTAGCGCAGTAACTAAATATAAGGAACATAAGCTAAGGAATTTATGACGCGTGTCATGAGTCCCTCTAATTTAGTGCTAATATAGTGCGAAATATAACTATGAGTTGTAATGTAAGTGCCGGGAACCGACATGTCTCGTTGACTCGCCGGCTAAATGCTAATAAGCTGACTAATGAGCGATCCCTGGAGCTTGTTATCTCATGCTACATTTATATTTGTCGGTCTACCTTGTCGCTTTAAAGCCTTTGAAATATTAGTGCAGTAGTTCTACAGTGACGTTACAGTGACAAAGCACTAAAATGTGGAGCTACTTATAAGGCCGACCGTACCCACTATTGCAGTATAAAACCGCCTCTAATACCTATTATTATTATGCTAACATAGAATCCAATTAAGGTCCAGACGGCTAGGGACCGGTTGACTGGACTGCGTTTTTACAGACATTCCTATTAATATCTAGGTAGTAGATAATTGTTCCGCGTTCCACATGATTAGCCAGTGATGAAACTAGACGATAAAAACGCCGCCATCGCGTGATAATATGCAAATTCAGAGTCTGAAGAACAACGCGTGCGCGCCGTAAGCGAGTTAAACAACTTTGGTTAGTAAAAGTGTAACAATATAATTACACCCTGCCTTCGGTATTTAGTCGCGGACTGCTTCATTATCGCTGGAATGGATGGTGGTTTCACGATATGACTTGATAGCGGCTCATAAAACAACATTTTAAAGTCTCCATTGTTACGCAGACTCGAATAACGTGTCGGCACTCGGCAGTAAAGCAAACTTCGCTTTATAACTCTGAGTCTATCAAGGCGAAGGTTGAACGGAAACGGAATGATAACCGGGGTTTTAAATTGAGATGAGATTTGCTCTATGATTTCCAGTTGATTCACCTTTGATTTAAATTAAAGGTCGCTTTATTTTTTTTGGCAAACCTAATTTTAGGCGCCATGCTCGAATCTTGGGTCCTACAGAGAATTTTAAAACTCATACGTAGGTGGGTATATAAAAAAAATATGCAAGAAGACCATGGAAATTACTTTGTAGAGTTATAATTTTTAAATGGAATAAGACACATTAATGGTATTCTGTGATTGTTCGTCGCACAGTAAATCATGTCTGAAAGAGACACACTGAGCGAACAAATGGAAAAAAATGTAGAGCGCTTTCTAGTAATGACGGTGACCCTTCATTCCAAAAAATAGCTGCATATATACAAAGATTCAAGATGTAGCCTACAAAGTACTGTTATTGTACCTTAGCCGTCTTTTATTTCGACCTTGTCCAGTTTTTATACCTACGCGCTAAAATGTTGGGATTTACAAATAAACCAATTTATGGAAGCATCATTAGAATTATCTAGAATTTATTGTCAGCACCGTAGCGTGTATAATACCTATACCTAGGTATTGTTTTCGTCGTGTAGCACGTCAGTGTGAATTATATTCAATCAAAAGGAGATAAGGCGTAGTAGAATCCGAGATATGGTAATACTTTTATCTCCACACTCACTGGCATCTGCGTGACGGGTAAGCCTAGTAGTATTAACGTCGATATTAGGTATTTAGCTTTTTACCAAATTACCTAATACCCAATATTACTAGCGACCCACCCTCGCTTCGCTTCGTTTTATGTGAGTTTTCTGTAACAAATTACGATGACGAAATTATGATGAATTATGAATTTTGATGGCGGAACCCTGATGAAAATCCGTTTAATAGCTTTTGAGATCATCGTAAACCTACAGACAGACGCGGCAGAGAACTTTGTTTTATAATATGTTCCTATTGACAACTATATACGTAGGATTCATAAAGGATCAAATTCCCTTTAAATTTTGTAATATAAAAATTCCAGCCTTGAAACAAAAAACAGTACCTTGAAACAAACTTTACGGCTTTAAATACAATGAGACAGGTGGACTTTAAAAAAGGCCGCGGTCGTATATTCATATCAAAACAATTATTACAAGAGCGACTTGAACCAGTGACCTCCCCTTAGTCGTTTAATTATGTCACAATAACTTGGTCTGCTTTCACAAATAAAGGCTAAATTAATGTCATTACAGCTGCTATGAAATTCGCGAGGAAAACAATCAAGCGTTGGTAAATTACTACACTTATACCCGCTACATTGCATGCCACTTTATAAGGATGACCGTAAACGGTTGACCATGTAGGACCAAATACAGTTATATTGTATGGACATCATCCTGTCTTTAGAACTGACTTGACCGCCTCTACTTAGATCCCGTTACACCTGTTCTTGGAAAAGTTTCTTTCAACAATCTTCAATGCTGCATGACCAGATGACTATGGCAGTAAGTGTCAGTATTTAAGTGATATGAATGAAAGTATCTAGGATCGATTTATGCATATTCCAGATAACAATATTTCACTGTTAAATTTGACCTCTATCCTTACTTTATGATTTATGATCGACAGAGAAAAAGAAGTGGTATTGTAACTTTAACTGACATGTTTTTACCTGGGGATTGTATTAAATTATTATAGTATATAGTTATCCACAGATGACGTCATGACAAATCACTAGGACAATTATCAGATAACCGTCCACTGTACAGTCGAGTTTTAGTACCTTGTCACTTTAATCGTTGTGACAATTCATATATGGCAGTCTAAACTTGACAGTAAATAGACGAGGACTACGCGCTGGCCTAGTTGGTAGTGACCCCTGCCTACGAAGCTAGCGGTCCTGGGTTCAAGTCCCGGTAAAGGCAGATATTTGTGTGATGCGGGCACCAACATTTCTTCCTGAGTAATGGATGTTGTCGTTGTCTAGTACCCGTAGTACAGTCAACAGCATAAATAAGTGATCATTTATGTACCTTGTCACTTTAACGTCGTGTTTGAAATGCCATACAAAATTATGAAACGATTGAAAGCAACAAGGTACACAAATGATCACTTATTTATGATGTTGACTGTACAAGCCGGGACCTTAGTTTGGGACTAGGTCAATTGGCGTGACATTGTCCCCTGATATTTTGCCTGTGTGGTTGCCGGGTTAGAATAGTGCCACTCCGTGTCTTCCCGCGGATGTCGTAAGAGGCGACTAAGGGAATAAAGGCTTGTAGTACTGTTAGACGATGGGCTTGCAACCTGTCACTAATACACTGATAAACATCTTAGCCTGATTGTGCAAAATGTGGTTACAGAATTATCAACAAGTTTTTAGGGTTGTTGGAAATTCTGTAGCCCTGCCTACCCCACTCTGGGAATGAAGGCGTGAGTTTATGTATGTATGTATGTATTTTAAGGTATTAAAGTGTACACATATTTATGAATTCGACTGTGATAGATACTCTCTGATCTTTTCGTTCGTGTATGACCTGCATAAGAGCGAGCGAGATATCGCTACAAATTAGAAGGTCCTTTAAGGTGAAGATATTGATATGTACGCCTGAATGGTCACTTCATGACTAATGTAATTCCGTATTAGGGCAAGAAACCTTCGTAAAATCGTACAAGAATTCCGGAAAGGTTTCACAACTCCGCAGATTATAAGACTTACGTTACACCCAATCGAGTGTGAAACGCTTTTGTCGGGTTTCACCTTTACAAAAAATGTGGCTTATTTATTAGCACAAGGACACGGCACAAGTGTTTAATAAAAACAGTTCGTGTTATAATGTAAGTATGAATCGACATTTGCGTTGAGTAACTAGGTACATTGATTAAGTAGGTGAGATGAAACGTGTTAGTATATTTATACGTACTTTGATTATTACTTAAATTATTTTTTGATATTACATAACACACTGTGCAAGAACACATGCGGGAAGACGCATACGCGTCTGGGAGCGAGTGAGAAAGAAGGAACTAAAAACCCGAAGGTGTTTTGAGGTTTTGCAATGTACAGGTATAGATACCTCATTGGTTTTGATATAATTAAAATCAACAGCTGGACACCTTCATATAATTTAAGTCTGATATGATATGTATGACTTGTTAGCTGCCGAAAAAAACATTAAATTCTTACTACGACTATACGTAAAGAAAGTGCCTACAATGAACCGTCATTATAAATATCTATTTATTTCATAAATAACGAAACTGCAAAATACAAAGCGTCTGGTGCTGTGATCGGGAACCTTCGCGACAAGGTTTTCTTGGCAATGTCCAAATTGCAGAATATTTACAAAGTATAGAAAGGGTGATGGGCAATTTTGTATGGACCCCGTCCCCCCCCTCCAACAGTAACGGGCTGCAGGTCTATATGTTCATTAGGACCCAATAAAAGACAAAATACTTATCTTCGTAGCAAAATCAATGGGAATTTTTTAATGAATACAAAGGGCCAGGCAAGGCAAATCATCTACATACGTGTTCATTTTCAAACAAATTCCATAGTTCCATACGATAAGATTATGATTTTTCAAGAAAACCCCATACATATGGTGATCGTCGCCATAGAAAAAATACATCATATTGCCAAGATCTATAAACTGGCACATGTTTCATCACTGTTGGTGGGTGGGGAAATTTTTACCCGTCGTCCTTTTCTTCAGAAAATACCGAAAACATTTGTGAGCATTGAGGATGTTCTGTTCCAATACAAAAATTAAGAACATTGTTCGAATTTACCGAGAACTTTTAAATAGAAGTTTCTTGTTTACAAAACTGCCTATCAAGGTCTATATGACAATAGTGCTTTTACGGTTAGTATGTCGACAAAAAAGGTTCCATTTAATTAATTCCTAACAGACAACCTTTTTCCTTACATGTTTCGCCCAAACCCAAAGACCCAAGAGTTTCATTGATCGATAAGTAGCCCGCAAGCAGAGATGTGACTTATCTAAGATAAAAGTATCTAAGATATAAGATTTTCATCTTGTATTTGAAATACTTTTACATTTTTTATCTTGTATCTTGTACTTAGATACTTTTTTTGGGTATCTTTGTATTTTATAGATAGTATTATAGCTAAAATACTTTTTCTAATTAATTTCGCAGTTTTATTTTCAAAACGCGTGCTGCGTGTTGTAAGTGTTGTAACAAAACGTAGCTTTACTTTTCTATCAACTGATTTTGTTAAGTACCACGAAAAGAAAATCGAATAGTTCGTATGTTACCGTCTCGTTCACTTAAATATATATGTAAAGGGAGAGCGAAAGAGACTGCACACACGTCACAGTGACATGACATGTCAGTTTCTTTTGTCTGCTGTCGTCGCACCGCTATTAGGCGATTACTTACTAGGGATTCAGGTATTTTCCAAAGAGTATCGGTAATTTAATAATCGATTTGGATGATTCGAACAATCTATTTGAATCTATCTACAAAAAAGTCGTGCGTGGTGGTAGGTATAAATGCCTAATTAATAAAAAAACGATTTTAAAGTACCATTTACGAATTTGTTTTTATTTTATTCTTGACTGAAACGCGTCAGGTGAATCGATCTGAGAAACAAAAATCGGAGGCATGTAACAGTAACGAAGAAGATAATAAAAGAAAGACTAAAGACGAATCTTATTACATGTTTTTGGAGGACTCAGATTCTTCTATAGCCAGCAACGAAAACACAGGCAGTACGGCTGACTTAGAAGCTTTACAATACCTTAATAACAAAGACACTAGCCTAAAGAACTTGGATGCTTTTCCAACTATAAAAAATAATAATTCTTAAATACAACACCTGCTTGCCGAGTCCCGCCCCTGTGGAGCGACTATTTTCATTTGGGGGCATGATCATGCGACCTCATCGTCTTAAGATGAGTGACAAAATGTTTGAAGAATTGGTTTTGCTTAAGTCTCAATTTAATGAAATTGGGATTTAATCAAAACCAATTTTTATAATGAGAAAAATGTTTTGTGTGATACTTTTATATACTTAAATAAACCTTAAAACAAATAAAAATGTGATTTCTCTTAAAGAAGTATCTTATCTTAAAAAAGTATCTTGAAGATACCTATCTTGTATCTAGTATTTCAAATACTTTTTCTAAATGTATCTTGTATTTGATATGTAAATACTTGACTTCCTAGTATCTTGTATTTTGTATTTTAGATACTTTTTATAGATTATCTTGTACATCTCTGCCTATTTGTACCTAATTGGGAAATCTAAGAAACATTGGCTGAACATCGGTCCAAGTACAGGAGTTTACAGACCGCAGAAAAAGGTGCTGTTTCATGAAAGCAATGGAGGGTAGTTGCTTGACGCTAAGTGCGAGGAGTCGCAGATCGTTGAGATAATGCAACCTGTGGTCATCGATTATAATTTTGTTACCCGGTTACATAACAAATAAGTATTCAAAGCATAAATTGGTATGACCTTATTGGTATTACCAGAAACAACACGAACAACGCTCTCATTTGTTAGCATGTTTTGAAAGACGTCGTAAACGGTTCTTAAGAGTAGACTAACGCACAGTTGGTTTAAGCAGTATTTCGTACACGTGCGTCGACGGTACGCGCTGCGAGTCACTAAAAGCTAACGCTACAGGACGGACCCAGCCGGTTGAAGGCCCAGTCGCACCGGATACGTGCGCATAGACGTGACGTGCGCGTGCGCTTTCCACTGCGTTGTATAGAATGAATTCTCATACGACATTTCACTATACAACGCAGTGGGAAGCGCACGCGCACGGCACGTGTACTCGCACATATCCAGTATGGCTGGGCCTTTAGTCGGAACCGCGCCGTCGTCTCCGCGTTTGGTTATGTCGAAGCGCATCGACGCAATCCTAGCATCCGAGCGGCAATACTGCCGTCCTAATTCAAAAGGACGCATCTCAGTTTCATAGGGTTTGAGAAACAGGCGCTTCTCAACCAAATAACGTGCCATGAAGATACGCTCTTTTGCCGGTGCACTTTTTCACATGGTATTTTCGAGATAGGTTTTTATCTCCGGTTTCTCAAACCCTATGAAACTGAGATGCGTCCTTTTGAATTATGACGGCAGAATAGGTAACAGAAACTTCTAAACGGCCGGAGACAACTTTTCTCTTTATACTTTGACTTAAGCAAGTAGAGCCTGATCTGTCTCTTTTTTTTACTCGCTAACTAACGTATTTCAACCACCTACAAGTAACTAAGCTTAAAAAAACTCTCCCATACATCAGTAATGAATTAAAATAAAATGTGGTCTGTAAATTCGGCCCACACGTTTCCGCGCACTGAGTTTAATAGACACAGACAAAGGTTCCCCGCAGTCAATTCTAAAAACATAGCATTAGTCATTTAAGTACGCCAAATAGAAACGCTTTGGTTTTTACATTTCATCTGCTTTCTATATCGCCCGTATCCATAATTTTAGAATATACTAGCCTATAGATTCTTCCTTTTATTTCGTTATAAATTTCTCCAGGGTTCAAATACCTACCTAATCTCTTTACATCGTAATCTTACTCATGCTACAATCTTGATCCTGGCTGTGACTCACGTGGGTTTAAAATAATGCAGTCTGATTAATGATTTATTGCTACATAACTGTTTTAGTAGAAGAAGTTTATTATGACTTATACAAAGTTGATTGAAACTTTTGTTCACTGCTTGTTTAACGTTAGGAACGGTCAACAATAGTAGATTGTTCAACAAGGGACTAAAACAAGCCATAATGACACGTGAGCTAAGCTTGGTACCGTTAGAATCCTTTCACCATCCCGGGTCCTATAGGATACCTAAACTGTTAAAATTGAAATAACAACAATGGCAAAATGACAATTATTAACATAGGTCGGTATATCGACGACAATATAAAAAAATCAATCGAGTTTTAAAAACTGGCTTTTCATTTATTAAATATGTTGTAGGTAGGAAGTTATTTAAAAAAGAAATTGGTTTGTACGTTTCCGTTTTTCTTCTGTTTCTTTCCAAGACATATTTTCTAGAAAAGGAAAACGTCCAGACCTAGTTCTCCATTATATCTACAATGTAGTAGTAGTATTTAGGCTGTCAGGCTGCCGGACATACTTGGGACAGCAGTAAAACTGTTAATCTGCTGCCTTAGGCGCGATGCGAATTACGCAGCAGCGACGACGCCGCTTGACATATTGCTCGTACAAAAAGTCGCGCCTGCAGCGTATCCACGCCTTACGTTGACTCTGTGTTCGTGTCTTAACCCTTCCCGTCATGGAGCAATGTTGATATAAATTTATGTGTTTTCATGTTTTTTTTAGCTTACCATTTTTTTACTGTTCATATTTATACTTCACATACGAGACAAAAACCGTCCATAACGCCCTCAATGTCGACACCGCAAGAGAATGTCATGTGTGGGTTCACCGATGAGTGATTCAGTAGTAGCATTGACCCCGAGCAATTGCTGTTGGCCGTATTTTCATTGCAAAATATTAAATTACAATTTGCTAATTTAAGATGAGCGTTGGAATTAGTGTTTGTGTGTCTATGTTAAATGGATATAAACATATTGTGCAAATAAAGCGTCATTTACTTTACCAACTACACTTTATGCCAATATATTAGTCACATTACAGGGAAGACTATGTACCTAATAACTTTCTTTATTTGCCTATTTCCAATATTGTTTTGCCCTATTGATGACAGAAAGAGCTCTTTTTGAAATCTAAATGAACTTGTCACTTGTTTGTACATTGGAAAGGTAGATTAGATACGTAGTTATTGAAAGTCAAGAATAACTTCATCTTTAACCTTAGTTTTAATATTGAGTTTAGGATTTTAGTACACAGTAACAATATATACCTATATTACGTACGGTCGGCCAAAAAAGTGGTCTACTGGTTTTTACAAAAGTTTTTGTGAGATATAATTCTCGCTAAGGTTGACACTTGTCACTGTCATAATATTATTGCAAGGGAAAATGGAACTTGGTGTGTCTTGACGTGCAAATGAACTTCAACCGTAGGGTGGTCGACCACATTTTGGTCACATAGTTATCTCAGATATTATCTGCTAATTCTGCAATACATATCAAGGCAAACTTGTCCCCTTACAGCATCTCATCCAATTAACTTGGGGTAAATGCATAGGGAAAGTACAAGCTTTGGTTATTACTTTTAAATCTCTAAAGAAAATATCATCTACTTTCAAAAAATATTTTGGGAAGAATATTGCCTGAAACTCTGCCAAATCAGTTCCGATTTAGATCAGAGAGAAGAATAGGTTAAATTAACACTTTTATACCAACCTTGTAATTAATAATGATAAATTAACTTAGCAATACTAACTACATCCAATGAAATAATCTGTGGATCTGTTAATAATAGATGTAGTAACTTTTTTGACTGGCCGATGTAACTAATACAAAAAAATATATTTTCAAAGCAAGAGTGTGGATACATTTTTCATAGGTCATGAAAGTTTTTTTTCAGTCAAAAAACATTTTAGAATAACAGAGTAGACAATGTTTAATTTAAAACTGAATTCCCCTTCATTAGGCATTCAGTTATAATTTAAACATCATCTAGTCTCGTTATTCTAAAATGTTTTCTTGTTTCAAGCAGAAAATAAGGAAACCATTTCTTAGAGGATGTATCATGTAACATAATTCTTCTCTGAGTATAGCTGATTGTGTACTGTAGCACTCACAGCACAAGTTACAATGGGTACTTATTCAGACAGTCTTAACCTATTAAGACTCAGTAGCTCTTTTAGTAAGTTTGTAAAGCAACTTGTCAAATAAACTAGACAATGTCTACATGTCATGTTTGTCAGTGATGGCGGGATACTCTGTAACTAATGTCTTTACAAAGTATAAAACAATGTTACTGCTCAAAAACTGGTGCTCTGAATGTACTCTTTGATCTTTCAAACTATGCCACGGATGTTATTTCATCAACAGATAGTGCTTCAAGAGGAAGGTTTCTATATAAAATAAATTCAGGTTTATGTACAGGTGTTACAGATAACTCACTTAAAGCGCGATGGCGTATCACTTGTATATAATAAGAAGCAAAATGCACCTTATTCAGTAAGTCAGTAAGGTGCATGCTTCAAGTCTCATTATATTACTATGTAGGTATATGAGCGCTAAAAGCATTTTTAATTTAAAAAACATTAATGACTATTATTATGACTTTAATCAACAGCAATACACAGGATGTTTTCAGTTTTATCACAGCAACAAGAGACACTGTTTGTAAATAGCAGTTATTGACACTTGGATTACGAGGAGGATGAAAAAGAATTGTAATGAACCTGACTTCATGTCTTGTACATAATGATGTTTTCTCATATGTAATTGGTTTCATTTTACTCAAGCTCACAAGATTTATTTGACTAAAACACACTCAACAAATATAATCGAACATTTTAAATGATAAACAAAATAATATAGCTTGATTTAATGCACTATATGCTAAAGAACCAGAATTGATGGTATTTAAATTGCAACATTTAGACTTGCGTTGACGATGCGTTGACCTAGTTGGTAGTGAAGTGTCACTACCTAGCTTCGTAGCCTACGAAGCTAGCAGTCCTGGTTTTAAATCCTGGTAAGGGCAGATATTTGTGTGATAAGTGTTAGTATGTTCTACTAAGTCTTGGATGTTTCCTATATATTTAAGTATGTATTACTCTATACGAGTATGTTTTACATTGCCTAGTACCCATAGAACAAGCCTAGAGCTTAGTTTAGGACTAGGTCAATTAGTCTGACATTGCCCTCCTGATAATTATTTATATTATTTAACTATTACTAAAATGTTATGTACCTAGTCGGGCCATAAGTTCTGTTACTAAAGTTTATTACAATTTAAAAAATAAATTAAAGGAGTTTTACGTAAACCTGTATATTAATCAAAACTTTGATTTATAAAGAATAAAAATAAAAATAAGGTATTCTAAAACTATTGCAATTATTTGATGTACGAGCTTGAAGTATTACCCATTCGGGACTAGAAAATTATAGTTTAATTTACGCACGACGATGATACTGATAACAGCCACAACTTTTGTGAGAGTTCTTGTAGAGAGTTCAACTTTGCGTGACATATTGAACAGACTTTTAGCTTTAAATTCTGATACAAATGTATTTCAAGCAACTAAAGATCCGCTTGTACACCGGTCAATCTTGATGTCTCATTAAAATGACTTTACGATTTCACGACAATTTGCAGTAATACGAAAAACACACCAAATCTCTTGCTTCATAAGCTGGAATTGAGTCTTGTTGAGAAATATAATGTTGGTCTCTAAACATACACAGAGATAGGAAGTTTTATAATATTAAACAAAAAAAGTTCCGTGGTTAACAAAAACTAACTTTTAAGCGTTTTTAAAAGTGAAATTTACAAATAGTCATGCGTAATTTTATCGATCCCGGCTGTGATTGCTAAAAGATCGTATCAGAAATTGCGGTGAATATATAGAATGATTATTTGTTCTTAACAAGGTACATTAATTGAGCTTTTAATTTTTATACGAATTGAAATTAAAAAATAAACATTAGTTAGTTTTATTTGACTCAACCTTAGTAACAGAACTTATGGCTAGACTAGGTATAGATGGGTAGTCAGCAGTAGAAGTAAGTCGCAGCGAGCTGTAGAAGAGCTTAAAATTATCTTAATATGATTTTTCTTTCAAGAGAATAAGAGTGTGTGCATTACTAAACTACAAATACGTGAATAAATCCTAAGTTTCAGAAAATAGCAATTTAGGACTATTTTAAAGTGTATTTTTATTTCTCAAGTGTGTTATATTTTATTTCATCTTTCAACCATAATTATTTATTTAAACAGGCAATTAACATTGTCTTGAGATTTAGATACAAAACATTTCTCCAGTAACAATATACAAAACACCTGTACTAAAACATCCCTATTAGTGGTCACTTGAGTTCACTTGACCCTGTACCACCTGCTACACTTGGTTACCATAAAAATAGACAAACAAACATCGACATACACTTGGCGGCCTTCCGCCTTCCTTGCGTTTAATTATCGTTGCTTATCGTATAAGGTAATGTCACCTGTTTCAAGGCGAACCACAAAGTACTACGACGGCGATTCGTAATTTGAATAAGGGAAGAGGGTCTACTACTCACCAACTGCCACTTGGACTTGCGTGTGGGGTCTGCGATGGTGACCAACAGTCTATGTATCATCTGGACAGTGCCTTCATAGTACACCAGTGCTGACTCGTAGTTGCCCGTAAGGGCCATCTCTCGAGCCAACTTGGTGTTCTCGCAAATTTCGCCAACAGAAACTGCCATTATTGTCATTCCCGCTGCGTACAGGTAACGATCCCTCCACGAAAATTTACTTGTTTCCAGAGACCTCCTCTAAGTGAGATCGCGTGTGACATCCACCGAGGCTCCCAAAGATACACTTTTCATTTTTAACACCGAATTATGTTAACCTTTTGCCTTCTGTTTAAACACTAAAACTGTGTGCTAATTTTATTTATCACTTGTCACATGGTTAGTTGTAAGTTCGTTAAATTTATAAATAAGTATTTTTTTTGACAAAACAAACTTATCAATTTACGTTCATCGACGGCTACACACGCACACAATCGAACGAATACTTCAAGTTGCTGTCAATGTCGCCAACAACAGGCAGCCAGTACGAAATAACACCCAATCACAGAAGTGCAGAATTTAATCGCATGATGTTGGTACTCGAAAAAAGTACGTTTTTAATTACAAGTTTTTATTCGTTATGAAATCGATGAATATGATCGATTAATCGACCTTTGTCTATGGCTATTTTGAGAAAAGAGGCCTGTTTCATGAAGCTACAAGTTACAATTTACTACCGGAAGTCTCTTTCTAACTCTTTTTGCTAGAAAGAGACATCCGCTTGTGATTTGTAATCCGCTTGTGAAACAGGCCACTGGTATTTCAAGAATATTTTCAGCAGCCAAACAAGCATTATAAAAACAAATTGACACAAAAAAATTAACATCTGTATTACTGTGTAATTTAACCCACGATTCGGGGAGCCATTTACAACGTTAAAGGATGGCAGATGTGTAATTTGTTTTAGTTTCGTATTTGTGTGTCTTTAGGTGTTCAAATTTCTTTTCTGTTAGTGATTTGTTCTTTTTATGCCTTTGTGTTGTAGTGATAGAAGACTTGGACTTATTTCGTGTATCTGGCATCTATCGTGGGAACATATCCCCGCGGTAGTAGCTGTTGAAGTCGACGCGGGGCAAAGAATAAAATAAAATAAACCCACGATTTGATTCCTTCGTTTGTTAGATTAGTGTCGTTTTAAGTGAGTTTGTATGTTCTTTCACATGTTTTTGTAAAATGTTAATATTTTTACCAATAAATACTTTACCCACGATGCAGACAGGGGTTTTATAGTTTAAAGAGCGTTTCTGCTTGTCTATCTGAGGCATCGTAGCTCCCGAAAAGATAAAACTATTAGAACGTGATATTTAATAAAAAATAAAGCTAATTTAATCAGGGTAGTTCTTACTCCTTAATTAAATCCGGTTGGGGATAGCCATAACATAGAGGTCTTTTATCCAAGGAAATAATATTATTTAACAATTTTACTACTCCTCGACATTTTGTTTACACTTTGTACGATGAGACGACGGCGAGGCACTGTCCTGCAGAATTAGAATCCGGATCTGAGGCCCCACTTTTAAAATCGAAGTTCGAAGTTGTTTCATCATTTTTTTAACCTTTTCAACGCCTTTGACGGATATATCCGCACAACTGGTTCAGCGCCAACGATAAATATATCCGTCATGGTTGCCGGCGCAAAATATACTTAAATTGGCATTAGCTATGGTTTTAAGCTGTTATTGAGTCACTTTCACTCTCTAGTTTTCACAAATTTTACCTTTTACCCCCATTTACCCCTGTTCATATTTTCAGGTTTAAATAAATAAAAGGTTTCAAATGTTATTTTGTTTAAAAATAATAATAAATACAGGTTTTTGTTTTAATTGAAATATGAACCTCAAGTTCCGCAATATACCTAGTAGCGTTTTACTTTACAATAAAACGCTTATTAAGCCAAATAACTTATTCGAAGCCTAAAATAATATTTGAGATTGGCAACACTGTTTGTTGAATGACGTAGCGGTTACTGATTGGCTGACGACGCTGACGTCTCCCCCCCCCCCCCCCCTTTCAAAGGTTTCCCTTTTCTACCACCAGGGGGCCGCGAAGCCTAGGCGCGACCTCATCCATCATTGGATTTCAAAGATATAGTTATTTAACTATGTATATTGCAATAACGACTTCGCAATAAACCACACATAAAATAAACGTGGTTTATTGCAAACAAAGTTCAAAGTTACGCCAGGCAGAAATAAAAGTAAAGGCTTCGAATAAGGTATTTCGCTTAATAAGCGTTTTATTGTAAGGTGCTACAATAAAACGCTTATTACGCTGCTATTAAGCTTTAGTACTGTTATTCGAAGCCTAAAATAAAATTTGAGATCTGTTTGTTATCGCCTAGTGGTTAGACGCCAATGTGATCTTTGTACTTACTGACAATTGAAACTGTGACGCAAGTACTGAGTGCAGCTGCACTAAACATAGCAAGTATTTGTACACTATGAAAAACTGTGAAAATAACAAGATATACTTTTGTGATCATAGGATAATGGTACTGCTTCACGTTGTGATAAAGAGGTAGGACAAGGTTTATTGGAACAGAAACCACAATTTGTAAACAAAGATATATATTTACTATATAACACTTATCAAAATGTCTTCCATTTATATAATCGACAACTTACATGAAATTCGTGTACATACAGGCATTAAAGTACCCGACTGAATATAAACAGAAAAAGAATTACAATCACTTGACACGTTAGTGAATATGATGATGAAATTGAATCTAGTAGTTGTAGTGATGTAAATACAATGTTTTCAAAATTACATGATGAATATCAAATCCTCAGTTGTTCTAAACATTGAATAACATGTATGTACATGATAATTATCTACTGGATTAAAATAATTACTAATAATTGGATCAGAACTCGAATCAGAATAATATGTTATAATAAATTGTTATATTTCTCTGAAATAAAATTTCTTAAAAGTATTTTGCGAGCGCCAGTTGCCGCGAGCTAGAATTTCGTCTTAAGGAAAATCTTGAACCCAATTTTTTGAGGCTACTGCTGGACGCGCGCTGCCAGGGCTGGCCCGAATGCCTGCCTCCAGGATCACAATTTTGATCCAGTTCGCAACAACTGTCCGCGACGCTGCCTAAGGGGCACGACATACAGTTAAAAACAAGGAGTTGCTTTTACACAAATTACGCCTGTCGGCTGAGAGTGAAATCACTTCGATAATCCAGTATACTGAATCCAAATGTTTACAATCTTTATTTCTTATTAATCGCCATCCCGACTGTCTATAAGTAGCAGTGTCTGATTTGGACCCGAAAATTGGCCAAACGTGATATAATTTTTATCGACAAAATAATTATCAGGAAACAGAAACCTAGCTAAATCAGAACCAGAGGGGTTATAAATATTTACTTTCGATTTTTGGCACCACGAGCTCCATCTATTCTAGGCAGCCTGGTAAGTGTAAAGGGCGGATTCTCGCCAACTAGCACGTATAAAATTGTTTGGATCTTTCGACCAATCTTTTACGCTTTCAGCCCACCCCCCACATTTCTACACCTCTAAGGTCATCGCCTGGAGCTTGGGCGGTGGAGAGCCCGTGGCTGTATCGTAAACGGGGGGGGTTATTGACCGGTTTTTCAGATCGGTCTACAAAATACTTTTGGCTACCGTGGGGCTATTATCAAGTATGTCCCTGCTGAGGTTTTCAGGTGGGCTAACACTCGAGGGAGTATGAACGGGGGAGAGAATATCCAGGGCAGTAGGTAATCCCAGGTCTGGCCGAATGCATCGTGGAATTGGGATTGCTGATCGGTGACGTCCATTGAGACATAGGTGGGGACTACGTGAGCTGTCACAGAGGCAAATAGGTCTATGCAAGGAGTCCCCCATTTCGAACATATCATCTCTGTTGACTCGGGAAGGAGATGCCATTCGGGTACGGGACGTAAGCGAGACAATTGTTCCGCTTCGGTGTTGAATCTCCCGGGTAGGTAATGGACCTTGATAAAAATGTTGTACAAGTCTAGGGATAAAAGATTTCGTAACAAAGATCCATCAAGGCGGTGGATCTCGTCCCGCCCTCGTTTCTCAAATACGAGACTACAGTCTTGTTGTCGCTCTGGATCATTAACGATGAGTTGGACAGGTATAAACAATAACTTTTTAAGGCGTTTAGCACGGCCCGCACTTCTCGTTGATTGGAGTAAATATTTGCCTCTGCGCGAGACCATTTTCCCCAAATTCTCAAGTTGTCTATCTGGGCTCCACAAGCTAGCTCTGAGGCAACGGTCACCAGATAGGGACACTGGGGGATGATGAATACTCGAGTTGCTGTGGACATTAGCAAGCCACCAATTTAGTTCGATTAGACCTTTTTGAGGAATCGGAAAGCGATAACGGGGGTTCTGGTAAAGTATGGATTGGTAATGCTTTAACAAGGCTCGATTTTTCAGGCGCCCCGGCAAGACTGGAAAACTGGAAAAGTTTATAGAGCCCACAAAGCTCTGAATTTCTTTTAGGTTTGCCAATTTACCTTTTCATTGTACTTTTAACCTTTGCGTTAGATCGAAACATTTCTTTGTTGGAAGATAGTTTAGGTTGGAATGCGGGTCCCAACAAATGCCCAAATACTCTATCGCCCTTTGAGGCCTTAAAATAAACTTTTCGTATTTTATTTGCCAGCCCAATTTCTGGAGAAGTTACACAGTGTCCAGACCTTGCTTTTTTAAAGCTTGAGGGTTCTGATTTGCTAACAGGACATCGTCGAGATAAACTAGTATTCGAATCCCTCTGTCTCTTAGGACTTGGGCTGCCCAATTGGACAATGTAGAGAACATTTTCGGAGCACAAGCCAAACCGAATGGGAGGCATGTCATTAGAATTAGTTTGCCGTTGAAAATCAGCTGCAGGAAACGTTAGTGACTTCCTGCAACTGGCAGGTAGAAGTATGCATTTGCCAAGTCTATCTTTATAAGCCAGTCCAATGGCTGTAGGAAAGTGGGTATTCTGTGCATGTTCACAAGACGAAATTTTTGAGCGGGGAAATACCAGTTTAAATTTTTCAAGATGAAAATGGGCCGAAATATTCCATCGTTTTTGGGCGTCAAAAACATTGGGGAAATAAAGCTGGGGCTGCGGGCTGCAGGTTCGAAAGCTCCCATTTTTATTAGTTTTTGAATCTCTAGATCCACTTCCTTTGAGAAAGGGGTTTGTAAATTGCCCAATCTTGTCAACATCAGTGGAGCTTTTATCACAAAAGGGATTCGAAACCCTTGAATCAGCTTTATCAAGGTTTGAGGGGCCTGCAGAGACTCCCATTCCCTTACAAATTTCAGTAGCTGACCCGCTTGAAACGTGTTCAAGTCAGAATTTTCGCTTCAGCGGGTACTCCCTGCGCGGGACATTGGGACTTGAATTTCTACCCTGGCTACGGTTGGGTTGTTGATAAGGGCAAGGATTTCGGATACCTTTTGATCGGCCAAGCTTCCCCTGAGGGTTTGTGGGTGGTCTTAGTGGGCGAAAAATGTCCGGCCAAGTCATATGACCAAAATTCTGAGCGCCTTGCGCAGGCGGAGGACCATAAGGTCTGGGCATAGCCATATAAAAGTTACTTGGATCATAAAACGCCTTACGGGGCAGTTTTTGAGTATAGTGCGTTTGACTAGGACCTGCTTGCGCAACAGGTTTGGTCTGGTTCAACGTGCGTGCTGGCTAAAACACTTCAGAAATGCCACCGTGTTAGTCAATAGCCGCCGAAACCGCCTCTTTTTGGAAGAGATACTAAGGTGGATCGAGTTTATAAAACTAACGTAAGCGGTTGAGATCATCATCATGTCAGCCGAAAGACGTCCACTGCTGGACATAGGCCTCCCCTAAAAAGTTCGGGGGAAAAAAACCGTAGTCGCCACGCTTGGCAGGTTGGCGACCGCAGTTATACCAAGTACTCCGCGGAGGACGCTGCTGCCCATCCTCCGGTTTCCGGTTTTCCGAAATACAATTCACCACTCGCGTTAGCATCACCTATTTTAGAAGAATTTGCCATTGGAGACATAGGGGCTGCTGATTGCACATGTTCCCAACAAAAAAAATGATCTCACTGACCTGTTCAGATAAAAGGCCTTGCTGTAATCATTACGCCGTCGTCGCTCTTCATCAGATTCTGATAACGACCTTGAGCTCGAGTCCCGTCATTTTCTGTAAAATAAATCTGTATTAAAAATTCGAGCAGTAAAACCGTTAAATATTTTAAATTATTTAGTTCTTTCAATTGTTTTCCAATTTTTGTAGTGAACCGTACGTTTCGACAAACAAAACGCCAATGATGGATGAGGCCGCGCTTTCACCTAGGCGCCGCGGCCCCCTGGTGGTAGACAAGGGAAACCTGGGAAATTGGGGAATAGGGCAGGAGACGTCAGCCAATCAATAACCGCTACGTCATTCAACAAACAGTGTCGAATAACGGTAATGAAGCTTAATACAGTGCATTATGCAAAGCAACGGCTCATTTTCAAACCATCAACTAGTACTTATTTTAACCCCCAGTGCAAAAATAACGGTGTTATAAGTTTCACGTGTGTATCTATGAATACCTCTCACGCTCCCAAACGAATGGACCAATTCCGACGCAATTAAAACAAAGTTAGTTAAAGTACGACAAACAAGAGTAAAAATTAAATTAAGGCGCCACTTTCTACGTTACTGTCACATTTTTGACGTAAAATACTTAAATATGGCAACAATTTAGTATGTTTTATTTTAGGTCCATGTTATTTAATTTCTACTCTTTTCTGTCGCACTGTAAATCGGCATGGTTCTTAGGTAATACGTATTATGAAAATCATTAGGGCCGTTTAAGCGATATCACAGATATCAGCTATTTTTCATATATTCAATAAATAAAACCCTCGATACAATTACAACTCTGGATTAAACAACCCAAATCATGAGACCTAGTTAAGAACCGGCCCCCCGATCCCACAAACACGCAGTTAAACTTTAACTTTTCAACGACATAGACGGATATATCCGCACCACTAATTCAACGCCAACGACGGGTGTTTCAGTCATGGTTGCCAGCGCAAAATGGACCTGAGTATCTATGAGGCAAGGTTGACATTCGCTCCAGTCACATGACCAACTTTTCATTACATTTTAAACTTTAAAAGTTTAACAGTCTCAAATGTATTTTAATTCAATCCCAATTAACAAATAAGTAAATAATAGAATTAAACGTATAAAAGTTTTAAGTTTAATCTAAGTTTGACGTTTGACGCGCCATTTTGCGGCAGACGATGGGTGCAAGTGTGCGATCTCGTCTTATGTATGAAGGGTTAAGCTGTCATTTGTATGAGAGATATAGCGTTGCAAAGGTTAAAACCCCCTTTTTTGGCGTGGGGGTTAAAATATATGGTAGCTAGCAAAAGTAACTGATGGGAATTTGAGGAACAGGATAAGGTGATTAAAACAAGTGGCTAACAATAAACATTATATTGATATTCCTACGTATTATACATAGTATGAAACATAAATACAATCTCCAGTTATACATTATACGTTTATATACATTATACTTCGTTCGCTCCGAATGAGAATTTTCTTTCGAAAAATAAATTATAAACAAGGCCTATTTCAGGTTGTAATAGCAGGTTTTTTTGCAAATATTCTTTATGTTGTCTACGAAGAAAGCACATAGATCCTTAATACGACTAGCCTAATTATACGATACAAATTATAGTTTAAACGTATTCCTAACATACATAGCACCAGAAACAAAATGGTGCTAGAATCAAGACCGTATTGCAATTGCAAAGTATAAAGTTGTTGGTCCTATGGCAGTTGGCTGATTGTTTTTGTTAAAATAAATCTATGCATAGGTCCACGTTCTCACTGACATAAGTATGAAAACTTGCCTTAGTTACCTACAGTTTACCCTGACATAGATGCAGTTATAGTTTTATTTTGAATGAAAGAACTTAAAAATACGTCAGCCTCAACTTAGTATTAACATGAATAAAAAATAGGCAATTCCAGAAATATAATATAAAACAAGACTGTTCTAATTAAAAAATAACACAAAAACCATGGAGTTGGTCTTCGATTAAACATTATCTTATATTAAACGGAAATCTATGCACTTGAGCCAAATCGCGCTTCTGGATTTAGCACGAAAGTATAATGTAATGTAACAAAGACCAATTTTAATTAATCCAAATGAGTATTTATTACACAAGACTGGACATCAATAAACATGGTTTAAGGAAATAGAAATATAAATAAAAGAGTTGGTGCCTAACATTGTGATGTGTAGATCCGTATGTCAATGTTATATATTTTCTTTTACTTCTTACTAGGTTTGAATTTCGTTTTAAACTAAATATAGCACTAAAATTATATGAAAAATCAGCACAAACCCATTAAAACACTACACTTTATATTTAGGTACCTAGACTATTGCACGGAATTTTACAGAAAACCTGACAAATCTTTCAAGTTTTATTATAACGCTATATACCTACTCGTATTATGTCACAATTTTATTTGTCCAGGGCAACACTCATAATCACCATGAGTCATGACTGGGGGCTTACTACAAAACACTAAAGAAATGTTGGGTGCTGAATCCCTTTACTCGTCATTCAAGAGAAAGGGATGGAGCTAACGTAACTTCAAGCTTCGATTTCCAATCTGTCTTCATAATTGTAAGTAAGCCAAAAGTTGCCTTAAAACCCAGCAAAATTGTAATTTATAGACATACAACTGGCCGCTGAACTACTTTTCATAATTACTCAAAAAACTGTTCTACCTGATACTACAGATTAATAACACAAGATATACACACACTTATCAACTAATTAAAAGAAAACAATATCGACATTTTAACGTTACAATCATTTAACACACGTTAACTGGTTTGTTTGCAAGATTATCTGATGGAAGGTAATTCATAAATATGAATTTAAAAAGTACCTTTACTGCTTGCAAACGTTGTCTTGCTCTACTTTTAGTGTTAGCCGGGCAAAAAAGGGATAACGTGGTGACAGGCCATAACCACATTAAACTGCTTTATGCTCAAAATTCAATCTGATTCCAATCTACTCCGAACCCTATTTTTTTCTAAACTCTTTTGTGACAATCTGTTTTATTTTTTTTAAACCGTCAGCTGTCGTTTAAACTATCGTTGTCACACCTGTTCTTGAATCTGACAGTTCAATTGTCATTCGTATTGCTTAGGAACACGAAAAAAGCCGAAGATATAGTAAAACCAGAATAATACAGTCTGTAAGCACTTAGGTGTTTCGGGTTTGTACTTCTAGTGAGAGCACTTGCTCTTAATAAGAGCGTATGAGTGCGAGTGAGAGACAAGTACAAACCTGAATCACTTTCTAAGAGCTATCGCACTGTTATAGTAGGTACTCTGCTACCTATCGCAGTCACACTGTTTTTGGCATCTGTCGGTTTGTTATGCCAAAGAGTGTGAAAGTGATAGGACTGTACTGCTGAAATATATTCACTTTTGTAAAATTAAAATCTTGGGACATTACAATTACTTTCACCAAGAAGTACTTAGAGTTACTAATTAACAAAAAAAAATAAGATACAAAATCTATGGATTACTGTGTGTCGGTGAACTTACATAAAAACCAGTCGAAACTACCAATGCATAAGAATTAAAGTAAAATATAATTTATCACTAAAATAATATCTATATACAACTTAAAAAGTAACTATGAGAAGACGAGACCTGGGACTAGGTTGAATAATAATCGTTGTCATTTTAAATGGCAATTTGTTAGTTAAAGGTGGAAAAAAGTTAGGTGCAAGTAACTAAATAATTGCATTTGGTTTAGGATCATCAGAGATATTAAACCTAAAACGGTGAAATCGCGTAATAAAAGCCGTTACAAGAGTATCAGCCTTGTGGCGTAATTCTAATGTAGTTTTCAAACAAAGACGACGAAATATACAAGCCCCACATATAGGGTAGAGCTGGGACTCTATTCTAGTGGGTAAAGCCATATTGCCTTTGACATGTTATCTTAAACTTTTACCTGAGACCAATTATTCCAAGTAGATCGGTTCGGTCGCTCGGTCAAATGCCTTAGGAAAGTCGCTCAGACACTCGAGACGAGGCGGTGTCAAGGCGCGTGCGCGCCGCATCTAGGTTTTACATAGAAGTATATGGCAGTGCGCTCACAGTCGAACAGTCAAGGCGCGGCGCGGAGGACTTTGAGTAGTAGAGGCGTGGCAGGGGCGCGCGACGCAATGCCGACTCCATTTTGTCTTTTTCGTTTTAGTTTAATTAACTGGACTCTAGTACACAAAAACCATGTCCGCTGCACCCCGCCTCGACTGTAGCTGCCGTGTCTCTGATGACTAGCCACTTGAGTTTGGTGACCATAATTATGCACCTTCCGTTTTATAGGGTGGGTCACAATATTTTGCAACTTAGCAAGAGTAAAAGCTGGTAAAAATGCAAATATTCCTGGCTCACCCTATATTTGACCTTAAGAGTACTATAAACAAATATTAAGCACCTCCCTTGTTTTATAGTCAGTTAAAAAGCTTAAAACGACATAGACTCACATCTCTACAACTACTCATATCGACAATAGGTATAATACACAATATCTAGCATAACTATGTAAGCTGTAATGCTACAATATCAACGACGATAAAGCTCATTTTTGAATGCGGCTGTGAGTACCGTATACTTATAACCCTGTTCACCATAAGCTGTGGTGAACTGAACAAAAGTTAGTGAAAAAACACAGGCGAATCAGTGAGTTTAATAAATTAGTATGATCATATACAGACGCCATACAATATATAAGTTCAGAACCTTTTCAACTCTCTTTTCTCTTTCGAATAAAAAAGTCGTCATTCACACGGCAATGACAGAGCCAATATCAACCTTACTTTATAGACACTCAGGTCTATTTTACGCTGTGAACCATGGCGAACATATTCGTCGCTGGTACCGAACCAGTGGTGCTGATATATCCGTCGATGGCATTGAACGACGAAATATCCGTCTTGAACCAGTGGTGGGGATATATCCGTCGATGTCATTAAACCAGTGGTGTGGATACATCAGGCGATGGCATTGCACTAGTGGTGCGGATATATCCGACGATGGTAATGACCTAGTGGTGCGGATATATCCGTCGATGGCGTTGAAAAGGTTAAATGTATTCTATGGCGACAACCACAACAGCAAAGGCCTTTGCGTATGTTGTAAACGATCTATAGATTATTTTATCTGCAACAACGCATTTTTGTGGCGAGAGCGAAATACTGCTAGAAAGCTGCTAGCTGCATAGTAGTGTTTTAGGAATTTTTAATTTATTAGCGATATCAATAAAGTAAAAAATGCTTTGACTACTACATTGCGGTCGGCCGGCTACTTTCGAATCACGGCAGCATAGCCTACCGTACCGTTGCAGAGATAAAAATAGCTATGGCGGTTAATATCTAAAGTGAATGACTAGCCACTATAGTCAAGTTACAGAAGCAATTAATGTTATTTAACCCTTTTTCAAGCAACGACTTTTACTAACCACATGTTTAGTTACAATTTCAACCTCAGCAACTTCATTTAAGGTTCAACTGTGTTAAGTGTTGCGTTATTAATGCATATGTATTGTATATTTTGTTATGTAAATGCGTAAATTGGTGCGCCTGAAAAAGGGTTGAAGCATTTCATCACAGTTATAAACAGAATTCGATTGTAATAGCATATACGGCATTACTTTTAATCATTAGTAATTTACATGGTACATAGCATATTATAGTTTAATGAGTCGTCGAAATATCACATCGAATCCGTGGTCCATTACGTACATTTCAGAGCGAATATACTAATTATGAACATTATGTTCCACTATTATTCTAACAACCCATTTATTAATATTAATACACTTACAGATGTTTCCACTTTAGATTATCTTAAGGATCTGAAAGCAACTCCTAATATCTGAAATATACCAATTCCACTACAGGTTATGGCTACTACGACTAAACTTTTTAATTTCGATGACGCATAACTTACAAATCTATACAGGTAAGGAAAGTCCCTACGCCTTCATTATGTTTCAAAGTCGTCAGTTCAACTCAAACACAGACTATTTATTTCTAAATAAATAATAACTAACTTGGTTTATCCTTTACTGAGAGTTACATGTGTAAGGCAGAACCAAGGAGTTATAATTATTTATTATTTAAAAGAAAAACTTTAAACTAATTCCCAGTCGCTTTCACAGTCTTTTATCAAAGACAAAACGTCACGCTATGATGATTTTCATCTAGGGCATTAGGATAAGTCAATCGATTTGTACCACTTTCATTTTGACATTTATAAAAAAAACTGGTATAGGTCGTTTTACAAGAGAGCCACGAATGGATCGAATGGATGAATGTATACACGATTGAAAAATTAATACAGGGTTAGTTTGAAAAATTCGAACTACGTTTAAAAGGACGGCACTTGCACAATCATAGATGACATTAGTTTCGTTCTTTCCATTCATTGCAGCTCTTGAGACGACCGAAATGTAAAAATAAAGCTAGACAAACTGAATCCAACCGGGGAGAGGGGGCAAATCAGAAATTTAGCACTACAGTCACACGAAATCTCCCCCCCCGACCAAAGAGGTGACACAAGCCTGTTTCTCAAATTTTTCATGTGGCAACAATTTTTGTTATGAAACAAACTGTCACAATACGAGTACCTATCCAGTCGTTATGCATTTCGTGTTACCAGCTAGTAATATTTTGAATTTGCCGCCTTTTTTTTGTGTCACCACTCGCTGGTCGGACTCTTTGGTCTCATTGGTCTCAACCACGGAATAGAAAAAACAGTGGAAGTGCCATGAGCTATGCTTAGTCTCAGACCTATTGTCGCCAATACTCAAACCATCATACGCCACCATGACATTTTTTTAGGGTTTGGCTATCGTTTTTACATTCCAAAATAGCACAATAAGGCAAGGCACAAAAGATCGCAGCAAAACTAAGGTAGGTTGCGCGGAACTCCGCATAACTTTGCCACACTTTACACGCCCACTTAACACTTCTACTGTTTTTTCTGTTCTGTGGTCTTAACGCTCTACCTCAGTTAAACGTGGATTTGATTGTCCCTGGCGGTGCATCCATCGACGGTAAAGATGACAAAGATGTTAATTATGATTTTCTGACCTATCCAATAAGTATCTGTGAATAAAAAGTGTACAAAGGTGAAATTCCAGTAGTAGTCAGACGCAAGATCCGTCTGTGTTGCCATCCTTTGGGAGCTTATATTCAGTAGTGGACGTCATACATGCTGCTTCATATCAACAGTGCTTATCTGCTTATGTCTGTTGTATGGGATCCCATTGAAATATCGACAAACGTGTCATCGAATGTGTCATTTCACGGAATTTCATTTCATCGAAAACTAATTTCTGCTGAAACTTTATAGTTTTCAGGTTATCTTGACCATTCGTTACGTAGGTAAGGTTAGGTTACACTTGTTACCACAAAAAAAAAAACTCCTGAGCGTGGAAATATCTATCAATCATCGAAATATAATAAGTATGGAAGAGTAACACCGAACAAACTTGACGTTGAAATACGTCCCATTTCCTCTACGCTGGAAACGTTTGAGTAGACGCCATTAGTGTAGAGGTTGTATATATTTTCACCCATAAGAAAACTTTGATTGGTTAAACTGCTATCACAAAAGATTTGATTGGTCTATATTTTTTCTCGTTATGGCTACTCAAACACGCTACAAAATGACACATCTGACATTTTGCTGAACTTGGATGGTTTAATGCAGAAGTGATCCGTAATTTAAATAAGTTAAGGTGTATACTTTATTTATACAGCAATCAATAATGTTTTAGTAAATATTTATTCTTAAAAATATAATATTTAGTAGGCAATAAATAACGATATTATATACGGATATAATATAATAGTACATTATTATAATAGGTAAATCAAGATTTTTTAAGATGAGGCATGGCGGTATTTGATCGTACCTAATTTAAATAAAACAAGTTGCAGTACCTAAGTATTACCTACTAAGGGTTGTCGCAGACATAACCGCTCGGCAACAGATCGGCATCGCCACGCCTCATTCATACAAGGCGAGGCGATGCCGTTACGATGCTGATTAGTCTGCGTTGCAGTAGGGAGTTACTGTACGGTACTGTGCAATTTGGAACCGCTGAGCATTTCAAAAAATGTCTCCCAGTTTTTGAAACTAAAAAGTCAGTTTCTGCAAAATGGATACTGCATATCCTACCATGTTTGCTGGGAAGCCACGTTTCATCGCGTTTTTCTAAACGAACTGCAGCTATCTAAGCAAAACCTTTTTCTACATTTCTAGGAAAACTAAAAAAAATCATTATTCTTTAATATTATAATTATTTCAGAACTTATATTGCATAACATCGGCCATGTCCATTTTGTAAGGAAATGATTTAATTGTAATTACTTACTAATGGAATGAAATTACATCCTTTTTAGGGTCCGTGCGACTCCTACACCAATTTACGATGCACGTCGGCATCGTTGTTGCTATAGTTTATCTTATTTATCAGTTATTTATAATTATTTTACTAAACTATAATGACAACCATTTGATACAATAACTCAAAGCCTACTGGAAGCCGGTTGAGCACCAAGTATTAGCTCCGCCCATTTTAGCACTAAGTATGTGGAACACTTTTTGAGTGACAGTTATCCTTCTATACTTATTATATTTCGATGCTATCAATGAAATGAAAATTCGGCGAAGTGAAACGTTTTACGAAATGAGTTTCGATGTTTCAAGGGTACCCTGTTATATTTCAAACCTAACAAATGTTTTACACAATATCGTCATTCATACAAGGATGGTGAACTACTAAAAATATCCGGTTTCAACAAAAAGTTCTTACACGCACGGGATTTTAACCCTGGCAAGACTTAGAGCGTGGCGTCGAGGTGCTCTTTGGGCGCTTGTGGCAACACATGGACCTGTTTCGCCTTGCCCGCGTGGTAAACTTGGCCAGGGCTGAATGGCTCCAGGCGGGGATGAGTTGAGATGTCTTTCTTTGGATCTGAAAAAAAAAAACAATATTAACCACTTTACCACGATCTTATTTCTATTTTTTTCTATACACTATTAAAATAATGAGCTGACTTGAATCTTTAGTCCAGACATTCTAGAGTCTAGAAATTAGACATTAGAAACCATTTTTTCTGAAATAATTCAATTTTATTTTTTAATTCAGTATAATTTGAGACATTTAAAGTTACTTCCAGTATGCAGAAAATACAGAAAATATCGTTTTATTCTGCCGGTTTAACAATGGCCCGGCCTTTGCAAAATTTATAAAATTGTGATTTTGCATGACAGTTGAAAACTTCTAGAATTATTATGAATTGATTGGTCCGAATGACTGGCCTACCGGACAGATGCGTACAGGGCGTTGTTAATTTTATCGGGGACAGTCAAAACTAGGTTGACTGAAAATGTACGCGACTAGGATTCAAAAAATGCTAAACTAATTTGTTACAGGTAACTAAAAAGGACTAGTAATAACAGCATTGAATTACTAAAAAAAAAATAAAAAAATAAAATAAAAGTTTATTTGGTTAAACAATAGGAGTGTACATCACAATAAGGTTGGGATCTCCTATTAAGTATTTAAATACTTGTATCAGGAGAACCCGCTCTTCCAAATACAATGGGTTTAACAAACTTCCTATAATTAGAACATTTGCATAACAAAGAATTAAAACAAGAAAGGCAAAGAGTAATATTACTAAGACTTAATTAATAAATACTAGGTAATATCCCTAATTAGGAACTCTTCATTTGATCTATGTGATCTCTAAATTTTGTGAGTGTGTGTGTGTGTGTGTGTATGTCTGTGTGTGTGTGTGTGTGTATGTGTGTGTGTGTGCGTGTGCGTGTGTGTATGCTTGTGTGAGTGTGTACGTGCGTATGGGTATGTATATAACTGGGACACTCAATTATAGTTTCAATTAATTATGAGACTATAAGGAGGTTCATTTTGTTATAATATAGGTCATAAATAAATAAATAAGTAATAATACCTGTGACTTATAACTTACAAGCAGCTCGAGCGAGTTGATGCGTTAGAGTACAGTTGGATAGTTATGTGTGTGTGGGAGTGTGTGTGTGTGTGTGTGTGTGTGTGTATAAGTGCGTATGGGTATGTATATAACTGGGATACTCAATTATAGTTTCAATTATGAGACTATAAGGAGGTTCATTTTGTTATAATATAGGTTATAGATAAATAAATAAGTAATAATACCTGTGACTTACAACTTACAAGCAGCTCGAGCGAGTTGATGCGTTAGAGTACAGTTGGATATGTGTGTGTGTGGGTGTGTGTGTGTGTGTATATGTGTGTGTAAGTTACAGCCTAAAGTCAGTCGTCTCATTATTACGACTAATCGCTACGAGATAAGAATTGTTACATAGTTGTTGTATTATATAAGTATATTATATTATTTGAATAAGCAGACCAAACAACAGAGATGTGGAGATAAGTTAACCATAGCTAATCTGGGAGAGAAGAGCTTCAGATTCGTCATATGAAAGATCTCTAAGCCATTCTATAATCTTTTTTTTGCAGTCGTACCGTTTAGTTGAGTAGATTTTGATTTTTTTATTTATCCTATTATAAATATATGCAGACTGCACACAGTATTGTCTCCTTGCGAAGGCCGATTTCCTGAAGGGGACCGGTGCAGGCGCAAGAGTTCTCCTTCCTTCTTTAGATGGTTTAAATGGCAGTTGGCTATGAAGCCTTAACACCACCGAGAATATGTAAAGCTTACGCATGCTCAGAAGCTCACAAAGTTTATAGAGTTCCGAGGTTGGGAATCTATACGATTTGAAAAACATGGTTTTAAGCAAATGTCTCTGGGCTCTCTCAACTTCAAGAAATTTACATTTAGTTGCGCCTCCCCAAACTGGAATGCAGTAGGTCATTATGGATTGTGCTAGTGCGGTGTAAATTTGTTTAAGCAGATTAGTGGTCGTGATGTGTCTTAGGTTTTTGAACAGCCAGATCAGTTTGCGTATTCTATTATTGATGTATTCTAAGTGTGAATGCCACGATAGTCGTTGGTCGAAAATAATTCCCAAGTACCTAGTTGTTCTTACTTTTTCCAGCATTACGCAGTCACAGGTTGAGTTAATAGAGGGATTACATTTATGTATTCTAAGTTTAAGGTTTGGGGGGGGTTGTGAAGTGACATTTTTGCTAAAACAGATGTAATTTGATTTTTCGGAATTAAGAGTGAGTAGGTTTGAAGTTAGCCAAAAGTTAATCTTAACTAGGGTTTCCTCTGCAATGGCAAAGACCGATTCCCAGTTCTTACCAGAGAAAGTAACAACTGTGTCATCCGCATAAAGTACAATATGACCATCCCTGGAACAAACGTCAGCAAGGTCGTTTATATAAGTAAGGAATAGGGTCGGTCCCAGGACACTGCCCTGTGGGACGCCAAAGGTGACCTCTGATTCTGCACTTACACAATCTCCGACTTTTACTCTTTGATTACGGTTTCTCAAATAATCCTTGAGTAACTCCAGGGGTCGTCCTCTGATGCCATAGTGTTCAAGCTTGCGTACAAGGGTTGGGTGAGAGACCGTGTCGAATGCCTTTTTTAAATCTAAGAAAACCGATAAGCATTTATTACCTTTGTCTACTTCATTAGAGATTAGAGTTGCTAAGTTAAGTACTGCATCTTCAGTTGACTTGCCTTGCCTAAAACCGAATTGAAATTTATAAAGTAAGTTGAATTTATTAAGATAGTTTATTAGTCTGTTGTTGATAAGTTTTTCTATAATTTTAGATATTGCCGTTAACACCGAAATTGGTCTGTAATTATTTGGCTCGATTCTCTCACCACCCTTGTACACAGGCGTGACTAGGGCATTTTTCAGAGCAGATGGAAAACATCCCCGCGCAAAGCAGAGATTTGCAAGGTGAGTGATGATAGGTATAACAATGTGTTTACATAGTTTCAAAAACTTTGTTGGCACACCATCACAGCCAGTGGCACTATCTGATTTTAATGTCATTAAGATGCAAGTTACTTCTTGTGGATCAGTATCTAGTAGGACAAAAGATGAAATGGGGTTGTAGTTAGAACTGTTTGTGTGAAAGTTACTGGCTGTGTGCATGTGACTATTATTAGAAATTTCAGAGGCAAGTTTTTTCCCAATACTAGAAAAGTAGTCGTTAATGTGATTGATAGATTCTAGGGGAGTAGACTTATACTTCATAAGTTCAGTGTTATGAGTTTTAACTGCTCTGTAATTTGTAATGGTTTTTATTGAACTCCAAAGTGCTTTAGAGTTCTTAAGATTACTGTTTAACAGTTCCCGCTCGTAGTTACGTTTTACTTTCTTGATCAGGTTATTAGTGAAGTTACGATACCTTTTGAATGTGGTCCTCAGGACCTCGTTTTCTGGATTAGACCTCAGTTTAAGCTGCATCTTATTCCTATTCCTAATACAACGCAAAATACCTGGCGTAATCCAGGGTTTAATGTTTCTTCGATTCCTAGGTATCACTTTTTTAGTCTTGCTCTCATCTAGTGATTGGTTTAATTTGCTAATTAATTGCTCAATTATAAGGTTGGGATCATTACAAAAAAGAAGCAATTCTAAGTTTTTATCTAGAAGCCTTACCGCCGCCTTTTCATAATCAATTTGCTCAACAGTTTTGAGAGAAGGTGTGTCATTAACAAAACAGTCTTCGAGAGCTAGAAAAATAGTGCTATGATCCGTGATGGATGTGTTTAGGACTGCTGTGTGTGCATTTATTTTATTCTTATTGATTTTTAACATGATATGATCAAGACAACTTTCGCCTCTAGTTGGTTTTAGGAGCCCTGGTAAGATGCCATATTGGCTTAGCATATTAAGATAGAGATGTCTATTTGCGAAGTCATGATGATGTTCATTTGTACGTGACAGTAAATTTATATTTAGATCCCCTGCGATAATTACAGTGTATGTAGAATTTATTGTATCTAGGTATAGGCTTAAAGAGTTTATGAAATTTTGGGCATTGAGGTTAGAGGGCGAGCGATAGATTCCAAGTATAATAACGTCATTAAATCGAGCCTCAATGCAGGATGCATGCTCAAGCTTGACTTCCTTTAAGTTGGAATTAAGTTTATCCTTAGCATAGATAGCTACTCCATCGTTTTGGTTGAGATTATGTATAGTTGATGTACATGTGTAGTTCGATAAAAGCGGTATTGGTTTTAATGAATTTAATCGACATTCCGTCAGAATTAGGACATCCGGCTCTAGATTAAGATGCGCGAGAGTTATTTGAAAGTCGCTGAAGTTGCCATATATACTCCGAATGTTTTGTGCGATAACAGTTAGTTTTAGGTTTGCATTCGGAAGCTGCTTGCTTAGGTCCTGAGGTTCACACTCAAAAGTTTGGGCTATTTCTGTGTTATCAATTTCGTCAAGTATGTCTAGTTGGCTAGTGAATGTGAATAACATTAATAAAAACATGATGGGTAGCCAAATGTTGGGATGAATTAAGTTTGAGTTTAATGAGTTTAATGAATTTAATGAAGTTAATAAAACTAATGCGATTAATGCGGCCCGTGGTATCTGTATATACGAGAGTTGAGTGGCTAGCTTTATAGTCTGGATTTATTTTATAATTAGTGTGTGAGTTAAGAGTGACTTTGAGGATGTGTATAGACTGTTGTTTAGTAGTGTGTGTAAGAGTGTGTGTGCGAGTGTGTATGAGAGTGTGTTTTAGAGTGTGATTGTGTGTTAGTTTAGAGTTGTTTATGTGTGTAAGTTGGGAGTACATTTTGAGTGGTTCCAGTAGGAGGATGCACTTACAAGTACTAGGATCGCATGAATACGACCATCTTATCGAGTAGACAATTATGAACATAAATGAAAATTTAAAAAATACAAAAAAGGTAGACGACCAACGGAGAGTAAAGCGGAGGTTTGCGTTACCATGGGTACATGAGGCAAACAGTGTTAATTTTTTATGTTGTCGTTGAAGAACAAAGATCGAGCAAATCAAATTTAAAATTAAAGTCTTCACTCCATAATTACCAGGGGAGCATAACCTTATGAGAGATTGAAGGACACTGTAGCTATAGGAATACATAAAAGAGAGGCAACTCACCACGATGATCAATGTCTTTGAGATGTAGTTACCAGGGTTACATAACAAAGAAAGGCTTAAAAGTACTAGTCAGTTTCCATTAGAAATGCGTTCAATCTGCGATTCGCTCGTGACCTCAATAACCTGAGAGTTGTCCTCTTTCCTTAGAAAGACCCTGCCGTAACTAGTCCAGCAGTGCTTGAAGGTCTTTGTTTTCTTTAGCTCCCTAGCTAGGAAATAAAGCCGGGCCGCTTTAGGAGACAACTGCTCTGCAACAAAAATCGGGGTATCCGGGCTCGTTTCAATCCCTAGATGCTTGGCACTGAGTTTGTTTGCATTCCGCACGTTAAAAGCTTTACACAGCTTTAGGATGTCACTTCTCTGGAGTGTAGAGGTCATTTCAAGAATGATGGTCGAAGTTTTAGGGTTTTCCTTTTTGTTCCTAATACGGTAGATGTCCTTGATGTCAGTTTGTCTTATTGGACACGAGATAGTATTACCCAGCAAAGCCGCCATATTTACTAGTTTGTCCTTGGTCTCACCCTGCTGCAGCGGGACGTTTTTTATTTCAAGGTGAGTTTTGCGATTATCACGTTGGAGCTCAGATATTTTATTTTCTAGTGTAGCGATGTAAGTCCTGTTGTCGATTGCTTCTGCTTCAAGCGAGGCTATCTTACTTTTGAATTCCTCATACTGGGCGGATAGAAATGATATGGAGTCCTCAATGTTGCGGTTTGTCTGATTTATCTCATTAAGCATTTGAGTGTTTTTCCTGATTTCTGATAAATGAGTTGCCAGGATACTGGAAATCATTTGGGTGATTTCGTCCTTGAATTGTGAGAAGCTGTCCTCACGACTCCGTTTTTTTCGCATGTTGAACTTCGTTGGTGTAGTTAACTCAGATTCCGAGTGCGACTTGTCATGGTTCCCCATAGTACCAGGCGTTCATAGGCCAGATAGCGGTGTAGTTATATAGCTAGCAAGCGCCCGCGCAGTCGTGCGGTGATAGGCCGGGGGCGTGGCTTCCTCAAGCTCGGTGCGCCAATCACAGGCAAGGTAGGTGTGGCTTTGCCGGAGCAGTATTCTCGGGAACCAGTAAGACGCAGGCGCTTAGTTTTATAGAAATTTGTAAGACTCACAAGCGTCGAAGTACCAGGGCAGCAGGTTAGTCAAGGGGTGTTATTGTAGACTAAGTTGTGAACACTTCTAACCTCCTTCCGTCCTCTGCACCTCTAATTTTTGTACTCGAATTTTGAATCAATAATTTTATTTAGTTTTACAATATTAAGGAGCGACGTGGATTAGTGGACACGTCAACACCAGAAGGCGGTCCGGGGGGAAAAGGAATTACTGCTGTCAACATTATCAATTATTCAAAAACTTCATGGTTGTGCAAGGTGTCAGGGTTGACTTTACCTGCTCCCACGACGACGTTATTACCTGAAAACCTTTGCCCCGAACACTATAGTACATACATACTCCCTGATTAGTGCGCCTTTGCACCAATTTGTTTTTAAATTTAATGTTCGACGCCTATTTTTTTTTTACCTTTGGTATTGGCTGCGATGTATTTAGACAGCCTAACGGTGGGTAGGGGTAGGTATCCCGCTACTAGCGGCATAACGTCTAGAGTAACGTTTTGGGCCTCAGCGGTACTCGACTCCATTGTAATAACGCCTATAAAATAGAATACAAGATAAATACAAGATACTATGCCTCAAAACATTACATTGTCTTAACAAAACCAAAGGAAGGTTCTGACAAGAACGAGACGGTTTCGGGAGCTTTTTTTACTTAAACTAGAGTCGCTTAACTTCAAACTCGATTATGTCCTTTAAATTTGGTAAACGAATTTAAAACATAATTTGTTTGGAAAAAGACGCAAATTCCGTTGTCGCTCTGCATAGACTTATCCAAGTTTGAAGTTAAGAGCTACCAACAATACTTAAAACTTTGAAACAAAATATAGTTTTAATTATAATTTACCTGCTGTTCTGCCCAAAACAGCCCACATGGTTTGATCTGCCAAAACCTCATACATAAGAGATGTAAATTCTGTTTCGTTCACCTGCAAAGTAACATTGAACATTAAACTTTGAGATTATGAACTTACTACACGAGTATGGAGTTAGGGATTATGTTTGTCCAGAAAACCATAGCTCTATGCAATCCTTTAACGTAAACGTATATGATTAAGATAATCATATTTGCTAAACTATAATCTTGATTAAGCGTAACTTTTTCTAGGTTTCCTGTCGCAAAGCCGTTGTTTCATTTGTCCGAAAATTCATTAGTTAGAATTCACATTTTTGTTCGAACCCCAAAATGTTTAGAGAAAATTATACCTACAACACCTGTAACCTAACTTATCGGTTAGGTTTATTTTACTCGTATATCAATCTAGAAAAGATAAACGATTTCAGAAAAACAAACCAACTTATGAAAATTCGGACAAAAGATACAGCTAACTAAAGTTCGACCTTGTTGTAGGTAACCCTTTTTCTCCCATCTCCGAAAGAGAACAAAGGAGAAACAACTTAAAATTAAAAACCAATGTAAAATGTATACTTTCATTTTCTGACTTACCCTTTGCACGCCAAGTTGCAAGCAGCAGACTTGCGACGCCCTACAAAAGTCAGACCCCTTGCTAGGCTCCAGTTTAGTCCTAATAACAAATAGCGTGGTACAGTCCTGAATGTCAAACGGGCAGCTGAACGTTCTAGAAGGCTCGTCGGTCTCAACCGGGCGGTACTCCACCGAGAACGAGACTTTCATTGGGCCAGCTCTCACTAGCGGATCTTTGAGCAGTTCCCACATTAAAGAGGCTGTTGTACCGTCTGAGGCTACAATCTGGAAAATATTGGTGAAATATAGTCAACGACAAATTCCAACAACACCTATTCGAAAAATACATATACTTCGAAATCTCTAATAAACTTTGTCCTGACCTGACGCATCGGTTGTCCGAATTATAATTTGTCCTAAACTGGTTTTCACCTGAGTGAGACCACATTTGAAGTCCTCCAAAAATACCTGCGGTCAGGTTAAGTTGTATAACCACACAAAAAAGTTCTAAAATTCAGAAGTAAATAGATAGATAGATAGATAGATAGATTCATTAATTGCTTTAGGATAAACGAAAATTCGGACAAACGATGCATTAAGACAAATGACGGTGACGGTTTCCAAAGGGGAACTACTTCCTAGAGTTCATTATTATACTCACCATGTCTTTGGCATTTTTGGGATTCAAATCCGACATAGTAGTGATGCCGTCGCATTCCAACTTAGGATCAGTTAACTGGAACTGAACGAGATGTGCGACCGTCGACTTGAGTGTGACGTGCACAAACTTTCGCGTGTTGGACGTGAGCAGCCGCCACGACGCCACCATTGGGGGGGAGAAGTGGAGTGGGACTTCCATCGCTGCTTCCCACCATGGGCAGTTAAGCCAGACCTATTGAAATATCATCAAATAATCATCTATTAAGCGAAATCCCTTCTGCGGTGCAGAGCAGAACATACTGCTAGTGAAGACTGATAGGTAAGAGCAATTGATCTTCGGTCTTCTGAGGTCGTATAAATCTATCTATCTATCTGAGGCTATGAAGGCCTGCCAAGTTCCAAACAGTTAACAGTACGGAGAAACGCAAGATGATAAATCTTTCACTTTTTCACAACAAGGAAATTGCAGCTTTTAACTATTCTAGTACGGTCACTGTTCTTGAAAAGGTAACTTACAGTATGCTCGACACTCTTCTCCTTCCTGGCCTGCAGACTGGCGAACAGCTTGAGCGGCACCCGTGTGGTCTCGAACGGCTTGCTCGCCGGCACCGGTATGGAGAGCTCGCGGACCAGAGACTCGCCTTCTACTCGGACCAACAGGCCTGTAGACGTCTTAAGTACTATCGTTGCGTTCTAAAATAATTATTATAACTCTATAATAATATCGTGCCAAAGAGAATTTGTCTGATATATGTCAGTATTACCATGAACAATGATCAAATACACCAAACAGGTTCAAAAAGCACTCACAAGTAAACATTATAAATTAAAAAAAAACAAACTGTCAAATGTGTGTATGCGTTGAATAAATTATTTCTATTCTATTATTTTCTATTATCTGAGCATTAGCTTAACGTACCTCCTCAATATGCGAGCTGCCACTTGTCACGACGAGCTCCATTGCGTGTTCCAACCCCGCTACTAAATCCTTCTTAGGCTCGACCTTATTCAAGTACACATTCACTCCCTGCGTCACCACATCATACCCCACTTTAGTACTAGCAAGAACATTGGACAAAAACTCCAATTTCTCTTCTATTAGCAACGAAACCTGCCCTATTTTAAACGTCCCAGGCGCTTTAGCTATGCATTCCAAAACAATCTCATTCGAGCCTGGTTTTAAAGTAATATCATCGCATTTGAAAGCGTTTTCATAACTGCTTCTGAACGTTGCGGACGGTTTCCTATATTTGCTGCTGTCTGACCGCTTGAGAGTCACCTTTGGGTTTATGCATTCTACTGTTGCTTTTTGCAAGGATTTGTCTTCCTTGTAGTGGAGTTGGGAGGTTATGTGTAGGGGGTTTATTAAAGGATTCTTAGGTTTTAAATCGTCCAGTTTTATACTGAAAACAATAATCCATTGGTAAAGGTAAAGTGTGCTTAATTAACTTAATTTCCATATACGTATATAATTTGACACCTCACTACCAGTAAATTTTTTCTTCATATTAATAGTAAAAAAATATATTATTATTCTTTCTTTTATTTTCAAACTGTTTAAAGGAGCATAACTAAGCTGAGTTCACGGGTGATTTGTGAAGCATGATTAGGTACTTACCAACTAATTAAATTAGGTAATTCGTTCTCCAACTCGGGCGCAGATTTCCTCGGAGAATTATTCTGCGAGCCTAAATTATTATTAACACTTAAGTCAGTCTTAAAACTTTTAACCGGCGTCCGTTTCTCAGTTTGCTTATCCACCTTAAACAACTCTATACTAATGGCCGCACGGGTACAAATAATATCTTTCGGCATATTGCTTTCGACCACCAAACAGCATTGAACCTTATTGTCAGTGATGTAGACACCACGTTCGGACGGCAGTAGCGTTGCGGATACAACTTTGAAGCATTCATTGAGCTCAGTTAACACTGGTTCCGGTTTCTGTGAGAGATTCTCCCGTATTGATTTCATCATTTCCTCGAAATAGAAGTTTCTGACTAGGATTTCTAATTCGGCAGTACATGCTATTGTTGCAGAGAGCTTAGTATATCTGGAAATAACAATAAATTTAAATTGCAACTTGAAGATCAAAAAAAAAATACGAAAGAGGCTCTTTTTTACGATTTTTGCATCTGCAGTAAGGGAAAAACCTCCTTAAAGGCCTTCGCGGTACTATGCAGCGAATGACAAACGTTTCATTCGGAGCATATGGTTGTAGGACAAGCTTACTACCTTCGTTTTTTTTCCGTAACGAACAAAGAAAACGTGAAGAGAAATCCTGCAGAACCGTTAGACGGTAAGTAAAACACGGACTAACAAACTACGTTTGGTGTTGATTAGCATCACAGGACAAGCACATACACGAGTTCTTACCTGTCGACATCCTCCATTTTCTTCGCCGCTGCAACCAGTTCGAGCCTTGTCTGAGCAGCGAGGTCCTTCCACCCCTGCTCCTCATAGGACCGCAGGGCATCCATTAGAAAAACTACCGCCTTGCCCGTCTCGCCCAACTCAGAGTAAAACGAGGCTAAATCCCGACCTATGAGACGCGCGAATCTAAAACATAAATGATAAAAATAAGAGCATACTTGTCTAACGATTGATGAATCAGGACTTATTCCTGAGAACCAAACTGCTGTCATTGCCAATGCTTTCATCTATACTAATGTATTTGTGAGGCCCAGAAGCTGAAAATATGTTTATGTGGGAGTGTAAACTATTGTGAAAGGATTATATCACAATATGGTAATTAAAAGCCTATTCATAACCCAACTACATCGAGGACATACTAACCTTAACCTTCCTATATGCTTGTAGGTGCCCATCGCGAGTTCGGCTAGCTCCAAATAATATTGTTGGAAGCACGTTTTGCTACACAACGCCTCCTTCAGCCTGTCCGTGGGCGTGGGCTGGTGGTTGTTGGGCTCGCTGTCGCCCATACCGGCAGAGAGCATTACCACCAAGTGTAGCTGCTCCGAGCTTGGGTCTGGACTACCTGGTAGCAAGCCACAGAGCTTGCCTAGTTCGTGTAGCTGTGAATTACAATCAAGTTTAAAAAATAAAACATGCCGACACGATTGTCAGATATCATCCTTTTCACAGTCACACTCACACCACACGTTGACGTGCAACCAGTGTGGGGAATAATAGTTAGGTAAAGTGTGGACAATCTGATTTCTAGCCACAGTCTTAGCTTCGTAGTACAGTCAGCTGCAGAGAAAACTAACCCCCACTGCATACAAGTTGCCTTGCAAAGGGGGTTACATTTCTTTGCAGCTGACCGTACGTGGCAACCCTAAGGATAATGTGATGATGACGATGGATGGGGACGCCCAGCAGGAGCAACCCAAAGGATACTAGACTCGGAGGATCTCTTCACAGGCTATTTGTGTTCACAAGCTGTTCCAATGACTCTAACACTAACCTTGTCCTTAGCGTTGTGTAGCAGCGGCGCCTGCATCGCCGTGCACATCTCCAAGGCGCTGTTGGAGGCTAGTCGCTCGCAAGCCCTGAGGGTTTCGGCGCAGGCTAGCTGCGCCCAACAGGCCGCTGCGCCCTCCACGGCCGAAGCGCCGAGGAGAGACAGCTCAACTAGCGTGTTGTGGACGGTGCTGAGACAGCGTGACGCGATCTAAAACATTCATCAGTCGCTAACCCATTTCCGTGACAACAACGTCCCTCTTTATAATAGAGTTGATCAGCGTAATTTTAGACGGCAGAAGACTTAGCACGCACGCAAAATTGCAGTTAAACTTTTCAAAAGGTTAACTTTTAAGTTTTAGTTTGTTTGCCTTTGATTTAATTAACGACCTACCGTTTGGAAATTAAAAAACAATATTTTGACTGACCACTTTATTAAGTCACCATTCCTCCGCGTGCACACTACAGAGTTAGATATATTAAACTGCACTGCAGACATTACAGACATCATATATGAGCAGGTCAACGTTGCGTGAAACAGTTTTGCGCCTGTCATGGATGGTTGGTGCATCGTGTGTCATTTAATCATTTTCAGTGAGTCTTATAGCTACTTAGCGGTAATAAGCATATCGTGATTATAGCATGCCTGATTTATGATTGTTTTTTCATAATTGAAGTTAGCTTAGAACAAGTACGCACTTAGATTACGCCTTTAAGCGTTTTATGCCATAAAATGTACCAAGGCGTAAATATCTTTTATTACAAAGCTATAAGACATATTTATGTCCCAATTATTTATACTTGCATACCTAATATTATTAATGTGATAGTAACTTTGATAGTTACGCTACTCGATGAAGTATGGAGATAGTGTGAACCTCGAGAAAGGATATACTTTTTATCGCGAGTAGCGATAAACGACATCTACGCAGACGGAGCGGAGTTGCGGGCATCAGCTAGCATATAGTAGTCAGGGCCGCGCCGTCGCCGCGTTTGGTTGCGTGCGTGTTTAGTCACGCATCGACACAACCCTAGCGTCCGAGCGGCAATAGGTAACAGAAACTCGTAAACAGTCGGAAACCCTAACGTCATAGCATAAGGTTGTGGCCGTTGTGGGTAATTTTGTACTCCATTGTAAACTCAGCCGCCGCACACGTCTATTACCAACAACTAGCTATTGTATGAAATTGGAATAAGCGTGGTGAGTCACCGGCGTTGAACGCGTTAGGGAATAGCAGGCAACAAAAACGATTGGAACATCCTAATTCAAACGGAAACAACATAATTAATCTAGTAATTAAACCCACAAACGAACCCAAAACAACACAATTGCAACGTAATTGCTTAAACGTGGGCAATCTTTTAAAGCTTCAAAAATTAAGGTTTTGCATAAAATATAGGATAGTAAAACCAACAAATGAACATTTTCTCTGGTGTACAGTTAGAGCATGAATACCGGGTTTTTATAATACCGAAATATCGCATCATCCGACCATATTCGATAAAAAAAAACACGATGTAATGGGCCCCTTCTTTCAGGGCTGATATCTTTTACACGGCCCAACTAGCACGGCACCGCTAGAAAACCTATAGTACCGAAACGATATCGGTATTAGAAAAAACCTCCGATATTCGATTCTGTAAGCACAGCGCGTGAGATTAATCCAAGCTTGTTTTTAATAACAAACAGCAAGCTCCAGTCGAATGAGTTTCAATTATAATGCTAATCAATCATGAAGTAAGTACATTATTCAATCGTTTGAATGATTGTTTTCTATTAAAATATTCGCGAGCACGCTTCATGCAAAACATAAAAGTAAAGGTCTGGCGGGGTAATTCCGACTAAGCGGTAAAGATCGTTTAAAGATTTAAAAGAGAACACTACGTTTTAAGACTATTAATTTAGGTACTTTAAGAGCAATTAAAGGGAACAAAAATTGTTTTAAGACGCTGTATTCCCTTTAAACTCCGTAAAAGACGTATTTACCCCTAGTTGGAATTACCCCGCCGTCCTTATATGTTTCGCATGAAGTGTGCTGGCAAATATTTTAATAGACACCAAACATTCGAACGATTGAATAATTTAATACTCTTTGCTTGGGACCTTTATCTGTCTAGAACTTGTTTATTGTTTTTACCTTGAATTTTTTTAATTTTTCAGGAGCAAAACGTTCTAATACAAAAACGAATGAGCTACTTAATACAAGTCATGGACCATTTGTGTGCTTAATTTAAAAATCCGTTCAGTCAATCTAAACATTTTTTATCAAATTTAACATTTATATATTTTTACACATGAAATAAGCATTTTGAAAATTGATCGCGTCTTCCCAAGAACGCAACCCGATCACCTTAGTTAGGGTTTACTTTTTAAAATTAATGTCTAACGTTTCGTTAATGTTATTCCAGTTTTTTAAACGATAAAAAACAGGACCTCTCGACCTCGCCCACTGTGGGTTATATACAAAGGTACGAATAACAGTGCAAACTGTTAGGTACTACGTACACCACCAAAACAAAAAAAAGGGAAAAGGTTTTTTTTAATTGTTCGTCGTAAATCGAAAACTATACATCATAAGAATAAATAATAGCCGTTCCTTGCATAAAGACCCTGATTTTTTGTGGTTTAAATAAAAGTGTATCGATTTTAGACTTTTCCCTATATTTGTAGTATAAGATGGTGTTACGGCCGTATTTTTTTTACGTTTACTTAAAAGTTTAATTTTTTCTCAGCTTCAAGGGACTGTAGACCTGAGTATATGTTTTTAATTTAAACTCGATACCTCCACGTGTTCCCGAGATAAAGGGTCTTGACAGACAGACGGACGGACGGACAACAAAGTTCCGTTTTTTTTCGTTTGAGGTACAGTCGAGTTCATAAATATGTATACACTTTAGTACCTTGTCTATTAAAGTTTTCTTACTTTTATAAAGTGACAAGGTACTAAATTATAAACATATTTATAAACTCGGACTGTACGGAACCCTAAAAACTGAGGAAGACAGAATCTATAATATCGATTTTAATGCTACAAAGCCGGGTTTCTCAACCATTTTGCGTCTATACCTATATATTGACATTAATCACCTCCTTTAATTGTTTTCGTGACATAGAACAACCGTGCATTCATTTTATAACATCGACCAACAACGTTAAGTTGTGAAACAGAGTTAGAATCTGTTATTACGATAATAATAATTATATTATCTATAATATTATATTTATTAGTAGTTATTATTTCAATTCAAATCTTTACGCGCTTCCCTGTTTTTCCCCGTTTTACGCCGAATTAGGGAGCCCAGAAGCCCTAGTCAAGATGCAAATGCTTAGTAACGTTTTTCCTTTCAATCACTTAAAATTTATGGGATGACAGTTGACCACGTGGTTTATCGCAAGGCACGAGAATGTCATCCCATACATTTTGATTGAATAGTTCCCGGAGAAGCTTGTATATACGCAATCGAAAACACGATAAAATTAAATGCAAGAAATAATTTATCACGTGTACTTATGTCTAGATAACTGCTCAGTGTAATTGGTAAGCAAAGTAATGCGCTTCACAGATGGCTAGCCAACGGGAATAATCAGCTAATGTCTAGGTCCCATTACAAGAAACAGTGCGTTTTATGACAGTTACCGACAGAATAACAACTCAAGTCCGTGAAAGTTAATGAGATTGGTGTATTTTTTGTTAGTTTATTTTGGTAATTTGATAATGGAGAACGCAATAGTAATTCATACTAATAATATTATAAATGTGAAAGTATTTCGATGAAATTTGGTATAAAGATAGTTTGAACCCTGAGGAAGGATATTTTCCGAGGGAAGAAGGATAAACAACTTCTACGCAGACAGAGTTGTGGGCAACAGTATTTTCATAAAGTCAGGTGGGGGTAATTGCGTCTATGCGGCAAGTGCGTCAAACTATCAATATCTCCTAAGAAATATATCATTTGTTGCACTTGCTCCTTTGTCACTGCCTCACCTGAACTTAAATGGGTTGGTAACGTAGCTACAGACAGGAGGTTGTCTAGTCCGAAGACCAAGGCTTTTTCAGTAGAGTGACAAGAGGCCCGAGCCCGGCAGTTGTTCACTGTGTTCACTTTGACTTTAAAAATTGTATCGTACTAACACAAATTAAAGCTTACTTTTCAACGTCTCACTTTGAACCGATCCGGTGCCGAGCGGTTGTGTGGGCTAACCTTTAACCTGACCTTCGGGTTTGGGTAACGTAAATCCTCCTCCTCCATCCTCCTAATGATGGAAAGTCGTTTAAACAAACTAAAGTAACAGCAGCCGTTTCTGATAAAATTAAAATGGAATGGCAAATTTTTGCTGTGCCTAACCCTAATCTTTTATACCCTCTCATTATGTTTACGAATGTTTAATATGCCATTCACATAAACACAGAGACCTTATAGAGCAGACAGCCAAGGCAGGAAATGCAGGTTCAAATCATGCTCAAACCGCAAGAAACTCAAGTTTTCTACAACAAGTCATCAGACCAATTTAATAATCCCCTAATTTTGAAAACAAGAAAAAAAAGCACTTACCTCCCAAGGTTTATTCATTAGCAATAACATGGCACTTTGACGTTGAAATAAATAACTTCTGAAGTCCAGTAGGGACGCCTTCTTCTTAATAATAAGTTCTCGCAGTTGCTGTGGTACTAATGCAGTCAGTCTCACAGCCTGCCACGATGTGACTGGTTGCTTGAACGTCTCTAACCATTGCGGGCCCTCTGTCACATTAGAATTCAGTACAAATTGCGAGAACAATGCATCTAATTCATCATATTGGACTAAAGCTTCTTCATACAATCCTAACATTTCCAATACAAATGCTAGTTGTTCCTGAAACAAATGGATAATATTATTAAATATATACTTGCATTTTGTAAAGTATTTTTATCATAGTACATGCCTAGAGCTTTGTTTGAGACTAGGTCAATTTGTGTGAGATCTTTCCTTGATATTATTTATTTATTTATATAATGTAGCAACAAAATGACATGGTTTCCTTCATAGTGATTTGTTGAATGCTACAACTGGAGTTTGAATGATTTTAGATTAAAGACAGTGTCATAAGTAAAGGCTAATGTATGTTTATTTTGTCATTGAAGCTAAAAGCTTACCTGTAAAATAAAGTATTTACAAAAATCCCACTCTGGTTCATTCCTCTTTTCTCTCTGCTCTCTCATATGTTCCTCGAACTTCAATAATGCCTTGTTATATGCCACAAGAGCAAAATGCCTAATCTTGGCTACGAGGGCACGCCATGACTCTGCACTCCTCGCTTCCGACTTTATAGGATTAATAACAGACAAAAACCGGTCTTCAGTTTGTTTCACAGCGAAATCACCCTTTATTTTATCTAGTACAGTAGTTCTAGGTAAAAGTTTGTTGGTCTTTCGAATATCAAAAGTTTCTACTTGAATGATCATCCAGTCCGTGATACCTTTTTTTTCTAATTGTTTGAGCCATGTTTCAATCTCTTCTCTGAGTGTTGTTTTGTAATATTCTATGTCCTATTGTTGGTACAAACAAATAATTTATGTTAAGAGTAATTTGTAATCAAAATAACACTATTGACATTCTTTCGTAAAACATTTTTATTTGTGTAAAATAAAGTATTTACATAATTATGTGAAAAACACGCAATAACTTTCTGATCTTTAAAGTTAAATGACTTCAAATAATTTTAAATTTAATATTCTTGCCAATAGTGTAAAAAATATTTTGACTGCTTTCCTTGGTATTATGCCAGATTTTACTATAATTAAACTCAAACAAAACATATTCTAATACAATGTTTGCAAACTTACCACACAGTCAGTCCAATAAATATTTAAAACTGGTCGCTTCAGTAAGTTAAGCTCAGATTGCACTTTGTCCTTATTATATTTAATAAAAGAGGCCTCCAAGTAAACGGACTTAGTGGCTCGGCCATAGGACCTCCTCCACTCACATGAGTCCTGCGGGATCGCCGCAACCAGCGGAGCTTCGAGAGTGCAGAACAAGTTGAAGTCGCCAGCACCTAAATAACAAAACAAATCCAAAATATTCCTAATTCTGATACAATCTTATACTTTACCCACAATACCTATGACCAACTTACATGTTACAATAGGCTTGTTGGTCATTCCTTCGCGTTGGCCTGGCAAATTATCGACCCCCTTCATTTTTCATTATCAGTGAAATCCTCCGGTTGTGCGGGCATGACACAAATTCTAAATTCCGCCTAATTACTTATACGTAGGAATCCACCCACTTTACTACGAGTAAATATTAACCACAATCACTCGATTTTAAAATTTGTTTGGTTTTAGCTAGCAAAGAAGAATTGATGTTCAAGTCGATTATATTATTTTTAATTCGCTTTGATTTCTTTTTTACCATTAAAAACTGGATTTTGACTGTCAAAAATTCGTCGCTGACAGCCACCCAACACGACAGTGACGTTCCGTTTCATTTTTTAAATAAATAAATAAAATTATACTTTTAAGAATTGTACAAACAACATTAAGATTGTGCACATTGCTCTGTTAATGCAGAAATTGGTTTTCGTTGCAACATACATGAATCGATTTTTTAATCAAAGTAAATTTATACCTTTTTTTTCCCCTGTTTGACACAGTGCCAGCAACTAGCAACCCTGTCTGCTCTATAATATCAAGCAAATAGTCTATGCGGCGCCATAATGTCGCTTTCTGTTTTGGTATCATCTCACAATAAAGGAAATCAATTTTCATAACTTATAGATGATTTTTGTGATTATTCTTAGCGTAAAACAAGAAACGAAAATATAGTGTAATAAATTACGACACCGCAGGTAAAAACTACATTGTCTGTTGTTGCATCACTAAGAACTGTGCGCTTCTATGAATGACTATTTTCTGTATTTTTTATTAATCTTTTATTACCATGATCAGAATCTTGAATTTGAGTTGCTTGAATGCGTTGCACTCATTAAAATCAATAGGCAATAAAGTAATTACACGTTAATTACCATGATGTAGATGGCATCCACAAACCGCTTGATATTTTTGAGGTTTTATTGAAGGACAGTTTTTAATTGTTGTTATTTTTAGAAGTTGACATTGGATCTATGAAAAAACTTTACATGCTGAAAAAAAATATTATTAATATAAACTTCAATGACCAATGGATTCAACAGTACTCTAGATGGTTAAATGGTCTGGTGTATCACACCATTACTAAACAGTTTGTGTTGTGCTTATTATAAATTGTTATGTCGTGAAAATGAAGTTCTGCAATGGTGACCAGGTTGCTAAAGGATATGACACTATTAACATTTCAGTCCACCTTGTATTTTTATAGTGCTAAGCAGCAAGTAGTCCAAAGCAGGTGGATCATACTTGTTGTTTGATGGCAATGACATCACAATAGGGTACTTTGGGGAGTAAATGGAACGGTGTTAATGAATACAATTTGTTAATTAATACCTTTTTAAATTTCATTCCCAGAGTGGGGTAGGCAGAGCTACAGAATTACCAACAACTAAAAACTTATTGATAATTCTGTAACCACATTTTGCACAATCAGGCTAAGATGTTTACCAGTGTATTAGTGATAGGTTGCAAGCCCATCGCCTATATAACAGTACTACAAGCCTTTATTCCCTTTAAGCCTTTAAGCCCTTGTTCCCTTTTAAAGGAATATTTTTTATAAACTAGGCATTCACATAAAGAAAAAAAATTGTTAACACAAGTCATTTAGAACAACTTTTGATCTGTAATGGAGAGTCAGTTAACGAAAATTACACTATATTTTAGTGCTTAGCTATGGATCAATATTGTGGGGAAACTCGGTAGCAATTGATAGAGTATTCAAAATAAAAAAAAAAGGGTAATTTGTAATGCTTGGTGGGATGACAGTTGTGTCTCACTATTTAGGAAACTAAATATTTGACCACTGCCATGTTTGTACATTAGGGAAGTATGTGTTTTTGTCTACTCCCACCCAGCATACTTTAAGAAACGCAGTGAAGTGATACCGAGTAAGACAAGAGCACATATCATGTCTCTTTTGTGTAAACCCCTATGTCGCAAAGATATCTATAAAAGACACATATCGTCGTTCGGCGTTCAGTACCGCGAATGTCAGATTGTAACTCAATATAACATTCGCGGTGTTGAACGCCAAACGACGATATATAATATGAGCATAGTAATTTTTAATAATTTACCAGAGAATTTAAGGATTTTGTCAGGAAATTGATTTAAATGTGGGTTAACAAAATGGTTAATGGATAAATGTTTCTACAGTGTCAAAGATTATGTAAATCTTAAAGAAATATGAAATCATATAGTTTATATGATGATATTGACCATAATAAAAATTATTTATAAATTTAAAGAAAGATAATTATAAAAAAGAATTTGAATATACCTACGACTAACATTTGTACGCCTGCTTGCATGCTGAATACAAGTGCAAAAATAATTATAAGACCTTATAATATAATACTGTATTCTGACAAATAAATTATTTTGATTTGATTTTGATTTGAAAGAACATCATCGATAAATGAATCAATTAACAATTGACTTATAGTTACTTTAATTTCGTAGAATACCAATAGTCTAGGTTACCATATTAATTAAGACCGTTCCATTTACTCTCCAAATTACAACAAAGATCTGGGGTCTAAGTATGACCCACCGGCTTTCATAAGATAAAACAACTGTAACAATACTTTGAAGCACTTAACATTTTGCTTACAATTTTTTATGAATTGTTGTCATGTAATTATACCTCATGTGAAGAAATCATTTTATTTTAATATATAATTATCATTCTCTCGCACATACTATAAGGTAGTTAATAAAATTACATTCACTTTACTGCTTACTGCTTTACCTTAATTATGGTAGTTAGGTAGGTAGGTAGTATGTTGTGGTCATTAAAATAGTTTGTTAAGATATTATTCATAACTATCCAGTCAGTTTTTTTCCGTATCCATTAGTCTTGGAAGTGAAAATGGCAATAATATAAAATTGTCTACAGCCATGAACACGACAGCGCCAACATCAGCTGATGCCTGCCTCAGCATCGTGCACTCGCTTATGTGCCACCGGCAGGGTGGGGAGAGTGAGGGCTTCTCTAAACGCGCCATAGAATCTCTTGTAAAGAAGCTCAAGGAAAAAAGAGACGAGTTGGACTCTCTGATCACAGCGATAACAACCAATGGGGCCCATCCTAGCAAGTGTGTCACAATACAAAGGACTTTGGATGGAAGATTACAGGTATTTAAAAAAAATACAGTGTTTTAAAATATTTTATTGGTTTCTGCATAAAATATTGACTTGCTGAAACACTTTAGTAGAGATAAAATAAATAGCTCACTTTTAATATTATTATCAAAATTTGTATGCTCAGTTGTTACTTTTAATAGTGCATGAAAAGTGCTGGGCTTTGTCTGTGCTTATTAAACTTGCATTAATGGATCCAAGTAAATAAAATAAATGAAAAACATGTAGTTTTGTTACACATTAATGCAACCCAGCAACACTAATTTGAGTGGTGGGGCGCGCTGTCGTGGATCGCTATATAATTATGGCAGTGACTTAAATTACTTTATTTTACGAAATTACATCTTATACATACTAACGGATGTACTAACCTAACCTAACCTAACCTAACCTAACCCAACCTAACCCACTATTTCGAAAGATTATCAATAGGTGTGAATTCAAACATCTTTTGACTTTAAAAGAGTATTAAAAAAAAAGTCCTAAAAATATGTTGACAGTTTAGCATATTGAAATAAAGAATTTACATACTAATCCTCTTTCTTATTAACGCGTCATACCTAAAGTTTGCTTGAATTATGCTTTGTCCTTATCTGTCATTATTTATGACATTAGAATTTGACAGAAAGGGACAAATAATACTTTAATTAAAGTGGCTTTATTGTGCGTTTATAAATAAGGAGGTAAGTCTCCAAAGAGTAATAATAAATGATGTACAAAATCGCAAAAAGTTACAAATAATAATAGCTTTCACTTATTCAAACGCACAACTAACATAACAGTCCTGACTAAAGTCTGATAAAAAACAAAACAATTATATGCCGAAAAAACTATCTTAACCTTTAGCTGAGCAGAAAGCCAGTCCTATTGACAGGATAATACGGCAAATCACCAATACTGCCCTATTTAATAAGAGTATATTTGGTCTAACGCCGAAAATCTACAATAAGATACCATTAGAAATTAGAAATTGTACTATTGACATGTTTAAGAAAGGGATGATGGAATTATTGTTGGGAAAATGTTACTATAATATTAATGACTTTTTAAATGATAATAGTTTTTAAGCGATTAATGTAATTGAATTATTATTCTATTATGTTATTATTGTTAATTTGAATTTGTACGCCGAAAGGCAAAACATGACGGATATTAATATAGATTTATGACCATTATGTAAACTTACTCATGTTTTACAAATAAATTATCTCTTATATTAAAAAATAATAAATATCAGGGGACAATGTCACACCAATTGACCTGGTCCCAAACTAAGCTCTAGGCTTGTACTATGGAATGATATAAATACTTATATAGAGAGATATATAAATTAATAGAAAACATCCAGGAGTGGGGAACAAATTTTTACATCACACAAATATCTGCCCTTACCAGCATTTGAACCAAAGACCGCTAGCTTCATAGGCAGGTTCACTACCAACTAGGCCAGCGAGTCGTCAAAATCGATCTATACTGAGTTATTATTTATTTTTAGGTGGCAGGCCGTAAGGGTTTCCCGCACGTGATATACGCCCGGATATGGCGCTGGCCAGATCTTCACAAAAACGAGCTGAAACATGTCAAGTTCTGCCAGTTTGCGTTCGACCTCAAGTGTGACTCCGTGTGCGTCAACCCTTACCATTACGAGAGGGTTGTATCACCAGGTATTGGTTAGTATTTGTTAAAACACCCATTAGTGTGGCATGGAGTATCAGGACCTTGTTAAATGCCTGTTACTTTTTTGTTGCATTTCTGGGATCAAAAGTGGCATCTGCCACTTAGTAATAATGAAGCTTCTTGACAATTAAATATTATGTAAGGAAGGATTATTTTTATAACATAGAATACATCTATCCAGGGGTCGGCGGATTGTGTCCTAAAGCAGCTTGCTCAATTTGAATGAGAATGTACTTTTGCATTGACATGACATTGTTGTTAGGGCACTAAAGTCGAGTCCGGAATTAAGCGAACTAACTTGACAGCCGAAAATGTTGCCAGACATAGGAAAAAATAAATAGTGATAAGTTTATGTCGACACAAATATGTCGATATAACCTTGTGCCTTCTATAAATCTGATTATATTTATATTTTATCAAGTAATTGTCGTCGAAACTTTCACACTCATACATACTTGCCAAATAGGGAAAAACTAAAGCAATTTTTACGATATAATATGATCTGGAGTATGTACGGTTTAAAGCGGATATTTACGATACTTACTCCTCAAATTACGAATGGCTTGGTTGCTTTGTTTGTTAGGCATGGTCCGAACTGTCAACAAAACAAAATGGCGGACTGCGTCGTTAACGATGTCTAAAACGATGTTCGATGTATTTTTAAGTCCAACCAATTTTTATTATTTAGATTCCAAACAATAATAATGATAAACTAAACTTTTTAAATATCGATATTAACAGCACTAGCCAAACTGTGGCAACATTAGTGTACAATGAACTGTCAAGTTAGTTCGCCTAATTCCGGACTCGACTTTAACTAGAAATTAGTAGAGTTCAGAAGCTTAAGTAAATAAGATCAGAGAACAATTCACTAACCAGTTTTCAAGTCTATTACTTTTTAAGAGCAACAAACGAATAAGGTAAAACCGCTTGTTTACAGAGATTCGGTCTGCACTCAATTCAAACATATGGCGTTGTATGTAAGCGTTTGAGGAGAAGCGATTTTACACGCGTTTGCTTGAAATACAGTGTTACATGCGGGCCTTGCGGCGGATCGCGCCGATGACATCGCCGCCGCGCCCCACCCGCGGTGCCCACCACTCTCCACGTTCCACAGCACGGTCTGCCTCACGCCCCGCATCTTCATAAAAAACAACATACATTACCATTCATTTGTGTTTGCGCCGCCTCTCTGTAAACGGAAAAAAAACGCCCGTGACACGCGCGACGTTCGCCTGTCCGTAAACAAGCCCAAAGATCTGATCGCTAGCGGAAACTCTAAAAAAAAACAGCAGTACAATTCAATTCAATTTATTAGCGCTTTTCCTAACCGAGACAGGAAAAGGGCCTATGAAAACTATTTTCGCCGACGTAAATTTTCGGTTTTTATGCCGCTGCTGGAAAGGCAAGTGTTTGTTTGGTTAGGCACGGTAGACAATCTAGACGATTGCGGCAAACCAATGGAGGAGCACAAAATGACTCCAGCAATGGACGTCTTTCGATTGATAATAAAACATCGCAATGCAGAGGTGAAGTCATCATTTCAGCCGAAAGACGTCCACTGCTGGGCATAGGCCTCCCCCAAGGTTTGCCACAAGGATCGGTATTGCGCCCTTGCATCCATCGGTTTCCCGCAACCTTAGCCACGTCGTCAGTCCACCTCGAAGGCCTACACTGCTTCTTCCGGTATGTGGACGCCAATCGAGAAATCATTGACTTGGCTATCTGTGCCTAATTGCTTGAAAATTTGTGCAGTAGCGCGTGTAATTCCAGACCTATCTGGGCTCACGCTCCAGTCGGGCCCCAGCCGGCTGGTAAAGGACGAGTACACGGCGGGGCTGAGCGGGAACGGCATGGACATGGACACCGCCGACCTGGTCACCATCCAGCACCACGCGGCCAGCCCGCGCCACCACCACGCGCCGCTGCCGCTCCACCACCAGCAGTTCCAGGGCAGTAACATCATCATCAACCAGGGACAAGGTGCACATTTTACTTTTGCCTTTAAACTTAGCTTAGCTTTATGTTAGTATGTTTCGTTTTGTACAAATCTTACACCAGTTCTCAGTCACCTTATGCCATTCATCTGTCAATTCAATCCATCCATACATTTTGACAGTTTTAGAAAATAGTTTTCTAACTTTAAGCATCTTGTCTAGGGCCCCTGGTGTCTAAAGGGGGCAACAAGATCTCCTTGGGTTGATGTATTTTTATGTGAAAAGTTTTTTAACTTATATAGATAATTCTCAGTCAAGGGTCCATTGACTTACAGCCATCCAATTTTATTTTCATGTTAAACTAATAGATCAGTATCGACTGAAGGACTGTATGATATGTGGGGCACTTAAGTTTAGATCAAAAATGTGACCATGTTGAAAATGATGGCCAAAAAAGAAAAATAGAAGCATTACGATTTAGCATTATGATACTTCAGTGAACATTCAGCAGCAGAAGTAGGTGGACAGTCAAAGAGCTCAAAAGTATCTATACAAGATTAGCTTGTCAAGAGAATAAGAGCATGTTTAAATAGTTTTGACTTCTGCTGCTATATTATGTATAGTCAACTGAACTCCTTTACCACTATTTGACTCTATTTGTGTAATGCTAAGGTCCAAAAGTGGCGAAGTACTTTCTTGGTCGACTCTACAAGGGTAGGTTTATTTCACCTGAAGGTTTTCTCACGTTATAAATGTTATAATTCTCATAGCGCACACTGATTTATATCAACTGCAGATAGTAATTAATTGCTTTGTCTGTGTTCTACACCGAAAATAATCCTAAGCTAGTAGTTTTATTTTATTACCTGTGTGAGTTTTCTTTGTTTGTATTTTTTATTTTGCGAAGCGTGATTACTTTATTTTGCTTTATTTTTTCGTTTAGCGCCAGAGAGCGTTCAGAACATGTTTTCGCCGACGCACGGGCCGCGGGCACCGATAAGGCCGCCCGGGGCGCCGCCGCAGATGGCCGTCCCCCCTCAGATGGGGCTCCAGAACCACCACCCCTCAAACCACGCCGGGCAAATGACGCCAGGCCCGCCTCAACTGGGCCCGGGCACGCCTCAAATGGGCCCAGGAACTCCTATGGGGCCCGGCACGCCTCAAATGTGCCCGGGCACGCCTCAGATGTGCCCAGGAACGCCCCAGATGGGTCCCAGTACCCCGCAGATGTGTCAGGGAACGCAGATGTCTGGAACACAGCAAATGGGAACTAATGCGCCGCAGATGGCGTCCCCTCGCATGGCGCCGGCGCCCACTCAAATGTCCCCAGGGACGCCTCAGATGCCGAACATTAGTAAAGGAATGTCGATACCCAGCCCGCAGCAAATGGTCATGAGCCAGCAGAGGACTATAGCTCCGAAACTGGAGCCTCCGGACACGATAGACGCGAGGGCTATGTGGCTACCGAAAAGAATGAATCATTGTAAGCTTTATTTTGATTTTAATTTGCACGTTGTTTTTTTTATGCATGCTTTCTTTCTTCTGAGGGATAGGGTGTATATTCTTCGTGTTTACAGCTGCCCTGCCAGTCAGTATGTCGCCGGGTGGAACTACGCCGCTCATCGACGGATCCAACACTAGCTTCTTCACAGCGGAGCAAGCCACCACTGAACCACAGATGGCGACGCAAACAATATCGGGTAAGTGGCAAACATTCTATTAATTTTTCGATTGTATTGTTTTGTTCATCTGAAGTCGGATCTTGCCCTCGGAGTAAGCTAAGGTTTAAAATTGACAGCACACTTCCTAGAACATGAATCCGCCCTTGAGTAGAGCGGCCAGAATTTAAAAGGTGGCGCTTTATTTCTTCAAACGCCAAGATCATCATGTTGCATATTAATTTTAGCTGTCATAATTGATTATTAACAGTTTCACTGCCCGCAACGCGTATAAGCGTTTTTTGACTCCAACCTATGGCCTTGAACGCATATAAATCTATTAACTGAAAGAAGCAAGCTTCATATAAAACTGAGATTGGTGGCTTCTCTGAAAAAAAAAAATGGGCTAACAAGGGATGACAGTGAATGCATTAGTTTACTTTATTGAAGACATTGTCTCGATTATACCTTAACCCCTCCGCTGTGGAGGTCTAAATGGCGTGCGTGTCCCGCCTGCGCGACACGGTTTGGAATTTGCCTTCGTATTAGTTCGGCACAGCTTAGATGGCTCCATTATGTAAGAAACACAATTTATGTGGAGAGGACAGCCTCAGCTCCTCTCAGAGTTAAATAATGTTCGGCACGGCATTTGTTCTTTAGCTGGTCCAGTCTCCGCGTCCTCTGGGTCCGCGGAGAGCTCCCAGCAGAACGGTTTCTCGACGGCGGGGAGCCCCGCGCCACAGCAAAGCCCCTTACCGCGGTCGCAGCATCAACAAGGTAACATAACTATTTTGAAACTTGTATAGGTAATTGATAACATTGTATGGATTACTTGCTATATTGTTTTCATCCCACACTACTTATTATTCGTACATTGATGCAACGGCGCAGGGCTGTCAATTTGAGTGGCGTGGTGCGACGGTAGTGAAACGAAAACACTAATCTTAATGATTGAACCAATTATTCGTATTCGGCTCTACAAATGCGTTATTTATGTATTGTTTAATGTTAAGCCATTAAATGATATCTATTTTTACGTGCTGGATAAGGCACTCTTGATATTAAGATCTACAATTATGGTCGATATTATAACAAGAATTATTTAAGGAACTTACAGTTACGCCAAAAAAAGACACGCATTTAAGACGAGATGCTTCAAGGGCGACCAACTATATTGATCACTTACATTTAAGTCGCATTGATAATAGGGCAGTAGAGAAAATAATTTTCTGACAAGCTGCTTCATAGGCGAGTTACTTTTTAGGCTGGTTGCAATTTCGTCAAGATGATTTTAGGATGAGTTGATGTAGACCGTAGACCAGTTGTGTTTACGACCATCTGATACTAACCCCCAAAAAATAGGGTCATTAGCGGGATGCAGTTATGCACTGTCAAGAAAAAGAAGGTCTTGCGTAGATCAATCACGAGTGACAGATATGCTGCCAGTTGCGTGTGCAAGTGTAATAGCGATAGTCAGCCGAACGCTAATAAGGAGTTAAGAGTACTTTAGGTAGGGTTGCCATACGTCAGGACTTGTCTTTACATGTAAGGATTTTGATAGCGGCGATAGCAAATGTCAGGATTTTACAAACAAGTAGTTTATAACTGAAATTGTTACAAAAATAAAATTATTATATTACTCACATTGAGAATGGATCTCTGTTGTTGCGAGAAATGCCAGGGCTTTTCATTTCTACATATGGCAACCCCAACTTTAGGCATTGATTTATCAACAGGACAGAATCTTGCCAACAAAAAAGTTACACTTGCTTAGCCAAGAAACAAAAGCGCCATCTCTCAGATTTCTTACAAACTACATCGCAATAAATAGCACTGTCTCATCGATTACAAAACAACACAATTCGGCATTTCGAACCACGTCATGCCACGAACCACGTCACAGCTACAAGTTTTTACATCACTGGCCAGCCAGAGGCAGGGCATCGTGCGTGATGTGTGTGGGTACAGCGTGTTCCGTGTCCGCAGGCACGTGGACGGGCAACAACACGCTCACGTACACGCAGAGCCTGGCGCCGCCGCCCGCGCCGCCCGCGCCCGTGGACGCGCCCGCGCACCACCACCACTACTGTAACTATACCTCACGCGCTTCGGCCATCCCATATCCTATCCTTTTCATTTGTATTTGTGTATGTCTACGTAATTATTGAAAGTCATATTTTTTAAACTGTAGAGTTTTAGATATGTAACGTATAATGCTAGGTTAGGCGCTCCGACCACCCCATATCCTATGCTACTAATATTTTATTAGGAGCCCTTTTGTTGCCATTTTTTTTTGGTCTGTATTTGTGTATGTCTACTTACGTAGTTATTGAAAGCCTTATTTTTATAGCTTTGAGCGTAAAATTTCAAGTTTTTTTTTAGATATGTAACGTGTAATTCTAGGTTAGGTTAGTTTTGTTTTATTTATTTTTTAAACAAAGGAAAGTTTCTTAAAATAAATGTTTGACTTACAAAAAAAATGACAAAACACAATATGTCAAAATTATGATGGCAGAAACATAAACCTATTATAATTGCATATTTGTTTGGATTATAGTGATACTAATGACTGCCTATAACATAAAGCTATGGGTCGTGGGTTCCATCCCTGGTACGGACAAAAAATATTTTTGTGATGACCACTCTTTAATTCTTGAAGATCCTGAATTTATGTATATATTTCCCTATTTTAGTATGTTTATCCTTGTTTAGTAATCAGCCAAGAAAGACACTAGGTTAATTTCTGTGAGTCTTCCTGATATTTATTTATTATCTAATGCCATCTTGTTCTATACTCGACTAGTCGTGCTCGTGCTATTCGCGAGCTATGCTCGAGAAACCGCGGAGATTGGCCAGTGACCTAGCAGAATTAGGGGAGGCAAGAAGGCGACTATCAGTTTAAGGTACTTGTCCCACCGCCGATGATGAGCGAAAAGCGAGTAGAGCCTGCGATCAACTATTAATATTTGTGCCTTTTATTGACACGGTATCTATATCTTTTGTTCGTTTCTCGAGCGAGAAAATACTCTATAACTAATATCTTCCTCGTCGGTGGTGGGGCAAGTGCCTAATCCGCAACCGAATGCGGGATTGTAGGACCACCTTATACGCGCCGGAAAGTGCCTTCACTATAAACTTCCGTTACGTTTATTCTAATACGTGGCGATCCTTCCCCGCTCCCCCGCCCCCGAGCTCACTGCAGCAACACGTACACTCGCAGCGCTCCTCGACTTCCCCACGTATCCCCCCCACTATAGCGTAGTGCATTCAATCCACGAAGGCGAGCCCCACCATTCAATTTTACGTTGCGCTATCGCGTATTTGTACGTAAAATCTAGTAGTGGAGCGCGTTATCCTGGATTACTACTACAATTATAGCTATACAATAGCTCCTCTATAGCCAAATCAAATTGCACCTAATACATACATTACATTTACATTTTATTGATACATTCGTATGTGTAAGCCATGCAGACATCCACATCCTTTCGCGAGACATAGTACCGAGCGGTAGGATAAAAAGTTAAAAACAAACGTGGATAAATCGTGAGACGCGGGAAACGAGAATTGTGAATAATCGGCGATGCGAAGTAATCGACCGGCTATCGTCAACATCGAAAACGATTTATCGACCTTTTTATAAAACTAATGTTTTTTCGAATCGAAAGCACTTACTATTTGCCACAGGCAATGTTATCAAAATAAGTTTTTTTATTGATACAGACAACGGTAACCCGACCGGATTGCTGTCGCCGCTGCCGGCGCCGGAGTACTGGTGTTCGGTGGCTTACTTCGAGTTGGACACGCAGGTTGGAGAGACCTTCAAAGTTCCTTCCAGCAGACCCAACGTAACTGTGAGTTTTAACATTTATAAATCGAATTTTCAATTAATTTCTTACCTTACCTTAAAGAGATTGAGGCCACAATGTGAGTGTGTCTTCTTTGCACAGGTTAAAGTGGTTGATTGGTGGTAGTTGTCAGTGTTTTAGTCTATTTTATTGTTTATTTTAGTAAACAGTTTGTCATTTTATAGGTAAAATTGAAGTAATTTGATTGTGTTTTAGTCGAATTGTTTGATTATTTTATCCTAACAATATTTTTTTTAACATTTCGACCTATTGTCTAGGTCATGTCATGTCGTCAAAAGAAAATGTCACGTATGGTCAATTTCAAGTGCTTGTTTGGGTGTTCAGTCAGCAATAAAAGCTTGTGACAAAAAATACAAAAACTATACCCTGTTTTTTTTGAAACTATAAAGAAGCGCCCATACAAATTACTATGTGGTGCTCATTTCTTGCGTAAAACTTGTATGAAGTGGTACTTTATAGGAGAAAAAAAACAGAGTATGGTCTGTTGATCATCAACCTATACGAGTATAATATAGAAGAAGAAACTGAGTGGCTGACTGATCGATCAACGTACAGCCGAAACCGCTGGACCATTTGGAGAGAATATTCTTTGGATATCCTACGGGTGCGCTAAGGGATTTTTTTTGGAAATTAATCCCCTAAGTGGTTAAAATTGTTGGAATAGCGGGAAACTAATTCTACGCTAGAATATTCTATAAAGGTATACAATTTATTTTTGGGTTTCAGGTTGACGGTTACGTGGATCCCTCTGGTGGCAACAGGTTTTGCCTCGGCGCGTTGAGTAACGTTCACAGGACAGAGCAAAGCGAGCGGGCCAGGTAACACAGTAATACTTTTAGTTAGTTTTTTTTTTACGATGATAAGTATTGTTTTATTAATGACGGCTAACTAAAGGTCGTTCTTATAGATTGGCAAGAAAGGTTGACTAAGTTGGTCAGCAAAAGTATGGTTTTCAATCCGAGAATTGGCTCTACTGAATTATACGTAAAATCATCATAAAACTGCAATTTTTAGGTATTGTGCAGCAGTGTTTGCATGGTTGTGTTCCAATATGGGGATAAGACAACTGATGAAATTACATAAAGGCAATCCATATTTTTCCTTAGTGTTTGCAACGCATTTGTAGTCTTAGGATTGTAGTCTTAAGATTGTTATCTTGCGATTGCCATTGTCTATGGGTCTCAAATTTCACTCGCCATCCCTGTATGCCTGTATGTCCTGTGTGCTTTTTTTGGCTTCTTGCCATAAAAGGAAACCGTGTGGCTTTGTTTTGACTGGCTGTTTAGACAATCAAAACTGTTTTGTCTAGCTTTGTTGTATCAGTGTTCTATTGACTGTCGAGCTATCAATTTGTTTTGGTTACATTTATTACCCAAACAAATAGAGTAAAGGACTTTTTTTATGCCCCAGAGAAAGCAAACGGTCACACAGGCCACCTGATGGTAAGTTGGATTTGACCCATAGACATTTCCCAAATGCGTTGCAAATCCTAAGGATCAAGATGGAATGTCTCTACATTTCACTCTAGATCATTTTCAGAGTATTCTTTAGAGTAGAGGAGTTTAGAGGAGAGGAGGAGAGTTGAATGTTTTTATTTTGCTGTATCGTTGTCCGTTCTACTTGCAGATTGCACATCGGCAAGGGAGTGCAGTTGGACCTCCGCGGCGAGGGCGACGTGTGGCTGCGCTGCCTCTCGGAGCACTCAGTGTTCGTGCAGTCGTACTACCTGGACCGTGAGGCGGGCCGCGCGCCCGGCGACGCCGTGCACAAGATATACCCGTCCGCCTGCATCAAGGTAGGGCGACATACGTTTCGTTAATAGACTTATATTGACAGTGGTTCAAAAACTTGTGATAATATTTTTACTTCACAATTTTATTTTTATTTTATTTTATTAACATGGCTTCATTTATAAATGTAGAATAGAGTTTCACACCTAATCTAATATAGATATCAAATGAGAAAAGCTTTGGGTAGATCGTGACACTGTTGCAGCAGCAGGCAAATAATATTCTATTTACTTCTGTGTTTAATCCTTGCTAAGTTTACTTGATATATTTTTGTATCAGAGTGAGATTTTTTTGGCATAAACTTAACGTTTCGGGGACCAGTAAACGACCACATAACGAGTTAAAATTTGTCAAATAAGGAACTAATTTAAAAAGAGCACAATTAAGCTATGTGTAGGAATGACGAATGTCTTTTTTTTCTTTTGTACTTTTTTGGTCCACATACGTACATATTTCCGTATTTTCTGTCCCAGAACTGGGTCCAAGAATAGAGTGAATTGTTGCTGTTAACTATTTTATTGTGTGTTGGCTTATGCGAGTTTTCGTAGGATTCATAGACATCTGAGGTCTGAATTGTTCTATTTAACTGAGTTGGCTGCAAAAGTCACAGCGCTCGAAAATATGAAAACATAACATAATGCAATATAATAGTTGCTTATAATAAAACTTACAAAGAGAAATATAGTTAAATACATAGAAAACAAAGAAAACTCTAACAAATTGAAAATATATCTAAGATTGCTAGCTTACCTATTATTTTATCGAATCACCTTCCAATGAACGTATCATTACGCTGACATTTCAATTCATTGAAAAGCTCTTTGCATGAGGTATTTTTTGGTAGCCACAAATCTAGCCTAACCTGCCTGTTGTATACCTATAATTTAAACGTAATAAAGAGTATTTGTATTGTATTGTAATTAATGGTTAATACATCTTACAAAACATCAAGTTTTCAGCAGGAAATAGCGTTTGTTGAAATGAAATTGGATAAAATGATACAATCGATGAAGTGAAATTCGATAAAATGATGGGTCACCGTCACTAGCACTACTTGAGTGAAAGCTCTATAGGCACATGAGCGTAAGGTGCGTGTTGGTGTCCCAGGTGTTCGACCTGCGGCAGTGCCACCGGCAGATGCAGGCGCAGGCCGCCACGGCGCAGGCCGCCGCCGCCGCGCAGGCCGCCGCCGTCGCCGGGCACATCCCGCCCGCGCACCCCGGCATGAACAAGTGTGAGCACACCTCATCGTCGTTACCATACCGTGGCTCTACAATCGCTATTCCCTAATTATTATACAGGTGTCCCAAACATCAACGTCAAGCCGAAAACCATGTCAGCTTCTAAAAAATATAGTATCTCAAACAATAATCGTGAAAATTGACACTTGTGATGATCTTCCAAGAGCTGTGACTGCAAATCTTCACTATTTTTTTTTTTTTAGTGATTTGGCCCTGAATATCTCTTCTGCAAATTACAATTGAAAATTAAACTATAATTACCTCCATTTTAAATTAAATATTACTTTTCATCCCAACATGTACTCAAAATAAATTCATCTCCCAGTTTGAAGTGACTGTACTGATTTTTTTTTCATTAATTGTCTGGGAAAAAGTCTTGAAATTAAAAAGTGGAAACACTGTAGTCCCCTTTCCCTTAGATTGATTTGAAACGGATGACACTACAGTGTTGCCACTTTAATTTGAAGACATTTTTTCCAGACTATAGTACGGATTTTAAAATGGTATGACACTTGCTAGATTGTCTAATGATTGAGAGAAAAATGCTCGCACAGTATGAACGTTTCTCGATCGAGAATACCTCGACAGGTAGATAGGGCGGGCTGACACTATTTCGTCTCTTGGCGGGCGTTAAAAGAAAAAATGTACTTTAAACCAATGGAAAAACCAAATGAATTTTGAAATATGACAATACTGAAGGTCAAAAACAAGTCCTATTCCAACTGATGGCTGTCAAAAGTTGACAATCGGTTTCCATTTTAAAGGAGGATGGACGGATTAGCCCTATGTGACCAATTTATTTTAAGTCTTTTTTTTTTAAGATATCGCCACAAAGACAGTAGGAGGTTAATGTGACATTCTAGTTCGGCCAACAAAATTTCTTACAGTTGTTTTATTTACCGAAAGCGGGTTTGCCATACGTGTAATTGTAATACATATAGATACTCACACAACGGCATCGTTGCTTAGCGACGAGAGATACGCACTCAGAGAGAATTGAAGGTGTATGTGCCCCTACACATACAAGTATGGCAAATTCGGTTTCGTTAACTTCGTTAAAAACAGTAACCTAAACCTGTGTATGACTGTTGTGTTTCCCCGCAGGTCTGACGGCGGCGGCGGGCATCGGCGTGGACGACCTGCGGCGTCTGTGCATCGTGCGGCTCTCGTTCGTGAAGGGCTGGGGGCCCGACTACCCGCGCACCAGCATCAAGGAGACGCCCTGCTGGGTCGAGGTGCATCTACACAGGTACCTCACAGTACAATACACGACAAATACAATATAAATACTATCTGTGGAACAATTATAGCGAAAATAGGTACTATACTCCATTTTTTTAGGTACTTCATTAAATGTAGATAACAACCACGTGCGTACGTTGGCGTTATAGTAATGTAAAAGTTTGTTAATTTCATTTAAACGGGTTTGGATGCAATTTTACCTATTTTTATTTATTTTCAAATAAAAAGAAACCAAACCATATTAAACACTTTAGTTTTTCTAATCCAGAGTATTACAAGAGCTGAATATTTCCCCAGGGCGCTCCAGCTGCTCGACGAGGTCCTGCACACGATGCCGATCGACGGGCCGCGGAACAACATCGAGTAGGAGTTGATCGGCTTCTTTTGAGGCCTACACGAGTGCACGCGCAGCGCGCGCCGAGCAAGTTTGTTTCGTCCCGCGACTCTGGTGCGAGCACTTTAAACCTATGCCATATAGCATTTAAGTTTCTTTGATCGTTTTACAGACAGATGGTAGTGGCTAGCGTCAATGTTGACAAGGTTATTGTCAAGCGTTGAAGATGTTGAGAAAAATGGTAAAGTGTGAGCGCGAAAGGGTTGTATACTGTCTCACACATATTGTGAGTGTGATGGGAAAGAGTAGGAGTACTAACAGGAGTCGCTGCTTGAACGAAGCCAGGTGTTAGATTGAACTAAAATGGCAGCAACCAAAATATTTAACTTGGCTCCTATCAGTCGGCCATTACAAGTTGTCAACGTGCTGTAAACACGTAACACTAGTATACACTTTTTTATTTATTTAGCCATAGATATTTTTTAGACTTATAGCCACTACCATCTTTGTCTTTGACTGTATCATCAACAGTACAGGGCTGAGATTCTACAGGGTAAAAACCATATCGTCCCTTTTACTTTCTCAACCTCGTATCTGATCGAATAGTTAGATAGGAAAGTAGTCTTTATTCTTTATGGAACATGAGTGATTTTCCTGTCTAACTATTCGATCAGAAACGATGTCAAGAAAGTAAAGGGACTATATTGTCTTTGACCTGTTGTATGGTCAACGTTTTGATAGCTCTTATTTACTTGATAGTAAATGGCCGAACAATACCATAACACGTCAAAGGCAATATGGCTTTACCGAGTTGAATAGAGGCCCAGTTTACCTTGCATCCATGACATTTATGTTGTACGTACGTAAGGTTTACAGATGGACAGTTATGTGTGATGTTAGGTTAACGGGGAAAGTCCGACGCATTTAACACTAGGTGAATGTATTCACGTCCGGATTTCGATGTATTTCTTTTAGAGTATAAACCAAAATAAATGTCCAGCTAAAGAAGAGTCTTGTCACCGTAACGAAACTGTCTATTAACGTCAAACACCGAAATTGTAAGTTAGACATCATTTAAGTGACATTTAAATAGCGTCTGTGTGAACATTAATTTTGGTTTTTACTCATTAGTTAAGTTCAGGTGCTGTAAGGGCGGCGTGTGAGGCATCTAAAAATTATAATGGCCGCTTTTACCGTGATTGAACTTTTGGAGTTGAGTTCTTATTTATAGGTATACTATACTCGACATATTTTTAAAAAGAAATCTCCAACCCTGTCTTCCAAATTGTTTTTATTCTGACAATGAAATTGTTTTTGTTTGGGATGGAACTATTGACGAAACAAACATTGCGCGTTTGATAGGATGTGCATCGCTCGTGTTTTAAAAAGGTGAACTGTTAACTTATGTCTTGTATTTATTTATATCGGCTGCGTCTTCAGCGGTGTTATTTTTTAAACACAATAATTGATACAGAATAAATAGTTGACCAGTCTTTATTCGCTAAAACTTCTATGCGTTAGCACCAAAGAACACGAAAAAATCGATGCTAAAGACGGTTGCTCTAATAATCCAATAGGTTAGAACGTTCTTACGTTAAATGAAAGATATATGCGTTCGAATTGCATTTACAGAAATTAATTCCTAGATGTGTCTTAATTATCTTCAGACTACTTCCGTCCATTGCTGGACACAACCTCTTCCATGGCACGCCATTTCTAGATTACTTCGTATCTGTTATTGTACGAATGCGTAAAAATATCAACGAAACGAACGTGTTTTGATAAAAAATAACACCGCTGAGGATACAGTTTTATATGTAAGGTTACGCTAACATAGAGTTTACATTATACGCAGTATTGAGACGGAACAAACTAAAGAACACGAAGCGATCTCAGTAAAATATTTCTCACAAATCCTATGTGACATAGATATTTTTAGTGTAGTGTTTCCACAGATGGAACTGGTTGCTCAAGCGAGTCTGTGAGGTCACTCGAGTTATCACGATGAATTTACTAACAGCTATACCAAAATAAGGCATTTTGTTTATTTATAAAGTACACTAGTTTTAAGGTTAAATATTTCAAGACATAATTATGGTTCAACTTGAAAGAAGCCAAATGGGATCTAGCGTAAGCTGAATTAGTGCGTTGTAAGACTTGTAAGTTAGGAGTTATGGTTATACAGTAATTTATGATAGTTATAAAGTAAAATGTTTATAGTTGCGCCGGGGCGGGTTGTGTAGTGTAAGAGACGTGCCTGGTCCGGCGGGGTTGCACTTAACAGGAATAACATCTTGATCAATTACCGCAGCTAGAAGATTGGATTGATGTCGATCTACAATTACAATTAATCAACGTCGCCATTATCTCCAGATATCCAATTTATTAGGGAAAAATCATTTATAAAATCGTGATTTTGTATATAGATAAAATTACTTAACGATGTTTGCTGGAGATTATTCGCCCAAATATCAAATTGTATTTGCCTAATGGAACTGCATTACCAAAGAAGACTACCCATAAGAAGAATATTATATCATTTTGATCAATTAAACTCATTTTAATAAGCTTAATCTTATCTTTGTCTATGTATTATAATCATTTTTCTGTATTGTAATGTTTATTATAATTAAGTGTTTTTACAAACGAAACTGGTAGCAATAATAGTTTACTTGTCAGGTCGCGATAAGTGATTTTATGGATTTACGACATCATTATTTGTCAAATGATTTTGTTGACTGTTAGTAATCGGTTTAGGCTTCGATATTTATTTTAGTTTCTTATTTAAATACACGAGATGGCTAAAATTTAAAAAAAAAACTGACCCATTAGGAACTCGGTGTACTTACGTGGTCAATTTTTCAAACAGTAATTGCCCGTCAATAGTTATGACGTCTCATTCTATCACACCAAATTGGAGTAAGTCAGTGTTGATGAGCAATTATTGCTCATGTAAGTGTACCTGGTACAACTAAATGTTTCGATTAAGTGAATCAAGTTTGCCGTATGCCTTAAGTATGACATAGCGGATGCAACCCCGCTGAAGACCGTTGAAAATGGATCTGTGATGTAACGCGTAGTGTTAGGCGGGCCCCGCGCGCCCAAACTAGATTATCGTATACGCTATTTTCGACAAAACAAATAGGACTAACAAATGACATATTTTGTGTACGAAATCGCAAACGATTTAATTAGGACATAAGGAATGTGTAATGTTTTTTCGAAACTTCTAAGTATTTTGAGATTTTCATAGTTCGCTTAAGTTTGTTGCTTTAATTATTTGTACTCGGCGGATTTATGTTATATTGTGTTGAATGATTTTACTAGTTACTGTTGGTATAGTGTTTTCGGTTTAATTTTTTATTACATTGTATTCATGTAAATATTATTTAAGATATACTACGCTAGCTATTTGTCAATGACAAAGTTTAAGTTTATATTGAGTTTACAGTTTTGTAATATTTATTGAATGATTCGGTAAAGTTGTGATCGGTTGCTGCTGATTTTGACGGTCGATTTGATTTATTATTTATAAAAAAAACACACATCGTTTATTTTTTGTTGTTATTATTGAGATGATTTAGTTACGGAATTAAACAAAATGATTGTTACCAATGACCTTGTACAGATTCGGAAAACGCGAGTTGTAAATAGTACAATTTACAAAGTATTTTTACTAAGGGCGACGAAGCCGAAGTCGGTACTTAGAAGTAAATTATTATTCGTAATTTTTCTCTTAGAAGGCTTTCACAAAAAAAAACTTGTATCGAAAATACCTCTTTAAAGTGATCAAAAGGATTCAAAGGGTTTTAGATGATATTAAAAGTACGTGGTAAGTTTTTTAATAATGTTGAAGTTTTGAATAATGTTGTCAAATTCTACATGCCACAGTTATAGGTAACCGAGCTGTTTCAAGTCTGTCGTACAATTTATCGATAATTAGCTGCAGTTATTGGAGTTATACTGAAGTTGTCCAAAGTTGTGAACTAAATATAATTATGTTGTTCAGATTCTGAACGTAACTTGCCGCTTTTGTAAATATTTGCGCCGAAGCCTTGTTCAAAACAAGGTCGGGAATTCAATAAAATAACATGTCACTGACGACTCTCTTCGTTTTATTATGAATTTATGACTTTACCTTTATTCTTTGACCATTTTGTCATAAGAAAATAAATCTAATTGTAGTTGTTCATGTTGCAGCAGTCTTAAACCTAAATTTCCCCTCACCTCTCATTCTAATCTCTTTTATCCCCTCGTATGCGTAGTAGCAGATCTGCTCCATATACGCAAACTGCTAGGGAGCAGATCTGCACCAAATCTTTGCGTGCAATTTAATTTGAACCTTACTGTGAAGCTACATAGGGTTGAACTTTATTGTAGGTTAGCCAATAAAGTGATCAAATTTACCAAAAATCGCTCCTTACATAAAATTATTCAATATGGCCGCTATTTCTGTGGGTTTGATGTCACGTGACTGGTCACGTGACCGCGTCGCCGCACTGAGCCGTCAACAAATTTTCCTGCCTACCGCATACGAGAGGTTAATTAATAGCTGTCAAATAGACAATGCTGATGCTTGATAACTACGACGTCTACATTGCGATTGTCTGATAAATATAATATCTGGTCGATTCTCAAAAAAAAGTATCGCAATAGTAAATAATAGTAAAGGACTAAAACTAACTTTTTCAATTGGTCACGAAAATTAAAAATACCTACTGCTTTAAGACGAATGGTGGTGTCTCAAACACTACTTCTTTAGCTAGTGCCACCGTGGTTGTTACTTTTACTCCTTAATTAGGTACCTACACCTTTTTGAAGTCCGCTCAGACTTCAAGTGCAGTGTCACCATTAAAGCCCTTATAACGCTTCATCGATTAGGCATTATCAGCAAAGCAGAGTTAACAATTTGTACTTTTTGCATTGTAAATTTAAACTGATCTAAAGCTTGAGGGCCGTATATAGGTACTTTTAAGTATGAAGCGGGCGAACGAACAAGCAAGACCCATGATGATTGCCCGCCCAATGTCCATGCACAATTTCAACACTGCTTTACTTAGCCAAGAAGCAGCATGTCAAATAAAAATCCTGTCGCAATCACAATCTCAATACTAGCAAGAGAGGATTGAATGTTGTTTGGCAATCAAATTGGAGATATTGTTTATTTGGTTAGGAGGGCAGAATAGATGCTAGAGAACTCGCGTAGGCATTGCCTATCTTAGCAAAAGGGAATATTCATGACTTTTTTCGAAGCTCCAATAAAAGCTGATTCATGTAACAAACTTAAGACAAACCCCTTTTTTGAATAGCTAGCTATAAAAATTACCAAGATTAAGCCAACAAAGATTTGTTCTCATCTCTTTCTATAAAACAGAATTTAGCATGGAGTTTATATGGCCGATCTTTACATGACGTCACGTGCATAAAGGATCTGTCTACTCACTGTCTAAGTAGAACTGCAGTAAAATGCTTGTATCATCCGTATTTCTTGGCCGATTTAAATTTAAATTTCACTTTTTGTGATCTTACGGTATTTTCACATTTTGTTGAGAAATGAGATAAAAAATCAGCCCTGTGTCTATAGTACCATTGATTTGTACCATCAATGGTACAAGTGATACTACTATGTGTCCTTAGTACCATCAATGGTACTACCGATACTAGCACGTGTCACTAGTACCATTGCATCGAAAACATACAAAAAATATATACATATAACAGGGGTTTAATAGTTATTCGTCAGAAATCATTTTTATTCCGCAAAAGTAGGTAGGTTAGGTTCGTTAGGTATCTTAAGATGCCCGAAGGGCAAATCGCTCAGAAATAGGAGCCCTGCCATAGGCAGGGCTCCGTCGAAAGGCACTGGTGTGACAACCTGGTGTGACGACGAGTCTGCACCCTATATTATGTATTTACTTGTTAAAATAACGTAGTATCTTAGGTAATTAAGACAAAATTATTATTTTTAATTTGTTTTTTTTTTCACAAGTAAATACACGGTATAAACTAGTCGCGGGACCGCGGTGGATGCGAAAAGCACAAGACCGGTCTGAGTGGAAAGCCTTGGGGGAGGCCTATGTCCAGCAGTGGACGTCTTTCGGCTGACATGATGATGATGATGATGATGCTGATAAACTAGTATCTTTTTCAATGGTACTAAGGACGCATAGTAGTATCACTTGTACCATTGATGGTACAAATCAATGGTACTATAGACACAGGGGGAAAAAATCCATGCATGCCTAGTAGTTGAGCAATTCGGGAGAGGGTGGAAAGGTTAGGTAGATTTGATATATGTGTAGATTATTGCGAGTGGCTGCTAGCCATGCGCGGCCGCCGCTATTAATACCGGCGATTCGGCGCGAGCGGCACCATTCCAACGGACGCGTTGGCGGCTTTATTTCGACACGGCTTTCCAACTGACATCGCTGTGCTACTTTGGACAATAGATTTGTTAAAATCTTGATCGTTTGAATTTTTTTATTTTTATGATTCCGATTATTTCGTTCTCGAAAATGTAGTTGGTCAAAGTCGTTTAAGTAAATAAAATGAAATTACAAATGAACAAAGTTTTGGTCATTATTTTTCTAAGATTTTGCCATGTTTTAAGAACTTGTCAAAACTTGAATTTTAGTGGTTCACTCTAATTTAATACTGAACCCAAACTTGAGGATTACCGATGGGGAAAACAATTTAGTATCTACCTACACCGTTTTAAGTAACTCTTCTTTCTCGGCGTTCTAATTCTCGTTGATAGACGCAAGACAGGAAAGGTATTCATGTAAGTATATATTTTTCTTATTTTTTATTCTCTCTTGAACGACGGAGGACACAAAACGCCGCTCTTCCTTTTTAGATACCTATTTACCTATTTACTGAGTCAGGAATCAAGATTGATAGATGGCGCAGATCTATTTAGTGAATGAAATTGAATAAAAATGGTGGACCACTAAGTACTTAGTAAAAAATTCAGTTTCAACGCTGAACCGAAACTTAGTCGCTTTTTTCGTGCCAATAACGTTTTTGCCAGTGATCAAAGACCAATTCCCAGTTTGTCAAATTCTCATGACCAATTCCCAATTTGGCCAATTGTCATATTATGAAAAAATCCACCAAAAGCCAGTGTATAGTGGCAAGACACAGCATCTATTCTCTGTCCCTCGTAATTTAAGCGACACTGGACAACAACGCATTTTTATTCATATTTCAGTGTCCTTCTAGTTTGTTTATGAAGGACTTCTTTATTAATTACCTAGAATTAAGGAAGGACGTTTTGTCTTCTATTATAAACTTTTGATAGTTTTGATACTCGTATAGGTTGCGTAGTGTGCGCTAGACCGTGACTAGACCTTGATTTTTGTACTTCGGTAGGTACTCACTTTATAGTTATGCGACAATATGCAACGTCTACATCTAGGTAAGAAACATTAATCATCCAACTGCCAAACCTATATACAAAAATAAATATTACAAAAATGTAAGTCATTTCTGGAAGCTTTGTCGTCCACTACGCCACAGATGGTCGTCGCTAGGAATCGGTAAGGTAAATAATAAGTTAATAAAATTAAAATCGTTTATTAAAAGAAATGCAATTTATATAATATCGAATTTACACTGTTAAATACATAGTCATTACTAAATTATAAATGTGAAAATAATTCTGTTTGTTTGATGGTAACGCTTTTTAAACTACCCTTTAAACCGCTGGCCGATGCAAATGGTATTTGTCATGGAGTTAGTTTGAATATCGGGGTAGGTACTTTTTAATCCGGAAAATTGCACAGATAAACAAAAACTTCCTACTCCTCCTCTTTTTTTTCGGGAGTTAAAAGTTAAGGGGAGTAGCCGGTTAATCATTTACTGTCTGAATTGCGTCCCCTATACTAGTGTGTACTGTAGTGTCTACAGTCCAGGACTTTAATTGTTTTTTTTAGACCCTGTTGTTTTTTACACATTCTCAAACTTTTTAATAAAGTTTCGGTAGTGCACTTACTTGACGGTGTAACTTTTGATCTAATTGCCCAATAAAGATAAAACAAAATGCATAGTAGAGAGATTAGTTAGGGTGATAATAATTGATAAAAATATTAGACCAATTAAAAAAAAAGTGAGTAACAACCTCTTTTGTCGAAAATTACTGCAAAAATAACATTTTGTTTTCATAAAAACACGATTTGAAATGATAAAATAAATGATTGATATTTTATTTCTGCACAATTTTGAGAAAATCTTGTTTTTATGAAAACAAAATGACATTTTTGCAGTGCAAGTCCAAGAATCTGTAAACAAAATAATGTTTTACGGATAATTAACCTAAAATTTCATCCCTTTCAATATGTACAGTTTATCGAGTACCACCCTGTATTACCACTTTGGGGTTCTTACTTAAGAATACATCGAACTGCCTTTTGCCTGCCGTCGGATAGTAAGTCGCAAACCACGTCTTCCTACCTTAATTTAATAATAACATACATATACAATGGTCAGTTGTTGCGTATTGGCGATGACTCGTAGAATTATGATCTGGCCAATGCCAAGGAATGCCGTGCGTGGGCGACGTGCACACAGGTAATTAACATTTCCCTAAGGGAACCCTGTAACTCAAGCTAAATTTGAGTTCCGTAGGAGTTGACTACTAATTTAATGGAAAAGCTTCCTCTGTTAGTTACATACTGAGTTGACAACTTTATGGCAGTCCAAAATTGAAGTTAAAGTACGGTACATGTCCACTAAACCCTTATTTATAGTTAAAGTATTCATTGTCCCTATCTGTCCAATCCAAAGTCTTTATGGCAGATAAGGACAGAGCAAACTTCAAGCACACTTGCTAATACGCGTAAATGAATAAGAGGGCATGTAAATGAAAAAGTAACGTGGTCTGTCTGCTGGTTAAGCTTTCACGGCTAAACAGCTGAACCGATTTCGATGAACTTTGGTATAGAGATAGCTAGTGATTATGTACCTAAGACGTTGACTGTGCCGATTTATGCTATGTAGTTCGGTATCGAGTCGAATAGACGTGAAGATTTCGACCTATAAACAGCACAAATAATAACTGTCATTTAATTAAGGTACCTACAGACACTAGTAGTCGTTGGTGGTAATTAATAGTTCCTTGCGACTGCAATAGCTCGATTCCCCGAGCATGACCGCAAGGCCAGCACGACCGACCTCACCTCCGCTATTTCCTGAAGCATCTACCGTGAGGCCAAGAATAGTTATTACAGACGCGGTTTGTATTTCGAATAAAATTTATAATCAATACAAATATGTATCACGGGATAATCTCAAACAAACTGACATAGCCCCAAACTAAGCTCTACTGAATACTATATAAAAATAAACATACTGAAATAGAGAAATAAATACTGGAATCAAACAAATCATCCAAGACTCAGAAATAAACGCTCGTGCTCATCACACAAACATTTGTCCATCACTGGGACTCGAGCCTGGCACTGCTAGCTTCGTAGGTAACATATCTTTAAACATTAGCATTTAGCATATAACGGCTTGTGCCCTAGAGAAGATTAACGCTAACGATTTTCGATAACGTAAAACGTTTTTTTGACATAAGCGCTTGACGCGTCCGTCCAGCAGCTTACGCCAATCATACACAATTTCGATGACGATAACGTTCGTGAAATGCATGTTGGCTCGGCCTATTGGAGGCTTTGACAAGATGCATGCATAACGGTAAGTGTAGGTATAAATTAAGCGGATTGTGAAGCTAAAACATTCCATAAAAAAAATCTATTAACAATATTAGTAAAAACTAGTCATGTATGTTTTCTTTTCCATGAAAATACTTCTTCGAAACAAACAAACATAAAATAAAACACGTACATCCCTAGTCTTTTATAATAACTACAACATAATTATTTAAAAAAACGTGAACTAGGACTTGATTTAGCAGATGAGAAACGTTAAGGACCGAAGTTAAATTAATTGGTAAATATTTCGACAGTTCAGGCGGTTAACAATTCTCTTAACGATTATCGAAAACATTCAAAATACGGAGTCCACATAGTTTCGTAAACGTAAATCCTATAAAGTCTACGTCTATAATCACTAACGTCAGCGTTTATGTATCTCGTATTGGCATTCAGAATCTTACATCAACACCGCGTCAATTGTTGCTTTTCCCACTACATCTAAAGATCCTATCTCTCAAGAGATTTCTTTTATGAATTTCGAGTGGTACTCACTCCAGTAGTGATTACTGAAGCTGCCCAATCTCTGATCCATTCACACTCGAGCTGAGACGATTGCGGAGCTGGTGTAAATAACCAGCCAAGTGGGAGTTTGCCTCGCACACGAAGGGCTCCGTACCACCGTACAGTGTAAAACACGTTTCTCGGGCCCGGTTAGCAACCTTTGGGTACGGAACCCTAAAAAATTATAACCTTAAACTACCTAGGGTAAGAGCACCAAAAGATGAACGATTAAGCGACTACACCAACTTTAGACAGTTTATATTCAGTGAAAGTAACAAATTTCACCCTATTTAATTTTTTTATATGGTACAGTATATGGTCTAGATTGAAAATGACTATTATAAAGCCTGTTATTATATCTCCGTATTTTTCTAAAAATCATTGAAACCAAAAATGTACCGATTTGCCCAAAAGATGAACAGCGTGCCCTAATTCTGAACGGTTTGGGCCCAAAAGTTGAACTAACATAATAAAATACCTATGTCATTTTATTCTATTCACTTTTAGCAATAAAATGCGAGTTAACGAAATATTCTTTATTTTTTAATTGTTTACATTTATTTCATATTACTTACGTACATAAGGTTCCTATTTTTTATGGTTATTTGTGTCATAAAAACAACGAATTAGTATTTTTTATCAATAATCATTAGCAAAACTACTTAGTTACTTTTTTTTTGTAACAGATAAACCGACAAAAAGTGTTACTTTAACATTTATAATATTAGTAAACATTTCCATAAATACTACTAGTATACTACTACTAGTGTTCATATTATAAAACTATGCCTAAAAGTTGAACGACTGAATTTACTTAGTTCAATTTTAGGGCACAGAATTTATGAAATGAACAAACAAAATCAATTAGGTGTTCACATATTGGAATAGAATCCAAAACATGAACTAGTAAATTTAATTCGTTCAAGTATTAGGCACACATTTTTATTGAACAGTGATAGTTTTCATAGTATTTAAAACTCCAAAATCATTGGATTAGACATCAAAAGCTATGTTCATCTTTTGGTTTAAAGATACAAGAGCATCTAACGATCATTTTAAGTTCTAAACTTTCCATCTGTCATTTCAGTACGATTTATTAAGAAGCTTTAAAAAAAGTACGCCTTGCCTAGTAGCTGAACACCGTTTAAGTATTGGCTTAGGTATACATTTTTGAAACCATTACTTGAACGGCATATTTCTCGTTAACTAACAAGAAAAATGAAATATCGTATAACTCCAATAAAAGAGTGATTAATCAAGAATACATACCAAGCAAATCCTTCTAAGACTGACAGTTATTGAATTTTATACGTAATTAAAAGCTTAAATTTGGAGAGCACTGTCCTTATGTATTTTCCCATACTATCGACGTTTTCGGCGGGAAGCTCCAGAACGACGACCGATCACGGCCAAAAATAATATAATACTATGTTAAGATTTAATGGAGGTGTAAGCAAAGAGTTGCTGTTTAAGAAAAATAAATTCCGAACTATGTAATATTTGTCACGATTTAGTTATGTGATTATTTCGATCGAGTGTTCAGCTTTTGGGTGTCGTTCATCTTTTGGTGCCCCTACCCTATATCAAAAATTAAGGGGTTTCGTGCAAACTTGATGACTGTAGATTCGTTCTCGATGATTTTAGCTTATTTTGATACCTGCACGGGTAGTATAGGTACAATTTGTATATCCTCGCTGGTGCTCAGTGCGTCTCTATCGTTACTGACTAGATAGAAAGGAAGATCCGAGCGAAAACCAAGTCGTGGGCAACTTGTGCTCGCTGCGCTGGACCCGTGTTATGGTCGCCTTTATCGCGGTGGATAAAGCATCCGTCACTCTCGCACTTACTGTCTGGTCAGAAAGTGACAGTATACGAACACGACCATAATAATAGGCCCGCTGAACGTATCTCTTACGAAAAGGTGCCTAAGCAAGCATAAACTTAACTCTAACCTAATGTAATGTGTAATGAACCTAATGTGCCCGGTGAGTTGAAAAGTGAGCCCATTCAGTAAGTTGAAAATAGAGAAACATCCACCATTATGCCAAATATTATGGTAAAAAAACATCTGGTTATCGGGCTATACATATAATGTTACAAAAGATACAGTTATTTAAAAGTAAGCCAGACATGCCTTTAGTCCCATCTCGTAGCCAGATTTGGTAGCTGGCTTCCAAATGGGAAAGGTGGTTTCCCGCCTAGTATCCAGCTATGAAATGGGAATGACTTTCCCATCTCGTAGCCGGATTTGGTAGCTGGCTACGAGATGGGACTTTAAAATTCCCGTTTCGTAGCCAGCTTCGAATCGGGACTATCTCTCCCATTTGGAAGCCAGCTACCAAATCTGGCTACGAGATGGGACTAAATGGACAGACGGACGAACGGACAGTGTAGGCTTAACAGGGTCCCGTTTGACAGGCCAGATACGGAACCCTAAAAATACTTAAACTTATTAAAATAACCTGACAGTTGAGGTTCAAGTAGGCAATAGGAGGCCGCCGTAACCGCAATTCGCTAATCCGTCGTCTCTAAAATATTTATAAATAGTCGGTGAAACGCGCGATGGCGGAATATTCCGAACGCCGGTATTTTTGGCGCGAGGTCGACCCTGTTTACATGTTTCCAGTTTACGACCGTGTTATTTCACGTCTTACCGAATATTTGTGAGATTCAACGGATTTTTTCGAAATGGAAATGGTATGAGAAATCTAGGGTACTCTACTCACCGTGTCGCCTGCATTGGCTCACGCTTGCGCTAATACATTGAGCGCAGCTTCCAATATTTTCGTGATCGTAAGGCCCGAGTTCGAAGTCCCGCGGTCACAATAGTACTATCAGCTCAATGGAATCCTGACTTACCATAGAGTGTCCAAGTGACGTTATGATTTAAGTCGTAAGAAATACCAAATGGTTTTATAATGTCACTGTGACACGATTCTATGGTGGGTCACAGTTTCAATGGGCTGAGAGTACATTACCCATGCTCTTACGGTGAAGGAAAAACATATTGAGGAAACTTGCACATTCGATCATCGTTGTAAGAGGGTAATTGCACAAAAGATCGTAAAGGGGTCGAAGGCGCATCTGTAAGATAAGATAAGATAATCCTAAAACGGCTCCGTTTTTTCTTTCCGACGTACGGAACCCGCAAAAAACTGCCAAATTGAATACTTTTTGGATCTGTTATCATTAGAATCAGAGTGGAAGTGAGCCAAGGCTTGAGACCATCACGCCGTCTGGATGCCGAGATGACTAACTCAAAACAGGTGTGCGAGGTTGGGGACGCACTGAGCGTGCGCAGGACTTATTATTCGATTTGTATAAACATTATCAAGGGACGAACTTTTAGTGGCGATGACGTCAAAATGACCAAGTTTTGCACACAGGTCGCTCTTATTTAGCAGGCAGGTATAAAAAAGCGGTAAAAATCACAAAGTTAAATACAGTTTAATTGCAGTCAAATTACGGATCATAGCAACAGCATATTTTTTTTCACATTTATTACTAAAATGACAAAAAATTACAATATTATTTTATAAATGTCACCTAAAACATTATCATTTAAAATAATAGTGCTAGAATAGTAGTTTTTTTGTAATGATAATGATGTTACTCGATTATTTCTGGTACTGTCCACAAGTGCCAACTCAATGTTACTATACAAGAACTCAGAAAGTTAATAAGGATTTATACAGAGATTATGGACCAAATTTCAACCTTTTATTGCCTACTAGATACTACATTAATTTTAATCATCCTGACGTCATCGGCACCAAAAGTTTCCCTGAATGTTTCTGATCGATTTTTTATTATTATTCTAGACTGATTAGTGATTGGCCTCTATCTTACCTAATGGTAAATGATAACGAAGTCTACGATGGAGCACCCTGGTTCGGTAGAAGCCTATTCATCCTTGATTTGAAAACACCCTAATTATATCTTTCCGGAATTACAGACGAAGGAAGCAAATTTAAATTCCAATGCCATAAATCAAAGTTGAAAGTTGTTCGAGTATTATCTCTATCTTTCTCCCGATATTTAGTCCCATGTACCTACAGTCAAAGTGATGGTACCTATCATTGTTGAAACGGTCTTGGCATTGTAAAAGTAGAGAACACGATAGTGTAAATATCCTTATATATATGAATTATTAAAAAAGTATATATATAATGAAATAAATATTAAATAAATAAAACCGCCGATATAATGGCAATCCCTTTTTTGAGAGTCGATATCTTTTTTTATAAAATGCATATAGCTACCAACAACCATCCCTATCGAACTAGCTTTAAAAAAAAAGAACTGCATCCTAATCGGTCCCTGCTGTTAGGGAGCTACGTTGCAACGGACACACAAGTACACAGATAAACACGCTTAACTTACACCACGCCCCTTTTCAAGATGGAGGTTAAAAACTGTTAAAACCACTAATCACGAATTAATTTTATACTACGAATTATTTTTTGGCCGATTTTACAAAAGTAAAAAACTTTTACCACCTGAGCTTTCTTCTTTAATACCAACTCGCTTTTCACGTCTGTCTGTCTGTCTGTATATCCACACCACTCCTCCTAAACCACAAAACGGATTTTGATGCCGTTTTCACAATCAGTTACATAGTTTTTGAAAAACAGGTAACCTTTGGTGTGGCTCTAGCTTTATACCTCTGAATCATGGTACGCGAAGGTTGCTGCGCAAAGGAGATTGGCATTTCCGACTCGAATTATCACTCGAAAACGTTCGATTAACATAATTTATACATTCAATATTGTTAACCGACTTTAAATAAAGCTAAAACGAATAAGCCTCTGTCAAAAATTTACAGCTTTTGTTGCTGACTGTACTACAGTGAGTCCCAATACTCCCAACACGGTTGGTCTACGTTAAGTATAGCGGAGACTGTCGGCACCTATAGATGCCATTATCGGATCAGCTGTTAGATACCCATAATGTTGAATTGTCATCGGGTTTACATATTGTATGGTCTAAATTTCAGTCCATTCCATAACAGAAGGACGTACTGCCTAACACACTTGCAATCCCAATCGTGTTCATTTTGACAGTCCGAAGGCGTGTCTGCATACAAAATGAAAACAATTGTTCCAGTTTGAAGCCGATTGCGATTGCGAGTGAGTTAGGCAATATTATAGGCCAGCTGGTTTAAAATTGACTTGCGAGATTTTCCTAAAGTGCCAAACATTGAAAGAAGGAAAGTAAGAAAAAAACGTTTATTTGCTTACATCTAACAGCAGTACAGAAAAATAAATTAACAAACAAAAACAAAAATGCAAAAACATCTGAACCAGTGCCAGATGGAGCAAAATAGTTCCTGCTCAGTTTGTTACTGGTTTTTAGGCCAGAGCTGGTCTTCCACAGGAACCATTTGCAATAATAAGCTTGTAAAAAGAGGTTCTCAATTCGTATTTATTTTACTGTTGTTTGTTGTAGAGATATGTCATTATCATAATACAATTTGACAACTAAGTAGAAGTGTGGTGGGGGTCTAATTTAGTTATGTATACTGTTTACTGTACAAGAATAAAAAAGAAATACAAAAAACAGGCAATATACCAAACAAAACAAGTATAAAGGCGAACTTATTCCTTTAAGGGAGGGATATCTTCCAGATAACCCGTGTTGAAAAAAAAGGAAAATGGGAAAGTAATTAATATTACCCTAATGACAAACAAATAGTCATGATTAAAAAGAGAACCAGTAATAATCACAAAACCAACAATATATAGGTTTTTTTAGAATAAGTGTTATTACGGCGGACTAACAAATATATTATTTTAAGGAAAGTTAAATAATAAAGCCGATCCCCATACAGAAAAGGTTTTATTTCTACTTTAGTTTTTTTATTTCTATTGTCTCGTATTTTTTAAAATATTAATATAAACTGTGAAGAAAAAACACAAATACTAAAAAATGCTCAAGTATGAGTCAGGTCCGCGCTGATTCGATCGGAAGTCGAATTCAAATTGGTAAACCACTACAGTATACTGTGCGTTGGTACGAAACCCTCGGGGCGCGAGTCCAACTTGCACTTGACCGGTTCTTGCTCAGTATTTTTCTACTATTTCCCATTTTCCTACATAATAATATGTCCTTTCACAGCAAAAAAGCCATTTCAAATCATATATATCTAATCAGTTGACATAGGCGTAATAATCGGAGAGGCAGAAACTCACTTCCACCATTATTATATCATACGAGGGCTGTTTGATAAGTAGCTGTGGTACAAAAAAGTTTGATTTTTTATGTATGTATATATTTATTTCTAGTTAAAATCTCTTTATAATTTTATTCATTTATTCCATTTAGTGGTTTTGGTTTTTTGAATGACGAAAAAAAAATGAATTCGATTGTCCTCAAAAACAACACAAAAGGCATCCGCAGCGGCAATGACATCTTCGTTAGACGCATTTTTTATCAGCAAGTTTTTTTTTTAAGTGTTTAAAAAATAAAAATGGTTTACACGGGTCCTCATGTGGAGAATAAGATGAGTGGGGCGGCAATCTATATTCAATCTATATTTTAATTGTGCTAATATAGCTGCAGCGACTCCCAAAGAATAAACTGGAGTGATCACGGTGCTACACAATTTTTATTCTTCTTCAAATGGGGTTTTTTTTCTTTTAAGACAGAATCAAATTAATTCAATACATTTATATAATATCGTATTGTTATCGTTTTACCATTTTCTAATTGATAATCATAATTTTGCCCCGTGAATCTCAGAAAACTGCCGCCAAGGTAATGGACCGGCCGATAGGGCAGTTTTGGGTTACTTTGGTGCCGGTTCACCGGGCAAGGTCCACTGTTTTGAGTATTATTTGGTTTAAATTATAATGATGTATTCATATTTAGTTGACAGTAATGAAACACTGCAGAAACTCATTTTGATCACGTTTAAATTCGCCCAAAAATGCTCTGAAATGCTCACACGCTTGACTTTTTGTTCCTCCGTGAGTAATGCGGCAGCCACCTTACCGATAGTTTTTTCATGCCAATTTATGTCCAAGAATATTGTTTACATGCTCAGTTGAGTTGTTTGTGATGACAGCAATCTTGAATCGGCGGTCTCCTTGGACAATAGTTTTGATTTCCTTGACCATGTCTTCAGTAGTCACTTCTACAGGAAGTCCTGGACGCTCCTCGTAAAAACAGCTTCAACCATGTTTCAATTCATTATACTTACCAATGTCTAATGCTATTAATAGAAGGTGCAAGATCCTTATAAACAGCATCCAAATTTTAAAAAATCGCATTACATTTTTTCCTATCAAAAAATATAGACCTAACCACCGATCGGTACTGTTATTTTTCCATGTCGGTGAGAAAGTCATTTAACTTTTATTCATAGTTGACAAATTAAAAAAAAAATGTATTATTTTTCATGCTGAATTCTTACCCAAAGAATGTGAGTATTATTTTTTTACCTACAAGGAAAGGTACCCGACTGTCCGGCTCCGATTTTGTTGATTTTTATGTATGTTAGAGACTAGTTTAAAATAATAGACACTTTTAAATATCTCTGTTTGAGTTAGAGTGTTTAGTCACTTTTCATTACATTGGAGGTCAATTTCTCCTAACAGGGTGAGTTTGGGCCGCTAAAATATAATACGTGTCTGTTATTTTAAACTACTCCCTAACATATATCAAAATCAACAAAATCGGAGCCGGACAGTTTGGGTAGGTACGTTTCCTTGCTAGTAATGTCATAAGTGACCAAACAGCCCTCGTAAAGTAGAGAAATCTTTGAAAACATTATTCCAGGCTTACTGTGACATGATACTGACGGCCGCACTCAACGTCATTTACTGACGACTAGATCGTTCCTTACACTTCTAATTTAGTGCTTGTTTGACATCAGCCACTTTAATCAAGCATGAAATTTAATGCAGATAGTGACGATTTTTCGTACACAAGTTTGAAAAAGGAACAAGTATATGTCTCAAAAACGTCTCAAAGTACGGCAGCATAACTTTACAAGAAAAGTCACAAAAAGTCAAAAATTTATTTAATCGTAAAAAAAACCTTAACTTTCTCATCACGTAGCTGAAAGGAAATGCGAGTGCATTTCTGAACGTTTCACGTTTCAGTGAAGTGGGTAGACAATTATCGCAAAGTAAAGGGCGGGAAGACTCCGTAAGCTCGTGGCTTCACGCCCGAATAAAACTATTAGCGAAACTAGTGATGCCAATGCCGAGACGGTGCTCTATCGATATTGCTAACGTTCATACTCTTATCAGTAATTATAAATAACAACTATATTGAAAATCCTGCTATTATTAAAAATATGCCTTGAAACTTAGTAATAATTTAATTTCACTTAAAAATCATATCTGACGGTTTTAGACAAATGTTAACAGGACCTTTCTTTCACATTGTCTGAAACCCTATTGTTTATTGTATTGTTTATGTTATGATAGCGCCTATGAACTTGTCAATAAATTCCCCTTATTCTTAGACAATACGATTTTAACAAAAGTAGAATAGACGGGCCTTGTTATTTTCTCGCTAGTAACGTTGAGTTAGTCCCAAGCTAAGTGCTCGGCTTGTAATTGATATTTTGATACTTGAATACAAAAAAAACGAGGAGAAATTGTGCTTACCACAAAAACATCTGTCCTTACCTGGAATTAAACCCGCATCGGCTAGCCTGGTAAGCCAACCAACTAATAAATAGCACCTCATTTAAATTTCTATTCGTCATTGCCTTTTGTCCTGGACTGACGCTTAACGCCCGAATGATACCATTGTTTTTTTTAAATATAATGTTATCGATGGCAATAATTTTCCCATCCCATCCCTACCATTCCCGCGGCGTCCCGCGCGCGGCGCGCGGACTGCCCGGGCGCCCGGCAGCGCATCCGAACGAACGAAACGCTCCATCCACAACACGCGACCGTGTTTACGAACGCATCTTTTAAACATTTGAAATCGGAACACTTTTATTTCCAAATTCTTTTTTTTTCATTGTGAAGTGCCAGTGTTTGGATTTTTTGGTGAATATCAAAGTGAGTATTCTTAGGTATTTCGGTATCGTTTTTAGTCTCATTGTAGGTAGGCTTAAGATGAAATTAAATATTATAAATAAAATTAAAACAATCCAACTTCCTTTTATAAATATTAAAAGCAGCCGTAAGAGCCGTTTTCTACAAAAAATATCTGCATTTGTTAGGTATTTAGGTGAAAGGTGACTTCAATTAATTTTAAAATATACTTGCAACTTTTTGCTAGAACCTATAAAAATATTTGCGGTAAATAAATAAATTATTTCAGTTTTTTATCGGAGTTTAGTGTACCGCTGCACTCAGATACATTTTAGAGACAGTTAACTCGTTCCTTTTTCAAATTTGTTTATGAAAAATCGTCACTAAGGAAGTACTTTAATGATCATTAACTGACTCTGAGTGCGGTGGACACAATGTGTCGATAAAGGTGCCACGCTTTATCCCGGCGAATAATTATTTATGGTTCTGTGGCCTTAGACAAGATTCGTGGCGAGATCGTTATCGTTATCGAAAATGTACATGATTGACTGCCAGTTGGTCCTGTCAAGCGCTTACGTCAGTTCATACACTGACAGTTTTCTAAAATCGTTTTCGATAGCGTTAACCATCTTGTCTAGGGCTTCAGGAATGTCTTTCTCATCTACTCGCGTCATTAAGATATTATTTTGGTACCCCATTAAACTACTTTAGAATTAGAGTCCACTCACTTCTTATTTATCATCAGTCTGAGAAATTCACACGTACTTCCTTGATAATTATAGTTTACGTAATTTTAAAAGCTGTTTCAACCGAGCATCGAACCGAGGCCAAGTCGAGGCCACGTCTAATTTAACTGACTGAGTCACTGCCGCTGTGTAATTCTAGAGAAAGATAAATAATATGGTTATGTAATTGTCGTACGGGCTATTCACACCCCTTCGTCCACACAGCGGATAATTGGGATTTTTTCCCCTGTTTGTCCGCAGTGTGGACAACTGGGAATAAAAATTCCCTACTAGGTGCGAACAACTGGAAAAACCAACCCAGTTGTCTGCAGTGTAGACAAAGGGATGTGGACAGCTGGAAATAGCCGTGTCATACGAATATGTTCAATAATAGAAACGAGCTTTGGCCCGCGACTTCGTCTGCGTAGAATTTGTCGGTTGCTATTACCTAGAATAAAACAAAGCGGGCTATATGTATAGACTATGTCAACATTAAATCCCATGTCGATCCGTTTATGCTATAAGCCGTGAAAAAGGGACAAGCACACTTTCTAATTTCTAACATTCGTAAAGATTAATTTCCAGTAGCAATGGGTATATTTGTTGATGATAAATAACGTAAAAGAAAACGAACTTAGGCTTTGTTTGCAGTATAAATCGTCGAAAGTTCCGACACCCTGACAAATAACATCATAAATTCTAAATGTTGCAAACTATCATCATTTCTACGATCAAAGATAAACCCAGGACCAGACGAAAAATTTACTCTATTAATGTTTTTAAATTTATATAAATGTTTGGTTGGATATGGGTCTAAATGGCAAATCACTCATTAACAGCTTAGTACGCACGTTTTTATGAAAAAAAAAGACGTGGAAGTATTAATTAATGAGTTCTACGCGTTTGAACTGAAGGTGGTAAATAGTATAATTGTATTTAGTAGGTGAGGATATATTTAAAAACGAAAATGAGTTTTAAATACATGGTGGCTAATATTGAGGGCGAACATGCTGGCCCGCAGGTTTGCTCGATGTTCAAGTGCAGTCAAGATTACGCTGTTTTATAACAACACCTTTAGGATGCTGATGGGGTTGCCCAGATTCTGCAGCGCATCAGCCATGTTCGCGGAGTCACGAACCGACGGGTTTGCAGCAATTTTGCGCAAGAAGGCAGCGTCTCTGCTGAGCAGGACGAGGGACAGCCCGAACAGCGTCCTGAAGATGATTGCTGATCATGATTGTTGGCCTATATTGAATCAAATAATAATATGTGTAAAATCCAATCTAGTTTTTAAGTACTAACATTATTACTAAGACTATACTAACAATAATGAGATCAAATGTTATCCTGATATAAATAAATGAATTGAATTGCTACGAAAGTAAAATAATTGGACATGTTAACTCCCGTAATTAAATTCTGAGAAGTAAGCCTAGTTGGTAGTGACCCTGCCTACAGAGTTGGTGGTCGTGGGTTCAAATCCTAGGATAGATATTTGTGTGAAGAGCGAGCCTTGGATGTTTTTTAGGTATTTAAATGTATTACGTATTTAATAGAGAAATATCTATATAAAAAGTTCATAGTATCCACTCATTTTTTGTCGTACAATGGTACTTTTTCGACTTCGTCGTCTATACACAGAGAAGAAGAAGAAGAAGGTGCACAGAGTTTACTTAAGTAATAAAGGATAAGAACGATCCCTCCATATCAGTCTATAATACAGTCTTTTAACTTCTATACATATAGTATAACTTTCCAATATGTTAATTCGTTTGAGAACTATTAAAGTTTTAGTGAAAATAACTACCAGCTAAAAATAGCTACCATTTGTGATTAAAAAACTTGATATTTAATCTGCATAACTGAGCAATGTATTGAATTACACCAAAGTTCCGAAATATTAACGCATCTTTATCTTTACATAGTATTAAAAAAAAAAAAAACTCTTCCCGTGTCTGTTCGGTTAGATCTTTTAAACTACTTAACGGATTTTGATGCAGTTTTCAGCAATACATAGAGTGGTTCAAGGTTTTTATCTAAATACTTTCCGGTTTATGTACGGGTGTTGCAGACAACTCACATAAACCGAAGCGAAGCGAAGGCGGGTCGCTAGTTTGAAATAAATTCATAAGTACTGAATATTGACCGTAAAAAATAACATTATTTTAAAGACAACATCAAATAATGCAGTCGGGATTATTTGATGTCGGAAAGCTTGCTTGCTTAGTATTCGTTATTATCTTGACCAAATCTTTAAACCCCCTATTATGTTAACCCATCAGTTGTCTTACGCACAACATGTGTGCGTAGATTTTTTGACATTACGTGACTTATTAATTTGCCGTAAAGTTTAATTATGATGTACAACAACTTTGACATATCGCTTGACGGGTTAATAGAAAGCGCATGTCAAATTGAGAGCGCGTGTCAAATTGAGAGCGCATGTCAAATTGAGAGCGCATGTCAAATTGAGAGTGCATGTCAAATTGAGAGCGCGTGTCAAATTGAGAGCGCATGTCAAATTGAGAGTGTATGTCAAATTGAGAGCGCGTGTATTTTGACTACTCTTACCAACCATGTTTACGCTACTCGGTGACAAATTACTTGAATTTGCTTTAAATAAATCATAATTTAATTACTTATTAAAAAATACCGACCTAAATAAAACTACTGCATAAACCTACTAAATTGATCTTAAAGCAACGAAGATTATTAAATTGATATGACTAACTGTTCTTACTTTACAACAGGAGCAACACATAGTTTTTCTTTTCTCTATTACGTACTCGTTCTCACAGAAGATTTATGTATAATGACTAAATGATACCCGTGACTTCATGCAGGTTTTTTTTTATGGCATAGGGAAGGCAAACGAGCACACAGACCACCTGATGGTAAGTGGAAACTGTAACCGAAAGACATTCGCATTCACAAGACTGCAAGGACTGAGGACTAAGATGGAATGCCTCTAAAAATGACTATACCATACTATGCCTCTTTATGGTAGAATTAGTTTCCCGCTACTCCCCCTGTTTCTTCCTGTGGGGAGTCGATTTTCGGGAAAAGCCTTTCTTAGTTCCCAAGGGGGCCTACACAAGGAATACTCCCTTCAAATTTCGAGTCCCTAGGTCCGGCGGTTTTGGCTTGGCGTTGATCAATCAGTCACTCAGTTTCTCCTTTTATATATATAGATGTTTGTAGCTCTTATTTCATAATTTAATCGTATTTGGTACAGTCGTCAACATAAGTGACCTATGCATTGTGCCACTTCCTATAACGTTAACTTTAGGTTTTACAGTTCAGCCTCAAATGACCACTTGCTTATCTGTCTACTTTTTTTAACTCCCGACCAAAAGAGCGTTATGATTAGTTTAAGGCGTGTACATGTGTGTCTATGGCATCGTAACTCACAAACAACTAAACCGATTTGGACGCGGTTTGTTAAAAAATAAAGCCAGTTTAATGGAGATATTTCCTAGCTAGTTTCTTGAAAACCTGTTGAGACGTTTAGAAGATATCTCTGCTCTATTATAGGTGGTCGCTGTGATATCGAGGGCTTTTATCTCGTTAATAGTTCGCATCTTTAGAAATTGTAGTGACCTGACTGACACATTTAGATTTCGAGTTAGGTCTCTATAGCCATACATTTATGACTCCTTAATTCTAAAGATGCGAGTTATTTAGATTTAACAATAATAGAAAAAGTTTTTGTATTTCTATCTAAACACTTTGGTTTAAACCTATTTTTTGTATCTTAATCATAATCACCCTATTGTCACCATGACAGCTCTTACTGTCAAGTAAATAAGAGCTATAATTCCAATACCGGAGCAAGAGCTACCTGTATAAGCTACCTGGGTTTCACTCTAAAAGTAGTAAGGCTGAGATAGCAAAGAACTTAATGTTAAATCTTTAAATATACTGTAGTTATTTGGGTAAATTAGTCATTTTATACTTAAATAAATAGGTAGATGTAGGTAGGTACATTGGCGGAAAAAGCAGAAAAAATACTTTTAGTTATTAGGTATTCAGACATCAACATCGCCAAAAACTGGTAAACACTAAACACGCCCAAAGTCGCAATAAAAAGCTAGTGTATTCATAAAGTGCAAACCACGTAAGCGCATGAGGCATCGTGACTCAATCTCGGATTTAGAAGCATGCGCGCGCGCCGCGTTACGTGGCGGATAAACAAGTACCGGCCAATTACGACCAAGAACAAGGTTTTGATGACGACAGATCTGCAGGAATAAATTATTACAAGCAGAGCGGGATACGTCAGAGTGAAATTGTAGAGTCACTCTTGTCTTAGGCACTCCCGCGAGGAAGCGATTAGCTATTGACTATTTCCTTGCTCAAGAAACGAACAAAAGATATGGATCCCGTGTCAATAAAAGAGATCCATATATAAACTTTGATCGCTGGCGGTTCACACTGCCGGCGAGAACTCTCTCCACTAGTTTGTCGAAACAAAAGATATAGATCCCGTGTCAATAAAAGAGATCCATATATAAATTTTGATCGCTGGCGGTTCACACTGCCAGCGAGAACTCTCTCCACTAGTTTGTCGAATCAAAAGATATAGATAAAAGAGACATATATGTATATTAATAGTTGATCGCTGGTCACTCGTTTCCCACTCTTCGTCGGCGGTGGGACCAGTGCCTTACACTAATTTTATGGCATGGATAAGTTTCTTATTCTACATTATCTTTAATTTTATAAAAGTTATCATAATTTTAACAATATGATATTGTTTTTAGGTTATCTTAAGCATGGGTTACGTAGGTTAGGTTAGGTTAGACCTTTGACCTCCACAAAATTCAAACTTCAAACCCAATTACGTTTAAATGCCTGTCGATGAAATCTAAATTCGGCGAATTGAAGCATTCTATGAAGTGAGTTTCGATATTTCAAGGGTAAACCCCTACTAATATTATAAATACTTGTGTGTGGGTGTTATAGTTTGTTACTCTTTCACGCTCCAACGACTGGACGGATTTGGATGAAGTTAAAAAGAAAAAGTTCTCAGGGAATAACCATAATCGAAAAATACACGAACGAAGTATTATAATACGAAAGTTTGTGTGTGTGTGTGTGTTACTCCTTCACGCTGCAACGGCTGGGTGGATTTGGATGAAATTTGGATTGCAGATAGCTTATACCATGGATTACCCCGTAGGCAACTTATCATCGCGGAAACATTTAAAATTTCCGAAGGAATAACGATACTTAAAATCCCCAGCACCATGGGATGGCCGAATAACTAATTATGAAGTCATCGGCAAAAACTAGTGTTGAATAAGGATCTAGTCCACCATGGTATAGGTGCTCTGGGGCCTCCGGACATTCAATCTCGCGTCGGAGCGTCGTCACTGAGAGCTTTCGCGTCAATATTCGAGTGGTGTGGACGTTGAGTCGAGCGTTATAATGCTTAAACACCACTCGATGTTCGCGCCGAATGCTCATTACACGCGAATGCTCGCAGTGACGACGCTCCTAAACATGTTAACACTGTTCTAGACATTTTTAGTTCGGTTTATCCATACCTTTCACGGCGGAGATGTCCTCTCACGAAAATTTTTTTTTTTTTTTAACTATACAGATTCTTGAACAACGATATACCACCAAAAGTCCAAACTCAAGTGCAAACCCCAAAGAAAATTAACAATTAATAAAAATATGACCATATAGTTAGTCGGGCGGTACGGACTCCAGGTGCGCAAGTCCGACTCACACTTGACATGTTTTTATTTACAAATACGGTAGCGTTTTGTAAACAATATCATGTAGTTATGGTAAAATGCATCCTCAGGGTGAGAGTGCTGGTGCCATATTATTAAATCGGTACGTGTTTAATCCGTAATAAATGATGTTAGCCTTTAATTTTAGATTTCCGTTCCGATTTATGTTCCGTTCTGAATTCCTGATTTAGGCTGAAAGGAAAACAAGATGAATCGCAACACTTGGACGAGAAGAAGTTTAGTGTTAGGGTTGCTTTGATTTTCCCTGCACTTCTACTACTTCTATTATGATATGTCATAAAATCTGTACTAAAATAGATAAAAATAAACGATTTTATTAAAAACAAGGGAAAATTAAATAACAAAATTCTATAACCAATATACTTTTCCTCAAAATACCTACGTAGTTTACACAGGACGTGACAAAAACACATAGAGTTACGCCACGTGGTTCTGTTTAGGTACTTCTCAATAGAAAATACTCTTTAACCTAATTATTTTCCTTGCGTGTGATATCGATGGACTTATGTAAAAAATTGGCGAAATACACCTTAACAAGAGTGAAATCCAATAATTGGGATTGTTCATATTTTTACAATTACCATAACTGATAAATGTTTTATTCTAAAACCATTTCGAGGAATAGGGTTTTAAAGCCGTTCTGCATTATTAAGTTAGTGAAATATTTATATATCTCGGATATTTCAATAGAAGTATATTTAACCTTTGTTTGACTTTCGTTTTCGGCTTGAAGCCCTCCTAGGTGTATCTTACGGGTTAGGCGAGAACCGCTTGAAATAGTATGTTTTAATATACTATTGCAATCACTATTTATCATTAGATATCATTTAATTGTTGTAATTTATTGGAAAATGCCAACCCAAATTTAAAATAATAATGTCATCCACATAATATCAGCTAAATAAATAAAGATATTAAAACAAAACTAGCTTGTCAAATACAAATTTATTAAATAGGTCTCTTAAAATTACCTATTCTTTCGAATTAGAATGTAAAAATCGAGAGTAATTTTTTTGGTCTATCCCTATTAAAATTAGAGTTCGAATAGTATATACAAATTAAACAAACATTAAGTTTCTAAACCAACCACTTTTGAAACTGACTAACATTCAAAACATAGCGACATGTCTTCGGACCATTAACAGAAGCACTTATTAAATGTCGAACACAGGTCCAGTATTATTTTGTTGACGCACCATCAATCTCTTCCCTGGCCGCACCTGCAGCTTGAGAAATGGGCCGCAAACTATTTGTCAAGACGACGATGCTTGGTTGCATGATGAAACTGTTGAATATCTTCAAAATGCAACCTTAACCGTAAGAAACGTTAAAGAAACAAAGGTCGAAATAGATTCAGGATGTACAGAAGTGATTTATAAAATCGTTAAGGTCTTACGTAACGCGCTTCGTATTTTTAAACTCTTTCAATATTTTTTTAAACTGTTAAATTTCGACAGTGAGATTGGCCTTTCAGCGCCTCTACCTATACGGTAAAATCCAATTGCCTTTGACATGATATCGTATTGTTTTTAACACGGCTGCTATCACTGTCAAGTAAGTAAGAGCTATCAAAACGTTGTCAATACGATAACCTGGCTGGATCAGCTGCTTTTTTGTTTCTTTTAAATCCAACAGCGGCGTTATCACAAAGACAGCCAAACAGTAATTCAGTCTTCGCTAAGGCTAGCGCCAGCCCAGTGGCCATTCAAAAATAACCAAAATATTTCTCAACGCGGCTCACCTGCGGCCCAGATTCCGGCCAACAATAGCCCACGCAACATCGTCGGATGCCGAGATTATCATAAAACTCATCATCGTTGAAGGTATTCATAGCCTCATGGACATGACCTTGGCTGCACCGCACAAGTTGCATTCGAAATACATGTGTACAAATAGTAATAAGTGTATTGCGATCATTTTAATTTCACTTATAGTTTGCTTTGAATAAGGTTTATTTATGTGAAGCAATTACCGTGGTCCTATTTTCATTGATCTGCGAGTGTAATCAAATTTCAAATTACCCACAGGAATGCTATTTCTATAATATTTCACGATACAGGGTCACACGTTTAGATCAGTCAGTATGCACTAGTCTGTTACTATAAGACACAAAGATCTGTTCTTACGAACCATGCTATCCATTTTTGTGACAAGAAAAACTACTAAACATGGACTATATATCACAGATACTTCGTCGATGCGATGTCTATTTTAAAAGCGTTCATTCCGTATAAATCTGTCAAGCTGGCAACGTCGCTGACAAATTGAAATTGATATCACGTCTACTTCGGTAAAAAGCTATCATTTTTTGTAATTTAGTTTTAACTTTCTTCGGTGATTAGCGTTACAGTATGGCAATAGAAAATATTAAAATTAAAAAGAAGTAAATATAGAATCTAAAAGAATTAATGCAAAAGGTCGGGTATCCAACATTTTTGGATATGTTGATGTCAACTCTTGTAATAAACAACTTTGCTCTAAATTCTAAAAGTGACAAGATTTTCGTTGTTTTATGAGCATGGCCAGCACCTCAAGGTCAAAAACTTGGTAGCTGTACAACATATCCAAAAATGGTGGATATATTTGCAAGATAATATTGGGCTAATAGAAACCTTTAAATCTTGAATTTAGACGGTTCGTTGTTAACCTCTGTCATTGTTCCCAATTCATTAAAAATAAGCAGGTACAAAATTCAAGGCTCATCCAACCTGTGAAAAACAAATGGGTGGGTATAGAACGTTCCTAATTTTGGCGTTAGAATCTGCGTCTATGACAAAATGGGGTAATGTCTCTAAGGAACGGTAAAGCGCAGTTAGGGTCTAAATTTATACCTGGCGTCTAGCCATCTCCTATAATTATACTGAGAGTGCCAAATTTCTATAAGCGTTATGTATATCCCTTCTCTGGCATGAGGCAGGGTTCCTATTTAGTCTGAGTGACTAATACCGATTATTTAGGTACGATGTGGACCTAAATTTAAACCAATAATGTATAATCTTGTGGAACGAAGCTCGTTTTTTTATAAGATTGTTGTTCATGAAATAGAAAACAAATAATTTATTTGTTTAAACATGGTTAGTAGATTTGGTCTACAATATTGTAATAATAACTTAGTATCACATATTGAACCTAAAATAGTTTTTTTTTATCTACCATAGTTACCGTCTCACATTAATGACACAAAATGAAGACAAGGTTTTATGATGACTCGGCAATTAAAGTCCATGGTGATGATCTGGTGATATACAGGGTGTCCGGTAAATAGTGGACTTCCTTACAGGGCTGGATAGCTCAGCTCAGGACTGGCCAAAATATGATAAATCATGTCTAGTAAAAGTCGCACCAAAAACGAGATATCTCAACTTTTCAAAATTTTGGAAATGCGGTACCCTGGTTCACCATTTTCGATGCCGTGGCCACATTTATTAGTATTTTTCAGTTTCGTTTGCTGTGAGAGATTGCTGATTAAATTTGCTATAAGACCTTATCAACGGAATTAATAAAAGTTTAGCAGTTTTTTTAATTTTTCAAATCAAGTTTAAAGTTTAGGAATCCGAGTTTAACTTGCGGCAAGTTTTACATCGCACGGTGTAAAAAAAATGTAGCAAGACTTGTAGTGCTGCTTTCCTAAAAATTGGCCTGGTTAATGGAGATTTTAAAATGATATAATAATTGAGTTTATTGATTACAGCAGCGAAGTTATTATTAAGTTTGGCCAACAAAGACTGAATTCTATCAAACAATCGAAATTAAAAAGCGACTTTTGTTTCCGTTTAAAATCATGTCGACTGATTTGAAATGTTTTAATAGACAATTTACGTGAATGTTAAATGCAACAGAAACTAATTTCGGCCACAATGATTGTAATCCTAAATTCCATTTCCACAGTCGTTAGTTCTATGTTGATGATGTGACATTTTTTATCGACCTAATAGTCGTAGTATTACCTTTTATCGTAGAGTTGTAGCATTTCAAACTCAGGTGGACTATCTTTTAAAACATTTAAAATCAGTTAACTTCATTTTAAACGGAAGTAAAAGTCGTTTATTAAATTCGCTAGTTTGATAAAATTCAGTCTTTGTTGGACAAACTTAATAATAACTTCGCTGCTGTAATCAATAAACTCAATTGTTATATCATTTTAAAATCTCTATTAACCAGGCCAATTTTTAGGAAAGCAGCACTATAAGTTTTGCTACATTTTTTTTACGCCGTGCGATGTTAAACTTGCCGCAAGTTAAACTCAGATTCCTAAACTTTAAATTTGATTTGAAAAATTAAAAAAACTGCTGAACTTTTATTAATTCCGCTGATAAGGTCTTATAGCAAATTTAATCAGCAATCTTTCACAGCAAACGAAACTGAAAAATACTAATAAATGTGGCCACGGCATTGAAAATGGTGAACCAGGGTACCGCATTTCCAAAATTTTGAAAAGTTGAGATATCTCGTTTTTGGTGCGACTTTTACTAAACATGATTTATCATATTTTGGCCAGTCCTGAGCTGAGCTATCCAACCCTGTAAGGAAGTCCACTATTTACCGGACACCCTGTATGATGTCGTAGACTGCTTAGTGCAATTTATTTTTTCTGTTAAAGGGTTGATTTTCGATCTTAATCCTTCTGGTGTAAGACTACATTAGATACAGTCGATGTCAAATTTCAATGGAATAAACTTAAAAACTCTAAACGAGTCATATCTTCGGCTACATACTAAATACTTTAGGAATATACTCTTTTAAAATATATTTGGTCCTTTAATCGGTATTTAAACGTCATCCGTCTATCATAGATTAACGTAACTGTTTTGTATGTATACATTTTGGTATATTAATTAAATCTTTCAATCTTTGGTGGATTGTTAAATCAAGTTGCAGGTTACATAAATACAAAATGAAAACAAAATTAGCTATAGTTGAGTGCAGTTTAAATAATACAGGGTGGGTGGATGTTTTAAATTGTAATAATATCCACCGAAGGCGGATTCGGGTAGATATTTCTGGTATTTGGAAGTCAACGGAAAACAACGGCGGGAAAAATTAAAAAAGATAAAAAAAGATAAAAGAAATGTATTCAGTAAGTAGGCCGCTCGGGCACTTTTACACGTCAAGATACTACCAGCGCTTTCCAAGAGGAGACCACTGCTGAGAAGAAACGCCGCAAGAAACTCAGCAGTCAGACAATTCCCAATACCTACTGATGCCGATTTTGTCCACTTTTAACACGTTCACAGTCTAGTTGTTCCTGGATACCTTCAATCACGTACTATGCCGGAGAGTTGCTACATTTAAAGTGGACGTATCGCACATTCGGCAGAACAAGGGCACCATGTACAATATGACACAAGTGCAGTTGTGCCCTTGTCCTACCGAAGGCTATGTTTAATGCGACCATTTTTAATAGTCTTTATTTTCCAACTAGAACAGAGCCTTAACGTCAACATAATTATTTTATTCATAATGAATATTGATGTTGATATCCCCTAAGTATAATCAATATGGATGTTTTTCCCAGGCAACCTTGGTCTGACCAATCGGCCTCTATCATCGGATTCCAGAAATCTGCGAGAATAACGACGTGATCTCATTCCCCCGGCGGAGTTCCTCGGCGCGCGCGCCGGGTGTAAACACGCGCTGAAATGGCTCAGAACGGGTAAGACAATATTGTTCAATTTGCATACATGTCTTCCGTATAAACGGGTAATTGATTGGATAACTGCATCGGAATTATTGATAAACGACGTAAGGTTTCCCTTTTGATTTGTGTTACTTGATTTACAACTTCTGCGAAGACTGTGGTCATAACAGTTCATGTGATATTTTTGACGTGATGACGTCTTATAAATGGATGAACTCCGGCTGCACGCACGAAAAATTGTCACGTTCTGCGTCATTGTCACGTTCCGCCTGAGCCGAGCGTGCAAGCGAGAGCGCGGAACAAGCTATAGTGAGGCACGATCGGCTTAAGCGTTCAGCTTGTGAGTTAATTGTTACAAGGTAGAGCAAGAGTGTTTAATTTCTAAAGAATATATACGAGTATATGCTATTTAATTAAATGAGTGGTGAGAAACAAGTACCTAAAATATAGTTATGTGGTTAAGTATGTTAAAAACAACGTTTAGGGTGCAAACGGATCGCTGTATCATACGCTTAATGGTCACTTTTGCAATTTGACGTTCTAAAGTTTACAGTATGAAATAGTCATAATAATGCAACGCGATAAAATAAAAACATGACGGTCATTAATATTTGTACCTGTAGTTAATAGAAAGACCCAAAGAGGTTTTCAAGTATTTTAGTTTTTATTTACCTCTATAAGTAATTTGTATCGATGTCTAGTAACCATACTTCGTATTCGAATCGAGAATTTATTTATTAACAAACATGGGCAGTTACTTTCAACGTGGCGTTTTCTTTAAAAGAATGAACCCTAAAGTGTAACTAGAGCAGGTGCAGTGTCCAAGCGGCCCGAGTTGTGACCACTGCGAGTAAAAATAACTCCCGCCCTGGCTTGTTTCCAGGTACGGACCGACGGCCGGACACGTCGGCAGGATCCCCAACTTTGGGAAAACTCAGGTTAATGTAAGTGATATGTTGTTGCTTTGAGGAACTTTGAACGTGGAACGGAAGACGTGTTATTGTTAGTTAGTTGCTTTCATGTTTGCTGATTTTACATGCCAATGTTACGTTTATCCCAAGCAAGGTTATTTGAAGACGAATAAGGAATAAATAAAGAGGAAAGTATAAATAAACTTAGAATCATGACCTATATTCTATATACTTGTTCGTTTCTTGAACGCCTTGGTTAAGAAACTAATTAAATTACAAATCATAATGAAAACGTTTCAATATACTCTGCCCTCAGGTTTAAAATTAAATTATGTTTTTTTCAATTACAGCCCATGGGCAATAATGAACCGCCAGCATGCATCCAGAATGCCATGATGACGAAAGACAAGAAGCCATTCACTTATACGCCAGGTGGCTTGGACCTGTCTCAGATACGGACTCCAAGCATGGCGCGGAGGCTGGCCAGGCAGCGGTCCCAAGAGGAACACGAGCAAGCCTACGCTCAGCAGTACGCGCCGCAAACGAACGGCAACTACCAGACACAAGGAATACCTAAACCCCCTCCTCCACCAACTGGAATCCCTGCTCCACCCCCACCTCCTCCGTTAGTTATCTCTGTGCCCGATGCAAAATCACCAAAACCCCCAGCTTTAGGCGAACGACCTGAAATCGTTATCCCCGAGAACCCAATCGGGATGTTAAGAAAAACGAACAGCCCATATCACTGGGAGTCTGAAAATGCTGATGCTATGCGCATGGGGCCCGTGCCGAAGTTTGTAGAAAAGGTCCCGAGTCCGCTGACTGTCAAAATGCCTCCGTCGTCGTTTTCAAATCAGGCTCCACAGTCGTACACGCCGCCATCCCAAAATACGAACTATTCGTATAATAATCAGTACAAACCAACTCCCGAAAGCCCTATCCATAGACCTGAAGCAATGTACGCCCATCAACATTCAAATTCTCCCAATATAAAGTCACCAACCGTAGAACTTCTGCAGAGGCAGGATTCCCAGTTTAATAAGAGTCCGCAGCCTTTTAGTGGCCAGTCGCCAAGTAGTAATGGTTCACCGTATTCTCCTAGCCCTAACAATAACTGGAGGCAGCCAGATAGACGGGACTCACCTGCTTATAACGTAAGCAACAGTCCTCAGTCACCTCAGATAAACCGCAGTCCTTTCACACCTAATAATCAGCAGTATTCACCAAATTTCCAAAATCAAAGCCCGCCAGTCAACTCTAGCCCCGCGTTTCACACCTTACCCAGGGTTAGTCAAAGAGCTCAGGACGTTAACAACTTCCAAAACAATCAAAATCAGGTAAATAGCCTTCAAAATAATCAGACTCAAGCCCCGAGTGCTGATTCAAATCCTACGCCATGGCGAACGAATACTCTCGGTAGACAACCACGAGAACCAGAAAACCTGAATTATACTTACAATAATGTCAATGCGAATCAACAGGTGAATAACAACCAACCAAAAGCAAATGAAACGACCGACAATGAACCGGCATACACACCTCCGTGGATGCAAACAAATAGAAATCAAAACACTAGTCAGCAGCAGTACATACCTCCGTGGGTGACACAAGATTCAAACAATAACGCAGCAGTCGCGGCACAAGATGCCCATAGTACTCCGTGGAGAGCACCAGACAACAACAACAACAACAGGGCTACTCAGTCCCCTCCGGCAAAACCGACAATACCCCAAGAACAACCACGTTACCAATCGTCAATGTCGATCCCTGTTACACCGAGACGGCAGAACCCGCCAGCCGAATATAATAACACTCCTCCTCAAAAAGAAGTTGTGTACGTCAACCAGGAGCCGGTATACTTCTGCCCAGACAGCCCGAAGTCAATTCCTCCATGGGTAAAGACACAGAAGGAAAAGACGAAAACCCCTCCCCCAGAGTGGGTTCAGAGACCGCTAGAAACAAGAAGAAGTGTACCAAGGGACCTTGTGACGCCCCCTCGTGAAAGTAACCAGGAGCCAGATTGGGTACGGAAGAGTAATGAAATGCAAAGGAATTCCCGTGACGTGATTAGCCCACCGAAATACCAACAAACAACACAGCCGTCGTGGTCGACCCGTCCGTCGGATAATCGCAAGAGTGTGCCGAGGGAGACTACACCTAGTTCTCCGGGTAGTCGAATTATCCCGATTCAGATGGAGGTTTCGAGTTCAGATACTAGGGACCAAGGAAGGCAAGGCAATCAAGCTCCACATTTAAGAATAACGATTGGTATGCAGCCGAATTCTGACGTGCATCCGCAGTCGGCTCCGTACTCTCAACCTACTCAGCGCATCATGAGAGTCCTGTCGCCGCAGCTAGTGCGCTTGGACGACGGCCAGCCTCAGTCTGAACTGCCGACTCTGAGCCGGCATTTGACGACCAACCAGGAACAGCCGAAGACGCGGATAATTCCCATCCAAATCGAAGGTGGCAAAAATGCACCAAACCAGAGGTAAATACAATTTTGAGATTTAGAAATTCTTTTTGTAATTAATTTTTAATACAAATATTAAGTAGTGAACGAGCATAGTCCAAATGCGTCGTAGTCAAACTAATTAGGTTTCATTTAGTATCTATATTAAATGTGCTGAAGGGAAATTGGAACGGTGTTTGATGTACTTCTTGTTTGAGTAGAAGCAAATGTAAACTGCCTGCACTTTTGACCGTGTCGTTTTTCTGGGCCACTATTTTTGTATAAAAACCAAATGAAAACAAAACAATTAAACTACGACGTATTTAAAGTTAAGGTATCCGAACTCGGTACCCGGACACACTATATGTTTATCACAAACAACGTATACAGCATAGAACAAAACCCCTTTGTACCATAATAGCATTTCTAGGGTCCCCGTTTGCAAAAACAATGCAATATGAAAAAAAGTCCGTTTGGTTTTTATGGAAAAAAGAGTTTATTTGATGACGGTGACGGTGACTTCATAAAAAACCGTTTAATTTTCGTATGTTTTTCTTTATTCTATTGCATTGTTTGTGTTATTAGGATCAAATCGGTTTAGCGATAGAGAGGAAATTTTGTTACATTGTGTAGGTATTGTGTTTGTGATATAGGTACAGTGCAGTGCATTCGACCACCCAGAAACCTAAAATATTCCCTGAAAGAAATAACTGGCACAAATCCTCTCCCTATAATAATATGCCCATTTCTTATAGCACTGACGTTAACGTCCGCAAACTTCCCTCCAAGTTTCCCTGAACGCCGTATAATCTAGCATAAGTACATATTTTCCGGTTGTGGAATATTTATGTGGTAATTTTTCAGCTTCGGTGGGCGGTACTGAGGAGCTGTTTGCACCCGTCTAAAGTAAACGAATTTTTATGCACCGCTTCTGTTCGATGAGTCAACGCTTGCTTTATATCTCTCACTTCGCTTGCGAACACATCTAATTCTGTAAAATTACTTCACTCACTAATCAAAATTACTGAAGCCTTGAATACGTAATTGGCTGTAATTGCTGATCAACGATTGTGTTAATTATCGTTGGTTAAACAATCTGCTAGAGCAACATTAGTTTGGTCTCATCATTCATTCGATTGGCCTTAGTCTAATGAATAAATCCACTAATTGGTTGAACGCAAGCATTTTTTCCTAACAATAGTTGTCGTTGGGACAAAAATAATACGCAGTGATCATGTTTTTTACTAAGAGCTTTCCGCGACTTAAACATCAAGCAAGCAAGCGAGCAAGCGTTAGCGATTGTCTAATGAGTGACCATTATTTCATAACATAGTTATTTAACTGAAGTTAGCTTTTCTAAATTGGTTATCTATACAAAATAATATTTGAATAAACAGAAACAAAATTAAAAGAATAACAGAAACAACTCTTTCGACAAACTTACACTGATGGTGACTGACATATAATTACTGTGAAATTGAATTGACTTTTGTCATTCAAACTAAAGAAGCCAAGTATTATAATATTTTACTTTGGACCCATGACCTGTTTGACTCATTAAATCGTGATGTTCCCCTTTTGGGAACAGGAGTAAATGCTTCATTATTCTTGACGTAATCGCGAGTATTTATTTCTGCATAGTTTTTTCAGTGACTTTTGTACCTAATGATGGTATTCTTTGTCGTTTTAATGTAAATTTTAATAGCTAAGTAAATATATGAAAATGAAAAGGAAAATTGAAAACAATAGTTCCTGTCATTTCTTGTTTATGGAATCTATTTTTTAATTTAGTAATTAATTTTACTCGTATATGTGACTCAAAAGCCAAGTATACTTTTGACGTTTGTTAAAATAATGAATATTAAAAACTGCCACATTTTTAACCTAGTTATCATTTGAAACAGAAAAGACAATGTTAACCTAAACGATTGGGTCACTATGACCCATTTAAAAAAAAAATTTATTTAGTCAAATTAAAACATTGTCCACTGTTTCTCAAAGTTATTTGATTGTATTTTTATCAATATAATAAAATCATTACCTTATGATTTCAGGGTTTTCTACCACAAGTTCACTCAAGAGGGTCCTCCTCGTCAGTCGAAGGCGTTCAGGGTCCTGCAGGTCATCACCGGGACCCAGGACTCTGACGACATCCAGCACATGGAGCATCAACACGGGTTCACCGACTTATGAGTAACTCAACCACTAGGTTGTGGTAGAAACAATCTTTACCCGTGTCCCACTGTACTTTTAAGAAATATTTTTCAATCATTAGGGCGTCCAAAATTTGCGATTAAAAACTGGTTCGTCGGAACCATATTTTGATGTTGGTCAGTAAACAAAATAACTATTTTTAAATGAAGTTTATTTTAGTATAACGAAAGGTAAATAATCTTAAAAATAAACACGTGTCATATACTATTGTGGATAACATAAAACGTAAAGATGGTACGTTAAATTAGAGTAGTTATATTAAATAAAGAGATAATATATTTTACTAAATTATTTTATGACTAGCATATTATTTATTTTTTAGTAATAATATACAAATCGAATCGAATACATAATATGCTTTTATTGTGATGTTACTAATGCTCATAATATAATAATGGTTACGGCTAGCTTACCAAAGAATATTGTAATTTATTATTATTACGGTTAAAAGTGTATTTAAAGGAAAAAGAAAACCCTTTGTCACATATTTTGAAAACTAGTTTAACTAGATATCTAATTTCGTTACACAAGTTAATTTCAACAAATTATTTTAGATGTACGTATTGAAAGTGAGAAAGGCCTTTCTTTGTACCATTAATTATAGCGATTGCTAATTATCTTTATAATTATCGCATGGTGCGCACTTATGTATTATAACTAAATTATTTTAGATAGCTAAATTATTTACATAATTTATTTACTAAGTTACCAATAGGATGAAGGTATTTAAAAAAATTAACCGCTTGAAAACAAGTAATAAACATATCACATAACGATTAGATTTTTATGTGTTTATATTATTTTGTTTATTTCTATTCTATTTATGTTTAATTAAGAATATTATTGTTATAAAAGTAATTTGTGTCATATCTATCTTTATAAAATATCTATTACAATACCATTGTTAACCTTATTAATAAATTAACTAATAATATTTATTTTATAAAATGATTTTCAACTATGTATTATTTTTACTCACTAACAGAATTAACCATCACGCTTTTGGTGAATTCCTAAGAATAACGAACTTTATACCAATAATTCCAAAGCATGTTTTAACTTTTTGATAATTAACAATAATCCTTATTTGTAAAAGTTACATTTCCTCCTAACTTACTGAACTAAGTATACATAAGACAATGAATACCAAACATCGAGGTACTTACGGTTCTACCAGCCTTAGAATGATATCACATAGAATTAAAGTACAGCTAAAATGGAAGCATGTAGACGTTTTCTTTTCGTACGTTCCCGCGGCGACACGCAAAAATGTGCACTAATAATGTATTGAGGAGACCAAATTTGGTCTAGTTTGAGTGGCATCACATTGGTGCGTGGACTAGGATTCTGTACTATTATTCTAACCTCGCAGCTTCCTAATAGCGTTCAGCTGGCTATCGCTATCACACTTGCACTCGCACCTCGCACCTGACAGTATTTCCGTCACTCGTGTTTCGTAGAAAACCGATGCCCGATAGCTATTAACGAACTGGTAGTACTGTACTTAAGTGTAACTTTTTTGATAGGATTAAATAATTACCAACGTAGGGAATTAAACTGATCGATGGAACAATAACATACATCATAAAAATCGTTACTGAATTTGAATTATGTTAGTAGTCTTTGGAAACTAAGGTTGATTTCAACTGACTTATGATAGTTTCTAAATGGAAAATAGAACTTTAAATGTAACTTGTTTAAGAAAAGGAAGGATTGTCAAAAGAACTGTCAAGCTAAATCGTGAAGAAATATCGATCAGTGAAATTTATAGAAGTTTTGAAAATTAACCAATTCTAAAGGCAGACAAAGGGTGTGGCATTCTAGTCAGTGTGATCTTACTTATTTAAGTATTTTCTTATCGAATACACATTTTTATTTTTGAGCTTAGAATAACTTAGAATAATTTAAAACGGTTAGAGTAATGTAAATTATTTATAAACTATTTAATAAAACGATTTAATTTTGTAATAAAATATTCAATACCTATCAATTGTGTCTTATTCCCAATGACCTTCTATACACATGGACAAATCACGTCATACAACAAAAATGGCCGAACATGGCACTGCATCTTATTTCACCCTATTATGCTGCGACTTGCTCAGTCAATACATTCAAAGACTACTATTGTATACTGGGATAATACATTGCCAATGACACACCAGTCCTTTAAAATGTCGTCGGTCAATATTCAGTTAGTCAGTCGAAGTATATCAATTACTCAGTCGAAGCTTCCTATGTTGATTTTAGAAGTTGGCTGGAACAAGGTAGCAGTGGAGTAGAAACGGGCTGTTAATTTTAACCCATAAGAGGGTTTATAAGGGTGAGCTTATAAATGCTCAGTCATTCTTTGTCCGTCTGTCATAGTCGATTTATTTTTTATTTTTGTGAGGTTGTTTTTATAGTTTTCGAATGTATCTATATTTTGAACTATTTAGGGTTTTAAATTATTGTGGATAGCTACTGTAGGGTAACTTTTTATTATCGTAGTAAATTATATTTCAGGGACCAGAGGGTGATGCCACCCATAAATATGAGCCAATTTTTATTAATTCTTCTGAAACCACCAAAACTCCACTTCGCATATTCCAAAAAAACTTCTTCTTTTCCTTGAAATACTCCAGAATTATCGTTAAACTAAAATATTTTTAAATTGAATTGTTGTCTCTCCTTATCTCGTGTACAGGAAAGCTAAAAAAAACAGCCATTATAAGGGTTACGTTTTATGCCGTTTTGGAACCGTAAAAGAGCTCCTCTATTGTTTTGTTTTCTGACGCTTTTCTTGTCACTTCCTTTTGCCTGTTTCTAACGCACGTGAGATAAGAGATAACGCACGAAAGATATGGAATACTCAATGGAATACTTGACAATAGTTGTCAATAGTTGTCAATCATCGATGATATTTTTTGTAAATTAAATGGTTTTAATACATTCTTTACATCTTTTCGCGTGTTATCATTTATAAATAAAATTAACTTATCGGTGGTAAGTCGCACCCTCTTTTTTTAAGTCGTTACGGTTTTATTTCGGCACTTTTTGATGACAGACTTCGGCATCTTAACGGTTTCGCGACCATTAGACAACTAAGGTAAAGAAGTGTACTTAAACCACCATTAAGCACAATTGTGCCGTTCTGCGTTTTGCGCGCTGATGCGAACTCCTTGTGTATGGAAGGTCATTGCTTATTCCTTACAAAATTGAGTAATCTAGATCAACAAAGTCAAACAGTACACTGTGTCAACGAGTAGGTATATTTAATTGGATCAGAGTTTCATTAATTGTGTCTCCAAAAAAGCCTAAAGGAGATCCACAAAAAACTGATGATGACTAGGGCGAACTTATTTTATGACAATAGGAAGGCTTTCAATATTCTATGCATCCTAAGCAGGTTCAGAAGCCCTTCCTTAATACCAAAGAGTGAGCATACTATTCTGGCTATCTGTATAATTCAGAAGATGCAGAGCACCAAGCTACCCTCTAAAGTGATATTCACTAAGGTTGGGAAAGTAAACACAGAAAACCTACCCTGAAGTTGGTGGTTTTAACTCTCATCACCTCAGCTTGAGGACTGCGTCAGTTGCGAATTCGTTTTTTTCCCCGTATTTAGTTGAAGACCTAGCTTAGTATATAGGTATTATTTATTTATTAATTAAATAACTTAAATCTATCACTACAGGCTGTTACCTAATGCGATAGACAAATGAGCAATAAGAATGAAGTACGTTTAAGTATATATACAATAATAATACAGTTATTGAGTATAGCATAATACAAACATTGTGCCTGCCTGCCAGTTGCCTTTGTGAAATCGTTCAGGAGCATGCAAATATGTCCTTTATTAATTGTTCGAATAGCCTGCGTCCTTCAGCAGCTTCGTGCGAGCTGCGGACTCGGCCAGCAGCGGCGCGGCCGGCGGCGGCGCCACACGAACCGGTCAGGCAGGTTCAGCGCCAGGGCACCCGCCACCCCCGGGTTGCACAATTCTCCCCGTAGTACTCTTACTACATACGAAGCGAGGGTCTCTTCCCGCCTCATTTCAAGCTTATGGTACCCCACCATACCAAACATGATATTAGTTATGCATTAGAGTACTAGTATACATCGAAAAGTAGTTTATCTCCGGCCCTTCAAAACTTAACGCACGCAACCTAACGCGCCGACGGTGCGGCTCTGACTGAACCAGCTCGGCCCGTCCTGTTGAGTTCGCTTGTGGTGGCTCGCAGTGCGTACGGTCGAGGCACGCACACATGCAAGCCCCGCGATATACCTTTGTTTGAAGACAATCAACTACACCGTACTAGAGACAAGTTTTTTACTTGAGTCTAGTGTGAGAAAACTAAATGTTTAGAAAGTTAAATGACAGATAAAATTGCTACCTATATTACCCATGAAAGTCATAGTGTGCACTAGATGGAACGAAACGGATGAAAACTTAAGCAATTTTAGCACATATTACCTATATCATAAATTATAAAACAGACTTATTACCCCAATTAAGACACAATAATTACCCCAAAGAAATACTACTCTATCCATAGGACATATCTCAAGATGTCAGATAAAAGATATTTTATGTTACACGGGCCCAGCGTACTCGTAGGTTTAGGTCTCGACACAAAGCAACCAGCGCACATCTTACCGATTTTTGTTCATTGGGAATTATATACTATAATTATATTATATTATAACCTTAAAATAAAGCTGTTTAAACTAACGCCATCTAGAGATATTTCTGTGAACTTTATAGTAACCAAACTCTGAAAGAAGGCGGGCTGGTACCTAAGCTTTTACTAGTTCCGTTGTTGTTTAGAGATGGCGTATGTGCGTTGTACGCTTGCGTCGTTTTTCGAGCACCATTAATTATCGGGCACATTGTAAACTGCGTCCGCGTTTATTTAGAGCATCATAAAAGACCTAATGTTTGCTGTGTCGTGAATAAAATTGGTTACTTTCGCAGCTAAATCGAATGTCTAGATATTCTAGATAAACTTTTAACGACTCGTCCAATACAAAGTGAATTCAAAGTTGAGGTACATCAAGTCCACCCAATTTTGACATAACTATTCTGATTTCCATACAAACCTGGGCCTGACTGGTGGGTCGTTGGACCTGAATGTGTCAACTGATTTGTACATTGTACAAGGCAAACCGAGAGCTACTCCGTGCTGACCTGACATTCTATTCAATTTGATATGTCTTGGGCGGAGTTCTAAAAGTATCCTATAGCACAAATTAGTTAGGTACCCGGTAAGGAAATATATTTCAAAAAGTGAGTAACTATTTATACTGCAACAATGATCAAAAATCACCAAATACGAAATCATAAAAATGAGAAATATCCGATCACAGCTAATAGCGACCTTTACACGTAAAGTTCGGCAGCGGAAAACGCCACGCGCGGTTCCAATCTTCGTTAAGAACCGTACATTTTTCATTTTACTATTACAGTTGCATTTACACGTTCGGTTCGGAACGAAGATTGGAACGGCGCGTGGCGTTTCCCGCGGTCCGAACTTTACGTGTGCAGGCCACTAATGCTGCGCACAGCCAGCACAGTTTTAAAGATTCGCTGCAGTCACAGAAGTTGGTTCGGAGTGCAACGCTGCCAGCGAAACTTGGCTTATGATAATACTATTGTTTTTCAAAACTTAAGCTTCAGCGTAACAGTTTACATAATCAGATAGTGCTCGGTTTGAGATATATGTCGGACGTGGAATGCGTTCGAAATGCCAAACGATATTGTTCAATTGTTTTTGAATTACTCGGTAAAACAATGTTGTTTTTGACATGTGACATCGATAGAATAGCTCTAGAGTAAGTAGGTACTACCTAAGATAGCTCTGAGTTAAGAACAATACGATAACACGACAAAATTCAGCAATATGGTTATACTGTCTTAAATAGAAGCCGTGCTTACTACATAAAACCATTATAATTAAGGGTTAAGAAGTTATAAGTACTCACCTATTAATAAAAAACCTTCGATATAGATCGTCAATTTTCGAGCATTCTACCAATAACATGCGAAATGTGTCATATTTAAAAAATAATACAATCATGATTTTTGTATCTAATCGTGTTTTCACGAGAGGTTAGGTTAGATAAAATATAATTACAAGTTCATATGTATTTCTTATAACAATGTCAAATAGGTACTCCATAAATTAACTAAAATTACAACTAATAATAAAAAAATATAACTAAACTAAATACAAATCAATTAAAGGTTAGATTAGGTAAGTGTTTTCTCGAGAGGTAGTCTTAAAAGCATACCATTTTTTATTATTATTTACTGCTTAAATAATAAACATTTTTATTCTAATGGCTAGAAAGCACGCCATTTGGTCTTTTCTACGTCACAGTCACGCTAGTACGGTCATGTCCATTACATTACAATTACATTAAGTACATTAACACGGTTTCAGAAATATATATTGCAGCAGAGTCGTGTTTACATATTTTTGAAAGTTTTTCTGTGTCCATAGTATTGGACGTGACTGTACCTACCAGATTTAAAAAAAAAACAAAACGCGGTTACAAACAAAATTTCAACCACTAATCCGAAGCGGACGGAGCGATGTTTTTTTTGTTTTTTTTTTTTTTATGATTGCATTGCATGTTTTGTATCAGAATTCTTAAAAAAAAAACTTGTTTTCTAGAAGCCTGTTTAATCGACTAAAACATGCATTAACCCTAACCCCTGTTCAAGGGCTAGAATTATAAAAGTCTTAAACGAACTCTGTTTACATTACACTCTCTTTGTTCAAAGTAGTTCTCTTAGAAACGATTTGAGAAGCGAATGTCATAGGACGTTCTAAAATACTTTATTTCAGTTTGTTTATACAACATTAGCCAATTCCTGAGCCCGTCAGTGAATGAGCTTTGAAATTACGGCAGTAATAAAAAGTCTAAAGTACTTTATAACCACGTCGATGTCTTCGACTAATGTGGCACCGAGGTGACGTAAAATAATCTGTTTAAACGCTGTTTGTTGTTATGCCCTCCATTGTCATTGTAAGTACTAAAATAATATATTCATGTGGCAACGCAGCTCATTCTGCCAATGTTCAGATGCACTTTGATTATTATCATATTTCGGCGAACGTTATTATTGTCTTCGATTATGTTTATTCCCTCTGGACCTTTTACAATATCCGGGATGAATATGCCTATGTGTTAATCCAGGGTGTAAGCTGTTTCCATTCCAAACTTCATCCAAATCTGTGTAGCCGTTGCAGCGTGAAGAAGTAACAAACATACACGCACAAACTTTCGCATTTATAATATTAGTAAGATGAAATACGAGTACTAGCAACCCGCCCTCGCTTCGCTTCGGTTTAAGAGAGTTTTCTGAAACACCCGTACATAAATCAGAATTGATTGTATAATAGAAAGAAAATACTTTTTTTGATAACACACCACCCACAATAAACCTATAACATAATAAGAAAATATTATAAAACTTAGCCTTAGTCTTAGATATTGGTGGAATGTGACACCAATAATGGTCCCACTCAGCATGCGGTGCAGCACTTGATGTTACAACGTTGGTTTTTTATGGATACCTTTGTGATTTAAACCTAACGAAAAAAAATATAAACCAACAGACGTTTTCATTTAAAATTTCACTAACATGTATTGTTTAGATTTACTAGTTCAGATTTAAATATCTTTCCATTATTACAAGTCTATTTGACATACGTATGTTAATGCAAATAATTTACATTATATCCAGTGAGGAAGCTGTATTCACCTAAGTAGTACCTTTTTAAATCTTGAAGCATATCTATTTTAATTCGACCAGTATTTTACTGCTTCTAACACGATTATATTATCATGTACAACATCAGTAAATAGTAATACCAATAGACTTTATTGCACACTACAGAGGGTCATGTAAACATGAACGATACATTGTGCAAGAAATAATGTTCTTCGTTATTCAATGAACCGGAGGAGACATTACTTGTGTTTGCGAATAAAAAAGATAACATTTTGAAGGGATCGTTTGTTCTTTTAAGCCAGTCATGTTTGCAAAACCTTGGGGTTGAATATCAAGGAGGAACATTTTAAAAAGTGTATTTTGGTTTTATGTTGTTTGATTTTTTTAAAGCCGTTGTTAAACGTTCGAGAATATTGTGATTTTCTAATTAGTTAGCGTGCTATTCGTTAAACGAATATTAATAAAAGATAAAAGAAAATTTATTCAGTAAGTAGGCCGTTCGGGCACTTTTACACGTCAAGAATCTACCAGCGCTTCCCAAGAGGAGACCACTGCTGAGAAGAAACGCCGCAAGAAACTCAGCGATGCAAGAAAATCATTTTAACAGAAAATATGTATTAGATAGTCTGACCATAGCTTACTAAATGTTGAATTTAATTAATTAAGTTAGGATGGATGGGGTAAACTTTGTGTACAGTAATTAACATTGGGACACATTAACAGCTGTTAAGAATTGACTCATGGGTGTTTCATAGTTACGAGTATGTGGGAAACAAACTCTTTGGGCCTGTTGTTTGATGAGTACATTTAAACTAAATAATCGTTCAAAACCGTAACTAATTATTAAATTTCAAGAAAATGAGTCAAATTTCAGATCCTTTTTTCGAATTTTTACTGATCAAACAACGGGCCTAAAATACTAATTGTAGTTACATCTTCATTATCAGCCGCAAGACGTCCACTGCTGGACAAAGGCCTTCCCCAAGGTTTTCCACAACGATCGGTCCTCTGCTGCTGTCATCCAGCGGTTTCCCGCGACCTTACATAACCTTGAACCTTGTAGTTACATAACGCTGTATATATTCCTTTTTTCACAGCTTTTTAGATTACCAACTACATTCCTAATATAAAAATGATCATTAATTATATAACGATGTTGGGTACATTCATTTTAAAGTTAACTAATAAAATTAATATTTTTAACTAGCAACAAGCTTGTACGGAGCAATTTGCAAGTTTGTGTACCGATGTAGAAGATTGAAAAAACCAATTTAGAATATTGTGGAGCTCCTTACAGCGCTGCATCTCATAGCCATTTATATTTGCAGAATGATTATAAGTAAACAAAACATAAGTTATCGTTGTAAAAAATAAATAAATACTTAGATATATATACAGGGCGTCCCACGGCTATGCCACTTGGAAGGAAAGTACCTTGAATATTGCAGACGGAACGTTTTACTGAAAGAAGACATTATTTGAATTTAAAAAACAATTTATATTGCATTCATAGATGTTTAAATAATTACATGGTTGAACCGGGAATCAAACCCGTTACACGAGCAAAATAATCACCCTGTAGCTTTATCATACCGATCGAAAGGCTTCATCATAAGAATTATTCTTTGCTAAATAACATAGTGGCAGAAATAAAAGGAAGACCATGATGATGTTCGAGCCACAAAATTACGGCCGTAGCGTATTGACTTCTGGTTTTAGTTTGGCCATTAATGAAGGGAATTAAACGTTTTTTTTATTTTGGCCATCTGGTAAAGTTCTGCATTTTGACCTTGGCAATGAACGTGTTAATACATTTAAACGCCACTGTTTAAGTAGCGTCTAAATTAATAGAAAATTTAGTTTAAAATGGCAATGACATTTGTGATGTACATTCGAATACCGAATGGCGTCTATGCCTAAATATAAACGACTAAATGTATGAGATTCTTAAAATGACGTTTCTAAATTTAGACATTTTTAACTTAAATTTAAAAAAACGCACCGCGCTTCCAAATCAGACGCAATATCTACGTAATTCAAATAGCTAACATAAAAGTAAATGTATACATATAAATATGACTAATGCCTCATACACACCTTTAACGTCTCCCTCGTTATGACATAAATATCACTTATATGTATACCTATAGCCTATGGGCACTACAAGGTGCTTCGGGTTTTTAATTCTCTCTCACTTGCTCTCATACGCTCTTATAAGAGAGAGTGAGAGAGAAGTAAAAACCCGAAGTACCTTCTAACAGCTATCGCTCCGTACATACACTCATACATAAACAAAAAGAAAGCTTTAAAAATCTTTATCGTTATATGATATTGCCGATTGAGATATTATTAACATATGTCACTCCCACAACCAAGACGAATCGAACGACACCTCACTTGTTAAAATCAATAAGCCGTTTAGGCTGTAGAGCGCGCCAAAGAATAAAACATGTATACATACAGTCATACTCATAAATAATATGCCACTAATAATAAGGTCTATGTTTACATATATTTGGGACGATGGCTGTATATGTCTTAATGCTTTTGACTGTACAAACATACACTCGATAAACCTACCCTCGTTCTGACGCAAGATGCAAAAAAGATAAGCTGCTTAGCATATTGAAATCAATAGGCCGAGACGGGCCCGAGCACGCCTATGAACATCGTTATACCAACACAAGTTGAAAACTGATTGAATTAGAAATGTCGATAAGGCACGGCCGTGGCTGAACAAACAGACACACTTAGTTGGTAACAGCTGTCAATAACTCGCAGCCGACTCGACTGTGAATCATAACTTAATCTGAACATTCAATCAAGTTTAGAATAAAGGTGCAAGTAAATAATAATTAACCACTTTATTCCGAACTGATCAGAAAGTGACCGATATTTATCCACATCCTTAAGACATCTGTCTTTTAACATATGATGATGTGTCTTTAGATTCTGGTTGATTATGGGAGTGACATAGGTTAATAATATTTTCATCAAAGTAAAGAGAGGGGGAGTTATTTTTTAACATACGATCGACGACCATATCAAAAAATGCAGTCGGATTGCTTTTGGTTATGTATGAGTATATGTACAGTGCCATAGCTCTTAGAAGGCGCTTCGGGTTTACACTTCTCTGTCGCTCGCTCTCACTCGCTCTTATTAAGAGAAGGCTGAGAGAGAATTACAAACCCGAAGCACCCTCTAGTGCTTACAGACTGTTGGTATACACGGTGGGGCCTGTAACTAAAGCAAAAAATTAAAACGTAGATTCTTCTCCTCAAACTACGCAACGTTTGTTTGTCGACTTTGAAAAAAAACTTGCAGTTTGAATTTTATTACATTATAAAGTTAATTCGAACACGCAATGTACTATGAAATTGGTTATGTCTGTAGAGTGACTATACTGACAGGCGATGTCAATTAGACGGAGTTTTTTAAGTACATTGAAAATACTATTTACTTTGTTTGAAAAATGAACAATCTAAAAACTTTATGATTTGAGGAGTAGAATCTACGTTTTTATTTTTTGCTTTAGTTACAGGCCCCACCCTGTATAAGTGATACTTATGTCATAACGACGGAGACGTCAAAGATGTGTATGAGGCATCCATCACTCTCGCACTTACTAACTGGTTTTTCTAACCAGTTCGTAAGTGCGAGAGTGACGGATGCTGTATCCACCGTGATAAAGGCGTCCATAATACGTCCCCAGACGTTGCAACGTGAAGAAGTAACAAACTAACACAACAACTTTCGAATTTATCACTACATATTATAAAACAAAATCCCGGCCGCTTATCTTAGAAACTACTTGATGGAATTTGATGTGGTGGTCATTATCATTTACATTTAATTATACTATAATTCATTGATTATTTTACTCGTGGTAAGCCGGACGGGTCACTGGTAGTTTATGTATGATTTTCTCTTTAAAAGCCAATTTCATACATTAAATCACGTCTGTTTCCCAGAGGGGTAGGCAGAGACCAGTTCTTTCCACCTGATACGATCCTGAAAAATCTCTTTCGCTTCTTCCACATTCATACATCGAGTCATGCATGCATAATTTAATTCTCCAATTAAAGCCTTTATCAAATTGCAGAATACTATTATGAAAATTT